>CM022537.1:11691357-14091357 GCA_012273795.1 Dendrolimus punctatus
GTTATACGGTTTAGTAACTGAGACACATCCGGGCAATGATGGGATCACCAGGGTAGTGACCCTTAAAACTAAAAACTGTATCATAAGAAGACCAACTTCTAAGTTATGTATTATCCCTATAACGGAGTAAATGTTTAGTGTTTTGTTTAGTTTCAGTTTTTATTTATATAGATAAATGTTTTTGTTTTTAGGAAGTTGGTCCTTTGCAAATTTATTTTATTTTGTTTAAATATGTTATGTAATTAGACTAAGGTCTAAGGCAACTTAGCCCTTAGTGGGGCGAGTATGTTAAACCTATATGCAACCTTTATCTCGGCACTGCTGGCGAGATAAAGTATTACTTAAAAAATATATTTGAAAATGACGTTTATGTTTGGAACATTATGAAAAATATACTAAAAATATTATTCGTGATGTAAAAAACATGTATTCTCATATAAGTTTACCTAAATACATTATAATGTTTTAACTGAAAAATCCGGAGTTTCCTTGAAGACCACGGCACCCTCGGTATCTAACAGCCAATTTCTCCACACTGACTGACTAAACTTTGGACGTATAATTTTTACAAGTAAAGATTAGAGCATTTAAAGTGGACGAACTATGCTTTTTAATGGACAGTACAGGCCAACTATAAAAACTAAGAATATATTTTCAATATATTCCAAATAGTTGAAGTTAGTAGAGTAGTGCGAAATAACCTTTTTCTTCTATGGTATACATAAATTAGTAGAAGTCTCGAGTTGTGTCTGTCGATCAGTTAGTTCACTCGTGACGTGAAAAGTATCGAACATACTATTTTGATGAACATTAACACATGTAGTTTATTTATTTCACAAATAATACCGCTCCCGTGAGTTTTTTTTTTTTTTTATTGCAGGAGATCAGCAGACAGGCAGACGGCCCACTTGATGGACAGCGGTTACCATCGCCTATGGACATTTGCAACACCAAAGGTGCTAGGAATGCGCTGCTGCTCTCTTTAGGGAGCCTGGAACCTGGTCACTAATGCCGGAACACAACACAAGGTTGTTATGCCGACATACTCTAGACCAGGGGTGGTAGCCATCCAGTCGGGCAAATGCCCTACCACCTGGCTGTGGGTTGTTTTGTCGCCTCTTACGACAGGCCGCCGGGCCGCAGGAAATTGTATTCTTTCTCCGTTCCTGCACGGATAAAATATAAAGATAGAAAAATAAAGACATGGTGGCGCTATCATGTTGTTTGGCGCTGCAATGCTATTGCTTATGCACCATAATTTATCAAAATACCATAAGGAAATTTCGTTACATTAACTAAGATTCTGTACAAAAATATTTAATAGTTTTTACTGATGGATAGCAAATTTTATATAACAAAATATGTGATAGATAGGTAGATAACTCTTTATTGTACACCAATACAAACATGAACTTAAGACTAAAATTATATCTAGTTATGTACAAAGGGCGGTCTTATCGCTAAAAAGCGATCTCTTCCAGACAACCCCTCACTGGGGTACTTTTTAACCCGGTAATCTCATGGGAATTTTTCCGGGTATGGTATAAATTAGTTAGATTGCATAATAATTAGCTAGTTACGTTACGATTTTACTAGATCGATTGTTAAGTCCCATTTCAAGTGATGCGATACTTTATATTCCAAGAACCCCGTGGTTATTTTCCCGGGAGTATTTTCAAATGCGTATAACTGGCTGATTCGGATCCGATTGATACTATAAAATAAAACAATATAATCCGGGAATTTTATGTTCCCCGGGATTTCCTAACTTCGAAACCGCGTTACATTAGGACTTACTAGATATGACAGTTTCTATGTTATTTAGTAGATTTAGATATGTATGCCTTTTTTTTTTTTTTTTTTTTTTTTTTTGTTTTTTTTTGATAACGCAGGGGGAATGTCTTTGGACACCGTCCTCGGGCTCTTCGGGGTAGAGCCACATGCAGCGCAGAAGCATGCATCGAGGGTGTGTGGGACTCTCAGCGACCGGTTCTCCACGCTAGCTTCAAACAGAAGCAGTCGCGAGAAACCGATCGCCGAACTACCCACTAAACCTGAACCTGCGCCCCTGTATCAACGCTTTTACGGGACGTCACGGGATCTAGAACAGAGTTACTGCACCGTGACGCCCCTACGCTCGGCAATACTGGACCACCCCGGTGGCAGGGTGATCCACTTCATTAATCAGGGGGGAAGTCCGCTGCTACCCCCGTAGCAGCGGCCCCCTGTGATGGTAATTATGGGAGGTGGAGATGCGCGTAGCGGCGCCTTCGATCGCCGGTCCGCCTCCTACGGATGGGGTCCGCGTACGCGTCCTCCTCCCTAACTCTTTCGGCGGCCTCCTTCTGTGCCATGACGGACTCACAGAAGGAGGAAACCGCAAGCCAGGATTGCTGGCCCTGGAGCATCGCCTCGACCATGCTACGAAGCGAGCTCACAGGACCAACGACGTTTTCTAAAAGGGACCTCTGGGGCCCCCAGGCGACGCACTCCACGAGCGTGTGAAACGCCGTGTCTTGGAGCGCGCCGCACTCGTGACATTGCGGGGAGGGCTCCCGCCCCGCGATTTGATGCAGATACTTACCAAAGCAGCCGTGCCCAGTAAGTATCTGCACCATCCTAAACGTCAGGGTCCCGCGTTTCCGCGAGACCCAACGAGCTAGGTAGGGGCGGATCGCCTCCACTGTTGCAATCCCGGCTTCTGGGGACTCCAGGTCCCTCTGCCAAATTCGGATCAGGGCCTCGGTCGCCTGGGCCCTGATCATCCGAGTTTCTGCCGGACACGGCACTTCTCCTCTCGCTCGAGCATCCTGCCGGAAGCGGTACACTGTTGCGAGCACCTCCGCCTGGAGGTCCCAGGGTGGATCACCCGCCAACAATGTTGCCGCCGTCCATGACACAGTACGGTATCCCCGTATGGACCTCACCGACAGAACCCTCTGAGTCCTCCTCAGCAGGGTTCTGTTTTTCCGATGTAGGGCATGGTTCCATACCGGGGCTCCGTACAGTGCCATACTCCGGAGGATACCGGCGTACAATTTTCTCACCGCCGTGCCCGGCCCTCCCACGTTCGGGAGAAGCCTGGCCAGGGCGGAAGCAGATTTAATCAGCCTTGGGGCCAGCTGGGTGAAGTGGGCCCCGAAGCTCCACGTTCCATCGATGACCAGCCCCAGATATTTTATCTGAGGCTTTACCGCTACCGCAACACCTTGAACAGTGACGCGCGCGTCCCGGGGTGCACGTCTATGTGGTCTACGGAACATGAGGGCCTCCGTTTTCTCAGGGGAGACCCTCAGGCCAAGATGCCGGATACGTTGAACTACCAACGCCGTTCCGGCATTGGCGAGCTCCACAGACTCTTCATAGGTTCCGCCCCGGGCCGTGACGAGAGTGTCATCTGCGAAGCAGAGTACCCCCATCCCGGGCAGGACTGGCTCGCAAAGGAGCCAGTCGTAGCCAATGTTCCACAGGGTCGGACCCAGCACCGACCCTTGTGGAACGCCGCACGCGACGCGTCGCCTACCTATAGCCTGGCCAGCTCGGCCGCCTTCCCAGACGATATACCGGTCCTGGAGGTAGTCCTCCAACAGCCTCGTGAGGTACGGCGGGACTCCATGAGATAGGAGTCCCGCCCTGATCGTCTCGTGAGGGAGACTGTTGAAGGCATTTTTAATGTCAAGAGAAACCGCCAAGACGGACTCCTGCATGTTTTCCGCCTCTCTCGTGAGGCTCCGTAGTGCGTTCAGGGCGTCTAACGTCGAACGCCCTGCCCTGAATCCAAATTGAGCCTCAGAGAGCCCAGGCCCATTCGAATCAAGGTGACGAACGAGGCGGCTGGCGAGGATCTTCTCGAAGACCTTGGCCGCCTCATTGAGCAAGACGATGGGCCTGTAGGCGGAGGGATCGTTGGGAGGGCGACCCTCCTTCGGAAGTAGGCATAGCCGGCCCTCCTTCCATTGCTTCGGGAATGCGCCTGACCTGATGCAGGCATTGAAAAGTTCCCGAAGCTGGTCGCGTAGGTGTTTAGCGGCCAGGAAGAGGGCTCGGCCCGGGATCCCATCAGGTCCCGGTGCTGTCTTTCGGCCCCGGAGGCGCTCCAGGGCCACGTCAAGTTCCTCTTCGGAGACGAGCGGAGGCTCCGTCTCCGAAGGACCAGGATGTGGAGGACGCATTATCGGAGGAGTGAAGGCTCCCGGGTCTGGAAAGAGTCCGTCGATAACGGAATTGAGGACCCCCTCTTCGAGGGACGCCGTAACCGGGGTTGTGCAAGCCCGCATCTTTTTACGGGCCACCCGGTACGGACGCCCCCAGGGGTCCCCGTCAAGACTTTTTAATATCTCTTCCCGAGCCCGGGACTTTGACTGGATGATCTCCAGCCGAAGAGCCTTTTTGGCAGCCCGATACTCCCCGACAAGACGGTTTTCCTCCACATAGTCTGGAGGATGTCGGCGCCGGCAACGTCTAAGAGATCGGCGCGCTCTGAGGGCTGCCTCCCTCAGTTCGCCGATCTCGGCGGTCCACCAGTAGACCGCCTTTCGTTGCGGTGGCCGATGCGACCGAGGCATTGCTGCATCGCATACCCTTACAAGGGCCTTGCGCATGCGCTCTGCCAGAACCTCCGGATCTCCGGTAGTGACTGGGTTGACCCAGCTCTGGACAATTGCCATCTCCTCGGCCAGCTCTGGATTGAGCCGACCGAGTGCCCAGCGCGGAAACTGGTCGTGTCCGCGTGGGGGAACCGAGATCGCACTCGGAGGAGGGGAGAGCTCAAATCTGATATAGAGATGATCAGACAGAGTCTCCACCTCCTCCATTACTCTCCATCCGTCCACTCTACGTGCGACCGCGTGGGTGGCGAACGACAGGTCGATGACCGATCCACCCCGCGCTCGCACGCAGGTATGGACCGCTCCCCGGTTCAAGATGGTCAGACCGCATTGGAGCGCCCACGCTTCTACGGCCTGCCCCCGCATGTCGGTGGCGGCGTTGCCCCAGGAACGGGTCTTGGCATTAAAATCGCCGAGAACGAAATACGCCCTCGGCGACAACCTGCCCGCGGCGGCCCTGACGGAGTCTAAGAAAGTCTCAAACTCCACCAGGGGACGGTTGGGGGAGAAGTACACGCCTATGAAGGCATGCTGACCCCAACCTGCCACCGCGTAGCCCCGTCCCCTCTCTATGACAGAGAGTGGGGTGCCAGAGCCCGATCTGGCGACCACCGCCACCGTCTCGTCCAGATCCCCGACCCAATTGTCCTGGTCGGGGACGTAGTAAGGTTCGCTTACTACGGCCAGGTCAATCCCCCACTCCGCCATGGCCTGCATGGCCAGATCCTGCGCGCTGGCGGAGTGGTTCACGTTAGTCTGGAGGAAGCTATGTCGTGCGGGCATTATTAATTGACTGACATAGCCTCCCCTCTAGCCGAGACTGCTGTCACCCTCGCCGGGGGGGCGAACCTGCCCCGAACGATGGGAGGGAGGCAGACCCTCGCCAGCGTTGGGTGCGTTGCTTTTTTTCCCCCCGCCGCGCAGACTACGCAGTGAGGGACCGAAGCTGTACAGTCGGGCATTGCGTGTCCGCTCTTCCCACAGCGGAGACACAAGCCCGACCTGTCGGGGCAGGATTCCGGGCACATTTGTGTGCTATGCCCGAGCCCGTAACAACGGTAACACCGTATTGGCCGTGTTTCTTTGGCTTCAACTTTCGCCGAGCTGAAACCCACCAACAGGTGGCCCTGCTCGGCAAGCATCTTGGCCAATGGGATTGGGCAAAGCACGTACGCTGAGCCCATGCCCCCCGGTCCTGAGCCAATTCTATTGGCAACGATTCTATCTAGCTGGCAATTGCCAGCTCGGGCGACAGCAGCTCTTAATGACTCGGGCGTGACCGAGTCATCTAACCTTGAGATATAAATCTCCCCCCTCTTTGTGGGCCGGATGACTTCGGCCATACCCTCAAGCGGCCTCCGGAGGGCCTCCGCCAACTGGTCCGCTTTCTCGGCTCCGTCTGGCCCAGGAGGTAACTCCATAAGTCGGGAGTCGCGGACTGTCCGCGTTAGTTTAAGGCCCTCGCGGAACCCCATGGCAGCTAAGTCCACTTCCGCAGCGGCCTTCTGAAACACGTCGCGGTAGGTGACGCCTTTTTTCTCTGCGTCCGGCAGCAGCTTAATGAGGACTGCTGCCGATTTCGGCTCAGTAAAAACTACCGGTGGCTTCTTTTTCGCCTGTGGTTTGGGCGGGGCTTTCTGCGTTGGGGGCGGGGCGGTGACTTGCGTGGGGGGAGGGGGTTGGGATGACGTCCTTTTCCCCTTCACCTTGCCTTTCTTCCTACCAACTACCGTCGTCCATGCTTCCTCGATCCCCTGCTGGGGAGCGGGCACAGGTGCGGCGGAAGAAGGGGTAGCCTGGGCTTGGGGCCCGGGCTTGGCTCTCAGCGTAGGGAAGTCCGTTAAAACGGAGCCCCCTGAGGACCCGGGTGCCGTTGACGTCTGCGTCGGGGCGTCAGACGCCGTTTTCGCTTTTTTCCCCTTCTTTTTGGGGGGAGGTGGGGGAGGGGGACCCATCACATCCACTGGCTGTGGAACCACGTCCATAGGGACCGTGTCGTCGACAACGGCATCGGCCGCCTGTGGGGCGGTACTTTTTTGGGGCGGTGGAGCCACCGCCCTTTTTGTTCTGTCCGCCGCGGCGAGCGGTGGACGTATAATTGGAGGAGGGAGGAGGCGGTCCTCAAACCCGGCGATCCGGGCGTTCATCATTTCCCCCACCGACACTAGGATGGCTCGTTTGAACTCATCTAGGTCGAGTGAGGGACTGGAGACCACCACCGCCTCCCTCTCTTTGCTTGGGCTATCAGCCTTAGCCGCAGCCCGCATTTGCTCGAACTCCTTGCGATGGGCCTTGACCTCCATCCGCAGGGAGTCCACTTCTCTTTTTAACCGGGAGTTCTCAAGCGTGAGCCTCCGGTTCTCTAAATCTAGGGACCGCGCCGACAGGCTTTGCACGATGTCGGCGAGTTTCCCTGCGGCCTCTTTCAATTTTTTGATATAACCTCCTTTGAGGTTGCCCGAGGTCTGGGCGACATGAAAAATGTCGGCCACGTGGGACCCTGCTAACACACGGAGCTCCTCGGCCCCCATTCTTTCTATATCGCCCTCCGTCGGGTCGACTGGATCGGTAGCGGGCTCAGAGACCCCGCTGTCCCTTTGACGGGCGTTTTGCATGCGCTCAATTTCGTCGCAGAGAGCGATACTACGAGCCAGCAGATCCGCCGGCTCGCTCTCTCTGCCGATCGTCGGCGACGTTGCGCCACTACTACTTGCCGCAACTACGGTGTCTTTTTGAGATGCCGCGACTGCAGCGCCTTTTTTTAATGCCGCGACTACGGCCTGTTTTTGTAATACCACACCGTCGGCTTCCCCAACAGGTTCGGCCTGCAGGGTGGCCTTCAACGCGGCGTCCTTACTCCTTGCGGCACCTTTGGCCCCCGCGGGGGTGGCCTTCAGCGTCGCTCCTGTAGTTGTTGCCGCTACGGAGGTGACTCCCGCAGGTTCAACCTGCGAGTGAACCCCCGGCGCGGCGCCTACTGATATGGCTCTCGCCGCACCTCTGCCGCGCCCGACGATGCTTCTGCTCCGCCGGGTCGCAGCGGCCTTTGTTGCTGATTCATCAGCGTCTGTAGCGTCCTGGTACGGACCGCGGGAGCGAACTCGGGACTTTTTACGGGCCGCGCTCGCCCCCCTAGGGGGTCGGGGGTCGGGGTCCGCCATTAGCGGGGCCCCATGTGACCACTAACCGACGGATCCCTACCCGCAACCTAAAACTAGCCGCTTGAAGCGGAAACCAACAACCAAGAACACGCCGAGTATTATTAAATGGACAGAACCACCTAATCCAAAAACAAGCCAAGTCAAAACAAGAATGAAATAAAAACAAAACCAGAAAACGAATGCCGAGTCAAAAATGCAACGCTGGAAACAAATAATCAAAGAGCAAGCCAAGTCAAGGGAAAAAACCAATGAATAATGCACGTAAACAAAGGAAATTTCCACCGGTGATAGCATGAGCGCACGAGAAGCGTGGACACGTCCTCCCTCTACGAGTTCGGCCGCGCCACTGTAGATATGTATGCCTTTAGTAACATTACCTATCCTGCGTTTTTACAATTTTCATTCATTTTCAAACTAAAAATCCGTTGCCCTGCTGAAAACACCCTTTGATTTTAAATACCGGCAAAATAACTGTAATTCACGTTACCTGTCGAGCGTGGATCAAGTCGCAGGCAAATAGTAGTAAATATAATTAAAATAAGGAGTGACCATGATACGTGTAGCTTAGAACTTTAACACGACAATCCCTATTAATATTATAAATGCGAAGGTAACTCTGTCTGTCTGTCTGTCTGTCTGTCTGTCTGTCTGTCTGTCTGTCTGTCTGTTCCGTTTTCACGTAAAAATTACTCGACCGATTTGGCTGAAACTCAGTATATATATATTTTCGATACCGAGGATGAACATAGGATACTTTTTATCCCGAAAAATGGGATGGTTTCCGGGATAACATGATATTTGTCTGTTTGTTTGTTATGCTTTTACGGAAAAACTACTGGACCGATTTGGCTGAAATTCGGTACGTATGTAAATTAAGTACTGAGGATGGACAAGGGGTAATTTTCATTTTGGCCTTTTTGGTAATTTTGGCCTATTTGGTAATTTTGGCCTTTTTGGTCATTTTGGCCTTTTTGGTCATTTTGGCCTTTTTGGTCATTTTGGCCTATTTGGTAATTTTTCCTTTTCGGGCATTTTGGCCTATTTGGTCATTTTGGCCAATTTGGTCATTTTGGCCTTTTTGGTCATTTTGGCCAATTTGGTCATTTTGGCCTTTTTGATCATTTTGACCTTTTTGGTCATTTTGGCCTATTTGGTCATTTTGGCCTTTAAGATCATTTTGGCCTTTTTGGTCATTTTGGCCTATTTGGTCATTTTGGCCTATTTGGTAATTTTTCCTTTTTGGTCATTTTGGCCTATTTGGTCATTTTGGCCTTTTTGGTCATTTTGGCCAATTTGGTCATTTAGGCCTATTTGGTCATTTTGGCCTATTTGGTCATTTTGGCCTATTCGGTCATTTTGGCCTATTTGGTCATTTTGGCCTATTTGGTCATTTTGGCCTTTTTGGTCATTTCGGCCAATTTGGTAATTTTGGCCTTTTTGATCATTTTGGCCTATTTGGTCATTTTGACCGATTTGGTCATTTTGGCCTATTTGGTCATTTTGGCCTATTTGGTCATTTTGACCTATTTGGTCATTTTGACCTATTTGGTCATTTTGGCCTATTTGGTCATTTTGGCCTTTTTGATCATTTTGACCTTTTTGGTCATTTTGACCATTTTGATTATTTTGGCCTTTTTGGTCATTTTTGCCTATTCCGTCATTTTAGCCATGTCGGTCACTGTGATCTTTTGGTCATTTAGACCATTTTGGCCTTTTTGGTCAAGTTTTGTAATTTATTTTGTTGACAGTTAGACGGGGGATGGTATATATAATTAGCGATATAAAATGAAGTGAACCTTCTGTGCGCAAATACATAAAAATGTAATATAATATAACCTGTAGCACTTGCTCTATAAACAAGAGACACGCATTAGAGGTTAACCCGCGGCGCAGCCGCGGGGTAATCTCTAGTTAAACAATAAATTATAACACCACAGTCACAAACACACAACCAACAACAAAACTTATACGCTTACTCACACGAACGCGCACTACCACTACATTGCATTACACGCACACTTCATAAACAAACCAAGACACACAAAGAGCCTAAAAATTAATAACCTAGGCACAGAAAGAAAAAACAACACACATGGCACTAGTTAGGTTAATATACATATGTATACACATAAGGCACACACTGCACATGCACTTTCTCACAACACCAGCATGTAACAGATACACTCTACATTAGTGTAAGTTTAGTTTTAAATTAGAAAATAATTATAAAAGTTACTCTTAAGGTACATAACATAATATAAAAATCACAAAATTAATGTCACACACAGTAACAAAAATAAGCAATAAGCGTGTATGAACTCAAAAAACTTTAACAGTAATTAAGTTGTAAAAAGGGTACGGTCGATCCGTACCCTTTTATCAAGTCCGTAGATTTGTTAATAAAAAAAAACTTAGAACTTAATATATTTTTTTGTTAGTCAGTAATAGGTGGGAACATATTCGCTTTTAGTTGTATAAAGATAATTAACAGGCCCCCCCCCTCCCCTTTAATTTTTAAACTATGGAGTAAAAACTTCTAAAAGTTGAAGGTATAAAAAATAACGTGTGTTTCTTCACTTTGAAAGTAAATTGCCATGAAAAGATCTATGGTTTAATTTTTGAGATGTAAGGCTAAGGTTTTTTCGATTGCATACATTTTAGGGTCCCGTAGTCAAATGAGAAAAAACTTCGTTCTGTGAGAACTGTTACGTACTTCGTCCGTTCGTTTCGATTTATTATGTATACGACGATTACTACTTACTTACGTCTAGTAGTTAAATACATCAATAACGTTCTCTACCAAATTATGCATAATATTTTACAGACAAATTAAGCAAATAACACTAAATACATATCGTAAAATAAAATAGAAACGCGTTAAATGTATATAAAATAAATAATTTCTTAGTGTAACTATTATTTTGTTAGTTATCTTAATTTTGCAATATTACAATACAATACATTCAACTTCATTAAAATTTTATGTTATCTAAAACTTTTAAATTGACAGCTGTCTAAACCCAACAGGTTTCAAAGTTAAAATTAGTTTGAAATTTCCTAGGTTTTCTATTTAAAAGTTTAGGGACGAAGGTCTAATAAGAATGTCTAATAAGAAAAGTTATTGATATATTTATTGCTACCCTGTGTAGGCAGTAGAAGTAAATTAAACTTGGTTTATGCACAATGAAGAGTTTTGTAGTTGTTACCTTTAAGTCATTTTGGCCAAGGACCCCTATAAATCTTTTCAAGCATTTCCACGTCGAAGTTTTCCAATATCAGCAATTTCAGTCAAACCCTGGTTTCGTTCTAACCATCTGCTTCTAAACCTAAGATCAGTTTTTCTATTTTGCCGTTTCTATATCGGGGATTCATAGGTATGATCTGTTGTGAGGGCATTGGTTATTACTAGGACTTGGGGGGAGGCTGATAAAACATTTATGCGCCAAATAACATCCCGGCTTTCTTAGAACAACGACCCTAATAACGAAGTCGTTTCTTTTACATTTTGTCTGCTATGTCAGGGACAAGAAATCTGCTTCGTTTCTAATGTGGTCTTTCGACTTTAGTACACACATTCTTATATTTAAGAGTTTTGGAACGTATAAAGCACTGAACTATAATTTTAAAAAAAAACGAATCTTGTTTTTCCCGCGTCAATTAAAATACCTTCAATCGATCCATTGTTATTTGCAATTACTACTCGTCAAAACATTCAAGTATTAAAATTCTATAGTGCATATGTATAACGACTGTTGCCAGATAAAGAATATTACAGCTATTGCTAAATATGATCTACGTACGAAACATTTAAAAAATAACATTTTATTTCCTTTAACTATTTAATTACATTAAATATTTACTAATTAAAAGCATAAAATGTATTAAGAAGTCATTATTTATAAAATATCCATATTTATACTAAAATTCACTTCATTTTGATAGTAAAACAACAGAGCTTATTGATCAGTTGAGCTAAACTAAATTCACAAACAAAAAATTAATTTAATTTGAGTTAACAATATACAAAATATAATCTGCAAATTACCGTAAACTATAATCGCGAGAATCTAATCATCACACTGTTAACCCTGTTATCTTTTCAAATGGCAAATTCCTCTGTACCTTGCTTTTTCACTCGTCGCCTCTTTTTGAAGTTAACTTTCATACTATAACAAAGTTTTCTATCTTTAATTTGTTATTAAGTAATTTGTGTATTTTTATTAAAGTGTTTCATATGTAAACAGTCACACATGATTCTGTAGGCATATGCTGTTTCGCAAGACCTTAACTGTGCCGTCTGTCCATAGATGAAGAGTTGTCCTCGGCGTACGGCAATGAAGAGGCGCGGAGTGACGGCACCAGTGGTGGCATCACCAGTGGGCCCGACCGGAACCTGGCGGGGATGCACGCGGCGCTGCAAGCGCAGCTTGCGTCTCAGTTGGCGCAGCAGCAGGCGGCTCTCGCAGCCGCCGTCGCTGCGGCTGCTGCGGCACACCATCATCATCAGAACAATAATGTCATTGGTAAGTCAGTTCTATATATAAAAATAGGCTGAGACATGAGGGAGTAAAGAAGGTCATCTGCAACCGACTTGAGCTGACCTCTGCACTTGTTTGGGTATGTCTATTGATTTCGCCTGCATACAGTATATTCTGGAAGCTTTTAAGCTTACATAATTCTGGTATTGTTCACTCAAACGTTCGCAAAATCGATTGAATGACACATCTAATGTGGCTCACTAATTAAAAGACACATTGTTGTTCAATAAATACATTGAATAATGTACAAAAAATTACAATAATACATGTCTTACAACCTTTGAGTAGTCGCTTTCCAGGTTATGGACTACAAGAGACAAGGACTGAGGCTAAAGAAATGTAATGAGTAATAATATGGCTTGAAAGGCGTTATATTTTTCTATTACAAAATGGAAAACATCAGCCCTAAATTCTAACTGGAAGATGAGAAGTCTTAAAAATAAGGCCACAAATAAAATTAATTACCATAATCAGTTTATGTGAATAAATTTCAACAATTAATAATATGAAAGTACTTACACGATTAATTAATTAAATATGACTTTAAATTTCAATAAACTAAGATTTGTAACCGTGGTTTCGTCCACGCTTCACTTGAAATTCCGCCGAGATTTCCAGGACACAAAGTACCGCAGCATTTAAAAAAGAATTTAAACTTTTATAGAAAACTGTGCCGGAATAAGCACCCGAACAAAACTTCAAACCGCTCCCGGTAAAATTCCCGCGGGTTCCAGGATAAAAGCATCGCAGATATAAATCCAAGAATTTGCTGTCGATCAGCGAAAATCGCGTCGAAATCTGCCCTGTAGTTTTTACGTGAATCCCGAACAAACACAAAACGACAGACAGACAAGAAATAAAAAATGCATCATATTCTCCATCGTTTATATAGTCTATTCCAGTATTTTTAAATAGCTTCAATGTACAGAGGGCATGTTTAGAATTTTATAATATTATAGATATCAACATGATAAAAAGAAACCTTAAAATAACTCTCATCTTTTTACAAATACGAATATAATTTATTTAATTTATTATAAATACAATCTGGGCCCAAGAATGTATGATAGCGTAACCGTCTCCGTAACCTTTAAGCACACAACTGTAAATTAAATAAGTTACATAAAATGTACAGAGTATCACATAAATACACAATTATTACACATGTACACAGACAAATTAGCTTCGAGAAGTCTTCGTGTTTATAGTAGTTAGTGTACGGTCACCACTAATATTTTTATAGACAAGTACTTAATATTAAAATAATAAATGTTAAACATAATTTTTAATAATAATAAATTTCTTCAACTACATTTCGTACTCTTCCTCACTTGAATCCAATGAATCGTTTATGTTAATTCTAATTCATTCTGATATTATATCTAAAGCCTCATCTCTGCTTTTGATATTTATTTTCCTCTTCTATAGCATGTAGACAAATATTTTTCTATTCCTCTACAGTTATGCTATTCATTATTTTCTTTGAGAGTCATATTATTTACTGCTCGGATTACCTTTGCATTCATTTTCGAAATACTTGTACAAATTATACAAAGCTTCTTTAGTTTGGGAAATCAAAAGCTAACCACGACTAAGTTTCAACATCGGAAGCATTTTTAACTAACAACTTTAATATGAAACAGCAACAATTAGCAATAAATAATAACACTAAACAATAAAAAACAAGAATGAACCACACATAAAATACATTAAATAAGTCATTAATTATCAAACTAAAACTAAATAGTCAGACCTCACAACAATTAGCAATGTAAATAATTATTATTTACTTTCACTATTGAATTTTTATTCTAAATATAGTTTTTTCTTTGAAATGTTTAGAGTTTCTGTAAAAGTACAAATACTACTTCAAACGCAAAAACGTCTAGAAACTAATTTATCTGTAATTTAATTAATAGAAAGTAGAGACAAACCTAGTGAGAGACACACTAATAAGTAACACACTAATAAGTAAATAAACTGACAATCAATCCTTCATTAAATGCATATTATTTATATTATATATAATAAGTTTTTTAATAATAATTATGACACGTTTTAATTTTTTTGAATATCCCTGTCTCACATTTTTGGACAAAGCTCCATAGTCCTAGAATAGCGTTGTGCAGCATTTTAAAATTTGTAAGAATAATGACACAAGTTAAGGGTGTTATATAAAAGAATTCGAAACGTTACTTAATTTGGCGTGTTCTAAGCTAGGATACTGAGTACCTGTGATTGATAAAGAGTGCCTATCGTTTGCAGCTCTATAATAAATTGACAAATCTAGTGTAATTTTAATATTCTTATAAAGTCTTTTATAACTTTAAGCCACGGTATATAGGTATATATATATATATATATATATATAGTTGCATTTTCTATTTGCCCATTTCCAAATCATTAACGCAATAGCAAGTGTCGATATTCATTTTAGGGTTACGGTACTCAGCTAAGGTTGTGGTTGGTCACGAACAATCAGAGGTTCCGTAGAGATTATGCATTTCCATTATTTAGTTTGGGAAATTGGGTTTTAAAAACTCCTAGAAAAGCGTATAATCGAAGATATCCCATATATGAAAAAACTACTTACCTACTAAACAAATTTTTTTCAGATCAGTTTTAGCTCCTAGTTGGTTTTTTAGAATTTTTGATCTCTTGGTTCATTGGAAGGGAAAACATACCTAGGTGAGTCAAAAAGATCTTGGAATCAATATTTAAAAATGCAAAAGTTCAAACCGCAACAGCAACTTTCAACGAAATTTCTTAATGAATGGAGAAGATGGTCGTTTCCAAGACATGCTTTGTCTCTTAGTTTCAGGATCGAAATAATGGACCTACGTTTCATCCATGGTGATAAGGCGACGGCAAAAATTATCCGAATCACGATGAAACATTTTGAGATTACGCTTAGAAATTTCCTTAGATCGTTTTTTGTTTTCGTCGGTTAACATTTGTGGCACCCCTTTTGCCGACACTTTTTTGATCATGAAAATGGATTGAAAGCTATCAAAAGATATATTAAGGATCTCAGCTATATGTTTTGTAGTTATTTTGTCTGTCTTCCAAAACCACATTCTCAACCTTTTAAACATTTTCTTCCGTAACAGCGGTCGAAGGCTGCCCGCGGGTCATCTTTACAGATTGATCTACTTCTTGTTAATTTAGCCACCCAGTACACAACCGTAGAATAAGGTACAGCATCATGACCTAACATCACATCAACATCATGAAATAACAAAAAAAGCATCAGGATTGTGTGATTGACACTCTTTATTTGAATTTCGAACTTTTCCCAAAAATGGTTTTATATATATATATATATATATATATATATATATATATATATATATATATATATATATATATATATATATAGCCACTTCCAAGAACTTTTTGATTTACCCTCTTAGGTACTTTTTGCTGTAGTAAAAAGACATCCAGAATCGTAGATTTTACAATTTTGTAATTGTATATACGATTATGTATTTACATAAATAAATATATTATTTATGTAAATAATATTTACAAACAATTATTTACACAAAAAGGTAGGGTTGTCTGGAAAAGATCACTTTTTAGCGATAAGTCCGCCCTTTGTGCACAATTATCGCATAATTTTAAACTAGAAAGAGGAAAGGCAAATTATGATTACTGCAAGCCGGTGGGAATATCGACGCGTGGCGTGAATTAGTGGCATCCTGGCAGGACGACACCGATCGTTGACCCAATCCATTGTTCGACAACCACGCGGTCGATTGACGTCACTCATTACCACATGTACCAACTAGTCTTAAGTTGACATTATAATTTATGTATAATCTAGGTATGCATATACCGTTATTCTACATAATGAAGTTAATTACGCAAAATTTTTAGGTGAGTGATTTAAATTTATTCAATAAAAAAACTTTAAATCGAAAAATAAATGCGGATGAAATTTTGGGCAAAAATAGTTACTAAATAATAATAAATTTCATTTATTATTTATTTAAGATTTATTTTTATATATTATGACACTAGAATTACTATTATAAGTGTGGTAATAATAATAACATGAATATTTTATAATTTTAAGCTCGATTCTGCCTCACGTATTTACGTATGGTTTACTCACGACAAATTTTAATGAACAACGTTCAATTTTCTCGTTCGCATATTAAATATTATGAATGTTATGTAAAAAGGGTTTCGTATATAGGTGTCAAGAGGCGCCAGGCCTAACGGGCGAGGGGTTGTGAAAGTCTAGCTAAATGGTGGCACCGCGGTCGGGCTAGGGGTTTGCGAGGCGCGGGGTGCGCCGCGCGGCGCGCGCTTCAGTTTGCCTCCGCCCGCGCCCGCAAAGGCCCGCGACCTGCCGCAAACCAACGCTTGCGTCCGACAGCCCTAACCTCTATCGGTTAACTGCCGCTACGCGGTTATATCACCTGTCAAATTATCCGATCTTATCATGTTCCTAGCAATTGGTTTCTTCTTTCATCGCTAACTTAGGCATCATTAAGGTCCTATGACCGTTACTCAATAAGTGTTGAAGTGTCGCTCTCATTGTGTAATTTTGTAATAAACTGATGTCATCTCAGAATGATATTATCCGGCTATATAAGTCAAAATAAAAACCCTCTTATTATTTATATTACCTTGGACCACGAAGCGCTATGTTATTGAATGTTAATGAAAAATTATATATTGTATTCCTAATGTTGTAAAAATGCTTTAGAAGAGAAATCATCTGTTTTAAATTGAGACAATCACAGAGACATGGCTACAACATGAAAAGTCAATCATGCTAGATTTATATATAAAAATGAATACGTAAATTTGATAGTATTTTTATTTATTTATTATTATAATTTATACATTTTCAGCTTTTGCCTTAATGATTTCATGAATATCTATAAAATGTTTTATACTAAGAATTCATGTGGTGAGCATGGTTATTAAGAAGTAATTAATATGGAACATTTTGATGAGATTCATGTCTAAAATATATGTTCGTTGACAAGGTAACGCTGTACATCTTTTGCTTAGGGGTCGTTGGTTGGGTTTGAGGCGCGAACTTTGCGTGCGGTATCGATCGAAAACGGCCACGAGCACGCGATCGCGACCGCTGCACTGGCATTCTTTTCCCGCGACACTCATTATTTATCCTGAACTATAAATTTATTTTATAACCACGTTTCATTTCAACGTAAATACTTATGAGTAAAGCCACTATGACTTGAATTATCTTTTTGTAGACAAAAAATATGTGTTTCTTTGGCTATCAAGTTATCTAGTAATAATATTAGCATATAATGAACCAAATTCATATAGCAAAAATATAAATAATGTTACAAAACATCAACAAAATTTTGAGACGTTTTGATAAGATTTTGACAGAGTTAGTGATACAGTGATGATAGATATCATTAGTGAAGTAGAATGGATGCGCGGGCGCAGGAAGATTAGGGGCGGAGGGTAACTGTGGGCGCGGTGTCGCGAGTGCCGTACCGCGGCGGGCGTGAGCCGCCGCCGCCGCCGCCGCCCGCTCCGCGTGTGTCTATGATGGGCTACATCATGGGATGCGCTTGTTTGAGAGGTGCGTGTAACTTTTTCTGGAAGGAATGTAAAAAATAGCTAAACCTGACCTCGCTGCGCTGTGACTGATTAGTAGATAAGATAAGTCACTTCATCCAACTATTGTTAAAGTTTTGCGGGCATAAACATATGGAAGCTGATTTTTTTATATTTTTTATATATAAAATAACAAGTATATAAAACCATTTCTATTAAAATTTCAAATTATATTCAAAATTAAAATCGATCTATCGATTACTTTACGAGCTTTGCATACATAAACATACGCAATCTGCATTTTTGTATAAAATATAAAGATTGGAGTCTAGCTCTAAATAATCTCATCTCGTATCTTATCACACCAAAAATTAACAATAAAAGTGCATCATACGCTATTTTCAAGTTAACGATAATATTTTCTACATGGCATTTACAAAGAAAATAAATGACACATTTAAAGAATTAGTTGCGCACAACTTACCAGAATGTTTGTAAACAATGATCTGTTCCAAGTCCTTTTCCATGGGTTTAGTGCTCGAACTGAAAAAAAAGTAATGCTTTTGTATAATAAATAATACATCATCGCAATTTTGAACTTTTATGAGTCGGCACTGTATCTCTAATTACAATAATTCTAGTTGATATCTATATTATAGATATTGTTCATGGATAGCAGTAGATAATTTTTTACTATATATGGTTGGTAGAATATTAACATCCAAGCTCCGTACTACTATTTAACATTACTAGTATGAAGCTTATGTCAAACTTTAACCGATAGCAAGGCAAATGAACGGGCGGTAAGATATAAGAACCGAGCATAAGTGGATTGTATGTTTATATCGCGTCCTCTTGCCGTTGCCATAACTTTGTGCTTGTAATATAATGTTCCGTTCGGATTCAGACTCTTGTTCTATGGTGTAACTAGAAATTGTCCGCGACTTCGTCCAAGCTTGCCTTGAAATTCACGTGGGATTCCCGGGAAACAATCTATCGCAGTTAAAAAATATTAAGTGTAGTCTTAGTGGACACGGTGTCGGAATATTTTTTTTTATTTTAATGCATCAGAACAACTTCAAACCGCTCCCGGGAAAATTCCCGCGGTATTCCTGGGATGAAAAATATTATTTTATAACATTAAATTTGCTATCTTGCGAGTTTTTTTAATCTGGCCATTTTAAATCATTCCGAGAAAAGTTCCCGCGGGATTCACAGGATAAAAAGTAGCGCAGAGTTTAAACCTATGAATTAGCTCGAAGCGCTTCGAAGCTTCAGATATGGCATGTTTAGAATGGTATAATAATATAACACCACACTTCTCTAAAGTGGATTTACAGTTATCTCGATGTGCATTATTTTAAATGTTTTCCTTAACTGTCAGTACGTGGCGATTACAATACTCACATTGACTGTCGAAATGGTGGTCGTTTCCCGGCAAATATTCGAATACAGGTCATTTGAATTAGATTCGACAGCGTTAGTCAGGAAGCTAATACGGCTGAACGAAATATAAAGTAGATTTTTTCATAAAACCATTTTAATGAATTTCAGTCATCTCGGTTTTGATAAAAAAAAGTTTATTGTTTTACTTTCGAAATGGTATTGCTTATGGAAAATATGATCGGGTAGTTGAAACGTTTCACAATAAATTCTAAAGCAATGTTCTTATAAAAGGAAAGAAAGGAAGGAAAGGAAGTAGGTACTACTTTAAAAAGCAATGTTGTCGTCATATTTTTAAAAAACCATGATGAAAATAAAATTTAAAAAATTATTAATACACTATTTGACTCAAAAAATGACGTCATAAATTGCTGCGCTCGTACAATAACAAGGCCGCTTGGACGTTTTGTCAGAAGATAAAGAGTGTCTTAGTTGATGTGACTGCCATCTACCATGTTATGCAGCCAGAACTTCAAGTATAACTCATCAGAAGTACAAAATGTAATTAATTGGTTTTCAAATCCCCACAAGTCTTTACAACCACTCGTTTTTACTTTGCTGGTATAAGACTAATTAATATTAGAGCTTTAAACACGTAGCTTTGCACGCGTATCTTTGGGTCCGTGTTCTTAGGAAAGTATATTTGCAGTATAAAAACATCTTATATGCTCATTCCCGCCATTCTAATAAAATACATACCAAATTTTATGATGATCGGTTCATTATCAAGGCCGTGAAAAACAAACAAACATTCTAAAATACAAACATTCTTCATACCTTTCCATTCATAAATAATATTTTTATGAATTAAATAATTGTTTTTATACTAGGGTTAAAATTAAAAAAGCAATTCTTTTATTTCTTTACTTGATGTTTTTATACAAAATGTAGACAAACAAGCTGTTGAAATAACTCTGACGCCACGGGAAGTGATTATATCATAAACAAATCATGCACACCGAGACGCGGTGCAATAGGGTTGCATTTGCATCCCCTGTCTGTTGTTTAATATTGTTAAATGAAATCGATGTTTGAATAAATAAATAATTGAAGTTTAGATCATAGCTGGCACCCAAGCAACCTAAGAGAACTATGATGTTAAAGCTGATCCACGTTGATCCAGCTACTGGCTTCAAATTCGAAGGAAGTCAATGCTGGCTTAGTACTGGCACTGTGTAAACGACGAAGTCTACTGACCAGCTAGCGTCGTACAGACTACAAATCTATTTACACGATGCCAATACTAAGCCAACACTGGCTTTCTTCGAATTTGAAGTCAATAGCTGCATCAATGTAAATTAACCTTTACGTTTCGAGGCCATCTCTGCAGGGCTTAGACGAAAATAAGAAAAAACGATGGAGAATTAGGAATCAACGAGGGCTAAATGATATAGCATTCTATGCAATATATTGCCAATATGAGTCATATTTAGACACCGTCTATGAAAGCATGTTGTGGGTATATCTGGGCTTTTTAAGGCCATGAATGGGTTAGTATGAGGAACTATGAAAATGTGATATTGAAGCAAACTCGCCAGTGCAAATAGTAGCAATCAGAGACATACTGATTGCAACATCTATCTATCACGATAAATTCGTTTGGAGAAACACTGTCCAGTGATTCAATAGAAATGATAAAGTTCTAATTTAGTATCCATATTTGATACGATAAACTCAAGAAGTCAACAGGACATTATGTTATCACAAATGTGCAAGCTTGGAATATTATTCCCGTTTTCCCTTATGTTTATTTGCCTAAATGTAAGACGTCATACGACGCGTTTATTGTATTTATATGCAGCTGGGGAAACAACAATATTTTTTCCACAAGTGTATGACGTGCATTGTTGTATGCAGTAAAACATGATTTGTTATGCAAATTTAACAATGTATACTAAAATAGCACGTACCTAGAATAAACATTATTATTCACAAGCAACCAGCAATGGAAATATTGCTCCGAACGTAAATAACTATTTATGGATTAGTGGCGACGCATTGGGATAAAAGCGAGGCAGGTCAATCGAGACTTGTCATATTCATAGCACTAATGTCGAGTTTCTATAATTATCCTATAATCCATTTATTTATAACACGCTTTTCCACCTTATCTTTGGAAGAAAATTTTATTACTTGGTAGGTAGAGTTTATGTCAAATTTTACCACTAATAAGAAGAATAAATGGGTAGTAAGACTTAGGAACCGATTGTTTTTTAACTGCGACGCGTTGCCAGCCTTTAGGATGAGATGGGATAGGTAAGACGGAACAGGGGAAAGCTTAGTAGGTGGGCCATCGAAACCCACACAGACACATCGTACGAAACACGATTAGATCATGGCAAGCAGTTTCACGTATTCACACCGATCGAGCCGGCGACCAGCGGGCTGTAATCAAGATAATGTTTCTAGCATGGCGGTACCACTTATATGGTTGTTACTGAATTTTTAAGTCGGATCGATCCTTTAGTTTGCGTGGTTCTTAAAGGTGACAAGAAAGATAGGTAAGACATAAGAGTCCCGTACACTTTATAAACGTCAACTCTTTGGTGATGGTTATTTGGCTACAAAATCCTAAAGAGAGTATTTAATGTAAGCAATGTTCGTTAGTCAATTGATATCCACTGCTAAGCGTTGTATATACTACCAAAGTTTGCGTCACAAATCCCAGGCCTCCAGTTTCCTTATCCAGTCAGACCGGCGACCTTGCTCAGGTCGTCTGTCCACTGGGCTAGAGGGCGTCCTACGGTACATTTACCGAGACGTTATTTTCAACCAAGGACTCGTTTGTTTCATGGGGCCGTGGATAGACATGATGGGCCCACTATCACTTCAAATTACTAGTTTTGACGAGCTATGTCGGTTACCTAACACGGTAAAGGAGAATATCTCTAATATTATAAAATTATTCTAAACATACCGTGTCTGTACATTGAAGGAAGCTATTTAAAAAACAAACAACTGAAATAAACTACATAAACCATCTATTTTTAAATTTCTATAATTGCCTTTTTCTTCGGGATTCACGTAAACTACTGGGCCGATTTCGGTGTAGTTTTCACTGATCGACAGCAAATTTTAATGTAATAAAATATGTGATACTTTTTGTACCGGGAATTCCGCGAGAATTTTCGAGGTTTGAAGTTGTTCGGGTGCATACAAATTAGCTTATTCCGACACAATTTGAACTAAATCGATAGCTTACGTTCTTTATTAAATGCTGCGGTATTTTGTGCCCCAGGAATCCCGCGGGTATTTCATGTCAAGCGTGGATGTAGTCGTGAGCCTATCCTAGTCTCTAATAAATAGCCTTAATTCGATTTTATATAGATCATTTCTGTTTTTAAATTTGGATAAACCAACCAAAGTGATTAATATAAATAAAATGTGCCTTTTCACCAAATTGATTCAGTTTGGTTAATCGATCTAATATCAGTGTTATTTCTGATATGCGAAACACCCAAGCTAGCTTTCTAGGTAATGTTTACATAAAATTCGTGCAAAATCGTTTCATAACCGTAAATGAAACCAATAAACTGGAAAACTAACTTCAACTATAACAATATTGGGTTATCTCTTGGGAGTACTCCTATGTATAATGTTGGCTACACCGTCAGGCAACTGATTAACTTAAAAGCTTTCCTTGATAATAAAAATATCCGTTAATGAGTATTGTTAGGAATTAATAAATCGGTACTTCATTTTATGTTCTAGTTATTTTAAAAGGTTATTCTGTTGTTTTAATATAAAATAAATTTAATAAATACTTCAAATGTTATGATCGTCCTTGTTGCTGCAAAATTAGCAATTAAATAATTTGATAATAATATTCATATAAATTCGGTAAAGTATAGGTATAAAGTTGTATTCCAATTATGTTCGTTCTTACGAGGCTTAAGGAATAAAATGTGGATTTAAGAGAGCAAAAGGCTTTAACTTAATTTATTTCTCATAATTCCAACCCTAAAAGTACTACATTGAAACAATTTTTCAGATATACATATATAATGTCTACATCGGAAGCAAAAATACACAGAACACATATTCAAATACATACCTACATTATGTATAGTAGATATATAAAAATATAGAATAGAGAAATATATTGATTATTTACTTATTATCTGTCATGCAAGAACTTCGTATTTTTTTTTTACAAAAACAAAACCGACTTTAAACTTAAAAAGCATAAAATAAATATTTATCCTCCTTTCTACAATATCTTGAAGTCGGTGTCAAGTACAACATAAAAGACAACAACAAATTTACAAAAAATAGTATTTTTTATGTTTTACTTGACACCGTCTTCAAGATGTTCTAGAAAGAAGTAGGTTAAATATTTATTTTTTGGTTTTTAGTGTGAAGTCGGTTTTGTTTCTGTTAAGTTTTATATATTTTTTACTTTTTAGTTGCGCAAATACTTGAATAGCTTTCGAAATAATATATTAAGCGCCTCTAGGAATTGTACTACTAACATCCCAAGGTCTCTCTCTCTCTCTCTCTCTCTCTCTCTCTCTCTGTCTCTTCGGTGTAGACGCACGTCAACAAAGGTTACTCTCGATTTCCTTTCGATCCACTCATCAGATCCTGTCTTGTTGACAATGGGATTAATTCGGGAGTATACACTTTCGATCAAGAAAAAATTTAAAATCTGTCTACAATTAATGGAGAACGCGTAACAAACAATTTACAATTGTTTATCACGAATTCCCTGGAATCCACTGATCAGATCCTGACTTCTTGACCATCGAATCATTCGGAGTATACACTTATGAATAAAGAAAAAAAGTGTGTGTGTACTTATGTATACGCGTTAGAAGTTATACATCTTTGGCGTGACAAGATAAAAATCTTTTCAAATATATTTATCTTTCGCCTTATTCTATGTTTGTAGAAAAAACGACACTAACAATAAAAAAACTAAAATGTTGACTATAGCTAACTTCAGGGTGTCGGTTTTTCGTGACGGTGTGTGCGCGCATCGTAAAAAAATACTCTCATCATTTTTCCCTAATGCGCCAAAATAAGTATAACTTCAAAATCATTGAAAATCGGTCCAAAATTGAAGGAGATATCGTGTAACAAAAAAACTCGTTTAACAATTTTCGAGGGTTTCTCTCGAATTCTCTGGGAACCGTTCATCATTAGATCCTGACGTAGAAACTAAGATCATCTCGGGAGTATACTCTTTCGAATAAAAAATAATAATTTGAAAACCGGTACACAATTGACAGAGTTATCTGCGTAACACACATACAAAAAAACATGCAGACGAATTGGTAGTTGGTTAAAATACTTTAGTTGGTCGAATATTGGTCTGTCGTTTCCAAGGACGCATATCCTAATCTGCTAAGCTTAATCCAACTTTTTTATTTCTCACGACATTGTCCAGGTTGTATAATTTGCAAAGATCTATTGCCTATTCACGCAATTTGGGATGGTGACCGGTTTTTTAAGGCGATTAAACAACTTCTGATAAATTCCGCATAAGCCCGGACAATCAATGTTAAAGCTCATAATTCCACTCTAGTTTTGTGCTAAAAGTGTAATATATCGAATTTTCGTATTAGCCTTATTTATTGAATATATCTGAGAATAAGTTTCTACCTTTCCATATAAAGCTTTTGAGCGTTAACTGGGTTATATCTCTACATAGCGCTCGCTAAAACTGGTTACTTAACCCTTGCAATGCAAGGCATCCATGGGAGTGCAGTAGCTACAATAGCTAAAATGGATATTCAGTTGTATTTCATACAACTTTGATGCTTTTTCTTCATTGGATACATACATTCGTTGAATTCATTACTTGCTCGTTTTTGCTTATTAAAGCACTTATCTTGTTGAAAAATAAGAAATAATTTTTATATGCCGCTATGATGTAATATTATAAATAAAAGATATTATCGTTATTTTGGGATTTTGATAAATCAATGTATTTGCATTGCGCATACAGTAAACAGATTTTGCCCTGAGTGGGACATATGTCAAATTATATAAGAACATTGAACCTGTATACTTTGACACACTTGCTTATGCATCTGGTGGAGAGACCAGATGAATGACGACATATTAAAAATTCAAAACAAAGCGAGGCGGACGATAGGACGGGCGGACGGTGAACGCAGAGGGCGGGCGGCGATCGAAGAGCGCGCGCGGTGCCTGGGGCTGGGGGGCGAAGTAACGATCGCACCGCCGGCCGCAGTCTTCCAGCCGCGAGCGCGCCGCGAGCATGAGCGACGTAGGCACGCTCGCCGCCATGGACGCGTTCGCGGGCGGCGCGAGGCGCAGGAGCGCGCGCCTGCCACCGCCGCCGCCCTTCGTGCCACCACCGCCGCCGCAGCGCCATGACCACTACTACGTGCGGCGCAAGTCGCCAATTCCCAAGCATGCGGGCAACCTCACGCTGTTCGCGAGAAACAACGGTACCCCCAAAACACGAAACCTCCACCTGCACGTGCACTGCACGAACACCCATTCATCATCACGTCCCTGCACATGCACTCGCCCTTCAGGCATCCCATTGTTATAATCTATCACTTGACCTCCGCCGCAGCGACACCTATTCACAATGTCAATGTCATTCCTCTGCAGCAACAGTGTCACTAGTTGCCATTGATCGTTATATACTAATATCATGTTAAGGTTTAATTTTCGAATTTTATGTGAGTTTCAAAGCCGTCTGCACTAAGCTGCGCCGTCAAAGTTATATCAGACATAACTGTAGTATTTCGTAAGAAACACGTATAACAAAGGAAACTATGTAATTGTAAGTTGTCAAATATAATTTAAAAACCATTTTTTCCTAAATACTAAGTTAATTGCATGACAATGACTTGTCGATCGAAATAGGTTTTAAAATGAGTTTATTTTATTTTCAATTTAGACTGTTTTAATCGATCATATTTTTTAAAACAAGTGTTAGGTTTTATCAGATACATCACTCCAAGTCTAACTTCCTAAGTCCATAAACTTAACACTACAGCATTGGTTTTTATAATAATATTTGTTTTGTGTTAAATCAAGAACTTTATTGAACTTACTGCTTTAAATAAACCTCCAAAAAGGTTGATATTAAAAATTCTATTACCGGCGACAAAGCTAGATTACATTTTCACTGCTGTAACTAAATTATTCATTAATGGTGCTCCCTAGGGCAGAACCGCCCACACTAACCGACTCCTTTCATAACAAAGTAAATTATCTTTCTGCCATTGTTAGACTTCGCAGTCCACTGGTATTGTATAATTAAATCATGCTAAATTCATAATCCTTGGTCAAATTTAGCTTTTATGTGAACAATGAGATAGATGATTGCAATATTTAAAATATGTAATAGCCTAAATTAAAATAATGCGTAGTTTAATCATTCTTGAAATGTATAAAATACATGTATTTTTTATAGATAAAATTCTTGAAATCTTTACTATGACTTTGAAACTTATGTGTTTGTTTATTTATTTATTATTGTAATGTGTGTAGTCTTTGTCAGAGCGTGTTTATAGTGTATTACGGATGTGATTAAAAAAAGGAGAGTAATTGTGAACGCTACGAGGTGTAGAAGAAAAGTTCAATGTTTGATAGTATGCTTCATTGTGTGGCGCCGTAAACGATTTCGATCTCAATAAATAACCGTCAGAGGCGTCGCACGACCTTGTGGAAACTATTTGCGGCATGCTTTTTAGTCTAGTTTCATTTTCGGTACCGATGAGAATTGCGTGTACAATCCCATTCGATGCATACGCGTCAATCATGATGCGGTTCTTACTTCCTCGTTGTGCTGGATATTATATAAGAGATTCCGATGAAATTTTACTATTGAGCTGACCGATGCGTTGTTGGCTTAATTGATTTCAGCTTGGATATCGTTTAATGTACTCAATGTGAATATGATTATATATGAGATTGTTACTTTTGCTAAACATTTTCAAACTTCCTATAATATTATTATATTCCCTTTTACGACATAGTCTCTTATCTAATATCCCTCGGGATAACATTAATGATGCAGGCGAGATTACACACATACTCCTACATGAAAAGAATCATATGTTAGAATGTCAATGTTTTGTATAAGGTGAAAAGTCAATACTTCTGTGCTTATAATACAAAATTTTGTATTCTAGAGTAGAGCAAATTAAATGTCATTCTATAGTACTTTAAACATGACACTATAAAAGAATTGCATTTCTCATGTATAGATTTTTATACAATGATGATATTAGAAAATAATTAAGCAACTTGGTTGAGAGGCACAAAACTAAAAGAACACGACAATATTTCATGATATTATGGATTTAAGTTTGTTTATATGGATCACTTTAGTTGGTACATTCAAATTAAAGCACTGAAATGAATCATAAACTGATCCAGTATAATAAATTCTATGGGAATCATAGTTAGTACAAGGATGACCAATTTTATTTATAAATAACCCAATTTTCGATTCCCGGCCACATTCGCAATTTGATTAGACTGTTTTTAAATACAACTCCTCCGCAAATGAGATCATTTCGATTGAGTACGCCACTTGACAGAAATATATTATCATAATGCGGTTGATGTTTTTAGTCATAACAATTTTATTAACTCTCTATCTCTATTGTTGTTATGTAACGATACATAGAACCAATGAATATTTAAAAAAATACAGATAAGTTTTAAAATACACAAACGTTCGTATTACTTTGCAAATATGAATGCAGAAATTTTGCTTTTCCAAATAAACTGTTGTAAATTGATCATTGAAAAATTGCTGCAGTATAGAACGACACGACTAGACCTTACTTAGTGATAACATTAGAGTACTGGTTGCATAATTACGTAAATGTCAAATAAAACAAATATGCGTATGTTCGCAGTCGTGCGAAACTTCTACTATAATGTGACGTAATTAAAAAGGTATTGGATCAACTATTTGTCTTATAGGTTTATTGAAATATTTATTTTCTTTCCCTGTAAAGTATGCAAAATATTGTTTCACGCGTCAACGAGTCGCAACTCGCCCACATGGCTTTCGTCAATGTCACTAATGTTAATGTTGTCTCGTCTTCACATAAATTCCTCTGAAGCCAGAATTGGCGACCTACTTTATATTCTCGTAGAATCATCAAATCCCTAGTACTACTCGTTTTTTAAAATATCTAATTTATTAGATTATGTTAAGACATCATTATGCATATGAAAATAAACATGCAATTAATTTTCTTCTCATTTTGTTCGTAGATCTCCTGTTGTCTTGATGAATATTTAAGTATTCACCTGCAAGCAAATATGCACCACACTAAAGCCAGACCTCAATGACACATAATTTCAGCATCCAGGAGATTGTAGGTCTAACTGATGCTTTACAAGGAAGTTCTTGTCGCGATTCAAAAGTCTGGATCCAAAATGAGATTTTCTATAATACGAGTATGAATTAAAATAATTGTTTAAAAGTAATCAATGTCCTCAAAGGATTTTTCGTTTTTACCAAGTTATATCTGCCTTGTAAATAAAACTGCATAGCAAATATTACAAGTTTCCGCCAAAAAAATAATGTTGATGTTGTTCTAAACATTACCCTATGTATTCTGTCAAAAAGTTCAGTGTCGTTTGAATATGCATCTACATACACGGACTATGTAGTTTGTTCGATTTCTATTGAAATTCCGCAATTCCTATAAAAGTTAAGGAGGTGAAAGTTTGCGTGGTTAATTATACTTTAGTGCCACCGCTATATGTAAGGCTTCGGATAATTCATTTTTACTTTTTACTTGCTGGTAATGTTGGTCATTGTTGTATGATAGGAAACTCCTTTACTACTCAGATTTTTGTTTAAGACAAGTAGAAATAAGAGAAAGATAAAGATGCGGTTTAAAATTACGACTCAAGTTCATAACATTTATTACGATGTAAAAATAGCGTATGTATATGTATATCCTCATAATGAATTTGACAATAATTTACGTGTTGTGACTGGAGCTGGTGACGAATACTTTGGGCATGCGGCCATTTTGTGCGCTTAGAAGTACACATTGCTCACGCGTACTCTTGACATTGTATACATAATTACAACGTTTTTAAATCATTTGGCATACAAAACCATTATATTCTTTGCTAGGATTTCCCATGATATTGTTAATGGAAAATATCATCATATATATATATATATATATATATATATATATATATATATATATATAGTACTAGCTGTCCCGCAGACGTCGTCCTGCCCGGTAAAAAATAGGGGTTGATCGTAGAGGGTTGAAAATATAGGGTTGTATGTATTTTTGTATGTTGTATCATAAAAAACTAGAAATTAAAAATTTTGTCTAAAAAATTTAGGGGTGGACTACCCCTAACATTTAGGGGGATGAAAAATAGATTTTGGCCGATTCTCATAGATACCGGATAAGCACAAAAAATTTCATCAAAATCGGTCAAGCCGTTTCGGAGGAGTATGGCAACGAAAACTGTGACACGAGAATTTTATATATTAGATGGTATGGTATCTTTTTTATACGATACAATTTCGTAATATTCGTAAAAATCCGGAACAGCTATGTTGGATCTTGTACTCCACGAATTATTTTCTATATAAGTGCAACATAATCATTTTTCATATTTCCTATGTGTATGAAGTATCAATGTTTGTATGTTTGTCCTCATGGGCTCCTAAACCATTGGGCAGATTACAATGAAATTTGGCGGGGTATTCTGAGGTTTTAGCTCAAAAAAAATCTATATAAACAAAAATCAATATTTGTATGTTTATCCAATATGAGTTCCTAAACCGTTGATCAGTTTGTAATAAAACTTTGCTAAAGTGTTCTGAGGATGCCCAAAAGGGTTTCTGGATTAAAACCGTTAAAACGTAGTTTTATTAAGTTACGCTTGTGTTATGGGTAATACACAACGGGCTACTCTGGTGCCGATCCTAGATACCCAGACTGAAGTAATTAACGGAGAAGGTACGTTTCCGCAATTTACCATTCCAAGAATCACACACGGAGCCCCTCTGCGTTGCAGTAAGGTCGGAAGGCAAAGGCTTAGCCCGGTCAACAGCAGAGGCCGTCGAATGAAATAGGACAGTGGCTAATTTGATGAACTTCTCACCAAAAACACCGGTAGATTGAACTACCGTAAATTTAAGTCATGTGGTATACATCTGCGACAGTCACAATAAAATCGGCCATGTAGTGTTTACTTTAATTCCTAACGTTATTCTAACCTAAGATTTTATCTATAGTGATTTCAATAGATAAAATCTTAAGAAAACAAAATATCCCAATTTTTTCTATATTATCGACTAGAGAGTTAGATTGTAGCTCTATGTTACGTACATAAATATTTAATTAGGTTACCTCAATACTTTAGTTTCTTGCTCAATTCACTACAATTACAAAGAAACTAAGTTAATATAGCGTAGACAACTGCACAGCAAAACATACTTACATGTAAGTCGCAGCCAACCTGATTTGAAGTGTCTGATATGTAATTAATGACATGTGGGCAACCTGACGACGTATTTGTTATTGAATAATTGAGCGCTGGTTGTCTACATCGCGATTCCAGCCATCTATTTAGCTTATTCGTCTATTCTATGGAAACAACGACATTTATCACGATAAAAAGTATCCTAAGTTACGTCCTGTGATAAAGTTAGCTCCGTTACGATTTTCTTTTTAATTCGTTCAGTATTTTTCTTCTTTCTTTCTTCTTCAGTAGTTTTTACATGATGCTTTAATAGACAGACAAAAATTCTAAAAAAATGCATTTTCGGAATCTCCTAGACCGAATTATCGCTCCTGATTTTTTTCACAGCTTTAAATGCACTCGAACCATTTACAGATTTATTATAGTATAGAGAGATAATCACCCTATAGTTTTGAAAGTTCTTCAAATTATTGGGTTTTAGTTATAAAAATTGATAATAAATGTGTATCAGAAAGAAATGATTACATAATGCGGCAACGATCGTTGTCCTCGGGGTGGCGGCATTGGGGACTGGGGTAGCTCGGCCAAGGGCGGCTGCATTGATCACTACGCGGAGCACTCCCCGCGCCCACACTGAACGTCGAACAGCGCTCGCGCAACATACAACTCTCTCTACCTGTCTCTTGAAACAAACATAAATCAATAGGAAGCGGAAATATCTGAATCATTCAATTTGATTGATATTTACGTTAAACGTTAGTTATACTTGATGTGATCATTTGTCGCACACTACGCTTTTACGTTTAAATTTTGTTGAGTAACCAATTAATTGAATTCTTAATATTTTATTCAATCTTAGCACTTATGAGATTTAAGAAATAGTGTAATAAATTGCTGCTACTTTTGCTTTAATAGGCAGTAGTATTGTGTCGTAATTTGTTCGAGGAACTATGTCGCAGTAGGTCGATCATGAAAATTGCAATGCTGGTGCTGCCAGGTGCGCTATGTTAACCAGTGTTGCCCAACATTAGGACTGAGCACAACTTCAAATATGTAGTTGTTGTTTGGAAACGTTTTAGTAATTTATCATTATTTGTAGTAATTAAGACATCCTCTCGAGTTCGTCCACGCTTGCCTTCAAATTACCGCGGGATTCCTAGGACACAAAGTACCGCAGCATTGAAAAAGAATGTAAGCTATCGTGTTAGTGAAAACTATATCGGAACAAGCTATTTTTTATGCACCCGAATAACTAACTACAAACCATTTCCGGAAAAATTCTCCCGAGATTCCCGGAATAAAATATATCACACATTTTATTACGTAAAGTATGCTATGAATCAGTGAAAATTTGAAAAATAAATCAAAAATCACTTTGGAATTAGTTATTTTTTTAACATGGCCATTTTAAATAATTCATAGGATTAAGAATTTGTTGTCAGTCAACGAAAACCGCATCGAAGTCGGGTCAGTAGTTTTTACGTGAATCCCGAACAAACAGACAAGACATCTAAAAAAATTGCATCGTGTTCTCCCTCTATGGTCTATTCCAATTGCTTAAATAAGCTCAATGTACAGACACGGCATGTCTAGAATTTTATAATATTATAAACAGCTCAACTACTGCTCCTATTTTATTTTGGAATTTTTTTTTTTTAAATTATCTATCGAAGAATGATTTATTCTTTTATATTAGCAGTGTATAAAAATGGAACCCGGCTAATGTTAATGTACATACATCGAGATCACTCAAGATCGCTTAAGGCTCACCGAAATGTTGGTGCATCTGCGTGACCAGCATGAGCAATCTTTGTATCGACGGAGATGCATCAACACAATCCCATGGCGGGGCCAAGGCCAACGCCGACGCGGCACCCGGCGGTGAATGGAGGCGCGTGCCACGCTGCCGTCACTCTTAGTCTATTATTAGGCCCATCTCTACACTATGGGCGTTCTTTAACGCGTTACAATATGACGCCGATGAACGTAATTAGACCGCTTATATTCTATACCATCTGTCAGTTTGTATACACTTTTAACAAACTTTCTTTTAAATATGCAGCTGTTAAATATGTGGCTATTTATCAGTACAAACTATACTCGCTACTCGTTCTATGCTAGTCTGTAGTTAGAGAATATAAAACATTGTAGCGTGGGGCTTTGTAGGTCGGTTGTCATGTTACATTCTCATAGGTGTGCAATTTGTGCTCAAACCAGGAGCTTTCCAATTGTTCCTATAAATATATATGAACAAGAACATATTTCTATATTTTGTCGTAGGATTATTATCATCTATGTATGTGTAATTATTATAGTCGTGTATATATATAAATTGATGAAAATAATCGTTTCGTTTTTACAGAACCAAAGAAGGACAAGTTGGAGAATGGTGGAGAGATGATGAGGCCTGAAAGGCCCAACTCCCTGACAGCGGGGAAAATACCACGGCGGATATGTTATCAAGGCGATGTTGGTAGGTTACTAATATTATGATAGTACGTACATGCTTTCATATAAATAACGAGGCTTATAGATGACACTAGATCTTGAAAATTACTATTAGTCAGCTATCTATGTGTAATAACAATGTTTTAATACCTCAGATTATTTGTATTACATTATAAAGGAAACCAATTTTTGTTCCGTTACTCAGTTGCTAAAACAAGCACCATATTGACCCAAAATTAGAATCGATTAATGGAACTATTTTTGATTTAAACTTGCAAAACACTTAGTTTTGTGGGAAGTTTCACAGGGGAGAGTTGTTTTTTTTTATCTTCACAAATATAAAGTAACACTTTTGAACAAGATTTCGGTTTGATTTGTGTTGAATCTATCCTAAGTTGATATGCGTCATGCAATACTGACACTATTTTATGTTCACCGTTAATATATTTTTTTAAACTTAATGTGCAATTTTAATTCGAAGTATGTAATCTGTCCTGTTTATTTGTAGTTAGTCTATGTTTTCCTTTTATGTACGCTAACATTTTATCATCTATATTAATATCTCAATTTTTAAGTGCAGTACTCTACATAAGAAATACAATTAAATCTTTCAATTAATATATTTTCTTCATCGTAGTTCTTGAAATATGTGTGTAGTATCATGTTGTTAGTTGTTACTGCTTCGGTTGTTGGTTCTGCACTGCGAACATTTCAGGTTTAAGTACGCTTTCTGGCCTCTTTGTTGAGCGGTATATGATGAGTGACTGGAAACAGCAAAACAATACCATGCTGATGGCTCACTGCATATAGAAACAGGGTGGATAGTCGTCTAATATGAATTATAGAAGACTAAATTCTTTCTTAGTTATTAGATAGTAATGTAGTTTTTAAGTTTTATATTTACACTATGAATGAATTCTATATCATATTAATATGTAAATGTAAAAATAAATTTCGTCATTCTTACGTCTTTAATCTCTTTAATTATAAATAAATATATACATACATACATAACTTCACGCCAGGTCCCTTGCGGGGTAGGCACGATCAACAGAGCGCCACACAGGCCCATTCTTACACACCTCACTTGCTTCTTTGACACATTCATCATATAAATATATAATTATGATAATACGGTCTAAGGTTTAGCAAGCAAAATAGGGTGGTAAACCGTATTTGCAAATAGGTAATAATGAAAAATAAGAAAATAAATATAAGAGGGTTGAAATAGGGGAACCTTGTTTCCAGTAGGGGGTTATGGTTCAACCGGTGGCAGCGGCGGCGTGAATGTCGGCGTCGGTAGCGAGAGCGACGAGCAGCTGATGTTGTCGGAGCTGCCGGAGCCGCCGATCGCGGTGTCCGAGATCGGGCCCATCCCGCCGCCGCCCATGTTCAGCTCGCCCAGCCCCACGCGCCACCACCACCAGCACCAGCACGCGATCCCGCAGCACCCTCTCTCCGACTGTGAGTGCACTTATTAAGCTTATAAGCTTCCTTTTGCCTTTGGCTTTTTCTAATCAGATCTTTTATTTCGATACATTTCTATTCATGACTTAGGTGTTGTCTATCACATATCATGCACTCAAAGACTATACTGCAATACAAAGACCATATTACGTTTCGTACAATCATCCACTTTAAGTCTATTGTGTTTATTATTTTATTTTGCCAGTATATAAATTTAAAGGGTATTTTCAGCACGGCAACGGATTTTAAAATATGAAAATACATGAATTCCGAAGATTCTCGTTAAAAAATCCGGGACAAGTAATGTCACTGAAGACATACATAACTAAATCTGTTCACTAAAGATAAACATAGAAACTGTCACTGTAAAACGATTCACATTTCCCCACTGTACCATGTTGTAACATGTGCCATTTATTACTACTCATGTCATCAATTATAATGTGACACTAGCGGAAGAGGAGGACGACCAAGATGAGGAAGATGTGGATCAGCTGACGCTGGGCGCGGACACGTCCCGCGTGGAGGAGATCCCACCCAAGGAGCCCCTCTTCAACGCTGTACCGCTCAAGTCGGCGCTCAAGAAGCGCCCGCAGCAGGGCGCCTCGCCCGCGCCCACGCCGCTCGCGCCCAGGCAGGACCATCACCATGCGAGCTTCAAGTCAGTACTTGATGTTTTAACGCTTGTTTTCATTTCATTGTCCAACTAATAGCACAGTGTGGACAGTGGCGAAGGATTCATTCGATTCGATTTTTACCGGATTACTTTTCAGAACACCACATACATGTTTTACACTCGTACATCATTTATTATTCTCAAAAGTACATTGCAATTTTTATAGTTACTTCAGAATATATCAATTTTAAAGGGGTCTGACTGATCGCAGTCCTCTATTTTTTTAAATACAAGCCTTCGCCACCACAGACATATTGTTATTTATTCTCAATCTAAAAAAAACCCATTAATTATGTAACAAGCACAAAATGTTCGGTGTCTATTTAATACAATAAATTTAAAGAATAGAATGCTATAAAATAATATTTGTGTACGTAAGTTCAAAGTATTTCTAATACTAATTCTAATTCCATTGGTTTTGACTAATTCAAATTCATTAATTCAGCCAAAGACGAAATACTTGTTATTGTTTATTGAAAATGGATCTGTAATTATTGAACTAATTTATTTAATAGTAATTTTGTATGCTAGACTCCAACCAACTAAAAAAGATTTAACTCCACGCTAAGTTGTAGCTATTTACTGTCTTTAAAATAATTATATATATAAAATAAATTTATTTTATTTCATCTGGGATTTTACTTCGTTTGTCCATAAATTTGTTGGCTTGAAAGTTGGGAGAATCCTAATGATTTTATTTTAGGTACTCTTTTGAAGATTTTTTTACATAATAGCTAATATTTGCCAAAGTTAAGCACTCTCCTAAGAGTTAAAACGTTTGTGTTAAAGTCTGTTCGTAATGTATACATTTTAATGATTCTTAAAAAACACCAGAATAACATAACACTTCATGTAGTTCTTAATTAAGCAGTTAAAAACTATATGAACTGTTGTAACAAACTTGTGTGTATTAACGTCATCCAGGGACTTCTTAATACAAGGGGTGTTATTTTGTAGTAAATAGTGTTTTTATAAATGTTTAATATTCTGTATCAATTATGATTGAAAAGTTCAATTCAATTCTCGTAGATTTGATAATCAGATTTGATTATAATTTTAGCTGTGTATAAATAGTGTTTTTGTAGGATAATATCACGCATTAACTTTTCGCTTAAATGATCACTTATGCACATATAGGCTATTGTTATAAGTATATTTGGTATTGGTTTGTGGGCGTGATAGTGAATTTGTAAATTTATTTCCACCATGCCCGGCGAGCAGACGGCCCCCGCCCAAGCCGAGGATCCGCATATGGTAACAGTCCCACATTATTACCCGACAGACTCGATTAGACAACTGCCAAATGCGACGCCATTTCTTGTTCAGGCTTGTACATAAAGCGAAAATAAATATTAACCCCTGAGGGCAGAGAAACACTGAGAATGTATAAAAAATCTCTATTCATTTATAATTTATATACATTTACTATTTATGCAGCTAATATAAGTTTTCTATTTAATTTCTAAATGTTAATTCATTACCTATTTATCCTTTGGATAGTTGGTTAACACCGGACACTCATCCTCAGGAAGTATGAATTAATTATCATTAATTAAAGATTGCCACTTTACAAATACATTAAATTTAATACAATAAATAATAAATATTTTTTTTTTTATACTTGTAATAATTTTTTAGCGACCGTAAGTTTCTAACATTTGTTTGATTGGTGCTGTTAAATTCTGACAGGACGGCCTGATTTGGTACATTTGTCTAATTATGTTAGTCGGTTAGTACAGTCAGTGTTGTCCTCCGCGACATCTCGCCCAGAGACCTGACGACGGTCCGCTTTGCTCTAAACCATGCATCGTGCATTGCACGCTTCCCACTATCATTTCTGTCTTGACTGTCCACATGTCATTGTTATTATTCCACACCCACTGACAAACGGGCGACGGTAACCACTTATCATGAGGGGAACCGTCTGCCTGTTTGTCGACTATCAAACATGTATGATGACGGTATAAAAAAAGGAAAAATACGAGGCTTGTTGAGATGAAAATAATTCTAAACAATTTGAAAGTCCGTCGTTAATAACATAAAAGTTGTTGATTAACAAATGGTATAATTTATTGAATTACAACATCTGTTACATGTAATCGATATTATGTGATTGCGATTTTAACCGTTCATGTAAACGATATGTTTATTATTATCTCGCTGTTAATTGGTGTTTTGTGTTGCATGTACAATGTATTTTCTTGATAGTCATTGGTATTGTTAAGAAATTTGTCTTTAGTGCTTGCTTGATTTCTATTCATAGCACTTAAAAAAATAGCCAATATTAATATAAATTAAAACAATTTCTTTTTTAATTTAGTACATGTTTTGTTTTAAGATATTATTTTGAACTTAGCGGACCTCGATCAAATAAGATCGAGAGAGCAAAGAGGGAAATTACGCGAGTCCGTTTTAATTTTAAAAACCCAAAGGAGGACTCCAAAACGAAAGCCGTGAAGTGAGTTGCCCCGGTCTCTGAAAATGTACCTATGCTTTTGATCTCATAAAAAAATTGTAGAGTGCAACCCAAGATCCAAAATTTTAAATTAAATATTATTAAAACTTTATCTTAACTCGGAACCAATTTTCGGCTCAAGTTAATAAAAATAAGTCTCATTCAAAAATTATTAATACTTGTAGATAGTTTAGATACGCGTAGTACTTTGTAGGATATTCGCGTCAAATACACACGTTTTAAATAGTTTAAGAACGTTTTTTTATTTGATTTTTCATTTGTAGTCTGACATTGCGAACACTATTACGTAGTCATTTTCACAGGACTCATCTGAAACCTGTTTTGATTCGAACTAGCTTAAGAAATGGAAACATCAAGTTACAAATAAAAATCTATATTAATTTTGACTAATTACTTAAACACGCTTAAATACTTGAAAACTTAGTTTTTTAATTAATTTACTGTTAAACACAGCACGGAAAGTCGCTGCGGCAGTCATTCGGCGATATAGGTGCGACGATTTTCTGTGCTCTGTGGTCTTTAATGAACGCGTAATCTGAATGTGGTTCGTGGTGTGTTATGTTCAGTACCCGGGGTCCGGTGCGTCCGGGGAACGCAGTCGAGAACAAGGAGAACGCGCGGCCTTGGGAGGGGTCCGGCGGGGCTCCGGGGGGGTGGAGTACCGCGAGGAGTACGCCACGGAGTCGGAGCGCGTAGCCGCCAAGCTCGCGCGCAAGGAGAGCCTCAACATCAAGCTGGCGCTGCGCCCCGACCGGCAGGAGCTTATCAATAGGTCAGTGCGCCGTCCAGTGCAGGCTTTCTATATCTTACTGTTAATTCATTTCCCTTACTACAGGTTTAAATTTGACATAATATGTCAGTTGTCTACCAACAGTAACGATATTAAGATATAAAAGCCCAGCATAAAGGATTTTAGCTATAAGATAATATGTTTAGAAAATGTGTATGGGTTCACACATCTTTCAAACTATTTTTCCGCTACTTTTGGCTTGCAGCTCTAGCCAACTGTACACAATTCGCTTATTAAATGCATGGCTTTCTTTGGAGTACATAGTTTTAAGACTTCTTTCTATAAGCAGTTCACAAATACAGTTTGAAATGTTGCGTTTCGATATGTGTATAGAAATAGTACTTACTGGTTTTTCTTGCTATTACTGAAGACTAACGTGTTCAATCTAATGACAAATATTTTAATTGCGGATGTTTCGTAGCAGATTGAAACTATTTGTCATTGAGTCCCCATTATTTCCGCCTACAAAAGTAATTAGTAGCGTTAGCCATCGCCGTTCCGATGACGCCAATTCGGGAGTCAAATGCAGTACGCGACGTAATATTACTCGATTTAACATTTAAGCCCTTCGTACAATTTACGAAGACCCTTTTAATTAGTTAAAAATGATGATTACAATTAGTTAAATGAAGACTTGTTGTGCGAATGGATGTAGTAGATGTTTGTCTCGTCACGGTTATGTAATAAATTGGTCACTGTAATCGTGACAGGCAGCGTGCACTGTGGCGGCTCGCCTGGCGACAATGCACGCCTGGGAGAGCTATTTGCGTCACTATCGTCTGACAAAGTCATTGTTATCACTATTTCTTCCTGCTTTTTTTCGAGCTTGTTCTTGGCACTGGCATTGCTAATGAGCACACTAATCGAGAAATAATAACCCGTGTTTTCATTTTTAAACAAATCATGTCAGCTGTTAGCGATAACATTTCTAGTACAATCGGCCATGTAAAAACAGAAATTTTACGACAAGCGTAATTTATTAATTAAAATCTAGTGCTGGGTGAGGTTTGGGAATCGGCCAAGCGGGTGTGTTCATCCGATAGTATGAAAATAATTTCAGTATTGCATGGACTTCAGCAAATTTTATGTTGCTTGTCCGTCGTTAGTGCACGCGAACAAGTGTTGAGCATAAATTTTGTAGTTCGGATCGTGTTCTGTCTTGGAGAGAAAGTTACGTCAGTGCTATCCTAGTCTAATGAAAACTCGTCCGCTGCGGTCACGCTGGTAAAGTTTTTGCACCGTTATTCAAAATGCAGTGTCTCGGCACAAAATTGCTCAAAAGTGAAGTCATTACTGAACTGACTAAGGGTGTTGTATATCGAGATTTATTCACTCGCGCTCGAATGGCTTCTAACGAATGAAAAAGTAACTTCTCAACGTACAGAGAACGTTCACTCGGGCTGTTGCATTGTGTGTCCCGATTAATTTGGGCCTACTTCGCTGCGTATTAAAATGTCTATAATACACATACATATCCTCTCATGACGACACATTCGAAAAAATTGCGGATCAACGTTGATTTTTACGTATTTTGCTGCTTCGTGAGATCGTAATGTAAACGCAACAATAACATTCACTCGAGTGAGTATTCGCTCGAGTGAACAGTTGATATCAGATAAATTCATATGAATGGTTTTGTTTGCAGAAATATTTTGGTGGTACAGAGTGAACACGAACGACAGGAGTCGTGGGAGGCCATCGGCGCGAGGCTCATCCGGCGCCTCTCCATGCGCCCCACGGCCGAGGAGCTTGTCGAGAGAAACATACTGAAAAGTAAGTACTATAATGTTATAATTGAAACTAATATTCAATCAATTAATGCGTTGTTGTGATTATGTATAACAAACACATAAACACCAAAGAAAGTAACATTATACTGTTACATTCAACAAAATAAGAATAACACATTGCTAAACGGCGTAGCTGCATAGCGTAGAAAATAAATTTGATTCTAACTCTTTAAAGACTCAAAAATTTTAAGTATCCGTAGTTTTAGTATTAGTATTCCTGTTAGAATAAAATTTATTATATTTGTACTGACTAAAAATTATAAACATATTATTCAAGGATCAATCTAGTCGCAAAATTATTTTCTTTAACTACGTAGGCAAATCTTATAGCATATTTATTCTGTAAAAGACGGTTAATTTTTATTAAAGTGTATTTTTATATCATAACCCATTATTGTTCCATTCAAACTACTTGAAGATAATTGTACGAGCCAAATTTGCTCGTACCGCGTATTTTACATATAAATACGCAACAAATAATATACTAAAACAGAGGTATTAACATCACCGTCACGTGCGGCACTTGTGCACTGAAAGTTGTGCGGCTCAGGTCATCAAACGACCTTAATAAACAACATACAACAACTCAATGTGGTTTGGCTTGGCAAGGATTAAGCCCAGCATCTTTGGAAATGTATAAACCGTAAAATAATTGTTTTTTTAATCCAAACAATAGGCCAATCACCAGCGGAAGAGAAAAAGCAAAAAGAAGAAAAGAAGCGGTACTTGTTGCGCAAACTTAGTTTCCGACCTACGGTAGATGAACTCAAGGAGAAGAAGATTATCCGGTTCAGCGATTATATAGAAGTCACTCAGGTATTTAACTTTTAACATCGCAGTCTGATATGAAATTGGATTTTGTAAATTTTCTGCTATTTTAATAGATATTAGGCAAAGGTACTAGGACTCACTTTTCTTGTGATTTATACAAAGAATTAATTGGGAGGGGCTATTATTGCTGTTCTATTCTTATTTATATGCTGAACTCATATGTTTACCAATTAAATAATTAAAATATTTTATTATGTAATTGTAGGATTTTTGTAATTGCTGAGTATAATAGTAGGCTAATCGACTTATGTGATGGAAATTATTACTAACGTCTATGGGATTTTGTAATACAAGAGATTGTTGCCAACGTTCTGCCTATGTCGTCGAAGGGTTTTTAAACACCTTTTTAAAAATCGACAAAAAATATCGTGTCACTATTGAGAACGCTTCAAGTTGGAAGTTCTTTCCTGGATTCTTAGAGTCCAAAAAAAAGTTTGAAAAACCGTCTTTCAAAAGAGCGCAGCGGCTCAAGGTAATTGAGATCAACGGCTACTTGACGAAGAGCTATGCACATCGATTTAACAGATGTGTCAAACCTGCCAAGCCGCCTTAGACAAGCGTAGCGGGTATACTGTCTGTTCCCCTATAATGGGAGGTCCGAGCCCAGTGGGACATTTATGGGCTGTTATTATTATTTATTTATTACTTCATTGTTATCTGAATATACGCGTGCTGTGCAGGCGCATGACTACGACCGTCGCGCGGACAAGCCGTGGACGCGGCTGACGCCCCGCGACAAGGCGGCCATCCGCCGCGAGCTCAACGAGTTCAAAAGCTCCGAGATGGCCGTGCACGAGGAGAGCAAACACCTTACCAGGTTCATGTCTTTCTAATGTTTCTACTAGGAGTCTATAAATGAATGCATGCAACAAAAACGTTTACGTAGGTAACATTTTATTTGTCCTGTGATAGTTTTCAGTAGTTAGTTCAATTAGGCCCGACATGCTATGTATTAAAATGGCAGGAATTTCAGGTCAACGACTGACATTGTTTCGTGAGAATCATGAAATATTAAAACAATATTGTTTATTTCAATTTCAACTCAAACGCAAAGTCGCGGGCATATCCTAGTTCAATAATAATTTTGCGAAAATTAATTTTATAATTATATAATGATATTACAAAACTGTTCATATTTTTTTATTACCTAAAACTAAAAAACTGTAAAAAAAATGGTATATGAGTCCCACGTATTATCTATGGTTTGTAGTTTTTAATTTTATGCCGCAGGTATAACGTTTCCCAGGGAAGAAAAGTACAGTTTTCATCCCTGTAATCAGGCAACTCCAAGTGTAATTTTTTTAAAGTGATAACTTCTTATGGGAGGGTTAACCGCTTCGTTACGTAACACGTTACGGCCCCAATCTGGCTTCCCTTTCTCTCACGCATACAGCAGCGGTAGGCAGGCTCCTCCTCTCTCATTCTAACCCACGTGCTATATACGTAAAATTTAAATCATAAAGCTTAGTTTTCTCAATTTAAATAATTTCAATAATAAATAGTTCAAATTAGATTAGTATAACTTATCACTTCTGTCGGGCGTCCCGAGACGCACACGTTTTTTCTTCTTTAATATTGTACAACTAAACCCTGCCCTAGCTTTTATACTATTTTCTCTCCATCCCAAGGTTGTCTGGAAGAGATCGCTGCCAGCGATAAGTCCGCCAATTGGCTTGATTCTAAGCTATTTTTGTGTTTTGTCCCTTAAATGTTACTGTACAATAAAGTATTTCTACTTTGAGAATATGATAAATGAGGGCTTTTTGGCGAGAACTAAAAGGAGATGTTGTCCTGTGCAGTTTTATTTTGTAAAAATGTGTAAAATTACTCTAAAATGAACAATAGTTTTAGGATATTGATAGTTTTTGTGTAGTAGTTATGTGTTTTGTGAGAAATGTGAACTGTATAGTCAAATGTGGCCTTTTGAGTTGTCACAAGAACTCAGTTGAATGGCACTAGCTGATTACCCACAGTTCAGCTGTGCTACACATAGTATTAAGAAAATGAAGGAACTATATTGTAAACTAATATCTGTTTGAAAGGCCTAGCTGCCAAGCCATAAACCTAAATAAATAATAAAGTATATTCTATTCCAGTGTTTTTCAACTTGTGGGTCGCGACTCCTAGGGGGGTCGCCGGCAAAAAGGAAACGCCAATTAAAGTTTATACCTCATACTTAGGTACTTTTTAAGCTCAGTAGCTTTTTGCAGAATATAGGTCGTAATAATGAATACATACATACATACATACATAGTTAACAAAATAGGGAAAGACATAAACGTAGTCATTTAAATTACTAACTTTTTGTCTGTCTATGGCCCAAGGGGGTCGCCAAAATTTTTCAACCTGTAAAGGGGTCGCGTATTCAAAAAGATTGAAAAACACTGTTCTATTCTATTCTACTTTGAGAATATCGAGAAATGAGAAATTGTTTGTTCCCATCAGATTCCATAGACCATGACGGCCGTGCCTTAGCCCGTCGGTGGAGTGCGCGGCGAGGGCGTGCGGGTGAGGCGCCCGCCCCCGCGCCCCTCGCCGCTGCCTACGCGAACGCCCGCCCCCGCCCCCGCGCCGCGGAGGGCCCCTGCAATAACTCGCCAGAACGCGTCGGTAAAGTGTTGAATATTCTAAAGTTGCGTTACGCCGCCGTTTCGACGTTCTATTTTTGTATGTGCAGTACGTGCCCGTAAGTGCAATCTTGTTTTTAATTATGGTTTCGTCGTATCGTAGGTGTTGCCGAGTACAATTATAATTATTATTATATCGTTTTATGTTAAGTTATCGTATTCTAAGCGTACCTATACATTCTTTTGATTGACCTTCGAGAAAGGTTAGTGATACTGATTATTTGTGCTCGAGTTTATGCGCTTTGTAACTTTTGTGAATTGTAAACATTTACGAGTGGATAATTTTAATAAATGCGACACGTAATCGACATTGAAACATAGCAAATTTGTGATTTTTCTTAATATATTGCTAGCTTTATTTAGCTTCGTAGTCATAAAGCTAGTTTGTACTAATACTATTTTATTTATTGATAATATATAAAAACAAATGTTTATGTACGTAGTATTACTTTATGGTCACAATTTTTATCTAACGACGTATATATTACACGTGTCTGATACGTTAGATCATTGGAATTTAAAATTATTCGTTACAAGAAATTTACATGATGTATAATTTGCAAACAGCGTATGTACATTTGTATCGAATAAAATGATAAATTATTCAATTTATTTATTCAACATACGGCGATAGTTTGAAACTGGAGGTGGGCTTCTATATTCTTAATAACCCACGTGACATGTGAAGGGAATTATATGTCTCTGAAATGTTGATGATTTTAAAACAAATTAAGAACCTAAAGTAGCACACTGAAATCTCTGTGAAATACTTAGACTGATAAAGAAAATAGGTGACATATAAGCAAGCATTATTTTGATATTGTTTAACCTCAATATATTCTCCAGTACTTGCGGTAATGTACAAAAAGATGGTAATGGTCGCTAGTTCAGTTTGGACAAAATCAAACTCTGGAATTATATATAACGATTAACTTTGACAGCTATATTTTTATTTATCAGTAAAGAAAAAAAAATGCAATTTCTAGATGAATTTCACATAACGAGACGTAAAATTGAAATGAAAAATTAAATAAAAATCGTGCTTAGTAACCGTGAAGTCGCTGTTTTGATCATAATACATTCCGTTTTTAAGATAACAATACTAGTGTCATTGAAATAAATCAGCTATAATAACTTTAAGATATTTCTTAGTGGAACTGCTAATGTTCAAGTCAAACTACAAGTGAATGTAGCTTTAAAAAAAAATTAGCTTTTTGTACTGAAAATCTTTATTTCATATTGATAATTGAATTATGTCTAATATCATGTCGGGAAAATTACATTATTAACATAATAAATACATGTACATAATCAGCTTATATAGCACTTATTTTCAAAAATATTACTGAATCGAAGTGTTAATGTTTTTAAAATTCTGAATAGTAATGTTGTAAACATTAATAATTATATATTAATGCAGTGTAATTAATAAGAAATATTGAAAACATTATAATTTTATTGTATTCGTAATTATGTTGTAAGTGATTTGGTCCAGTTTTGAGATTCCTAACTACAGGGAAAGAAGCTGTGTATGAGAAACAGAATAAATGTTGGTTGACGAAGAGCTACCCACTTGGTCCGAGTATAACATGCTTAGCACAATAAGAGAGAGCTATAAATGTTTTAGTTTTATCAAATCAACAAAACAATAATCTGGCATCTTGTTGTTAAGTCACAATGATCGTTTCCACTCATACCTGCATAAAGCATTTTGACAATATAATTATAAACTGGTTTGGCAACATGCATTCCTATAGCATTTTTATCAACCACATACAAATCCACATACCCATAAGAACTTTACTATGGATTTCCGCGTAAGCGAAACTTGTGAAATTGATTACCAGTGAGGTATACGACACATTTTACAATAAATTCTATAGCAACGAGAAATAAAATATCTTGATATTAACTTAAAGAATTATAGGTAAACACAATTAGTGCAACAAAACTTTACTCGATTAATTTATGTTGTCGGGATAAGAGAAAAATCAATGAAAAAAATACTTGTTAACTTTCTTCTTTTTTCAAATAAGGGCTAAATACGAAAAAATATATAAACAGTGAAAATTATCTTTGTGGTTTCCACTAGCGTTCCGCTGATTTTGCTGGTATGTGTACAACGCCAATTTCTCGTTTACAATTACGCTCACCTCCACGGCAGCAAGGATAATGGCGTATAACTTAATAGCGAGAGTATAAAATATTCCAATAAGTTGCGTATACATACTGGCGTTGTACATTTTTTTATTTGCTGCCGTAGAAGTGGGCATAGTGAAAACGTGAGCTAACATTACTTTTACATGTTTTCCAGGGTTATGACAAACAAAGTATTCGGACCAACGGCTAGCTTTTGGTGTATCGGTGTCGTTGTTAAAATAACGAGAATGTTTTATTGTCATTCAGCTCAATGTATATGAGTCGAAAAGAATGGTTTATATATGGGCTATGTGCATCCTGGGACCCCAGTTCGTTACTCAAGGTATTCTTCTCGGCTTAATTTCATGGTCCACGTAATGTTACAGCATTATTGCAGTATATCGCTATAATACTTCTTCATACGGAAGATGACTAAATTTTGTAGATTTGTATGCACAGGTGTAGAAAAACTGTAATAGATTTTATAATACGCTGTTCTCAATTACTCTCTATGAAAATCATCACAGAAATGTAATGAAGTAAATTTATGATACGAATACCACACAGGAAAGCCCAGGTGATTACTTTCAGTTACGAAATCGGGTCCCTTTAAGATACGAGCAACCTCGGCGGGAACAACTTGTTAATCATCTTGTCGCTCTAGCTTAAAACTAGCATAAGTTATTCAAACTTGAGCGAAGTATCGAGTAAAATAAACACTATTTAAACGATTGATTAAGCTCTTATAAAGCAGTAGCTGTTAAATAATTATACGCCTTTTGAGATTATACGATGATTTGGTATTATATTTGCATGTTTTCTTTCTTGTCGAGACGTTTGCTATATTTTTAAATTGAATATATACATTTAGTAGAGAGAGCAATAATATGCTGTCGGCTTGTTCGGGTTTGATGTGAATGGGTTTCGAATTAGCGTTGAAAACTTTTTTATATAATACTGTATAGGTAACTTCTTAGTATAAACTCATAGATAGGAATCAGTTATAAATATTTTTATTAATGGAAATATATTGTTCAGTAGCGGTGCCATTTTGTTGTGAAGTGTTTGAAATTTAAAAATACAGATTCTTGTACTGCGTTAATTGCCCATCGTTATTGGGGTGATTTAGCGGCGTGTATTGTTCTTTGTTGACGGGCGTGGCCCTTTGCAAGTCTTGCAATGTTTTTTCACCATTCCCCATAAAAAGTAGAATAATTCGGGTCAGCCTCAGGCTGTGGCTTTGTTAACAAGAACTGTGATCCATTTAAGAAAACGGGTTAGCCCCTGTTTATACGCACACGCGGTGCTTACGTATTAGTGAATATGCTGCGTGGAATCAGTGAGTATAATAAATAATCTTTGCTAATAGTAATAAAAAAACAACTACAAAATGTTTATAATTATAATGGTTAAAATTGAGACCATTCCATTGTAGAATAAAGTGGAAGCCAAAATGACGATTTATTTTTCTAAACAATTTTGTTAGATTTGCAATTAAAATATTACTATAAAAAGTAGATGTTTATCGATATATTATAATGATAAGTAAGACATCAGATTTCCAAAGATTTAAGGCTCAACTAAATTCTTTTAGATAGCTTATGTATTGTCATTCATAATGTGTATCAATGAATATGATTCTTACGAAAAAAATCCTCGCGAGTTAAAAACTTGCTACAATTTTTAACATCACATAGCTCTATGAAACTTGTCAAAAAAGTGATAACTATTTTTTCTGATATATTTTAGATGGATGTAATGTGAATCTATCTTTTTATCTTTCTATAATTAATGTTGCATTATATTTATTATTAATCAACAATGTTTATGCGGAGTGTAATAATAAATGACATTTTATTTTATATGTAGTACTTGATTAGTAAAAATTACAAACACATTTGTATTGTCTAATTAAATTATCGTTATTATTTTTAATTTTTGCGTTTATGTTTAATTGGCAATTGTTTTATTATTGATAGATCGATGATTATTAGCATTATTTACAAAGTGACATAAAATAAACTTAACATAAATAAACTGTGTTTCTAATGTCACGAGAGTAGAAAATGAAACACATGCCACACAGTCCAATTATATCGATAAACATTTTAAATTTTTTGTATATAATTATGATGTAAATTGTGGAATCTCCTTTATTTCCTTTTTTATATCGTGAGTATTTTTGTGCTATTATAATTATTGCTATATTCAGTGATCTTAATACTGTTGCTTTTATTTTTAATATTGTATAAATTATTAATGACATTATTATAAGTATGTAATGATAGCCATAAAACTACTTGTTTTATATAAAATAAGTCTGTAAATATCATAATTATACATTAAGTTTTATACTCGATGGTTTTTGTTTCATATCCTGACTAGTGTTTTATTCCCACCCATAATTATTGTCATGTCATTAAATATGCTAAAGCGAATCAATCGCTTCCGCGCTCAATGTCAGAATCTCACGTTTACATAGTGATGCCACTACTGCCTAAATCAAGAATGCGGCAGTATTTTTTGTAGAAATATACGATTAAAATTGGTATTATCCCTAAACGCCAAACAAATTTACATAAAATTCACAAGTCGCATTCTAGTGAGTACAGTATTTACTTTATAAATGTAACTGGATATAATAGTAATTGCCATATCCGACTTGTGGTATATAGAAAAAGATATTTTAATGAATGCTTTGACCCGTAAGCCAGTGTCGATGGCGACTTTCGATGGCGCTAACTTATGGCAGTACGACTGGGTTGAGAGAAAGTTAACTGTAGTGCGTGCCCGTTACTGCGACGCGGCCGCGGCGCTCTCAGTCTGCGGCGGCCGAAGGACCGATCCGCGCGGCTTTACTCACCCGTGCACTCGCGCGCGCGCACCGCAATGTTTACGCTACACCCGACGATCCGGCAAAGAGATAACAGAAAGCGACAGTGTTGAGCTATATAGTGGATATACACCTGTAAACAGTGCTTTGAAATAACAACGCTGAGTGAGCTTTTCGGCGAAAGCACAGTGTAAAAGTGCAACGGCTTACACAAAGGATCACTTGCAATGACCATTTCTGGCAACATGAAGGAGAATAAACAGCGAAGCGTAAAAGACACATGGGAATCGGAGGTAAGACGAACTAGTTTTTTTTATTTTAATTAATAGGTAATTATCGTATGGTGTGTCGACATTATAACGCTCTGAATGCGTGTGAATCATGGTATTGTTACGATCATCTGCATTGTAAGACGTTTTTTAATGAGATATCTCACATATTATGATCTCGTAAAACAGTTAGGTATGTTTTAGTCATCACTTTCTCTTCTATCGAAGCTTTAATTAGTTATGTGGCGTTACATTTCCATACTAGAAGTTTGAAAAATTCTTTACTCTTTCGCTTTGATAAAATATATTTATTTCGATATTAAGGACTGGATATTTGCATTTATATAGTTTGAATTATTTTCCTAAAGACAAAGACCTCCCCTTCACTTTTCCAGACACCCCTGGTCAGAGCCGGTTAGGGCAACGTCTTATACCTACTGCGTTTATTTTCTTATCCAATCATCTTATTTCATTTTGGTTCCGACTCAACCCGTCCGTTTATCGGCCCTTCCCTGTATGCCCCCTTTTTATGACAAAAGCTTTATATATACATATATATGAAAAAAATAATTAAAAGCATGTTGTATATAAATACGATACTTACAGCTATTCCATCAGGAATGAAAGCATAGGCCGCTTGACTTTGATCTTAAAGCTCAAGTTGACTCCCCGGCAGGGCATATTTGTACAACGATATTACCGTTATGTGCTCTGGTAAGGGTGTTAATGGAATTCGCCCTAGTTTTACGTCTTGTTTTTCTATTAAATGTTTTAACTGTAATTCGCTATAAGCTATTGACTACCTTTTCAAAGAAGTTATAATCGTCATAAAACCGGATAATGGTCTATTAACCATAAACAGCGACGGTTCAATATCTCTTATAGGTACTTACATGGAGATTTAGATTTCAGGGGATACTTCTACTAAGTGTATAATTTGTTTTAGTTAGTAGCAAATTAAAGATTACTACACTTACAAGATAAATACACTTGTAATAATTTTAAGTAACACAAATGTAAAGTATACGTGCTCTCTGAGTGCGAGATTTATGTTTAACATTCAAAGACACGATAGTTTTCAAAAAGCTACTTACTCTTGGCAGTCTTACAATACATAATATGGTAGCAAAGCTCTATGATTTGTTACCACTAACCAGTGGTGGATTTACACTAGGGGCAGTCGGGGCTAGTGCCCAGGGTGGCACATTTTCTAGGGCGGCAAAATTTAGAAAGTGAGAGAAAAAATTCTATACAATATATAATTAACTAATTCTTTTATATAAACATTTTACGTTTCAAGAAATATAATTTAAGTATTATGTATCAAATTAAAATTTTGTATATTATCATATAGGAAATTTAAGTAAAAACTATTAAAATAGTTTAATTAATTTATCTCCATAAAGGTTTAAAAAAATTAAAATTGATATGTTTATTTTCTGGAATTGATAAATTGATGTAGTTTTTTTGAAGAATTAAAAATATTTTCAAATTATGTTATGTCTTTTTGATAACAGAAACTTTCATTGATTAATGATTTTTTCTAAAATTGGAGAATTATCCAATAACACTAATGAATTTTAATTTAAAAGAACAATTTTATATTTTTGAATGAAATCAACAGTTGACAGTTGATTGACACATGCTGCCACCTACAGTCAGTATACAAATGTAATTTGACGCACTTTATATATACGGGTATAGAGTCAACAGTCATAATATATATACTAACGCACTCTGTCGGTATACGACACAATACAACGGCAAAAACCGTCCAGGCGTCTAGTATTATTTAGATTTTTATATTAATCTTTTGGAAATTGCGGGAGTTAATAATTTAACTCCTGCAATTCCCAAAAGCCTTTTCAAAAAATGTTTATTTGTTAGTAAATAAAACAACAATTTAGTGGTATTCTAATTCTTAAAAAATAAGATATCAAAACTATTAAAATAAAATTTAAGTCATAGGGCGGCATTTTCTTCAGTGCCCCAGGACGGCACAAATTTAAATCCGGCCCTGCCACTAACGCCACTGTAAAAGAGAATACTATTTGCTCTTTTCACAAGCTTATGTAGGTAACCAATCTTGATCGAGTTTTATCATTATTTTACACAGACATCCTTTAGAAACTTAAAAACCAACATACTGACCCAAACTCTTTAAAAAGATAAGTTCTGTTCGAAATTCAATGCTAATATTATCAAATTTTTTCAAAGAATTTTGTACATTCCGCCGTTCCCAAAAATACGCGTAGGTGATACATTCACGTTGTTCTGAAAGATGGCACTTACTCCTGTTAATTGTAGTCGTAATACACTCGTAGAATATAGATTACCTACCTACCGTCGTGTAAAAATACTGTATATCCTATGACACTCAAAATCATACGCATGATGAATAAGTTTGGGCATAAAAGATTTAAAACCTAATGAAACCGTAGGTTGTATTTAATTTTAACGTACTTTTAGACTACCGAGGAGTTATTCCATTATCGTAATGAAGATAGGGCAAAGACAAGCCAGCGTTTTAACATGTAGTAAATCCGGTTTCAGAATAATTCTAACCAATACTGAAAAAAACAAAAAAAAAAAAAATTATAAATAAAAGCTTCTAAATTCCTTGATGGCATTCAGATAATTCTCTCGCTTTTGACGTTTTATTAAAACCTATTTTTGAATATTAATTAAAATTACAAATAGAAATTTGTTATTCCAAACTTTCATTTTTTAATGGTTTTATCTAAAGAACTAGAAATAATAAATTAAATAAAAATACGACAAGTGCGTGCGTATTTAAATGTTTAGTTGTAAACACGGTCCGATCTGCCGGAAAAATTAGAACAACAAAGTCAAAATATAAATGAATGTACAATGTAAAGTATACCTAATTATAAAAATGCAAAAGAACTTTTAAAATGAAGATATTTAGTATTCAATTGATATAATCAGTATCTATATGTTAGATATTATTTATGATACACTTTTACACCAAATTTATAGTAATATTGAAACTTCCAAAAGCAAAACAAAAATACCCGTGGCACGAAGAGTCATGTAGGATAGATCTTCGGAGCCCGATTTTTACTGACTGATTTCACATTCCTAGAATTGTTCTTGGCTGGTTTTACTTATCTACAATATATAATAATGGGTACTTTCTAGTACCCATTATTATTATTAAGCTTAGTGCTTCTGCACTAAGCTCGAAAATGTGATATAAATCACAAAATTCGCAAATATTTTCCCGATTAGGATCACAACTTTTAACTGGTTTCAAATGTAACTGCCGTTAATTAGTTTTCATTTACAATAGTTCAGCAGTTGGAATTATTTTTGTGGTACCAACAAAAACATTTGCAAATACGTACTTAAGTTTTAGTAGCTACCCTTATATCCTATTTAAATTGTTTGCTCTAAAAAAACATCAATTATCATAGATACGCTAGTAAATTATAACACAGGTTAAATGATGTTAAAATTCGGGGATAAGTGGACTAGACTGAATAAAAAGATAGACCTATTAATTATATAAACGTACCAACTATTATGCTCAAATGTCTATATTTCAGGGGAATAGGCACTGTGCTCACTACACTTTGGCGGGTTTTATACATCTTTAGTCTCGATTTCTCACGCAGTTTTCTTCCGATATCTCTCTTTCGAAGGCCTCTGTGGTTGAGTGGTCTAAGCTTTTGCCGGCCTACTTCACTGCAACGCGGGTTCTGGATTTCGATCCCTAGTATATTATTATTATTTAAACACAAGCGTAACTTGCTTAATTTGGAGATATACAATATGTTTGTTTGCCGATATCTGCACAAGGTTGTCTTAATAATATGTAAATACTAGTCTAGATTCTAGACTAGAAAGACTATAGATGACACACATTCTACTCTTGGATCCAACCTACGTTTTTGAAATATGTCGTGAATGCCAACATGACGGTCTAGTAAAAACTGGGATTAATAAAGATACAACAGAAAGTAACATATTTAGCTACTCAGAAAAATATTTATTAGATATTATTTAAATTTGACGACCCTTTACATTTACTGTGGATGCACTTGTGGGATTTAGGACAAATTTTCCATAAATCAAAAATCTGTTAGTTATTCTTGCCAAGTCAATCTTAATTATTTTGAGGTCTTTTAACTGGTCTGTAGATACCAATTTACCCATAAATAATTGTTACTGAAGGTACCAATATATTAATTTCCTTTAAATTGAGTTTTTAAGCCTTTTTTAAAACAAATAGATATTCATGGTGAGCAGGAAATTATCAATATACAAAACCTGTTATATACGGTACCAGGAAATTGAGTTAAGCTTAAACTTTTTTAATTTTATTGTTAAAAAAACCTTTCAATTAAAAGTGGAACATACCAGTAACGTAACGTATCGAACGTACTCGTAATAACTTCATTTAGGCCTTGCTTTAATCTTTCTGAGGTTCAAATATAATCAATTATTAATTATTACAACAATAATTGAGGAAAATTAGGCAAATGCTCTATGAACTATGTAGAGATGAAACGTGCAGTCTTCGTCATTAGGCTACGGAATCATACAAAAGGTATTTTACAGATCTTATTCCAATTCGTAAAAATTAATTTTAAACACTAATACATTCATCATTTTTCTTCACAAGGGAAGACCCTTTGTTGGTGAGGGAATGAATTATTGAATTAATTAAAGAAATAAAGGTTTTCTGTATTAGAATATATTATGTATTTTTTAATATATTTAATTTGAATTCAAACTAGAATTAAATAAAACTCTTTTTTGTGGTGACCAGCCTTTGACGAATAAATGTATACTTTTTGGTCTGATGAAGGAGCACAATTTCATGACTTTGGAAGCTAGCTTACTTATTTATTATTATTTATACTATTATTTCCCCACCTACTGACTAAAATTCAAAGTTCATTAAAGAACATCGCCATGATTGTTCAAAATCTGAATAAAGATAAACAGACCTATGTAGAAGGATTGTCATTTCTAGTATTTATTCTACCATATAATATAATACGTAGTGGTACACTCAGAAAGTTTAGCGAAAAAAATATTCTGTAGGTAAATATTTATTTATTAAATCGTTTCAAAATACTTTCCACCAGCATCTATACAAAGTTTGATGCGTCTGAACATGTTTTCGAAACACTTTGCAGTCCGCTGCGACACTCGTTTACAGTTTGCTCGGACGCTGAAAGCACATCTTCTGGTGACGAAAATTGTATTCCTTTGAACTGATTTTTTATTTTCGGGAATAAAAAGAAGTCACACGGTGCTAGGTCAGGGCTGTAAAGAGGGTGACCCAGGAGTTTGACCGGCGTGTTGTCCAGGAAGTCCCTCGTTTTGAGCGCGGTATGGGCGGGCGCGTTATCGTGGTGGAACATTGTGGTGATTCGTTTTGAAACACCCAAACCGTCGACTGGCGCTTCGTTTCTGGATCGTATTGACAGATCCAGGACTCATCACCTGTAATGATATCGTAAGCACGCCGAGACGGACCTGCTTCTGAGCATCGGTGAAGTGCGTGATGAATCTCTTGATACGTAACTCTCCTTTTATCTTGGATTACATTTTTCACTGCTAGAACGTTTTCTTCCGTAACAGCCGTCAAAGGGCGACCACCTCTTTCTTCATCCCCCAAAATTAGTCGACCGCGCTTGAATCCGTTGTACCAACGAAACACGGTTGGTTACCTTAGAAGGGCTTTCATTCATGAATGCCATTTGAAGTCTATTGTACGATTCGTCCGGTTTCAGGCGACATGAAATCGTAAAAAATCATAGCACAAAAATGTTCCTGGCGCAGATCCATTCAATGACGATAATTTTAATAAGTTCGCAATGTGGAGGGAAATTTGAAATTGAATTTACCTATTTTAGTTATAAATAATCACATTTTCAATAAAGATTTTAATTGGCCAGTTTCTCATACATAAAAACTTTCGCAACACTTTCCGAGTGGCCTGGTAGGTATAGGTACAAATAAATGTAAAAATCTTTGGTTATTTGTTCCTGCTTCACGACCTTATCTATAATGGGAATAACATAGGGTTGGGTGGAAGAAGTTCTTTTATTATTGTCATTATTCTGAGGGAACGCAAGTGGAACTTATAGTATAAAATAATACTTTTAGAAGGTGATACGAAAAAAGCCATAAAATCAAGAAATCAGGTTAACCGAGTCGAACGTGTCTTTGATATTAAGAACAAGGTGCGACCTCCTTCTGCGTGAAATTCTATTTAGAGGATCAAATACATAACCAAGTAAAGGCAAATATGTAAAAAGTGGAACGATGTTTGTATTTGCGCCGCGTATCGGTATACAATCGCCATGGACAGTGTCGTCAAGTTCCGGGTTGGTCTTAACCTAATAACTATACAGGTGTAACACTTTCCTTCACTGTCTAGGTTTTGTTTTTGGAGTCTAATCTCCGTTAATCTAGAACGAGTTTACAATAATTTTTACATCATTTTTGGCGGCAATTTTGTGTAGTACAATGATTTATGTATTATTAATTATTTACATATTTAGGTAGGTTTCTTACTTGAATAGTATCAATTCTTATATCTATGTGTCGTGTATCCTGGTTTTTAGAGAAATGATTGGGAAACTTGTTTCTACGTCATTGTTTATTTGCATATCGGAATCGCTTACGTACCTACATTTATTTTTATTCGATGACTTGAAACTTAAAACTTGAAACCTGCATTTGAGCAAGGTGAACAATATTTTAAAGTTCACGACCTTCTGTAGTTTCGCAACCTACAAATTCATCTTTGCCTCCTATACATTTTGTATGTAAAAGGTATCGATTAGTAATTTATATTTACCTACTAACAAATATTTATAGATATATCTCATACAGTTATAATTAGTTTAATAAGTATATACATAATTTTATGTTATTTTCCTTTCTAGTATATTAAACTTTACAAAAATTGGTTCATGTTCAAGATTTTGAAAAGTGACCAAACAAGTTACACATTTAAATATGAACAACATTTTTGATATTTTAAATATAAAGTTATGCATATCTTGTGTTCTAAACACTCTTGTTAACTGTTTAAAGATTTGTATTATATATATATATATATACGACTAAGAATTAATCAATTCTCTTATTGCTCTCTTATCAATTTTCATAGTATTTGTTCGGCACTTTACTCGCATTTTGAGCATAAAATTGCAATTTAACCACAAATTTTCTTCAAACGTTTGTATCAAAATTTATGCTTGGAATAAATATATAATATAATTCATTACGAATTTCTAAAATCATACTTCAAGAAAGAGGTGGTTCTTATACTTGGTAAAAAGCTTCTGTTGACATCTTAGATACTAAGGTTGGTAAGATGGCGGTGTCGTATTGATTTAGGCAATCACGTCTTCTTTCAACGAGTAATTTCAAATTCTGGTGAAGAATATAAGACAATTTAAGAAACTCGATACATTGATATTACTAGTGCTTGAACCTTTTAGATGAGTAAAGCAGCAAAGGCGCTGGAAGATGAATGCAAGAGGGTGCATTTTTCTCCACCCCTCTGTAGGGAAAAAAAATATTTTGTGGTCACCACGTTGTGGCTGAAAGTCCACTTTTTCTATGAACACTACACCTCTTGTCTTCCTTCGTTCCTTACTTTTCTGTTTAGCTTGTAAATACAGATGCACCTCTCTGAAAATAATTATTAACTTACGTTTCCATTTAATAAGCGGGCCCGGGCCGGGCAGTGCAAAGTTTCCCTTCATTATATTATTTTAATATAAGTCTGACATCATGCCAACTGACGAAATGTCGATTTACCTTAGTACAATCAATTAACAAAAATAACAATTTTCGTAACTTTTGCCCAATGTGTAATGTGTGCACTTTAATATTATACTTTACTGAGAACTAGGTGAGTTTTGAATACATTAATTTTCTTGTTAATAATGGTTATAAAGTGTAATATTTCAAAATACACTGTGGGTAATAAACCACAGTGTATTGCAATTCAAGTCTTCAATAGCTAGCTTTCGCTCGCGAGTTTGAGCATACGATTAAATATGTATTTAAACTTGATTGCTGTTAAATAAATATCGGCTATTCTCAATTTTAAACGTTAATAGCATATATGAAGATGTTTTTTCGATGGTATTAGTTTAATAATAAATTTAAAAAGTCTTTTACATTTTATTTTTGTTACTAGAAATGGTTGTCATTAATACATAAGTGGGTACACATGCTCATCATGGTACTGGGGTTGTATAAGAACGTGTTGGCATCGCCTCAGTGTTGCAAGCGAGTATAGGCTGACCTTAGAAGGTTCACCTGCCTATTTGCATGCTTCAGGAAATAAAAACTATATCAGTTATTTTTCGTTTATGTTTTAGTAGACTCTTATTTTCCCAACGGCTGGATCAATTTTGAATTACGGGTTTCATTGATAAATTATTAAATAAATGTTATGCTTATACTAGTAACTTGATCTACTTTACTACGCTACGCTAAGCGTTGCTTAAAATACAGACCAGTCTTTTGGTCGATATATTTTACGTTATATTCGCGTGTGTTGTTGATGATGTGACGAGTTTGATATTCGTAATTCAATTAGTGTCAATGAACTTGGAGGCTAGATAGTTTTAAAAGTCACTTTATAAAAAAATATAAGAAAAATGATGATCTATGGGCAACGAATAAATTTCTTTTGTTGGCCAAAACTTACGTACTTTTACTAACGGCGTTTCTTTTGGTTGGCTGCCTAATATGTCTGGTTTTAACAATAGTCATAACTTTGGCAAGCTAGCAAGCAAGTGCATGTAGGTTAGCATGTTAGTCTGCACTAAGAATCAAAAAATGCAACCACTCAACCGAAAGTGCAGATGTATAAAATATTGAATAAGATAAAAGCTCGTTAAATTACTCACTCAGAGCACTTACATAACATCGCTAATATGCGGTGATGTATATACGGATGAATATTTCAACTCGTTGACAAAATGAATATCAACTTTCACATCAGCAAACTCATGTGTTACTGATTTTAATTGGAAGTTTCTCTCCGGATAGCAATTTTAAGCGTTCGGTAACGATATTGGCAAATATGGACACTTATGAAATCGCCATGTTCGCCTATTTATTATTAGTAGTAGCAATAGTACTTTTGTTCTTCATTACTTGAAGAACAGGCAAAGATCCTAGGCCATACAGCCTCGTTATTTGTGTCCATATTTTATTAGTGTACATATGCGTGTAGTACAAGGTACTGATGGTAGGTACAGACTACACGGGTCTACAAAAATTATAATAATATTTAGGGATGGGAAGAATGTGGTTTGAACTAAATACGAACATCGGCCAAACAACATTTGGTTATAATAAAAAAATGTGTGCGTGTACTAGTGTACATAGGTAAGAAGTGAAGCTTCTTTATGACTTTATTTTTTGAAAAATGATCTACTATATGCAACTTTACAGAAATTGGTAAAATAAATAAAGCCCCTACCACGTTCGAATTGACCGTGGTAGGGGCAAGAAAAAGATGGCGCGTAACCGTAAAATGTGACGGTAATTTTTTTTTCCAACACCGATAAAGAAGTTTCACATAAAAAAATAGCCCGAGCTTCGGTTTAATTTCGCCGCGCTAGAGAGCAGACACTTTCTTACGTTACGGATTTCTTGACGTCATGACTTGATAAGGAAAAATCTTTGGCTTTTTTACACCATAAGGGATCATCCACAAATTATGGCACACGATTTTTTTATTTTTAACCCCTTCCTCGTCCTTGTCTCAGCTGGTCACATTTTTGTGAAACTCTTCACCCCTACCTAGTGTGCCATCACATATTTTGCAAATTTATGTCAAGAAATGATTAGTAATTATTAGTAGTATTAGTTGGCAATATTTTGAGTTTTTCGTTAATTAAAGTCATTATGCGTGAATTTCCACACACTTGTCAGTATATAGTTCCAAGTATGGTGTATACCGGATATGGAAGTAACAAAAATGGAAACTCCCTCAACGTGTTACTTACGGTATTTAAAATCGTTAAACTACATAGAACGATTAAGTGGATGTAGAAAACTGTAATTCGCAAAATGGTTTACCGTTCGAATGTCTGTATTTTGTAATTTAAAGTTTATTCTTGTGTTAGTAAAGGCGAGATGTCATTAACTGTAACTTAAGTTTGCCAATGTACAATTAGCGGTTAAGAGATATCTGAAAATGAGCACGTACCGAACGAAAGTGAGGGCGTCCGTATTGTTAATGTCATAGACTTTAATAGAAACCAGCGAAAAGCTATGGCGTGCACCGAGAGCTAGAATCGGCTTTGTTGCTTGTTCCAGCAAAAACGTGAGGTTGGGCCGCGACGCGATGTAGGTCGCGACAAGTGCACGCAGCTAGCTGCCGTATGCTTCTTGTTTGAACAGAAACAGCTTTCTGAACATAAAATACAAAGTATCTATCTCAAGAGATAACGATTAACTTTTTTGTTTATTTTAACTGAACCTATGGAATTTGCAAGAAAATTGAATTGTTACAATTACTATGTGTTAATGGAGGAAAATATAGTGATGAAACATCGAATTAATAAATGTGGCAAACCTGCGAACCGCCTTATCGGTCCTATCCTTAATGAACCGTTCACCTACTATCGGTTGAAATTTGGCATTAATAAGCTCCATACAAGTAATATCTAAAATTCAACGTATCGCTATGGTAAGGCAAGTGATTGAACATAGGAACCGGCCATCAGACAAGCGTGGCGGGTGCACTGTCTATTCGCCTATAAATGGAAGGACTGAGCCCCACAGTGGGACGTTTATGGGCTGTTAATAATTATTATTATGGTATTTGCAAATTCTTGTATCTACGTTTACTCATTAGTTGTATTATTGTACTAGAACTTAATGCCTTTGCAACTTCGCCGGCATCATTTAATAAAAATCGGTTTATTCAGCATTTCACACATGATCTTCTAATTTTTATTTCATAGAAGCTTTACGATTTTTCCGCAAAAAAAATATTCTATGTTAATTATCCCCCTATCAAGATCATCCTTGAAGTCTACAACAATCGGTTCATTTTCAAGGCCGTAAACCAGGAATAAACAAACATTCAAACAGATAAGTTTCCAATTTAGGTATACCTATTAAGATTGTAGATTCCTTTAAAAAACTAAGTATATTGTAGGCTAGGCTACATGTTGCGCATCCCTATTAATATTATAAATGCGAAAGTAACTCTGTCTGTCTGTTCCGTTTTCACGTAAAAACTACTGGACCGATTTGGCTGAAACTCAGTATATATATGTTTTCGATACCGAGAATGAACATAGGATACTTTTTATCCCGAAAAGTGGTATAGTTTCCGGGATAAAAATACATTTGTCTTTCTGTTTGTTATGCTTTTACGGAAGAACTAATGGGCCGATTTGGCTGAAATTCGGTACGTATGTAAATAAATACTGAGGGTGGACAAGGGATAATTTTCATTTTGGCCTTTTTGGTAATTTTGGCTATTTTAGCCTTTTTACTCATTTTGGCCATGTCGGTCACTTTGGCGTTTTCGGTCATTTTGGCCTATTTGGTCATTTTGGCCCTTTTGGACGTTTTGGCCTATTTGGTCATTTTAGCCTATTTGGTTATTTTGGCCTTTTTGATCATTTTGGCCTTTTGGTAATTTTGGCCTTTTTGGTAATTTTGGCTATTTTAGCCTTTTTACTCATTTTGGCCATGTCGGTCACTTTGGCCTTTTCGGTAATTTTGGCCTATTTGGTCATTTTGGCCTTTTTGGTCGTTTTTGCCTATTCGGTCATTTTGGACTATTTGGTCATTTTGGCCTATTTGGTCATTTTGGCCTTTTTGGTCATTTTGGCCTTTTTGGTCAAGTTTTGTAATTTATTTTGTTGACAGATAGACGGGGGATGGTATAATTAGCGATATAAAATTAAGTGAATCTTCCGTGGGTAAATACATAAAAATGTAATATAATATAACCTTTAGCACTTGCTCTATTCTATAAACAAGAGACATGTACTGAAGGTTAACCCGCGGCGCAGCCGCGGGGTAAACTCTAGTATTTTATAATTACAAAAGCACGATTACAAAGGCTCTAACGAAGTTTATATCTGTCTCTAAATAGGCGTGCGCTATTGCAATAAATTGCAAACCAAATCATCACATTCATAAAATGCAATGTACGTACCTGTATGAGTAATAATAAGAAATCAAAATGAGGTAAGCAAAAATACTCTATTAAAATGTTACCTATACAAAATTACATGAAATGTTAAGAAATTCCAATTACTCATACGAGTTCATACGTGGTTTAGTCAATTTTTCAACACACTTCTAATTGTATAAGAAAACTTAAAATGCAAATACGCATAATTTCAAATACTTGTTTGTTTTATAGCCAATCGTTAGTATGCAACAAACTCGGGTACTTTTTTGCAACTGTCATGACAAATAAAATGTGCTATTGCCTTCTGGCTTATTTCACAATCGAAGTATGTTCACAAGAAACATCTGCTTTTGTGAAACACCAGCTGTCAAATAAATAGCGATCTACATGATAAAAAGCATTGGATATGTAAATTCCAGTGCTTTTTTCTTTTTATCTAATATTATAATTGTTTATAATTTAACTTCAGAAGTAGTGCTTAATTAGTATTTATAAGATATTAAATATCGTTTTTTAACTAACTGATTAGATCATGTCTTTTGCATTTTTTCATCATTCTAATGAATGATATGGGTTCCGGTGGCATCTGTGACTGCGCTGACCGTTCGGCTTTACTGGCCGAACACACTGAGACGCTGAAGCTCTAGGTTCGATACATATAATAAATTTTATAAACGAACTTCCCGTTATGTACTATGATCTGGGTGTTTGGGATCTCTTTTTTGTCATAAAACTTTTTCATATATAAAAGAAGCGGTTCAAATAAACATTGACGAAAATATTTTAAATCACGAAATGTAAATTTTTTAATATTTCTTCCAAGTTAATGATGTTGTATGGTAAACGTGCAGCAAACAAATCACTATATTAAAAAGCTTCATAAGCGATCTACACAATAAGCTTGACCTTGTCTGCATTAAGCTATGAAAAGGAATATTCAACACTTCAAAATATTCTCTTTGTTTGGTTTGTTTTTGTCCAAATACCGATTGTCAGACACGCTTTGTACTGGATATTTGTCAAATGTAGAAAATTGTTGCGTAATGATTTTGGATTTGACTAAACTCAAAGAGCAGGGCCGTGTTAACCATATTGGACGCCGGGTGCAAAAATCAGCTTGCGCCTCCCTTGCCGACTGCCGATCTTAGCCACTTTGGCAAAAACGGAACCTTATAAAATTGTTATGTTCGTCCGTTTGTCTTTGTATGTATTTTTTTAAGAAACTACTGATTCTTATGGCTATATTTAAAATTTGACAGGAAGATATAATCTATATGACGCTACACATTGGTGCATTAAAGCCGTGAAACTATTTAAAGTAAGGAATGTTATATATGTTACTATGAATGTTTGAATGTGAAATTTTTTTCACTTGACTTTTCTGTGGGGAGTTGTTAATTAAATCTGGACCTTAATTGACTTTTTATATGAAGTCGCTCGGCTTGTGTCCTCTAATGCCTACCTGCACCCAGATGCCACGCATCCTTTGCATCCCTGGTAAAGACGACCCTGTCAGACTCAAAAAGAAAACTCAAACAAATCAGTATGGTGTGATAAGAATTAGAAAGTCTGAATATTTAGCGTGGCCATGCTCACCTTCTGTACTGGGTCCCTACATCACTGTTGTGTAAGACGGTCTTGTTTTTTTCAGACTGCTCTGAACAGACATTCTAGAACAGGATGGGACAACGTGCCGGTGTGGGGTCCTCCTCAAGCACTCATATAACTGTAGACCTGCATATAATCAAAGTACTCGATATAAGAACTGTGTAAATTTTACAATAGTAACTGGAGATATTCGTAAACATGGTGCGATACCTTATATTTAGGGACCACAGCAGTTTAAAAATATAAATACCTATATATAATCCATTACAATTATTTAAATTGAAGACTGTGTGTGATTTCAAATAAATGCCAACATTTAAGTGAAAACTGCTATTTACCAGATAGGTTAGGTACCTATCTGGTATCTATCATAAATGAAAATTATTAGTAATTTCACTGAAAATATGTCTCGAAGGAATTTCGAAAGGATTCAGTAGAATTCAATGAAAAATTTAGGGATTAAAACTGGAATTTCGGAATATCGGTCGTGATCGTTATAGTTAATTTTGTCAAACAACAACCCAGTAAGATTGGATCATTTCAATATGGCAAAATAAATAGAAAACAACTGATGCAACCACTTCGTGTCAAACTATTAGCTTACGTAAGTCGTTGTAACGAGAATTACTTCAGGCATTGAGTTGTTGAAAGCCTTGTAGATTACAAAAGGAGATAGAGTGTATCCATCCATTAAATCTTCAGCAAGCCATTTCATTGAAACAACTAAAAGGCGAGTGACTGATTGATTGGGACTGGACAAAAATAACACCTATTAACCACTAATTGGTTATAAACATGACAGAGTAATTATACAGTTAGTACTTATTAGCAATTACTTACTTCATTCATTAGGTTTTTGTGTCACGGTGCCAATTCATTTGTTTATAAACGTTTTGTAATAATACTAGCCGGTAGACTTCCCACTGCTGGCTTTGGCTTCCCTATTTTAGAGCAACTGACCGTCCTGCAGGAGGAGGGACAGTATACTCTCCACGTTTGTTTAAGCAGATTGGCCTGTTTTACATATCGCTAAACTCGATTATTTTCACCGTCAGCCATGTTAGCCATAGTTTCCAATTTCTTGAGTTCTTCCACTTTGATATTCTTCCGACTTTTCCACGCTATAGTTCTCAACGCATAAAGACTTAAATAAAAAGTCACTCTTCATTGTTATGATTGTTAAGGATTTTCCTAATGTACCTATTCTAACTTTTTATCTTTCTTCAGCTACATATATAATAGACATTCCTAATTTGTATTTATTATATAAGTATATTTCATCGATATAGACCCGATAGTTTTTGAGAAAAATGGTTATGACATGGTTTATTATCCGTCTATAGGCAAATGAGCAAACATCACGAAAGCGAGAGATCTACGAACGGAATTTTTCTTTGTAGTGCGTAAGTTCAGCAGTCAGGCAGACGGCTCACCTAATGGAAAGCGGTTACCATCGCCTATGGACATTTGTATGACCAAGCATGCTACCAATGTTCTGCCGCTTTCTAAAGGGAGACTAAAACCTAGCCACTAATGCCGCCGGAACACAACTCAAGGTTGTTATGGCGGCATTCTCTAGACCTGGGGAGGTAGCTATCCAGACGGGCAAATACCCTACCACCTGGCTGTGGGTTGTTTTGTCACCTCTTACGACAGGCTGTCCGGCCGCAGGAAATTGTATTCTTTCTCGGTTCCTGTACGGATAAAGGTCTACATTACACCATGCTTTGATGCTGTTCGCTATAGTATAGTATTTTATTTTATTATTGTAGTATAGTATTTTATTACTTTTAGAGATGTCAATTCACCGATACTTTTCGAGTTTGTGTCCATAAGTATACAAAAGCAGATGTTTTATAGGTATAAAATTATGTAGATCGGTCAAGCTATCAGTCCTAACTATTGTACCTATATTGGTTATATACCATTGGTAACAATGCAATCGGTTTATTAATAATTTAGTTTACGTTTAACTTATCAAATAACTAAATAATAATTTATCTCCAAATGATGATTCGCCAATTTCATAAGTTGATTAAGTTATTACTTAACTATAATAACGACAGCCCATAACTGTCCCACTCCTGGGCTAGGGCCTCCCACGGTAGAGGGGGAATGGACGGTATACCTGCCACGCTTGTCCAAGGCGGCTTGGCAGGTTTGACAGATCGGTTATCTCGATGTGCTGGTTGCATCACGATGATTTCCTTCACCGTTGTTAGCACGTGGTAATTGTAACAATATGCACATTAGGTCAGAAAACACCCTAAGTGGTGCATGCGTTTCGGCCAGGATCGAACCCGCGACCTTTAAGTTTAGGACGCGTGCGCTAGCCATTACGCTACCACGACTTTAATTACTTAACTAATGCAAGTGTAAATCAGGCTTTAAGTTTGGCTTATTGCATTATTTTCTAATTTCAAATTGTATTTTTCTTAACATTAAAGAGACAATTTTTTTGTCAGCTTGGATATGCGTGGTCACGCAGTGGTCAGCAGAGATGCGTGCGGCACCGTGCGCCAGAGTCAACGATGTCTGTGAGCAGCGACATAAGATTCACGCGAAGAAAACTTAGTCGACCATGTCGCGGGTGTTGTGCAGCGCTGGCAGTGCTCCTTGTGTTGCTACTCTTAGCTGCAGTCGCTGTGTATTTAGCACGTAAGTATCCATACACGTATGTCATGGTATTACACTAGCTGTGCCAGCAACTGCGTACTTCATAACTTAAACAAAAAGTGAGCACATATTTAGTGATAACACTGTCAAAATCTACCCGTAACTTATTTCTCTTAACTTGAGGACACTGCTGTAGGCTAAATAAGTTAGTATCTTAATATATCTGTAATAATGTGGCTATTTATTGTCCCAATAAAGTAAAGTATCCGCTAAATCGTAATAATAGTTACAAATGTTTATATCTACTCAATACTGCATGATATCAAAATATTAATGAAATGAAACATAAAATATAGTTTTAAGATAAGGGAGAAGTACCTGCATATCGAAATGACCATTATATCAAATCCGCTAATCCGCTTTAGGCAAGTGGGGTATATGTACTGTAGAGCCCAGCAGTAGGACAGCTATAAGAACTAGAACGTCGTTAGAATTACTTGCTAAGCATAGAGATTAGTTCCTTGACTAAGATATAATATATATACTTTATTGTCAGTCTTTCTGAAGGATATTGAAAGTTTTATAAATGTAAAATAACTAGTTTTTGTTGCTTAAGTCTCACTTCCTTAACGACAAACTATTCCTGTGCCGTGGGGCAACAGTATATCTGTTTGAACTTAAAAGTATTGCAACATTTGTTGAGCAACTGCTATACTTAACTGAAAGCCTTGCTTAGAAGGTTCCGACCAAATTCGAAGTGAACGCAAAACTGTTTTGTTGAACTTTAGCTTCCGTAATGTCGTGATTAGTGATCACTTAGGTCAAATTCCCATACGGCCTAACCTACTTTAAAATAACATTAACCAGATAATTCAAATAGTGGAATAATTAATTTATACTTTGAAGGTATTGTATATAAGTCCTTGTAACACGCATAAACCCTCGTATTGATTGCGTGACATTTAAAAGCTACATTATTACAATATGATGTCATGATTAAATAATAAAATGAATTTAAAAAATTAAAAACTACTATTAGTTATTATTTATCACATTTGTTACCAATCTTTGCGCCTATATCGTGCCAAAATTCATATAATACAAAAAATATCTTCGTGGTCTTTATCAAAAATCATGCTAAAATTGTTGTTTGAAAACCAATCGATATCCTACAACTAAGTGTGTTAATTTTTTCTTCAAGTCCACGCCAAAATAATGCTTCGAAACTGGGAAGAAGTAATAACTAAACAACCAAAATGTACTTGTGGATATTTAAGTATAAGTACCTACCAACTATTGTCTGTTAAACAAAACTACACATTTTAAGTTAACTATTTAAACAATTTCATAGGGAGTTATTTGGATATTATTACAAATAATCAATCTTAAAAACTTTAAGCAATTGTAAGTAAAGTGTTCCAAATGGGATAAGACGATCGTTGTTACAAGATCTTTAGCAAAGAGATTGATAACGCAAGTCTATGAGGGTCATATAATATTTAGTGTGACAAAGAATGCAAACAACTATCCGGTTATTAAATTCTTTTGTTAGTAAACAGCGGTGTTCTGATCTAGGCGTGGACTGGCGACATTTTGCCCGTCACTGACTAAAGGCCATGCAACCGATGGCCTTGCTGCCTTCTCCGCGGTCTACGACAAGTGCGAGATGTAGGCTGATATACTTAAATAACATCATGGCAAACTATATCGATTCCTATTTATAATATTGAATATTTTTCCGAGAAACTTCGATGTTATCTTACAAAGCTAACTACGTCTCAAATTCGTTTTTAAAGTTCGTAATAACAGCGCTAATTTTATTAAAACAAATCAATTTGTTACGCCACGATTTAGTAGCAAAAACAGACGATAGTCTGCATTAATATTACATTTTGTTTGTTCTTTAAATCCTAATTTCTTCAATTGAAACATCGAGTATTGTTAGATATGTGTAGTCGTGGTAGCGTAGGGTCTTACTTATAATAGTTTCTTATATTTAAAGAAACTGCTCAGCAACTGGTTGATGAAAATCTCACCCATAAACTCCTCTTTAGTCGAATATTTTGGGTACAACCCACGTTAATTATTAATTCGTTTATCTGTGCTCCTCATAGGTACACAACAGGTAATAGACGTTTATAAGTGAAAAAAAGAGATATTCATTAATTAGGGACTGATTCTGATTCTCTTACTTAAGACATGCCTAATCGTTTCTTAACGAAATTATTAATAAGTATAAGTATAAGTAACTTATTTATAAGTAAGGCAGGTAATGGCTAGAGCACACGTCCCAAACTCAAAGGGCGAGGGTTCGATCCTGGCTGGAAGGTATGCACCACTTGGGCTCTTTTCTGACATAATGTGCTTATTTTTACAATACCCACGTGTTAATAATGGTGAAGGAAAACATCGAGATGCAACCTGCACATTGAGATAACCGACGTCTCAAACCTGCGAAGCCGCCTTGGACAAGCGTGGCGGGTATACTGTCCATTCCCCTATAGTGGGAGTCCTGAGCCCAGCACCGGGATGTTCATGGGCAGTTATTATTATTGTGCTTTCGATAATGGAGATGAAAAACCTTTATGCTGGAATATAGGAACCCGTAATTTACAACATTAGGTTCATTCAATTACGCGAACGAAGCTGTAAGAAAAAGTATTTTATTCTTAATATGGGTTCGATTGCGTGGGATATGAATTGATAATATAGGAAAATGGCGCGAGAAAAGTTCTTTTATTCTTATACAGACTTTAGATTTTAATTTTTAACTGACCTTGAAATTGAAATAAGTGGAACCAATTACGATTAAGGTTATCAAAATTCAATTTCTTTTGTTTATTTTAATAAAAAAAGTATCGACCAATTGCATGTCAGTCCACACCCTAAAGGTTTCCGTAAAGATGAAACTTCTTATTCTGTTAGTGTCATTCCAGTTGTAAAAATAAGGCACATTCTTGATGTACTGTTACATAATGTAGGTTCTATAAAAATAATTTGTTGATTACAGATTTGTACCTCCTTGGTGACCCGTTAAATAGACAAACTTTCCGGGGGTCATTTGTGGTGTCATCTTGGAAGGCAGAAGAGAATGATCTCAACACGGGTCCCTGGAAGGAAAATCGGACGCGGGAAAACGAATTGCAACAAAAACTAACAAGCATATATCAAAACTCAGAATTGAGATCCTGCTTTGTGTCTGCAGACATACTTGCATTAGACAAGTAAGCTATACTTTGAATTTATTGTATTTATCAGTATGTGAATCTCATTTTATTACAAGGTTTGAATCCTTACTGGTGGCCAGGATCCATTTAGCTGTTTCCTGACCCAATATGAGTATCGTTACAATCAGTTCACGTTTAAGAAAAATATTTTGAAGGAACCTGCACATGGAGATTATCTTTATGTGAAACCGATAAATGTGACTACCATCTGTTCTCCTAGACTCAGCAAGCCCCAACCCAGGACTGGGATGTTTAAGGGCTGATATTTTACATTAATTTGTTGCAAAAACCAACCGTCATAAGTGATATCTAAGCCTTTGGATCTTTCGTTGCTCGCTTAACTTATATCGATATCATACAGGATTTGCAAGATATGAATATAAAGTCCAAGTCGCGTGCAAGCGATGTGCTGGACACGGCTATTAATAACATACAAAATTAATTCTAATTAATATCTACCTAATTCAAATGGTCCTTATCTTGCAAATATTTTCGTTATTAGGGACCTTCTTGAGGAAATATGAAAAATCATATATTTGACTTAAATATGAACGTCTGTCTATACAAGGTTTATATTTATTACTAGGATACGTCCGCGACGTCGTCCACGCTTGATTTCCGCGAGATTCTCGGAATACAGCATTCTGAAAAAAAATCTTAGCTATCGTTTTAGTGGAAACTGTGGCGGAATGAGCTAATTTTATGCATCCGGACAAATTCAAACCGTCCGGTCCCCTGGAAAATTCCCGCGGGATTCCTAGGATAAAATGTGCAGAGCTTAAGCCTAAAAAATAGTTGTCGATTAGCGAATCTCGAACAAACAGACAAAAAATTGCAACGTCCTCTCCGTCGTTTATACGAGTATAGTCTATTCCAGTTGTTTTTATAGCTTCAATTTACAGACGCGCACTGTATAGAATTTTATATTATTATAGATTTATGCGATTGTTTTATTCCCCTGTCGATATAAGAAGTCAGTGAAAGTGAACTTTCACAAAAACTTTAGCCTACAGTGGTATCGTGTTGATGCTTAATTAAAAAAACACTATGCTGTTAATGATTATGGTTTACGAGTAGTCACGCAATTACTATAATATAACGTAAGATCAATGCCGTCTTCACATAGTAGAAAATCACTTGTAGGTAGTGAAATAGGTAGCGTTTTAATAGCTTTTGTTAAATGGACCTCACTCACATCACTAGAACTCAGAAATGGTTGTTATTTAGATAGGCCCGTTTTAGTTTACTCATAAACTACCTTAATTTACTTAATTTGGGAATATATCACGTGTCTTCATTTTTATTTATAATTTTTTTTTAATCTACATCTGTATGTAAATACACAGCACTAGTAAGCTTGTACGATATTGAAATTTAAATGGAAGTCAAGCTACATATTCGTCCCAAAAGGGAGATGTACTTGCCATAACAAGTATTACTGGTTTGGAAGTTGGCGGTTTGTACTATGCATAATAAATCACACACAGTTGCCGTGAGTATACGTACTGAAAATGCATTTGTTTGATGTTAACGTCAACCGAAAAACACATGCTATGTTAATAAATTTAATGAACACATTTAAGTTGCTTTTTAGTTTCAAACAGGAGCACAATGTAATCCTGTATCAAATTTTATTTTTATATAGATATTTTCACATAGCTTTTATTGCTAGCTCCTTGGTAAAAATATCCTCATCTCCGACTTAATATAGCCTGGGTTTTAGTCTCCCCCCTTTTTTTATTCCGGGAGTTCAGCAGACAGGCAGACGGCCCACTTGATAGAAAGAGGTTACCATCGACTATGGAGATTTGCAACATTAAAGGTGCTACAAATGTGCTGCTGCTCTCTTAAAGGTGACTGGAACCTGGTCACTAATGCCGGAACACAACTCAAGGCTGTTATGGCGGCATACTCTAGACCAGGGGTGGTAACCATCCAGTCGGGCAAGTACCCTACCACCTGGCTGTGAGTTCTTTTGTCGCCTCTTACGACAGGCCGCTCGGCCGCAGGAAGTAGTATTCTTTCTCCGTATCTGCACGGATGCTCTTTCAGGGCAACGGACTGTATAGCCGACACGTTTGTTCAACACAGATAAGTGCGACCTTCAAATATGGGTACCTTTGATGTGCTGCTTTCCTCAGAATGTTTTCGTCACTAGCAAGCGGTAATTCACAATATGCACTTTAAGATAGAAAATGGCCCAAGTGATACATGCTTCTCGGACAGGATTCTAAATTGTAAAAAATTACATAAGATGTCACTTATCTCACTAGATAAATGATATATTTGTTGTCCACTGACTACCTCCGATTCGAAAGTACATTTACATTAGGTACCTACAACCGTTTCATTTACAAGGCCAAAAAGAAAAAACTAATACATAGGTATGTATGCAATTAATATCCAAGGCAACTTATTCTTACATTTTTGTATATTATATTAAATGTATATTAAACAATTGCCCAGTGAAAATGTATCTCTAAAAATCGGCGACTCACAACTCTTTCACGCTCTTGCTTATAATAATTTCAAATAAACTATACTAACACTTTGAATAAGTACTCAGGCTTAATTAGTTTCATTTCATTTTTATAGGTACGTAAACGTAGGATCGGAATTAAAAATAAGTTTCCACAAATGTCGGCCAGTACTATGAGGTAGTTAAAAATGTAACTCAGAGTAAAAGTGGAATTATCAAGGCAACACACAATGTCATTTGTAATAGTCTCCGTCCATCCTATGAATCATTCTTCGTCTCATACATGTCTATAATAGTATGTAACAGTGACAGTTTTCTTACGTAAGTCAATAAATACAGGGCCATTTTTTTCCGAGGGGGGTGTAAGGCGATACACCTAGGCGCAGAGACCTAGGAGATGCAAGTCTGCCTTGCTTAATTTGCTAATTTTGATTTTTTTGTCATTATCTCAACTTGATCACTGAAAACATAATGAAAAGCAAACATACCCAAATGTATTTACTATATTGTTTTGTTACTAGAAAGCAGCCTGATTCACCCACCTTGGTGCCCAGTGTCGTTAAGAGGCCCTAAATCTACATATTAATATGCAAAAACACAGCAAAAACTTTGCACCCCTTTTTGCGAAAATTGCGCGCATGAGAAGTATGAAATTTATAGTTTATATAGAGAAGAAGTCCTGAATGCTGGTAATTTTTTAAATTATGCATAAAAAATACATTAAATCAATAAAAAAAACCTTACACACGTTATGTAGTTGACACACACGCATGTATACTCTTTTGTTTATTGTTAAAGAGAAATTAACAGCGTAGCCTTGGTGAAATCTGTGATTATTGAATTGATTAAAGAAGTATAAGTCTTTGACAACAAAACTTTAATAATGTTCAAACTTATAATATAAATTAATTATTATGGTCCACGGACCACGGTGTTGACCACGGGCGACCACTAGTAAATATAATTATATTAGTGTTCGCCTGTCGCAACTGCCGCGCACCCGAAGAAAGTAGTATCCCTATAAATAACCAAAATCATGACACGATTTAAGATACTTATCGATCGACCGTGTGATGTTCTCTGATTGCTGCGAACAATGTCGGTATAATTTGACATGAGAAAGTTCATAATACGTGATCTGTTTAGAGTTTTATAGCACTTTCTATGCGGCACGCGTAGCTTTATGTAGGTAATCCACATCGAAGGTTGTGTTCCCGATGTATTTATGTTAGGGTCTTTTTTTCCGTGTTCTGAATGATAATTACGCAAAATAAATTAAACCTAAACATATCTATATGAATTACACTATGTTGATTACTGAGGGATGGCAATATTAATCTGATATTATTAACATGGAAAAAAGATACTACGAATGCCAACCTTAGTACTTTAAACTTATTTCCTTGATAGTTTCACCTCATTCACTAACTACCAGTATCGATAGTATCGAATCCGAGGAATTTTCCGTGCACAATATATGTGGAAAGTTATTTAAATAGTTCTAATACTGTATTCAAAACGTTAAATCTGTTTACAATTTAACCCGTTAATCGATGTAGGTAGGTATTATATATAAATAATATACAAAATGTTTCATAATTAAACACGTATGTACAGTCGCGGAATGAAAATGTTCGTCACCTCAAAGTCGCCTTTTGCTTGCACGAGTATAAGAGACAATAATGTCAACATTTTAATAAATGTTGCGTTTTAAAGGATAAATTCCACAAGAGACTCACAACGACCACGTTCACGACCCCAATTTTTCACGTTCCACTTGCTTGTGGGTATTATAATCATAAATCAAAGAGTAATAGTTCCTGCAGCCGGGCGGCCTGTTGTAAGAGGTGACAAAACAACCGACAGCTAGGTGGTAGGGGATTTACCCGACTGGATAGCTACCAACCCTAGTCTAGAGCATACCGCCATAACAACCTTGAGTTGTGTTCCGGCATTAGTGGCCAGGTTCCAGTTCCATCTATGAGTCCAGCAGCACATAGGTAACACCTTTAGTGTTTTTTTCCCCAATTCCAACCATTTTCCATCACAATTGGGCCGTCAGCCTGTCTGGTGTATTCCAGAAATAAAAAAAATAAATAAACTCTGGTGGAACGGATTATGGAGCGTTAATGTCATTAACGACGAAATACACAAATGTTATTGGTTGATTTGAAAATCGCACCTTCTTCAATGTCAGTCGATAGAAAGAATTAATGCTCTGTGGTCAATACCCACCTTAACCCAGCTCTTAGGATGGGTCGTTGCGAGCGCTGTGTGATCGAAAGTAATGACGTCTTAGTGACATTTTCGCCACGACCATAACAACCGTGGTCGCCACGTAAAACGGTAGATGGATTTGGGCATTGTGAGATACTAGAGAAACACGCCCAAAAAATAGACACGTGAAAAAAGAACATTACAATGTGACAGACGCTGCGATTAACAATAAGAAACAAAGGGGAACATAATCAGTTCGGCTACGCCTAACATAGATATTTAAATCGATAAAAAGATTTTACATGTCTAAACAACCTTCTTGGACAAGACAGAAAATCAAACAACCTTAATCTAAGTAATTATAAATTTTTTGTCAAGATAAATATAATTGTCCGTGTTCTGTCTGTTCTGTGACTTAGTTTGAAAAGGTAAAGTGCTCGCGGAATATTAAATGAAATAATTTTAAATCTGGCGATCATTTTCATATCACGACTGTATATAAACAACAACAACAAAACACATAATCAAATTATCCTTCAGTTACATTTACGACGATCATCCTAGGTTTTCCGCAATTTCACTAAAGTATTTGATAATGGCTCGCCTCCGACCTAATGCCACAGATTGTGATGTTCGAGAAAAATAGCTGTAATGCACGGACTGGCAAAAGGCGTTCTAAATAAAAACATAAAATAAACACCAGCACATCACGGTCAGCAAGCATGTTCGCTACCAAATAGAGTGGAAAGGCTGTTATGATATTTGTGTAAAACTTTATCAAACTTTACGTACCTATTCATCTAGTTTTTGTGCTTATTTGTATCTTACGTGATTGATATGGTTCGGTTGCTATTTTTATCAGTGGTTTCCTACAATTCTTGAGTAGTCACGTAACTATTACACAATTAAGGCGATATAGCAATTATTTAGCTAACTCGAACAGTAGTTTTATTGCTGTACGTTAAGATTATTATCTTGAGAATGATGTGCTACATTTTTACTATAATTTGGCAAACTTTATACTTTTATTATTTATATTTGTATTAATAATAAAAGCTAAAATTGTTTTAGTAGGGTGGGAATATAGTTTGTTGCTACTCAAATAATAATGACGAGATAAAATGTTCTAAAGGAAGCAGAATAATTCTCTCATTATATTACTACAATATACATGTTTATATAAAACTTAAAACCTATATTAGTAAGTACTTCCTAATATTTCTTCATTGTTTTTTACTATCGCAATATGGTACATGGATAAATTATCAAAACTTTTAGTTAGATATTAAAGAAATGATAATTGTAAAAAAAACAAAGACATTGAAAGTAAAATACATTATGTAGCAGATCACTGCCAACGGGGAGCGTGCCCAGAAAAGGCTGGCTGCATTACCACGCTGTATGGCAATACTTATTTGTATCTGTGCTTGAAATAAATTAAATACCTCTTACCCGAATATGCTAGTGAAAAATCAATATTTTAGATAGACATGAGGGTATTTATTTTGAAAATAATCGTATGCAAGATCTCCGGATTGGGGTTTTTTTTGTCCGCATTTTGGGCCAAGGGGGAACAGCGAGGACAAGAATTTCTTGGGGAGATTTTATTCTCCTAAAAATACCATAAAATATTAGAGATAAAATAATAATATCATAAAATTCCTAATAAAAGTTATATCTAAAAGGTCTATCTATACATATAATAAAATTGTAGACGTCGAATTTCTGTAAAATAAAAAAAAATCTAAAAACCGAGTCAGGGGGGTGTAAGAAGTGAAATAGAACTAATTTAGATTTTTTTAGAATTTTTTGTTTCTCTGTTTGTCTGTCTGTTTGTACCGGCTAATCTCCGAAACGACTAGACCGATTTACATAAAATTTTGTATGGTGATAGCTTATATCCCTGGTCAACATATAGGATACTTTTGATCCCGAAAAATTAAAGAGTTCCCGTGGGATAGTTAAAAAGCTTTAATTACTTAAACAGCTTATAACAGTCTAAAAGTAATTTCTCTGCAACGTAACATTATAGAAACGGATATTTTAACAGGGTATGGTGTCGGTGAGAGAGTTTTAACAATAGATGAAGCTGATAAGTTTGTTTCTTTGTTTGTTTGCTTGAACGCGCTAATCTCAAGAACTACTGGTCTGATTTGTTTTTTTTTTCTATATTAGATAGCCTATTTATCGAGGAAGGTTATAGGCTATATACCATCACGCTAAGAGCAATAGGAGCGGAGCACCAATGAATGAATGTGTGTTTAAGTGGGTTCCCGGATGGTTTAGATTTGCAATTAGAACCGGTAGATGGCGCTGAGATCGGGTTCTAGAATCCTCCTAATCACCGGGAGCGATTTTGGTGATTTTGTTTTAGTGTGTTTGAGTGCGTTCCAGGATGGTTTAGATTCGCAATTAGAACAGGTAGGTGGCACTGAGATCGGGTTCTAGAATCCTCATTTTGTGTCATGAAACAAGGTCTTTTGGGAATTCAGAAAATATGGCGGTACGAAGTTCGCCGGGTCAGCTAGTATACAATAATTGTTATAGTTTTAGGTTACGTAATCAAATTATAAAAACAAAACACATATATAATACGTATTGAAAACCTCCTCCTTTTTTTAAGCCGGTTAAAAAAAATATCGAAAGTACTAAATTCTGCACAATATGTGGACTCATACGACACATGTGGACGCACTAGTCCATTTTTTTCATCCAAAATATGTATAGGGACCAGTTTCTGAAATAATCTCGTTTTCGGAAAAAATTTACGGACATGGGGAATTTTCGTAAATTAAATCTGAAAATCCTGATCATGTGTTTTCTTAGATTGCATTTTTGGGATAAAAATCTATCTTAACCGTATAATTCTAAACCTAATGTAAGGAAAACATGTAATTTACTTATCTAAATAAGAAGAAAAAAGAATTAAGTAGAAGATCTGTACCTACTGTAAGTTGTAGAAAAATATTAAAAGAAAATCCGTTAGTTGCAATTTACCTAATAACAGGAAACTGATACCAAAAACACAAATCAAAGCCACAATCATTTCGAATAACACTTTTACTATGTTTTTTTTATCATAAAAAGTGAACTATTATTTTTTATTCAGGAGTTTAGAGTGAAAGTCGGAATCGAAGCCTATTGGTAATTCAATCATGTTGAAATACCAGAAAGCTTATAACTTGAAACAATGAGTTGATGAGATTAGCCTCGTAAACCACTTCCATAAATATTCATAGTGCCAACAAGTCAAGCTGAATCGAAACAATAATAAGTTCTCGGATTTAAACTACAAAGAGAAACTATCAATCAAAACTTTACCAATGTATAATATTATAAATCTGTAAAGGGGTCGAGTTTTTACAATGAAAAAATGGGATAAACATTAAGGGGATGATTCGCACTAGTGGATTTTGATTATACATTTTTAGGATTTCTATGTGCCAGAGCATCATGTAAAAGTTATTGAATGGATTTAAAAGACACTCGACACAGAGCTACCTTATAAGTTTAAAACTTAAGGTATTTGATCTCTGTTTACATTCATCTCGAAAAATTATTTTCCTGTGGATACATATTTACGGCTTTTGGTGTCGAAACTCTCGGGGTCCAGAACACCATCGCCTTTATCGAGACCTATCAAAACGGTTGATAGATGTCTCACGAAACCAGAACGCTGGCCTATATTTTGCGCAACGCATAAGAGTTGCCATACAACGTTGTAATGCGGCCAGCTTTTTGTGAACGTTCCCAACTGACGGTGATTTGAGACCTATTTTCTATTTGTAGTTTTTATTTTATAAATTAAGTTGTACATATATATACTATTACAATGGGTAAATTATGTAACATAAGTTCATGTACGATTAAAAAGAAATAAATTAATAATAATAAACAGTTAAAAGTAAAAAACAAAAACTAAATTAGTTATCTCTTTATATAATTAAGGAATCTATAAACTTTTATTTTTTATTATAACAGTGTAGAAGATGGAATGCGGGTGCATTTCGAAGTTTCATTTGAACCGATTTTCACGGCGGTGAACACAGCGGAGGTGACAACAGTGTTGACCCGGGAGCTCGAAGCACCGGTCTACTTTACCCATTTGAACACATTAAGGGAAACACTACACATTGAAGTATGTAAAAGACTTTTGACAAGAGTATATTACTTTATAGCTTACGGTTCACTTCTGTTTTACAATTTAAATAAAACAACCAAAGTCATTCATGTAAATATAAAATCGCATTGTTCAATGTAACTGAATGTCATCGTTTCCTTTCATTTCTACACTTTTTACCAACCCAACTATTTAGTCTGGTTGAACCGAGTATTTCAACATTTAGTTCCTTAATTCGGGATTTTGAATGTTTGTCTGTCGAATTTATTTATTGTAATTAAATGGATTATTAGAAGTGAAGTTTCTTCAAAGAAACTTGCAGGACTTAGTACTGTAGCCAGGACCTAGTGACTTGTTCCTACATCACACAGTAAATTAGCTTCGAAATATAGCTGGCTTTCTGGGCATACTTTTATCTGGCAACAATCAAATACTAGGTTTCACTTTATTCGAACTACCTATTATATTCTATGGCTATGTAATTCTACAAAGTACATTGTTACTGTTTACAGGAAAGCTCAGTTATATCGTCATTACAATTAAAGGAGCCAGAAACAACGTCCGTCGAGCCAACAACCACAGAAGAAACTGCGACAGATTCTGATGAAGAGATTAGAGAATGCTCGCCCATGACCTTGTCATTGTGTTCACATTTGCCATACAATATTACGTCGTATCCCAACCTCGTAGGCCATTCAACCAAAGAGGCATTGTTGCGGGATCTAGTTGCCTTCAGAGAACTTCTAGATGCGGAATGTTCACATCTTGCTCAGGTAGTTAGAATAAAAAGTCGGCCAAATGTGTAGTAGTTATAGAGCATGCTCTTTGAAGGGTTTCGTAGAGTTGAACAAGGTCCATTGTTTTTGTTACTTGGCTACGGAACCTTAAAAGAAATTAAAATAAATAAAGGAATTAAAATATTTAACGCATTTTGTTCAAAGTAATTTTTTTTGAGTATTTTCTAAGCTCAATTTTTTCACGCATCATAATTAAAGGAAGTGGATATCTCTCCAGCCAGTTTCATATACGGCACCATTTTTTTATTTTATTTACGGGATTTCCTTGCATCACTGTTTATAGGGATATAAATTACAAAGTTATCAGTCGCTGCCACTACGGAACCCTTCGCTGTGTGTAGACGTTACTCATTCAGCCGATTTTGTAACTCATTTCCTTTTTTTTATTCAGATCAAAACACATAAACGATAAACTAAAAAATACAATAGATTTGAAAGCAATTGAGCCGTAGTAGCTCAATAGCAAAAGCAAGTTCGAAACGTGGCCGCAAATTTTGCAGTTGTAGGTACTGCCAAGTTGTAGTTTGTCCAAGCGGTGCATGCTTAGACAGATTAAGCGGTTTTTGGCATAATGTGCATATTGTTACAACAATTATCTATCATATGCTGTCGGTGAAGGAAAATCGCATGGAGATCGCCACGAGACATTGTTTGATTTCAATGAAATTATGGGGTTGTAAAGATTACTTTTTCTATTAGTACGGTACACTTGTTGATTTCAATGATAAATAAATCAGCATTTACGTAGCACCCTCGCCTTTCATGCTATATTCTGTATAAATTGTTATTTAACCAAATATGTAAGGAATTTATGGACATATGTTGCAGTATGAATCTTTAGTATGTCTTGTCACACAACGACGATATTTTGCTTGTCTTTGTACTATTCTTACAACTTCATTAATTGTTCGAAAAGCTAGACGTGTTGCTGGAGAGTTTGGTGCCTCTTCTCCTTAATAGCGATAGCCCGTTGCGAAGCGGTGTATATATAATAGATAGGAAGCGGCGTAATGAATAGGGAATAGATTTAAAAGACCTTCAAAAAATCTTTTCCAGTGGAACTTTAAGTAAAAACTTTTGAATTTGAATTTAAAAAGTACCTATATTTTTTAGCACAGAGATAGCGCGCTGTGCTGAAAAATGTTTTGGGGCTAAATTACGTTAGAAAACATAGTGTGTTACAAATCGCCTCCGTTCTGATTTCAACAAACTTCAAAAATGACCTATCGAGAAATTTGATACGCATGTAATACAATAACGGGGATAAACATACTAATATTATGGGATAAAAATAGTCTGACGATGATGATACGGTTCCAAAGTTTGCAGTAGTGAAGCTTATGTTATAAATGAATTGACACTGGTTTTACCTCGAAAAATTTAGGATTTTGTATGTCAAATGCTTCAACCCCGTTGCGTCGATGATCGCGTTGTCCGGCCATGTCGAGCTTATTGTCGCACCTTCCATGCGGGTTGCGGCTCCCGACTGCCAGAACGCCTGCGGCCACATTTCGACTGCGCAAGATTTCCTGACTACTTCGGCTTGTCATCTTGCGCTCCAGAACCAGGTATTTATAATAGTCTCACTATTCTTTAGGCGTGGGTTTATTACCGACTATTTTGCTAACATGAATATGATGCTATAATCTAACCATCTATAATTAAAAGCTATAGAAAACAACACTTGAGATTATATTATAATCTGTCGATAATATTTTCCATTGCACGGAGTAACGCATCAGATTTGAAAGACAGTTTCATTTGACGGCCTCTAAGACTTTGCGGCTTACCTCACTGTAACGCAGACGTTTCGGGTATGATCCGATATGGTACATTTCGAAAAAAAAGTATTTTTCTCCGTTATTTACTATGGTCTGGGAGTCCGGGATCGGCCTCAGGGTTGTTTATTATATATTACGCATAGCACAAATGTAAATTGCTTAATTTGGGAATATACAATACGTGTGCTTATCTGCCAATTAATCTATCTTATATATATAAATCTTGTGTCACGATGTTTGTCCGCGATGGACTCCTAAACTACTCAACCGATTTTAATCAAATTTGCACACCGTGTGCAGTTTGATCCAACTTGAAAGATAGGATAGTTTTTATACCGTTGGAACCGGTAGGTGGCGCTGAGATCGGGTTCTAAATTTTATTTCTTCAGGGCAGGACAACGTCTGCCAGGACAGCTAGTAATATTATAAATTTCTAAACATGTGCTACGTCTAGATTATAATAATACTAGTTCGTAAGTTTTCTGTAATGGTGTACAATAAATTGTTATCTATGTATCTATCTACGTCTTTACATATGGCAATTAAAAAAAAACTGAAATACACATATAAACGATGTAATATGTATAAATAAATACTTCGCGATGCATTTTTTTTACATTTCTTGTCTGTTTGTTCTGGGCCGATTTCGATGCGGTTTTCGCTGATAGTGGGATTTTTTCTGGGAAGGAATTAAAATGGCCAAATTAAATAAATCGAATTCCAATGTGATTATTTACCAATTGATAGCGAATTTATTGTAATAAAATATGTTATTTTTAATCTCGGGAAATCCCGCGGGAATTTTCCCGAGAGCGGTTTCAAGTGTTACAAATGCATAAAAATTAGCTTATTCCGAAACTGTTTCCACTAAGACGGTAACTAATATTCTTTTTTTAAATGCTGCGATAGTGTCCCAGGAACCCTGAGGTAATTTCTAATCAAGCGTGGACAAAGTCGCAGGCGTATACTAGTTAGTCATATATATGGACGGATTACTTCATCCGTTATTGGCTGTTAACTTATGTTGATATTTTTCGACTGTCTTTTAAATCTCACAAGTCTCTACTAAAATTTATATACCTACAATTACACAGACCGTTTTGGGAACGATTTGAATTCTAATACATTTGCGAGGTCAATAAAGTCACGAATGTTACTTAATACAACAAAGCATGTTTTGTCGATGCTTTAAAAATTTACTTCTTAATTTTTTTATACACTAGTTATACTTTTTAGTTCGTGAATATATTTTGTGACGCGAGCGAGATCGGTATGCCATCTTACCCCTCGTTTACATATGTCCGCTTTTATGGCAACAAGAAGAAAAGTGGGTGCCGCAAGTATCAAATGTTCAAAAATTTGCTTTTACATACTAGCGTTGCCACTTCCCTTGCCACTTTCTTTCTTGTTCATAATGTAAACGAGGGTTAAAGTTACTAACTGTACACTCAAAGAGCTTATAGAACGATTATTTATTCATAATTTAAAAAATTGACTTTGTCTTCTTTTAAGTATGTAACAACTCGTGTTTTTACTTATAAAGGAACTTGCGTCGCTGTTAATTTTATACAAATACTATCATCAAAACTTTGTGTGCGGCTGTTAGTAAAAACCGATTGTTGTTTAATTGTCCGTTATACTTTTTGTAAGAGATTAATATTTTTTCATAGATTATATATTTTTTCACAATGATATGGACCTATTACTGATCTAGGTAATATGTACCTATCGGTTTTTTAAATTTGATAATACAATAGGTTGTGCGGCCGGATTGCAACGGCTTGCATTGTCACAACGAGCGTGTGACGGTATACCGGATTGCGCTGATGCGGAAGATGAGAGGAGTTGCGCGCATTGCGTCAATGCTAAAGAAAGCGGAGTGCGGTGTGCACTGGATGCGAGGTGTTTGCCAGTGCACCTTCGCTGCGACGGCACCCCTGACTGCCCTGATGGCAGTGATGAAACCGGTTGTTGTAAGTATAATAGTAGTAATCAAATTACATAGTCATAGCCTGAACAGTAAAATATTTAAGCGGAATTCAAGAGGCAGATAGTGGTGACGATAAGATACAAGGAGAGACTTGGTTAAGAAGTTCAGACATGCTTAGTATTACCTCATTAAATCATTAGTTATCAAAATTATCACTGGCAAGTTTTATAGTATATACACATACCTCTATAGACATATCTCACATAAAATATAACTTTTTATGATTCATGGCTTGTTGTCAAAACTACCTTACCTAAGTACTACATCTAATGACGTAGTAACACATTAATTTTAAGACGCAAAAAAAAACAAATAAATATGCAAACAAAGCAACTTTCATATTTACCTACATAATTAGTATTTAGAGATTACATACCTACCTAACTTGATAAATCCTCCGATCCAAACATCTTTGTGAATACGATACGGGATGTAATTTGAGTAGGTACAGTGATCAGGTTTTTTTTTACTATTATAATATGAAATCTAAACACTTTAAATCTTATGAGAAGATTTATTTCACATATACTTAAGTGATTTTTTTTAGTTTTAAAAGAAACCTTAACGCATTATAGACAATTTTGGTTCTCAGTATGGATTACACGCTCATTGAGTTCTTGGCGACGTGAAAACTCTGAAACTACTCTCGGAGCAATTCGCAGCCGATCAGGATACGCAGTGTGGACTGAACGAGGTCGGAACGGGAAAATATGTGCCACTCCGTACGAGAACGACAAAAAGGCTCTAACCAGTGTCGCCACTTCGTTATGCAGACAGCTGACTTTCAAGTAAAAATCACTTTTGTGTAATTTGTTGATGATAAACTGGACTAATGGACTTAAGTGATTCGATAGTTAAGGTTCGATATTTTTATATCGAACCTCACCATAAATACGCCCTAGATTGATAAAGAAATTGTATTAAGTGTTAGCATATATACACCACATGTCAGTGCTATATGACTAACTTTGTTGAAACAAAATTAATTTTCGGAATTTTATTTTGACCACTGTGATTAGATATAGGTATTTACTTATATCATAATTTTTTATTTTTGTTTAAGCCAAAATTTGAAGTAATTTTAAACTCGATGATAATTAAAGTTTTTGTCTGAACTCCAATAAATAGAAGATAACTTCATCCTTTTACACCACAGTATAAATAAAATTATAAAACGATGTCTTACATACTACCATAGGGAAGCATTTATAAGCATAATAACATTTTCCACCTTGTTCTGATTTTAATTGCAGAGCAGCCATAACAGCCGAAGTGGTACCTGATAGCGAGGAGTCTAATGAAACAGACGATCAGTCAACACTTATTAAGAAAGAAAACCCACAATACGTCGAAATAGTTGATCCGTTTGCAGCTGAAATATCATTTGTAAAAACTGAATGCCCACATCGCAAAGTTATTAAAGTTGTTTGTGATCAATTAGGTTAGTAATATTGTATGTATATCTACTTATCGATGGGAAACATGTAGTGTTTGTAGTAAAAGAATACACTCGAAATATCGTCATCTTATTTTTTTCAAAAATATTTTTTTTAAAGAGGATTTTATTACAACATTCTTTTTGTTTAATCTACAATATTATAAAATTCTTAATATGTCGAGTACATTGAAGATATGATAGCTAAAAATCAAGTGGATTAGACTATACAAACGATGGAGAACACAATGCATTTTTTTTTAGATTTCTTGTCTGTTTGTTCGGGATCACGTAAAAGCTATGAGTAGACTTTGTATACGAGTTTACTACCGGGCCGATTTCGGTTTTCACTGATCGACAGCAAATTCGACTTAAATTATGCGCTACTTTTTATCCTGGAAATCCCACGAATTTTTTCTGGGAATGATTTAGTATGGCGAAACGAAAACGATAGCTTACATTATTTTTTAAAAGTTGTAGTACTTTATGTCTTGGGAGTCTCGCGGAAATTTAAAATCAAGCAAGGACTAAGTCGCAGCATATCACAGTTATAATTATTTATGATTAAAAAAAATAAAGCTATGGGATTTAGGCATACAAATTTAATTAATAGTTAAACTAATTTTTAAAGTTAAAAGTTTGAGAATGGCGACGATATAATATTTTTTTCTATGTGGTAATTGTATGTTTATATTATTTAGAATGTGGTGTAGCTTCAGCTAGAGGCGATAAAGCATCAGACGGAGTAGAAGGTCTTTCGCGAACGGCTCGGCCAGGCGATTGGCCTTGGCACGCTGCACTTTTGAGATCGTACGTGCATGCTTGTGATGCTGCCCTGATACATTCTTCTTGGCTTATTACTACTGCATCTTGTTTTCAGGTATTTGAAATATGAATAAATTTGAATAATATGTGAGGCCAAGATTAGTTTCGTCTAATTCAAATTTATTAGATTACGATTTTCTAAAATTTTATTAATGAATCCTTTGTTTTTAGGGACAGCCAAAAGCTGAATGGACAGCTCGGTTTGGAACCGTAAGAATACAAAGCACAACACCGTGGCAGCAAGAGAGAAGAATAGTGGGCATGGTGCGCTCCCCTGTGGAAGGCAGCATGCTTGCATTAGTGCGACTCGAAGAGCCTGTGGAGATGACTGACTTTGTCCGCCCAATCTGTTTACCCGACAGCGATGTTAGTAATGGCAAAGGAAGTACCTGCAATACTCTAGGATGGACGCGCAATAGAGATCAGTTGCAAAGAGTACATCTTATAACCAGTCCTATGAATACGTGTGAAAATGTTAGCATCGTCACCATTAACGGAATTTGCGCTGAACCCCTTTATGATCAGGACGACTGTAACGTAAGTAATCAATGTCCAAGACAAAACATCTTTTTACAATTTAATGCAAGAAATATTTATTTATTATAGTACATCATAAATGATAAACTCAATTTTGTTTGTATTGCCTCTATTCTTATAAACTGCAACATATTCAATTGAAAGAAATTCGCAGTATTTCTGCTAATTATCACCTAATATTAGAGTTGCCACCTTTTTTTGAAGAAGATATAGTATTTCTGTTTAATTACCGTAAAAATATAAAAATACATAAAAAATGTATAAATATACTTTTGGGAAATTTAGGAGAAAATAGTGAACATTTTTTTTTTACTAATTACACTGGTCGGCAAAAAAATATGAAAATGCACTCCTTGTAACTATTGTATTTTTTTTTATAACTTTGACACTTATGAATATAAATATAGTATTAAAAACTTTGTATCACATCATTTTTTTGTAATTGATGTTTTAAATTAAGCACTTTTTTTCCTTTACATACAAAATGCACATAGAATTAACAATAGCTCATTTAATTCCTTCGAAAAATTTAAAATCATCTAAATTATATGTCTAATTAATTAATAAACTCATTCCAGTTAGTAGTTTTCTCCATTTTTATGTATTCTATTGTAATTTTGTGGCGAATGAAGTAACATAATAATTCTGAGCATTTACCATTCGTTTCTTATATATGCCAAAAGGGTAATAAAATATGTATCTACAGACGCAGGTGTGAATTTGTCTTTGGTCGGCATTCAGGTCGTAACAATATTATAAATATTTTTTACAGGAAGAAGAATATGCTGGAAGTTTTATGATGTGCCTTGATGAAAGATCCAAACGTTGGTCGTTAGTCGGAGTAAGTGGGTGGCGCATTGCGTGTACAAAAATAGGATTAGGCAGACCAAGGATTTATGACTCCATCACATCGCATGTCGACTGGATCCGCCGAACAATTTCTAACGCAGCTAGGTGACCTCAATACGCAAAATTGAAAAGGGAGATCAAAGTTCGAAAGCCTAGTCTAGGCTGCCACACAAACCATTTTTTTTTAATAAGGCACTCCTTGTAATATAAATAATAATATGTTTTACTTTATACATCGACTGAACACATATCAGGTTACTAAAAACTAAGATGCGTTAGGAGTCGACAGACAAATATTCATATAATGGTTTGTCTAACAAAAAATACTTGTATCTGTACGACATATATCCAAGTTATACACATAATGTATATTTGTTATAGTTAACATAAGAGACTGGTAAGAGTCCCGTTGTTACAGCTATATTCAATCACAGGACATTTTATTCCAAAACAATTATAAGCTAATTATATATATATCATTTAAATGTCTATATTTCACAGCAGGTCGAAATAGCAATAGGGGTATAAGGCAAGTTGTAAAAGGGGGGGGTTACTGTATAACTGTATAATTTGAATCCGACTTGACATTAAAAAATGAACCATATTATTATGGTGAATGTATTAAACGCAATCACAAAAGCCACCGACCGGCCGACCTATGTAACTTCTTATCGGGCGGTGGGCTAGTTGGCGGCTTCACCCATTGGAAATCGGGAAATTTTGTTGGCGACACGTCGGCGGCTCGAGAACCGAGATGAAGAACAAAAAATACAGCACGTCACAGCTTAAGTGTCGCCAGGACTCAGCATTTGCACATGCAAGCCGCAGACATGTCGGCAGGCAACTCGCTCGGGTGCATGTTGCCCACATGATTCTTTACACATAGACACCGGGTTGTGTCGGCGGCTATGGTGTGTATTGCGCTTTATACCTACTACGATGAGCTGAGATAATAATTTCAATGAAAAACTTTTTTGAGACTGCTTCAATGTTTTTGACCTATTTTTAAGAATTGTTTATAGACTATAATTTTAGTTTCAAAGCTTATCTTTTAGATTTATAGTTTGGTAATATGATAAATACTCAAACCCTGTAATGAGTTTTACATGTTTTAAATTTTTAATATTTGTTTGAGGCATGAAAAAGTAGTATCTATGATGCTGGGACCTCATCTGCATCACTGTTAAAGATGTAGGCTGTATCCTAATGTGTCCTATTTAAAAGTGTTAAAAAATACTGTTGTTAAACATTATCTGTCAGTTTTTAACTTCATTACCTAACAAGTAACAGTGTCGCAACTCAGCACATTAATGCTGGTATGCACTGACATTTAACTGGTGGTTAAAATAAAATAATCACTGTTTATGCATACATTTTTAGCGATTATTTTATTTTAACCATTGGTTAAAAGTCGGTCCACACCAGCCCTAATCAATCAGAAACAAACAGCCTCTGTACATCTGTAACACTATCACAGATGAAGCCCACCACCTTTATGTATAACAATTGTCCAGTAAACATATTTAAAATAATCTCTTAACACTAAGATGGTGCCAGACATAGGTCAGGTCATATTTCTTTTGCTTGTTGTTAAATTTAAATGTCGTTTTACTGGCCAGATGTCATTCCTTCTTCTATTTAATGTAAGGTATAAATAGATTGACAATTTGTTACAACCTAAGGTAATTTATTGTTTTGTAAATGCAGTTTGTTAATAAAATCATTGTAAATATTATCTTAAGAATATACCAAATTTATAAGTATATTTTAAATATAATGTTTTATACAAAGTTATTCAGTTTTATTACCAAAGCCCTTAGTGTTAATAGATAAAAACATAATATAGGTAAACATAGTGCTAGTAGAGAGTGCATTATTAAATATATATATATATATATATGTCAGAGAAGGCCTCGTTCTCACAACATCTTTAGTTATTTCAGGTTTAGTGGGCGTCATCAGGGTAAAATGCGAGCATAAAACACGATGGCCACGGTTTATACACTATTATTTTAGATTTAAAAGACATTTTAACATAGTTTAGACCGAGCAGCGGGTTCAAGGCACCGCTCATACTTTCAAGCTTCTACTTTCTTTAATATTCTCAAAGGTCCAACTCGACCTGTTGCCACCAACCAAATGTGCCACAAAAACTCCTCAGTCTACCCAAGTAGATACTACTCAAAGTATAGAGGGCGTCTGACCCCGCTCCGACGTGCTCTGCTCTCATTGGTCATTTATTAAATTACAATATTCATAACTTTTATTATGTTAGAGCGATCTTTAAGTTATAGAAACATTTAACAAATCAAATAAAATTGAATTAAGAATTCTAAAAGTATTTAAAATGTAAACAAATAATATTATGCCTTATAAATCCAAACGACAATCATCCGATTAATAGCTTCCCTCCGACATATATATATCTATCTGTAAAGTGATTTTATTGTAGGAAGTAAAATAATCCACAACAGAAGGCTGTTGTGTTCTATTTGCAAGGGCCATAATTTCTTTTAATAATAAAAAAGTTGCATAAAAGTAATATAATGTAGTTAAAAATTTAACAAACAAAATTTAGCAAACCTTTTTTTGCTGTATTTTACAAGTAATTTAAATTTCAAGTTTAGAATTCCTGTAAATATACAAAAACTACTAAAACGCGACAACTTCTTTGAAGCAAATTTACCTATACAAGTAAAAAGAGTCTAATGACATACTAATAATTGTTTGAAAGTAATCAAAATTATTTCTATCAGAATGCTTAATAATTTTATGTTTAATAATGCCAGTGTTATTTTAACACCTGTTATATGTAAAAATATTAGCATTTATTGTAACATGTGTCAGCATTCCTATTGGATTTTGTCATAAAAATTACTATATTTTGTAGATGAATAAATATTTAGGTTTTCTTCAAAAAAATAGAAGGGTATCTACTTTTCCAGGGCCTCATAAGGAATAATAATAATATCACAAATGAAGTATAAATAATATTTTATTTACATTTCTACAATGAAAATTAAATTCTAATATATCTATTTTAAGATCCCATCATCTTGAAGTTCTTTTCTAATTTTTGCCTGTACATGACTGGGTAAATTTTTCAGTTCATTGTTGATGTATTCATGAAGATTTTTAAGAGGTTTGTAGTATTGATGAACAATTTGCGACCCAGCTAACATAGATAGCATAGCCGCTGAAGAAAATGCAATATACTGTCCCCAAGTTACACCAGCAGGCATTTTAGGCTGCTGAATACTTCTTAATTTTTTCTTCAACGATCTCGTGTGCTCTTCGCTTTTTAAAAGTATTGTAAAAATTAACTTCACCCACCTTCCAATTAATCATGGAAAACTCCAAACCAGCTCCGAGTACAAAAAACATAGGAAGGAATCTATACATTCCAAAAGCCTTCTTTCCCGGCCATTTGTTAACTAACTTTTGAAACCACCCAATTCTCATTGAAATATGATTAAAATTTATTGTGAGCTTATAGTTATTTATTATTCAAATAAAACATAATATAACCTCTATTTTAGAACTCCAATTAAATGTTCCTTGAATATTTTTTAGTAGAATTCGCCACAAAGGCAGGCAAAGGAATCTTAGCCTTACAGCCAAGTCTGATGTCTTCGTATATAGTCTGGCCAACGAAAGTTGACCCTGAAAAATGGCGGGAAATTTAAATAATATATGTATGGCAACATCAAAATTACTAGGAAAAAGTTGGATTAACCTATTTTGATACTTGGTAGTTACTTAATTATTTATATTGTGTATTTTATGTGTGACAATAGATAAATCATACTCGTTTCTAACGATAATATTATAAATACGAAAGTTTGTGAGATGTTTTTGTTATTCATGCCAAAAGTACTGAACGGATTTTAATGAAATTTGGAATACTTGTTATTACTAATCCTTATATCTTGAATCTAGACTGGCCTACAGTAGAATATAGACTATCTATTTTTAATTCCAGTAGGTAGCAGGAAATCAGTAGTCTTTACATTTTTTGAAAAATAAACTGCAATATTCGGTAAAAATCAAATTTCAACAGTTCCATATTACAAGATTTAAAATCTAAGCTGGCTTTTAAAAAAGCGATTACAATGACTGGGGTTTTGGCACCTAAGCCGCCTGTTGCAGATCAAATTTGGATGAAGGCCATCTCCCATGAGTTTACTGTGGGCTCTAACAATTATGATAGTGGTACTATTCGTATTAAATGAGTACATACAAGTTTTTATAAATTAGTACATTCAATAACAAAGAGTTACTTTCTCGTGCTATATATTTTCATATTGCTTTCATTTTCATTGCCACACAAAGCCGTAATAGATTAATGGTTAGTGCTCATATCCTAAACGCAGTGCACAAGTTCGAATCCTGATTAGAAAGCATGCACCACTTAGGTAGCTTTCTAACCTAAGGTGCATATTGTTATAAATATCACATATTGACGGTGATGGAAAACTGAGATGAATTCGGCACGTCAATATAATCAATGTGTCAGACTTGCCAATCTGCCTTGGGATAAGTGTGGACTAAGCCCAGCAGTGAGCTGCTTGGTCACGCGAGATCTCAATAAGACGCGTTGAGAGGTCTCGATCAAGATGATGAGCTTGAGGCGCCACGGACCCCTAGTCTCGACCCGAAAGCCAGAAATACGTACCCACTACTAATGGACACATATTTGCAACATTTCAGGGCCTCCTGGTGTGCAGCAGGTCCGGAAGATGGGTCTCCACCAAAGTATTAACACAGGCAAATCCACTCACAACCGAACGAAAACCGCCATCTTGTTTGTCAAAACTGACGTTGACATTCGTATTAGAGTTGCCATGTAAAAAGTTTGCAAATAATTCCAGGTTCAACTTTCGATAGCCAGACTATACAAGTGCTACAACCCACGCCATTTATTAGACAGACTGTTTCTATTTTATATTTTTAAAGAGTATAATTAATACATAATTTTAAATAAACAGAAATGATTAACAACAATATTTTACAATATTCCTCGAAATACTTATTCAAAAAGCCAAATTGAAAAAGTGAACCTTAGCCATTTATTTATGGTGGTCACACTGTAGTTAAAAGTCAAATGTCAATAGTCAAAACATTTCAATTGTTAGGGATGTATTGTATGTAATCAATTGTAAGGATGGCGATTTTTACGAAAAAGATCGATAACAAAATCGGTTCGAATCTTAATAAATCCACAAAAATGTTGAGCGCTAAAAGATTGATTTCTAAAAACTATCGGTTTTTTTCAAGTCTGAATCTATAATGTAAAAATATAAATCCATTTTATGAAAGACCATAATAAACGACTTCTTATTAGTAAAATCGGGATTTTTTAGTTTTGGGAGTTCGATAATCACAATTATTTTATAACCATATCAAATATCAGGTATAAAAAAGACATTTATTTCTTGTATGTATTTGTGACATTAATAATTTTACTAAAAAAGTGGCTTCAAATTATAACTTTAAAACTACTGAACAGTTTTTGATGAAATTTAATTAAAACCACATGGGAAGCAAATGCTTCCTTTTGCTTTCAAAGAAAAAAGTATTTTCCAAATCAGCCAAGGCGTTTTACGAGTAGTTAGGTAACATACATAAAAAAACAGTCACATAGATATAAATTAAATATTTTATAGTTCCTAATGCTTAATATCAAGCTGGGATCCATGTGGTTCCACTCACCACTTGCAATATTGCCGGAGTAGACTATCTATCTATCTATGTTTTTATTGGATCGAATTCAGATTTTTTGTTCAATAAAATAAAATATGTTCAAATAGAAAATGCATTCATTAAAATGTACCTTACCTAACTAAATCATAATTTGCATTTAACCTGCGAAAAATTTAAATGTGTGCTGGGAGACATTCTAGAAGTGAAACTTTAACGGACAAGTGGAAAAATAAATCGCAACAAAATTTTAACTTGTAGTTAATGTACTTGTCCAATTTGAAAATCTGCCGACAAATCGATTCTATGATTAATCGATCACAGTCACAGATCGCCATACATAATTGTAATGGAATAATTTACAAATATCTACTTAGGTACTCTTCTATCTAACTAATATTTTGAATTTTTCACTCTAGGAAATGATTTATTTTCATTGAAATAATATTATATTATTATACAATCATTTAATTTTAAACGATTATAAAACACTACATGTGTGCAAGTAAAAGCGACTTATTATTTTTCGAAAATGTTCCGCCTATAAAATTGACAGAAAGCAGAAAATGTAAACTTCATACAGTAGGTTGGGGCATTTTAACCGAATATTTCCTTGAGTCTGTTAAAATTCACAATCCTAAACCTGGAGTAAAGGTTTCAGCGGCTACATTAAGAATCGGTGACAGGTCGGGGCAAATCACATGTGTAGTAAAAGGACCATGTACTGGTTTATTATTTGGAATTTCTCCCAAGGAATGGACAGAAGTGGAAAATTTGTGTGGTCCTAAACAGCAATTATTTTACAGATATTTTAAGAAAGGTCTGAACAAAACATTTGGATTGGAACAGAAGTTATTTTATAATTTCTGTATGACTAACCAAAAACATAATGTATTAGTAGCCAAATTTCAAAGATGTGTAAATATTAGAAATAAGTTTAGAAAAGAGGCTTTACTTAATATCATTGACTTAAGGAAATGTAATTCTAGTTTGCTTGATTTATATGTTGAGAGACTAAGACTGCAATCTGAAGATGTAACCAAAATATAGCTTTACCAGTCTACAGTTCTTGATAATGATTAGGTAGTGTCAGTCTTCATTAACAAGTGATATTGAAGAGTAATATTGGTTACCAATGATATGGTACAGTAACAATGAAGTATAAAAATCAATGTAATGTAATATATTGTTATGTAATGTAAATTGATGGATAGTGGCACACTATTTTTTTAGAATTTTTCAGAAAAGCATAAATCTGTAACTGTATAATGTGTCATTTGATATAAGTATATGAATATTAAAATTATGGGTATCATTTTACACCAAGATATTTTGCTTTTTATTTTAAACATACTTAAATTGTTAGTAACATACTTGCTATCCATAAATTATATCACACATTGGGGGGAGGTCAATGGAATGTGTGACACAGGGGGTCCTAAATTTTGTCATGTCACATTTCTTAATTTTGTTTTTTAAGCTTCAAAAGTCAAAATTTGAACTATTAACAAAAATCTTCAAATATTTCCAGCTCTATCTGTGAGTCATAAAACTAATATTTTGTGTTTATATAAAGTTTGTGGCTGACTAGAAAATATGAAGTGTTTTTTTTTTCTTAAGTTTTCGCAACTTGTACACATAATAAAGTTAGTAACGTTTTTAATGGTTTTAAGTGCGCTTAAAAACATAGTTTTATTATACGAAAACTTGTCTTAACAGTGTTTTTGTAAATGTTATTGTTATAAATAACTTATATTTAATCAATATTAACAGAATGTTATAATATAAAAAAATGTATGATCACTAGTTGCCTTCATTTTCAGTATCTGTGATTATATATAAATAATTTGACTGTATTTATTGCTTCTACTAACCCAGCTTTATGATTGAACCCTAATTGACTTTTGAGCCATGGTGGCTTAATGGTTAAGGCATATTTTCCTTATTCCAATGTTAAGTTTCTCAGTCCTGACCTGGTGGCACGCCCCCGGGTGTATGCATACAATATGGCAGTGTACCTGGTCTAATTTTCATATTATTAAAATACCACTTTAAAAAAAAATTAAATGGACAATATTTATAAATATCTTGCACACACCATCTAATTTAAATATGTGTTGATATTATATACAATATATATAATAATGATTGTTAATTATTAAGGCGATATATCTAAGTTGTGGCTAAACCATTATAAGAATTAAAAAAGAATAGTAAGATGCCTGCATGAGATGACTGCATGAAGTTATATGGCGAAATGGGATAGAAATTATAGAATAGGAATTGTCAATTAACTGAGTGAACAAGACAAGTAATAAAAAAATCTAATCATACCAAAGACCATGTAGCGTTGTTATCAATCTACTAACTATGATATTTAAATATTTAGTTTACTATTTGGCACTTGGGAGGGTTTTGACCCCCAACAAAACCCTACCAAGTGGCTATATTTCTAAAATGAAGCACAAACATTCACATAGGTTATATTGCATAAAAAATTCTCTAGGCGCTATTCCTCCCAAAACATTTACTTAATTTTATCCCAGAAACTTATTTTTCGAGATGAAAATAATTTTTGTTTTAAAATAACATAACATATACCTAATTTCAGCCAAATCAGTCCGTATAGGTTAGTATATTAGTAAAACCAATAACAAGGCCTAAGAGGTCCAGAAGTACGAATTGGTCAAAAAGGAAACAAAAGGTATAAAGGTAATGTTCGATGAATAAAAGGACCAAAAAGTTTTTAATCTCTGTATCATTGGGAATTACTAATAAGGCTTTATATAATATCATTGAATACGGCTCTATATTATAACCAATTTTCCGGGACAAAATGTCCCATGTCCACGCTCGGTATTGCAACAATTTAAGTATAGCATTTTTTTAACAAAACAAAACCGATTTAGCACTAAAAACCAAAAAATAAATATATAACCGATTTCTTTCTACAACATCTTGAAGTTGATGCCAAGCAAAACATAAAAAAACAACAACAAATTTACAAAAAATAGTAATTTTTAGGTTTTACTTGACACTGACTTTAAGATGTTGTGGAAAGAGGTCGGTTAAATATTATTTTTTTGGTCTTTATAATAGTGTGAATTCAACCAGAGTTGCTCTCGATTTCTTTGGGACCACTCATCAGATCCTGACCTGGTGACCATGGGACCACCTCAGAAGTATTTTTTTTTTTTTTTTTTTTATTGCAGGAGCTCAGCAGACAGGCAGACGGCCCACTTGATGGACAGCGGTTACCATCGCCTATGGACATTTGCAACACCAAAGGTGCTACGAATGCGCTGCTGCTCTCTTTAGGGAGCCTGGAACCTGGTCACTTATGCCGGAACACAACTCAAGGTTGTTATGGCGACATACTCTAGACCAGGGGTGGTAGCCATCCAGTCGGGCAAATGCCCTACCACCTGGCTGTGGGTTGTTTTGTCGCCTCTTACGACAGGCCGCCGGGCCGCAGGAAATTGTATTCTTTCTCCGTTCCTGCACGGATATATATATATATATATATACTAGTAATTATATAATACTAGTATTATAATATATTTCTTATATTATTATACATATTTTTATTTTAATAAAATAGATATAAAAAATATACTATTATATATATATATATATATGATAGTGAATATATATATATTCGAGGACGTCGAATTTGAGCCAAATTGGTCAAGTAGATATTCCGTGAAAACGTAACCGACAGACAGACATAGCATGCAGAAGTTGCATTATAATATTAATTAATAGGTAGTCATACCCTTTATCTTGAGTATAGGTCCCTTAGGGATTTCGAATAATCTTCTGGGCAAGGTTTTCCCATAGACTAATAATGTACTGGTTTTCACGCCACACTACGATATGGGGTTTTTCAAAAAGGTGTCATAATATATCTTCAAGGTTAGCATGTTCGTAATATTTATGATGTTCCAAATATCCATAGGCGATAGTAACGACTTGCCACTAAGGCCGTGGTTAGCCTTAATGCAGAACACCAGCAAATGAATAGCAAACCATACCAAAACAGATACTAAACTTTCCGACACAATTCTTTCAAATCAATTTATTTAAAAAATCTGCCACCTTAGAAAGTTGGTAACACACCCAAGAAGCGTTTCGATTCAGGATGATCAATAACGTATAATGCAAGTACCAACGTATAATTTTCTTAATATATATAATTCAAAGTTAATTTTACAATTTGTCACTGTTTCTATTGGATTTTACTTGAAATATTCCTATTGAATACTTACGTCTAGATAAATGAGACTAGGAAATCAATTCTTAAGTTTAAGTTAAGTTTTCGCAACTAGTCTACTTAGTTAAAAGCTTAAGAGTATAAGAACGAAGAAAAGACTAAACAAATATGTGTTCTATTGGCCACTTGATGCAACGCCTGCTTATCAGACGTGTGTAGGCTGCGATATACGACTGTTTTTCGAGCTTGCTACCTTTAAAGAGTGGGCGTTGACATCGTGTAGGTATGGTTTTTTGCCATCGGAAGGCAATGACGAATTAAAGATATTTAATTTATTTTATAGGTATTCAACGTGCACAGTTGAATTGGCCCGTAGTGAAAACACGAATGGCAGTAGGCTTCAAGCCAGCGCGCTGTCTGAACGTGCGCGCGCGCTTTTACCGAACGAGCATAGTGCTTACGAGTGTAGCTGCAGCGATCAACTTAACACAATGGAAGTAGCAGATCAATGGCAACGAGAGTGGGCAGGCACCGCTGAGTATGGAAAGGTAAAATAATATATCAAACAAAACGTTATTTAAGAACACCTCAAGCTTTTAATGACGTAATACTTTGTTATTATTAAACTTTCAAGCGCGCTGCAATATAATGTAATTCCAAACTTGTTCCAATAGTCGAGTGAAACGTAATGTTTAAGCTTCAGAGAAAAAAAATGTATAATAAATATATGAACAATCTAGGCACAACAGTGACTGCTTTTAGAGTTACTGGTGCTGCTACAAGGAAATAAACAAAGGTTCATAAAAGCTTAAACAGACAATTGGAGTTCAAATTTTACTCTTATATTTTGAATCAGGTCAGTCAATTTAAAAATGACCTGAGTAGCAGTAAATGTAAATGACTTAAATGTCATTTTTTTCAATTAATACATTTTGATTGTGCATAACATGAACGGCCTTTTAAGCACTGATAATGTAACAGTTATTTCATTAAAAGGTGCTTGTAATGTTTAACATTAAGCAGTTAAAAGTTTCAAACAAAGTAATGTTGCCTTGTTCGATTTAGATAGCAGCTCACGCGGTCATTACCAAAGGCTGAAGTAGTCATTTCCAAATACGGTTTTAAAACTTAAACCTACGAGACGATGGAATATGTAATATAATATATCTTTAAGCTTTTCAATAACACACTTTATGTGCGGTTAACGTAAGGTTCATTGCAATAAAAATAAAAATAAAACCTGTCTGAGCCAGTTTTGCATGTCTTTTTTGTATTTCTCCGAAATGTTTACGAGAAGGTCAAGTTTGCACTGCAAGGGAATCGAGCTTAACTAGACGTCGAGTTGTGTAAAAACCTAGTCCCTATAGCACTTTTAAGAAACAAAGCATTCTTTATAAATTTTCAGCTAAGTAGGAAGCTAGCTTCTTAGCTTATTCTGATGCATTAGTTTGTTATATTAACTTTAAGTAAGACTATTCTAAAACACGTGTAACAGTTGATGTAAAGTTATGAAAGATTTTGCTTAAACTATTTTGGAAACTCAAGATCCATAAGATACCACTCATACAAAGAAAGACTAAGTCCCTAGAAATTCAGTTGTTCCTTATTTTTTTTGTAAAATAATCACCAATTTAACACTAATTACTAATATTTATGTGAAGTTAGTATCTGTGAATAATGTGTGTTTAATTTTCACAGCCTTGGAAATAAATTGTAATAACTGTAATATTTTAGTACTTTAGTTTCTCAAACTGACCAACTTAATACTTTTATTATGGGTAACATACAACAACCAAGGGATAACTAGGTACAAGACCGACCCAAGTAGGACCCATACCAGATCAAGTACGAAGAGACGAACCTGGGGTATTTGAATCTATTGCATTAAACAGGCAACCCTCACCGTTCTACACAATATTCATTAATTATTTATAATTCTTTATTCAAGTTTCCTCCTGTGTATAGAATTATGCCTTTTTGACAGTTTTTGTCAGAAATTTCCATTCTTCGCGTTATGAAATAAACTCTAAATTATTTATTGCCACCAGAGTTCACAGAACAATTGACAGGGAAGAGTTTGGTTTTCTGGCATAAGGCAGCTTCTCAACATGATTACATTTAGTCGTTTCTAAGTGAATTGTTTCCATAGGAAATGGTGTTTAGTGCGAATACAATAGACATTATTTGTTTTCCGCCGACATCAATAGGTAGTGAAAGTGGCTTACGTGAGGAAGCTATCAATTAATTAGCATTAGATACTCGCAGAAAAGCAGGACTAATTATCTATTTTATGGAAATCACAGTTAACAATAGTATATAAGCAGTGCATATAAAAAGAACTAACTCGCATAGATAGGTTCTTGTATCATATACAAACCGGATCCCAATTTGTATTTAAATTGATTTAGTGATGAATTTTAATTACTGACGATTATAACGGTTACGAATAAACTTCGAGTCTCGCCAGTCACTGTCACTGCATGCGCATCTACAGTGAGTTACTGAGTTATATAATAAGCCGTAAAAGTAGCTAGGCGAACATTATTAAATTTATCATATTTGTCTAAATTACATAAATAAAATTAACTAATATAAAACGCTTATGCACTAATAACCTTGTAAAAAAATATCATTACTTTACTACAGATTAGTCACCGACAACAAATATTCAAAAATCTGATAGTATCTGTATTTAAGTTTCTCAAAGAATGAGATGCCTAGTTTCCTGGAACTAAAAGGTTCGATTCGGGGCAAATTTAATTTTAATTAGTCTGAATATCTAAGATAGACCCCTCTCCCCAGCTTTGTGCATTACCAATGATACAAGCATAACATGCTTAGCTGTAGATTGTAGACACAACGAGTTTGTCTGCTGATATAAAAAAATAATACATAAACTAGTTCTCAATGTATACATTAATAGTGTAATAAAAACTTTGTACTCCTTTTACGAAAATTACGCGGACGGGGGAGTATTACATTAAGAAGAATCTACGAATACTATTTTTTTTTAATTACTCATAAAAAATACATTAACTCAATAAAAAAAATTACACACACACGTATATAAATACACTTTCGTTTATTATTGCCTTGGCGAAATCTGTGATTATAGAAGTATAGTCTCTGACAAGAAATTGTTATGGTCGAATTTCGACCACGGGCGACCACGAGTTATGTTAACCATATCTACATTGCATATATGCAACTATTTCTGTTATATGATTACTGTTTATCAAATAAAAATATATTTCATGGATATGTACTCGTATGTACTTATCTTAAAAATTTACTAACATCTGAATCAAGGCACCACATCGCCTTATTAGCTAAGAAAATCACATAAGTTAGGTTCCCTGGAAGAGATCGCTCTTAGCGACCAGATCGTCTATATCTTTACCTAAAAATATTGTAACTAAGGTTTAAGGTTTTTTTTATTTGATGAGCATTAAAGTGTTAACTATCTACTTATTTCTATATGTCTATTTCTATATCGTGGCGTGGAATACTCATAAGCCAATAGGTGTCGCTGTGGCTTATTGAACTCGCAAATCTTCACTTGAACAACTTTCAACCTTCAATAACTTCATTCAACCTTAAATGAAGTAACGTTTAATTTAAATAACCTCAAGATCTCAAACTATCATCAATCAAATCTCAAAAATTAACCTCAAGATTTTCCTTCAACTTCAAGCCACTCCATAGAACATTATTTCATATTCAAGCACCATTATCAGTATCACTCCCGCAAACTCAGTCTCGGAGTATATCCAGCTAGCCGGCACGGCCATCATCACTGGTAGCCACTACAAATTTAATCGCACACCTGTAACACAATGTACCTCCACCCCTCCTATTACGGCTACGCACTCAGGTGACTTCGGCAACCAAATCACGACTGCTGTGCGCTGCTTCCTGTGAATGGGGACCCACTCAACAACCAACACAGTCCACCATGTGACCGCGTAAAACTAATCGCCAACTTCAATCGTCTTTCCATACGCATTGGAAACCAACACACGAACGAGCTCTTCCACCTAATTGGGAAACTAGTTGAGGAACTACGGAACAAAGCTCCTGCACTCCCGACTCACTGGAACAACAAATAAAGATCTGACTCTTTGGAACTGCATCCAGCCCGACTCACTGGACTGCCAAGTGACAAATGAATGGGCATACTACTAGAAGCACTGACAGTATGAAAACTCTCGGTTCGGTTACCATCGACTTCGAGGCTCAGCATGGGTACTCAGAATACGTACCAGCAAATAAATGGCGCTGTATAATAATCAAAGTCGCAAACCCTTCACGACATGTACAAAGAATATACAAAATTTCCAATAATAATAGCCGAACCTGCCTGCGGAGCAAAACAACAATATGGAGAAAGATATTCCCTTTGAGATGGATATTTCCTCTTTACCCTATTTATAAAGCTTTCAACATTTACAATCAAATAAAGAATACAATCAAAGAGTTTTCTCTGAGTTTTGAGTCAAACGTCGGCGAGTAGCTTTATTTTACTATAAATAGGTTTTCTATATATCGCGAGTGAAGCTGCAGGTAAAAGCTAGCAGGTATATATTAACCTTCCTTAATAAATATAACTGATTATGAGAACATTTTAAAAATCCGTTGTGTTTTAGGAGTTAGCGGATATACAAACAGACGTGGAAAGCGATTTTGTTTGTATCCAACATAAATGTTTCTTTAACTATTTACTATTATTATTCTTTGGCCCAAACAAAATTACTGTCACATTTTGTGTGAGTAAAGTTAATGGAGAAACTGCTAAAAGATTACCCGTATTGTGCAATAACTATTTCCAGCATACGTGTCACTTCATACTCATTTCCGGTTATTAACTTGTTTCCATAATTTCGAATCATTATAGTTTCTCCAACGATATAATATATAATGAGTGGAAAGTAGATCTAACGAAATTATGAGAGGAAAATTTCATTTTAACTGAGTTCGAAATATCGCGACGCGTTGATGTCTTTTTTTAAACAATTTTAACAAAGTTTGTGTAGATGTTTTAATTTTCAAATCTTGAATTAAGGTGCTAAATGTTTGTAAGATATCATTATCATTATTGGGTTAAATATCGATTGTTATTTGAAGCGCCCGCTTTGAAGCTCGGGGGCTCCGCTTTTTTTTATTGCACGAGTTCAGCAGACAGGCAGACAGCCCACTTGATGGAAAGCGGTTACCATCGCCTATGGACATTTGCAACACCAAAGGTGCTACAAATGCGCTGCTGCTCTCTTAAGGGAGACTTGAACCTGGTCACTAATGCCGGAATACAACTCAAGGTTGTCATGGCGACATACTTTAGACCAAGGGTGGTAGCCATCCAGTTGGGCAAATGCCCTACCACCTGGCTGTGGATTGTTTTGTCGCCTCTTACGACAGGCCGCTCGGCCGCAGGAAATTGTATTCTTTCTCCGTTCCGCTTTGGTACTTTTCCTCTCCATTTTGTGCGAGCTTTGGCGTCCTTAATTATAAGACCGTTAGAGTACATGTCGTCTCTCACGACGTCAAGCCAGTATTCCACTAGGTCCTGCCAGAGGCGGCATGGCTGGCCATTTGATCCCATATAACTAGCCAGTTTCTATAAAACGTGGCAGTACACTTCCATAAAATTTTAGTGACTCCTGCGGATTATCTGCAATGTCGTTAGGATACATAATTTATTAAACTTATGCAATAAATTTTATTAAAATTGTGACATTTAAAGTTGCTGAAGGCTACATAATATATCCCAAACACATTATTATTTCATTCATAAAATTTTAATTTAATTAGTTCAGATTTTCAAAACGACATTATACGAAAATAAAAATACAAAATCGATTAGGTTTTGAGATCGATGGTATATTTTCGATTACCTACTTTTGGATGAGTTTCTATAAAACAATGAAAAAATTGAAAAAATGGTGAATGTTCTTCGTCATTGTGAAACCTCTCACTATCCGTGGTGAAACCTGAACTTTGATTATTTTCTATATATACTAGCTGACCCGGCTGATCTTGTTATGCCCTGAAGAAATATTAAAACCGAAACCCGATTGCAATCTACCGGATCCAATTATGAATCCAAACCATCCGAGACCCATTTAAACACATAAAAATTTCATCAAAATTTTGAAACCTGATTGTAGCGCCACCTACCGCCTCCAATTCACTTCAACGCACACAGTAAATTTCATCACAATCGGTCCAGGGGCTTAGGAGAAGTTCAGTGACATACACATGGAACAGAAGAATTTTATATCTACATAAAGAAAGATAAACTAAACTAATCTATACATAAAATAAAACTGTAGAGATCGAATTTCTGTACAATGCAAAAAAATGCTAAAAACCGAGTTAGGGGGATGTAAGAAAGGAAATAGAACTAATTTGGATTTTTTTCAAATTGTTTGTTTCTCTTTTTAAATGAAATTTTGCATAGTGGTAGCTTATATCCCTGGTCAACATATAGGAGACTTTTAATCCCGAAACTTTAAAGAGTTCCCGTGGGTAAGTTAAAAAACTGCACCACGCGGACGAAGTCGCGGGCATCCGCTAGTATATAATAAAGATGTCCCTGATTTATCTATTGCAACCATTCATTTGATAGAGTTAACCTTCTTGTAATAATCAAAACGACATTAAATTATTATTGTTTCGATGAAAACGGCATTTGTGTGTTTATACGATTGTCGTTATTAGTCGGTTCGCAGTTCGGGTTCGTGTGCAGGCTGCCGGAAATCCTGCGCAAAGGCCGCCAACCCACGAGGCTGCGCCCGCGCCGATGTTTCTGTTCTCTGTATTTATTAACCAAAACATATGAACATATATATGCAATAACATCAATCTTTAGTACAAACGGATTCAACCTATCATAATACTACTCATGGTTAGATACATAACGCATTATTGTTCACTATTATTATTAATATTAAAATAATAGTTTATGTACCATAATAGGTGGATTGTTAGATTTTAACAATCTAGCGACGATCGTGGTGTAAAAATAAGATATAACAAAAAAAAATATTTTTATTAAAATATATATAAATACGTATTACATATATTATTTAGGTATGACAGCATTTCAAAGTGTCCGCAGCCTGCACGAAACCTAATATTAGCATTAGGTATAGTATACAAGGATATTGGGCCTCAATTTCATGAATTTCGGAAACCGTATCATATTATGGTAGTTTCTGAATTTAATCAAGATTAACTATAGTAATATTTTCTTAAGTTTTCGCGATTTGTATACCTATAGGTACATTTCAGCCCTTCTCAGTGGCCGTGACGGAAACGTCGGAATAAACAAAATCAAATAAATTACCGCGCTTAAAACCGTTAAAATATCGTTTTATTATAAAGTCCTGACATAAAAATGTTAAAGATTCCTTGATTTTTTTGTGCGTTTGTTTATTCTATTCTCACAGCTATATTACGAATAAGCAACCAAAATAGAAAAAGTTATCATGAAATTTAATAATTATGTACTTTTAATAGCGGCGCTAAAATTAGATTACTTTTTATTCCTGAAACGAAGTTTGTTTCCACGGGATACGGATTCAAAATTTAGACGGTAAATCACTTGTTTGACTTTTACCAAGCTATTTATAAAATATGGTTTGAATCTTGGCGATTGAGATTGATAGATTGAGTTATGGCAAACGTTGGAGGTAATAACTAGATAAACTAAATAGGAAAAGTACCTCAGAGTGTGGTGCAAATTTGATGATGCCTGCTTACATGCAATCCTACTTACATATCACATTGCTTGATGATGACTATAGCTTCGGGAAAATAAACTATATAATGACTTCTGTGATTTAGTGGTCCAAGTGTTGGCTTGTTTCGCTCTGTGGAATGCAGAAATACCACGTGTAGTTCTAAGCTAAGGTAAATTTTCTAACTAATTAATTCCGTTGGTTCAGCAACCCAAAATATGTCTTGGCCTCCGAAGCGAAAAGATGCCACATGTTCTGTCCTGTGCAGTTGCCAAGAAGCCAAAGAAGCTGACCTGTATAGACTTCAAGCTCGCATAGATCAGCCTCCTCTCTTTCTTTCCATTGGTATTTGAAGCTGGACGTCGGCCGGGTAAAATTTCTAAACGAATCTTTCCTTATTCACTCCAGTTTAGGTATCCAAAAACATCTCCAGACTTGCCCGTTATATTCCCTTACAACGGGCAAGTCTTAAGATAAACGTAAGTTACTTACCTTGGGAATTCAATGCTGGCATGTTTCTGAAGATATGTGTTTTGCAATTCATATAATCGACTCTTTTTATAAAGCTACGAGTATAATAAAATAGTTTTGGTAAGGTAATTTATTTAATACGATTTCAACTTATTTGAAATGTTAATTTAGTTTCTAAATTAAAAAAGAAACTCACACTGCAGCTTCATTAGTCGCATGCATATTGATGACATAAATAAAGCTATAATTATTCTAAGCCAGTATTTTCCGAAGAAAAGACACGTAATTCGATTTAAATTAAACAGTATTGACCTCAGAGGTATTTCCTTATGTTTTATGTATCGTGTATAATTTAAAATCCCGTGCACTGGTTTCTTGAATACGTAAGTTTAATGTCAATGAAATACCAACTTAAATTAGATGAATCATCGAAATAAGTTTACCTAAAAGGTTTTCCTGGGTTTCTTGTAGCACGTTATGGCGTGATCGCCCCCGATGCGCCCGCGCCGCTGCCGGTGTCGACGACCGCGTGTCGTTGCGAGCCCCCCGCACCCGCGTCAAGTACCGCTTCCAATCTTCCATTCGCTAATATGATCACCACGATTTTCGACACTAATAGACACTTTTTGATAATCAGTTCATATTCATGTTTTTGCTCAATAAATTACCCGTTATCGTCATGCAAACAAATTATAATATCTACGGCAAACTATTATGGATGGTTTGAGACATTACCATAGTGAAAATATAATGAAGTCTATAAGCTTTTGGATTATAAGTAATAATGTATTGTAAGTAGTTGCTAATTTAAACGCAAGACAGTCTCTGTGCTTGAGCTGGGCTAGGCTTTTGACGGCCGACCTCACTATACCGTAGAAGCTCCGGGTTTGAATCCTGGCATAGTAAATTTCGGAAATGAACTTTCTGTTATTTACTATGGTCTGGGTGTCTGGGACCGGCTCCAGAGTGGTCCGTTGTGTATTACCCATAACACAAGCGTAACTTGTGGATATACATTCTGTATATTTGTGTCAAATAAAAAAAGCTTATTGATAATCAGTTTATATTCAAGTTTTTGTCAACGAATTAAAAGTTATCGTCATGCAAACAGATGATTAGTAAAGTATCTAAACATAGTATTTTCTTAAGTTTTACGCGACTAATACTCGTACAGATAATAAAACGACCTCTTTATTTGATTTTCATTCCAACGTTTCTGCCACTTTTCAGTAGCCGTGATCACGAGAAACAAAGTTGTTAAGTGAAATTAACGAATTAAGAGTAAGCTAAATAAAACTTTTACAAAAGTCATTGTCACATGACATTTCTGTCTACCATGATGGTGGCTACTAAAAAGTAGCCAAAACGTCGGAATAATAAACATGAAGCTCAAATGGTTGCCAATCCGTATTCGTCGTAATACTCATATTCTTTCATTACTTTACAGTATTTTATTCATCCCTACCACTCCATAGTACCTTAAAGAACGCTTCGAATTTATTTCTTGCTCTCACAATTTACGTCCTTCCAGTCAACATAGACTTATTACTCCTATTCATAATACAACGTTCTTCAATAATTCTTTCACGGTTAAGGCTGTCCAACTTTGGAATTCATTGCCTGTTGGTGTCAGACAAGCAAATTCCCTAATAATATTTAAGAACTTGGTCATAAATTCTATCTGCAATATAATGATATTATGGAATTTTATGTAATTAGTATATATGATATTGCATATAGCTATATGTTTAAATAGTTGCATATTATCGCCATATATTATATATGTATATAACTTATGTGTATATTTGTATTTTATTTGTATTTGTATATATATTATAGTTATATATTTATTAATAAAATTGAAGTAATCGTACAATAATTATGTATACCACCATCGCCACTTCTAATCGGAATATTCTTGCCACGGGTTGTCTGGAAGAGATCGCTTATTTTAGCGATAAGACCGCCCTTTGTACCCTACTATAATTATACTAGTTCGTAAGTTTTTCTGTAATGGTGTACAATAAAGTGTTATCTTTCTATCTATAATCAAATAAAATACCGCGCTTAAAACCGTTAAAACGTACTGTAATAATACAGTTATATTGATTTACTGTTCGAAAGCACCACGTGATGATGATGGAATATAATGCTCGAATAACCCACCGGCACGTCTAGTACAAGCAAGAACAAAGTTCCCTATATTTGGAAAGGCTAAAACCCAACATTGGGATGTCAGTTGGCTGATATTGTTATTTTATATCGCCCAATTCTTTAAACTCCGTTTCGGACCAATGTATATTTCTGAATGTTTTTTCATACAAAAACTACTAATAAACTGCTTCCGTTTGGCAGAAAACAGGGAGTAGACCTATTTTGAGGACTTTTTCGTCATAATTATGACGCATGTTAAATCTGTGCTACTGGATCGCAATATACGACCTCAGTTTTGAGTTAAGCAGTTGGCGTCAGTTTCAACGCTGACGTCATTTCTGTTATCCTCTGAAATAACTCGCCTTGAGCCATAATGAAGCTAGTAAAAGGCTCGCTCTATTCAAATCACATTAACTTTGCCACCGCTACAGTTATTAAAGAATTTAAATTAAATTCACTAGTCTTGAACAGTTCCTTGACCGTTACGTATCTTATAAATTAGATAAGTATATTTTGTTTCAGTTTGCTTATTTAAACATTTGTAAAGTAGGAGTTTGTATTACCAAATTATGATTTAGAATAGAACAACGGAAAATGCTACAGATAATAAAATATCATTTCACAATTTATTTTTAGTTTTTATCATGGTGGGGCTTCATCTGGGATAGTCTGAGAGATATAGGCCGTTACACGCAGATGTTATGCCTTATTAGAAGTGTGACATTGTTAATGACGTTATATAGTAACAGATGTGTAAACACTAATGTGGTTATGCTTTAACGGAATTATTTTTAACGCTTTAAATAAGACGCAATCGGCCACAGCCTAAATCATTAACGCAGATGAAGCCGCAGCATAATGGAATACTTGGTACGTATTCATTTCAATGAGAACAGTCTTGAATTTAATACTCGTAAAACTGCATTATTAATAGCATTTACAGTGTATATACAATAATGTGAGTTTTTAGTAAAATATAATCAGTCTCACGTATAAATTATTTTAACGGTTGTTGATAGGTTATAATATAATTGTTGATATATTAAACTTATGATTAGCATATTATATACAATGTGTTTGACACCTACTTACCGTGCCAACCGTAGAAGTTGCCGTTCATTGAAAGATCGCAATCGCGACAAGACACGCTGCAATTTCATTACGCCTCCGCGGGATCACGTCACTCGCAGCAAATAAATATCTCTCTAATTCCTACGAAGGTCATACTATTCTTATATTGTGCTGTGTAAGTTATGGCTTTAAAAAGTTATCAATATTTCTGATTCAGACAAAATGGTATTACTCGTCTGCAGTTTAGTTGGATATGTTTCCGGAAATCACTACGAAGTATGACGCGCCGGTAACTTATAAGAATTCCTCTCACAAGCCGCAAAATCATCATATTAAACGAATAGGTTACCTTACTTACCTCGAAACGAGGAAAATGAAACTATGCTTTTAAGAAGCTACATCTTTCTAAATTCAGTTCAGTATTTCGCGGAACCTTTTGCGCAACAAAAATTGTGCTATTTGATAGTCTTCATTCCAAGGCTACTTCCTTGGAAATATAAGGAAGAAAAATAAAGAGTCACTTTCATAGTAAATTAACCCTATGTAATACAGATAAATGTATTTTTTTTATTGTAAGTATAAAGTCTAAACATACTTTTTTAGCTCTAAAAAAACCGCATGTACCTATATCCTTTTTTTTTACATGGGGAAATGCGTTCTCGCATCGTCAGCCGCGCGGGGGATCATGCGTGGCCGGTATGTGGGGCTCCCCGACGCCGATTAATCAATACGACCGGCGCCGGTATACCCACTAAAACCCTATGGGAGCCTTCTTTCCCCCTAGCGCCGGGGTCGCGGTACATGCGCGAGCTTAACCCGCAACCCCGGCAGCGGCTGGCCGCCTCGGCCTCTCTTGTCTGCAGGCCGGGGAATGACGTTTCCCCGGCCCTGAGAGGGACGCGCGGCTACCTCTCGCGCCCTCTCGCGGCATCAGTGCGGGCGGAGGTCATGTTGATCCCCCAGACCTCGAAGCCCGCTGCCGCCCCCCCGTGGCTGCCAGGAGTCACGGGCGCTATCCTCCTTCGGTGGGGGAGGGAGAGGCTGCGAGGATTGCTCCTGCGCCATCACCCCTCCCTCGCCTTCCTCCCCCCCCCCTCGCCACTTCGCACTCTCAGCAGCGTCAGCGGTGGGGGGGCTTCGCGATAGGGGGAGGGGGAGGCTGCGAGGATTGCTCCTGCGCCATCACCCCTCCCTCTCTTTCCTCCCCTTTTCCCCGCCGCCTCGCGCTTACAGCAGCGTCAGCGGTCGGAGTCGGGGGAGGCCACCTAACTTCGGAAGGGAAGAGTGTTTTGGGAGGAGGTTTGGAAGGAAGGGAAGGCTTTTAGGATGAGGAGGCGGAAAGGTGGGACACCACTGTCACGGTGTATATCCCTCAATCTAATCACCATTAATTCACCTCTCGTATCTATAAGTATCCATTGGATTTTAAACCCTAAAAATATCCTTCAATTTTTTAACTGAAAAATCTCAAAACCCAACAGAGCTGGAAAGTCATTTCACTACAATCGTCACAACCAAGCACGAGTTTCTGGGGCAGCATACCGTGACCTGTATTTTACTGTACGTTGCTGAACTACGAAATATTACTTTATTAACTACTTGAAAACAGTTATGATAACTGTCGAGGAAAAAAATATGAATATTTCATAGTACAAGAATGGTTGAGTTTTTCTAAAGTCCGTTATTCACGTATTGTGTTCTTCAGTGTTTGTTTTTGTTAATTATTTTTACCGGAACGCCCACTTCTCATGGTTGTGCAGTGAAAATTAATGTTATGTATATCTATTAGTATTTTGAACATTTATTTCAATGGCATAAAAGGATAGACACATTACTAACTAAACTAACTAAATTAATAGTTCCTAATGTGTTACGGTCAAATATTACTACCATGCTCTACTGTTTCTGTCTCGATGGCTTACAGAGCATGTACTGCCTAATGGCAGTTATTTTTTTTCTTAAATACATACTTGTTATAATTACTCCGTGCTGGTGGTGAAAGAAACAGCAGTAGAAACAGCTTACAAGTAGGCACACCAGTATTAAAGATGTGTGAAACCTGCCAAGGCGTATAAGACAATCATGGCAAACACATATTACCGGTTCTCATCAAATGAACCTGGTAGAGCCATGCTGGAATTATTTACTTGATTACAGCTCGCTGGGTAGGCTCGATCGGTTTAATACCTCGCTATCACAGAATATCGGCGTAAAACTGTTAACCAAGAGCTAATCGCATTTCGTACGATTTGTGGGACTTCCGATGGCCTACGTCGCCATCCCCTTATTCTATCTTCCCAATCCAATCCCTATCCCATTACATACTTAAAGCTAGCGACGTGTTGGCTTCACCCCTGATGTTGCAGATATCTATAGGCGACAGTATCCGCTTTCCACCGGGTGGGCCGTCAGTCTGTCTGCTGTACTCCAGCTATAAAAAAAACTCAGTGGGTCTTATTGAAAACGATTTTCATTCACAGAAAAAACTTTCAGATATCAGATACATGTTCTACTGACTCTTCTAATTATTAGGTTTTTCGTGATATTATAACAGTTGTGTATCAGCGTATAGACATTATTTTATTGAATTTCATCCATATGTACGTAGCTTTGAAAAAAAAATGTTATGATAGATGGGCAGTTTCCCATTAATGCTAACATCAAGATGGTACCCTAAAAATGTTCAGTTCTATGGGCGACAAAAGAAATGAGTTAAGATTTCCGGGTTTCATAAATTTGTCTATTAAAGAATACTCTGTATAAATTTCAAGTTTCCTAAAATACATCTGAATTTTTTTTTTTGATATTTTCGAAATGTCTGCCACAACTGGAACCGAGATAATCATCTGCCGTTTTTTTTTAAATAGCTAAAATAGTATATTTTGACATATCCAAACGGCAGCTTTCCTAAAATACTTTTTTAGTTCATCAAATTATCACACCTGCTTCACCTGAGTGTAGCTAGGGCCACCGCGACCGCGCTTAACTGGCCCCCACTCCATGCTTGGTAGGCATACCGAACCCACTGAGGAAATTTTGGGCTTTCCTAAAATATGTTCGGTCAGCCTTTCACTGGCTCTTATACTATAAATTTTACAGGTGACAGAAGGGGGCATTACTAGGAGGGTAGCTCGCGCGATGGAAGTACTGCATGCGAGTGGGCCAGGCCAGCGGGTCCGCGTCATGCGTGCCGCCTACCATTCTACTTCTGGCCCTGGGATTCCTGCTTCTTCTTATACGCTTCACTCGTCACGTAGAGTAAGTTGTAAAAGTAACTTTTTCATTTATTCTATATTATTTTAATATCAATTCTTTTACCTCACCATTGGTAGCGTTCAAACTAAAACGTATTTGTGGGGCGAATGTTAAAAATGAATAATATAAATAAGATCGTGAAAATGAATTTGTGTATTCTCTCGTCACAGTCATGGGAATGAACTAATTACCACGAAAGCTGGAATGCATGCACTATCTGTTGTACAGATGAATATGGATCTTTTTCATTTTTGCTGTCCCTAATAGACACATAAAATGTATGCTAATCAAGCCGCATATTGGTTCTAATAAATGTAATAATATAATCCAAACGAAGGATCATACCTAATAAAAAAACTGTTATATTCCAGATATTGTCCTCGGGTTTTAATTTAGAAGAACCGCCATCGTTACCAAGTAGACCTTTAGAAATATCTTCACTTCCGCTAGAATCATCACCAGATTCGCAAACAGAAACAGAAAAATATAAAGTAACAGAGCCGGACGACATAGATATTTCGGAACCGTCTAAATGGAGAGGATCTTCTAAAGCAAATGGAATAAGAATGCCAAGCGAAGAATCGTCTTCAACTGACAATGCCAGCATTATTGACTTAGATTCAAGATCAAGCAGTAGAAATTTAAACAGGAAACACTCTTATGACTCTGAAAATAGCGATATTCATTGGAACAAAAGAAGCGCGTCCCGCATATCACCCTTATTAGATGCTCCTGTCACGTTGAGCACACTGAAATACAAATCATTGCTCAACAATAGCAACGAATGGACGACCAGAAGAAAAAGTTACAGCTTTGAAGACACTTCTCCCATAAACGAAACCCCTTTTTACAATGAAACACTAGCAATGGAATCTTCGACGGACAGCGGAATTTGCAAATCATCTGAAATTGTAAGTGATCAAGTTGATGAAAATATGAACTCAAAATACATTCAAAATAGAGATAAAAATACTTTACGTGATGAATCATTTCAAGATTGGTTGTCTAAAAATAAAATAAATTCTTTTTATAAAGGCACAAAATTTAAATCACATAGAGAACATGAGATTGTTATGGAAGATCCTATAGAAAATAGTATTTCATTACAAGCAACTGGCAAAGTGTCTATTACTTTACCAATAACTGTTGAAAAGGGTTATGAAGGTCCCCAAAATAGAAAAACACAATCAAATGATGAAGGTCACAGAAAAATTAAGAGAGTTGAATTTTGCAAAACTGAATTACATTTCGCCGCGGAATCAGGAAAAGTGAACATAATTGCAACAGATGAAAAACCTCCACCTTCCAATGATTTCAGAAAAAGACGCAATGTTTTCCTGCCTATTCAAAATATGTCTGATAAACCCATAACCCTATTTGGTGACAAAACTAAAGAGTATCCCGAATTAAATCACCCCGATGAGATATTCACTAGCGAAAGCGGTGAATCTGATGAGAATACAGCAGCTACAAAAAGTATTCTCAAAAACAAAATTCCGAAACCTAAGCCATATCTCTTAGGGGAGAACATGGTGTTTGGGTTAAAAGATGATCTTCAAGGTAAAGATCATCCAAGTGATTTTTCTGTTACTACAGCTGTTTCGCTAATAAACAAACAATTAGAGGCTGATAAACGACATAACGAGGATAAAATTTCAATTTATCCACGAGAAATTCACACACGACTGAGTGACAATCACGCACTTCGGACAATCAACAAAGGTAATATGAATACTTTTTCTAAAAGTAGTCAATATAAATGGAGTTAGGCATGGCTTAACCTTTAAATAACTTTATTTTCTAAAATAATTTCCATGACCGGGTCATCCTATATTTGTGGAACACTTCCGAAATTGAATAAAATGCAAGGTTTAAATACATTTTATTCGAATATTGTAATTTTATTTGTGTACAACTCTTAACTGAATATTTGCACATATTATCTTGTTTCAGGTCCAAACAGAAAGGAGGATGTAGAAACTGGTAAATCTGAAAGACTTTATAGCAACGATTTGGATATTACAAGTACTACTGATATTTCAAAAGGTAATTCGCAAGGCTCTCCAGTACAAAACAGACTAAAAACAAGAGAACTAAGGATGAGTGATCTAACTTACTTTGGAGTAGACAACACATCAGATAGTGTAACACCGGAAAGATTAATTAAGAATAGACTATCGACTGTAGACGCTAAGGAAGACGACGTCTTTCGTTCTGTAAGACTAATACAGCAGATTTCGCAAAGTGTGAGTAATAGTGAACCAGAGTCCGAAGACACGCCTGAATATCAAAACTTTCCTTTAAATACAAGTTATGCTCCAATACCAACGCCAAGACATAGTTTAAAATTCGATGATCAATTAAATGAAATTGAAGAAATTAACATTTCAAAACCGACTATAACACGCGAACGAAATATTACAAATGACAGTGAAAAACGAATTTATCGAAGAACAAAATCTAGGGAACAATATGAAACCATTACGTCTATGTCTAGAAGTCGGTCTGAGCCAAGGAAAAGTTATCACCACTCACCAAGTAAATCTCGTGGACAAGAAACGAAATCAACTCGGTATGTTTATTACTTTTCGTAACAACAACTAACCCATACATTATCACTTAAATCACTAATTAGTGACGCTTTCTATATTCCAGCGTTGCAAGGTATCGCGAAGTAGGAAAAAAAGAAGCCGAAGAAGGGGACAAAAAAGATATTTCCATAAACTCTTTAGATGCAATTGAAATTCAAAAAATGTGCAATGCTGCAGTACCGTTGTATGCGAATTTAAACTCCGATACTGAAATCAAAGATGAAAAATCAATTAAACGAAAAATTTCTACGAAACTACATGACCGGCAGAAGAAACATGTAAATCTAAAAAAGAATGAAATTAAAGAAAATGGCCTTAAACCAAACACACCTATTAATAACAGTAATACAATTGAAAAATCGCCTGCAAAATTACCCACTCGGTATAGCAAAGAAAATGGAAACATTTCCTTTAAAAACATAAATAACTCTCCTAAAAGGGACTGTTCCGCTCAGATAGACAAAAGAGATGAACATAATTTAAATATTAAAAGTCGCAAGGGCGAAGTTTTACTCCCTCAACGCGAGAAAAGTCCTAAAAAGGAATTTACACAGCAACTTACAACAGAAAATAATAATAAAACTTTAACCAAATACAAACATAGGAGTCGATCCTCACACCGAATCATAAATTCAAATGAAACCAACAAACATGATGTAAAGACCAGAGATGATTCTTCGGAAAAATCAAATTTAAAAGAAGCTAAAGAAATCGATATTTATGGAAAATCATTTAAATACCCTGAAAAAAAAGGTTCATCAAAGGAGCCGGTGCTAATTAAAAATAGAAAATCTGATACAGAATCTCCAGTTCGACGTCTGCCATCAACGCAATCAAAACCAACTGATAGAAATATAATAAGCAAAAGTTCTAACACTAAACTGGTTAATAGTTTTACACCTAATCGAAAGGAATATATTATAAACTATGATGACAAAAATGGAACAATGTCATCAGTATGTAAAGTGAAATCAGGCTCACATTCCTCCAGGAGAAAAATACCCATTGACATGGAAAAAGACAATACTAAAGAAAATAAATTTTATCTGCGTAAGTAAGCCGTGTGCATGCCAATTATAAAATCTTAACTAATTGAGTAACATATTACATATAATGTGTAAGTATAAAGTGAAAATCTTTCAGTGCAGTTCGATCATCATCAAGAAGATATAAACAGATTGAAACACAGAGATAGGAAATGGAAGACGAAAGTTCACGTACACAGATCTTGCCAATTATTGTAGAGCGAAAGTACTATTAGTTTATATCTATATTTGGGGACCCTATGTGCGTTTGAAAATCTAATTTCCTATAATAGAATAAGTAATGATGATCTCATAACAAATTGTACTTATGTAATTTTAATATTTCTTCTACACCCTATTACAATCTAACTAACACTTCTATTAATAAATAAAATAATCGAACATATTAACGTATTTTATTACTTAATTAATTGCACTTAAATAAATTTACACTGTTAAAAGGGGATCACGGTCAGTCTTACTAACAATGACTTGAACTTGGTTCTCCAGTCTTTTTCCCAAAACTTGCGAAAATCCATGTAGAAATCCTCTTTCAGAGTCCGAATGGTTTGTAAGTATGACATGTATACCTTTTTGAGTTGCGTCAAGAATATCGTGGTGCAACATTTCACCTGAGAATAAACGATTTATAACATTAATTACATGCATTTTTTTAATATTTGTGTACGATTTTAAATAAGAATAACAATAATATTTAAAATATTGAATCAATGTCCCTAAAATAATAAGTTTGAAGCAATTACGAAGGTACTTGTTGAAATCATGTAAGTATTTGTACAATAAGAATTCTTAAAAAGTAATTACATTTGGTATTATTATGATATTAGTACCTGTGAGATAAAGATTAGCAGACACTCCTTTTAGAACAGAAGCTCCTGAACCAGCGCAAAGTGCTACTGTACTAATTTCATCATTAATTTCTTTTCCCTTGGCTAGAGCCAATCTCACATATTCCAATCCAGTGAGTGACTTAACTTTGGTAACAGCTTCTGATAATGTTATTTTTGATGTTAAATTTAAAAATCTGCAAATGCATATTGCATAAAATCAGTTGTGTACATTACCAATAACTGTCAATTACTTTTTATATGATATGAAATTAAGATTTTGAAAAGACAGTTTAACTTCAGAACACACTACCTTCCAGCTCCAAAATGAGGTTCATTGCCCGGTACAATTGGAACAGACTCAAAAACATTGAATGCCGAGGCTAACCAATCATTAACCCCACCTTTTACACTATCCCAACTGGTATGTGGTGAATATAATGCTATACGATTTTCAAGCAATATTGACACAATCCTTTCTTTCCAAGACCTGCAAATAAAAGATACTGCACTTGACACAATATTATGAATATGAGGATAAATAAAACTAATGCTGAAGCACAATAGATACATATAAAGAAAATAATATAGATGTAATAATTTTTAAGAAAAGTAGTTAAGTTGTAATATTATCTCGTTCAAAATAAATATGCTATAGTTACTTTTCCATTATGTTGTTTAACATTTGGTTCTCTCCTACTAAAGTAAACTCAAAAAAGTTTTAATACCTTTGCTCTTTGTATTTATAAAATCTATATATTTATGGGAAAATGTTGTATTGAGTGGTTCTTCATATTCATTCTGTTTGTTACCAGGGTAAAAGAACTTGAGGGTAGGTTGGATTAAGTCACCAAAAGTTCTATTTTTTTTTTGCTTTCAATCCTATTAGTACAAAAAAACCATTTAACTTAGTTCTTAGTAATATGTTAGTTTTATTCTTATTTGATAAACAAACATTTACAGTGTTATTCATATTGAGTAAGAGTAAGTTTAAAGTTTTCTTTAAGAACCATGAAAAATAATAATATAATATAATCATCATCAGTTATGGGTATTAACCCAGACAACAGACAATTATTACAACAGACTACTCTAGGGACAATCCCAGATGCCTAGGCCATAGTAAATTCATTTACCATTCCAGGAATTGAAACCGGAGCCTCTGCATTGAGTGAGATAAACCAGCAAACGATTAGCCCGCTCAACCAGAGAGGTCATTGTAATCATACAAACTTACTCTCTCTCAATATGAATAAATCATAATCATTAAATTTAAAAACACTACATAGTTTGCCTGAAACTGGTCATGTAAATAAGTAATAAGTTATACTCTTATCCAAGGCCAACCAAAAAATACTACATTACATTAAATTTATAATGAAAGGACTACTATTAGCACGAGCCTCACACTTGCGTTTCCCACTCAAGCCTCTAAAGGAGTGGTTCCCTAAGTGGGCGATAACGCCCCCTTGTGGGCGCTGCAGGCCTAAAGGGGGGGGTTAAACAACCAGAAAAAAAATGGGTATTGGCAGGCCATAACAGTTAAGTTAAGACCTCAGCCCCGTTGTGTACTACCTACTGCGCTTAGGTCTCAAGTCAATTCTTGCGGCTATAGTAAGAGTCTCGTTTAGATGAATGTTTAATCTCCGCTATGTAGCTCGCAATAATCAATTCATTTAATTCGATTTTATAGTGTTTTTTAATTAGGTGAAAAATTAGGGGCGCTAATAAATAATTTATTCTCAAAGTGGGTGGTATACAAATAAGCTCTAAAGCTTTGCTAACCAACACTGATTTGTCTATACCAGACCTACATGTGAAGATATAAATTCAGTATTAATTAATAATGCTTACCATTAGAGGCTTACACAAGCAAAACTTTCAGATAAAGCCCTAGGCCAGGCTTAGACATGTATACAGTTTAAGCATTTAGTTACATAAATCCAGTTACGCATCAAGTGACTACTGAATACAAAAACACTTTGCCACAAAGGCTATATACCTTTTACCTTACTAAAAAAGCAATCTGAAATACTCACTTCTGAACTACAGACTTCAATGGTGTAAATATTGGTGGGTGGTATGAGATAATCATTTCACATTCTTTTTTTAAGCCCTCTAAAGCAACATCCTCTGTTAAGTCATTGGTCAGCATAATTTTTTTGATATTTCTGGAATGTTAATAATATTTCTTGAAATAGAGAAGTTGAGAATCACAAGATTTAAACAGTAAGGCCAAATTAAAGTTATCAGTGTCCAATTTATTTAGAAAATAAATTAATACAAATAAAAACATATATGAAGCGAAAGTGTTTAATTCTTTGTCCATAACCTTGGATGTGAAACCAGCCCTCTTGTCTCGACATTGACAATTAGTACATATGTATGTTAGGTGTTAGTCCAAATTACCAACAACAAAATTGGTAACACAACATACCTTGCTGTAAATGGTTCTACCAATAGACCAGTATTATCCCAACTCTCTGACAAGTGTTTTGGTGCAAACTCTTCAAGAGCACATATTACTTTGTCCAAGAAACTCCAGTATTTTCTCCAGCAGACATTTTTGGGACAACAGTTGAATAATGCTTTTTCAATAAGACTTTATTTGATGGTGCACTCCTTAGTAATTTGAATATCATTGGAAGAAATCTATAAAGTTCAAAAGTACCACATGTAACAATAAAGAGTCATACAATTACGTTGTAGCTGAAAAATAGAGAATTAAACAATCATTTGAAACTAAGTCTATTTAATTGAAAAGTCCCTCTTAATGCTACCGTTTACATACACATAGATTAAATTTAACAATAATATCGCAATAATCATGCAAAAGTACATATGTATATATATATGTGTTTCTTGATCAAATTAAATAAATCATTTGCACTATAGTTAACCTAACTCTTTACTATTAATTTATAATTATCTATTCAGAATATTTCCACAATCTTATTTCACCATCATCACTGCAAGACAGTAACTCTTGGTTTCCAAGTGGATTCCATTTGACACAATTTACATCTTGGGTGTGTGCATTAAGCTTGGTGCACACAAGATCAAAAGTAGGTGCATTTAGATCAGAATCTTCACTTTCTTTGAAAATTCTAATTATATCATCACCACATGCAGTTGCTATAAGGCCAGTTTTATGACACCAGGCAATATCATAGACACTGCGGGTGTGGTAACCAGATAATGTACAGACACATTTCCAAACTGATTCCTTATCCGTAACAATTACACCTTCTTGGTTGTCTGATTTATATTCTTTCCAAATTTTAACAGTTTTGTCATCACTGCATGTGGCTAATCTCTCCCCAGTATTATCAAAAGCCAAACTCCAGACTGTTGAGTCATGTGATTGAAGTGTTGCTACACAAGTCCAGTCATTATCTGCAGAGTCTTCCTTATACATTTTGACTGTGTTGTCATATGATGCAGATGCAAGGATATCTAAAGATGGATGCCAAGCCACCTACAAATAAAATCACTTATTTTATAATTTTTCAATGTGGTTTATAAAGAACTTCATGAGATATGTACAAACTTTCTTGACATCTTGGTTGTGTGCATTGAGGACTGCTTCACATTCATATTCATCATCCCCAGCCACCTCCCACACCCACACAGATTTATCACGACCGCAGGTTGCTAATAGTTGTCCAGAAGGCGACCAGGCAACACTCTTCACCTCATTCTCGTGTCCTTCCAGTGTAGCATTGCATTCAAACTGACCTATTGAAATACTATCATTAATTTCTTATCAATTTTTTGTATTGCTATAAATGTCATCTACAATACACACCACTTTTTTTATCCCATATAGCAGTAGTTGCATCAAAACTTGCTGAGGCTAGAAAATTTCCACATGGTGACCAAGCCACTTCCCTAATTGTTCGCTGATGTCCATCAACTAGAACTGTTTTTATTGTCCATTGTACTCCTTCCTTACTCCATAACTTTATTGTCTTATCTTCGCCACACGATGCAATAACATTCCCTTGAGGGTGCCATGATACATTCCAAACTATTCCTTTGTGACCAGTCAAGGTTTGTGATAGTTCTATATTCACCATTTCTGTCTGTATTAAGTAATATTCTTTACTTTTAAGGTGGTAAAATTTGTTTATACTGGATTACTAATATTGATAAATTTAAATTAAATCAAACATTAATAAGCATATAGATCTGCAATATTTTTTGATTATTACTTATATTATGTATACTTACTTTAAATTGATTCCTTTGATTCCTCCTAATAAGGCTTTATTGTAGTTTATTACGCTTAAAAGAAATTGACCGATACAAAAGTCGTAAAATAATATTAATAAACACAATTTATATATATCAATATATATTTATTTAATTTGTTTAATCTAACCTCCAAATAAAATGAAACGTAATGTAATGTATAAGCTAGAGGTGTGTAACTCCTGAGTGATTAACTCAAAAGATATATATCCGACACGAAGAGTGATTAGATCCGTATATCACTTGCGTTCAAAATGTATCTTTATATCTTTAACTCTTTAGTTCATTCCTGTTCCACGCGATGAGAAAAAGTGATTGGCCCGCGCACTGCGCATGTGTAGTGAGTGAACGAGGAAACCGAATATAATTGCAAGCCAAAATAAATCGTAATGCTGTAGTTTTATGGTGTAATTTAGTTTTAATGTAATTAATTTTATTATAGTTCTACACTCCTTTGTTTATATTTTTTTGCGTTGCCACAGGTACGCGTGTCGGCTCTGCCAGTATATCACTCACAGATAAATCAGATAATAACTCATCTTGTCTGCAATTGACACTGACACTATTCACTGTAAAGATAAAGATATGAAAGAGGGATATATATCTTTATATCAAAAAGATATATATCACTCTTTTCTTCTTGGTGAGTGATTTTTTCATGACTAGTATAAGCCGTCAAACGTCACGTCTCAAATATATTTTAATTTTAAACATATATATCAACTGTCACTTGTCAATTATCTTTCTTTTTTCGGTTTTTTTTTATTAATTTATTCATGACCATAGAATCAAAGTCTTTCAGTCGGAAACATGTTAATTAATAGGTCTTCGTATAGTAGCGCAGTTGTATTGCAGTCTACAACCGACGCCATTCAATGGAGTTCTTGTGAAAACTCGAAAAATCACATCTGACTATACAGTTCACATTTCTCACAAAAACACATAATTTCTTCTCAAAAACTGTCAATATCCTGCAACTATTGTTCATTTTAGAGTAATTATACACATTTTTAGAAAATAAAACTGCACAGCACAACGTCTCCTTTCAGTTCCCGCCAAAAACTTCTCTTTTTTCGGTAATGTAAAAGTGTGTACACATAATAAGTCCCGTAGCAAAATAATAAATAATTAAATATGGATAGAGTCTAGTCCACTGACAAGACTGTCACTAGTCGTGGCATATTAAATGGCGCTAAATTCAAAATATCTTAAACTGCTAACATTTTTTTGTTCACACTTGACATTGGCACTAATGGTGGTTCGATAAAGAACGAGCCATTGCTAACCAAATAAAATAAAGCAAATCAATATTTCGGTAGACAATTCTCATTTAGGTAAACAGTTCGGTAGCCGTTTGCTACCTCTCGGCAAATAAAGCAGTTTTATGTGGTGCAAACATGGGGAGCCCTATGTCCAGCAGTGGACTGCGGTAGGCTGACGACGATGGCGGGAAAGCATTTTACAGCTTTTAAACGTGACAGAGTTCTGTTAGAATCATTCATTCATTATCTTTATTACAGTTCTTAGGGGCGGCTCGACTGGTGAGATACCACGCTCTCACAGAATATCTGATTGAAACAGTTAACCTTGAGCTAAATGTGTTTTTTGCCACTCCGTCTATACTATATTCCTAATCCGATCCTCCCAATCCATTCCCCTATCCCAGTGGTTCCTAAACTTTTTTGTATATCGCCCAGTTTGAGCATAAATTATTTTCTAGCGCCCCCATTTTTTCACCTACTTAAAAAACTATAACGTCAATTTAATTAATTGATTATTGAGAGCTACATTAGCGGAGAAATATTCATTCTAAACGAGACTTTTAGTGTAGCCTGCAAGAGTTAACTTGAGACCTAAGCGCAGTAGGTAGTACACAACGGCGCTGAGGTCTAAGTTAACTTTTATGGGCTACAACACCTGCCAATGCCCATTTTTTTCTGGGTCTCTTACCGCCCCCTTTTAGGCCCGCAGGCCGACAAGGGGGCGTTATCGCCCACTTTGGGAACCACTACCTTATCCCATCCCTCCTATTACATCAGCTTTAAGCATCATATAGACTGGCAACGCGTTGGCTCCGGTACTGATTTTGCAAACCTTTATGGGTAACGGTAACTATGTTCCATTAGATATGCTGAACAATAATCATTAAATCGTATCAAGAACAAGATCATCATTTCTATTTCATAAATGTCTTTTTTAATACATTTGCTCGATTTACGAAGCTTGTATACATTGTTCGAAAGTTAAAAATTACACGCCATACAACAACGAAACGTTTGGTAAAATAAGTACTCTCACCCAATTTAACGTACGCCACAGTCGTGTGGTGGAATAGGTACTTAGGTGAAAAAAAGTATCTAAGAATTTTACCAAATAATATATTACGAGAATAAATAAGCTGAATTATCGAACGCGAAAATCGTCCTTCTGATCAATACATTTGTCTCACTTTAATACTATACAGTAAATATGACGAAGGATTTTAATTTTCATCACACACTTCTGACCCCATTGTAAATACACGCCATGTAATTCCCATATATAGTATTCAATAATAATAAATGATTTATATGAAACTATTCTAAAGTTACTGAATTTAAAGAATCAAGAAAAAATTACTTACGAATTCTACCTTTTTTTAAAGCCGGTAAAAATAGTAGAAACTTAATTAGGCCTAATTATTATTATTCTTAACTTAACTGTACCGGCGCACACATTTGCTTACAGCTAATATTGTCGCCATCATACAGTTTGCATCGAACTGTATAATAAGTCTTATAACCAGTATTACTAGACACGAAAGAGTACACTGAATATATGAAGACTAGACATATCAATCTGTACCTTCAGAACAAGAGCTCTCGTAGATTGAAGTAAGGAAAAAAGGAATGCTTCGTTACCATATCTGTGTATTACTTATCATTATAGGCCAATTTGGGAGTGAAATAAATAAATATTAGTATAGATTTTATTTATTTCACTCCCAAAAGCATAAAGCTGAAGAGTTTGTTTGTTTGAACGCGCTAGTCTCAGGAACTGCTGGTCCGATTTGAAAAATTCTTTTAGTGTTGGATAGTATATTTATCGATGAAGGCTATGGGTTATGTATCATCACGCTAAGACCAATAGGAGCGGAGCAGCAATGAATAAAATTCCACGCGGACGACGTCGCAGGCGCCGCTAGTATTGTATAAAACTCTCTATTGCACACACCAAACTGTGTCATAAATGAAAATGAAACAAGAGTATAATGTTGTTGTTATTTCAGCACGGATTCTATGTGAGCTCTCTTCTTAACGTGTACCTATTGTTTCTAGACATTATTTAAAATTGGTGAAAATATAACTGCAACTGCATTCAATTTTAACCGTGATAGAGGGCACTAGAGTATGTAGGTTGCACACGGGTGCTATGTGAGCTAGAGCTGCCTCTGCTTACTATCGGTTAAATGTTGACATTATTATCCCCGCAAATTACTAATGCGCTGGAACCTTGTCAAATTAACATTCACGTGACGTCATCAGGAACTCTATATGTACGCGTATTCGCCGGCCAATGATGCTTACGGTACTGAGTGTTCGGCTACGGATACGTCACCAAAATGGCGGCCAGACGCATTACCAATTTGCGGGGATAATAATGCCAACATTTAACCGATGGTAAAGATTTTAAATGAATAAGTAGGAGATATATAACAGGTCGCGAATCAAACAAAATATAAATGCTCAAATAGATATTTATTTGTCATTGATAATACTGGTTGAAGAATGATTTAGATATAAATATGGCTACTATATATAATAATAATAAAGTATCTTGGGTTCCGTCAATGTGCGGATGGGGAGGAAGCACGGTGCTCCGGGGAGGCGCATGGCGACGACCCGCGGCGGCTGTTACCAGGACTTTTCAGCCGGACCATCGTGTCCAAATGGCGGAATCTAAAACAACAGGTTATCGATAAAAACAAGAAGACTTATTCACCACCTAATATAAAAAAAGTCATGTATCTTAATCACTACCTATCTTAATATAAAAATAAGTTCATATAAATATCATCTCTGCTACACCCTGATAGAAGGGGTAGGTTCATGAAATAGAGAGTTCACATTGTAAGACGACATGCGTGCCAATTATTTCATAATGGCTGATATTGGCTGTTTTCGTTATTTGTCTATGGAATAAAGAAGCATATAATCGAAAATATCCCATATCTCAAAATCGTTGCGAACATTCCTGTTGAAAGAATTAAGGAACAATAGTCAATGAAATTCGAAAAGACAAGTGTCAAAGTAAATGATTTTTTTTATTGCACGAGCTGGCAGGCAGACGGCCCACATGATGGAAATCGGTTAGCCAATGGACGTTTGTCACACCAAAGGTACTAAATGGCTGTAAATGTGTTACAACGCTCTAAAGGGAGTCTGGAGCCTGGCCACTAATACCGTCACACAACTCAAGGTTGTTATGGCGGCACACTTTAGGGGTGTTAACCATCACACGAGCATTTACCCTACCACCTGGCTGTGAGCTGTTTTGTCGCTTACGACAAGCCGCTCGGCTGTAGGAATTGTATTCTATCTCCGCTCCTGCACGGATAAAATGTGATTTGATATATATACACAAACAGGGACAGCCGGACATGGCATTACTTCAGGATCCCGTTTTTGGCAAGCTACGGAGTTTAAAAAAGTTGGAAAGCGGACCCCAAGCTTTGAATTGAACGCACTGAAAGAACACAAGAATGACAAAATAACGATGTTGTTAATGTATAATGGCAACATCCATTAACTATATTATTATATAACAAGTTTCACAGATCGGAATATTGAATGATAAATAGTTTATCAATAAAGAGGAAAGTTTTGTATTCTTGTAGGTTTGTAAGGAAATGTTACAAACATACAAAAAAATTGTTGTATGTGCTGGGTCAGACTACGGTTTTCTGGCCGTGTTTTTTTTCCTTTGAACACGAATCTGAAGTGAGAATTGGGGGTCAATGACTAAATAATAATCGAGAAAAACCCAAAAAAGAACCGATAAAAATCACAATCAAGTCGTTCTTTTGTATAACAATAACATAATGATAATCCTCATAGTTATTATTTTACTCATTACAATTCGTGCTCAGCGGGAAAAATACGCTAAAAAATCATAGTCACATAGATTTGTTTTATTTATTATTATTACCTCAGAGGTAGATCATTTGTATCGTGATCAACACTTTGAAAGAAAAATCCCAGTGGCCAGCTAATCCAAGACGATTGTTTTCTGTAATAACAAACAAATATATTTTACTATGTAATGAATGATGAATGAATGAAAGGAAAACGAATTTATAAATTAGTTTATTTTTACTTTTTTTTAGTTTCCGTTAAGAGCTTCAGTTTTTCAGGCGATTGTTTTTTGCGCTCCTGCCGCTCATATTGCTAGTACAATGACCAATTAGCCGTTAGCCGAATGTCTAAGAACAACGCTTATTTTGTTAACTATAAAACATATATACGTACGGTGTCGGGGGTTGCAGTTGCAAAGAGTCGGTGTCGGTAGGTGTCTCAGGTTTATCCGGCACAGGGTAAGGCGGCGGGGAGATTGGGGATGTGGCTACAGGTGGCGGAGTCTTGTTGATAGCCGGGTTGTAGATCTTGGGGTCACTGACCATTCGCACGAAGAACGACCGTTTATGAGCCAATGCGGCGCGGCTTCGGCGAGTACGCTCCTCGTTCAAGTCCTAGACAATAGGTACACTAATATGATATCCATCTATAATTATAACATTCTAAACATAACATATAACATCTCTGTACATTAAAGCTATTAAAAAAAAGAACTGGAGTACACTTTATAAAGGATGGAGAGCACGACGCATTTGTTTTATTTCTTCTCTGTTTTTCTATTTGTTTGGGATACACATAGAAACTACTATGCCGATTTCGATGCAATTTTCGCTGTGCGACAGTAAATTCTTAAATCCAAAATTTGCGCTACTTTTATTCTGAGAATTCGCGGGAACTTTTCTAGGAAATATTTAAATTGATCAGATTTTAAAAAATATCAAATCTAATCCTATTTTTTTCACTGATCGATAGCAAATTTTGTGAAACAAAATGTATGATATTTTTAACTCAATTTCTTGACAGATTTTCTTGACAGATTTTCTTGACAGATTTTCTTGACAGATTTTCTTGACAGATTTTCTTTGAAGTTATGTTCCAGTTTACGAAACTGCCCTTTGATTTTCTCTACAATAATTAGTTACTGAGATATCGATGGACAAAATGCGGCCTTTTTCGTTTATTCGCCTAAGGGTCTAGAAACTAGAGTTTTGCACTTTCAAAGTGCTTTTTTAAAATCCTCGATACGACCAATTTTTGCTGAGATACAGCCCGTTAACAATCACTGAAAAAAACTATATTTTTAACTCCGTTAATTTTTGTAAGTAGTTAATAAAATTATAAGCAACTTATTCCATATTGAGGCTTTCCCGTAAACTATGTTTCCATATTTGTATCGTTCTTCGTAATAAAAAGCATCATTACACATTTACGTCCTTTAAATGACCTTTATAACTAAAATGAAAATTATAGGAATTCTGGAAAATACGTGTTTTTTTCAAAATCAGAAGTTTATACGGCCAACGCCGCGTGGAAAACCTTAGATAGATGGCGGAGTCTATTTAATTAAAGGAGGCAGTCATTAGTGCAGCGGGTAGTTTGGATTAGTTCAGAAGATTGTAATATTTATCTTATTTTAGTTGGTTGAGTGTTGGACTACTTCCACTCTTAAACCCAAGAAATACTTACCCTCTCCTTGTCGGGTCCCTCCAAAAGTTCCGTTGCAAAATCAGATATGATATCCCAAGCTGTTTCTACAATACAGATAGGTATTTAAAATAAATTCTCATATTAGTATATCACAAATGTAAGTAATCGAAATAAATGATATTGTTAACGTCTTTGATACTAAATATAAAAAAATTAGAAATTCAGAAAATAAACTATTTAAATTACCAATATCCTCCCTGGTGGCATGTTGTTGTACTACGCAGAAGCGAATCACAAAATGCTCACGTACAGAAGCTGGGACCATGTGTAATTTACCAGAAGCATTAATATTAGTTAACAACTTCTTGTTGAGTTCATCTATTTGTTCTGTGGTTTCGTCTGGCCCTCCAACAAGGCGGAAGCAAACCAAACCCAACTTTAACAAATTAAATTCACATTAGACCAGTCTTTACTATTATAAATAATTTTAGCAAGTTATATTTAAGAGTAGGTAACTAACCTTCACTTGGTTACATACTTCAAATCTATCATCTTTTTTGACCAGTTTCTCGAAATATTTAGCTAATTCGCAATGTCTTCGTACGTACTTTTGTAAGCCGCAGATGCCAAAGCTTCTTAACATGAACCATAGTTTCAGAGAGCGAAACCGTCGGCTCAATGGCACGCCCCAGTGGCGGTAATCAATGGCCGTGTGATCATAGCAGTGTTGGAGGTAAAGTGGGTCTACGACAAGTGCCGATGTCAACAGATATCGGTTAGTAACCCATAATAGCGAACAATCGAAGGCGGTAAGCATCAGTTTATTAGGATTGGTATTGAACGAGTCTGCATATTCGATTCCAGCTAGATGATGTTTATGTTCTGGGCACAGAAAAGAACTTCCGGCGTAAGCCGCATCCACGTGAAGCCATACAGACGGGAATTTACGAACTATGGGCCCAATTTCCGGCATGTTATCAAAAGAACACGACGACGTGGTCCCTAAGGTTATGGAAACGAAGAATGGAACACGACCAGCCTCTTCATCTTCTTCCATAGCCTATAAACAGAAAATCACTTAATAAACAATTTGAGTAGCCGTCAAGGTTCTCAACTTTGAAAGCAATGAAATATTTTTTTACACAAAAGGTTCATTCCTATCGTATCATGAAATTTCAATATTTCTGGCATAGAAAGTAGCGCACAATGCGGCTCCATTACCGCCTGGCTCGCTACGTATTTCCGGCATCCACCGTCGGGTCATTATAAGCGGAAAGCGGCGCCGCCGTACCGCTGCTGGCATGCTCCCTGTCGCTTCAATTACCGCTCGATTATCTGCACCCTGCTTTGCAGCTCATCGCGTGTTCCAATTTCAAAATTGAAACAATAGTCAATCCAAACAAACACGACTAACGTCACACATAATTCTACTCACTTCTTTCAGCGTTTCGCCTCTCAATGATCCATTTTCATCTGGTTGTAAAATGCGCAGTTTCACAAAACATATCATGGCTGCTTTTTCTACGCACGAGTGAGCTTCTTTTGAACAATACGCGATTAGTTTGGATAAGAGAAGGCCTTCGTCCACGTTTGGAAATTGATGTTTCAATCGCTTGATGCCGTTTGCCCGAGCTGCGAGCATCGACACAAGAACGCACTCACTTGCTGAACCCTAGTAAATAAGATTAGTATACATATCCAAAATTAATTTAAAAGACACATCTAACGGACTTTTAATTAAATATTGAAAATCTTCTTTAATGTAAAACTTCTCTATTTCCTTTATAAACGATAATATACATTGAATTATTTAACATAAAATAAATTATAAAAATAAATATTTTATTTTATTATACTCGTACTAATGAAGTATTGAATATTGATGCTTTGACGCTAACAAAGAGACGAATAATAATCATTTAATTTATTGGAAAATCTATTAATACTGTATTTATAGAAAAATACCTCTATAACACCGCCACCTTTACTTCCCTCTTCGAGCGCTAAAAAGCTAGGTGGCAATCCGATTGCTTTTCCTGAAAGTTCAATTTTGTTGAAGGCAAAAATACTTAAAATTCAGTATATATTGTATAATCTTAAACAAAATTATTATAGGTAGAAATATATACCCCTTCCAATCAAATTAGGAGATGGTATTGTCTCGTATAATAATGTTAGCCCGCCCGCAGAGTCTACGTCCAAAGTGATATGCCCAAAGAGGCATAGCCAATGCTTTACTGGTAACAGCGCTTACTTTTAAATGTGACTTAACACGATACATATTTATTTTTAGTTTTTGATTATGTATTTTAGGTAACTTTAGTTTCTTACCCATTATGTTTTAAAGTATAATAATGTTAAAAATATTATCATTATTATAAATACATCATTAAACATTTAAAACTTACCCATCCAGTCTAGCATAATAATTTCTAGTTCTGTACATGCTGGACTGGCCGCCTGAGAAAAAACATTTTTTATTAATCATATTAACGATGTAGTTTAGTCGTCATAATGATGAAGACTCAAAATAGAAATCATAATAGTTTTTAATTTGGTGCATGAGCGCAGGTGAGCAATGGAACCCTGCTAGTGCTACTGCATGAATGATTGAAAAGGCCAATTACAGAAAAATCAATACTCTACTTGCAATGGCATATTCCACGTATTCATAGATATGTAATTTAAAATACAGGAGAAAGGATAGAAAAAGTAATTTATTTTATATCATGTGAATTTATTTCTAGAAACTTTGTTTAAAGAAATAGGGTTACATTTTGCATGCAGATTATTCAAGCTGCTTTAAATCTTGCTAGTCAAACATACTCGTATAAGTAACCCTGGTTTAATAACTTATAGTATAACCGTACAGACAGCTGCCACGGGCACTAACGCGTATTATAATTTCTTTTAGTACAAAGTAAGTCTAGGGGCAAAATTAAAAGCTCCTTTTGGCGTTCATAATCTACGAGTACTTAAAATATTGAACATGTGAATTAAACATTGGTCAGTGTACCTAGTGCAGTGAATCTTGGACCTTTACTCGTAAAAGAGACATTCCAATGTTGTTTATTAAAATATTGACGTATACATTATAGTATTTTAATTATGATGACACTTTTACTAGTAAATAAGGAATACAATACAATGATGTGGTCATAATATGTTTTACATTTGAAAATCTCATTTCAAATATGTTGCGATGCACATTTTACGTTTCTAAGCAAATCGAAACAATTAAACACAAACAGTTGTAAAACAGTTTCATGGTCGGATTCTTCTATGTTAATGTTAAAGAAGCAGACTGTGGCCGAATGCGTCTTATTTAAGCCTTAAAAAATAACGCCGTTAACGAACAGTCACATTAGGGAATATACACACGTTATCTGCCAATATTCAACGTCATTAACAACGTCGATTCTCAAATAACACTAAAAAGAGATAAACACATAAATCTATAGGACTAAGCCTACGAGAGAATGAGATATGAATTTTAAACTGAGTAGCGCAGATTAGAGTCAAATAAGACCGATGATTAAACATAGGTCCAATTTGGACCGAAATAAAACTGATAACAATATTTTTAGACTAATACATTGAGAATTTTAAAGTTATACTAAAGAAGTTTATTTGAATTATAATATGCTGACGAATGTAGGCTAAATAAATTATATTTATTACTAAAAGTTAGAGAAAAATCTGTTGGGGGGGGCTAAGAAGACGTGATAAATGAACACGAGAGGTTTTCATTGTTTACAAGATATACTTTCAAGTGTGACTTCATCGGTGGCAGAAACAACTTTAAAGAAAGCCACGCAGTCAAATAATATATTCAAAGTAAAGTACATACAAAGTGTTTGTATGTTCATCAGAATCATCTGTGGCTATATTCCTGAAGTTTCACTTCTACTGCATGTGAACTGCACACACACACACTTTTTTTTCATATCACTAAGTATCTATAATGTATTTGAAAGTATTTACCTGGGAAAATAATAATAAAAGAAAGTTACATAGAAACATTTTTCTCTAAACGTAGTAGTTCCTGAAATAATTGGCTGTGAAACACATACAAATACCGGATAAGGCAATAAGGGTTCCTATGTCTTGAAGTATACGAACAGGAAAAAAGAAAAAAATCCAACAACATGATTTATTAAAAAAACATAATGAACGATAGGTATACTATAGACTTTCACGTAAAGCGACGTATGCTCTTGTAAATATATTATAAGACTGTTTATGAAAAGGTAATTTCGTACGCTTGTACGTTGTTCAGAAAACTTAATTTGAAATTTACGTCTTTTTAACTTCGGCCATTGAAAACTTCACCTGTAGCCTGGTCGATTGTGCTAAGCTTCAAGACTTTTGTTTTCAACTCAATATATTTTTAAATGTTTAAAACTGTTGGCTCCTACTATAAGAATGATTGATCGGACACTGATATGCCAATCCATCATGAGTCAAGATAAAGGTAGTATGATTACTACGGCCTCTATGGACGCTGCAAATTAACAATATTAAATACTTATCGCCGACGGTTTATAGACGTAAAATATTAAATAGCAGACATTTAATTTCACGCTTTGTTTGCAATTTACACTAGGAGTAAAGAGTAAGGTTTTTTTTACATCTCCTCCATCCTGACGAACTTGATATGTCAGGGTCTTTTTTATCTTTTTATGTGTTTTATATCTTTATTTTTCTTTTTATTAATTTAACAGCTCCTAAAATTATTACATTTTCCTATTTTCTATTGTTACTACGATACTATTTTATTTTACTATTTTACCTACATGTTTAGTCTTATTATTGAGTACAGTATCAAATGTGTATTAAGAAAACATTGAACACATTTTTATTTAAACTTTAGCCGACCTCCGTAGGTGAGTGGTTTAAGTCTTTGCCGCCCTAGCTTACTGTAATGCAGAAACTCCGCGTTTAATTCCTGGCATGGCAAATTTCGCTAATATGGTCTTGGTGTCTGGCATCGGCCTCACAGCAGCAACACAGGCGTAACTTAGGGGTATATAATGTGTGGGTTCGTCTACTGATAATTATTATTTATATTCCCGAATCAGCTGAAGTAGCAACCGGTCAAGCTGCTGAAAAACGGACAACATAAACTTCGTGTAGAACGACATCCTTCATTTGCGCCAGCCTTCATAACTGTGATAGCAGATAAACTACAAGAGAGTTGTCTACGCTGGTACGACTACGTTTTATGAACCTGGCTAGCTATGAGTTAGCTGTCGTAGGAATCAGGGGAGGACCTCGCTTGCACACGGCGTTGTGTGTGGGCGCGAGTTATGTTCCGCATCCTGTCTTCGCGGGGCGTTTTGCACTCCGCGATAAAGAACGTTGATGCCGAGGATTTGCCTCTTGACAGTGGAAGAGACAGGTGCCAGCCAGGGCCCACGGAGTTGGTAAGCCGTTTACACGTGGCTCAGTGGTAGCCGGTATCCCCGACTGAGGTGAGCATAGCATATCTTCGAGAATGCTATTGCCATCCCAACGTGGCGAAGCCCACACATCGCAATCGCAATGTCAATGTCGCAATCGGATATCGGGACATGCGAATCGGCAGTACAGATTTCTCGTCGTCAAAAAAAACGTGTAGGTATGTAAACGCCGCTGCGCCTCCAGCAGGTAGCAGTAAAAGGAATATGCCCAAAGGATACTAATTTCATTTATGTATGTTAATAGACTGATAATGAGAGATGCAGAAGGCTGCGTAAATCGGGGAAGACATTTTGACGAATGGCCGGTTCCTACATCTTACTAACTGTTTATCTGCCTTAATATCGGTTAAAACTTAATATAAGCTGCACATAACTAACGCCAAGTTTCTATCGATGATAAGGCAGGTGAATAAATTATAAGATAAGGAATCGGCCAACAGCGTAAAACACTCTCAGTGAGGTAGGACGATAAAGTGCGAATGATGACTAGAACCCCAATACGACGAGTTGAAGAATGGGCTTGTGATATGCCTTTGGAGAAGCCCATATTTAACAAAGGGTTTTAATTAGCTTTCCATGAATTTCTCTAACATTTTTTACATATCAATAATATTATAAAATTCTAAACATGGCCGGATAAAAAAAAAACGAATTCCAATGTGATTTTTTACTGATCGATAGCAAATTTTATGTTATAAAATGTATGATATTTTTTATCCCGGGAATCATGCTGGAATTTTCTCAGTAGCGGTTTGTAATTGTCCGGGTGCGTAAAAATTAGCTTATTCCGAAACAGTTTTCACTAAAATAATAGAAACTATGGGAATATCAAGTCAAACCTATATGAAGTCACGGGAATATCTTAGTTCAATAATAAAATTTGAAAATACTTTCTAGGGCTCCGTAGCCCTTTTAGCACAGAGAGAACCTATGATGAAATGAGTATGAAATGGGTATGTCCGTCCGTCTGTCATTGTATGTCTCGGTCATATTTCTCGTAAACTACTAGGTCTATGTGGTTGTATTGAAGTTTAGTAGAAACATGTAATCTTTACTAGATAGAGACGGCTGTACCATTTTACAGCGAAATCATGAAATAATAAGGGGTAGCAAATAGATGGAGCATTGAGTTTTTTTTAACTTATTTAGAAACACGATACATGAAATAGAAGAAGAAATGTACCCGACCTTTATCTCCGCAGTTAATGAGGAAAAAAATTTAGAAATCAGAAATATTTTTCCTTAAGGAATATTTTTCAATATAATTATGTATTTTATTATATAGAGGAACCCTCAGTGCGCGGGTCATACTCGCATGTTAGATTGTCTTATTATTAATCTAGAATTAAACTATTTTAAACTACAGGAGGAGTTGCTTGTTATGTTACAGGGTTAACAGTACTTACAGAAGTCATTGGCCTCAAACTACCCTTGATTTGATTTCCTGGGTTTAGAGGATCTGATAGATGCGTCTTTAACCATTGTACAAAAAAGAAAAGTATCAATTCAAGATCACATTGCATTGCCATAAGTAATCTTGAGTTAAAATTGATCACTCACCCATGAGAATCCAATGCATCCAATGCCTGCAGACAGCATATCACCAAGAATGGAAGGGTATGCGTTCCCCGATGGAAAGTAAGCGTGGAAGCGCGGATGTTGCCAGTGTGTTACACCCGGCATGATCTTGTTCTCGACATCTCTCATGACATCATCCCAACACTCCGGATGGAATGGAGCTTCAGGAGGTAGCTCGGCGCGAAGGTAGCCCGGCTCAACGCTAGGGGTCACACGTCGCTTCTTCAAGGTAGTCATATACGTGCAAATATAATCCACCATCTCTTTGCCCCGAACGCGAAACTCTTCCACATCCATGTTTGTTCACTTTGAGTGTAATTTATGTTTAAAAAAATTATGTTTGCATAGGCCCCAGGCCTGCGATGTCAGCGCTGCGACTGTCTCCGGCTGACTCGACGACCACAGCCAGCACTTCTGCGGTTGAGAGGAGGGCCGGGGTGCGGGCTGGGCGGGGTGCAGATGCGAGCGTGAAGGCTTTCGTTTCGCATCACGATGTTACACGTAGTACGTACAGGCGATTAGCGATTTCGATTATATCGCCTTTGAAATTGATGGATTCTTCTTTTTTAAATATTTAGAACAAGAAAATGTTCAAATGTTTGAACGTCTTTTTATTGCGCGGCTTCATTCCTATTAATATTATAAATGCGAAGTAACAGTGTCTGTTACGTTTTCACGGAAAAAGTAACTGGACCGATTGGTTGAAACTCAGTATAGGTATATATTTTTCGATGCCGAGAGTGGACATAATATACTTTTTAACCCGAAAAATGGGATAGTTGCCAAAATAAAATATATTTGTCTCTCTGTTTGTTATGCTTTTACGGAAAAACTATTACACCGATTTGGGTAAAATTCGGTTATATAGGTAATTTTAATAATTCCCGTGGATAAAAGACAATTTTCATCACGGATAATGGGATGGATTTAAGTAATAAAGGTTATCCTAGAAAATATGATAGGTTTTTTATTGGTGGTTTGCCGTTTTCGTCATTTCGTTTATTTTGGTCCATTTAGTTGTTTAGATAATTTTGGTCGTTTCGGTAGTTGTGGTATTTTTTGTAGTTTTGGCAGCTTTATAGCATTTGTAATGTTGGTAGCTTTATAATAGTTTTGTTATCTCTGTCGTTTTCGCTCTGCACACACGCTCCGCTTGTGGCAGTAACCGCCGCCGACATCGCGGCCAATGGTACGCCGACGGCCGCGTGCCCCCGCCCTCGACACCACTTCATTGTGTCAGCTGAACGCTCCCTCTGAGTACGATTTTTTCGCCACTCTTCTATCCCCAGATAATGTCAAGATTTTTATCTTTAGATCGATATGAGCAATCTCCGTATTCTCTATAAGTACTTAATCATAATTATTTCTGGGCAGCTAACCCATAGATGACAATGACTTAGCTAATCTTAGGGATTATTGTACTAAAGGCCTTACTTATAATAATCTCGTTAAGAAAGGATTAACCAGCTCTTAAATAAGAGACTCTTAAACCTTTAATCAATGGCTGTTTCAAATAAAACTTGCCATGTTGCCTTTTGCATTCAATAAAAGTACCTCTCGATTCTCGATGTTGGTTATTTTTGACAGTTTTTTATGAGTTACTTTACCACCACCTCTTATTCTTAAAAGGAGTTTATTGGTAAGATTTATTCAGTTGCTGAGCAGTTTCTTAAAATATAACAAACGATTATAAGTAAGGTCATTAATGTTTATGTTATAACGCAAACTATACCATACTTGGCATGAAAAGAATTTTTCTCCATTTTCAGTATTAAAACTACATTTACACATATTTACAGGTAAACCGATCCAGTATTCCTAGTAGTTTTCCGTGGAAGCTTAACAGAAAGACATATCAAGTTACTATCGTATTTTTTATACATGATGATTTTTTAACCGACTTCAAAAAGGAGGAGGTTCTCAATTTGATCGGTATGTTTTTTTATGTATGTATACCGATTACTCCAAGATTTATGATCCGATTTACGTGATTCTTTTTTTTGCAGAATAGTTGCTATTTGGTCCCCTAAAAATTTAATATACTTTGGCCCAGTAGTTTTTATTTTATGAACATTTTTTGTTCCCGTTTCTTGGACCTATATTTTTTAAGGAGCATGGCACTTTTCGTAGGTCTACCCATACATAGCTAGACACTAAAAAGTAACAAATAAAAGTATAAAATAACTTATTTCTAAAGCTAATTATTAATAATATATAATATCTAAAACATTTTGAAGTTGGTGCAAAGTAAAACATAAAAATTACTATATTTTGAATATTACTAAGCACCGACTTAAAGATGTTTAAGATAATATATATTAATAATAATAGCTTTAGATATAAGTTATTTTATACTTTTTAGTTTTTTTTGTTTTTAAAGTTGGTTTTTTGAAACTAAGTTTTTTTATATATATATAAACTTGAGAAATTATCTAAACAAAAGGTAAAGGTTTCATCTAGACTTTCATCCTCTCATGCCCCGTATATGAAAACTACATAAATGACCAGAATGACAGAAATAACGCAAATGGCGAAACACAAACAACCTACCCTACTTTTGGGATAACCTTTATATAAATCTGTCTCATTATCCGGGATAAAAATATCTCTTGTCCAACCTCGGTATTAAAGTTACACATCTGCCGAATTTCAGCCAAATGGATCCATTAGTTTTTCCGTGAAAATGGAACAGACAGACATACAAACAGGCAAACAGAGACCGAATAATAAAAATAAAGAATACCTGAGACATTATTTACATTTGACATTACATTACTAAGGAGAAAGAAAAGAAATAATTCCTACCGGATAATCTTATGCTGGGGCTTCATCTCCGTTAGTGTTAAGGATTTAGGCCATTTCACGCAGATATGGCAATGGGTTTAATGCGTTATTTGATATGTGACACTTCTCTGAACTACGGCGTTATTTTTTAAAAATAAGACGCATTACGCCTACAATCTTACTCTAACTAAATAGTTAATTTTTGACACTAAAGCAAATGAAGCTCTAGCATAAGATAATCCGGTAAGAATTATTGCTTTTTTTTCTCCTTAGTAATATTCTGTCAAACGTAAATAATGTATCAGATATCGATAGAAGTTTTTAATAAACGCGATCTTAATGTGAAACTATAAGAAGATATTAAACCGGAATAAGGACTACGATAAAAAGTTATGAGTCAGGTTATTACCCTACAATATACTGTACGAAAGATTTTAATAAATCAAAGAAATATGTATTAAACCGTAGATCCTTACTTCTATCTAAAATATCTCGTGTTACGCTAGAAATTCCGGAATTACTGAAGAATTTCCAAATTGCACATTGTAAATATTTCACCAAAGCAATATTTTTTAATAATTTTACGAGAGCATTTTATCCATCGTCACTAGCATATTGTACTGTGATGTGAATCCTTATCCCATGGCAAATACCCTAGTATTCTGGATAAAAAATATCTTTGGTCAAATATAATGAAAATCGGCTCATTCCCAAGATTGTGCGGACAGAACTTTCTTTTGTCTACTACGATTAAGTACTTCAACTGCCTGGAAGAGATCGCTTTAAGCGATAAGGCCGCTCTTTCTTTAACATTTACTATAGATACTTAGTTTTAAGAACGTAGTTTTAATTTTTGGTGAACATTAAAGTGTTTTCATTCATTCAACTAACTCTCTACAAGATAATGTAAATTTCATGTCACTGAAAAGGAGTTAAATACTTTCAATTTATATATTTTTTTAAATGTACATTAATAGGTAATAAGTTGACGCCAACATTTGTTGAGATTTTCTATAATACAAGGATGTGTCACCTACGCCTACGTCGCAAAAGTGAAAATATGTACTCTAAGGTTCTTCTTTTTCTTCGCACGATTTGGTTTGACGCGGTTTACGCATCCAGCCAGAGTTACGTGTAGGTTAACAAACCTCTAAGGCAAGAAGAAAGAAAATACGTTTATTTAATTAGACAAATGACAATGAAGTAAGCAAGAGAGGTATATAAAAAAAAGTCGCGACGGTACCATATAGGTGCAGTTCAACATACGCCAGGAGCCGCTGGTTTTAAACTGCACCCTAAGACACAGATGTTATATATAGATGTTATATATATATTGAGGTGATACAAAAAAAATATCATTTTTTTTCCAAACAGGCTCAAAAGTTTCTTTTGGGTGTAAAAAAAATTATGTGAAAAGATGAACCAAAAAATGTTACCAGACCTTTTTTGTAGAGCGTTCAATTCTCTATAAAGATTGGAACACCGATTTATCAGTCAACCAGTCGTTTGAACGGTACAAAAATCAGAAGAAGCAAAAAAAAAATTCCTGTGTTATTCTTATGGGAATTAAAAAATGCGATGAGGACTATCTTAATATTAATATTATGGGCTCATCTTTTCACATAATTTTTTTACACCCAAAAGAAACTTTTGAGCCTGTTTGGAAAAAAAAATAAAAATAACTATTTTTTTGGATCATCCTAATATATAATATATATACTCTAACGGCCCCGGCAGACGTTGTCCTGCTCTGAAAAAATTAAAATTTAAGACCCCGATCCCAGCGCCACCCACCGGTTCTAATTGTGGCTTTAAACCAGCCGGGAACCGACTGAAACACACAAAAACAAAATCACCAAAATCGCTGCAGGTCATTAGGAGGATTCTAGAACCCGATCTCAGTGCCACCTACCGATTCTAGTTGTGAATCTAAACCATCCGGGAACCCACTCAAACACAAAAACAAACTCACCAAAATCGGTCCAAATGATTGGAAGGATTCTAAAGCCCGATCTCAGCACCACCTACCGGTTCCAACGGAATAAAAAGTATCCTATGTCCGTCTCCTGGTTCTAAGCTACCTCCCCACCAATTTTCAGCCAAATCGGTACAGCCGTTCCTGAGTTATAAATAGTGTAACTAACACGACTTTCTTTTATATATATATATATATATATATATATATATATATATATATATATATATATATATATATAGATAAATACAGTACAACATCCGTCGTAACGAATTACATTTTTTACTGGACGATTGTAACTCCTTCGTACTTTTATTACATAGTTTTATAATTTAATTAGCTGTACCTAGCAGGAGTTGTCCTGCCCTTATAAAACCTACCGGATCCAAGTGAATCATTCCGGGACCACCTTGAAGACTCCCCAAAAAAGTCATTAAAATCGGTTTAATCGTTTAGGTTCAGTTTTCGGAGTTCAGTGACACACACAAACAGAAGAATTTAATATTGTTACGACTCTGGTCTCGACAAAAACAAATTCACACCTGCATACCTGCCTTTATTATTACCTTTCAGCATTTAGACTTCTTTTGCTTACTTTGTGTTTAAAATTTGTGGTTAGAAAACAGCCCATTGTGTATTGTAATTTTTATGGCAGTCATTATGGTGTGTCGGAATTAAAGTACAAGCTAGGAAATTCGGTCCACGCGGCCGGGAAGACATATCGATATTATTATAAAAGCTTTTAGTGAATAATAATCTAAATGATGGTGAAAACCGCTTAAGAATTCCGAGGAGGAGTTTACAGACAGTCACGTAAAGCGACTTTGTTTAATACTATGTAAAGGGGTAACACAACAAGTAAATTTCATTTAGTTCGTATTATATTATTATTCATGGTAAGCGTTTTTGTAGATGTACGAATATTAGATTACTTATAAATAATTTAAAACATTTAAGTGACCTGAAATTGGGGAAAGAAGCGTTTGTCTCTGGAGTGTCAGTGAGTGCAGCCACAAGTCACATGAATATTCAAAGCTCATCCTTTTGCTCTGAATATTCTCACCAATTGAGCCTCGGAGATTGACACTTGTTCCTGTCGAAATTTTAAGGCACAGATATATTATTATCTATATATTCTTTTCTGTGGCTTCCGTACTAAGTCTACTAAGGTTTCAAAAAAGGAGAAGATTATAAATTCTTCGTGTAAATACTTTTCATGTATGTTCAGCCATAGGTAACTCTTTGTTTCAACTTAAATCGATTTCAATCATTCTTTTTTGCATTGGATTCATTCAGTATAGTTTTGAATCTTGAAGTCGGTGCTAAATAAAAACCAACAATATTTTGAAAACATAGTAATCATTATGTATTTTATTTGTTATTTTGCTAGGAAGTTATAAAAAAAACAGTTAAGATTTAAATCACGTGACGTCATAAAACACTACTGTTACTACCTGCTATAAAGAATGCCTTTCTAAGTTATCCTTCGTACTTTACTTCAAATACTAATTCATACAGCAATATAAAGTATTCTTCTTCCATGAATACAAATATTTAGATTTTATTTATTAGAATTGTATAGTTTATAGATAATATAAATAGCCGTACTTTATTCTATGGCATCAAAGTTTAGCCTCGCCTTCTTAATAAAAGTAATCTCATTTTCAGTAGCTATTCAATCTTGAGAATTTATTATCATATTAATTATGATACATTTTAATGTAACAATACTTCGTACTAAGCTTAAATTTAAGACTATATTTTAATTCAGCTAAACGACATTATTTATTTCAAAAATAACTACCGATGGACCAAGACTGGTACTTATAAGGCAATTTGATAGTTGTCTCAACTATCAAATTATTCATACGATGTGGGTGAATTAAAATTTGTCAGTTAGGCGAGGGTAGTCCGCCTCGCCGCCGCGCCGGAGCGGGTCACCGGTTCAAGGCATGCCAAGAAGCCGCCGCCCCGTCGTCGGAACGCGCATTCTTCCTCGCTTCTGAATACCAATGCCATATTATTATGTGTGATCCCGACTCCAGTCCCCTATATAACTGCTATATAACCGACAACAGCCTCCATTGAGGTCTCATTGTGTGCTTATAAGTTCGATCACGTCTCTGCGCTTTTAGATTATCCGTTAATCACAATTAACAATTTCATATTTATACAGATGCTTGTAACACACCACACTGATGAAGTGTAATGCTGATATTAAACGGAGCAACCAAATTGATCAATTTCGTTGAAAGGGGTGGAACTGAAAAGACACGACAGTGTTCAATCATTTGAATGATTCAAGTTTGTACTTATGTAAATCACTTTGGTTGATTCATCAAATTAAAAGACAGAAATGACCGTCTGATGTTAAGGCCTCGTAAATAGAAATAATGGATTTTCAAATGAGTTTCTTATGGTCATTATAAATTATAGACAGAGACAGGAAACTCTTTATCATTAACAGTCAATTAGTGCATCTCAGTTTATTCTCAGTACTATACTTTCTTCCGTAGTAGTACCTACGTATTGAAATAAAATTAAATATGCTGATAATAGACAATCTGACAAATTTCCGCAATCAGTACAATGGGCTTGGTAAGTTTCATATAGAGAGCTACCACAAGATTAGTTTATGACGAAACAACACTGAAAATAGCACTGTAACATAAATAAATGCTTTATTAATTAATATAGGTACTTATGCTTATTATTAATCAATGTAAATTAGCTGGGATAAATGTAATCAGTTTCCAAGCGGTGTACGGATTATAAACATAGGTCATGTAAAGTAGTAACAAGATAGTAGACTAATGCTACGAATATTATCAAAACCTTAGTTTGTTTGTTTCATCCGTGGTGCACTTGAAGCAATTCCTCTACGATGCAACCGGTGTAACCAGAATTTAGACTCCTTCTAATTAAATAAATCTTTCTAATAAAGGAACAGTATTTTCCTCGCTAACATGCAATATTTTGAAGTCCGGCCTATAATTTGAAGCCCGGCATTATAATTTGAACCTCTACCCTATGTTTCTACGCCCTGCGAACCACCCCAGCTCTCACCACTATCGAAAATTTATTGGACAATAATACTCAAACTGAAGTCGCTCAGTCGACAGAAAATCACGGACATCTTTCCAAAATGAACATTTGTGAATAATTGTACAAATTTGTTTCAAATAATAAATCACGCATTTGGATCAAACTTATGTTTACTAGATTTTCCTCCTATCTCCCTAAAATAAAAATAAAAATATCTACTAATAATATCAATCAATCAATATCAGCCCATAAATGTCCCACTGCTGGGCTCGGGCCTCCCATTATAGGGGGAACGGACAGTATACCCGCCACGCTTGTCCAAAGCGGCTTGGCAGGTTTGACACATCGGTTATCTCGATGTGCAGGTTGCATCACGATGTTTTCCTTCACCGTTATTAGCACGTGGTAATTGTAACAATATGCACATAAGATCAGAAAACTGACTAAGAGGTACGCTACCACGACTTAACTACTTACTAATAATATATTAAATCAAATTAATAAATAAACAACCAAACTCTTGGTTATGAACTAAAAAAAATCTCTGGATGAATGTCGAATTATCGTATTAACTGTAGATATGTACATAGACCATCAATCACTATTGTTATGGCATACTAATACACCAGCAGAATATATAACAAGCTTTTATAATGTAGAACACATATTTTTACTGATAAAGTAAAATTTCGTTATACCTAAAGTCTCGTCCTCCTTGCTGATAGACGTTAAAACAATTTAAGCGTTCCTTCCATAATCGAATAAGATGCTGCGAGCTTCTTCGTGGGCCACAACAATTACTAGACGCAAATGACTTTAAATTACGACATTTTTATCGTATTTTATAGGCATATCGATACAGATGTCAATATTTTAATAAAGCTTTCTTTTCTAATTATTATAAATGGCACTGTAAATTGTGCATTATCGTATTAATAGGAATACGTTAGCATTTTAGCAAAACCGTAGGTACACCCAATATAATCGCATTATCAGGCTATCGTTTCCTTCGTGCATAAAAAAAAGTAAATACAAAGTTTAAAGAAAAACAATTTTTAGCTAGACGTGTTGCTGAAGAGTTTCTTGCCGCCTCTTGTCCTTATCAGTAACACCACGTTGCGAAGCGGTGAACATAGACTATGAAGTAAAATTAAATTTTAACCTATATGGACTGTATGGACCTTCAAAAATGTGTACTCCAATGGAACTTATTTTTAATAAAAACTTCTGTATTTGAATATAACCCAATCATTTTTCTCAGTAGCCCCTAGTCTATAAGAATTCGTCAGGAATGTATAGTCTATTTAGCGCTACAAAATTGTCTAGACTCTAGACAGTATCGGGAAAAGTTATTTATGTACTAGTGCGGTGAGTCGGTTTCTAGTCAAGAACTTACCATAGTAATTTGCAAAAACTAACAACTGCACGTATGTCATACAACCTTTTTCAAGACATTTGCGAGAAAACATTACAATAAGTAATAAAACAATCATAAATATCTGTCGGAAACAAGTCTCAACAATCTTTGACGTTTCTTATATGAAACTGTCGTGCATTTGCAAATGGCGCTACATACTTGTGGTGAAAATTAATACTACATCTTTCGTCTCATTTTCTCTATAGTATTAAAGTGGACAAATGTATGACCAGCGCTTTCAAGAAGGTTCGAATATTCAGCTTATTTATTCTCGTAATGTGAAACTCCTTGCTGGATTTATATTTTTCACCTAATTTTACCGCACTTTCCGTTTTATGGTGCATAATTTTTAACTTTCGAACAATATTCATTCTTCATAAAATTATTTTTTGAGCAAATGTATTTAAAAAAAATAAAGGTAGGAGATAGTCGCCATGCCATATTATTATAATAAAGTTTTTTATAGGTTGATAAATATATTGTTTTCTATTTAATTTTTTAAGCAAGTCAATAATAGATTGCGATGGCGCGATATTAGGTCCCAAAAACGTGAAAATTGACAAAAAAAATTATCGCTAAATCTGGATTCTAAAGTATGTACTATAAGCTAGAATTTTATTTATTTTGAAATTTGTCATTTGTGCATTTGCTACTAAAATTAAACATAGAATATTGTTTTATTTTGAAACAATACACAAACATTTATTTTGAATAGTACTTAACAGTCATATCAACTTAAACATTATTTATTAACTTACTTAAATGTCACAGTTTCCTTGATCTATGATTATAGTTAGGTTTATATCATGTATATTACTAGCGAATTTAATAACTTATAATTATTGTTCAAAAGGTAATTATAATTATGAAATATGACACGTGTTACAAGTATTTCTAATTCATTTTAAGGTCTTTATATATACAACGTACTCTGTGTTTCTAAGGTCATCTAGTACAAGTAGTGCTTTAATTAAAAAGATATATTTTATGGGGTTTTTTTTCTATTTTATTATTCGTTTTGGAATTTATTATAAAATATATAGTGACACAAAACACAGGATCGAAACTGAGCAAATATCTATTTTGTAAATAGCCGACACCAAGCCCAAACGTTAGAAATGTAAATCGGTACAATTGGAATGGCGCGCCACCCCGTTACGCCTTGTGATTAGGAAAACGGTTTTTAATTTGAGCGGATTATTATTTTAAGTGTCCTTGGCAAATCAATATTGTTCTTTAATAAGGACCTAAACATTCGTAACTACACAGACAAGATACTAATGCGAGTGTAACGATTAGAGTATTGAAGATCAACACTCAAACTCTGGTGAACAATGTGATAATAGAGGAAGAAAACTTCATTGTGAACAGAGGCCTAATTTTACTAAATTCACAATTTCTTCAAAACAAATTGGTATCACCGTAGAAAAGGCGTTTGCCAAAATGAATATTGAAAAGCTACCGAAATAAACTTTTTTTTCGCGAGTTTTCGCGTATACGTAAATATTTATAAAGATAGAGTAGCTTGTCACGGGCACGCTAGTGGAATTAACAGAATACCTAAATCGTCATAAGCAAATGTACGATTGAGACGAGAGAGTAATATGTAGTAGCAATGGGCCCCAGTTTACTAGTACTTTAGGATATTCAAACTAATAATGGGTACTTGGAAGTACGAATAACGTTCAATTTAGATTCTCAACTAATGCGATCAGTCTAGTAAAATTGGTTCACAGAACACTTTCCTCTGGATTCCTAAAATAAAAAAAAAATCGAGAGAAAAACACACGTAATGTATACTATTACGGTAAGCACCACACGTTATGCCTGGGTTATGGATATTTATTTACTTATTTATTACATAGTCAACAGCTTACAATATTTACAGCTTAGACAATAAACTCTGTTTAATATGATTTTTGCTAATTACTGGATGCTTTACACTCTACAATGTTTACAAAATCAAGACCGCAGTATAGAGTTTGTTTATGTTAAGCTCTGCTATAAATGTAATATACATCCCTATTAATATTATAAATGCGAAAGTAACTCTGTCTGTCTGTCTGTCTGTCTGTCTGTCTGTCTGTCTGTCTGTCTGTTCCGTTTTCACGTAAAAACTACTGGACCGATTTGGCTGAAACTCAGTATATATATATTTTCGATACCGAGGATGAACATAGGATACTTTTTATCCCGAAAAATGGGATAGTTTCCGGGATAAAATGATATTTGTCTGTTTGTTTGTTATGCTTTTACGGAAAAACTACTGGACCGATTTGGCTGAAATTCGGCACATATGTAAATTAAATACTGAGGATGGACAAGGGATAATTTTCATTTTGGCCTTTTTGGTAATTTTGGCCTATTTGGTCATTTTGGCCTATTTGATCATTTTGGGTTATTCGGTCATTTTGGCCTATTCGGTCATTTTGGCCTACTTGGTCATTTTGGCCTTTTTGGTCATTTTGGCCTCTTTGGTCATTTTGGTCTCTTTGGTCATTTTGGCCTATTTGGTCATTTTGGCCTTATTGATCATTTTGACCTATTTGGTCATTTTGGCCTATTTGGTAATTTTGGCCTCTGGTCATTTTGACCTATTTGGGTATTTTGGCCTATTTGGTCATTTTGGCCTATATGGTTATTTTGGCCTCTTTGGTCATTTTGGCCTCTTTGGTCATTTTGGCCTCTTTGGTCATTTTGGCCTATATGGTCATTTTGGCCTCTGGTCATTTTGGCCTCTTTGGTCATTTTGGCCTATTTGGTCATTTTGGCCTCTTTGGTCATTTTGGCCTTATTGATCATTTTGGCCTATTTGGTAATTTTGGCCTCTGGTCATTTTGGCCTATTTGGTAATTTTGGCCTCTGGTCATTTTGGCCTATTTGGTCATTTTGGCCTATTTGGTCATTTTGGCCTATATGGTTATTTTGGCCTCTTTTGTCATTTTGGCCTCTTTGGTCATTTTGGCCTATTTGGTCATTTTGGCCTATTTGGTCATTTTGGCCTCTTTGGTCATTTTGGCCTATATGGTCATTTTGGCCTCTTTGGTCATTTTGGCCTCTTTGGTCATTTTGGCCTATTTGGTCATTTTGGCCTCTTTGGTCATTTTGGCCTCTTTGGTCATTTTGGCCTATTTGGTCATTTTGGCCTATTTGGTGATTTTGGCCTTTTTGGTCATTTTGGCCTCTTTGGTCATTTTGACCATTTTGATTATTTTGGCCTTTTTGGTCGTTTTTTCCTATTCCGTCATTTTAGCCATGTCGGTCACTGTGGTCTTTTGGTAATTTAAACCATTTTGGCCTTTTTGGTCAAGTTTTGTAATTTATTTTGTTGACAGATAGACGGGGGATAGTATATATCATTAGCGATATAGAATGAAGTGAATCTTCCGTGGGCAAATACATAAAAACATTGTGATATAATATAAGCTGTAGCACTTGCTCTTTAAACAAGAGACACGCACTAGAGTTTACCCCGCGGCATAGCCGCGGGGTAAACTCTAGTAGGTATATAAAGCTGAAAAGTTTGTTTGTTTGTTTAAACGCGCTAATCTCAGGAACTGGTCTGGAAAAGGTCTGATTTGAAAAATTCTTTCAGTGTTGGATAGTCTATTTATAGATGAAGGCTATAGGCTATATATCATCACACCAAGACCAATAAGAGCGGAGCAGCAAGGAAAAACGTTTCAAAATCGGGGGGGGGGGGTCTTTGAAAACAAATTCCACGCGGACGGCGTCGCGGGCACAGCGCTAGTATTTAATAAAATAATGCCTGCTGAAGTGTCTCCTATATAGTATATAGTTATTTATATATATATATATATATATATATATATATATATATATATATATATATAAAATATATAAATAACTAAGAAATAATAATATACCTACAGATATTCATATTATATTTATTTATAAGATTCATATATATTATGCACAAATACATATTATACATACATAAAAGTTATATAACTTTGAAGCCTTTCCCAGACAACGAGACTATAGTCGATAAAGAAAAGTTCATTTACAACATTCATTCTGTCGAAAATCGAACCCGAAATCTCTGCATTTCAGCAAACTATTTACGCTTAGTCCGCTTGACCACAAAGAAGTTACTATGTTACAGCAGTTATAATAATTTAATTTTGTCTTTTGAAGTAAATCATGAAAGCAGACAATTTTTATACTAATTTGGATATAAACATCTCAATCGATTTTTCATTAAGGAAAATATTATCCATATTGGTTCTGACATTCGATAAATATTGGAATATAAAAGGTGAAATCGTTGTGGAAGAGAAAATAGACTCGTTGAAATCTAATTTCGCGTAACCATAACGGGCAGGCACTTGAGACCGATGAGCCATCCGGTACAGACACCCGGCTCATATCAATTTCTTAATTGAGACGCAAATTCTTCGCTCCAACGCTTCTTCTGAAAAACTCATCGCCATTGCTCCCACGATATTTCCCCGCAGCCGGCAAAAGCATTAGCTTGCAAAAGCATGGTTAAAATATTAATTTTAACCATGCTTTCTTTAAAAAATTGTAGGCTACTACAAAATCAATAACAACTTCAAAATAATTGAACCGACCTTGACTTTGATTATATTTGATATAAATTTCGAATTAATATATTAGATAATTTATAATAGAGTCCTTGTCCTTCCTCTCAAATGTTTCCCATGTGGTTTTACTTGACGTCGTACCTGGGAGTTATATTAAGCACATGTTAGAATAATATAATAGGTACTTGTATACACTTCCATTTACAAAGACAACTCTTATGATTATTCTGCATTATAAGGATATTAAACTATTAAAGTTGTCTTAAGCATGATACACGGAAGAAGGACTGGTAGATATAACAATCGTCCAGTAAAAATGTAACTGTAGAGAATACTATATCTTTTATTTGTTGAGGGTGTTACAGACACTTGCTTTTACGTTTTGACCTGAAAATTAAACAAAATGTTTGGATTTCATTGGAAAATTTTAGTTAAGTGAGGTAAATCCGCAGAACTCCATGAATGGCGAATATTTGCAAGTAATAAATTAAATATGTACGAGAGCGAGCAACGTCGGAAAAACAAGAATTTCAAGAAGGCCAGTTTTTAGATATGCTATTGCTCTCACTCTCCCCGACGTCATACGGGCAGTCTGGCTGGCGGTAGTGGTTGCGTTCATCAGTGCGCATCGTATCTGTACAGGGAAAATATCAATTTTTCAAAGCATTTTAAGAAGGTTTCTTTTTTGCTTATTATTTTAATTGGATTTGACACATGAATCTATTATTGCCAGACATTTCTATTGCTGTTTAAACCGTGCCAGACGCCAATTCAGAATTGTTTTTTTTTTTTCAAATTATTTTAGTATGGCTGAAATTTTTCTATGACGTTATTTAACTACCTACAAACCCAAAATTAATTTGCCAAACAGTAATTCAATTGTTAACCTTCAGCGAGACCGATCTAAAAGTGTATCAATTAATCTGCTTTAAAATACATACTTACAATTATAGAGCCATTTTATATGAATGTTGCATGAACAAATTGCAATAATGTAAACAACAGACAAAACAAACAATGTTGTCACTTCAGCAATTATTTATCGCTAGTGATTTGTGGTTTTCGATATCAACTTTTTTAAATAAATTGAGGCTAAATAATATGGTTTTTATGGTTCCAGAGTCAAATGACGAAAACCTTGTCCGATTTTTTGTTTTCATTATTGTTATAGAGAACTTTTTGTAATGTTACTGCTTCATTGAGAGTAATGCTAATATAGTTATTGGCCGTTTCACACAGATGTAGCGGTGGATTTAATGTGTATTTGAAGCGACACTGTTATTTATTGTTAATGACGTTAAATATTGACATATAAAGATCATCCGTCAGTAATGTTATATTCATTCGCTGTTATTTTAGGGCCTCTGTGGTTGAGCGGGCTAAGCCTTTGCCGGCCTACCTCACTGCAACGCAGGCACTCCGGGTTCGATTCCTGGATAGTAAATTTCGGAAACGTATTTTCTCCGTTATTTACCATGGTCTGGGTGTCTGAGATTGGCCCCAGAGTGGTCCGTTGTATATATTACCCATAACACAAGCGAAACTTGCTTAATTTGGGGATGTACAATGTGTGTGTTTGTCTGTCTATTGTCTGCCGATTTTAACGCTATATTTAAAACGCATTAGGTCACAATCATTAACTACAACGTTCAACAAAACTGTAGTCTAGTGACTTTCGAACATTTGACCTGATTATTAGCAAGGTGGCCGGGTCTTACCATATAAGTTTTATCTGTGGTGGGAACAACTGAGAACTTCGTTGCTGGCTTAAAGGCCTAGTTGCCAAGCCATAAACAACAAAAAAAAGAATTTCGTTGTTTTAAATATTTAACGACGAAAATGATTAGAATCATGAAAATGAGCAAGCTGACTAAACTGACGAAAATAACCAAACTGACGTAAGTGACGAAAATAATCACTAAAAACAAAACCCATCCTAGTTTCAGGGAAAATCCTCACATAAATCTATCCCAAACTCCATCTATTTTCCGGGATGAAAAGTATCCTACGTCCGTCCTAGCTACTGAACTTACTTATACACCGAGTTTCAGCCAAATCGGTCCAATGGTTTTCCGTGAAAGCGTAATACAGAGACAGACAGACAAAGTTACTTTCGAATCCATAATATAGAATTAGAACTGTTATAGACAGAAATAGCTTTGAAACGCATAAATAAGACTTAAATCGAAGTTAAAAGAAGAAGTAAAAATTTTGAGTTTGAAGTCATTGTGGCTGGCATGGCGAGATTTACGGCCAACACTATGTGAACATGATAATCCGAATAAATTTGACCTCAATGATAATGTTGATTGTCGAAGAATAGTTTTGACTACGAATTAACAAAATTATTTTTGGCCTCTAGTTTTATTTCCTTAAATCAATGTGTGCTTTATCAAAACTGTAATTTTACTGTGATATTACATTGTTTATGTATTAATAATTGATTTGTGATATTTTATTATGATTAAAGTTATACAAAGTATGTGTTTGTAATTACCGTTATAGAGAAGTCATTACCATAGTATAGATGTTATTTACCATTTAAATTGAATAACTTTTAAAATCGATAACTTCTGATTCTCTTATTAGATTTTAGTGCCTTCAGTATTTCTGTTAGTGGAAAGGTTTTTTTACTTTAACGTTATTTTCGTTTTGCGCACATTTCCGACCAGTTAAAATTCTCAAAATAAATAGGAAAAAATTTAAGCGGCGGATCCACCCAATTGTCTTTAAAACATTTCCGGCTGTAATATCTAACTTTAGACATGAGATCAATTAGAATAGTGAAGACTGACTTAATGTGCATACTATTATAAATATTACAATTACCACGTGCTTAACAATGGTGAAGGAAAACATCGTGATGATAACTGCACATCATGGTAGCCGATGCGTCAAACCCGCCAAGCCGGACAAGCATGGCGGGTAGAATGTCCCTCCAGCGCGACGTTTATGGGCCGCTATTATATACTATTAAAAAGTGTAATTCATTGAAAAAATCTTGTTACTTAATTACGAAAATGATCTTCTAAGGAAAATAATGTATAAATGCGAACGTTTTTATATGTAGTGTATTATGTTAGCCTCGCTACTGCCGCCCCTGCAAAGTCACCCGCTTAGTAGCGAGAGTGTGGCATCGATGCGGAGGCGGCACGCAAGGAATACATAGGCGTCGCGTTGGCGGTGTCGTTTACACGTGCACTAAACTACTAGGATTGAGATTCTTATTTGTAGAAAAATATAATAGTCTATCGCCTGCAAATCTGTATTTAGAAAAATAATAATAAACAAGTTTTGCTAAATATCACGTTTCCTCGTAAAAACGCGAACGATATCGCATTTAAATACAACTATTTCTTAGTTCTTACAGAAAAGATAACTACAATAGCGATTTTTTCTTCAAATAGATGTCGGTTCCGTATGATCAATATCAGGACCAGTGTAGTCTTCTTCTACATCATCCCTTAAAGTTTGGCCGAATAGATACGGGCCTTCGTTACACTTTGAACCCTTACAGGAAAAATTGTCGAATTCACAATACTCCCCCATGATAACCTGAAAACAAAAAATATTTTTAAGAGTCCATAGACATTTTGACAAAGACGAAACCATTTTGTAATCGCTATGTTCGGCTGCCTGTCTGTTCGTGTATTACACAGTTCGTTCTCTCGAATACCTAACTGCATGGGTGAATTTGAAACAAAGGTTTAATCTATTTACTTAGTGCTACAAAGTGGAACACGCGAAAAAGATTGCTTGGGGTGATCGCCATGCATGTTACAAAAGGTGCAAAATGATGTTCATTGTACATAGTCGTGTATATATTGTTAGTCAGACTAAGTCTTAAATTCAAAATAGGGGGCAAGTTACTCAAACTCCAAAGGTTTGAAAATTTTGTCCACCCCCCCCCCTCCCCCTCTACCTTTTAATCTACGAAATGGAATAAGAAATTGATACACAAGAGGTGAAATTGACCTATTTAGGCAAGAGGGTTTGAAGCACGATCGTAGCAAGGGCGCTACTAATTCGAGTGCCCAAATAGGCCTTTCACCCGAGATTAACACGCTGCTTTTCAATTCGAATATGAGGAAAGTAAATAAAAACTGATAGTCAAACAAACAACTACGTCATTAATAAAATCCATATCTAAATCTGATGAAACTTCATCACGTAGATCACTTATGAAACGTCAAGAAATATTTTTTTCTGTAGTATTTTACCCGCCAGTATTCTCTCAGTGATGATAATAATAGGTAAATATGAGCTCAAATTTATAATTAAATGATAATTTAATGAAAAGTGATTCATAAGCATAAAATAATGTTACAAAATATTTGATATTTTTTTATTATAATTTATGCCGCAGTTCAATAGTGTCTATAAAAAAGTTGGACATGAGTCGCTTGTTATTATCTATGGTTCGCTTATTTTTTTATTTTTTTAGTAGAATTCGCCACAAAGGCAGGCAAAGGAATCTTAGTCCATACAGCCAAGTCTGATGTATAAATCTTCGTATATTAGCGCAATTGTATTGTAGACAACCCACGCCATTCAAAGGAGTTCTTGTGAAAACTAGAAAGGCCACATTTGACTATACAGTTCACATTTCTCACAAAAACACATAATTATTTCTCAAAAACTATCAATACCCTACAACTGTTGTTCATTTTAGAGTATTTTTACACATTTTTAGAAAATAAAACTGCACAGCGCAACGTCCCCTTTCAGTTCCCGCCAAAAAGTCTGGTACTTATTTTTTGACAGCAGGGAGAATTGTTTCCCAGGGCCCCAGGGCCGATAAGTGCCGCTTTCATTCCTGTTAAACAACTCCAAGCGTAGGTACTTTCAGAATATTTATAATTATGAAAAACATCAAGATGTCACAACTCAAACATATTTTTAATGGAAATTATTTTAATCAATAACCGTTGAATAATTTCTCTCTACCAACCTGGCTTTTCAAAATTTTCAATCTCCTAAAGTGCCTAAATCATAAGTAATCCATCTCACCGTGTATAAAATGAATTATTATGTAAAGATTTATAAGAGTTACCTTTTCTCCAAATGGCTAATTGGCTACGTACGATAATTTCGGTAACTTTTTGTAATTTTAAACCTTGATGAAATTTGTCATTTTTGACACATAGTCTTCGATAATTTAATCTGGCAACTTGTTCTCTCTTAGTTTTCAAAGTTTACAATTTATCTTGTTATAAAACTACTACACGCTGCGGCACGGAATATAAATAGAAGAATGTAGCGTAAAATGAAAATGAATGATGCAAGATCCACTGGAGTACTACAGGACGGCACAAAGCAGGGATCTATTTGTTTAAATACCTTAAACTTATACATAGCTTTTAACTTAAATGTTAAAATACTCCCTAGTACTTTATCAAAAAATACAAATGGCCTTCTACGAGTCAGACTTGCGTATCGTTATTCTACTAAAAAATGTGTCTATTATGACATCATATTTAAAGTAATTTTGAAAATGAATAAGTTTTTTTATTTATTTATCTATGAGAATATCTCGTACCATAGTTGGATTTTCTGGATCCGGATGTGTATCACAAACACATTGGCCACAAACACATTTCCCTCTTCCTGAACATTGTACACCTTCCGTTACATCTGTTGGATAGCAATGACGTTCCAATTGACCGCCGGCACACGAACATTCGGCGTTTTCTTCTAAACTAACTGCAAAAGAGTTGTGCAAATAAAATACTAGGCTGATAACTTATGACTGTGTAGATGAAACAAACCAACTTCCTAAAATATTTACTCGCATACATTTGTATACCTATGATATCTTCCTCCATGACCTAGATGGTCCCAAATGGAAGAAGATGGTTTTTTGCATTGTCTTTTTCCAGTTTCCCATTTTATGAACATTTTCGTTTTAGGAAGGTACTCACTTGTATAAATACGTATAACTAACAATTTTATACAATGTTAGAGATATAACTTACATCCATATTCTGTGTGTTTGATAGTGTCATTCTTACAATAATCTTCGAACGCTGGAATTTGATTTGAGAAACACTTTTGCTCAGTTGGACACCAAGAACAATGTTTTAGCTTTAAACAGTCTAGACACGATGTTTTAACCGTGCATACGGAACGTATATCAATAACATATGAACGCCTAAGTTTTGCATTTACTTCAAAAGTCAATGATAAAAAAAGAATACAAAGTAAGTTAGTAAAAAAAAACATTGTAACGGTTTACAGTTATTGAGACTTCCTTTAGCAATGAACGTAGTAAACCGTCAGCAATTAATTGACTAACTACTGTATGTTTAGCCATGACTTAATTATTGTTCATTGATACCACTAAAGATAACCTTTAGTCCTATATTACGAATAAACAACAAACGTTCTTGTTATAGATTTACGTAGGTATGTAATAATTTTGCTAAATTTAAAATATTACGCGACTCCTCATTGGGTATCTCACCCGCGGCGAATTTGTGATATAATTTCAGCGTTCCAGTAATGTTTAATAGTAGATTGTTGCACGAGAGGTGACGGTGACCTAGTTAGCGCATGAGATAGTTTGGTGAGCGTATCGAGGGCGTTAATAGTTCGAGTGCCTAAATAAGCCTTTCACCCGAGGTTAACATGCTGCTTTATATTTCGAATATAAAAAAGGAAAAAAAAACAACCATAGTTTTCATCCCGGGAGAATGCATAGTTTGCGATATTCGACGCAGATACTAACTGGGTACGGGTGCTTCGATAAGTATCTGCATTTTATCGTGGAAGGTTATTTGTCTACCCCTCAATGCCGCCAGTGCGGCGCACTAGATACTAGGTTCTATACGCTGGTCGAATGTGCTACATGGCAACCTCTGAGGTTCCAGCTCGCGGCCATCGTAGGGCCAATCGTTTTGTTGGGGAGCTTGGTTGAGGCCTTGCTCCACAGCACGATCATTGGCAGGCGGTTTCATCCTTTTATGAGACAGTAATGCCTCGCAAGGAGACCGCCTAAAGGGAAAGGGGAGAACTGCGCATGCGATTCCCGGACGCCGTCATCAAACTGGTCTCTGGAGACGCAGGTTTGCTCCCGTGATTCCATCATAGGGCTCCGCTCCAGCTCGGGGATGCGGCGGGTCTAACCTCTGCTGGTGAAGTTGGTTACTCTGCATCCCGGGGTGGCCAAAGCTTGATAGGCATCCGCCCAAGATATGTGAGTAACTTTGTTCTAGACCTCATGTTCTTCCAAAGGTAATCGGTAATGGGACGCAGGCTTAGGTTTAGCAAGGTATTTGGGAATGGCTTTACCAGATTGCACGAACACGCTGCGTGACGCTTCTCACTGCGTGACGCTTCTCACTGCGGATTGGTCCTCACCCCATTGAATGGACCCAGTATGGTACGACACGTATTCCCCTGCGCATTAAAAAATAAAGTTTGCTATATTCACAGTTATGCACATAATTATAACACAAAACTGCCTAAAGGTACGACCGCACCTGCGATGGTGTTAAAGATTTGGACTGTGGCCGAATATTTAAAGCGTTAAAAAATAAAGCGGTTAACATAGCCACATTAGTGTACATATCCGTGCAGGAACGGAGAAAGAATACAATTTCCTGCGGCCGGGCGGCCTGTCGTAAAAGGCGACAAAACAACCCACAGCCAGCTGATAGGGTATTTGCTCGACTGGATAGCGACCACCCCTGGTCTAGATTACGCCATAACAACCCTGTGCTGTGTTCCGGCATAAGGAATCAGGTTCCAGAATCCGTTAAGAGAGCAGCAGCGCATTTGTAGTACCTTTGGTGTTGCAAATGTCTATAGGCGATAGTAACCGCTTTCCATTAAGTGCGCCATCTGCCTGTCTGCTGCACTCTTGACTTAAAAAAAAAATATTACGTTATCTGTCAATATTTCATGTCATTTACAATGTCGCATCTCAAATAATTCATTAGCGAAGGATTAATCATTCGCTATTTTTGTGTATATATCTGTCACATTATCACAGGTGAAGCTAAATGGTGCATACATTCTAGGCAAGATTCGAAACCGTAGATTAAATATAAACGGTATTAGATGAATCAACGAAAATGAATCAATTCGGTAGAAAGGCACAGAATTGAAAGGACATATTGGCGGCCCACATTATGGAAAGCGGTTATTGTCCCTTAAGGACATTTACAACACCAGAGATGCCGCCAATGTGCTGTTGGCCTCGATGGGGAAGACTGGAAGCTCTTCATTAATGCTATAAAACAACTCAATGTCGTTATGGCGTCATATGCATACAGATCAGGGGACGACAGGGGAAAAATGCAGGCAGGCAAATATCCTACCAGTGTGTCTATGGGTTAGTTTGTCAAAGGCTTATAGACCTGTTTGGCAAGCTATAAACAAAAATAACTTTAAAATAAAATGAGCAAATGACATTAAACATTTCAACATTTTTAACAATCTAGCAACCAGCAATTCAAAAATACTGGAGAGTATTATACATAGCATAGATATTATAATATACACTATATATAAAATGGATGAGCCTCTCTGGAATAAAATATCAAAATGTTATTTACCCGGTCCTATAGATGGCGCTACAAATACAATCGGTATTATATTCCTGTGTATACCAATAGATGGCACTATAATTGATAATTGTATACCACTAGATGGTACACCCTGTTCTAAATTGGAATAAAGGAAAATACAGATTAAAATTAGTTTAAAAATCCTATATATTCGTATGTAAACACTAATTAACACTAATAATCGTATGTAACATAATTTATGCCTTAAGTATAAAATAGTTCACAAGAGTACTTCATGTAAGCGTGCGAGATTTACCAAATATTTCTATAACTTGTGGTTTCATTTTTGCTCTTAAGATCTCGTCAGTGAGATGAGAGATATATTTATCCGATGATATTGCCCAGCGCCATCTGCCATCTTAAGTGAAGTTTAAGCGCACTAAATGAATGATGGCGCTAGTTTCTGTACATTTTTTATTTTTCCATTATGTAGGCAGATCCACTGGGATAATATATTAATGTGTATTGTCTATGCTGGAGATGGAGAAGTTATAATTATTTTTTTCAATTGTATACAGAATAGTCCAAAATGGAAAATTATACCAAAGGAAAGAACGTAGAAGAAGAATTTGATCGTAGCAAAATACCTTTGAAAGATTTACCTGCAAACTTTCTTTGGATGCAGGTAAAATAATTACCTAAACATTTTTACATTACCTGTTTTCATTATAATTTTGTTCTAAAATAATATTGATGATATCTTACAGGTAAAAGGCGGTAGCAAAATGACTAATTTACTATCTCACGTATCTGGTATATTATATGATAATGCTGCTACTGCTATAGTGTGGAGTGGAGCTGGAGTGGCTATTCCAAAAGCAATTTCTTGTGCGGAGATTATAAAAAAGCAATTTGATATAGAGCATCAAGTAACGAAATTATGTTATAAAACGTAAGATTAATTTGTTCCCTTAAACTGTAGTGTTAATATTAAAATACTTGGTTTCAAGTGTATACATTTTAACATTGATGTTAACTCAATGCTATCATAATTGTTTCTAGTTTAATTGTAGGGGTGCTATTCAGCTAAGCAGTACATGAATTTTAAGTAGTTCGTGGACAGAGCGGGTGAGGGGGAACTTACCCACTCTGCCCTTACCTTTTCTACAACCTATATGGTCTGGAGTTCTTGAAGTATTAATTTTTGGTAAAGATAACCTCATCCATTTTTTTGCTATATTATTGTAATGGACGGTGAAAGGTTGAACTAACAGTGATTTAGGTCAGGGTAGCTTTAGACCAAAGAGCATGAGTCAAATGTGCAGCCGGAGTGTGCCAGAACTTACTAATAACCATTTACTATTTATTTTATATACACAATTTATAATTTTATCTTTATAGTTTGTTATTTGAAAAAAATTCATGGTTACTCTTGTAGTGTATGTGAATGTGTTGTGCTGTGAATTTTCTTAATTTTTTGGTGACTTTTTTGTTCTTTTCTGTTGATCCTTGCACCAATGATATTAGTGAAAAATAAATGAGGTTCCATTTATTAAAAAAAAAATATTACAAGATATGTGGACCATAGGGGTTGTAGCAAAAGTCCACTCCACAACCCGCTACATAAAATTCATGTATCAAACATCTATGGGTATTTTACCAATTGTAATTATTATTGTCATCACTTGTGTATATTATAATAATTTACAGAGTTGAAGAACACTGGGAACCAAAACTTGATGGCCTTGAGACACTTGTAGTGAAGCGCCAAATACCTGTTATTCACATTTTATTGTCTCCTGATGCTGTTCCGGATGTAAATCAACTAGGGTATATGAATTTATTATACTTATACATGTATTATAAAATTCTAAACATGTGTCAATACAATGAAGCTATTTAAAAAAGACTACTGGAATAGACTACATAAACAATGGAGAACACTGCAATTTTTTATTATTTCTTGTCTGTTTCTTTGGTTTCATGTAAAAACAACTGGGCCGATTTCAATGATCTGCAGCTGATAATTAGACTTTAGTCTGTGCTTTTATCCTGAGAATCCAACTTGGAATTTTTTAGGATTGATTCACTGATCAATAGTAATAAAATATGTGATACTTTTCATTCCAGGAATCCCAGGAGAATTTTCCTGGGAGCAGTTTATTGTTATTTGCGTGCATAAAAATTAGCTTATTCTGGCAGTGTTCACTAAAACAGCTTACATTCTTAAATGCTGCGGTACTTTGTGTTCCAGGAATCCTGTGGGAGTTTCAGTGTGGACAAAGTTGCGGGCATATCCTAGTTATACATATGATGTATATGTGTTATATATAATGTAATTAAACTTCTTAATAGTAAGTCACATGCACTTGAGCTTAGCTAGAGTAATTTTTTCACTAATTTATTTAAACTTTGAAATTTTGTCTGCAGGTACCAGACATTAAATGGCAAGAAATTTTGGCAAACAGATCAACAGAATAACAAGCCTAAACAAATTCAATCCAATAAATCAAAAAAACCTTTTAAGCACAAGAAAACATAAACTGCTCATCAACGTTATAAATATATATTCTATAATTCCTCATTAAAAACAGCCATTTATTTACTTATTATAATGTACAAAGATGTCTTAGAAATGGATATTGTATGTTATATATGGTCAAAAATATATATTACGTAGTTAGTGTGGTTTGAAATATTTTATGTAAAATGTAGTTTGAACAAAGTAATGCCATCTCCCTTTGCCTATTAAAAACTACATACATTACAATTATGTAGATTTAGAAGCAATATTATCTTTACTGTGGGCAAAGAACTAGTCGCCCCATAATAGAGGCAAGCAGTACTATATGTATCTATACATCAGATAATATAGTACTGCTTGGCTCTTATATTTTAAATGTGAGTTTGTTTGTTAAGCTTTCATATTTTAATTACTTGACTGATCATGAAATTCTGATATGCATCAGGGGCATAACAAATGTCAGGATACCTTTCATTCAGAAAAAAACTTCCAGAGGGATACAAAAATAAAGCAAATTTTTGATAATGGGATAGAATACCCATAAAATTTTCTTATAAACAAATAAAATACACATAGTACTTAATTATTTAATTTCAGACACAGTTCACATAACTGTTTAAAATAAATATAATTTATATTTAAATCTTACATACATATAATTAATAACTAAAACTAATTCATTAAATAACTGTTACAATTACTACACTGTTAGTCTGTTACCATTTTAGTAATGTCAGATACCCTCTAGTGATTTAAGTTTGAAAATGTAACATATGGATACACTTGGTGTTTACATTATATAATATATTCTTAAATATACTACTTACAATACAATGTCTCAAAGCCTATACCAAACTGTATGGCCACTCTAAGCAACAGATTGCTATGAAAGATGTTTTTTATAGAATATTAGGTATTAAAATGTTATGTGCACATTATATTAAGAGGCTATAAAGTTTGGTGAGACTGCAGCTATTGAAATGAAACAATTCCTTATTTAACATTGTGTTTATTCATTATAAATTATGAGCTATATGATTATGAAAACAGTGAAAGAAAAGAACTTTTATGTATTAAGTGATATCTATAATATAAATAAATAGTACCTAAATTATACTATTGTCTTAAGTTCATTACTTCATGTAATTTCAGGCATCTGATTCACCTACTGCTGGGGTGATAGGTGCCTCATCATCAAGTTTCGGCAGTATCAAAATCTCTTTTGAAATGATTGAGTATTTTGTAACAAAATAAGTGAATCTCTTGCATAGATGCGTTTCTTTTTCAAAAGCATCAAATATTGCCCGGTGATGGAAATATGCATGAGAGAAGATTCTATACACTCTTCTACATACAGAACCCAATTTCGCTACTGATGACTCCTTAATGCTTACTCTGAAATCACAAAAGAATGTTATTAGGGAACTATCAGTGCCTGTATTAGTTATATATTAATTTATTAACATACTGTATCTGGACACTTAAGCTATTTAAAAAAAACAACTAGGATAGACTATGTAAACAATGGATGGAAAATCCTGCAGATTTTTTCCAGGAGTGGTTTGTAGTTGTTCAGATGCATAAAAATTAGCTTATTCTGGCAGTTTCCATTACATTCTTTCTCAAATGCTGAGGCATTTTAAATCAAGAATGGATGAAGTCGCTGGCATATCCTAATATTACTAAGCTTAGGAGCCTTCAATAAATTACAATTAAATTATGTCATACATTAAAGGGGGGAGGGGGTACGATGAAGTGGGACGAAATCCCACCTTCAGGGCCCTAAATTTCAAGTATTAATGAAAAACTTCAAAATATATCCAACTCTACAACAGCATGAGAAATATTTAAATTCTTAAAAAATAATCTACAATTACTATCCAGGTTCAATACCTGACATATTAAGTTTCAGAGATGAACTTTCTGTTATTTTCTATGTTGATTATTATTGTATATCACCCAGAACACAAGTGTAACTTGCTTAGCTTGGGGATATATGATGTGTGTGTTTGTCTGCTGATTATTTATGTATTTTTTAATATTTTATGGTTTTAGTTATACATAATATACTATTAGTGGGTAATTCTTCATAATATATAATATCTATCTTCATTACAATACATCTGCAGGGCATATCAGTGTTTATGCAATAAATTTAAAAATTGAGCAAAATATCAGAGGCTTAATTTAGAGAAGCAGATTTTGAAAATATATTAAAAATTTTGTCTGTTACAGCATCACATGAAAACTACTGAACAGATTTAAATAAAATTTGACATGAGCTTAAATCCCAGATTACTACTTGGATACTTTTTATACCAATGTCTCTGTGTGATAGATTAATATAAACAAAAAGTTAGCCTTGCAGTCACATTTTTTAAAATACCACCATTGCCACTTACTAATTAATAGATGCCAAAATAATCATGGCAACGAGAACAAAATTTCACTGACACTACTAGTTGATATATAAATGTATGTAAGTGAATTTGTTTAGAGACATTTACATATTTGTTCCTTCAGTCTTGGGTACAATGTACTTACCACAAACATTGGTACAGGTTTCAATAAAGAGGATGACCATAAGATAATTACTGCAGGTATTGCTGCAGTTTGAGGTATGTGTGACAGAAGGCACAGTAAAAGCTTTAGTATATACTAATATAAAATTAATCCTACTGCACCTGCTTGGAAAATATTTGTTGCTATTGAGTAAGCAAGCTGCTCCATCCAGGGTATGTCTGGTATAGTCAATAGCAGGGCATTCTTTTGGTGTTTTGTGTGCAGCACAAAGGAATATCCATTGTTCTGTAGCAGTCATCTGTGTGCAAGTCTCAGGCTTACACTCACTTTGTAATCTCACAGCCAAACCATTGAGCTCCATGCAGAATTGCCTGTAATATATTTTTTCATTTGAAAGTATAAATTGTCAACCTAATTATTAAAATGATTATTTTTCAACAAATCATCTAGCATTTACATTTAAAACCCTATTAATAAAACAACTAATGTGCTATATACTATCTCAATTAGTATTCTATGTATAACACACTTGTTAGGCAGTTTACCTCAAGTGCTCGTATTTCCACACTCCTTCATCTTGAGCCTCGGGCATTTTCAAAATTGCTTCAAGATTAGCTGGATCTCGTCGAATAGTTTGTTGAATGAATTGAGGTACTGCTAAAGTACTGTCCATTTCTTCAAATGGTTCATCGGGCCAGCGACAAAAATCCTATAAAAGGAACCACTTGCGAAATTAAGATTTGTCTATATAATAATACGTTATGATTACATTATAATAATGACCACTGCATTAGGAATATTGAATAATATTTCATACTACCTTAGCTTTTGTTCCTGGGCGGTTTCTCCTCAAAATTTGTACGTCAGTCATTTTATGCAAAATGGATAGTTTGGGGAGAAAAACACGTTTTGTCTGTTTTCAATCCTAATAAGTTTTTAAAATAGAACTGTGAAGTGTTAAATAAATACACTTTATTGTAAAAATCGGATCGATATATAAATCAGCAAAGCATTCAACAAAATTATAAACAAAATTCACCTTTTTTTGTACGAATGTGGCTACCACAGAGTACAGAGTACTTTATATATATATATATATATATATATATATATATATATATATATATACTGGTATTGAGTTAAGTCATAATGTACATACTAACGCACTCTATCGGTATACGGCACTATTCAACGGCAAAAACCGTCCAGGGGGTCTAGTATTATTTTGATTTTTATATTAGACTTTTGGAAATTGCGGGAGTTAATAATTTAACTCCTGCAATTCCCAAAAGCCTTTCCAAAAAATGTTTATTTGTTAGTAAATAAAACAACAATTTAGCGGTAGTGTGATTTATTATGTTTCCTTTTATTAAAATATGCAAATGCATACATTTTCATAACATCATATGTATCCACATCTAATCTGGTGCCGTTACGATGATTTACTTACAAGTTTTACCGCATCTGGGCACACAACAACCTCTTTCAGAAGAAGCCATAATCCAAGTTATCAGAGAACAAATCGTTAGGCAAATCGGTGTTCAGGGTACATGCGTAAGTCCAACGTGATCACAGAACACTAGTAAACGTGATAAGCGAAGTCTTCGGAGTCCAGGAATCAAACAAAGTTATCGAAAAATAATCGAAACACAAACAAAGTAGATATATTCACGAGTCTAACTCGTATCGATCGCAATGTCTTATTGGTAAATTGACAATTCATCAAAAATCCAGTAATTAAAGTTAAAAAGAACTTTAAAATTTGAAAAAGGTGAGGAATAGAAATTACACACTTTAAAATATATTTATTAGCTGACATGGCTTGCCAAAACATAAAAACATATCAAATATTTCCTAAACAAGTATTAAAACAACTGCGTATAACGAAACATATTATTTTCTTTCATTTCGTGTTCAATTTGAGAACAGTGACATCTACTGCAATATGTACCTAATAATAGAACGCAAAAAATCTCAAAAAAAATAATTGTAGTGACTGTTATGATACTGGTGGCTACTCTTTATACCGCCTTGTACACAGATCACATATTTTATTTAAATAGGTTTAGTAGATAGGTCTTTAAGTCAGACGTTAGATTACAATGTAGTTTCTTCATTTTTGTGTGGCACAGCTGAACTGTATCTTAACAGCTGATGCCAAACAACGGAGCTCTTTTGAAAACTCGAAAGGCTACATTTGACTACATAGTTCACAATTCTCACAAAATACATATCTTACAACTATTTTTCATTTTAGAGTAATTTTACATATTTTTAGAAAATAAAACTGCACAGGACTCTGTTCCCTTTCAGTTCCCGCCAAAAACTTCTCGTCATGTTCACTGTTCATTTTTTAGTTAATTTATATTTTTAGTTAACATAAAATGGTGATCACACATTACGGGACACGTCCAGCAACTACTTGTAAAAATGGAAATGGACACAAAGTACAAAACGTTATATAGGAGATATGGATAATTTCACACGGCTTAGGCCTTTGTATGACTTCTTTAAAAAAAAACTAATGCTATTGACAAGGCTGTATTGACTAAGTCTTTTCCCTGCCTCTGTGGCAAATTTGGAAAAACAACAAAAAATGAAGTCTGTCAAATGTCATGTATGATCATGTCATTAATAATTTAGGATTTACGTTACACTTACAGTAGGTATATACTGATATTGTTTATGTATGAGAAAAAATTAAATTCGGATTGCAAACCAGTCTAATTACGTTACGAAGAAGTTATCTAATTTTCATTTAATGTGTTGTTGAAACATTGTACTTATTGTAACTCAATGTGTTGAAATTAAGAAAGTTTATTATTAATAGACAATAATTTTAAATGAGAAAGTTTTCAATATCTTATTAATTGGCCTTTTCATTAAAAATGTCACTGACAAAAGTTTTAATTTTAATTGTATATGTCATCAATAATTGCTTATTCGCGTTGAGTGATATGACTGAAAATTCATTTGGAAAGTACACAGAAGGTATTATAGCTGCATTTGGCGATTTCAATTCTGATGAGTTGACTGATGCCTTTGTTATAAGAAGCGACACATCGACTGTAGAAGTATTTCTTGCATATGATAAGGAACCTTTTTTAAGACCATCGACATATGCTTGTAATTTCAGTAACTTCTTCATAACAAGTATTGTACCTGGCGATTATGATGGAGATGCATACATGGATATACTGATAACAACTCAAAACTATAACGATTCAACAAACTTGAATGCAGTGCGCGTTTTGTGGGGTGGAACTAACAAATTAAATTGTTCTGAAGCAAATAGTATAAAAGCTATGACTATAGGACAACCTCTTGTGTTAGATTACAACCGTGATATGATTTTGGACCTATTCGGAATAAATGCTCAATATCAACGAGTGTTTTGGATTTTTAATAATTCTAGAAGTGTTCCTGAGGAAAAAGTAATGAGTGATGGTTTGATCACCGAAATTAAACTACCTCATTCCAATGCCTTTCTAGATGTTAATGGTGATGATGCAGCTGACCTACTGGTGACAACTACATCTTCTGTTGAAATATGGTTGAACAATGAATTAGAAGGATTCACTCATAATAGTAGCATAGAATTGCTCATTGGTCACACAACAATCTATGGTCAAGCTTTATTCTTAGATGTTGCTTTGTCTGGTGACTTCTTCTTAGTTATACCAGTCTGTAATGATATTGAGTGTGTTAACAGCACAATATTAATTTATGATAACCACCAGTGGCATGATTTGCAAGTTGATTTTAATGATGGAAAAGGGACACTCTGGCGATTTATACCACCAAGGGGTGAACTTTATTTGGACACAATAACAATGAGAAGTGGTGACTATAATATGGATGGGTACCCAGATTTACTTGTGACTCTCTCTCCAGTCAATAATTATGAACCTCAAGTTTTTCTGCTTCACAATATTCCATGCAATTGGGTTGAGTGCAAATTCCACAGATCTTTTGAAGTACATTGGGATAAATTTAATACATTTGGAAAGGATGTTGTTATGGCTACCTTTTATGATTTCTATATGGATGGTGTGCTTGATATTATCTATGTAAAGAAAAACTATACAACAAATACACACACTATGCATTCATTTAGAAATGAATTGGAATATGATACAAACTTCATTAAAGTTATTGTTGTAACTGGATTAACAAATGACAGAGTACCAACTATTAATAGAACATTGTACAACAGAAAAGTTACTTTTGGTAAATAATTCTTAGTTTTTCTTTGTTGTTACATCCATAATGTGTTCACCATTTAACTCAGTTTTATTTTTTCAGGTACCAACTTACCGGGCCCAAAAATTGGTTACAATACTTGGTCTCAAGAAGGCAACTATAGAACAGGTGTCTGTGCCCAGTTGTCCCAATCTGCATATTTTGCACTTCAATTACCATACTCTATATTTGGCTTAGATCGCACCCCTAACTTTGTAGACACGCTCAATGTTGGTCTGTCTGGGTTTTCGAAAAGTTGGACCCAAATAATTCCAAATTCACAAATAGTTGTAATACCAGCACCTCCCTATGATCCATCTCAGTGGAAAGCAAGACTCTTTGTTACACCTAGCAAAGTAATCTTGAAGAGTGTCTTTGTTTTAACAGCAATTATTGTCATAATTATTGGATGTGTATTATACCTGCATTGGAAAGAAAGAAATGACAGACAAGATATTATAGAAATAGATGAAAAAACATATGTTAAGATTTGATGTTTTAAAAAAGAATTTATTATTTTATTAGAGCTCAAATTATCGGAAATACTGTTTATAGTCTGCACGAAACATTTAGCCTTTTTTAACTTCAGATATACTGATTACAAGAATTTCATACACTAATTTGCCATGTGCTTGCAAGTGTCGCGTCCAATTACAAGCCTCGGCGAAAGGCTCTCGTGTGACGACCGCGTAATGTCCTTACGGACAAGGTCGACGATATTACAAAACGGCTGGCCCGCTCGCGGTTAGGACGGCAAGCTGGCAGGCACCGACAGACAGACAGACGGCGGGCGTCTCAGACAACGCCAATCACGATCTCTCCACGTCCTCGCGAGGGACGCTTGGAGACATAGTCCCCTACAGGATAGACTAGGCGTTTTGCTGGGAAGTTTCTTTCGCCGTTTCTTCTCTCCCAGCCATAACACGTTGCGAAACGGCAGTAAGATAGCGTAGGCCGCCGCGAACCGCCGATCCCAGTCCGCCGGGATCCTTTCCCTCGGGCTTTATATTACCCGTCGCCCGTTCTCAATTAGTTCATCGTGTCGCCCTATGGCGGGCATCATCAGATTCATCCCCCTCTCATGGCAACAGTCCAGCCGAGGTAAAACTCCCTAGGGAGCTCCCTCAAGCAAGTTGCCCCCGGGCTCCGAGCGCCTTCGCGAAGGCGCTCGCCCCAAAAACCCCGGTAAAGTTGTGAGGTCTTCGGACCAACAACATAAAGTCAAGTCAAATAAAAAAAAAAGCTTGCAAGTGTGTTACTGTCAAAAATTCTCAATTCATACCTTTTTTTGCGTGTGTAAAAGATAAATGGTGGGTCATTTACAAAACTTTCCTTACATTGGGAAGTGAGAACTGGATATTATATACATGTCACCATTAATTTATAAATAAATACCCTTGAATTATAATCTGTCTTGCGAAATTTTAAACAGGCACAATACTGTGAATCGCATGCAACATCACAATTTGATGTCGATAGATTATAATGTACCAAAACATAATTTCTTATTAAATTGTAAGCGGTATGTTATGGTTCACAATATTCCGAAAGTTTACAATCTCGCGAGATTGATTTATAATCTAACATATTTTTGCAATTTAACGATGACATATGCATAGTACTCATTAACTTTGCCACATAATATGACTTCATTTGAACATTATTGTGATTAATACAAATAGTTACATTTAGGTATTCATTTTGTCCATTTTAGCCTGCTTTAAAATCTAGTATCGTAGTTAAAGTGAAGAGCACCTACCAAAATTTATTTTAGAAGATGGGAACCACAATACGATCTCATTTATTTGAAGATGGTCTAGGCTTCGTGCTCGTTCAAAATGTATTAATATTACCTGTATTTTATACAAAATCTGTGATAATGCTTATTGTTAATATGAAATCATAATTATTATTTTGTAAGTCAATAAAAGTCTATATTATAATCTTTGATATGCTTTTATTTACTACCTGCACCTTGGGTTAAATTAGAATATTAGTGTAAAATTCATGCTATTTTAACAACTATATCAATATTAAAATCACCTACTAATAAAATTAAAAACATAAATAAGAATTATTGGTTTATTAACAAATATTTAGGAAAATTATAGTTAAAATAAAATTGATAGCACAAATCTAATCCATAAAGTTATATGTAAAAACAGCATTATTGTTGACATGTATCTTGTGTATAGTGGTGATAATGTGGCCCATGCTCAGATAACTAAACTATATACATTCGAGGCGACCTTCATGTAAAGAGCCACACACAGCAAATAAGTTGCATCATCATCCGTATGTCAGAATAGAAAAGTGTGGAAGGAAAAGACAGATTGTGCCGACCCCAATTAATTGGGATATGGTGAAAGAAAAGACAGAGACATCAATACAACCTAGTTGTGGATTATAAATATCTACCAGGCGTTCACGATAACTTGACGAGCAGGGCTTCTTTATATCTTTGACAATCTGTACTTACGAGAAATAATAATAAAAAAAAAATGAGGAATAATAATTACAATAACAAAATGCGAATTGTTTTTTATCATACGAAAGTTGTCAAGTAGTAGTGGTAATCTTGAGAGGTATAGTGACTTTAGCTTCAAGGGGTAAATATTTTTAGGAGTTTTAACCCTGTTCATCAAATTATCATAGACAGACAGTAGTAGCTACTGTCTGTCTGTCTGTCTATGATAATTTGATGAACAGCTAGGCTACAGTAGTAGCTACTGTCTGTCCATAATAATTTTAATAACTTGCTGCTTCTATCACATCGAGATAAAAGAAGCAGGCCTAAGAAGTACTGCATTGACATTCAGAACAATATGTGTGTCGGGCTCACACTAAGGTATCACGAAGACCATGTGAATGAGGAGAATAAAAAGTATGAGAGCTTTGTATCCAGTTACTCTATATTCAACTGGGGCTTCACATTAAGATGCTAATAATGGTTAACATTGAAATCTATATTTAATGCCTAGTTTTGTGTTTATGCTTCTTATCTTTCTTTTTCTCCATCTTTTCCAGTTTTCTGCAACAAATAAGATATATTTTTTTAAAAATGGCTTTCCTAACAGCTGGTTTTTATATCAGTATGATTCATTCATTTGTAAACAAAATAATAGTCAGGTAGAGGTAACAAATAAGTGGATTTCAATATACTTAATACATCTATTCTAGGCCTTCAAGTATACCTAAGAAAGAATAAATGTTAATATGTTCCAATGTTTACTGTAAAGAGAAACTCCACTTTCACTTTGTTTAATCAATTTTATACTTGATGATAAACTTTAAAATTTAGGACTTACTTCAACAATTTCTTTTTCTGTTTTTTTGTCAACTGACTTATAAGGTCCATTTCAGTCATATTTGTGGAATCTGGGTCTTCAATCTTTGTTGCTGATAATGGCATTGCTCCTGGTTTCATAACTAAACCAGTGTCCCGCATTTGTTGCATCAATGTAGGCACATCAGGTTTCTCTTCTTCCTCTTCTGGGGCTGATGTCGAAGCTTGTAGAGCTCTAGCCTCACTCATGGAAAGTGTATACATAGTGCATTCCTTATCTGGAAGTATTTAAAATAATTATAATCAGACATATAGATTTTAATTTCTAAGCTAGTCAAGCAAATTTTTTGTGTTATAGCAAAAATGCAATACAATGCATGACCATGGTCATAGGCTGGGCTACCTATGCCAAAATAAATATTGCAAGTCATTTCTAACAGTTAACCTGTAATGTATTGAATAGTACAGAAGACCGAGTGGAAGCTTATTTTAAATTATTATTTAAAATAAGCTTCCACTCAACATATGTGATTTATATAAATCACATAATTTATGTGTGTTGGTTTCTTTTTTAATGTATGCAAATTCAACTGCTAATATCAATTTTTTGCTTAGGAAGTAATATAATTAGGATAGTGAACAAATATAGTCTATAGTGTCCATTAGGGCATTTCCATTTATGCAGAACTGAAAAGTGTAACTATAATATTTTAACCCTATAATAGAAAAACTGATCTCTCTATAATGTAAAATAATTGTAATTTGTAAATATTGTTCACAATATGCTTATAACATTGCCACTAACTTATGTGAATTATAGCTTACCAAGAGGAACTTTAAAAAGTAATACAAGAAAGTTTTATGTCAGTATTCAAGGTTAATTGTACTTTATAAAGACTCAAGACTGTTAACCACCCTTTAAAGTCTGACGATATAATTTGTAGTTGTAAACAATTTGACAGATATATTTATATATTTAATACTTATTTGTATTACTAATTTATTAATAAAACGTTAATAACATACCAGTATTTATGTGACCCCATTTATGGCACTTAATACATCTGACATTGCGGACCAATATACCAAAAGGCTGATCACGGATCTCATTGTCTCCCTTGCAATAACTCTCTCTAGGTGCATTGTATTTACGTTGCCATTCAAATTTGTATTCAGGCTCATTATCTTCTCGTTCCCTCTCTTTCTTAACACCCGGAGGAGGTTCATACATAAAATTCAAACTCAATTTGTCCTTGCTTTCTTTACTCAATAGGGCTCTGTAAAATATTAATTACAGTAAAAATGTGTTTTATAAAGGAAATATAATTTTCTTTTGTATACAGATATTTATAAAAGAAATTATATCACAATAATTAGAGAGGTGGTCTTATTCATAGAGGGTTAGAGTATGTTTGAGCACTTCTTTAAGAACTATAAGTACAAAACAAAAAATATTATATTTACAAATCAAGATTTTGTTCTTTGATGGTGATGGTGAGTTTGTACATTGCATTTAAAATTGTGAAATAAAATCAGGGGTCTTATTTGGAACACTAGTTTAGTTTAGAAAGCTACTGAACAGATTTAACCAAAACTCAATATGGAGCTAGATTTTATCCCGGGACATAACTTAAGATACTTTTTACCCTGATAGATGAAATGGTTTCCATGGGAAAGACAAAAATAGCAATAAAGATGGTGCTGTGATTGCATCTCTTTAGGAAACTACTGAATGTATATGAATGAAACTCAATATAGTGCTAGCTTATAACCTAAGTTAACACTTAGGTTATATAGTGCCCAAATAAATTGCATTGTTTCCATTTAATTAACAAATAAGTTATTGGTGCAATCACATTTGTGAATTGGCTAACAATTACATATATTGTCTTAAACAACATGTCATTCATTGTATTACTTCAAATCAGGTTGGCTGCGACTTGCCTCTATGTTTTGCTGTGCAGTTGTGTAGACAATATGAAATTAAGTTTCTTTATTATTGTAGTGAACTTAGTAACAACAGAAACAAAATATATTACTTGTTTTCATGTAACTCTTGTTCCTTTTCATACTGCACACGTAATTCTTCCTGTTTCTTCTTATATGCTTCAGTTTTCTGTTCTGCCATCCATACCTAAATAAAATTACACAATGACTGTGTATTGAATAAAGAAATTTACTAGATCTATATTTAAAACTAATAAGTAATTGCTATAATTCAAACTGTAAGTTTATGCTGTTTACTTTAAAACATATAATTTAATTTTTTCTCTAAAGTACGTAGTATAAAAGAATATAAACATTCAATAAAAATGCTCAAGCAACACGACTACTGGCATTTGCCTTGCTGTAAGAATTTACAAAATATACATGTGATTACTAACCCTTTTCAAATTATCTCGTGATGCGGGATGAAAGAATTTTTTACACATGTAATTATTGAATCCCTTCCCCATGGTTAAAGGTATAAATATTATTCTCTTCTGAAACTGCAATAATTATTTACAACCACAGCCTACTGTGGATACTACGCAATTATTTTCACCAGTGTCTTAACAGTAAGTACAATTATTTTTTCTTAGAGATTTTTTCCGTTCTATTAGTAGGTACGTATTGCAGTAGATGTCACTGTTCTCAAATTGAACACCAAATGAAAGAAAATAATATGTTTCGTTATACGCAGTTGTTTTAATACTTGTTTAAGAAATATTTGATATATTTTTATGTTTTTGCAAGCCATGTTAGCTAATAAATATATTTTATAGTGTGTAAATTATATTCCTCACCTTTTTCAAATTATAAAGCTCTTTTTAACTTTAATTACTGGATTTTTGATGAATTGTCGATTTACCAAAAACTTATTTCAAAGATGTCAATTATGTCAAAATCAAAAAGACATTCCGATCGATACGAGTTACACTCGTGAATGTATGTACTTTGTTTGTGTTTTGATTATTTTTCGATAACTTTGTTTGATTCCTGGACTCCGAAGACTTCGTTTATCACGTTTACTAGTGTTCTGTGATCACGTTGGACTTACGCATGTACCCTGAACACCGATTTGCCTAACGATTTGTTCTCTGAGGACTTGGATTATGGCTTCTTCTGAAAGAGGTTGTTGTGTGCCCAGATTCGGTAAAACTTGTAAGTAAATCATCGTAACGGCACCAGATTAGATGCGGATAAAAATGATGTTATGAAAATGTATGCCTTTGAATATTTTAATAAAAGGAAACATAATAAATCACGCTACCGCTAAATTGTTGTTTTATTTACTAACAAATAAACATTTTTTGGAAAGGCTTTTGGGAATTTTAGGAGTTAAATTATTAACTCCCGCAATTTCCAAAAGTCTAATATAAAAGTCAAAATAATACTAGACCCCCTGGACGGTTTTTGCCGTTGAATAGTGTCGTATACCGATAGAGTGCGATAGTATATACATTGTGACTGTTGACTCTATACCAGTATATATAAAGTACTCTGTGATTTTCACAAACTACTATGGATCAGTGTCTTAACAGTCAGTACAATTATTTTTTCTTAGAGATTTTTTGCGTTCTATTAGTAGGTACGTATTGCAGTAGATGTCACTGTTCTCAAATTGAACACCAAATGAAGGAAAATAATAGGTTTCGTTATACGCAGTTGTTTTAATACTTGTTTAAGAAATATTTGATATGTTTTATGTTTTTGCAAGCCACGTCAGCTAATAAATATATTTTAAAGTGTGTAAATTCTATTCCTCAACTTTTTCAAATTATAAAGCTCTTTTTAGCTTTAATTACTGGATTTTTGATGAATTGTCGATTTACCAAAAACTTATTTCAAAGATGTCAATTATGTCAAAACCAAAAAGACATTCCGATCGATACGAGTTACACTCGTGAATGTATGTACTTTGTTTGTGTTTTGATTATTTTTCGACAACTTTGTTTGATTCCTGGACTCCGAAGACTTCGCTTATCACGTTCACTAGTGTTCTGTGATCACGTTGGACTTACGCATGTACCCTGAACACCGATTTGCCCAATTATTTGTTCTCTGAGGACTTGAATTATGGCTTCTTCTGAAAGTTGTTGTGTGCCCAGATGTGGTAAAACTTGTAAGTAAATCATCGTAATCGCACCAGATTAGATGTGGATACAAATGATGTTATGAAAAAGTATGCCTTTGAATATTTTAATAAAAGGAAACAATAAATCACGCTACCGCTAAATTGTTGTTTTATTAACTAACATATAAACATTTTTTGAAAAGGCTATTGGGAATTGCAAGAGTTAAATTATTAACTCCCGCAATTTCCAAAAGTCTAATATAAATCAAAATAATACTAGACCCCCTGGACGGTTTTTGCCGTTGAATAGTGTCGTATACCGATAGAGTGCGTTAGTATATACATTATGACTGTTGACTCTATACCAGTATATATAAAGTACTCTGTGCTATGGATACTACTCTCCATATATTCAATATACTCTTTGGATACTACGTATTTTTTTTATTTTTTTTTTTCTTCTTTAATGGCTTCCGCGGTTAGCATTGAGCCAACAACAAATCTTGATAAACTTTATGAACTTATTCAACGTATTCAGTGTCATATATATAGGACAGAGTTTTTACTTTTACTGTAGAATTAAAACGAGGAAACTTTTATTAAAATACAAAAAAAACCGCATAAACAACGGAATTTGGAAAAGGAGAGGTTCAGAGAAGGAATAGAATGGAAAGAATATAGTTAAATATTATATATTTATGTACAAATGTATTATTAATGAAAATAAATAAATAGTTAAATAAGAAAAAAAATTAAATCTTAATATCATTATTTACAATAAACATACCTAATAAACGATAAATGAAATTATTATTTGATGATAAAAGGATTTGGATAGAAGTGGGTAAAGGGATGAGGAGCTGTGTGAGACCTTGGAAGAGCTGTGAATGGTCGTATTTCGTACAGTTCAGGAAAATATGATTCACATCCTCCACTTCACCACATTCGCATAATTCACTGTTAACTAAACCAAACTTAGCTAGATGGGCAGATGTACAAACATGACCTATTCTCATTCGAGTTAAGATACTGGACACCCTTTTGCCCAACGTCAATTTGGAGAACCAAGGTTTTAAAGGAATTTCAGATTGAACTGATTTATAAAATCTGCCTTTATTATTAGAGAGATTAGACCACACCTTGCTCCATGAACTATGTAGGTACATTTTGGGTAGGGCTGCGAGGTCATGAGCGTATATTTTGTAATAAGCCTTATCGCCACAGGCGGTAGCATCATTAGCAAGCCTATCAGCTCTCTCATTTCCTCGTATGCCAGTGTGACCTGGTATCCACGCAAAAATAACAGAATAACCGCTTTGTATACATTTTACAATCAAATTTCGAGTTTCTACAATTAACGGGCTAACAAGTTTAGTTTTAAATAGATATTTACTTAAAGATTGAAGAGCACTCATTGAATCCGAAAAGATAACTGTCTTTTTTAATTTTAAAAGAAGGATATATTCTACTGCTATATACAAACCCAAACATTCACCAGTAAAAACTGAGGTTTCTGGAGGTAATTTAACCTTTTGAACTATATCATACTGTGAGTGATACATCCCAACCCCCACCATACCATCTGTGGAACGTTTGGACGCATCACTAAAAATATGATGCCAGTTGTCACTAGCACTGTTGAATTCAGAATTCAAAACAGAGTTGAAAGCATGACAAGATTCAAAAGTTCTTTTACTTATGCCCAAATTCAGACGAACATCAGGCTTAACAATCAGAGCTTCATATTCAGAAGTGTAGAGAGGAAAACGTTTCGAGTTGTGAATAGGGGCTTCAATAGATAACAATTTATGAAAGCTTTTAATTAAGCAAGGAGAGGACTTTTGGGACCAATAACTAGATGAGGTAATCTCATTGGAAAGGGATCTCAATTTGGATAATAATGGATGGTTACCAGATTGTATGCAGCGGAATAAATAATTATCTGAGAGAAACTGCCTTCTAAGATGCAGAGGGGGATCAACACATTCCACTTGCATAGAATTAATTGGACTAGTTTTCATTGCTCCCAAGACAATTCTTAAACATTTAGATTGAATTTTGTCTAATTTATTCAAAGCAGCAGTACTGCAGGGTTCTAACAAGAAGGAGCCATAATCGATTACACTTCTTATTAAGGCATTGTATATTAGTCTCAAAGAGAAGGGATGAGCACCCCACCATACACCCGTGAGACATTTCAAGATATTGATGTTATTTTCACACTTGGTTGCAACATATTCACAATGTGGAATACCAGTTAGCTTAGTATCTAATACAACTCCCAAAAATTTACATTGAGTGCTAACAGGCATAGGAATATTATCATAAATAATATTAACTTCAGGAGAAGTGCGTTTACGAGAAAAAAGAACTAAAGTGCTTTTAGGAACAGATAGTTCTAAGCCATTGTCATCAAGCCAGCCCTTCAGTAACTCAAGAGATATGGTAAGAGAATTACATAATTTAGAAAAAGATTGATCTGAACTATACAGTAGTAGATCATCTGCATATTGTAAAATGTGAACTGAATGGTTTAAAGCTATTTCTAAGTCAAATGTGTATATGTTATAAAGTATGGGACTTAGCACTGAGCCTTGAGGTAAACCCTTCCAAATACATCTAGATAACTGAGAACCATCTTGTATATTAATGTTAATATATCTCTCTGACAACATTCCAATTATAAAGGAAGTAAGCATTTCTGGAACATTAAGATAATTTAATTTTTTGTGAAGAATAGAAATTATAACATTATCATAGGCACCTTTGATGTCCAGAAAAGCAGAAAGGACCGATTTATTATTTGAAAAGGCCACTCTAATATCAGTGACAAGGATACTCAAACTGTCAGAAGTACTTTTACCTTTTCTGAAGCCAAACTGGCTTTCAGAAAGAAGTCCATTGCTTTCTAGAAACCATTCTAATCTATTCTTGACTAGGTGTTCTGCTAACTTAGCCAGCACAGAAGACAGGGCAATAGGCCGGTAAGAAGATGCATCAGAAGGTGATTTCTTTGGTTTTAATATGGGTATAACTATTTGAGACTTCCATGACTCTGGAATGCAACCAGAAGACATAACGGAATTTATGACATTTAAAAAATAACTTAAGGTTATGTCACTGCTATTACAGAAGAAAGAATAGGGAATCCCATCTTGACCGGGTGAGGTATCTTTTAAACTTGTTAAAATGCCTTTCAATTCAGGCATGGAGAATGGGGCATTGAGTGCTGAGGCATTATTGGGAACTGAAATAGGGAATGAGCATTGCATTTGCAACTCAGGAACTGAGGAAGGAGCTAAATTGTCAAGAAATTGTTCAGCCAGTTTAGGTGACAAGCTACCTTTAGACGATGAATTAATAATACCCATTCTAAATCTTTTAATATTTTGCCAAACAATTGAAGCATTAACATCTGGGCAGATATTAGAACAGAAATTTCTCCATCCTTCAAACTTCTTCCTTTTTAAAAGTTTACGAGTATCACATGCTACTTGGTTATACAGCTCAAAGTTGTCAGATGTCATTGAACGTGAATAAACTTTTTCAGCTTCTTTTCTTTTTTTAATGGCCTCTGTGCATTCTCTATCCCACCAAGGCGGGGATGGTATTCTACTGGATCCACCTTTTTTAATTGGGAATAATGCATCCGCAACCTCAGTCATAAGTTTAGTTAAAGCATCAGAACAAATTGCTTCATTGCCAGGACAGATAGAAGGGAGATTAGAAATTCTATTTTCAACTTCCTGACTAAATATTGACCAGTTATTTGGCAATATATATTTCATACGGGGTTTAGGTTTCTGAGTTATATTTGGGTGTAAAGAAGGAAAAGTAATAGTAATAGGAAAATGATCACTGCCGCATGTAGAAGGGTGAACAAACCAAGAAAGTATACTAGCTAAATTTGGAGAACATATTGACAAATCTGGTGCACTGGGCTCTTCATCAGGTCGAGTACGTCGTGTTGGAATTCTGTCATTTAAAAGGCATAAGTTAAGTGAATCTAGAATATTTAACATTTCTTCACCATAAAAATTATTTCTAGATGAACCTCCCCATGCCTGGTGTTGGCAGTTAAAATCGCCTAGAACTAGAGAAGGTTTTGGTAATGATTGTAACATATCACTTAGTTCACTATACAAAGATACAGAAGGGTGAGGGATATATACAGAAACTATACAAATATTATTTACAGTAATAGCAATGGCTTCAATACCATCACTTAATGGGGGAAGAGAAAAAAGTTTGTAGGGGACAGAGTTATTGATAAGGATAGCAACACCGCCATGCCTATCAGAGGCTCTATCCCTTCTAACAGTATTAAAACCTGATATTCTAAAAGAATATGCAGGTACCAACCATGTTTCTGAGAGACAAACTATGGAAGGATTGTATTTGTTTACTAAAAAAATAATTTCAGATTTTTTGTCAATAGCACTTCTACAATTCCACTGTAGGAGTACTTGATCCATTATTGGTGTTAGGGGAAACAGTATTTTCAATTTGTTGTGCAACGTGGGACGGTATAGAATTGAAAGGAATTAAATTGGATTTTGATAAAAGCTCAATAAGATACAGAATTAAATCTGTTATGGATTGATTTGTTTTTTCATTTGGTGCATTATCTTTTTTGAGGGCAGTACCATTTGGGGAAGAAAGAGGAATGTCATACTCCTTTATCAGAGATGCATGTGTAGTGCGATCATACCCAGCTGATAACTTAGGTGGAACGCGAGGCTTGAGGAAAACAGTTTTCTTATATGAGCTGGATGATGGAGAAATAGAGGTTGAAGGTTTAACACTCTCTTCTAAGGACTGTTTATGTTGAGAAGTTCTAAGAACATCAGCAAAAGATCTATTAACAGCTGGATGAAGCTTGGAAGCCTCTAAATAAGAAATACTGTTTTGGGCCATTGACACCTTTATATTCTTTTGTCTAGAGAATTCAGGACATACCTTATTGGTAGCAAAATGATATCCAGAACACAGACAGCATGACCCTTCTTCTGGCTCTATTGTACAAGAGTCACCAGTATGACCTTGTCCACATTTATAACACCGAGGTTTTGAACGACACTGAAGTTTAGTGTGCCCAAATCGGCAACAGTTGTAACACTGTATAGTCGGATAAATGTATAGATCAACAGCCAATGGAGTGTAACACATAAATACTCGTTTGGGCAAAATTTGTCCGTCAAAAGTTAAAATCACTGTTTCAGTGTCAGTAAATTGAGAAGAACCATTAATAAACTTTTTGCTCCTTATTCGTCTAGTTTTAATTACTTTTCCACACCCTATAGGAACTCAGATATTTTCCATAATCTCCTGTTCAGACCAGTCCGTAGGTACACCTCTTATGACACCCATTCTTGTAACATTAAATGTTGGAATGTAAGCTGTGAACTTGTGGGAAGAGAGGCATTGGCTATCTATAAATGTGTTAGCATCAATATAGGAAGAAAAAGCTAACGACAATCTATTCCTACCGATCCTCTTTAAACTTCCATTTACAATATTTTTAAAATTATTTTTCTTTAGAAAACTGCCAAACTGTATTGGATGAAGTGTGACAGGATCAGCAGGAGAAGATTCTTCTTTTTGTACATACACTGCATATGGAGCAAGATCTGTAGATACATATTTTCTAGCAAATTGACGTTGGTGGGTTGTAGGTTCAGTGGTAGTGATGGTTGGTGGAGGAAGAGTATCAGGTATAGTTGATAAAAGGCGTCGTTTGCTGTCGTCAGAATCAACACAATTACAACCGCCAACAATAGAAATGTTTTTCCCGTCCTTCTTCTTACGCTTTTTATTGCACTGTTTGCATACTTTACGCAAGGCTCTCACACGTTTCCTATCCGATTTCTGCTGAGCAGAAAGTTGCTGGAAAGATCCGTCTGTGTCCATGGACGATGTATCATCAATTATCACTTCCATCCCTACTTGAGGCACTTGAAAACGATCCCGGCCTCCGCCGGGGTCGTCAGGGGGATCAACCCCCATAATAAAAAAGAAAACTAACTTACCGCACTAAAAGAGACACTAATATATTAATATATACAATAAATGACTACTAGATAAACTACTTAAGCAATAATAATAAATATCTCCACTGAATTCTCACGATATCAATTAATTAAATTTTCTCTACAAAAAACACGACCGCCAATTTCGGAAGTTTCCCGCGCTTTTTTCGGATACTACGTATATTATTTTGCAACAACAAAGCAGGGTTGCCAACCTTTGAATATTTTTCCTCGTACAGAAGCAGATAAAAATCTCGTATATTGGCTTTCGAATCTCGTACATTCATATTGCGCGTAAAATGTAATAAAACTAAAAAAAAGGCATTAAAATCAGGATATTTTACAAAATGAAATTAGTTCCGTAAATGCGTACAACATGAGACTCGAAGGTAAACTGAGACTAAACTTCCATGGCATATATTATTACATGTAGTATCATTATTATTTTGGCAACACTGACAGTTCAGTTTCAAATTTGTTGTGTGAGGTTCCATGCTTGCTTTCGTGAAGGATTTTTTACCAGGTAAGTAGGTTACTGTTTTCTATTAATGTCTATTTGTTTGTGAAATATATTGTTGTACTACATATACCTCAGAACTCTCATAATTGACTAATAAGTACTGTGATTTAAATCGATTAATCAATCCCATCTTGTGAAGCATGTTCCCATAGACAAAAAAACTCCATGTTTTAGACTATTTGTTAAATGTTGCCAGAATAAATTTAAAATTTCCGCAAACTGGACGCATTTTATTTTTCTGATGGAAAATTGAGACCATGTCTCAAATTAGGTGCTTATGAGTCAAATTAGGTGCATATGTCTCAAATTTTATTCAAATCGTTAGTGGTTCAATTTCAAGTAATTATGATAATTATTGATGATACATTATTTTTTTTTGTTTCAGTAATTATGTCTTCGCGAAGACGAAGAGTTCTCGGGGCGAAACCGTACCGAAATTATAGTGAGGACACTTTGAAAGCTGCTATGGCAGCAGTTGACACTGGCATGACTTTGAGGGAAACGGAAGAAAAATTTAAAATACCTCGAGCAACTTTAAATAGAAAACACCGAAGGTTACAATTAAACAAAGTCGGCCGTCCTAAAGTTTTCAGTGAAGCTCTGGAGGAAGTCTTTGGGCAATCAATCATTACAGCTGCTGCTTGGGGATATCCACTATCAGGTTTAGACCTATCTTTACTCGTGAAATCACATCTAGATAGGCTAGGTCTAACTGAGACACGTTTCAAAGGTAACTTACCGGGACGATATTGGCTGGAAGGTTTTCTACGGCGCCATAAAAGCACTTTATCTGTAAGGCTCTCAGAAAATATTAAACGCCAAAGAGCTGGAGTTACGCAGGAGACATTAAAATCATACTTCCAAGAATTAAAAACCACCTTGGAGGATGTAGATCCGGCCGCAATAGTAAATTTTGACGAGACTAATATGTCTGATGACCCGGGACGCCAGAAAGTGTTGGTACGTCGAGGTATCAAGCATGCTCATAAAATCATTGACTCATCAAAATCAAGTACCTCCGTAATGTTTGCTGGGACAGCGTCAGGTGTTCTGCTTCCACCGTACGTCGTATATAAAGCGGAACATTTATATAATACTTGGACGGAAGGAGGACCTCCAAATACAGTTTACAACCGATCCCGGAGTGGATGGTTTGACACTACAATATTTGAGGATTGGTTTTTGAAGGTCATTATTCCTTATGTTGAATCGTTTAATGGCAGAGGACCCGTGGTTGTAATTGGTGACAATCTGAGCAGTCATTTTTCATTAGATGTGATACAAAAGTGTACTGACTATAATATTAAATTTGTTTGTTTACTGGCAAATAGTACGGGGTTGTGCCAACCCCTCGATGTAGCAGTGTTTCGACCATTAAAAATAAAATGGAGGTCTGTTCTGCTGTCTTGGAAGGAAAAAAATAGAGGAGTAATGCCGAAGCATGTTTTTCCGAGGCTTTTGAAGCAAACTCTGGATAATATAGAAAATATGGGAAAAAATTTGAAGTCCGGATTTGAAGCAGCTGGGATATATCCAATTAATGAAAAAAGAGTCTTAGATAGATTGCCTACACAGGAAGATCCAGAAATCCATAATAATGCATCTCAGCAATGGTTAGAAACGTTTAAAATGCATCTCGAAGATATGCGAACAAAAGAATGCAGCACTGCCCTGAAGAAAAAAAAGGTGGCAGTTATTCCAGGTAAAGGTGTAACAGTGGAGGACTTATCCGAATCATTAAAGACTAAGACGAAACGTAATAAAACGAAAAAACAAAAAAAAAAGATCGTCGATGATGAAAGCACTTCCTGCAGTGATTTCGAAGAATGGAGGGAAGCAGTTTTGAATACTGCAAACTCATCATCCGATGACAATAATGAGTTCGACACAATGTTTTTTGGTGATGTTCATGACATTTTTCCTGATGATGATGAAAGATCGGCGTCACCACGTATAACTAACATCCCACATAATGAGAACCAAGAAAATGAAGATCCACTCAATGTAGACCAATCGGTCTATACTGACAAAGAATTTGAAGTTTCTGTACCTAGTGATGGTGGTGCTGGTTGCTCTAAAGATATCGATACAGAAATTGTAAATAATTCGGAGATTTTTTTTTATTTTTTTTTTATTGCAGGAGTTCAGCAGACAGGCAGACGGCCCACTTGATGGACAGCGGTTACCATCGTCTATGGACATTTGCAACACCAAAGGTGCTACGAATGCGCTGCTGCTCTCTTTAGGGAGCCTGGAACCTGGTCACTAATGCCGGAACACAACACAAGGTTGTTATGGCGACATACTCTAGACCAGGGGTGGTAGCCATCCAGTCGGGCAAATGCCCTACCACCTGGCTGTGGGTTGTTTTGTCGCCTCTTACGACAGGCCGCCGGGCCGCAGGAAATTGTATTCTTTCTCCGTTCCTGCACGGATAAACGGAGATTTCACCAGATTCTTTTGTTGTTGTCGAATTACTCTACAATGAGAATACGAAAAAACAAACTGAAAAGAAGTTTATTGCTCAAGTTACGAACATGGTTAGCGACGGAAAAGTGACCTGTCGCTTCATGAGATGTTTTTCAGCTACAAAGGGTATTTACATATTTCCAGCAGTGGATGACATGATGACAATTGACACTTCTCGAATAATAAATACAATTAAGCCCACTCAAGTGAAAAGGGGAAAATACATTTTTAATATTAATATTTAATTATAAGACTAATAAAATTGTGTAAAATAATATTTTTTTGTGCGCACTTCAAAGCGTAGGTATGCCTAGGTATAGCCTATGTATCGCAATAAAACGTTCCTAATAGCTTAGACAATTTTGATCTCAATGTTTAAATTTTATTATAAATTGCAAATGTTATTAATTTACTTAGTGTTAAAGGCTAATTTGAGACATGTGGGCAAATTGAGATCTCAAATTACCTTCGGTCTCAAAATCGAGATTTATGTTGATTTACTTTTTGACGATTTATGAAGAAGTTTGTTTTTTGTTTTTGATTCTATATAATTTTTATTTGATTTTTGAAGAACTAGTAAAAGATCTGGTAAGATTTGGAGATAATATTTTGTTTTATTTAATACCTCTAGTTATAACTGATTTATTATTGTTTTAATTTGCGCAAATTCAATATTTTGTTATTCTTTAATACCTTAGATAGAGACTCATGTTCTAGTAAAATTTCAAACCATAATTATTAAGAATTACACCTTATACTGTGAATTGAAATTTAAACCTGTCTCATGTTGTATGCATTTACGGTTTTACAAGTTTGCTACAAATCAAATATCTCTATCTATTAAAAAACACCATCTATTATTATATTATTATAAGTTTAGTTTATCATCTCCAAATATGATATCAGGGACATCCTTACTGACGTTTTTCTTTACACTGGCGGATAACTTTTCTTTAGTCATACGACTATACATCTCCTTCGATGGTTCAAAATTGATTCCCTGCAATAAAAAAATTTGGTGTGCGTCTCGAGACGCCCGACAGAAGTGATAACTTAAACTAATCTAACGTGAGAGAAAGAGAAGCCAGACAGACTGGCGCCGTAACGCGTTACGTAACGAAGCGGTTTACCCTCCCATAAGAAGTTATCACTTCAAAAATGTTTTTAAAGTTTCATAAATCAAAATCTCGTACATAATTGTACGAGGCTAATAACATCCTCGTACCTCGTACGGAAGACCAGAAATCTCGTAATTGTACGAGAAACCTCGTACAGTTGGCAACGCTGCAACAAAGCGAGTCAGTCAAGAAAGCAGTGTTGCCAGATGACCATGTCAATTAAACCCCATTTTTTGTTCAAAAATCCCAAAATAAGATTTTTGAGCAAAAATTTCCAACAACAGTTTTTACTTATTTTAAAGGAGAATTAGAAAGGCAAAACCACCGTCGTAGCGAAAACGACACTAATGACGTCATCATTTTCGCTCACGGGGCGCTCACAATGACCCGTGTCTATATCCAATAGGTGGGTTAAATAACCGTTCCACTTGAGTTTACGATTGTGACGCCAGCAAATAAGTGGAACGGGAAAAACCGCGTTTGTGAATGTGTTTGTTGTGAGTCTCTAACGAAAAGTAGCCAATGTGTTACGACGCGTGCGAGTAGAGACGACATAATTCAGTAGTTGAAAGTTTTGAGAAACATGTTTATTTTGAGCCTGATGGTTTACTTTAGCCAAAATATTAATATTTCAGCAAAAAAACAACATCAACATATTTAATTTAGCAATTTTACAAATATTTTGACATTTCGTCAAAAAACGCGTCAAGATGTCATGGCGTCTCGCATGACGTCACAGCGTGCATAACAAACATCTGTTTCGTTGAAGTGTTATCTGAGAACCCATTGATAACTTCTTGTGTTTTGCACACTATGACGTCACGCGCTCTGATCGGCGTTCATTGTCACATGGCGGCTGCAATATAACAATTTTATTTCTCAAAAATATCAATTGCCCCTACCACGGTCGAATCGACCATGGTAGGGGCAAGAAAAAGAGGGCGCGTAACCGAAAAATGTGACGGTAAATTTTTTTCCAACGCCGATAACGAAGTTTCACTTCAAAACCTCTAATACAGTTTTTACTTATTTTAAAGGAGAAATAGAAAAGCTGTTCTGGAGTGGCAAAAAGTCACTAATGATGTTATTATTTTCAGTCACGCAACTCTCACAACGACCCGTGACACTTGGTGAGTCTAATAACCGTTCCACTAGAGTTTACGATTGTGACGTCGGCAAACAAGTGGAATGGGAAAAATCGCGGTTGTGAATGTGGTCGTTGTGAGTCTCTGATGGAACGTATCCTATAGGACAGTGATTCCCAAAGTGGGTGATAACGCCCCCTTGTGGGCGCTGCAGGCCTAAAAGGGGGCGGTAGAGACCCAGAAAAAATGAGGCCGTTGTGTACAGGCTTCGGGGCGATTTGTAATTTCATATAAGTATGAGGACTCTTGACACTATAGACTATAACTTGTGAACATCAACTAATATTAATTAAGAGATTGCTCAAACTTGGTTCGATATTTCTCTCAGCGTAGTTCATACATCTGTCCTGTTTTATTGAATAAATGAAATAAAAATGATGTCAATCGGTTGCTGTGTCGAAATGAAAGTAGACACAAGCAAACAAATTAAAAAGTAACAGACACTTTCGCGTTTTAGTAGTTATTAGTATTCCTAGATAGGTAATTTTCGTAAGTAATAGACCGCGGGCAATCATGTTTTAACAAAAAACCCGTTTTGTTAAATAACCCGATTTGTGCAAAACTGTATCAATCGGCTGGTTCATAGAATACTTGTTGAGTGCGATTGAGCGTCTAATATCGCTCTCAATAATGAATTAATTTAATTTGACGTTACAGTGGTTTTTAAGTAGGTGAAAAAAATGGGGGCGCTAAAAAATAATTTATTCTCAAAGTGGGCGGTATACAAATAAATTTGGGAACCACTGCTATAGAATATAACGACATATGCGAGTAGAGATGGCATAATAAATAAATAACATAAATAATGAACGAACGAATGTATGAATTAAAATGAACAATTGAATACTTCAATTCAATTGTTCATTATAATGATCCACTAGTAGAATATAATTCTGAGGTAAACTACTACTTATTTATTATTTATTTAGGTTTATGGCTTGGCAGCTAGGCCTTTAAACCAGATCTTAGTTTACAATATAAACTGACGGACTCATAAACTGCATCAAAGTTCAAGATTACTTTGAAATGATTTTTTTAAATAAGTATGCAAACTTTTTAGATTAAATTATATAAATAATAATAATAATCGGCAGACAAACACACACATTGTATATCCTCAAATTAAGCAAGTTACGCTTGTGTTATGGGTAATATACAACGGACCACTCTGGGGCCGATCCCAGACCCCCAGACCATGGTAAATAACATTTCCGAAATTTACTATACCGGGAATCGAACCCGGAACCTCTGGGTTGCAGTGAAGTAGGTAGTAAATATGGAGAGACTGGCTCTTAATCTCAAAAAAAAGGAAAATTTAAAAATAGAACTGCAGTAAAACAAATGAATATAGCCGGTTAGCGTGTTATTTATAGCAAAGTTTTAAATTGATTCTCATTGATTTTTTATTCTTTTGTCAATTGAATTATTGTTACCAGCAGAATTGTTGGGTTAGTTTTTTAACTCATCGAGAGTTTTTGAACCATAATATGGATACTTCGTCCGAACAAGCGGCTCAAATTGTAGCATTGGTGCGGGAGGACTTGGATCAACGAACGATTGGTAGAAATTTAAATTTAAACCAGTCTACGGTTTCTAGAATATACAGAAGGTTTGTGGAGACAGGTTCTTACAGGAGACGTGGTACAGGCAGGACTCGAGCAACCACCGGTCGTGATGACCGATTTATTGTTACAACTTCCCTGCGAAATCGTTTCCTTACGTCTGTTAATTAAATTTTCTTAAGCCTATGTATAGCACAGCAGAACTGTAGGTAATCAGCTAGTGCCATTCAACGGAGTTCTTGTGACAACTCAAAAGGCCACATTTGACTATACAGTTCACATTTCTCACAAAACACATAATTACTACTCAAAAACTATCAATATCCTATAACTATTGTTCATTTTAGAGTAAATTTACACATTTTTTTAAAATAAAACTGCACAGCACAACATCTCCCTTCAGTTCCCGCCAAAAACTCCCAATAAACTACTACTACAACTACTGGTACTACATCATACATTATAATAATTTTGTTGATGAAAATTGTTTGTGGATGAATTAATGGTACTTAAAAATTCCATAATTTCTCTCGGCTTAATTTTTTCTCCGAAAATCTCCCAAAGAATATTGACCCCTAATCTTATTCCCCATTTCAGGGTTTTCCCTATCTGGCAACACTGTACTATGGATACTAATTAAAATTCCGCCGCTAGAAATGGCTCTTTATTTGTATCTCAGTATTCATCCTTATCAAAATAAGTTACTTCATATTCAAGACTGCTTCAATACCTTTATATGACTTTTTGAATTATTCAACTCGGACATTCCATTCGAAAGATATCACGAGTTTAAAAATGTAAGTATTAGAACACGCGGCCGTGACGCTTTTTCGTGACAGAAAATTGTAAGACCCCGTTTATATAGAAATTTCACTTCACAAACAAAATAGGTAAAAGTATCAAGATCGTTCTCGATCGATGGTATTATAAATGTAGCCAACAGGGCGTTCCATTAGGGACTCACAACGACCACGTTCACGACCGCGATTTTTGCCGTTCCACTTGCTTGCGGACGTTACAATCCTAAAAGCTAGTGGAACGGGTTATGGGGCGTTGATGTCATTAATGTCATACGCAAATGTCATTGGTTGATATGAAAATCGCGCCTTTTTCAATAGGGATGACTATGTTAAAAGAAATATAGCTATTTATAGAAAATGTCCTTAATGGGTGACCCCATTGGTATCGGCTACTTCATCGCGGTAATAATTTCGAAGAAAGCAAATCGCCTAGCTCAGATGAAGAGTGGACGTTAAGTTTATAAACGTTATACTAAAAAACGTGATCTCAGACCACGTATTACACAATATAAAAATATAGTCGATCGTTATTCAGATGAAAAATTTAAAAGCCATTAAGACTTTCAAGAAATACATAGAATTATTTGTTGTCTATCTATCTATATTCTGAGTTATAACTCTGCAGCAAAAGCTATGTCTACAAACAATGAATTTCTCATTAATTATATAATTATATTCAAGTCAACGATAATGAAAACTGATTAGAAATAAATCATGTAAATAAATATTAATTACAAATAAAGGAAAATGATAGATGGCTGTTTAAAATACATTAAAATTAATTTTACAAAATTAATAAAGAAAGATATTTTTCATTCGGCATCTTGTTTCAAAATTCGCGCCTTTTTAAATGTATTGACAAGAGAGAATTAATGCTCTGTGGTCAACGCCCACTTCGACCCACCTTTTGACATGGGTTGTTGCGGGCGTTGTGTGATCGAAAATGATGACGTCATTAGTGACGTTTTCGCCACGACCGCAACGCTCGCGGTCGCCTTGTGGAACGGCTAACTGAGCATTTTGGGCGTTGTGCGTTGCTAGTGGAACGCCCTACAAGTGGACGATAGTGTTGACCGCTTTTTTTAACGGAGATCTTGACAACGACTACACGTTCATACATCTTTCAATTGTCAACTTGAAAAAGTAGTGTGTAGAATTAATATAAGGAGCCGTATCCTAGGCTAATAATAGCATAATGAATCAAATTTTTTTTTGACAGATCAGCTATTGTGGAGTCATTTTAACAGGTAACATTTGACAATTCATCAAGATCCAACAACGTAACCTTGTAACGGCGGGCATTAACAATATATTTTTTCGTTTTGTTAGAACTGCACAATTGCGTAACTTTTTTCAATTACGATTACATATTTATTGTAATAATGACCGATACGAGTAATTTTACGGTTTGCTTTCACTTATAGACCATTCTAAACATAACAATTTTTGATCTAAAGAACTGAACGTCGTTACAATGTTACGTCAGTTAACCCTTTTTCTTTTGGAACACTAAGGATGTTAATCTCAAAATCGAAAGCTTATAAGTAGAATCGAATGCAATGATTACTTGTGAAACTAGTTCAACTGAATAAATGCAATGTTTTTTGTTAAATTATGTACTTGTCTTATTTTGCTCCTTAAATTTACTAAAGAAAAAATAATAATGGGACAGGGATTCGCCTGATGATTTTTAAAATTCACATATGTTTCAAGTCCGTATCGATTCATTCACTTTAATCGATGTTTTTAAGCAGATTACCTCACTATGAAGATAAAACTGACAGACGTCAAATGTTACCTATTAAAATGACTCCACAGTAGCTCAGTTATTTATTTTATTTTATTTAGGTTTATGGTTTGGCAACTAGGCCTTTAAGCCAGATCTTAGTTTACAATTAGGGCGTTCCATTAGGGACTCACAACGACCACGTTCACGACCGCGATTTTTCCCGTTCCACTTGCTTGCGGACGTTATAATCATAAAAGCTAGTGGAACGGGTTATGGAGCGTTGATGTCATTAATGTCATACGCAAATGTCATTGGTTGATATGAAAATCGCGCCTTTTTCAAAGTGTAGGGTTGAGTGATTTATGTTAAAAGACATATTGTTTTAGATATTTATACAAAATGTCCTTAATTGGTTCAATTGGGTATCGGCTACTTCATCGCGGTAATGATTCAGAGGAAAGCAATTCGTTTAGCTCAGATGAAGAGTGGGGGGATAATTTTAGAAAAACGTGATCTCCGATCACGTATTACACAATATGAAAATGTAGTCGATCGTTATTCAGATGAAGAATTTGAAAGCCACTTTAGACTTTCAAGAAATACATTTAGTTATCTATCTGTCTATCTATAATTCTGCATTCTGAGTTATAACTCTTTCGTATAATTCTGCAGCAAAAGCTATGTCTACAAACCATGAATTTCTCATTAATTATATAGTTATATTCAAGTCAACGATAATGAAAACTGATTAGAAATCAATTATGTTAATAACAAATAAAGGAAAATGATAGATGGCTGTTCAAAATACATTAAAATTAATTTTACAAAATTTATAAAGAAAGATATTTTCTCATTCGCCATCTTTGTTTCAAAATTCGCGCCTTTGTCAACTTATTTTAACAAGAGAGAATTAATGCTCTGTGGTCCTCAGAGGGTGCCGCCTGTAAAATGCCTGTCCGGTATTTTATAGTGCACACGGGTACGCGAGCCCGAGGTCCTCGACGCGGCCGCTGTTACTTTCCCTTTGTTCCGTGACAGTGGTGTCCCCCCTTCTCCTCATCCTCGTTTCCTCCATCTTTACTCCTTCCCACATAGCACTATCCATCCCTGGTTTCCCTTGATGGGTTGTGTAGGTCGGGCGGCAGCCGCTATATTTAAAACCAATACTCGCCACATCTTTTATGGTTAGTATTACTAGAACGTTGGGTATGGTTAGGGCGTCGCCGTTAAACGACGCGCAGGCACATCGCCCTACACCTGCGACAAGTGGGCAAGGGCTACCGTGTCACGGGCGGGCACGGCTAACGACGCGAGTCCACACTCAAATTAGGAAACTCCGCTTCGCGACGTGGAATATTGGCACGCTGACCGGACGTGCAAGGGAGTTGGCTGAAGTACTCACCAGGCGGAGGGTGGCCGTGGCGTTCTTGCAGGAGACTCGGTGGAAAGGCTGCAGATCCCGGTTCATTGGGAATGGCTACAAGCTGATCTATACGGGTGCTCCTGGTGGGGAGAACGGGGTTGCTGTAGTGCTCTCCGAGGAGTTCCAAAATAATATTCTGGAGGTGAAACGCTTCAGCGACCGGCTTATGGTCGTGTCGGTTCTTATTGAAGGGGTTGTGACCCATTTGATAAGTGCCTACGCGCCACAGGCTGGTTGTAGCGACACTGACAGAATGAGGTTTTGGGATCAAATTGGGGATGTGCTGCGTGGCATCCCGTTATCACAGGGGGTCGTTTTGGGTGGTGATCTGAACGGTCATGTGGGTGAGAAGTGGGAGGAATTTGAACGTGTTCACGGTGGCTTCGGATACGGAAGCCGCAACGCAGAAGGGGAGGACATCCTCCGATTGTGTGCGGCTGCCGATCTTGCCATCGTGAATACGTATTTCAAAAAGAAATCCGAAAACTTAATCACCTACAGGAGCGGGAGGCATGCTACCCAGATCGACTACCTACTCACCAGGAGACACCACATCGGCAAAGTAGCCAACTGCAAGGTCATACCCGGAGAGAGTCTCACGGCACAACACCGTCTCCTTGTCATGGATCTCTGCGTAAAACCCAAAGACAAACCCGTTGAGCACTGTCGACGCCAAATTAGATGGTGGCTGCTTGAGGAAGGCAAATCCCAGGAGTTCGCTTCAGCATCCGTAGAGGTGTGTGTCGGAGCTGACAGCGAATTAGTCCAGAGCCACTGGGACAAGATCCAGGCAGCCATTACTAAAGCGGCAAAGGCAGTGCTGGGTGTGTCTAAGGGTGGATGCAAGTGTGACAAGGAGACTTGGTGGTGGAACGACACAGTCCAGAGGGAGGTTAGGGTGAAGAAAACCTTTTTCAAAAAGTGGCAAGCGTCCAGATCTCCCGAAGATCGCGACGCATACAGGGCCGCCAAACGTGCCACTAAAAGAGCTGTAGCCAGAGCCAGACGAGACCACTTTCGATCGTTGTACGATAAGTTGGAATCGTCTGAGGGGCAGAAGCTCATTTATAAGTTGGCACGTTCCAGGATCAAAGCGGCACAGGACATTTCCAAGTGCCGCTGTGTTAAGGATCCTGGCGGTAACCTGTTATGCGAGGACCTCGCGGTGAAGGAGAGATGGCGCTCGTACTTCCACGAGTTGCTGAATAAGCAACACAAAGAGGTGCAACCACCGAACCTCCCTCCGAATCAAGGACTAGTGCCACCGATAACGCCTGAAGAAGTCCATAGGGCTCTTCGCCGCATGAGGAATCGGAAAGCTGTCGGAGCCAATGGAGTCCCCATCGAAGCCTGGAAGGCGATGGGTCCTCGTGGTGTGGGCATTTTAACAAACCTTTTTAACCGCATACTCCTCACCGGAAACATCCCGAGCCAATGGAGACTGAGTGTTATCACCCCAGTCTTCAAAGGTAAGGGATCGGTGCAGGAGTGCGAAAACTACCGCGGAATAAAGGTAATGGCCCACACCATGAAGCTCTTTGAGCGCATAATCGACTCTCGGATCCGGCAGGAGTGCACTGTCTCGGGATGTCAATATGGGTTTCGCCCCGGGCATGGTACCATGGACCCTGTTTTTGCCCTAAGGATCATCATGGAGAAATACAGGACGAAGAATACGCCTCTGCATTTCCTGTTCTTGGATCTGCAGAAGGCCTTCGACTGTGTTTCTCGCGTGGTGATCTGGTGGGCACTGAGGTCCAAAGGGGTACCAGAAACCTATATTGACATTATCCGGGATATGTACCGTGATTCCGATTCCTTAGTTCGGACCGCTGTTGGCGACACTACACCCTTCCCCATTACCGTAGGCGTGCACCAGGGATCGGTCCTTAGCCCGTTTCTGTTCAGCGTGATATTAGACGAAGTCTCGAACAGCATCAGAGATGCGCATGAGCAACCTCCATGGTTGCTCATGTATGCTGATGATATCGCGCTGGCAGATTCGGACAGGGGGCGCCTGGTGCGACGCGTAAATGCGTGGAAGGGGTCGCTAGAGAACGGCGGTCTGAAACTCAATGTGGCGAAGACTGAGTACTTGGCCTGCAATACCACAGATCCCACATCCGTGCGCATAGGCGAAGATACGGTCGAGCGCACGGATCAGTTTAAGTACTTGGGATCTGTCCTTAGTGCGTCCGGAGATATCGACCTCGACGTCAAGGCCCGTATTACTGCAGCTTGGGCCAAGTGGCGTGAGGTGACAGGTGTCATTTGCGACCCCAAAATGCCGGTCAAATTAAAAGGGCAGGTCTATAAATCTATCATTAGACCTGTCCTTTTGTATGGCAGTGAAGCGTGGCCTGTACTTGAGCGACACAAGCAAGAACTGCATGTCACGGAGATGAAAATGCTGCGTTGGATGTGTGGAGTGACGCGGAAAGACCGTGTCAGAAACTCCCGCATCCGTGGCAGTCTTCATGTCCGTGACATAGCAGACAAATTGCAGGAGTGTCGCTTACGTTGGTACGGCCACGTTTTACGGAGACCGGCTAATTATGTGGGGAACAAATGTCTAGCCATGCCACCTCCGCCAGGTCCCGGACGAAGGGGAAGGCCCAAGAAATGTTGGCTTGACGTCGTGAAGGATGACATGCGTGCCAACGGTCTCAAAACGGGGGATGCCGAAGACCGCGCGAAGTGGAGTAGAAAAAGCAGGAAAGCGGACCCTGGGCGTCGGAGTGAACGCTCCGAACGCAACCGGGATTTAACGCTCGGATGATGATGAATTAATGCTCTGTGGTCAACGCCCACTTCGACCCACCTTTTGACATGGGTGGTTGTGAGCGTTATGTGATCGAAAATGACGTCATTAGTGACGTTTTCGCCACGAACGCAACGCTCGCGGTCGCCTTGTGGAACGGCTAACTGAGCATTTTGGGCGTTGTGCGTTGCTAGTGGAACGCCCTAATAATAGTTTGTTCATTTTCTTAAGCGTATGTGTAGCACAGCTGAACTGTAGGTAATCAGTTAGTGCCATTCAACGGAGTACTTCTGACAACTCAAAAGGCCACATTTGACTTTACACTTCACATTTCTCACAAATCACATAATTGCTACTTATAAGCTATCAATATCAACTATTGTTCATTTTAGTGTAATTTTACACATTTTTAGAAAATAAAACTGCACAGCGCAACATCTCCTTTCAGTTCCCGCCAAAAACTCCAGCTAGCTCAGAATATTAATTTGAGACTAGTGGGGAGTAACCGTTTAAAATTCCAAACCACTATTTAATTAATCATTGGTCACCAGCCGGCAAAAAACAAACTCACGCATTTTGGCTAATGAACGAAAATTATTTCAAGCCATGAAACTGATTTAAAATTAATCGGTTAGAACTGATTTTAGTTAATTATTTCCTCGGAGTGTACACCAAAAAAAGTGGTACATAAAACCGTTTATTCCACAAATTAAGTCATTAAATTTTTCTCAATCTAACTTTGTGAGCGGATGAAAACTTGCTAAACCCGTCGCTGCACTTCGTAGTAACGATGATTATTTGATTATAAAAACCATTTTTTTTATTGATGATTTTGATTGAAGTAAAAGTTAGAACGAAACTGAACAGAAAAGTTACTGAATCGGATCGACAGTTTACCGGTTTCCAAGCCCTGTGTAAACTTGTCGGTTTTTGCGTTTCAGCTTTTTCGACAACCAGTTGGTGAAGTGGTAGACGACATTCGTAGCTATTTTGTAAACAGCCGCTAATTTGTTGACTTTTACAGTAGATACTCAGACTCAACTACTCACCTCTATTTGAGATTATTTGTGGTGATTTATACTTTGTGATCTGTGGTGGTGAATTGGTGATGGTGGATCAAGTAAGATTTTATTCAAAGCGATAAGATTTGCGTTTTCTTTTTAAAATACCCGTATTCAGTGAATATAAACATTACTATACTTTTATCACACTGCGTAGTGTTAAAGTATGCACAATATATAAAAAAATGGTTTTTACGAGTATACTTGACTTTCTAAAACTAAGTGTTCAAAATTATACTACAACTACATTTATATAAATATCATTGAATTTTCATTGAGTTTACTCTTAAAATGGTTTATTTATTTCTTAATTGATAATGAAACATACCAACTAAACAATATATTTTGTCTTCCTTGTAAGTTATTGGCTGTCTACATTTAGCGTTTTTCTATTTACCAGTCTATTTTATTATAATCGGCAATTGCATACTATCACTAATTACTTACACACACTATCTCAAAAGTGTTTAATCCGGATTCACAATCAATAATTAAAATATTGTCATCACTGTGTCGCTGTATGTTAACACATTCATACCATTTTATCATGTTGGTGTATTTTTAGAATTCAACCTACTATGCTGTACAAGCTTGATTCCTTTGTAAACAATTTTCAAGTTTGTATTCAATTTTTATAAGTGACATGAAATGTATAAACAGTGGTTTTATAATTGAGTGATACACAAAACTGTGATGAAATATTATTCTTATAAAGAGTACTGTGACATACTTTTAAAGGACTACTTGCATTAATGGTGAGTAATTGCATTTATCATATGTTTTTTGTTCAAAGATATTTGTTTTGAGTTCATAGTTCGAAAGTGTGTTTTTACTTGTTTTGGTTATCTGTTGTCACTTGGATGTCTTTTTTTATTTATTTAATATTTAAAGTTGTAGATGTGTATAGGTCTGTTTAGATTCTAGTGGAGTAAACAAGCATATGGTTGAATGGTTGAATTGCATTACAATTTGGATATCTATTCTTACACAATCTTATTGATTTTCACTGTGGCTTTAGGCTGCGCTTTTACACAGAGTGGCATGAGATTAAGGCAAATTGAGTTTAGGGGTAAACATACACCTTATATATAGACACTAGACCTGTTATTTGCACTAGGAAACACAGTTTTAGTTTCCATCAACAAGTTTTGAATGAATAATGAGAAAAACAAAAATATGTTCAATAAACAAGGTTATGCCATTTATGTTTATAACAAAGTTTGATTTGTGTTTAGGAATACACTTAAGATTAATATATAAATACTAAAACTGTTTTTGAATTTAGTAAACAAGTCTTGAATTAGTTTATTGATTTTTAAATATGAAAATAGTTCTTTTATTGCTTATATATTGTGATGAAGGTTACAAATTGCTTGTGACACTCTTTGACCGCTGCCATGGCACACTGTCTTGGCTGGTGGGCTTTAGTCAAAATTCACGATCAGTGATTAGAAAGGTGACTTAGGTTAGGTTATATTAGACTTTAAAACAAATGCTAGACCAGAATAGGCTGGTCACCATTATCCCAATATAAAGAAACAAATGGATGAAAAAATTAATATTTCAAGAACTACATGTCTCCCAGACATGAGGATTGTGAAAGGTAGAAGTACTCCTCCCTCATTCACCCCATGTCTTAAAATTCAGTGACCACTAATCTAAAGTTTAACCTGGCTTTGGTCAGATGCCATGTTTAGTAACTCTGTAGGGTGGCTAGTTATTGTGTGAGAATTATAATCTATAATTAATTTAACTTAATTAATCAGATTGGCCATCTAGCTGTGACCACCTAGTAGTAGTAAGTTTAGGGAATACACTCTTCTCTGTGTGTGTAATAGTGATACCCCATTTGAGTTTGGATATTAAGATATTAGTTTAGAGAATGATATTCTCAAATCTTATAGTGATATGCCTTTGTTGTAATTTCCAGAATCTATTTATTTACTTTAATTTTCCTTAAAGTATGATTTCATTTTAAGAGAAATATTTGAGATCCTTTCTTGCCTACTCTTCTTCTTTATTTTCCAAGTGAGAAAATATTCAATGAAATTATGAAATAGTAGATTCCAATTTTAGCAAGATGCTTTTTAATTTGGTTTTTGTATGTTGTGATCACAAAATAAAATTATCTATTACGTTTTAAAAATAAATAAACTATACTATAAATAAAGCTATACTTATAAAATAACATAAAACTACAAATAATAAATTGATTCTGAATCACTGACGGCGGGGAGTGTGCCCAACATGCTGGCCATATTTCTGCATGCATTCTTTTGGTCCTGCGAGACCTTAATTAGACACATCGAGAGGTCTCAATAGAGGTAATGAGCTCTAGGCCCCCATGGCCCCAGGGTCTCGACCCCGAAAGCCATAAATATGTACCCATGCTCGACACATATTTGCGACATTTCAGGATCTCCACAGTAGATCTATTTTAAACATCATTAAAATTTTTATTGAACATATGTGTGATAAAGAAATACAAGATAATTCTTTATTGTACACAAATAAATTTACAAGCTAGTCCAATGGGCACTCTTTTCCCTCGTGAATAATTTCTTTCAGACAAACCCAGGAATGAATTTGATTGACAATGGTGTTAGTGATATATGGCTAGGTGTTAGTGATATATGACTACGTATGTATTATGGTAGCACTCAAAGGTATTTTAACAAGAATAAGTTTGTTAATATCTTGAACTGGCGCCCTTTAAATTAAACACTTTTTTTCTATTTCATACTTACAAGTTGCACTGAAACTATTAGTAAGAAAAAGTTGGAATTTGTTTATTTTATTAATTGTGTATTAAGAAACATGCTTATTTACAGTTAACAAGCAGAAGTTGTTTAAAGTTTTAAGATGTCTGAACAGATAGTAAGTGTGTGAAATAAGGCTTTTATTAAATGCAAGACAATGGAAAGTTAACCTGACCATTGGGAAAAACTCCCAGTGAAGAAAACTTCTCGATAAGAAAGGTATTGCTTTGTGCGGTGTGAAAATTGAGTGCGCAAACAAAAATGGACTGCAAGAATATTATGACATAAATGTATGTTTCAATTGTAAAATTTTGGTTACATAATTCCGGCTACATGGACAACTCCCAGTCAAAAAGAGACTGATTTCTGTTTCTATGTTATGATTTGGCAATGTTTTTCTTGTTACAGAGTTAGATCTTTAGTTCCTACAATAACCTCCTGACGCCCAGGTTGTTCAACGCTTTCATAAAGTAAATGCCCAAAGTCCTTAAAAAAGGTTTCAATGGCGAAAACCCAAGACTTTGAACTTTAAAATTTTTATCTTACAGTAATCGCACAAGTATGATATTTTTTTCCTTACATCAGGTGAATGAGGAAAAGCAAAAAAAGGATAAAAATAGATTACCTTTTGGTAGGCCTTTGGGTCAAAAGCACTAGATTACAAACAAGAAACTTTACCACTTAATTTTTTTTCAACTATCTTCAAAACGATTAAAATAAAATTTAACTTTAAAAACCAATTTAATAACAAATAATCCTTTAAAATTAAGAGAAAAAATTATTTTATTATTATTTATTTAAAACATTCGAAACAATCATGATAGTCCTTATTTAACCAAAGGCCTATTAAAAGATCTTAAAGTTTGAATTATGATCATTTTCACTATATCTCAGATCCATATAAAGTTTTGATGTAAACAGCAAATATAGCACATGAGCAACTATTTTTGATAAGCATATGAACACAAATCGTAGAGATTTCATGAATAAATTAAGATTAATTTTCACACTCAATGATCTTGTTCCATTTTAAGTCAAGAAAGACAAATTTCTTTTCTGTTTTTGGCACTGGTGCTTGGTCATACACAAGCAAAAACCTCAAACATACGTTCGGAGACATCACATTTTAAAAAGGTGGTAACTTAAAATTAGTAACAATGGTTAAAGTTGGGGTACTTAGAATAGTACCCTGGGCATTAAGGGCTATAATCACTATTTCATTGAAGTACTTTTTTAAGGACCGTGGGCGCTAGGAGGATAAATAGGAATATGTATTTTTTGTATACTGTGTTTATTAAAGAACCAAATGCACCACATGCTGAAGAAAATATGCCACCTGGTTGGGTTTTGTAGCATAATAACAATTTGAAACACTGCTTTGAGCATGTAAGTGATTTCATGAAACTCGGGTAAATCAAACTTTTGAGGTAGTCAATTCAAAGTGCAGACGTAAAACTGATAAAGCATAATAATAACAGTCTGGACCCTAGGCTCTACTGCCCGCGGAGATTAGTATTTATATATTTTTTTATAAATTGATGTACATTTTTTATAAGAAAAATGTGAACAACTTGAAAATAAAATAAATAATAATAATAATCGGCAGACAACCACACACATTGTATTGTATGTTTGGGAAGAGCTGGATCATAGCATAGGTTGTTGAAATTATAGAAATAAAGAGACTTAAGATGTACTATGCAATGAATGGCCCCAAAACGTGTAAATATCGGTAGATTATAATTTATCTCACGACATTGTAAACTGTCGAAATATTGTGAATTGAATATACGGCTTACATTTTAAAGTAATATTTTTCGGTAGATTATCTACGTAATTCGGTAGATTACCTATCGACGTGAAATCGTCAAATTGTGAAATGATATGTGACCGGTCGGTCTTACGGTAGGTTTTTCTGTGTCCACAGAGTAAGAAATAAAACACAGGTGTTAGTCAAATAAATTAAATCGACTTCAAAAATTGTGACTTGAAGTATGTATTTACTATTTAGTATTAATCAATAATTCTGATTTAATGGTAAGAAAATTATATATTTCTTATGAATTTTATGGTTGGCAAACTAGGCATTTAATCCATAAGAATATTGTGATGTATATTTGATATAAAATGAATTTTGGAATGTTCTAAAAAATAACTTAAGTACTTCTCCCTTCTGCAACTCCATTTTTGGGAAACTAGTCGCCAACCACAAATAAACTTCATAAAAAAATATATATTACCACTATTTCAGAGTAATTATTGATTACCTAGGAAACTAATAAATATATATTTGATGTCACACACAATGTTTGAAGTGCATTTAGTTTATTTGACTGACACCGACCAATCAGCGTGTGAGGTCCGTTCCATTGCATGGCATTTCACAATTTGACCATTTCACGTCGATAGATCTACAGTAAAATAATACGTTAAATTGTAAATTGTATGTTCAGTTCATAATATTTCGACAGTTTACTATCACATAATCACGAGATAGCTTATAATCTAACTTTAGTTTATATGGATTTAGTTACTATGTTATTGTAGTGAATTGAACAAGAAACGGTAAAGTTTTAGGTTTTTTTAGTTTTAGGTTTAACATAATAGGTTGGGGAAAAAGTCTTTTCGCATATAGTATGTATGAACTTGTAATAAGATCTCTTTGGCTATACCATTTATATCTGGCTGGTTTTGGTATCATTAAAAAGTTGACGATTCCAAATTCAAATTAGGAAAATGTGTGATTTTCATTTGTTTTTCTATCTAATAAAGAAATGCGATACATTTAAAATGTTTACTACAAAACACGTAAAAAAGCAACACAAGCCGCGAAAAAAAAATTGTGATGTTTATGGACCTAATGCAGTATCTGTGAGATTAGCGCAAATTTGGTTCAAGCGTTTTCAATCCGGAAATTTCGACATCAAAGATGAATGTCGCTCTGGTCGCCCTGTTACGAACAAAATTGATGAAATTTTTGAAAAAGTGGAGCAAGATCGGCATATTAGTAGTTACGATGTAGCTGGAGAACTGGGAATTGACCACAAAACGGTTTTGGCGCATTTGAAAAAAGCTGGGTACACAAAAAAACTCGATATTTGAGTGCCCCGTGAGCTCACTGAAAGAAACCTAATGAACCGTGTACTCATTTGTGATTCTTTATTACGACGTAATGAAATCGAACCATATTTGATGAAGCTGATAACTGGTGATGAAAAGTGGATCACGTACGACAAGAACGTGCGAAGAAGATCGTGGTCAAAGGCCGGTCAGGCTTCACAGACTGTGGCGAAACCCGGGTTAACAAGCAACAAGGTGATGCTGTGTATATGGTGGGATTGGAAGGGCATTATTCATTATGAGCTGTTACCGCCAGGCAGGACCATCGATTCTGAACTGTACTGCGAACAACTGATGATATTAAAGCAAAAAGTTGAGAGAAAGTGGCCGGAATTAATCAACAGAAGGGGTGCGGTTTTTCACCATGATAACGCTAGACCTCGCACATGTTTAGCCACTCAGCAAAAATTACGAGAGTTTGGCTGGGAGGTGTTAATGCATCCGCCGTATAGTCCTGACCTTGGACCTTCAGATTTTCGCCTGATCCGGTCTCTGCAGAATTCCTTAGGCAGTGTCAGGTTAACAACACGAGAGGACTGCCAAAGCCACTTGTCGCAGTTTTTTGATCAGAAGCCCCATATTTTTTATAGCAATGGGAACATGTCCTTACATACTTTAGTCAAATGTAAATAAATTTTATAAAAAAACCTTTTGAATTTTTATATAAAATCCAAGGAAACTTTTTCTCCAACCTAATATATAAAAAGTTTGTTTTAATTTAGTTTGTATGTAAGGTAAGTAACTTAGAGCTACTACCCAGAGCCTTTCACGTGGCGTAGCCGGGGAGAAAACTCTAGTTAATATATAAAAGTCTTATTCAATATGTTAGCATATTGAAGTTTTTACTGCTAAATTTCGTCTTTTTATTATTTCAGTACTAGGTTTTTTGATATAAGTACCGTATATACTTTCATATGCATTTAGTAAAAAGCTGTTATTTTGACATTACAAACAGACGTTTCAATTTTGTTTATCTATACCGTATGTATATATTTTAGTTCGGTATTATGCCTGTAAGTATTGTGGTATGTATTATCAATAACTGCCTATTGAACAAAGAAATAGATTTTAATTTTTAATGTTGATTTTACAGAGTCTAAGATTGTATAATTGGGTAGTTCTAAAAAAAATAACCAAGAAGGTAAAGGTGGAAACGCCGCTTCGCTTCGCTCCTCTTCTGGCGTATGTTTAAAAAATGCATCGATATAAGTTAGAACGCTTACCTTTCTTGTTTTTTTTTGTTACCCTTTCACTCTATATTCGAAATAGTAAATGTGCCATATAAGTACATCCCAACCGTACAAGTTTTATTTTATCTTTTCTTTGATTTAAGCAAAACCAAAGCATAAACGATTTTGCATGTCAGTGTCTTTTAGGTACGCATTTTTTAGTACTGTTGTATTATAAATAAGTAGGTACCTACTGGACAAATAACTTCGAGGCTTATTTTATTACTTTTACCGACGGAAGTAGTGAATTATAAATAATAACGCTTAAAAGTAATGAATTTCCATTTTATATTTATATAATATTTACCAAATCATGAGGTAAACTATTAAGAATGATCGATAATTATTATTAATTTTCAATTGATCTCATTTACCGCAATAGATATACAGAGCAGTAGAAGTCATTAAATTATTCATTTTATTACATCTTTACACATTTATACCGTGATCTTATTTCTAGATGCTTCCAGCAAAATAATGTATGTGTGTTACTTACTTTTGAACCAGAAAATCAAGTTCAAGGCATGAACTTGTAAATAGCATAGGGATATTATGCAAACATAAATTTTAAATACACGAACATACTCTTATTTTCTTGTGTTTTTATTTACTTTTATCAATACCAGATATTTGAATTTTGAAACTGACTCGCAATTTTATAATTAATAATAAAAATAATAATATTCGGCAGACAAACACATACATTCTATATCCGCAAATTAAGCAAGTTACGCTTGTGTTATGGGTAATATACAACGGACCACTCTGGGGGCGATCCCAGACACCCAGACCATGGTAAATAACGGAGAAAATGCGTTTCCGTAATATACTATACCAGGAATCGAACCCGGAGCCTCTGCGTTGCAGTGAGGTAGGCCGGCAAAGGCTTAGCCCGTTCAACCACAGAGGCCGTCTATTTTTTATAATTGAATGAACACTACGTTCATGGTAATTAAAATTTAAAATAGAACGCCTGCTTAAGCTTTTCTGTAAAACTTACAATAAATCTTCATTTAGAATTAATGGAGTTATTTTTTTTGTATGATATTATAAAATTTAAACATATCGTGTTAGGAGCTATTTATAAAACAGTACTAAAAAGACTCCAGTTGTCATACACTACATAAACGATCATACTACTAATATAAACTAATAATTATACACTATATAAACCATGGAGAACACAATGAATTTTTCTTGTCTGTTTGTCAGTTTGTTCGGGATTCACTTAAAAACTACTGGGCTAATTTCGACGCGGCTTCCGCTGATCGACAGCGAATTCTTAGACTTAAAATCTGCGTTACTTTTTATCTGGGAATCCCGCGGGATTTTTTCTGGAAACGACGTACAATCACCAGAGTTCCAAAGTGATTGTTTCACTGATCAGTAGCAAATTTAAATTAAAATCTCTTTAAAAGTTACATATGAAAGTCAATCTATAAAAACACATTTATAGAAACTAGAGTCTCGGGATTATTATTTTTGATTTTGTTTAAAGAACAAGGAGTAAGAATTAAAGTATAGTAAAAAAAATACTCGCTTCGATAGCTAACCGAACTAGAAGATAGAAAATAAATTTGGGGATATATAGATAATTTTAGTTTTAAAGCTGTGGGGTGTTTAATATGAAATGTTCTATTTTTCATCTTTCTATGAAAAACGAAACTTTGAACATGTATCTGATAGCAGGTCTGTCACAGTTTGATACAGTTACATATTATTACAGAGATAATTTGTCAAGTGAGCCTGTAGCGCCAAATCCTAAACTATACAAAATAGCGAAAAACACTCAAAAGGGCTCTCGGGGCTGATTTTGACAAAAACTGAGTGTTATAACTAGATTTTTGAAAAGTTTATTAACCTTGCCAGGATTCGAACCGGCTGATTTTGTAAAATAAACCGCATGTTGTATTGTTATACCAAATCATAGTATATCTTATAAGGATCAATTTCTGTGAAGGAATATCAAACGGCAAACTAAGGGAAAGGGTTGATTTAGAACAAAATGTTATATTATTTTCCTTACTTTAATTAGACATTAAATTACGCCGGGTATTTGTCTGAAACTTATTTTGTCTAACATGGAAATGATGAAAATTGTTGTTGTTGATAGGCCTTTTATATTTTATCCGAGCAGGAACGGAGAAAGAATACAATTTCCTTCCGCCGGGCGGCCTGTCGTAAGAGGCGACAAAACAACCCACAGCCAGGTGGTAGGGCATTTGCCCGGCTGGATGGCTACAACCCCTGGTCTAAAGTATGTCGCCATAACAACCTTGAGTTGTGTTCCGGAATAAGTGACCAGGTTCCAGTATCCCGTAAGAGACAGCAGCGCATTAGTACCACCTTTGGTGTTGCAAATGTCCATAGGCGATGGTAATCGCTTTTCATCAAGTGGGCCGTCTGCCTGTCTGCTGAACTCCTGCAATAAAAAAAATCGCACACACTTTATTTAAATTAATGAGTACACATTGATTGCGTTGAGACTAATTTGTATCCTCGATCCCAGGGACTATGATGTGGTAAACATACTGCATCTATTATGATGTTGATGTCGTCGTAGTCGGCAGCCACCGTCCACTGCTAGACATAGGCATTCCTAAGTTTGCGATAATTGGGTGTGAGCGAAAATAGATACTATGTGTCCCAGCACACATTTCGATTTTTCGCAGGTTTACTGCAAATTACGATTTGTTAGGTTAGGTACATTTTAATTTATCTATTTTATTTTATCAAACAAATAAATTGAATTCGATATATATATATATATATATATATATATATATATATATAAACATCCAGTCATTTCGTTTTTTAGAAACTCATCTTTGTCTTTGCCAAAATTGGCCGTATTACAACAAAAATATTGGCATATTTGATTGATTGATATACTTAAGTGTTAGTATGTCGGCGGAGACGCAGGGCGGAGGGTGGTCGATTTTTATTACTAGATGGGTGCGGTCGGGAGCGGCAGGCCAAACATTGCCTGGCAAGATCAATAGCCTAACGGACTATTCCGCTTGCGATGTACCAACTACTTAATCCAAAACTTACAACGTTTGGTATATGTAACCACAGGTACATTGCGCAGGTGTTGATTATTTTAGTGTCAACTCCATGGCATTAGTTCTTTGGAGTTTCACAAGGACCATTTAATGGCCACCTTTTTTGTGCTTTATTTTTAGAACAACACATATAATCTGGTTTAGGAATCTAAAAATACACTAAAACTATGTCCAGTTAGATATTGTTCATGGAAGCACCAATGAACTCAGATACTGAACACTGCAGGGTATACGCTGGGAAGAAATTAATACCTAAACGAAGTTTCACCAAGACTCCTGCACAATGTAATTTTAATTTCAACAACATACCAACTTGACTTAGTCGTCTACCTGGTGAGTCAATCTTGTTCACTTATTTGGCGTACTATTAATACATTTGCACATATTTAACTAAGGACGAGGTTACATATTAACAAGAAAAGTTAGTTACTTATAATACGAGTGACGTGGCTAATGTATAGCCCAAACTCATTTGAATAGAAGACTTATATAAATCAGGAGGCGGCGCGATATTCGCTTCCAAAGTAGTAAAAAGAGCGTGCATATATTTTTATAACTTCTGAATTATTAAATCAGAGTGGCAAATTCTAGAAAACTGGTTGATTTAGTTTGAACAAAATTATTTTTTGAAATATGGGGCAATAATTATAATATAAGTAGTATAAGTAAAGCCCATAATTGTACCATTGCTAGGTTCGGGCTTCTTAATTACTTAAAGAAACGGAGAGTATACCCACCACGCTGATCGCTCGGCGGATTTGATTCATCTCGAATCTTGAAAATTATTAATATTAGTTGTATGGAGTTGAAGTCAAGTTTTAGCTAGGAATAAGGTAAATGAATGGATAGTATGATATTTAAACCCGGCCGGCTAAAGTCGAGTATTATCATTTTTGAGTAAATATTTGGGTAACCTACTAAAAACACTACAGACAGAATTGTAGTTGAACTTTATCGATATATATACCTATATATAGCTTATTATGACACATGCATGTAAATTGCGGATGCGTTCATGCGATAAACGAGTGAAAATACGATCTTCATCTTGATTAGATAGAAGGCCGTTCGAGGTATCCCAAAATTAAGAAAACTTACACAGATGGTTTGATAAAGTTATGTTCGTCTATAATTAGCATGTAATCATATTTGTGTAAAGTCTTTTTGGCTTAGATATTTGTATGTACGTTTATATTTAATTGTATATACCAGAGCGGGCAGTACAACAAGCAGTGCACTGTGCATGAAATTCTTTAAACAGTTTCAATCACTAGAAAAATCACTGTCATGCAAATGCCCCAGCCAAAAATATAATTGCGTTGGACAGGTCTCATGATGAGTCAAAATAGATGAGTAAATTTGCGGTTTATTAATTACTACATCATTAACATGAACAGGCGAATAAACCCATGGAGGAACTGAAAAAAATAAACACGTGAGATCTATTGCAAAATAACATATAATTTTACTATTATAGGTAGACTAATAAATGGCGAGAGAAGGTTTGTTCATAAAGGGCCGGTTGACTAGGAATGTGATGAAGCTGCAGACATCAGCAAATTCTTTAGCACCCTAGTATGACTATCGATAAGTTATAGATAACTATCGGATCTCTTAAAATATCCCCGCAAAATCTCACTCTCTCTCTTAAAACATTCCTCAATGTTTGGTGACTGATTTTCGTTGTTGAAGTGCTAAGGTTAAACCTTCTATGGAAGGAATTTTGAGTAATAAGTATGCCTGTGCTTTGCTTAATGGTTTCCTTGCAAGTGTTTTAATATGAAATGAGATACGCGTACATTGTCAGTAAATAGACCAAATGTGATAATATTGGAGGTGAGATCTGTGTTATGGTATGAAATTGTTTTTTTCGTATATCCATATTTATGGATATTCACTACATTAATTCAATCTGTCTCTGCAAATACGAACTAACTACGAGAAAATATATGTAAATTTATAAAATAAAAAAAAATATTAAATTGAATTTACAGACTAAAACTTCTCGTATGTTTAATTATGCACAAAGGGCGGTCTTAACGCTAAAATCTCCTCCAGACAGCCCCAACTACTATGATCTACGATGTGTATACTCACCGCAGTTTTCCTTTACAGTCAGCATGTGGTAATTGTAACATTATGCACATTACTGGTCGGTTTCAATATTTTTAATATACATTCACCTGCCTTATTGGTAGAAATTTGTCTTTACTTGTATTAAAATATGCAAAATATTAACCAGTAAAAACAATTAGCCAGTAAGGCTTACCATTAACGTTTAGTAAAATACGGGAACCGGAAATACTTCAAAAAACTGCTCAAGCCGTGCAAGTGCATGCCTTCCGGTTGGATTCGAACCCACATTCCTAAAACGATAACATAAGAGGAATGCTCATTTTTTATTTTACTCTATTAATAGAATATACACTGGCTTGCTTCCAATTATCACATACTTACACAATTTTGAAATTTATAGCGTTATTGTTTTAGCTTTCATGGATGTTCCTTGTAATTCCTCAACAATGGTCATTTCGATCCCTTCTTCTTAAAGAAATAAACAAGAAATATTAGATAACTTTGTTTTTGCCTAAGTATAAAATTGTTAGTTAATTTATAAAGGAAGTCAACTTGGCAATGTTGAAGAGTTCTAACATCTTATCTGGTTATTGTAATAATTTCACTTTTATTAACGAATGTTTGCAGTGACGTTTAATGGTATCGTAACCGTTATTACCTTTTATTAAATTCTAAAAATAGCTGAAAGCGTTATCTTTGACGCGACGTTATCACTAGGCGAAATCACGCTGCTCCGTGTTGCCGCTGTCGGTCTGCATTTACCGCAGCCGAGACAATCCGCGATGAACGTCGCGTCATCCTGTGTTAGGCGCTCGTTCAAGCTGTGGCTGGTCACTGGTGTAGTAGTGGTCATCCGATGCACAGACTCATCGGTTTAGACCAGTCTGCCCAGTGCCGACTGCTAGTTGCTAGCAGCGGAATATGAAGCCCACACAGGGCCGTGAGCGGTTATTGACTTTCTCAGGTTAGATAGTGGTACTCTATGCATTCAGTATGTGTTACTTTTCATTTGGCATTTGTGAGCTTCCGGTAACATAGGTTGCTAGACAAGATAGATAGGAGCTATGGTATAATGTTAACAAATCATTATAACCAGAGGAAGTCTACTTTAAAGGTCCACAATTCGCATTTTAAAAATAAAGCGTGTGGTAATATCTTCAGTTTACGTTTGGCAAAAGTCGAGACTACTTACATGTTGTCAAAACAGCGGCACGTCAATTGGTCTAATCGGCCTCCGGCTGTGAACCAATTACTTACTTGACGGCATGGAAGCAATTCCTACATTTGAGGGCGGAAAAACGCGCTGCAGGAAGACTTCCCTTTATTAGTTTACTCAATATCTTTGTTGAATTGTATTTTCGATGAAATAAATAAAATGTTTCGTTTGTCACTGTCTGTGTTTCATACGTCTCTGCAGTGAATATTTTGCTGTTAAAATCGATACAAGAGTAATTTTGTATTCCCTTTTGACAGAGTTCCGTTAGTTCATAACTTTGTTATGAAACTTTATTTGATAACACAAAAGATGCTCTTAATGCAAACTATCAATGCGTATTTTGTTTAAAGCCCTTATCGATTGATGATGCAAAGTTGATAGGACAATGACTGACAAACTCGAGATACGGCCAAGTAAATTTCTTTTTCTATCATAAACATTATTCAATACAACTGCACAAAAAAAACTTATCCATATTTCTTAATTGAAATAGCTCAATTACTTAATTTTTTAAATCGACTTTGTTTTGCAGCTATGTAGTCTAGTACAAAGAAGGGAACTAGGATGGTCTTAATAGTTCGAGGTTTAACAATGTATCTTTTTCTAGCATTCTTTGAATTATGAAATATTAATGTTATATGTCGTGTAGAAACAATATTTATTACAAATAGGTATAAATTAGATTCTATAATAAGAATGATTTTATGAAGGTTATTTATAGCAACCGATAATGTTTATTTATAGTTACAGAAGGAAAAATAATAATGTGTTATGTGTAAATATACCACTTTGGAGTTATTTTTGTCCCCAACATGATAATTTACTTCCATGGCTGTTTTTTCGTAACAATATTGTGTTTTAATATTAGCTTTACCATATGTAAATTACGATAAGGTATTTCGCATGTAGGATTAGTATTACTATTATCCTTAAAATTCCAACTGCTTGGGCCCCATCATCTTAGGGGAGCGTATTGTATATATCCGCCATATTTGTCTAAGGTAAAATGGCGGGCTTCACACAGGATTATTTCAGTATAAGGAATTTTTCTAGACGTTTTCCTTTTTTGTTGGTACCTAAGAATACGCTTATTATTTCACGGCCGAGATTCGAACCCGAGTCATTGGAGTAGCAAGCAGTTACTAAGCAGCTACTCTCGCAATAAGTAATCTTAATTACTAATTACTTACGTGAGATTGCGTGTCTCGTATGAATACTGTAAATATTTTTAGGTTTACAAGATGAAACCTTTATGGTCTTACTCCAGTGTGTGTATGTCTGTTTTGATTATGTTTCGAACTAATATAGATAGTTTATGATTCTTGAAGATATTAAATTAAATGTCCACAATTGTACTGGTACATATATTTAACATGCAAAATAGGCAGACAAAATATTTATAGAAAATGCAGTTCAGTTAAATTTTCGATTTGATAGTCATATGAAAATGGTATTTAATACAAACATGAGTTCAATTCCAAGTTCGTTGGTCGTTGTCTTTACGTCCAATCGTTGTCAAGTGAAAGTTTTTTATTCAAACCAATTTCCGACTGGAAATGAGTTGTACATACATACATTTTATCATGCTTGTTCCCTATAAGAAGAGACAATGGATTTCACATATTACGACATACCATCTTTTGCTTGATTTACATTCATTAATCACTTCATACATACACGTTTATAATAGGTGTTATTTACCTGGCTTTTCTTTATTAAGTAAAATATTTAGTTGTTATAGAGAACAATTTTTCAGTTATTTAATAAATTAGTTGTAATGAAGATCAATTATGCAGTCGTGCTATATATTATTATGTACAAATTAAAAATAATCTGCTTCCTACTATATGTATGTACACCCTGCAATGTGTCCTCTAAAGATGTTATTTCGTTGGATGCAGATAAGTGTGCTGCGGTGAAGGCGACGGTATGTGGCACGGCGCGCGGGTGCTGGTACTCGCGGCGCTGGGCCTCTTGGCCGAACCGTCGCTCGCCGCTAAGAAGTACAACATCACCGTCGGGTACCTTCCATGTATCACTGGGGTTTCGTACGACAAGCAGGGTCTTACTATTTCTGGAGCACTGTCCATGGGTATCGAGGAGGTACATAGTTATATGTTACTACCTTAACGCCGTTATTCCATCGATTCTCATGTTCAAGAATGTCATTTCATAATGTTCAATAATTTGTTAGTTCAGGAACGACCAATAAGTATATGTGTTTTGGTTACTTCAAAAAATTTAGTCAAATTACTTGTCTCAAAAAGAACAGATTGGAACTTATTCAAATATTTTTTTTGTTGAATGTATTTTTTAACCTGTATCTTATTTTTAAATAATTTCACGTCATAGTTTAGATTAAGGAGAAGAAGACAGCAGTTTGCGTTGTTAAAAGGGAAATTACCCCACATAAGTGGGGTAATTTCCCAGGTGATTTGATTAAATGAAACCCTCAATGCGCGAGTCGGATTCTTACACATATAATAATTATGGCTATATGTTATCTATATATAAACAATCTAAGTTCCAACAAAGATACATTTTTAAGTCATTCATACAATGCTCATAAGTATAACTTGATAAGCAAATAATAATAATATTTTTTTGGATTTAAATTAATATGTTAACTTTGTGTCATTAACACCAAATCGTATCTACACTTCCGCTATTATTTTTATCCCGAGTGCAAATGCGTTGAGCTAACTTAAATTATTCTGTATATGGCAGAAGCCATAAATAAATATTCATGTTGAATGTTTGTCGTTAGTCAAACAAAAATAGAACGAGTATTTCTAAACCAATACAATAATAATAAATAGACAAACAAGCACACGCAATGAACGAGGTCTGTTCAAAAACTTGCGCGAATTCACGATTTCCGCGGGTTACGTATATTCGATTTTGTTTGTAGCATTATGTTGTTACTTATGTCCCTTACTTATTCTGATATAGGCTACGTTCCACGACCGCGATTTTTCCCGTTCCACTTTCTTGCATGCGTTACAATCAAAAACTTTAGTGGAATGGATTATAGAATGTTGGTGTCAGTAAAGACGAAAGAAACAAACGACACTGGTTGATTTGAAAATCGTGCCTTTCTCAATTTCAATAATGATAGAGAGAATTCAGGCTCTGTGGTCAACGCCTACTTCGACCCACCTCTTGACATGAGTCGTTGTGTGCTATGTGATCGAAATTAATGACGTCATTAGTAAGGTTTTCACCACGACCCAACGACCGTAGCAGCTATGTGAAACGGCTGAGGAGCGACGACTCAAATTTGTTCCAGAGGGTCATAACTGGTGACGAATCATGGGTTTATGGTTATGACGTGGAAACCAAAGCTCAATCATCCCAATGGAAGCTGTCACCTGAGCTAAGACCGAAAAAAACGCGCCAAGTTCTGTCGATTGTAAAAGTTGCCCAGTTTTTCTCGATTGCAGGGGCGTGGTGCATAATGAGTTCTTGCCACAGGGTAGTACGGGCAATAACGAATATTATCTGCGAGTTATGAGTTATTTGCGCGAAGCAATTCACGAGAAACGCCCGGATTGGTGGAAATAAAAATTAGCCTTTGCATCATGAACGCTACACACATCAATGCTTTTGCGTGAAGTTTTGGCCACTCTAATAATATCGCAGTCACCGTATTCCACAGACCTGGCCCCCTGTGATGTTTCCTGTTCCTCTTAAAACTGGAGGCCCGTGAAAGGACGGCGCTACGCCACGGTTGAGGTGATAAAGACGGCATTAAAGGTGGAACTGAATAAGATCACACAAAAATATTTTTTTAAGTGTTTCAGCGGTAGTAAAACCTTTGGCATAAATGTTATTATTATATCCAAGGGGAGTTACTTTGAAGAGGACAAAATAGATTAAATACGAATAAATAAATACTTTGAAAAAACACAAAATTCGCGTTACTTTTTGAACAGACGTGTATATCCTCAAATTATGTTTGTTTAATGGGTAATATACCACGAAGAACTCTGAGGCACACACCCAGAAGTAATAAATTAAATAATAACGGAAATGAAAAATTATTCTAGGAATCGAACCCAGGTATTTCTGTGAGCTAAGCTTTTCAAACAAGAAATGAATTCGTTGAAATTACTTTTAAACTCTACGAAATTCAATCATAAATTTTCCAATTCATAGTTCAAAATAGCTACAATTAGGAAGGTTTGGAAGAACCTTTGGAAGAAAATATTTTATATAAGTACTAATATACCATTGATTATATCTTTGGTAGAAAATATTGACCAAAAATTCATTGATTTTAAAAACAGCAGTGTGCTTTTTACCATTTTACTATAACTTCGTGTAACGACGTATAAGTTACACCTTAATTTCCAATTGCATCCATATAGAACCAAAAATTTTCAGAAGAGAATCAAACATGCGAAAGAACGGACGAGTGGACATGCTAATTCAACAAATCTTTTTTTGTCATAATATCTACCTAAACTTTTAAACAGTGCTTCGTTTCTTTTCAGCTGAACAACAGGCATGACATACTTCAAGACGTAAACGTTCTTATGGATTGGCACGACACCAAGTGCGATACTATTACAGGGACTAAGCTGCTCACGGACATGATTTGTGACGGCGTGGTCGCCTTCTTCGGGCCCGAAGGTCGCTGCGACACTGAGGCCATTGTCTCACAGGCCAGGAACCTACCTATGATCTCTTATGTACGATTTTAACATTATGTTTGCTTTACACACCACTTTATTCCGCGGAACTTAAGATTTTATTCATATCTTTTGAACCTCGCAAGATAAGGAAATAAAAGGATACAAGGAAACTGAAAAATCAAAATTTAAAATGAATCGTTTCGCAGTCTTATATCTCAGTATAATTTTTTCTTATACATGATTTTCAAATTCATGTATGAGTCGAAATAATTGAACTAGATGAAATGGTTTCATAAGGACTGCATTAGAAAGAACCAAATAACATTACTATTGTATCTTGTTTTATATATATATTTCAAATTTCATTTAAATTATGGGGTGCAGTATAGATATGAGACACTTTTGTTTATTAGTTAAGATATAAAGTTAATTTTACGTGGTTATAAAAAAATAACCACGAAGGCCAATACGGGAGCTTCGTTTCATCCTCCCCCCTTCCCCTTTGCCTAGTTACCTATATTATAAAAGGTTCGGATCATTTATTTATATATTCATAACTAATAAAATTTGTTTCATATAGTATACCCCACCCAAAGTCAGTGATCAATGTGCGAGCAAGTACGCGTGTATGGCTCGACAAGCTTTTCGGCTAGTGTGTCACCTTAACTACGCGGATATTCAGAAGCGAAGATAGGTTGAGTACGTGTTCTTGTTCGCATGTTTATCATTCACTTATGATCACAAAAATCATAAAATTTCTCTGTTTAATTAAAAAAAAACTACATAATTGATCGTAGACTTCTTAGAGTAATCATTAGATTTCGGGTCTGATCTAGTTGCTTATCTCCGAATTAATCTATTGCCTTAATATTATTTCAGAAATGTTCGGATTATCAGACGTCTAAATTACCTAACTTTGCTAGACTGGAGCCTCCAGGCGTGCAGGTTAGTCACCTAAAACACCTTTATTCGTTTTACAAGCGGAATGTTCCATTTATTTTTATGCGTTGATGACAGTGGCCACGCAGTAACACTAGTTTTATTCCTGCGATTAAAATGGCCTAATTTAGTTATAGCTATATCTAGTATTACGTTGAAATAAAACAGATGTCTGAGATCAGTGTATGAATAACACAGCTACATCACCCGCCCCTTTTATTTTTAGTTTCCTATAATAATGATATTCGAATAAAATGTTTGTGTTCAAACTCGACTATATGAGATACAGAAGATTATATAACGCATGATATTAGAATCCTGTTTGTGTGCTTGTTAAATGTTTTCGTTTCGTTGTTTTTCTAAACCTGTCAAACTAATGCTACAAGCGATATGCCGGCAACGTTTCCATGATTCTTGAGAGTCGTGGTACGTTTGACAGCGCGGGACGGGGATGTAAGGGAGTGTGTAGGTAGGGTACATTTATTGACGCTTCTCGGTGCAGGAACGAAGAATGAGTACAATTTCCTGCTGTCCGACGACCGGTCCTAAGATTGATTAAACAACCCATAGCCAAATGGTAGGACGTTTGTTTATCTCAATGGCAGCCAGCTTATTTCTAGAGTATGCCGCCATAACTGCCTTAAGTTGTGTTCCGGGATTATTGGCCAGCTTTCAGTCCCCCCTTCGAGACCGGGAGCACATTAGTAGCGCCTTTGGTGTTGTAAAACTCCATAGAACGGTAACCACTTTGCATTAGCTGAGCCGGCAGCCTGTCTTCTGTATTCCAATAATAAAAGAAAAAAATATTAACTCACCACTACGACTTCGCTGTCATGTTACGTACAAATTTAGTGGAATATAATATAATACTTTGTGGCCGATCCTAGTTACAGTATAACCAAGGTATCAAGTCTGCAATTATAATTGTGTCAAAATTGTTGATTTCTTATTATTATTAATTTTGCTACATTTTATACTATTAACTAATAGATTGTCAAACTGTCAAACTCTTCAATTATTTAAGCCACTGATCGACGACTACACTGATACAATTGTAATAGCAGCCCAGGTCCCAGAACGAGTAACAAAAATTTATCGTAAGAAGAATCAAAATGGAGAACTTTGGTTTCCAGTTCAGACAATTGGACGACTAGACCTTGTCTATTCGTCGTCTTCGTCCTATTCCTTCTAAAACGTTTTTTTTTGCCACCTATATATGTATTTTTTTTTGTATTTCAGGCAACTAAGTCCGTAATATCCCTTTTGCATTATTACAAATGGTATAAATTTTCGATTCTCTATGAGGAATCATGGGTGACAGTTGCGTTGATGTTGGAAAATTATGCTAAGCAATACAACATGACTGTGAACCACCAAAGGCCTGTAATTGAGGGATTCAAATGCTGCGATGCCAAGATGACTTGCTGCGCACCTGGTTTTTGGTATCAATTTATACAGGACACCAAAAATAGGACCAGAAGTAAGTGTATAATATATTATTTATTTTTAGACACTAACTAGAAGATGGGGTATATATAATATATTGTTATATGGGTAATATATAGGATATTGTATTGTCTTTTTACATATTTACATACTAATTTTTATCATTTTGAATTAATATACATCTGAAATAATAATTGTCAATTTATGGCCAGTTCCTATATATCTTACTATTCATTCGCTTGCCATACCATCGGTTGAATTATGACATAATATGTCAAATTTCAACCGATAGTACGGAAAATGAACGGTCGGTAAGATATAGGAACCGGCCATTATTGAAGATAAAAACATATTTTTATTTTGTTTTTATGTAATAATATTAACTAGTGGTCGCCCAGTGGTCGAAATTCGACCATAATTATTTTTTAACATTATTGTTTTGAACATTATTAAGGTTCTGTTGTCAAAGACTAGACTTCTATAATCACAGATTTCGCCAAGGCTGCACTTTTAATTTCTCTTTAACAATAAACAAAAGAGTGTATATACATGCATGTGTGTCAACTACATGGTAAAGTGTGTAAGGTTTTTTTTTATTGATTTAATGTATTTTTATGCATAATTTTATACACCTTGGTCCGCGTAATTTTCGTAAAACGGCACAAAATTTTTGCTTCACGTATTAATATAATGATAATAATACACCACTTTATAATATATCCTTAGTATGTACGTATTGTTAAATAAAATCCTTGAAATATCTCACAAGTTTACTTTTTGTATTTAACCCTAGAAGCCCAATCATATTTTACTGGCTATAAAGCCCAATCATACGTAAAAATGACGTGTAAAAATAAAATCGCTCTATTTTCTATAATTTTTTAGTTATGATCTATTTGAAGGGATTTGTTATTAAAATAGAGTTTTCATTAATAAATAAAATGCTTTTTAGGATAATATGATCTTTATTAACACAATAATAGTACTTTTACTAAATCATAAAAAATAAGTCAACAAAAACTTCAAAACTTTTTCTTTTTCTTATAATTAGGATATTTTTACAAAAATCAACTAGTTTTAAACTTTTTTCAAAAATTAAATTAACTTGTAATAATACTATATTAGTCTCATAAAAAAAACAGCCTTTATAGACAGTCTTGACAAATATCAATATTGTGTTCTCCGCATATGGCCTTTTGACATTTGCAACACTGCGCTTTGGTTTTGGTTTGGCAACATGGTTTTCAGGGTCGTTTTGTCTGCTTGTAGGGCTTGTATCCTCGATGAATTCGACCATCGCGTCTTCGTTATCACTCCAGACATCATCTTCAACTAAACAATCTTCTTGCTCGGAGTCCGAATCCAGCGGAGAATAATCGTCATCATTTTCTAACATTGAAGCTATTTCGTCCTGGTTTAGATGTTGGCGGGACCCATCTTGTATTCAACCTAAAATAAATAGTATATTATGAGTAATGTGCCTAAACAAAACAATAAACTCAAATAAATCACTACAATAAAAAATTGGAAACCATTACAAAAGTTACGCAAAGCCCAATTATACGTCGAAATGACGTGCAACTTCGTCATTGCAACAAAATGGCGGAACTTACCAAGATGGCGCAACCGTGTCCTGCGAGGTCTTGACGGCTACTGAGTTGGTTCGGGAGTTCGAAGCGATCCGATGGTAAACGTGAAAGAGATAGAGATATTTCGCCGCGGTATACGTCTATTTTACGTAGATTGGGCTTCTAGGGTTAATGTTAACATATTAACCACCCAAATTCTGTTTAGACTATGTGGTGAATGATTGAACTAAAGCATATACATCTTAGGCAGGTTACAAATCATTTTCTCAAAATAAAACTAAAGCTTTCGATTATGTTGGTACAAGCAGGTATTATGGCTGGTGTTCAGTTGTGATTGTTTTTATTGTTGTTGAATTATTTAATAATGATATAACGGATACTAAAAAACTTTGTGGCAGCTCTGAAAATCACATTTTACTAAAAAAAAAATATATTTTTACCCAGGAACATATTTCTTATTTGAAATTCACTGTTGTCGATTTAACTGATTCAAAAAGAAAATAGCTAATAAATGGCCCACTACTGGGGTCGTACCCATTTTTCTAGAGGAATGGACTACATACCTCGCTACGTTTGTCCAAGGCAGATTGGCGGGTTAAATACATCGGTTTTATCAATGTCCAGGTTTCATCACGATGTTTTCCTTCATAAACTACTTGAGTGGTGCTTTTCCACCCAGAATTTGAACCTGTCCCCACTGAGTTTGGGACGCGTGCCGTAATCTGTAAGCTACCATGGCTTTCGTTTTAACTGATTAATATATGTTAATTTTTAATAGCATTTATACGTCTTATGTGAATAAAGTACCCGGCAATACGTCATAACCCAAACGTCCAAACAAAGTTCTGTGATGTAAAAAAATATTGGAATATCACTAGGACAATCGTAATTCTACGTCGCGTTATAATGAATCCCGCTTTTGTGTCGAAAAATATCCGATATTCCACTTTGGCGCAGGCCAAGGTGACCGACCGCCCCAGAATTGTGTCGGATATTATACTTTACTCCTTTTAGGGATATTCTCATTTCGGATTTTTTCCGTTAAAGAAACTTCTAATATAAATACTTCTGTACCTCGTAGAGACAATCAATTACCATTACTCGACCACTCGTTTCTGTCGTCGTCCATCTACTCTTGGGTGCGTAGATTTTTACGTGAACGACGCATTGTTTAAGTCTCGTGTTTAAGTACTGTGGTATGATCAGCGAGAAGACTTGGCGTGGCTTACCAAACGCTATTCAACTTTACTTGATTTTTATGAAAAAACAATTGGTTTATTGACTTAAAAAATGACGCACGACATAAATAAAATGACTAAGTATGTGTTGCTTTTCAGTTTATGTATATTTGGGTTCAACATCCGGGCTAGTAGAGATGATGACTGCTATGGAGTCGTCGCAGTTATTTGTAAAGGGAGAGTACATGGTCATATTTGTAGACATGATGACATACACGCGAAAAGAAGGTCTTAAGTATTTAATGAGTAAGTGCTTGAATATATTTTAGTATAAACGACGTATAGTTTAGTTGAAAAAAAAATGTTTTAATTTTTAACACTATTTCCTCGAATTTGTTACAGGATTTAACTATTTTAAATCCGATGCTTTATATTTTCTTATTTATATCTTACTATCCATTCATTTGCCTTATAGTACGAGCAAAACTTAAATGCGTCTTTGAAGATCGTACACGTCATTGCGCTGAACAAAGTTATAAGGTTCATTGACAGAGCGGAGAACGGAGAGTGCGCTCTCGCTCGGCCTCTATAAACTCTCATGTCATCATTTTTGCACAATACACCGTTAGGTATAATAAACGTTCGCATTTAATTAGGCTTGCGCAAATTTACAGAGCTAACTTCACTCGAACCGCAATTAAGTTTTGCGCGTTAAAAACGTAACGTTAACACCAAACAAGTGCTATCATTTCCATTTTCCATTTTCTTTAGCAAAGAAAAACAATGGATAGTAAAATATAGATACTGGCTATAAATGTTTGTTTTAATTTTCCAGAGACTGAAGATCGAGGAAAAGCTAAAATGATATGTCCCGACACGCCTGAGTTCAAAAAGCGTGCTCAATCTCTTTTAGTAGTGGTATCTTCAGAACCTTCGGGCAACTACGAAAATTTTACAGAAAGAGTTCGCAAATACAACGCCATGAAGCCGTTTAATTTTTCAGAGGTTTTTGCAACCTCTAAATTCTATACAGTGAGTGAATGTTTATAATAGTATTAGTCTATAAATCACCCATTGCTGAGCTTCCCTCCCCATCTTTTTAAAAGATTGTACAACATAACATAACAATCGCCTAAGCGGTGCATTCTCTGCGTACAGAATTTGGTCCAACTTCAGACAGGAACGTCTTGTTAATTCACAAATAAAGTGGGTTAATTTCTTTGCGTTATGGATATTATAAAATGAAGAACTCGAGTCAATCTCAAAGAATCAGTCCAGAGTACAAAATCTATATATATATAAGCAAAGTTTGTTTTCTTTGTCCGAGGTAAACTCGAAAACTACTGGACCGATCAGCATGAAACCACAACCATCTATGAGCCCTTTGCCATGTTTTCTCAATTTGTTTGTTTATTAATTTATTTGCTCCCATAAAACAAAAGACAGGCATTTATCCTTGGTTCATTTGTTTTCTAGCTCATAAAAGAGGAACATGATTTAACCTATAACCTCTATGTTAGAAACAACTATAGTCTTAACATATAAAGCAGAATAGCCTGAATGTATGCTTGAACGCGCTAATCTCAGGAACCACTGTCTGATTTGAAAATTCTTGCAGTGGTAAATAACTCATTAGCTATACCTATATCATCGCGATAAGATCAATAGGAGCGGAGTACCAATGAAGAATGTTTCAAAATCGGGTTTTTTAGCTTACCTTATTTTTTGTTATTCCACGCGGACGAAGCCGCGGGCAGAAGCTAGTTTAATTTATAAATTAAAATTAATTTATTTTACTCTGTTCGGTAATTTAAAATGAGTCTTGGCCTCGGAAATGAGAGCACGCCAGTTTCCTGTGTCCAGCGCAGTTCTTACCGATTGCAGGATTGAAAGTCCGTCAGGTCTGCTTCCACTCTATCTTTCCAACAAAACAAGAGCATTTACAAAGCGTTGCTGCTGAAATTGCAATACGAGATCTCTGCGTACCCGCGAACTTATTAGGCTAACCTTTAAACACTAGATCACAGAAGCCGGTAATTATTGTATAAGAAATAATAAGAATAGTTAGATAATAGGGAAAGTGATTATAATAATCAGGTGACAAATATGTATAACCCTAAGTTAAGCAAGTTACTCTTGTCTTATGGAAAATACAATGGACCACTCTGGGTACAATCTCTAATACCCAGACTATAATCAGTAACAGAGAAAATTCATTTCGTATTACATCATTTTGTTTATTCATATATTAATGACACATCTGTGGGCATTACGTGGATATTTCTCTGGTTGATTTGTAATACTGTTATAAGCTATTTACTCTTTGACTCCATTCAAGTAAATAATATATTCTTATTTTTGTCATGTAAAATCCATATACAGAATAAAATATATACAAATTATAATAAAATGATATTAGGGTTCAGCTTTCCCATCTTGATGGTATATCCACCCTACTTTTCCAAAGCAGATTGGCGGGTATCACAAGTAATTATATTTGCAAGGGGGGGGGGGCAGGTTTCATTAGGATATTTCTTTCAACCCTCTAAGACTGATTTACCATAAATTACTGGTCGAAATGTCACACGTGCTAATTGGGAAGCACCACAAATTTGTGGTCAAATACAGATAATTGAAACGAACCTTGAACTCATGCTATCTCCCTCTAATTACATAGAATTTGTGTTAGAGTAAAAGAGAGAAAAGATATAATTATCTTGATTTTGGCGCGGCAATTCTGATGGCAGTTGGCCGATTATGGACAAAAATAATATTAAATTTGGCCCCCTTTAAGGGTTAATGTTATCACGTGTGTAGTTAGTGATATTATGAACATTAGGTCACAACAAAAATCCTAAGCGGTCCATGCTTCCAGGAATACACGTTGCTGGAATGACGTGGGTACATGAATCACTAAGTACGACAAAAAGTAGATATATTATCGCCGCAAATTGCTAATGCGCTGGAACGCTGGACGTCAGCAGGAACTCGATATGTATGCGAACTCGCCGCCGGCCAGTGATGTTAACAGTGTTCGGCTACGGTTACGTCACCAAGATGGCGGCCAGGCGCAATAGCAATTTGCGGGGATAATATACGACAAAGCTGTTTTGTATCTATTTCTTGTAAGCTACCGAGACTTAGATTACGATATTGTCTCTTTCAGTTTATTTCTATATATGCGTCGTATCTTTATGATTCTATACAATTATACGCCACCGCTTTGGACAAGATCATAAAGGAAGAAACGCAGAACGAGACTTTGACATACGAAAAGTTACAGAGCATTGTCACCAACGGGACTCGTATTGTCGCTAAAATGATCCAAAGTTCGCCATATAAAAGTAAGTATTTAGTTTTTAAATTAAAGTAATAGTTACGTAAACTTCTAACAAAAAAACATGCTAAAACTATAAAATCAGAAATAATGTATTATTAACATGGTTACATATCAAATATTATGTCATGTTGATATCCTTTCAGTCCGTGAACGTTTGGCTATAAAAGGTGCACTTGAGTATCCAATTCCAAATTTGTAATTTAAATAATCTTACAGAACATATTAACTTTTCAATGTTCTAATCAAATTACTGGTCCTATGATGTGTTGTATTAATCTATCAGATTTGTCTGGTTTGCTCTTTACCTATGCAATATAATATATAGGTGTTACATATTGTGTTACAATTTGTATGTATTAAGCCTGCACTTCGCTGTGCTTAGCAGAATAATTAAGATTATTGCTCACAATATGAATACATCCTACCTACCATTAAGAAAATTGCTGTAGAAATTTAGTAATGCTTTCTATACATTGATTCGTAATACATACAATTTAAAAATTAACCACCTTAAGTAAGATATTTTCACTTTGTCATCCACAATATCCAATATATTATTCTATAAAAAAATCTAAACGTGTCGTGTCTATACATTGAAGCTATTAAAAAAACAACTCGAATAGAATAGATAAACTATGGAGGACATTGCAATTTTTTTAGATTTCTTATCCGTTTGTTCGGGGTTCACGTCAAAGTTACTGGGCCGATTCCAATGCAGTTTTAGTTGATAGGCAGCAATTTTTTACAGTTAAAACTTTCGCTACTTTTTATCCTGGGAATCCTGCGATTTTTTTTCTGGAAATGATGTAAAATGGCCTGATTTAAAAAAAACGAATTTTGTGATTTTGTGATTTTTACATTGATTGATAACAAATTGTATGTATTGTGTGATATTTTTTATCCCGGGGAAACGGTTGCAGCTGTGCGAGTAGATAAAAGTTTGCTTATTCCGACACAGTGTTCACTAAAACGATAGCTTACATTCTTTTTAAATGCTACGAACTTTGTGTCCCGGTAATTCCGCGGGAAATGTTTTGCATTGCAGTTTTTTAGATTATATAATCTAAGTTAATGTAAGTAAAATTAAGCTAATCGGGGTAGATGTTGACACGCGGCGTAGCTGCGGAGCAAGTTAGTTTCCTATAAAAGTCCTAATGTGTGGACCTATTAAAGGACTGCACCGCATTTATTATTCAAATATAGTCAATTTATACTAATATTATAAAGAGGTAGTTTGTGAGTTTGTAGGAAGTAATCCTTTGAACTACTGAACCAATTTTGAAAGTTATTTCACTAGTAGAAAGCTACATTATTCCTGAGTGACATGGGTTATATTTGAATGTGATTAATAATAGTTTTTAATGTAAAATATCAATTCCGAGAAAAACGGATCGATGTGTTCATTTATTGGCTTGCGCTGACTAAACTATAACTACTATGTACCAGGGTCTATCATTCGCTCTGGTGGGCATTGACTTAAAAAGTAAGTGTTTTTCCCATGGTTTATGATATTTTGTTATATCTCGAGTAGCGCCCAGCGAAGTGGGCATGAGTCAGCTGGTAAAGAAAGAATTTAATTAATCAAAATCAATATTAAACAGTCTCAGTTAGAATGAGGTACGAATATAGCTAAACGTAAATAAATATCAATATTATCAAAATTAATAAAATACAAGAAAGAAAATGTTAATATTAATAAGTTATTGAATTTAATTAATTTAAATATTTCACTGTTGAATACGTTACTGAGAGTATTATAATGATTTTGAGGTGTCACCGGCATGTCGATCCGCCTGGACCAGCGCGCGGACTCCGAGGGCAACTTCTCGGTGCTGGCCTTCAAGCCGGCCAGCAACATGCCCTCCGTCATCAACTGCACTCACAGCATGGTGCCGGTTGGCCATTTTCAACAGAGCCACAAGGAAATACCCGTGAGTTTCATACTTTTTTTTCTTTATATTGTGCCAGCTTTCACGACACAAGCGAGAGAGAGGCGAGATAATTAGGCAGCGCGAGTGTGTAACCACATAAATAAATAAATACATACATAATATATATATATACATATATATATATATATATACATATATATATACATACATACATATATATATATATATATATATATATATATATATATATATATATATATATATATATATATATATATATATATATATAGATGACTATTTTATTGTAGACATTTTGTATAAACTTCTTAAGTTTAGGAAAGTCAAAGGCTTGCCTCGACTATATTTCAACATCGGAACCCCTTTTTAATTAATTATTTTGATATTAAATAACAAGAATGAACCACAAATAAAATCAATTAATTATCAAACTAAAAACTAATAGTCAGATCTCGCTACAATTAGCAATGTAAATAATAATATGATTTTTTTTTACTTTCATCATTGACTTTTTATTGAAAAATATTTTCTCTTATTCAAAAGTAACGAACCTCTTTTTGCTGGTTGTACAAGGTTTGAATTTACAAGTTTTCCAAACTCGAAATTCCTTTAAATGTCAAATGCTATTTAATACAAACGCAAAAATATCTCGAAGCTAATTTATCTGTACTTAGACTTAAATTTGTATAAAAAGAGTTTGTCATGATCAAATATGGATTAAACTGATTTGTACCATTGTTTACCTAGGCTGAAAGACCTATTTAGGTACTAGTACTAGAGAGTTCTAGTACCTAAATAGATGTAGATACATACTCGAACTAGTAACAGTATCGTGACTGAATAAGTTACTTTTATCCCTTGTGTAACACTCTATTAATATTAACCTTGCCCTGTAGACTAAGTGATATTAGTACTTAGCGAATGCAATAGAAAATGTATGAAAGTGACATATCTTTATGGTAAGTATAATGTCATTCATATATTCATTCTTTTCGTTTAGCGCTTATGCCACTTGTCTACAGGGCGTGGTTTGTTTAAAAAAGCTTTGTCCAGACATGAATAACTAGCCCTGGCTAGTTAATTAACATGTTGAAAAAATACATTCACAGTTGAAATTAGTTATTTGGTACTGTAGGATGAATTGACATGTACAAATTGCAAGACTCTTTGTTGATTTATTTGATTTGTATATAATTCCAGTGTAATTGTTTAATCAATAGCAGCTGTAAAGGCGTGTGTGCTTTTTATAAGTTCATTTTTTTTTGTTTAGGATTTCAAACTAAATCCAAAATTTCCAATCGACTGGCCGGATAACGTTAAGCCAGAAGACGAGCCTTCGTGCGGTTTCCTAAACGAGAAATGTCCAAGGGACGATTCGCAAGTGACGTCTTTGGTGGTTGCGGGGACACTTGCTGTCACTTTGTTCTGTGCTTTGGTCGTAACTATAAGTATATATCGTAAATGGAAAATTGAACAGGAAATCGAAGGTTTATTGTGGAAAATAGATCCGCATGAAATCGCAGGGTATCTGGGTAGCGGTCTCGTCTGGTCGCCCAGCAAGGTTAGTACGGTAATTAATAAACTTTGGAATATAATTAATAATATTGCGGTAGTAATATATAAAAAAGACAAATAAAAGCATATCTTTATTGAAACACGTTTGTTTGTTTTACTTTTTATAATATTATATAATATATAATACTTATATGTGTCTGTGAAGTTCGTTCAAGTCGCTTCGCAGAACACGATAAGGTAAATGACATTCAAACCAGTTGAGACACTTTTCATCATCTTACAAAGTCTCGGCTCACTGATTTTATATAAGTATAATGTCATAGTTTCATACCAGTAAAACCATTTTTTTAAACAACAACAAAAAATTTTCTATCTGATCTCTCAAAAGTGGTATGATAAGATGCTATTTTAAAGCCTGTAAAAGCGGCAAAGACGAGTGAAAACCCTAGTAATCAATAAATGTGAGAGCTATAAGTTGTTGTTTTCTTTCAGCTGAGTATTGTAAGCGGTATATCTTGCGAAAGTAAATGTTGCACGCAAATATTTACAACTACTGCTCAATTTAAGGGCAATGTGGTCAGAATCAAGGAGTTAAAATTTTCTAAGAAAAAAGTAAGTGATTAAATATAATAATAGTAATATTGATATAAAGAATCTTTTGAACTTGTAAATTGTGTCGTACTTATTCAGATAATGAACGAAACTGACCAGACATTGGCATGTGTACGACTCATGTCAGTACCATTCATTCGCTAAATTTGAACCATGCCAGACACAATATTTTTATTATTTTGTTGCATCTTTCACATATGTGGGCTTGTTCACAGTACCTAAAAAAAGTTGCTGGGTTGTCAGACGATGATTTTCTGGCGTTTTTTTGTTCCGCTGAACACAAACTTGTAGTCAGAATTGGGGATCAATAAGCAAATAATCGAGAAAACCCCAAAAAACCTGACAAAAAAACGATCAATTTTGAGGTTTCTCGATTATTTGATCCCCATTTCTGACTTTGAATTCGTGTTAAGAATATGCTAGATAATTATAGTCTGATACCCAGCACATACAACTTTTTTGAAAGAAAGAAAGCAGATTTATTTTTAGGACATATACAAGTAAATTATACACATTTAAAGTAATAAACAAAGCATAATAGAAAAAAGTGAACACAACCAAAAGCATCAGAAGATATAAGATACGCGTATAAGATTAAGTCCTAAAAGTTGGTTCAAGCTCAGCAAAAATGTTGCTCTGTTAGATCAACCCTTGTTTTTCGCTTGAACCGAGAGCGACGTCACGGCGAACTATACATTATATTACTAATAAATAATTATATTATTCTGGTAATAACAACAAATACTTCAATAAATTTCCAAATATTTATAACATTAAATTCAAATACAACACATATAATAAAAAAAATTGTGCGTGTACTAGTGTATACACGTAAGAAGTGAAACTTCTTTATGACCTTATTTTTCGTAAAATGATCTACTATATATATGCAACTTTACAGAAATTGGTTAAATAATGTTAAATTAGATAAAGTTTAAATAAAAGGCTTTTATTATCATAGACATGAATACAAATAATACAATTATTTCATTTTACCTTATTGCTACTAAGATTATTACAGCATTTCATTAAAATTGTAATTACTCTTCGTGCGAATCGACCGTGGTAGGGGCTAGAAAAAGATGGCGCGGCACGGTAAAAAATGTGACGCTTAACCGAAAAATGTGACGGTAATTTTTTTTCCAACGCCAATAAAGAAGTTTCACTTCAATAAATTACATATATTTTTTGTGGACCTTTGTTATTATTTAATACGTATGTTAGGATATAACCCGGGACATAATGAAGGAGATGCGTTTGTTGCGCGAGTTGCGGCACGACAATCTGAACTCGTTCATTGGCGCCGTGGTGGAGCCCCTGCGCGTGCTGCTGCTCACCGACTACTGCGCCAAGGGCAGCTTGTATGTGAGTGGCAAACTAATTTATCTATATAGTTTTGTGTAAAATGTAAAATATGTATGTATGCTGGAGTTCAGGAGAAAGCTAAGGAGCCACCTGGTTAGCATCGAAAGAAAAGAATATTTGAAGAAATAGCGACGTAGTTACATTGCTACATTGTATCTTAAAAATTAAAACATTTTTAGATAATTTTAACGCCGCCATTTCAGCACACTCAGCTTATTACTGTGCCGGCATAACATCTGACACAACGATTTTCAGTGCAAACCTTCCTTTTGGCGTAATACTAAAACGACCCGAATATTTTAATTAGTTTTAAAAACGATTTAATTTGTAAACTATAATATATACGTACATTGAATAAATAGTATAAATATTTAGTTAAATTTGTGATTTAAATAAAAAAAATAACTGATACTTGTCTATGTTGTAACATACTTGTATGTATATTGCGCATAACAACGTGTATCGATCGATTCATCTAATGTAATGTTACGAGTCGCGGGACTCGAATGCCGTTGGAATTGTTACAGAATTTATTAGAACTATACAAACACGTATAACACAGGTATATTTGTAAACGAACACAACAAATCCAAACGTAATGCAGAAGGTCGTAATTCACTAAAACACGCCAAGTCTGTAACTATGGTTCCTGATTGTAGCACACATGTCTCGCTTTGCTCGTAGTTAGTTATAATAAATGTGATTTATTACAGATATGCAGGTGGATTTTGTTTTTTTGTCGTGACCCGAATTGTAACAGTAATATGATAAACTGGACTTGAAGGGATTCTATCAGACCTTCAGTAAAAATCCCGACGGTGTTAAATTCCTTGTTGTTTGCAGAAACATGTCTACTCATGAAAGATGTATGAATCGGAAATTATTATTTCGTCTCTTTAAAACAATCTAATTTTAATTGCTTTTTCCAGGACATAATTGAAAATGAAGATATAAAATTGGATAAAATGTTTATATCTTCACTAATTCACGATCTCATTAAGGCAAGTAAAATATGTTTTTTTCTGCTATATTAGAAGTAAATAGAAACTAATTTTTCATAGACGACTGCTCTGCTTATGTTAATTAATAATTAAAAGCCGCAAGTATGTACAGGCGCGGTATGAAAAGGTTCACCATCTTGAAACCGACAGTTGTTTGCATCAGTACAAGAAACACTACTGCCAATGTAACTTTACGAATTTGAAAATTATAGTTGTGTAAATAATGACAGCTACATAGTTTCATTATTGTATTGAGTAGAAATACAATTTTATACCGCTTTTATGTGATGAATGAAAAATCGGACGTTAGTGAGGCAACTACATATTTTATTACAATTTCAGGGTATGATGTTCATCCACACGTCGCCATTGATTTTCCACGGAAATCTCAAGTCTTCGAACTGCGTGGTTACATCGAGGTGGATGTTACAGGTAATGAATCTTGTTATAATGTCAAAATAATAGGTTTTTACTAAATGCATATGAAATTATATTATTATATGGTACTTACATCAAAAAATATTTTTTTTAGATGTTTGTCTGTCTGTCTAGACGGCTCGACCGTTTTAGACGGGAATTTCACTGGAAGATTGCTAATGTTATTTTTTTAGGGTTGCGTCAAGAAGAAATCCACATGGACGAAATCGCGGGCACAGCTAGTTGTATATAAAATATTATAAAGCTATAGAAACCGGTTTTATTTTAAGATTATTTCTTTTTAATTACAACTACTTAAAGCATATACTAACTGTATTTTCATGTTAATTTAATGTAGGTACTTATTACATTTCATCTTTATTTTAGTATCCACAATTTGTGTATTATCTACAACTAGCAAATAGCCGGGAGGGCTATTTGCTAGTTGTAGATACACATACATACTTGATGATAAGTGGTAATAATCTTCTATGGCCCTCGTAAAAAAACTTATGACATAACACAAAGGAAAGGCTTTGGCGTAATGGTCTTCGCATTGTTATTGTGCGCGGAATAAACGTTCTAAAAAGTTTTCGAATAACTCTAGAAAATAGTCAAAGCAGCAGACACCCTGAGTGACCATAATCATGTACAGCTGATTTAACTTTAAACAGCGCTTAGAACTCACTGTAATTTTTATTAAGTCTTATAGTCGCGATAATATATATGTGGACCTTATTTTTTTTGTAATATATTATCTGTAAAGGTCTTTCAATAGCTTTCCATTGTCTATGTTATTATATACTAAGCAGAAGAAGCTGGAAAATAATATTTATTTTTGTTACAGGTTGCCGATTTTGGTCTTCATGAATTAAGGTGTTGCGCCGGGAATGAGTTTATTGGTGAACATCAATATTACAGAGGTGAGATATTTACTTATATGCAATATAAACTATATAAACGCGTATATTTAATGTCCTATTTGTCAAGTTTTTTGGCTGTAAGTTATTAACTATAAAATAATTAAATCTTGAATTGCAGGCTTATTGTGGAAGTCGCCGGAATTATTAAGAGAACTGGACTATCCCAACGGGAATGTGGGAGGTACACAAAAGGGAGATGTGTATGCCTTTGGGATTATACTTTATGAAATTATTGCTAGACGTGGTCCATTTGGAATAATGTCTATGGAACCTAAAGGTATGAGACTTTAATCGATATTGTATTCATTGTGATTTTTTGAACTGTATATAAATACAAGTTTTGGGCGTGTTTCGTCGATTATTAAAAAAATGAACTTCCAGTGCAAGATTAAATTTCAATTAAGTAAAAGGCGTTACCTTCACTGGAACATAGACATATGATCAACTTGTTCTGGTCTAGAAATTTTTGAAGTATCAATTTTTTTTTACTTCTGTCTTCTCGATAGTTTCAAGGCGTCTCGTTGAGCTATCCGGTGATTCTGCGTTTACTGTAAATTGCTTGTGTCTTGAATGTCAATGAATAATCACCCCATCCTTCTTATAATATAATATAGAACTTTTTTGGTATACATTTCTTCAACATACATTTTAGAGGTAAGCCAATAAAATCACCTTTGTATATATTTCAGACATAATTGAGCGTTTGAAGAGGCCCAAGATGGACGGCGAGGAGTTGTTTCGACCCGACATCAGCATCCTGGAGGGCATTACGGAAGAATTTGTGATCTCGTGCATCAAAGACTGTTGGGCCGAAGATCCCAACATTAGGCCAGATTTCCCCACAATCAGAAGCCGCCTAAAGAAACTAAAATCTGGAAAGTTAGTACTTTATCAACTTATTAACTTTTGTTATTTTTTTTATAAATACTACAGAAGAAGAATACAAACATGAATTGAAATGATCCCTCCCTAATTTCTCAATTTTTCAAAGGGGGAAATATAAAGTTAATCGTTTCTAGCCTTTTAACAAAGAAATTACTGCAGGTCCATACAACTAATAATTCCCCCTGATGTACCTCGCAGTGAACTAATTAAACCTTAATCATTTTTGTCAACTCTACTAGTGCCTATGATAATATTTGGTAATCTGCACTCTCGAATCAAACAACGTGCAGTAACAACTATACTATAACGTTTTGTCACGCTTTTGCCTATATATTATGGGTGTGAATTATTTTAAAAACCATCATCATCATCATCACCTCACACTTTCTGTTAATAGTGTTCAATTTATGGAGATAAATCAGTGTTTTATAATTTTGTTATATGCTTAGATCAAGAAACATTATGGACCAAATGATGGATATGATGGAGAAGTACGCGAATAATTTGGAGGAATTAGTTAACGAGAGAACAAGACTACTGATAGAGGAGAAGCAAAAGACCGAAGATTTGTTACACAGGATGCTACCCAAGTAAGTGAATATAATAAAATGATCTAGTAACTTACGAGTTGCATCGAATTGGTGTTTACATCATATAAGATATTATTCAGGCAATAGGCCCTACACTCGTTTCACTATATGAAGCGTTAAGCAGTTTTAACTTTTAAGTAATTTTGATCACATGACTGATGTGAAATATGTTATGAATAAATTATACTAAACATACATGTGTTTAGACTGCTATTTTTTTAAAATTTTACGAGATAACATACCGGAATTGTAGTGTATTAAATTGCTAAATTCAATTACATATAAGCATGGTTGTATCGGCCATACGTTAAGGAATTGGATCACGTAATAATATTAGTGCCTTCTATGTGCCTTTCCTTCACACCTTTACATAATAACCCTCTTCTTAACCCATAATTCGCCAATTAAAAATGCCGCGCCACCTAGCGGAAGGCCCAGTCGTCGATCTGTTACGGCGGAACAATATCGTGCGCGTGCGCCACCCTCTTGCTACCCTTAGGGCGCGTTCCCACTTTGTCGTGACGACAGATAATCTTGTACTTTTAAGCGTCGTGGCTTATATGTTTAAATGGAGGTGTTCACATATTGAACGACACGATTTACTGTTGTCTACGACATTTTTTGCACTGACGACAGACTGTCATGACAGTGGGAACGGCTAGCACGGCAGTCGTAAAACGATAAAAAATCGTTACGACTAAATCGTGACAACAAATCTATCGCAGCCACGAAATATTCTTTTTAAAAAGTAATACATTATTAAAATTTCATTTTCGTCCATTGAACTCAGGAGCATAAATGCACTACTTATCTCCAAGAGAACGAAGAGCCGACTGTAGATTTGTAGCTTGCTAATGATGTGTAAACGACAAAGCGACTGCCGTGAAACGATAAAATGTCGTCGCGATCCAATGGGAACAGCTAGATACGATAGTCGCTAAACGATAAACAAATTTGACGACAAACAATCGTTATAATGAGAACAGCTCGACAACGACAGTCGTCCAACGATAAATTAATCGTTACGACATAGTTGCAACGCGCCCTTACCAAAGTGCTGCGCAAATTATTAAAACTATAAAAATCAAAAGTACTGTGCTTCTTGGCTTCCGTCGTCGGAATCAAGATAGACAAATCGGAGAGTCCTCTCTGGTATTCTATCCTCGGTCAATAGAGGGTTACTTATATTAATTGCGTGATCCATTCTGCCAATTTCGCCAACGCGACGATACTTACTAAGTAGAGTACATTATGTAATTCGTTCTCTAAATTAAAACGCATATTCTATAAGGAAACATAAAATATTTAAAAAAAAGTTATCACACCATTGTCTATATATTATGCGTATAAAATGGATTTACTGTATTTTAGTGTATTATCTTATAGTAGATAAAATATATAAATGGTCACTAATGTTGTCTGCATGTTCCGTACATACGTGTTATTAACAAATTGTAAATGTTTATAGTAACAGAGGCGGTTTTTCAGGTGCGCTACGAGTGTTTTTATTTGTATCTATGTTACTCCAATCTGTTTTAACAAAGTTATCGTTTTTTTAATTTGAGTATGTTTATGAGAAATTAGTATTAAAGATAGCACGACTTTATGTCATTTACGGTTTCCCACGTGACTTTGTTTGAGTGCACTTCCTGTAATAATCCTTGAACAGGTAAATTATCCCAATTTCCAGGTTCAAAAATCTTATTGACTTCATCCTCGTTGTTGAAAGTACAGAAACACCAAATTCCGTGATAAACTATTTTTCCTAAGACCGTAAATATGAAACAAATATACGACTTTTATTAACTACTAGAACATGTCCGCGACTTCGTCCATGCTTGACTTGAAATTCCAGCGGGATTCCCGGGATAAAATGCGTAGATTTTAGATCTAAGATTTGACTGTCAACCAGCAAAAACCGCATCGAAATCGGCTCAGTATTTTTTACGTGAATCCCGAACAAACAGACAAGAACTCTAAAAAAAATTACGTCGTGTTCTCTGTCGTTTTTATAGTCTATTCCATTTGTGTTTTAAATAACTTCAATGTACACATGGCATTTTTAGAATGTTATATATAATATTATAGATAGATTTATGTTAGTATTGAATTATATATTTGGATAGATACTGAAATTGTGCACAAATTGGCATGTATAACTTGTAATATACGCAATGTTACACTGATTTTTGCTGCGCTAGGTTAATAAACCGCCTCTGGATTTCTATGTGTAGCTTTAAGCAAAACATCCTTATTCCGTTTCTCTTAACTGTTTTTGTTTACTAATCAGCGGATTTTAAATGTTTGGTGTTATTTATATAAATAATGGCCCCGTAAAGAAAGACGCAAATACAACAAGCTGTATCGCACCTGATTCACAACGCAGTGTGTGCACTGGTTTACATGAAGTCCAAGTTACCATTTGCTTCTCACATACAATAAAAATCGATATATGATTACTTGCTTTTGACCAGTAGTAGGATATATAAAGTGCCTATGAACTCATGTACAACGAAGGCATAGAGGATATAATATCATTTGTTTGTGTCATATGGCTACTAAACAAAGCATTTAATTTAAAAAAAAACCTCCCATCTCTGAAGAATTACTAGATGGATCTACTAACAATAATGTTGTTGAAAGCATTTTTGGCTCCACCTTAGCTTTCAGAATTTTCCATATAATATGTAGTTTTTAAAAATTAGAGAAGGATGACGACGCAATGTTAACGATTTTGAGGGTGAATTATGATATTTTAAAATGTGAGTGACAAATAATAACAAGCCTATGTCACTGAAAACGCAAAGAAATTAGTCCCCGGGTAACGTGTGGCAGCCAACCCTAATTTTTATTTTTTCTTAAATTGGCTATTTTGGCATTTTTTACTGGCATATATAATATAACTTCATATTTTGAATTCTGTCGGCTTAGGACCATAAAATATTCTGAGAAAACTAAATGAGACTGACAAAAAAGACAGGTACTTTGATGAATTGACACCATTTTTATTATAATTATTTTATATTAAATCAGTTGTTCCCCTATTGGGAATTCCGTAGCGATTGCTACGGATCCCTAATAAACGACTTGATGTTAAATATAAAAGTCGGTGGTAAGAGTAATGCTAATTCCGATATATAAAGTAACATTTTCTACTAATTTTTTTTTCTTTTTAGTCTATGATTTGAGACCTTTGTGGTAATCATCTTTTTAGACTCGATTTACTAAATGAATAACAATACAGGAAGTTGCATCCTACATATATACAGGTGAATTTTTCAAGTGGAACTTTTTGGCGAAATCCTAATCTATGCTAGATAGCGGAAGGACTAGTCACTCAAAGGAGTCTCGAGGCCGACTTTCACGAAAACTAAAGGGATCATTAGATTTTTGAAAATCAATTACCTTCGTCAAGACTTGAATCGGCTGATTTTGAAACATAAACACACTCCTGTATTATTATACTATAATTTATACATTATGAGATTTATTTACAAATAGAGTTGGAAATATTTCGTTAATAATTCAAACGTGTTTTAAATCCTAAATAATCTTGTCCTACAATGTCACACTACGTCGACCCCCTCAACGTGTCACGTATCTATGAATGGCCCCAAATTAATATTCGATTCCCATTATTTTACCCCGATCCATCAAATCAGTGAATGGGTAAACATAGATTATGTTCAAATGAGGTGCGGTCCAATGATCGGCGCAGTTTGATGTTTGATTAATGTATAGAAAATAAACCATTCAATAGAAAATATTGTTCAACAATAACCTTTTCCCTTGTTTTGCCGTTTGGCAATCCATTAATGAAATTAATCCTTACAAGCTAGACTACGCTTTGGTATATATACAGGAGTGTTTATTTTTTCAAAATCAGCCCATTCGAGTTCTGACAAGGGTAATCGATTTTTCAAAAATTTGATACCATTTAGTTTTCGTCAAAATCGGCCTCGAAATTACTTTAGGTGTTTTTCTCTATCTAGCATAGTTGAGGATTCGGGTCTGAAGGCCCACTTGAAAAATTTACCTATTTATATAGGTAGTGGTTGCATAATAAATTCTAGAATTATGTAAAGATTTTACTTTTAAATATTTTTCATAATTACTGATTTCCGTTCTTTTTACAAAAAATATTTTAGGGCAATTCTAGGACATTCGTATAAAAAATATTTTAAAGAAGTGAATACATTGTATACGCGAGATAAGTCCGGTTGCCAAATCACCGTGGACTCGATGTAAAGCAGTTGTACATCCTCTTGAGAGAATAAAAACAAACCTGTAAATGTATTCACTTTGTTGTACTTGTGTTCTTTTCCAGATGTGGAGGTTGAATCCCCATTATAGAAATGTCGTGAAAATGTTTTCGAGGTAATTAACTCCTTATTGGTGATTGTAGTTTAATATGGTTTGCCTTACAACACAGGTGCCGGTTCACAATATCACTCTTGGACATGGAGACTGGTTATTGTGGCTCACTTTTTTATTAACACATCTTTTGAGTAGTTTTAGAGCTTGCTTTTGGGGTTATGTGGCAGTTTGAGAGGCAACTCGTTGTCGGTGTTGGCGATTTTTGTTCACATTATTTACTTGAAGTGTTGTTGCTTTCGGAGGGCGTTTTCTCTTTTTAGATCTTTTCTTTCGTGTGGGACTTTTTTGATTGGAATCTCTCACTCTTAGATTGCAAATAGTAGTTAGAGCGAATGGCATGCCGCCTTGTGCACATTAGGTCAACAAATGGTGTGGTATCATTGCAAAGCGAGGTAATACTTTTGTACATTATTTTAAGCGAATTTGATACCTTAGGTGTAGTATATAATGTTGCAGTAGTTATTTTGTATAGTAAATATAGTATGTATTTTTTTTACATATTTTGCATGAGTTAAGTACGTTATGCTGTGTTCACGGAGTCGATATAATTAGAATATATACAAAACTCAAGCTGTAAGCATAGATAAACTGGAAGCGCTTATAGGGTCTATGCAGAAATTTTAACAGCTGTTCTTCGGAACAAGTGGTTCCACAGTAGCGTTTTTCATACAAAATCAGCTACCTTACATAGCAACAAAAATCAATACTTGCAATAATGTGTGAATATTTTTTAAATTAAATCTATGTACCTTAAAATATTAATATTGTTCGGAATACCACTAAATGGGATTATTTTGGCAATGTATTTATTTCATGATAATGCTAACTGGAAATTGAGTTCGCGATCCACCACCACTCTAAGTAACTCCACATCAGCGGAAAGTTCGACATGTATCGCACAATTATTGAGCAAGTATAATATTTACCTACTAACTAGAGTTTACCCCGCGGCGCAGCCGCGTGTCAGGCTCTAGTCCGTTCCTCTTCTTTAAAAAGCAGGCATAATACAATGTGACCACATTGTATTAAATTTTATGTTAGTGCTTTTTGTTGCCGGAAGATTCACTTCATTTTATATCGCAAACTATCCCATTTCCCGGCATAAAATTATTTATGTCCATTTTCGATATTAAAACTATCAACGATCAAGAGCAAAAACGATCCATTACTCGTAGTAGTTTTTCCGTGAAAGCTTAGCAGACAGATCGAGTTACTATTGCATTTTTTGTAGGTGATAAATTTTATATCTATAAACTTAAGAAATCTCTCCCATACAAACTTTTATCCTCTATTTCCACCCGTTCTTGTTTTATTTGTCTTTCTCCCATTTGTCTACCTAAAGAAGTAAACTACATAAATGACAAAATGACCAAAATGGCAAATCACAAAAAACAAACAAGACCTTATCGTAAACCAATATCATTTTCGGGATAAAAAGTTTCCTATGTTTATCCTGGGTATCGAATTGAGTTTCAGCCAAATCGGTTCAGTAGTTTTTCCTTGAAAGTGTAACTGACAGACAGGAGTTAGTTCGCATTTATAATATTAATAGGGATGTTATTATTAGTATATAAGCAATTAATAGTGCACAAATTAAATACTTTGGGATTATTGAAATTATAGCTATTCTAATTAAACAATCAGAGCCATGCTCGGCTTCAATGTATCTCTTTAATTTCACACCTTCGCGTGAGAGGCGCGGCTGACTCGTCATCGTTAACACGGCATATCGTGTGTAATATATAATAATGTTTTATTAGATAATTTAAGTAATGTGATTTTGTATAAATATTTACTAGATGAAATACCTTTTATTTGGATGGTGTGGGAAGTGAGATTGAAACTGTCTGCCATTGTTGCAGATCAGTCGCGCATCGGTTGACGACCGGCGAGGGGGTCGAACCCGAGTCCTTTGACTCGGTGACCATTTACTTCAGCGATATCGTGGGCTTCACGGCGATGTCCGCCGAAAGCACGCCGCTGCAAGTGGTCAACTTCCTCAACGATTTATATACAGTTTTTGATAGAATTATTAGAGGTTACGACGTGTATAAAGTAGAGACTATAGGAGACGCCTACATGGTGGTAAGTGTTTTTGCTTAAGATTTCGTAAATTATCTTTTAATTATGGACGGTTTATATTTATTAAGTTTAAGTACATTTTAATTGACTTAGCAAAATTGTTCAAATGGACCCTTCAGGGCCACATCTTAAACTGTACAAAATGGCGAAAGTTTGACACTTGACATTCCTTTACAGACACTGATTCTTACAAGCTACATATGAATTGATGTCCATAATACAGTTGTGTTTTTTAAATCAAAATTATCCAATCCATTCCTGACTGAGGTAATTGATTTTCTAAAATCTAATGATACCGCTTCAGTGTTCATTAAAATCGAGATATTCCTTTCTTCACTATTTCGTATGGTTTATGATTAGCCTTGAACGTCCACTTGAAAAACAGTAAGAAAAATGTCAATACTTAAAATTTCCATTCTTAATACACGTAAACCAACCACTAAGTTTAGTAAAAAGAAATTAAACATCTAAGATACTTTTTATCATCTTACAAAATGTCGAAATTCGCATAGATTTTTTTCGGCCATAGCTTGTTGTGACGTTATATCTTTAATGAGTCAATATAGTAATTATATTATTTAAAAATATGTCCCCTATCATGGTACATTAAAATTATTATAATAAGAAGGTATTTTATCAACCGCTATTTTATTTAGAGGTCATTGTTGAATGTGGGTACACAAATTAACTAGAGGTTACTATTGACAGGTTTCGGGTCTGCCGATAAGGAACAACGATAGGCACGTGGGCGAAATAGCGTCCATGGCGTTAGAGCTGTTAAACGCTGTTAAGAGTCACAAAATATCTCATAGACCAAATGAAATTTTAAAATTAAGAATAGGAATACATACTGGTAAGTTTTGTTTTGGGAGAATTGAACTGGAAACGCATCACTAAGGCTGTTTTTCTGCCCTAATATGTGCTATCACGTATCATCGGTGAAGGGCAATATCGTGATGGAACCTGCACATCAGGAAACCCGTCGCCTTGGACAAGCGTGTCGGCTATAATGTCGAAGTTCCCCTGGAAGTAGGGAGACCCCGAGCTCATTATTGGAATGTTTTTGGCCTAATATTACGTTATAATTATAGACTACTGTACATTTTAATTTTCTATGTTTAAATTCAGGTTGCTCTTTATTACTCCTATATGTTGTGGAGAACGAAAAGAATATTGACATGGGGTCATGGATGAAACTTCCGCTATTTTCTTCAAATAGCGCGTATGCGTATAACTTGTATGCTTTGATATTTAGCTAGTAAATCTTAGGCAGATCATAGCTTGGAAAGTGTCACGCCGATATTCTGCGAGAGCGTGGTATTGAATCTCTCGATCCGGCTCTACGGGCTGTCATCAAGATTATGATTCCAGCAAGGCCCTACCACGTTGTATAATATCGAGCCTTTATCGCCATTTTATCGTAAGCGACATTTAGATCTAAGTATTTTTTTAGTTATAAACTGTATCTCGAAACTATTATTTTGTTTTAAGAGTTTCAGTTTTACTTAGACGAGACCCTCCTGAATCAGAGACTGAAGGTCTTAAAACAATACAATGGTTTAGAATGACTCTAAAACAAAAGATAGTGTCCAAATGTCGGTAAAGATTCGAATATATACGTTCCGTGTTATCAAAATGTAACAAGTGTTTGATTCACCGTTCCGGTGGGTTAGTCAGCCAAGCGTTTGTCGACCTGTTTCACTGGAATGCAGAGGACCCGGATTCGATCGCTAGCAAATTTCGTAAAATGAACTTTCGTATTTACTGTGATCTGGGTGTCTGGGATCGGCGTCTGAGTGTTTCGTTATAAATTACTCATGACACAAACATAATTTTCTTAGCTTGGGGATATGCAATGAAGCAAGAAAACAATGCTATTTACTTCCATTCGTTATATATCGAGAGTACATTTTAGATAAAATTTAACATTTGTACTGTTTTCAAGCGTTTATTTTCTAACGAGTTATATATTTTTGGTACAGCAAAACCAGCATGAAGCAAATTACATAATTGTCGTACTTTATTGTTGTGGGTGGCGTAATAGTGATTTTCTGTGAGTCACGTAACGCACAGATTATTAATCCATCGACACGATTCGATTTTTATAACAAATCGAGTCGGTAACACATTAAGACATTACTAATTGAGCCGTCATCGAGCTGTCAAAAGTAAAACAAATGCTTGGAAAGGGTATAATCCTCTGCTATGTTTGTGCGAAGGCGCGGTGGTGGCGGGCGTTGTGGGGCTCACGATGCCCCGCTACTGCCTGTTCGGCGACACCGTGAACACGGCGTCGCGGATGGAGTCGAACGGGGAGCCGCTGCGCATACACATATCGCCCAGTTGCAAACAGGCGCTCGACAAGATCGGAGGGTACGTCGTCGAGCCAAGGGGCACTATACCGATCAAGGGCAAAGGCGAAGTAAGTGCGCATTTCCATGACAATTTTTTTTCATTCTTTTTTGTATTGCAGGAGTTCAGCAGACAGGCAGACGGTGCACTTGATGGAAAGCGGTTACCATCGCCTATGGACGTTTGCAAGACCAGAGGTGCTACAAATGCGCTGCTGCTCTCTTAAGGGAGATTGGAACTTGTCACTAATGCCGAAACACAACTGAAGGTTGTTATGGCGACATGCTTTAGACCAGGGATGGTAGCCGTCCAGTCGGGCAAATGCCTTACCACCTGGCTGTGGGTTATTTTGTCGCCTCTTACGTCAAGCCGTCCGGCTGCCGGAAATTCTATTCTTTCTCTGTTCCTGCATTACTTTCCACAGATAATATGTCAAAAGTGTATTAACTTTTTGCTTCTATAATGAGTTATCATAAAATTTTAGAACAGTTTTCTAACCTTCGAAAAATTATTGTGTCGAAACGAATAACTTTTTTTACTATAGATACACAATGCATTGTAAAAGATACCACGTTTTTTAGAACAATAAAATCGGAAAGAGTGGTTTTAATTATCAAAAAAAAAATGTTAAGTACTTTTCACGTTACTGAAACCAAGAGGCGAGTTGTTTGACAAAATCTCATATAACGCGTTAAATCTTGGGCTACAGATATATGAATATATTGATGTTCATATTAATTAATATTGGATACGTACACTTGTTTCAGCTCCAAACCTACTGGCTGGTGGCGGCCACTGAGAAGGCGATCCAGAAGCGGCCGGTGGAGGGCGAGGAGCGGCCCCTCTTCCGGCGCCCGCGCAGGAGCCCGAGGCTCACGGATTCGCGACACCCCTCCCTCTCAGGTACGCGCACACATTGTTCAAGTAGAATAATGGGAAAAAGATTTAATCAAATCTCTTTCATACACATATTTAAGAAATTTCGAAATTTTAGAGTCGAATTATCCATTTGTAGCTGCTACAGTAATGATGCGCTGTACAAAAGTAATAGCGTGACCAAAAAATGAATTTAAATTACAGATACATAATTATATTTTTTTATAAGTACCGTATTTGTTATTGGTTACATCGGTATCGTTTCGCAAAATATTTTTCCCATTAAATTAACTCGGTATAAAACATAGATTCGAAAATTAGAATAATGTGCAATGCGATGTTTATTATGATAATATTCGTCCTATTATAATCTATTAAAATGGATTTATGTTCAATATCAAAAAAATATTTCGCCTGATATAAATTGTCCAGATTTATTGAGTAAAATTATCTTTCACGTTCCAGCCAAGTCTGTACGTAACAATTTGCATATAATTGTACCGTTTATTATACTAACTCTAGCCAAAATGCATTTCTTGTTCGAGCAAGTAACCATAATATAAGTAAGCAGCATACATAATGTTGACCCCATTTAACATCATTAATTCGGGAGCTAAGCGGTGTTTAAGCTGTATTATTGTTATGGCTAGTTTTATAATGTACTGTAATTATATAAGTCTGCGTGTTACATAATCAAAATCCTATTCGCGAAAACCTGTAATTTATATGTAGGTTTTTGCGTAATAAATGAATAAATCAAAACGTAAACGCAATCTAATTCTTGTTTTTCTGTTTTGCTACGGGAAATTGTAATATTGATAAGCGTGTACATCTGTATGAGCAGGCGGCGGCGGCGTGCGGCAGCGCGCGCCGAGCGGGGGCCGCGCGGGCGAGTCGGAGGGGCCGACGCGCGGCTCCCGCTGCTCGCTGCCCGCGCACTCCACCTGCACGCCACCGCCGCAACGACGCCTCAAGGACAACGTGCCCAAGACCAGGTAAATGAAGTCAACGAACCCATTTTCAATATCAGACATTTTTCTTCACGTAATGTTATTTTTAATAAATCAATTTTTAATGTTTCAGACAAGCGTTGAGTTCTATCGCGTCGTCGACGGCGTTCGAGGACGTCGGCTCCGGATTTGGCGTGGCGTGCGGCAAGTGTTCGTTGCGATGCGCGCAATCGCTCGACGTATTGCCGATGCCGCTGCAGAACAAAAGGGAGGAGCGTCTGCGCAGGCAGCAGACGACGCGCTCGCTGGACGCGGAGGCGGCGGTGGCCGTGTCCACGGTGTCCGGCGACGCCGTGTTCAACGGCGGCGTGGTGGGCGCGGCGAACGACGGCCCCCCCAAGCCGGAGGAGAGCCCGCTGCTGCGCAAGTGCAGCCTGTACAACCGGCTCGAGCGGCCGCGGCGCAAGGTGGCCGACTCCACCTACGTGGACTTCTACAAGCGGTGGCGCTCGCTCGAGAACGTCGCCGAGAGCAAGGGCGAGCGCAAGCCGCGGCTGCACATCCCCTCGTGGCTGCTCGGCTTCTTCGGCGGGCCCCCGCGCAGCACCGCCTCCTCGCTGCGCCGCGCGCCCCCGCTCCTCGACAGGGAGTCCGCCGTCTGAGCCCCGTACCGATACCCATTCATGTATATTTAGACGCCTATATGTATATGAGCCGCTCTTGTAAATAATATGTGTAAGTGATTAAAACGATGTTACCGTAAATTGTGAAATAAGAGTTTAATGTTATTAAATAATTTCTATCGACAGAGGTCTCTTAATATAATACTGAGGTGGATCACGTTGTCGCCCCGCGCGAGCGTGGGGCTACGCGTCCTCGCTCGTTTGACTAGGGGGCTGTTAAGTACGCGTGCGGGTCGAGGGAGTCAGGCGTCGGCGAGCAGCGGCACCCCGGCCTCCGCCTCGTACGAGCGCCCGTTGATCACCAGCTTGATGTCGCACGCCTTCACCTCGTGCGCTGCCGGCGGCTCGGCAGTCTTACTCGGCACGGGGCACTCCGTGTGCTCGATTATGGGGCACGACACGCTGGTGTACTCTTGCCGCAGATTCGGCGCTTCCAATAAATCGGTGCGTTGTGCTGGCACACGATTCTCGCCGACCGGCTGCAAAAATGAATATCGTGTTGCGGTAACAGGTCTTCATGCATTATAATATCAAACCGGAATGGAGCATTACTTACTTCCATTAAGTATTCGTCACTGCGGTGATGCATCACGTTATCCGTGTGCGATTCTAAATGGTTTCCTGACGCAAAACGCAACTTTTTTGGAGATTCTAAACTGCAACATCTGAAATGTTAAAATAGAAGTTGGTAAATCGCTTGCGTGATAAGTTGCTTGCCATTTTTAAATTTGATCGTAAAAGGTCCATTCAAAGCTAGGACTATCTTAATTAACTATACAGGGTCAATTTTTCAAGTGGACCTCTATGGATAAATTCGAAACTAAGATATAGCGAAATATATTCAAAGGGGTCTCGGGGGGCTATTGTAACGTAGATTTTGAAACGTCTAGCGACATCTAGGAGTGCGCGAACGAAAGCAATATGGACTACTATCTAGTTTATGGTTTTAGTCTATGACAGATTTTGCCCATGTGACGCCCAACGTGGGGCGCCACTGTTTAATGATTTATTAATTTGATTAATCCTAATTTTGCTACTGCAAATCTGTCATAGACTAAAGCCATAAACTAGATATACGTCTATATTGCTTTCGTCCGCGCACTCCTAGATGTCGCTAGACGTTTCAAATTCTACGTTACACGATATTGACGAAGACTAAATAGTCTGCCCAGTGTAATAATACGTAGTGAATAGTGGTGTAGTCCTACTTAGGCTGGTGTGCACCGAAACTTAACCGACGGTTAACCGAAAATAGTCACTGTTTTTCCATACATTTTTGGCGATTATTTTATTTTTCCGTAGTGCTCGCATCTCGAGCACTACGGAAACACACAAAATCTGCGGAGTGACGCTCGCGGACCGCATTTGTAATACCGAAGTAAGAAAGAGAGTTGGTCTGAAAGAGAGTGTCGGGGTGAAGGTAAGGAAAGGAATGCTCCGGTGATTCGGGCATGTGGAAAGAATGTATGATGAAAGAATGACTAAACAGATATACAATGCAAAAGTGGATGGATGCAGAAGTCGCGGAAGGCCACCGACACACCTTCCATGATCAAATTGATCGTGTATTAGCAGAAGGTGATGTCAGGAGCCTTAAGAACAGACGAGCGTGCATGACAAGAGCTATGAATGTCAAAGAAGCAAGTGAGGTGTGTAAGAATAAGCCTAAATGGCACTCTGTTGATCGTGCCTACCCCGCAACCTACCGTGACCTAGCGTAAAGTTATGTATGTATGTATTTTATTTTTACCATCGGTCAAAAGTCGCTGCACACCAGCCTAAGATAAACAAAGATGACGTTCTCACCGGTGCAGTCCGCCGACCTGGTTCTTCCAGTTCTTGCTCTTGAGCGAGCTCCGTTGGCCCCTCTTGGCGTCGGCGGCGGGCTCGTCACGCGACGTCGCGCGGCGGCGCGCCCTCGCCGCGGCTGCGCCCGCCTCCTCGCCCCGCAGCCAGTACGTCATCTGGTCCCGCTTTCCTTTCATCGACACTATCCCTCTCTCCTCGAGTATATAACCGCCCAGTTGGTCCAACAGAGACTTGCACGCTGCGCTGCAGTGGATTTTTAAGGCTGTAATCACACAATCAGATATAACATGCTAGTATGCGTAAAATGAGACGACAACATTAGTAAAATATATCACGCGTCAAAGAAAAACATAAGTCTCTTCACGATGTTTTCTATCAAGTGAATCGGACTCAATTGTCAAAACAACGGAATCATTATCGCATTTATGATCTCCTAGTTTTAATCCTATAATTTCAAATACATTTACTTCTCTATCTATACAAGTAAATAAAGTGCAAAACTTACGAGCTCCTGTTGATTCGAAACGACTGGCTGTATTAACGGTGTCCCCGAATAAACAATACCGAGGCATCTTCAGCCCCACAACGCCTGCGCACACTGGACCTGCCGACAGCCAATAAATTCCTCTGTCAAACTTTTAAAATTAACGTGGTCGAGCCATACTGGAATCATTATCGTAATTACCTAGGGCTCAATTCTGCTATTATTACTATCTCGTCAAAATCGCCGGACACTTATCGTCTCAATGGTTTTCCCGATTTCGGCATTCTGTTAACTCCAATGGTGTGTCCATGGCACGCCACTCTATCTTTAAAAATATTTATAAGCGTAAACTCGCGAAAAATGTTTAACCGCGGGAATTTCAAGTCAATCGTGGACGAAGTCGCGGGCATATCCTAGTTTAAAATATATTGAGTTCATATACTCTGGCCTCCCTAATGTTTTAAAGGGGAAATTATCAGTTTTCCTGTCACTGTTGTCCAATGCGGATTTTGGGGTTCGACTTTATAATAACTGTTATAATATGCATATTGGATCTGATAATTGATAATTGGTGTATACTTCCCGGGGAGTATTTGAACCCAGGTCTTTGAAAAGCTATCACAACTCTGCCTTTAAATAGGTAAAAGTTCAAGGTTAAAATCATATAAACTAAAATATAAGCCGCTCCATGTCATTTAAAAACATTGGTTGGTAATGGTGGCGTAAGCTGCAACGTACACCGTTTTGCTGATGCTGCGACTTACTCTAGGCTACTTTAATATTACTTTAAATAATGTACACAATATTCTGTGATCGAGTTGCTATTACTTCGCTATGAGTTACTATAAGTCATAACATACGACTTCAACTACTACTAAGTTGAACTCGGGGATTCAAGCTCTACTACAAGAATGCCTATAAGCAACGAGGTGTATTTTCTTCACCCTACTACAAGTAAACACCAGCACTCCACCAAATACTGCCAGCATCCACCAAATGTAATGTGAAATGTACAAACTGTACAGTTGGTTTTACCGGAATGTATGCCGACACGCAACAACAGTCGGTGCTCGGGGCGATGCCTCACGCGGAAGGCCCTCGTGGCCCCCAACAGCGCCAGGGCCATCGAGGCCACTTCCCCCGCGTGGATGATGCCGTTACGAATCGGGAGCCCTGACACCTGGAAACAATGTCATAAGAATACAACATTCCATGACAACTTCAGGTCAACTTAAAATATGTATTGAAAAATAATTAGAAAATTTATACGTGATGTTAGCTGAAGAAAGTTAAATTTATTAGCTAGTGTTTCCAAACTTATGTAATTGTTACTAGTATAGCATAGTTAATTCATCTTCTTGTTCCATTACAACTATTGTGAATTAATTTTAAGTTTATTCTTACAAGTGTTACGAATATTTAATCACAAATGCCTCAGATAGATAACACACAGACATTCAAATAAAGTTACTTTAAAATGATATAATTACTATCTATAGTTAGAACGTATAGATTAATTAACTTACCACCATATACGCGTCGCCTATCGTCTCCACTTTATATACATCGAAATTTTCCAAAATTGAATCAAAACACGTGTAGAGATCATTCAAAAAGTCAACAACCTGAAATAATAAGTTCCCTGATTACAGTCTGATTATATTATTCTAGCATTAACAATTCATGAGGGGGTATCCCCAAATTTTGTTTGGTTGCAACTAGGAATTTTACGCTGCTTCGTTTATATGGACTTCGATTTTAATTCCACTAAACTACCCTATTTTCTACGACACAAAGTATTCTAAATTTATTTTCTTTACTAAAATTATTACCAATTAAAAAATAAATATAATTTAAGAAATCTTGAGACGGAGTTAATCGTAATACAATAGATAACAAAGTATACAAAAATCATTGGCGAATTATATTAATGATTGAGAATTGAAGGTAAACTGTACCTGCAAAGGTGTGCTTTCAGCGGACATGGCCGTGAAGCCCACGATGTCGCTGAAGTAAATGGTGACCGAGTCATAGCTCTCGGGCAAGACGCGGCGGCCGCGCTTCAGTTGCTCCGCCACCGGAGCAGGTAGCATCTCTTCCAATAAAGCCTCTATGAACAACAAAGAACTGGAAGAAATTTCATTGGACCGAAGTCACGCTGTTCAAAAATGTGAAAGTGAATTTATTTAGTTGTAAGTTTTATCTCTCTCTTTTTGGAAAATTTAAAATTCGCGTGGAAAATATACCCCGACGAAGTGCCCACAGAAAGCTGCGGTGGTTTACATTACTAAGTAATCCATATTTATACCATCTAAGAATATACCGCAGGCCATTCTTGTCTCGCTTTTGGACGTTTTATTATTTGAAATTAACCCAAAATTGAATGTTTATTATTAAGTGTCTTCTTAATTTGTGACCAACTTAGTAAAAAAGCGACAAGGATGACATTTCCACGGGATCCGGGAAGCCTGGTTTAATGTTTCAATCGTAAACGAATAAAAGGTTTTAAAGCATTAAATCAATAGAAATGTTTGTAATCGAAAAGCATTATGCAAAGAACAAGATACACACAGGATTGAAAGTTAAAGACAACTATGTGATAAAAACCACTAAATTAATTCACAAATAAGATATTGTAGGTATTTGAGAAGTTTATTTACAGGTGAACATCTCAGGACATTTTCAAATGCTTACCAGTCTTTTTTTTCTCCTCCTGTAGTTGATCAGTTCGCTCGTCAACCAGAGCTTCTAAATTGTTTGCATATTTCTCCATCATTGCTATCATATTGTCGAAGATATTTGGTTTCCTATCAGAATATAAAAACAACATGTCAATTTTATTTAATCTTAGGTATCACACATGACACATCTTAGGCTCACATCTTAGGCATTACGAAACCGATAAATACAGAGCTATTTTGTTTTCTTACATGCCCTTCCTTAGTGGTCGTAATCTGGTTCTGATAGCTTTGAAGTCTGGCCGTAAGTTAGCGTCCTCTGCCCAGCATTCGCAACAACATTCCCGCACGCAGTCGAAACTGCCCGTCAGTGCTTCTAAAGGCGGCCTGCAATACATAAATATTTTTATTTTATTGCATGAGTTCAGTAGACAGGCAAGCGCCCCACTTGATGGAAAGCGATTACCATCGCCTATGGACATTTAAACACCAAAGGTGCTACAAATGCGCTGCTGCTCTCTTAAGGGAGACCGGAACCTGGTCACTAATGCCGGAACACAACTCAAGGTTGTTATGGCGACGTATTGAAGACCAGGGGTGGGAGCCACTCAGTCGGGCAAATGCTTCTACCACCTGGCTGTGGGTTGTTTTGTCGCCTCTTACGACAGGCCGCCCGGCTGTAGTTACACTTTTTTAATTCAATAATATTTTTCATCGTGGGAAATCGATATTAAACTACGCATATAACTACACATATAAAGCCTGTAAACTTAATGACCGCAGCCATATTTCTCTCCAGCCAAGTAAGTCTTTGCTCAGTTTTCTGCTACTAGTCTTGAAATTTCGTGCTGATTGTACCTACCTATGTCGATGGAATGAACTAAGTATTTACAGGAATATAAAGTTTTTCTTCAAGAAATAAAGCTCAATTTTATTACAAAAAACGTTATTAAGGAATTAATAATATTAATTTAGCTGTTAAATAGTTTCCGCAAAAGTGATTTAAGTGTGACCGAATGATTGAAAAAATACAGAAATTATTAATCACTGCAACGTTCGAACGCATAGTGGACAACAAATCATGTGGAACTTCATCGACTTGTTCATAAATCATTGAGAGCTTTGCATATAATTAACGGAAGCTAATGGCAGACGTGCATAAAAATAAGCCCTTAGCAACAGACAACTAATAATAAATCAAAGAATATGCTACGAGCGTCAAAGCAATAAAATCAGACATTAACAACGGAAATGAGGTTTTGTAAAAAGCCATTCGAATGCTAATTACTGGTTTTATATAACAGAGACAAAAACCGGAAAAAGTTTGATAATTAATTAAGAACATCCTAAGTTGAAGAATATTTATACTTTCAAGGGCCTCTTTTCTTTTTAAAGCGCTATTCCCAAGTCGAAATCACAACTTTTTACAACCTTTTAAAATTGTTATCTCAAGAGCATCGAGTTATAACATGTCTATATGATCTAAGCTCAAGAGATTAAAAATCTACTACGAGTCTACGACTACTAGATGACTAGACTTGAAGGTATACTAGCGCGTACAGATACTTAAACATGTTCATTATCAGTTTTTCTAAATTATATATTATCATCTTAATTTATTGAAAAAAATGTCCCTCAGACTTTATTTTCATGTTTTAAGATTTTTTCGTGATCATTGATTTATAAGTTCAATTTGCTGATGTGATATGGTGTGTGGGACAGTCATTCATTAATGTATATTTTTCTAAAACATAAATAAGCCCGGGATAAACAAAAAATGTTTATAAACTTCATTTTAAACATGAAAAAGTAACTAAATTCTCAAATAATAATTACCACTGTCATAAGAATATCGCATTTTATCCGTAGTGTTCTAGAATAAAACTTAGATTTAAATCTATGATTGAGGTTAGCATTTCGAAAATACATTTTAATGTGTTAGTACATAATATCTTGAACGTTTCTGAAATAGGGACCTACCTGATAACTTCCGCAAGTTAATTACGCATTAATCAATACTGACTTATGCCTCTGCTGCACTTGGGTTAATGTTACAGCTACATTAGTGTATATAGTTATCTGTCAAGTTTAAAAAATATCATTAACAATGTCGTATCCCTAATAACGCATTAAGCCCAAGGCTACGTCTGCATAACAAAGTCCCTATTACCCCAGGTGTAGAAGAGTCATTAGGCTAAGTTGATGAAGCTTGAATAAATATGCTATGTAACAATATTCGAATAAGGGTACAACTCAAGCCAGAGCAGCAGGGTAGACACATACCTACCTGTAAGGCGCGAGGTCTGGGTCTGCGACGCGTCGCAATAACGTGGGCGTGGGCAGTGCGTCCGCGCCGAATGGTCCTCGACGCGAGTGCATCTCGTACAACACCAAAGCGAAAGCGTACACGTCTGACATCGGCGAGCCAGCGCGCGACTCGTCTGACAGTGAGATCCCGCTTTTACCCCAGCCGGCGTCGCGGAGTAATTCGGGTGATAAGTACACAAGATCTGAAAAGCAAACGTAATTTTTGTTATACGAGTATTATTGTGTAATCATAGGTAATCGTAATTATAATTTTCGTCCAAAAATTCATAAAAAATCGACAAATTAAAAAATATTGACTATTTTAAAATAGTATATATTAAAATAATAATATGTTCGTTATGGATCAAATAAAAAGGTTTTTTTATTTTATATTATTATAATTTTCAAAGCAGCTTACCGCTATAGCCGAACCCATGTGGAAGATTCTATATCATATTATAGCATCATATAATAAAAGCATTTATAATAATAAAAAATGCTGATCACCGGTCATTAAAGTATACCTACATCGCTAAGTAAATTAATATTCAAGATCGTGAAGATGGAATACATAACTTATAAATAATTAGGTAATACAAATATAAAAAAAATGTCAAACGTTTTCATTTCAGTATGGATTCCAGGTACACGGACAACAGATTTAAGGATTTTGCATATTAATTGACTTTGGGAGAGATGATATTCGTGCCAATGATTTTACACAATAAGGGATAACGAGATATCGGGTCAAGTGCAAATCAAAAAACTGTCAAACAAGCGCCAGGCCCTGAAGCGGGTGCTTCAAAAACAACCATAGCGTAAGGCTATGGTGATGAATTACCAATATAAATTCTATTAAAGAAACATACTTATTCTTCAACACTTTTCAGTTTCTTAAGCAATTTTATAATCTCAAGGTCACTTTTATTTCGTATTCTATTTCCATTTCTTTATTTTCTCGATGACAGTTCTAATTGGGATTGTCTACTTTTTTTCAATCTAGCTTTTTGAAAAACCATTTCGAGGAATAGTGTCCCTAATCATTTCTGTCTAGTTAAAATTCCAAAAAACGTACGATCTTCTTGTATTTTGTAAGAAATGCGTTTGACCTTTATTTGACCTTACTAAATCCAATCAGGTGGGCCGTCAGCCTTATTGCCTGCTTCAGGTGTAAAAAAAAATCTAGCTGTACATTATTTGATTTCAGTTCTGTAACATAACATGTTCTCTAAATACCACTTTAAAAAATGTAACGATAACTATAGAAAATAATAATGATTGAATATGAAAAATTATAAGCCTAGCGCCAAAAAACACTAAAATGATCACGATATGTAATGAGTAATGACAGTGACATTTAAATAGTAGCACAGATTACTATGATTATATATAGATAAAACTTACTTTTATTATTTTTGTTTTCTAGGCAAAGATATCAATGTAAACTTGTCCCTTATGACGTCATTGGAGAAATAATTTTAAAATCGAATTATAAAAAACTAACGCTTAAAATACAAAAATATTCAAATTAGTATCTTAAAATACCCTATTTTACGTAATAAAAATATAAAAGTAATTTTTTGTGAACAATCCCCATTTGATAGTTGTAGTGTTGTGACCAAATAAGTAATGATATCGATCGCATATATTTTTATTATGTTTTGGACAAAGACAAATACAACAAAAGCATTCAAATATGTTATATAGAAGTACAGGAGCTTATAATAAATGTTGGGGAGGGCTCATCGAGTGACAGTGACGATTCATCTGATTCTGATTAAAATAAATAAATAAAGAATCATAATATAACAACATCTTGTAATGAAATGTAATATTAGTTAATAAATTTGTACAAAATTATCCGGCAATAGTTTAGTTTCTTACACTTTGTAAAAAAATATCGGGTCTGTTATCGTGTTACGTTTATCGATAGCTCCGTCCCCATCAGTTTCTCTGATTCTGCTATGACCTTGTACGTGTGTAAGCGTCATATTTTTATTTAATAATGTATACAGAATGTAAAAAAGACGCTCGTTAAGTTTCCACAGGAGCTGTCATCGAGGAAATAAAGAAATGGAAATAGTATAAGTGCTAGTTAATAAATTCATAAACTTACTATCAATATGAGATCGTAAAGCAGTAGGTTCGGAAGGCGGTAACTCTCCTCTTCTAAATTCTTTCAATCCAAAATCTGCTAGTTTGACTACCCAACGCGCATCAACTAGGCAATTGGAAGGGCGAAGTGCTCCGTGGTATTGGAGCGGGGATTCGTGGATAAAGATCATACCCTAGAAACGTTTTGAGTTATATAAATTGGAATGTAACAAAAAGTTTTAATTGGTCTGCAATTCAAAATTTTGTGCTAAGAAAATTAAATACATTGCTTGATTGTTTGTACTCTGTTTCTTAGGTAGGCGGATAAACGGACCAATCTTTTGTGTCTGTTGTAACGTAAACTTCCTTTAATTATAATACTTTTTATGCATATAATGCAATAGTAAACTTAAACGATAAACAATGTTTGGGCATGATGCTTAATACACCGTGTTCTGTATATACTGACATAGTTTTTGTATTGACCATTTTTCCGACTTCCTGAGTAACAGAGCACGCTGTTCATTAGGCGTGGCAATTAAACCCTTTAAAGGTTTCAAATGTTTTCTTCTCCTTTGAAAAAAACCTTCAAATTGATACCAAAGTTTTTGGAATAAACATGAATTTTACTGCTAAGTTATATATATATAAAACCAGCTAAAATGTCTTACCCTAATAATATCTCCGACTAGAGATGCAATAAACATATTGTCTAGCTTGATATCTTCGTTTTCAAGAATATCCTGAAATTTTACGATTCATCTAACATCAAATATTTTCCATGAAATACAGACTTTAGCTATATTACATGAGGTTCACCAAACTCACCTTGAGACTGCCTCGCGTGCAATATTCAGATAAGGCGCAAACATTCGGAGGCTCAATGCATGCGCCAACAAATCCATTTACGTTATCATGTTGTAAATCACGCATCTGAAATCGGAACTGGATTGAAATATGATGGAGGAAAACGTACAGCTTGTTATACTGGAAGAGTGAGCTAGGTACCCAAAAGCTCAAAATATCCTATTTTATTAATGTGCTCTGTGTTAATAGGCCTTTAAGAAGAAGAAAAAGAAAGGACAAGAAAATTATAGTATTGTCAACAAATAAAACGTATTATTTTGTAGTAGCTGCGCCGCGCGGTCTTACCGAAGTGGTTATGGAAAACCGTTATATTTTGGATAATACACATTATATCTTCATAAATTAAAGCCTATGTGTTATTCTGATGTGTAAGCTATAGGGAGAGGAGGTAGGATTCGTACACAGGGAGCATTCGTACAGTGGAGATATATATATCCGCTATTTACTACATTGAAGTGTTCGCATTTGTGTGCGTGATTGCCGTTTGTAGGGACCGGGCATATACCTGCGCTGCGGGATGGGGGCATGGGGCCACAATATGGCCATTGGTTTGGTGTCGATGGTGTAAGTCGATACGTACATTCGCTCTGCGTGTAAGAATTTTTCGTTTTCATTTGAATTCGCTTGCCTGGTATAAGTAATGCTCGAATTATAAAAGTGATTGATTACAGTTTATGCCTTAAAATATTACTTTAATATTTAAATAGATATTTTAGCTTAACTATAACGGTTATTTTTATTTCAAATTAATTTGTTGAATTCTCTGGATGGGGTACCTTCGTCCAAGTTATAAGTGGGGTAGATTACTGTAAGAATCCTCCTCTACTAGATAATAGGTACCAGTAGATATTGTACCTATGGGCAATTTTATTCTAATTTCACGATAAACACGTTTTTATGTTTTAAGCATCTGCAACCAATTTGTTCACCAAAAATATTATTGTTCCAGAATCATGCCTCGAATATATATGAAAAGGGGGATATTTTTTAGGAAGACGGTCGTAACTTATCCGTGTTGCTTTATATGAAAACTGCACTTCACAATATTAAAATCAGATAAATGGTAATATACCGCTATTCAAATAATTTTGTAATAGCTAATAGTTTCTTTTTTTATAAGGCTCAGAACAAATATGTACGAATGCTACCTGCTCTCCCTAGCATTATTGTAAAGTTTCATCAAAATCGATTCAGTAGTATTTTGCGTGAAAGAATAACAAACATACATCGCTACATTCTAACAAACTTTCCCGTTTATAATATTAGAAGGATAGGATTTATGTGTAAACTGTCGTTGTGCCAGATTTCATTAATACTTGATTAAGTAATACTTTTTGTACAGTAGACATCTGTCTATACCGATAAACTTATCATTATAGTTATTTGCCGTGTGATTTGATTTCCATAGATGAATTTTAAAAAAAGGGTTAAGTATTACGTGCGTCTCAATTCACGAACATTGAATAATTCCGTCGTTGGTAATTAACGTCCACTATTTCTGACAGAAAGAGGGGTTACAAGTTATAAGGGTTTTCTTTTTGCCATTTAATAATTACGGAACCCTAGAATCTAATATAATACGATGTCAGCCTATCATCTGTACCCTGACATTACTCCGGTTTTGAACCATAAAATGTAAGTATTTTAGATAAAGACATTCTTTACACTCATGTGCAGCTACGAACAACGCGTCTGGTCAAGGTCCCGAGTCGAGCTTTCTTAAATTTAATGTCTCAAGCAATTTACGAGCTATAAAGATATTTTCGCTTATGCTTTGCAGAGAAAAGGTGATATCGTAAGGAGTTCACCCAGTTAACAGTTGTTGTGTTTACATCCAAAAAAATGACTTTATATTTGCATACATTAATTCCTTTCCGCGGTTTTCCTAGAGCGCTAAAACTTGGAACTCTTAAAAAAGGACGTAGAGATATTTGAAGACTCAAAGATGTAGGCAATGCATTGGTTTCTTGGTGTTGTAGATATCTAGAGGCGACGGTAACTACTCAACGTTTGCCATTTTGCTTACAAGCAAAGATAAAAAAATACTTGTACGAAAGTGTATAAAGAAAAAATTGGTCGTGAAATTATATTACCGTTCAGAGTTAAAACCCAATTCCAAATAAAACTAACAGGTGTGTGTAAGTGTTTATCCAGACATCCAGAAAGTGAATATTATAATATCCTTTGTAATTTTTGCTTTCTACGATATTGTATCCATAAAATCATCTAGTGTTCCCTATTTCTTTACTTATGAATGTCGTGCAAAATTTTGGATCCGAATAAATTTGAATAAAATTAAGCACGTTTCTTCTGCGAATCAATCATGTTTGGATGACTGTTATTTTGAACACGTATCGGAAATCGATTATTCAATGATGTAGATGTCGTTTGTACGCTGTTTCGTTTTTTTAATGTTGAACGTATTTCCAACGCGTCCTTTTTGGCAGAACTTATAAAAATCGTGTTATTCTCTTTTATTTTGTCAAAAACGGCAGAGGAACATGTGTTGTATATACCTAAACAAAACAAAGTAAAACTCTGCTAATACGAATAACATAAAATGGACATCATTAAGGCCAATTTCAATAATATCCGGCCAGGGAAATAATAATAAAGTTATTACTGAAAGACATGCTGTCGGAAATTTTACCCGGAACTCTGAAGTATGCAAATTAACTACTTATTAGTTTATACCTATATTAAATATATATATAACTTTGCACTTTCAGTCAAGTTTTACGTCATGATGATTTTAGTAGTAAATGTTTCAGAACATTATCTACACAAAACGTACCTCCTACATATACTTAACAGGTAACAAACAAGATTGTTTGTCTTTCCACGGCTTGTATCTATTTGAGTAAACGCTTACAATTTGTAACTATTTTCATCTGACATGCAAGTAAATCCGGACAAAATAATGCTATTTGTCTCAGTTTCTTACATGATACAATGTTTACTAGAGACCAACGCGGTAAACGTAATACCAGCTTTGTTTTATGCTCTAGGCTCAAAAGCTTCCAAGCTTGTACCTCTAATAAACGTTATTTCTTATAGACGGTTGTCCGTAACAGACTGTTTCCTATATTATCAAAGGTAAAATATATAAATCTAAAAAATATTTTAGCTTCTCCTTTTGGGGTCGGAAAAAATTAAATTGTTGATTTCATTAACAACTGACCTTAAAAAATTGAAATAGGTTTTATTTAGTATTATAATGTATTTTATGATAATGTTCGAGGGATTTTCCAGTACGCTCACAGTGTGCTCTCGACTCCTCCTACGTATATACTTCAGCTCTCGTGTACCCTAGTGTAAGCTGCTTGTTCCTTTTGTCCACTTCTTTACTGTAGTACGCCTCGAGCTCGAATAGAATATAATAAGCTCGCAAACTATCAATAATACTATCTCGATAAAATACAAATTCCATTATAAATATTGAAATATCAATTATCAAGGCGATATGCGTAAGTAATACGAATATATCGCAAGTTGGAAATAAACGGTCATACAGCGACACATGCGACTTCATAGCATGTTTGATATTTTCATTCGAAGTTATTTTCTTTTGATATTACTATATAATAACATTTAAATTTAAACCCAAGTCTGAACCGGTGCCATATTGATTATTAGTATGTTTACTCGTATATTGCTCTTCGATGTAATAAATATTTTATTCGTGATCTATAAACTGTTTCACCGTTATTTATGCCGTTAATGTAATTATAGAGTTATTCTGCCTGCCACACTCAGAGTCAGTCATTCATTAATGTTAAATAGCGATTAAATCTTTTACTTTTGTCTGTATATTTCGTTACATACAAGCTATTCAAATAGTAATTTCTGAATAATAACTGAAAACTTTCCAAATGTAGTTTATTTTAATTTATATTTATTTATTTTATTAATTTAATTTATATTTTTATTTATATGTAATATAAATTATGTTGATATTTATGTTATGCTCTGTTGTTGGTGTCTACCCCGTAAGGGACCTGGCGTGAAGTTATGATGATGATGATATTTACAATTATCTTTTATAAACATTGAACATATTTAATTCATTAACAAGTCGTGGTAACGTAATAGCTAGTGCACGCATCTTAATTTCAACGGGCGCGGGTGCAAATCCCGGCCGAAGCGCATGTACCACTTAAGCAATTTTCTGACCTAATGTACATTGTGATATTAAAACTAAACTATACTATATATATGCTGGCTGGGTTACCACGTTATTCTAAATTACTGGCCAGCCTTTTGGTCGCGGGAGACGTCTGTCAACCATTTAATTAGGTCTCGATAATGGTGATGGGCTTCCGGACCATATGGGCACATAGTTTCGATACCAAAAGCCACAAAATATGTATCTGCTACCAACGGATACTTGCAGCTATAAGGCCCTCTTGTCGGGCGGCAGCTGCACCAGCTACTACAGCCGTGTCTGGAAGAATGGACGCTGCCAAAGTGTCAGCGCACGTGACGCCCTAAAATAAATTGATAAAATAACAAACAAAAAATACAAAAAGAATACCTACTTACAATTTTCAGTTCCTTCTTAATCTCCCTGTTGATGTCGATGTGGTGTCTTCGAACACGTTTCACAGACAAAAGCCGACCGCGATACAAAGCAACTTCCGTGAATATCGCGGAGTATCGAAAATCTAGATCTGGGTTAGAGCTCAACGAGACTTGACTAGACCGAACTCCGCCCGTACTGCCATTTTTCTCCGGATTTCCGACAGCATTTGATGATGAGTTGACGTTAGCACCCGAACTGCTGTCTTGCTGGAAAAAATTAGCTCTGACCAACTTGTTTACTTCTAATTTTAAACATCTTTATCCTTATGGTCCTAAAGTAAAATACCCTGGCAAAGTCCGATAATTAAGTCTTTAAGTTATTGTAACTTTGGGTTGTAAGCCTTGTGTAACGGATTGATGGGTCAACTTTTCAAATAAAGGGCGATTCATAAATTACGTCACACGTTAGAGGGGACGAAGTGTGACATTTAAGTGTACTATGACAAGGGGTGGAAGGGGTCCTAAATTTCGTAATGTCACATTAAAAACCTAATATTTAAGTTTTAAAACACGAAATTTGAACTATTAACGAAATAGTTCCAACTAACTGCACTAGTAATTTTATTAGTTAAGTTATTTTAAGAACTTATGGAACTGCTGTTTTAATTTAATAATTTTGTGGTGTAAAATTACAAAATATGCGATGTCACGCTAAGGAGGAAGGAGTCTGACGAATGTGACAAGGACGGGAGGGGTTAAAAAACATGTAATTCGTGTGACGTAGTTTGTGAATGGCCCCTAAACCTTTTCGTAGTTCGATAACTTAGATCATACATATAAACGTCTTATACCTTTACGCTCGATACAAACTAATAAGCATGTCTTCTTTTAAATCTTTATATTTCAAAAACTAAGCAGCTAAAGATAATAAGATGTGCTTTTATCGTGAATTTCCAACTGTAGTATCTTTAATACATAATTGTGACATGACAACATAATACTTAACATTAGCAAGTTTTTAGCCAAGCTGTGTGGTTTGCTTGCTTTAACGCTATTGAAGAATACGCTAACATTTCAGTAAATATTATGTTGAAATTCAGTATGATTTGCACCTGTAACAAATTCGGTTTACCTACTCATTTTGTTGGCCCTCTGTTCTTCTTCGGGCAGATGCAAGTCTCTAAAGTCTATTTTCCAAAGTAAGGAATCGAGTTCTTGCTCATATCTCCAACCTCGATATAAAGCTAAGGCAGCTAGCGCGAGCAACGCAAGTGTGCCTCCGGATGCACCAAGTGCCCACGCACCGATATGACCTGTACAAATAATCCATTATTAAGTACAATATTCCCTAAAAACTATCAAAGAATGAAAATCTTTAGCGTATTCCGTATATTCAATAGTGATTGATCTTAATGGAGCTATGAAATCGCGCCGACCATAAAGATATTTATAGCAAGCTTAAAATCTAATAAACTAGTTGGGTACTTCTCTTGTAGTTTGTTTATTTAATCATTTACTGCCGGAAGATGACAAGCTTTTGAAAAATTATTTTTAAACCTCTTAACTATTCTTTAGTCTAATTAAAGCTTGACGCTTTCAAACTCTACCAATCTAACATTTAAATAATCCAGATCATAATTAGGGCCTTTATAAATAAAGATGAAATTTTCCTAACAGTATAAATATGCATATGTATGATATTATTAGAATCTTCGGGCTTTAATTCATATTTTAATTCCTTGAAGGTTTTGTATACATGATTAGATTTGGGTTCGATTTGAATTATCTTAATGCGTATTACATACATACGTAATATGTTTGTCTTCACATAATGTGAAGATTACACTTTTGGATCGAATGGAGATTACACGTACGAAATGCTTTGATCTGTGATTTATGCTACATCTGTTAGTATAGGAGATGGATTAAAGTTTATGAAAAAGACCCAAGTGTGATTTTTCTTGTTATAAATCTTTCGTCCCGTGTGCGTTTCAAACAAATACCATGACTGACATTGACAGCTGGTTTAGTTAAAAGAAAGGCAAATATGTAAAATTAAGTAAAGTAATAAACAATGTTTTCTATTGCAATGTGAAAGGTTTTTAGTATACCGTAAAAACATTTTAATTAAACTGTCAATTGTTACTTGTTCAATAAGAATAGGAAACAGCTGAAAGCTATAAGTCATTTGAGAACAATAGGTACGGAAATGAAGACAATAACAAAGATAGATAATGCTTTGTATAAATCGTGGCTTTTAGAACAAAATCGCTAGTTCCTGTAAATAGCAAAAAGACATTTCCCATTTGTTCTATAATAAAGTTAATAGTTTGACCTTCTTTTTAACGCTTGGAGTACCAAGCGTTACCAAGGCCAGGCAAGTTACAATTCTTTTGAATTTAACATTAGACATAGTAATCTTTGGAGTACATTTTAGGGGTCTGTAGTTAAATGACAAAAACGGAACGTCTGTATGAATATATGTAAAATTTTAAGCTTCTCTTTTTACGATTTGATTAGGTACATAATATACGGTTGAAGATTTTGAAAAAATTCAACCTTACGGTTGTGGAATTTGTCCACCACCGTAAGGTTGAATTTTTTAACACAGATAATATTGTTTAACACAGATGTTAAATATTTTTTGAGAATATTAAGATATTTTTAATAAAAAATATTAGAGTTCTGAACAACATTCTCCATTATGATTCGACTAATACGTAGTTAATAACTTTAAAAAAATAATGTATAAAGAATGCGAAAACAAGAAAGTTGGCGAATTTTTGCTAAGTACAGACGCTTTCAAGCGTTATTCGATAGCATCGTCTTGCAATTTGCGCTGAAGTATGGTTCGTAAACAGACAATGTAGATGAATGTGGCGCATTTGTCTCGGCTTAACTTATTTCCCACACCAGTGCGCTCCAAGAATGATAAATTTTAGCAATACGTGTGTTAGTCAGCAGATATGTCGGGAAATGTAAATTAGTTTCACACGCACTGGGTTGAATTTAATTGTTGTTTTTATTAAGTTCTCGTCACCCGGCACTAGTGTAACTACACCGTCCACATCGTACTCGCCACGTGATTACACTGGCTACTGGTTTATGCAAAGTTATTCTCGGATGAATGATTCGTAGTTCTTTGCGAAAGTGGCGTGTATGTGTGCGTGTCAAATGGTAGCTGGTAGACTGTGGAGTTAAAGCATTAGGCAGGCGTGTAGCCGGCGGCGGGCGCAGCGGGTGTCGCGTGCGGGCGATGGCTCGCTGCTTCGCATTGCTTGTCACTAGGACTGGTTACGACGCTTTTACGACCCACCCCACTTACTGTCGCTTACAAACCTTGCACTTAATGCCGACCTCGACTCTAACTGTACCCACATATTAGTTTTTTATATCGCCAGTAAACAAAATGGTTGGGTTCGTCGCCCACTGGCTCTTTCTATTAGCCATTAACATACGTTTCACATTAAGAGTATAGTGTTAAATACATTCATTGCCATTACGCACACTAAATGTCGCTGTTTTATGTTGAACGTAAAAATAAAGTGGCCAATTAAGAAACAACTTACTGACGCATTTTTCGCCTCTGAATCCGCACGGCGGCTCTGATAGCGGCACTTGACCACCTGGCCATTCCATATCGCGCAGAAATCTTACTTCCTGTTTAAAAAAACCATATTAAATCGACATAATGAGGCAGAGTTCAAAAGAAATTTCGGACACATCATTTAAGTGTAGCAATCGTATAATATATTGATAATACTGGAGGATGTCAGTGCATATAATCGAGTAAATTATCAATTTGAGCGAAATATTTCTCTATAAAGGAGCTTGCAGACTGTAAATCTCAATGCACATGTCAGTTGGCACTGAAGTGCATCGCCGAAGCCAAATGTGACGTAAACACAAAGTCTGGCTAAACGACTAAATAATACTGTTTATTCTGACCACGTTCAGATTTACTGAGAGAACGTGTGTTGGTTATTTTATTCAGTATCAATTTACATGTTGATAACTGTTTGAACAAATATCATTAAGCAATGTGAAAGAGCTAGTAAGTACGTTTTAAATTCAATACTTGTATCAGAAGTTTCACAGTTTCAATTAAAACTTGAAAACGACTACGTTGTATAGCGTAAGAGCGAACTTCTTTAACAGTAATTTTGACTTTGTCGTTTCGTTCGTGAATTAATTTTAGGCACTTTCTGTATAGAAATATATAAGCACTACAGAATATTATTGGCTTAATTACCGGCGGTGATTTATGTAAGACAGCGAGTGGGTAGAGGCCAGCCGGACGCGTCGGGTCGATAGAAAGCAGAGTGTAGTTACCTTCAGCATCTCCACAGTCATCCATATGCACCCAGTACCTACACAAAATATGCAACTTTTTTTATTCCTAATTTAATATTTACGATACCAACTCTGTGTGTATACATTCGATTTTATTGCTCAACTGTGTGACAATTAAAACTATTATAATCTACGAAAAATATTGAGATTTAAATGGTTTTGATTAATAAAACTACGTTTTAATGCTTTTCAGCACGGTGATTTATTTAATTTTTCTTATTCCGACGTTTCGGTCACGTTTCAGTTTCTGAAAAGTGGCCGAGGCGACGGAATAACAAAAACCAAATAATTTACCGCGCTTAAAACATAGTTTTATTGAAGTGAAACTTCTTTATCAAAGTTGGATAAAAAATTACCGTCACATTTTTCGTACGCAACGGGTTGTTGATGGATTATAAGACGAGCATTGTAATATTTCTGTACTTTATTGTGTTTTAATTAATATACAAGTTTGATGATTTATAAACCATTTATTTAGTATGCCACACACATTATATATATATATCTCAACATAATTTAACTTTACTTAACCAATTTCTGTAAAGTTGCATATAGTAGATCATTTTTAGAAAAATAAGGTCATAAATACATACACAATTTATTGATGTATAATTTTGCGCAATTAAAGACTATGGGTAAAACATGAACGTGATACTACGTTAATACAGATAGATAATATCGCTCATAGCGCTGCCGATAAGATTGGGCATTTGTCTACATTATCAAAATTGTCCAATCTCATAAACGTGTAAAAATAATATTTAATAATGATTATAATATTGGTATTCACATCACGTAAACGATAAAGGTTTCTGTATATATAGTTTAGTTAAATTAGGAACAATGAAGAAATTTTTATAGTGCAAAAGTACAACAACTCGTCTTATTTTGTACTCCTCTCGACAGTTGAGCCACGTGCTCTCTCGCCAGAGGCGCGTCCCTCCATCCAACGGGATAATCACCATCGACCATCACCATTTTCAAAATGTTGTAAATTACTTGACAATTTAACTAGCTATATTTATTAATATATAGGACTATATTCGTACCATTTTATCAATATTTGGAATAATTAATCTAAAGGAAAACGTTAAATTTAAATCTATTACAAAAGTAGACGTATGCAAATTTGTTTTTATACAACAATTGTTTATTAATGCAATTACTTATTTAATACTAACAATTGCCTACTAGCTATACTCAAAACGATAGTATAGCAGAGCAAAGACTAATAATAATTAGTGGTTCGATATCTAAATAGCATCCATGTAGAAAAATGACCCTCTCTATCTAAAGCAAAAGCGTAAATAACCCTTTGTTATATTTTAATAGAGATGATATAACGTCTGAGCTGGATTTATACACATCAGAGAGCTTGAATGCATTAGCAGCACTAAGAACACTTTGAATTCTGACATGAAAACTTGCTAAATTCAAAAAGTATAGTTGAGCTCCCGTTGCTTCTTCTACGTTAATTTAGGATTAGATCCATTGGGAACTTTTAAATTATTCTTCATTGTAATGATATCCAACATTATTGTTCACCATAACTAAGGGTTAAAGAAAAGATTTTTTTTTTTAAATGCGTCGGTACTTGTGTCCCGGGAATCCCACGGAATTTTAAGTCAAGCATGGACGAAGTCGCAGCCATATCCTAGTGACAAAACATAAATTAAATGATATTTGTTATCATTGGTAAGGAGGACGGGCACCCCAAATCCCAATGCGCGTAAGATGGCTCTGTTAATCTGTTCTAATAAGTATTATAATTTTATGTTAAATCTATCGCATAGGAATGTGTTATTCATATATAGGCGTCAAACGATGAAAGGGTCTACACATTATTGATACGTTATAACCGCAAAAAATTCGGATACTTGGCGTTTAACAATAGCTATCTCTTCACACGTTATATTTCTGAAGATGATTGATTGAGACGTATAATATGGAGCACGAAATGGTCGACGTTGACCAGCGTCAGCCTCTTCTTTTGTGTTCTCATAGTCTCATATCTTGGGTGCCTCGACAGCATTATCGAATCAGTTTTTCATCGAAATATTATATCTTGGAAAAATATTACAGTCATTAATTTTATTTTTTGTCATAAACTTTTTATGATTTTTCCTGCGGGGTTTATGTAAATTGTAACCGCACTTAACCTTATACTTTTTATGACTTTCATTATATAATTTTTTCAGAGATATTATAATTTTGGAAATTAAAATGTCAACTCTGCTTCTAAACATTGTGATGCGAGTAACAAGTATAGGGAAAAGTGTTAGTTCTATAAAAAAATCTAATATCCAACTACTGCTGAACTCGAGCCTCTCGATTTCAGAAGAACGGTTGGTGTACTCGCCACCCGTTTCGCAGATCGGCGAAATTCAAACAACAATGATATACGGCAGTATACGATTTCTTAATGATGATTTACTTCACCGACAGCAAGTAGTAGTTATGAAAACAATACATCTAGATAATATATTTAGAACGAAGACCGATGTCACTGGGGTTACCTTAACCCACTGAAACGTATAGGAAATAGGTGCATTTAATATATAAATATAAAATAAACTAGATACTCATTATGTTTGATTGACAGTTTTTGATAATAATGTTTATTAATAAGTGTTTCATTTCAGTAGAACGTAATATTTAAATTAGGGTATATTACCTATCTGTAGCAAATTTAAACGGAATTTCAGTTCACAAAGGGCATTGAGAACAACTTTCAAAGTATAACATGGTAGATACCTGCTTTAGACAGCAGGCTCGTGAAAACGCTAATCTTAATAAATATACAAAAACAACTTTGGTTACATATTAAACTTACCCCATAATACTACGATAAGTGGTGTTTCTCATATGATTAACAATAGCTCGACCATCTCGCGGACCTTCTCCTGTTCTAAGTGCAGCGACCAGCGCACGCGCATATACCCATACTGCGTCATGGAGCCACGCAGCTTCTACTGGGATCTACACAGAATGAACATCAAAAGTGAATACATACCGTTCTTAAACAATTTATTAATGCTGTAGCGTAGAGAGAAACATCGGGTTAATAATGCTTTAAACTATATAGATAACTCTTTATTGTACACCGAAGCATAGATAAACAGATGTAGAAAAAGATAAGAGACAGTACAACGAGCGGTCTTATAGCTAAAAAGCGATCTTTACGAGGCAACCCTTGGCAGGGATTGATAGATTTGTAATAGTGACGCTGGTGCATTTAATAAATAATGTTGAATAATAAACATACATAATACATTAAGATAGTAACTATTGAACAATAAAATTTTGAAGCCTCTTAAAATAATGTACGTTTATTTGGGTTTCGTAGCCATTTTAGTCCAAAGAGAACCTTCATGTTTTCGTCATGTCCGTCCGTCTGTCTGTTGGTTTGTCTTTTATGTTACAGTCATTTTCTCAGAAACTACAGTTGTATAGATGAAATTTGAATGAAAGGTGCAAATAGTCTATGTGACGCTACACAATATTGTAGAAGAACTGAAACAATTGAAAACTAAGGGTGGCCGCTATACATGTATCTAAAGTTGAAAAAAAGGTTTTTACTGTACATTGTGTGTGCGATAGCGATTGTCAGACCTAAAAAAATCAAAATGATTTTTTATTTAATGACATTTTTATTTAAGTCGAGAGAAGAAGGGATATTGATTTTTGGAGTCTTACAAATCGTGTCATCATTATGACGACAACATTTTGCCGTAAAAAGCTTCAGAAAACCTCTCAACAAAAGCTGGTTGCAACAACAATTCTTGAGTAGTTGTTGAGGTATGGGGTATTTTCTATTAAATTCTTTATGGTTTTGTAAACCAAGTGACCAAAACTGTAAGCGTAGAGGTTTGCCACTTCCTTAGTAGTTCTTCATAGTTCGTGGAGTTTTATTAGTGACAATATTTTTCACACAAGTTGCTATTTAAAAAAGCACCCAGCATTACAAACTTGACACAATGATGGATTCCGCCTTGCCAGTAATACGTACAAACCACCAACTTAACGAGCCGGTACTTTTGTAAATTGTAATCTGTGACATGTTTTAGTATCACAATATTGTTTAACGCTCACCGCTTACATAATTTCGTCTTAGTTTCGGCCACCATCAGACTCGTAAATATATAAGAATATCCTTAAAATTCCATCCACGGTGAAAATATAGCGAATTAATTCAAAGTAGCTGTTTAGATACAGAGTAAGTAATTGGATTTACCTAGCCATTAAATTAATGGGCCTTTACCCTAACGGTTTCTTGGGACTTACACATTTTTATTTAACCGCAAACATTGTATACGTATATTTTTGTAGTTAGACACTGCAGTGTCATAAATAGTTTATATTTTATATAAGTTAAAATATTTTTTTTATTGCGAACTGGCAAACAAGCAGGCGGCGCATATATTCCAAAATACATATATTATTACTAGGATATGCCCGCAACTGCGTCCATGCTTGCCTTGAAATTCCCGGGGGATTCCCGTGACACAAAGTACCGCAACATTTATAAAAAAATGTAAGTCATCGTTTTAGTGAAAACTGTGTATAGATAAGCTAATTTTTATGCACCCGAACAACTAACAACTACATACTCCCGGGAAAATTCCCGCGGGATTTCCGGGATAAAAAATATCACACATTTATTCTTAGACCATATTTATTACATAAAATTTGCTAACGGTCAGTGAAGAAATTACATTGAACTTCGATTTTTTATATTAAAAATCTGCACAACTTTGTATCATGAGAACCCCGTGGGTTTCTTAGATTTTAAGTCTAAGAATCTGCTGTCGACATTTTTAGACATTTAAACAGAACTAGAGTAATTAACTTACCACTTTACCTCCTCCAAGAGTGACTAGTGGATTCTTAAAATTAAACGGTGGCATCTCCAGTCTTCTGTTCACTTCTTTGGCAAATTTTGGATACGATGGTGACGGCGACGGAGCAACTGCCATGTAGGACCTAAATGCTCGAAGAGCTCTGGATGTGGGCTCATTCCGTAAAGGTCCTGCGAGGTAGCTCACAGCTGCATTAGCGTCATACTTCTCAACATCCACGCCTATAGCAGCATATTCACCTGTTAATGTGATACATTACTACATAATTTATTATACGATACTCAGTATATTAAATTATATAATGTATTAATTATACGATATTCAGTGCCGATTGAAAACAAAATATGTCTAGATGCACCCGTAACTTCGTTTGCGTGAGATTACAAATATTTGTATATCTTTTGAGCGCTATAAGATATCGAAATGAAGATACAAATAAATTTAAGACAAAATTCTTGTTTTCCTTGTTTATCATAAAATTTTTATTAATATAAGTTGAATCGTTTCAGAGTCTTCTCGAGACAACTTTTCAGATACACAGACAAACATAAAATTTAAAAAGGATAATAATTTATGATTAGACATTGTATTAATTTATTAGCAGTTTTCATTCAAATTTTGGTATTTATTTTGAAATCATACACAGGCTTTTAATCTAGTTGTAAAGATTTACGTCTTATTCATACTGAACAAAAGTGAGTTTGTAAGCTAATTTAAAAACCTTGAAAAAGCTTAATATCTCAGTATGAATAAGACCGCTAGAATTTACTTGTTAATATATATTGTAAATAAAGAAAAAAAGAGTATTATTAATCCTACAAACCATTTTTGTTACATAACCTCAGCTTTTAAACGTCTTAGGTATTTCAAGACCCAAGCTTCACTTCTGTAAAGAAATGAAATGGCCTTGCCAAGCTTTCAAATCGCATTAGCGTTTGAGATTTCGCTTCGAAATATCGATATACAGATTTCTTAACGATTTTTTTATTTACCCTCAGATTACGGTATAATCATACTAGTGTATTATACACATTTGATAGCGCTAGATAATATATTTAACGCGCCCAATATTGCACTTGACCTCTGCCAAGATTCGGATCTGCTTAAATAGATTAACACGCGATTGTGTGTCACTGAGCCACTACAACATGATGGTATGTGCCCGACTTAATGGCTACCACCTCTGGTCTAAAGTATGCCGCCGTAACAACATTGAGTTGTGTTCCACCATTAGTGACCAGGCTCCAGTCTCCCCTTAGGAGAGTAGAATCCCATTTGCAGCACCTTTAATATTGCAAATGTCTATAGGCGATGGTAACCGCTTTCCATCAAGTGGGCTGTCTGGCTGTCTGCTGAACCAAGCAATAATAAAAAACAACAATTTCTTGATATTAACACTATTTTTATTAAGTACTGAAAGGGGTTAATATTTTTGAAACTACAAATGCGTATTATTGCCAAGTTTGTAATACATAACAAACACGAGCATTTTGTGAACAAAAATGTGGTTTAATGGCAAGCGTGCAACATCCAGGCATAGTGTAATGTACCGAAACAAAACATAGCGTAACTTCATCGTTTCATTTTATTCTGAATATATTTTTTGTAAAATTTAATAGCTTTGAAATTCTTCGTCTGAGAATTGAAATTCTTTTGAGCGAAGATCCGAGCTAATCTCGCCAATGGTTTTTATTGCGGATAATATCCTTCTTCACATAAAGCTATTATGCTTCAGATAAGATTAGTTTGTACTTTGTGGTGTTTATTTGAGATGAGTGAATTTAATTTAATCCATCCATGACCAAAATATAAAAATAATTTCTTTGTTCTGGTTTTTTTGCCACTTGATAGCCTTAAGAATAAACTGATTTTCGTTTTTGATACGATTTACAATTCTGTCTAGTGGAAGCCTAAATCCCTAGAACATAGAGGCCCTGGGTTCAATTTCCAGCTGTAAAATTTCGCAATTTTTTAATTTATTTACATGTATATTAGGTTTTATCCAGAATTCCAATGAACGCACTTCAATTGCACCTAATGTATTTATATGTATGGTAGTATTATATTAAAAACACAAAAAAGCTATATATGTTGAGAATGTTTACAAAGGCCTACGTCTATTATTGGACTACGATTGGCTGAAAACAACATTACATATACACTCTAAAATCCATATTATATATCCACACTTGTGACTCGGAGTGTAAACTTCTATATAAATAACATGGTACACTTGCAAACATTTGTCTATCATACGACCGTTCTTCAACTTGCGTTAAATATATACGAATTTTGTTAATAAGACAAGATTATAAATTAAATTAATTATATACGTCGTAGTTTATTACTTGACGGTTTTATTCCAATGACGTGGGTTCTATCTTGGCTGGGATATGAGCATGCACCGCTTCGGCAGTTTTTCTGACTACAATAGTGTGTATATTGATACAATTACTATGTATACAGTTGACCATGAAGGAAAAAATCTTGAGGAAACTTGTACATTCGACACCTCCAAGGAATACTACGCCAACTTAATTTTAGGTATTATCTGTTTTTAAGGGAAAAGCACTCATTAATTCTTCCTGAAAGTAGAATACCTGAAATTTCATAAAAAATATTGAGTACCTAAAATATTTTTAGTTTCTTACTATTTTTTTATGAAATTTATGAACATAATATTAAGACATTAATGAATGCTTTTCGTTTAAAAACAAAAAATACATAAAATTTAATTGGCGTAGTATTCCTTGGAGGTATCGCATTGATATAATTGAAATGTGAAATCTGCTATGACAAGTTTGGCAGGTATATCGTCACTTGTTCTGACATGATGATGCCTGGGACCAGTAGTGGATTATGGTTTGCTATCGCCTGTACGATGCATGATGCTAACGGCAAATTGTCACATCTCCACTTTAAACGACACGGCATGTTTTGACAAACACTAAATGCTGGTGTGCACCGACATTAATCAACGGTTAAAATAAAATAATTGCTGTTTATGCATACAATTTCACAGATTATTTTAATTTAACCACCAGTTAAATGTCGATGCACGCCAGCCTTAGTCATTTTCACTTTGAATAATGATAAAATATTTATTACCACTTTATTTAGTTTGATTATGCACCACAACAAGCCAATAGCAAGTGTAACTTATTCTATGCTTATATCACTCAAAATTACGAGTATCGCTGTATGAGGAGAAATTAGATGTCATAGAACGTAATGAACCAATTTCCTTTGGCGGATTTTAGTAGATAACCCTTGTAACCCAAATAATTTAATCTAACAAGTTGTCTAGATAGTTCATTACAACGTGGAAACTTTATGGAATATTATCTTTGGTGCTATTGTAATATTTGTATATGTACATCTTCTAGGTATATTATAATTGCAGTCTAAAATGACTCGTATCTAATATAACACAATATTATTCTCCTCCATAAAAGATCTATTAAATATGCAAAATATTATACAAACTACATCGATTGATTGTTCTTTAGATTAGAGTATTAAAATATGCATACATAGACAAACTCGTTACCTTTGTTGTCAATAGAGAATAGATTAAGAAACAAAAAGTATCCGAAGAATTTGTCTGTAATAATAATTATATAAGGATTGGTACACATCTGAGGGATGGTTTCTATATCTTACCGACCATTCATTTGCCTTATTATTGGTTAAAATTTGACATAAGCTCCATATATCTAATACCAAAATTCAATTAATGGTAGGGAAAGTAAATGAATAATAACCTATAGCACCGGCCACTTATCACGAATATATAGTGGCCAGTTCCTATGTCTTACTATTCATTCGATTTCCTTAGCACCCGTTGGATTTTGACGTTACTTTTAGTGTAGCTTATGTTGAAGCTTATGACAAATTTTAAACGATGGTAAGGCAAATGAACTGTTGGTCAGCTATAGGAACTGGCCATAAGAAAACTAAGACAACTGACATAAATTGCACATTTACAAATATACGAGATACGTTACAAAAATACACTTGAAAAAGTATAAATTGTGCCCTGGGAATCTTCAGTAACCTTAATGCATGGTAATATCTAGAATCATGGTAATAAAAATGTTGTTGGCTCACATGTAACTTGTTTGGGTACTTCATTATTAAAGTACTGACATTGAGAGAGACATTAGACTGACGTGGCCCTTTGTTGTTAAACCTACGTAATATGTAAATTGCCTTTCACACAACGTAATTATGTTTATACGAAATGTTCTTCTTGCATTAAGGTTTGGTTTGTATTACCAAGTAGAAGTAACAATAAACAAAGATTTTATTTTAAGAATGGTATTGTGTTTCCTTTATCTATGGGCAAACATGTGACAGGAAGCCGAAATCCTTATTTCGTTGAGATATTCCCGAATGTATTATTCAAAGCGAATAAGAATACTCGATGTTTCTTTTTAAAAATGATTAGGATTATCCATTACATTGTTCGGTCAAAGTCGTATTAAATTCACAATTAAAATAGGTAGTTTTATTTTAAACATATTTCAAGTCTTAGGTAGTTTTTATTTACTTTGATTTGAATTTAACACCGTGTACCATAAATACTGATGGTAATATTTTATTAAAATTAAATAATACAGGTACTTAAACCAGAAGCGAGCTACACGTGATAATATTGGAGGTGGTCTACGCAATATCGGCGACGATATTGAGGGTGTGACAACTTATCATCGGGACTGTGCATCGTTGGTCGTCCGTAAAGGGGCAACCCCATAGAGAGGTATTTCGTGCGGCTGAATAAGTCAATAAAAGCTCTTAGTCAAAAACTGGTGTTTTCTTCCAATCCATAAGTGCGTACCCCCGATCTCACGTAACAATACTAGAAATACTTACCTATTTCAAACAAAGAACATGTCAGAGGTTGTTAAAGAATTTGAAACTGAAACCCCCTGTTAACAGAGCAAGTTTTTACAGCCAGTCGTTTATCTTTCAGGCCATTCAACTTTGGAATACCCTAGTACTAAACATCAAGTAGACACAATCAAATTACCTTATTGTAACAAATTAATTAAAAACTACTATCTCGAGCTATGTCGTATTGTTTACTTTTGTATGTATACAATATAATATATGTATGTAGGTATGTATATATTATACACCCTCCACCTCGATGGACCTACGACCTGTGCAGGGTCGCCGGTAGGCGCTGAGTGAGGAAGTCAGAGGACAGGGATAACTGGGAGGCCTACGTCCAGCGGTGGGCTCTGAATAGCTTACAACGACAATGTATGTATATATGTACATAATTATGTATTATTGTCTATATTTATTACATTATCGAATATATTAATATTTATTCATTAACAAACTAAATTATTGTACGAGTGCTGGTTTAGCAACTGCCGACTTTTCTTGTCCTTCTTATACTCCATCTAAAGGTTGTCTGGAAGAAATGGCCATGAGCGATAAGACCGCGATTGTACTTGATGTTAATGTGATTTTATGTTGCACGTTTGTAAAATAAAGTGTATTATATTCAAAAAAATGGTCAAATATTATTAATTTTTCTGTACTCATAGTATGTATATAAAACTATGATGATTTGTTTAAAAATTTAGTGATCAAATGTAACAAAACAAAAAAAGTTAGCTAAACATCAAGGCATCATATTAAAGTACCAATCAACATTCCTAGTATCTATTCTCTTTACACGTTTAAATGCAAGTGTCATCTTACAATAATAATAGTGAACAGAAAAAATATTTACAAAATAATGAACCGTATATAAGAGTCTAGAACATTGCAATCGCAACTGTTATATTTTGTTTTTTAAATATTTCCAACCACGCTGTTCCAAGAATGCATGACAACCTATTTATAATGAATGTAAATAATGTTTCAACTTTAAATGAAATGCAAGAAACACAGACCATATATATAAAGAGTATAACGAAAATCGAAATCATTTTCAAAAGTTGACGATAATCAAAGAGAAATAATATACTCAATCGAGCACAATTTGAAATTTAACATTACGGTATAAACGAGTTATTGAGTGTAATGACTTACCCGAATCCAAAAGTTGCATGGCGTCCAACGCAAGCATCAGTCCGATGTGGTCGTGATAATAACCCACTGACACGTAAACTGTACGGAAACACAATAAATTGGATTACAGATAACTAGCCTTATTTAAATCATACATTTTCAAAGAAAACAAGGGGCATATTTTTATGTATTTTGGATAGATAGATAGATAACACTCTATTGTACACCATTACAGAAAACTTACGTACTAATAATAATTTAATTGGGTACAAAGGGCGGTCTTATCGCTAAAAAGCGATCTCTTCCAGACAACCCGTGGCAAGAACATTTTGATTGGGAGTGGCGATGGTGGTAGGTATACATAATTATTGTACGATTACATACATTTTATAATAAATATATAACTATACTTTATATACACATAAGTTATATACATATATAAGATATTGTGATAAAATGCAACTATTTAAACATAATAAACATATAAATATATGCAATATAATATCTATTAATTATACAAAACTACATATCATTATATTGCAGATAGAATTTTCTGACCAATATTTTGTACAATAATTAAATGTATAATTGATGAGAAAGGTTATTTGCAAAGAGCTTTTCTAATTTATTAAAATTTTGCTTGAAACTGATACAGGATCGATGAGGATTATATATTCTATCTTTCTTCATCAGAGTATTTTAAACATTTAATTCATTTTACAATTACTCAATTTATTTTATGTAAGTATTTTGTTATATTCAAGTCAAACTGACATGAGGAATCTGTGTTCAATTATATACTTACTTCTCGTATCCTTGTATGTATCTCGTACGATATCCAGGAAGGGATTACGTGAAAAGTTTTCTCGTTTGTTCTCATAGTAAAACGGTTGTCTATAAACTTGGATCGTTTGTACTGATATCTGCTTCTGTCTAGCCGCATCTATTATCGCCAATGCCAATCGCGAAAAGTCGTGGTTAGGCGCTCTCAAGTACACAAACGCCACCTACGGAATATCAATTAATCACGACGAATGTTGGCTTGTTCACTTTTTAAAATATTACTTAGAGAATAGGCTGTGGCTCGTGAGCAAGTCACGTTGCCAGAAATCAATTTTATTCTTATTGTGGTAATAATACGTTGTGATCATATTCAAAAGTTGTCTTATTCAACAGATGCAGGTTCGAATTCTGATTGGAAAGTACGCATCACTAAGGCAATTTTCTTAACCGAACGTGTGTATTGTTATCATTTAATACCGGCTGACGTGAAGGAAAATATTGTGAAGAAACTTGCATATCGAATATGATGTGCGAATCGACAATCTAGTTCAGATGAGCGTAACGGATATACCATCTAAGTCTCGAAAATAAGGTCTAAGTCTGAGCTCAAAAGTCAGATCTTTATGGTCAATTATATACTATAGTACAGGTTTTTTTTAATTAAAGCCTATTTTTAACCGACTTCAAAAAAGAGGAGGTTCTCAATTCGTCGGAATCTTCTTTTTACATTCCACAATGATCAAATAAAAATTATCTTTCAATTATGTTACAAAGACTAGTGAATGCAAAACTGAAACAATTGGCCCATCATCATACACCTGTACTTTTTAATTGTTTTATGTTGTATTTTATCGGCCGGTTTTAGCAGTTGAAATATCCGTCTCAGTCAGTCAGTCAGAAGGTAGGTAATCAGATTGAGTAAAATAATGTATATGTTTACATGCATGAAATTGAAATGCTGAAGAACGGCTACGACAGATCTCGAGATGTCGATGTCCGAGGGTCGTGTGCGGGCGAAGGTAGGGTACATCCACTTGTTCGAGCTGGCCACGTCCCGGCAATACTGCGACGAAATTGCAATTTCATTCCTATTTATATGTTTCTTTGGTAAGTATCTAACTAGGTTAGTTTAGTAATGTAAAAAGTACTTATACTCTAAAATTCAACAGTGACCAACGCCAAAAAATCCAAAATGTGTTTTCTCTGCTGGTTATATAAATACGTGAAAGAGGAAAGCCGCTGAAGTCAATATTTTAGACTAGCTGTTTAGAATTAGCTCCAAGCGGATATTATTTAGGTTCGAAACATCAAATTTTAGGATTTGTGATCGACCTGGTTTAGTGAACAAATATTCTAAACTTTTGTAGAATATTAACTATTTGAAAGGTAGGAAAATTCAAAAGCGTGAAAGACATATAGTTTTTTAGGATTTTTATATTTTATTTTTATTTGTCCTCTCTTCATTAACTTTGTTAAGAATTGTTTTTCATAAGATTTCGTATATTTATATGCTTTCTATGACAAATACAGTAGTTTATACGGACCATGCCGCAGGAAACTCGTATAGCAACAAATCATAGTCAGAAGTTAATTGAAGCAGAAGTTGAATAACAATGCTATTGCTATGCTATTTAGAATAAAACTTTGAACTCATCAAGGAAGCGTAGTACTAGTAGTAACGTATTCTAAACAAATCTCTAAATACTCTATTCAGGACTAATCAGCAACAGGATTAGGGAACTAATTACTACTAGTTACAGCTGCAAACACCAAGCCATGTTTAAAACAGTAGGTACATATATTAAAAACAAGTTGAACCCGTTATTATTACACTTTCGTGGGTCCAATGCGAACGTTTACATATTATGTGAATGTATTTACGTCGTTGTCACTGGTTATCTATCAGAAACTTTTGACATGATGTGATAGGAAAGTTCCGATAAAGGGCGTGTTTTGGCACCAAATGGAGATGCTTTCTGGGTGGCAGTGGTTTAAGTATAAAGTTTTGGACTTAAGCCAACACCACCTGAAAATAGTGTAGACTGCGCCAAACTTTATAGCCTATTAGCTTCTGCTCGCGACTTGGTCCGCGTGGAATTTTATTTTCATAAAAAGTATCCTATGTTGCTTCTAATACCTCCAAGAATATGTGTACAAAGTTTCATGATGATCGGTTGAGTAGTTTTCTCGAAAGCGTAACATACAATCTTACAATTACATTTATAATATTAGTAGGCATGTGTTTTTATATCTGAATTGATTATAGAGCTATTGCTTTTTCATTTGCAAAGGCCAAGAAGAACATCAGACATAGTACGAAGTATGAGTTTAAAATCTATACATTAGTATAAAAAATTCTTTACTAACTAATTGCTATAATGTTAAAAAATTTGACTTCGATATCCAGGAATAACTTGATGACGAGTTTTATTTATAACTGATGGAACATTATATTGTGTTCGGACCATGATGACGTTGAAAAGCTTTTAAATCTAATTTTATATTGAAGCACGTATGCGAAGTAAATATGATTACATTATGTTTTTCGGATGTGCTTAAAAATTTTATTTACGACTTCGTACACCATGAAAGTGAATGTCTTGGCTGATTGTTTAACAGCGCTGTCTCTCAATTTAATATAATCTCATAAACGTCAATATTATTTACGGTGTTAATAAAAAAGTAACAGCGAGAGTAGTTAGTATCATATTTTCCCTTTAGTTAAAATCCTTCAATGGAATAAAATAAAATATTAACAATAGGAGACCACTATCTGAAGGTTTCGAGGTGTAAAATACTTACGTAGCTGATCATAGGTAAATTGAAAGCAGCGGACATACGTCCCTCATGGACACAGGTCTCCTGTGGTCCAATAAATGCCGACACATTGGTTGCCCACAAAGCTGCTACCTGTTGATTGATACTAATTATCTAAAGCATATATAAAAATACCCATATGATAACAGCCCATAAGCGTCCCAACTGCTGGGCTCGGGCCTCTCACTATAGTGGAACGGATAGTATACCCGCCACGCTTGTCCAATGCGGCTTGGCATGTTTAACATATCGGTTATTTCGATGTGTAGGTCTCACCACGATGTTTTTCTTCACCGTTGTTAACAAAAGTAAAAATCAGTAAGAATATGCCCATTAGGTCGAAAAACTACCTAAGAGGTGCATTCTTTCCGACTTGCATTTGAACGCGTGCTCTAGCCATTATGCTGCCCATAAAAATAAATATGTTTTATATAAAACCGTAACTTGAGATATATAGCTGTTGTCTTTGTTGTCTAGTATTAGCGGTACATTTTTGAAGTACATTTCTTGAATCCAGGTAATGTGTTTTTCATGCATTAGACTGGAGAAGTTTTTTTAAAGACAAAATTAATTTGATCTCATTCAAAATCTAGTAGTAACTAAGATTTTTAGGTCTCTCATTGGAGTAACTTGCTAAATATGAAATCTACTTATGTATCTAGTATGTAGTTATCTAAATCTAGAGTATTATGCTTAGGCGGCATCTGTGGTTAAGCGGGCTAAGTCTTGGGCGGCCAACCTGATGCAACTCAGAGGCACCGGGTTGGTTTCCTGGGGAGTTAAATTTTGGAAAATAATTTTCTCCGTTGTTGACTGCCTGGGTATATGGGATCGACCTCAGAGTACTCCATGATATATTACTCGTAACAGACGCTTAACTTGCTTAATATGCGTGTTTGTCGGTTAATTATTGTTAAAAAATATCCGATCTTGTTCGAGATTAACTAATAAATTTTTGAATGAAATTTGGAAGGTAAAACATTTACAATGGAATTATAGAATACTTTGTACAGTGTGATCAAAAGTGTATAGGTGTAGGCTATATTACGTGACATCTATGATAATCAGTGTGTAAAATGCGAGATAATGGAATATCTTGAATGAAACAGGAAAGTAATATAATATTTATGTATTATTCATGATCGGTAACAGTGGCATAACCTTAATGGCTATCAGAGAAGCAATTAGCGAGTCTGTCACCACACTTTATTATACCTCGTCTTCAAGAAATGAATAAGAAACTTTTATCATATATCATACCTTGTATATATTATATCTCAATGATATTATAGTTGTTTTTGCTTAACTCAACCATGCTTTGTCGCTCAGTAGGTAAAATGTAAGGTTATGCTGATTTGAATCAGTCACATATCACATTTAAATTTATTTTTTCTTAAGACATTATTTATATGGTAGACACCTGTTTTAATATTGTAAAAGTGTGATAGAGTATACGCTTATCAAAAACAATTCCCCGGTGGCCCGGTAAATTTTTCGTAGTTATCTGGTTAAGTATCGTATCCCAAAAACTATTTCTAAACAAAATATTGGGTTATTTGTTAAAAGGGGGTACCTAAATCGTAACCTCAAAGAATTGATATGAATACGTAATGGCATGCTAGTCATGTTCTTGACAGTGAGTGAGTTCTTCACTCCCCTTGCTTCGAACTGAAGTTAACTGAACGTTACAAGCGTCTCCCAATGACACTTCATCCATTATAGTGATAAATTGCACTTAATTTGATGTAATTTACATAAGTATCTTCAAATTATACTTAGCAACATTTAGTAGCAGGCAATTAAAGTTTAACTGTTGATTTAAAAATAAATTCAACAAACATTAATTATTTAATGTAGAAAAGTGTTTGTTTTTTAATTATTCAATATGCTTAAAAATATTGGTTTTTGTTTAAATTTTCTGGATACTCAGTATAAAGATGCCAATACATTTATTATATGATAAGCTTACTGCTAGGTCTTTTTTAAATTATTTATTCAAACAAAAACATAAAAATAATTAAACCCCAAAGGGTTTCACGAAGAATCTAAAAGTCTGCGGTTTATGGACAATTAATAATAGGTAACAGTTCAGTTTGGATAATATAGTTACTTTAACGTTGCGGTGATTCCTAAATTAATATAATAATTATGTCAAAAGTAGGCAGGTACAATACATTTTCAAATAAAGAAGTGTATTATATTTTGAGAATTTGTTTGATAAAGGAGAAATTCGGAAAAGATAAGAACGATTTCTATGAAATATTAAAGCCAACAATTGTTTTAGAAATATATTAGATAATATCATAAAACCATTTAATAGTAACTTCAAAATGCTAATTACAAGCTCTTTGCTACAAAGATTTAGTGTACCCCTTCATTTATTACAATTCTACGTATTCAAACTGAGCATATGCAAATTTATGTTGATGAACCACAAGAGCATCTGTTTTTGATAGCACATCGTTCCTGATAATTTATCAAATTATACATGGTCATATTCTGAAGCAAACTTGAGATAAAGCTTTTGTAATAGTCCATTAAATCCAATTAATAGGATATTTCAGAGTCAGATTCGCGTTGTTTCCGGACGGCCTTCATTATTAGGTCATAGCGATCTACGGGAACAATACATATAGTTAGATTGCATCTCCTATTTAATAATTTGAAACATTTATACCTACTTTTAATGACAATAAATTGGTAAATGAATAAGTTTTATATACTGAAATCATATGTACGAGTCAATACTGTGTAATATAGGAAAGTTTGTTGCGAAAAGGTTCATCGGCATGTATATGCCTACCTACCTATAACTAATGCATTGAATTTCTTTGTATAAATTAATTTATTTTAACAGTTATTTCTAAAACGATGCCAATTGTGAATTATCATGTCAAACTTGGTGGTATTTGAAAATCAAGACTGAACCGTTTTAATTAATTTGAGATGACTGGCCTGTTAAATTACATGTGCCCGAAACTTCTTCCACATTTGACTTGAAAATCCCGCGGGATTCAAAGTACCGCAGCATCTAAAAAATTATGTAAGCTATCTTTTTAATGTGTCGGTATAAGTTAATTATTATGCACATGAACAGCAACAAGCTGTTCCAGGGATAATTCCGCGGGATTTTCGAGATAAATAATATCACACATTTTATTACATAAAATTTGCTATCGATTAGTAAAAAAAATACATTAGAATTCATTTTTTTCGTTGTCGATAAGCGAAAATCGTATCGAAATCGGACTAGTAGTTTTTACGGAATCCTTAACAGATAGTCAAACAGACAAGAAATTTGAAAAAATGCATCGTGTTCCCCATCGTTTATATGGTCTATACCTGATTTTTTCATAGCTTCAAAGTACAGGCACAGCATGTTTAGAATGTTATAATATTATAGTATAGTAGATAAACGCCAAGAAACTCGGTACCACTTGTACGAGCCGCCTCCGCAATGTCCCGGAAGGAGAGCCAAGTCTAAGAAATTTTAGTTTGACATCGAAAAGGATAATATGCATGGTGATGGACATTAAAACGAGGAATGCCGAAGACTGCGCGCAGTAGAGGAGAAAAAGTGGAAAATCGGGAAGACTGATAATGACGATAATGTAATAATGTAGATAACGAGAACAAATATACTTTTTATCTCCCGTAATGGAAAACTTTCTTTGGGACAATATTCTAAATTTATGCGAGAGACAGTACTAAGAAAAAGGAAAAATATTCAATTTAATTCGGTTAACCAGACAAAATGAAATTGACTCTATCGAGAACAGAAAGGCGACAAGGATAATAATCCTAAAAACCTTTTTCATGGATTCCTTGAATAAATTACATACATGCGGGAAATCTAAAACGGTATTCCACTCATCGAACGCACAGTTGGTGTTTTGTTCTACAGAGTTATGGCCATTGTAAAGTTCGCTCTATGGCCCATAAAACTGAAACTCACCACGCATATTGTTACTATCTTATCTACAATTGCCAGTGGAAATAAATCGTTTATGTTTACATAACATTTTATATAGGATTCCAAAGTTTTTCTGTGTCTGGACTTTTAACGATGTCTCATTTTCACTTTGACTTCAAATAAAATATTTCGAGAAATGTTTTTGTCACTGAATAAAAACTAGTACATTGATTTCATTTTAGTTTGATAATAGAATTTTCAAATTGTATTTGTATTTGTTATAAACAAACATCATACAAGATAGAAGCTTCACAATAGTTATCAAAAATAGTAACCTAAATCTTGTAGTGTTTATTTTAGGTCAAGAACTGGGTTAATATAAATATTATATGTTTATTACTAATAAAAGAGTCTAAAGAGAATAAACAATCCGTGTGCACAACCTGTGAAAGAATAATGGTTGCCGACTGAGTGGGCTTCAATTCCGAAGTAATTTTGCAACCGATTGGAAAAAGTGCCTATTGACTACATTGGAATGCTTTTACGAGATTCTTTCCCCATCAGCTTTCGTTTCGAGCCCGAATTAATTTAAGAACATTGTATTTATAAAAGGCTTCCATACCTGGCGAATTGACACTTCTTCTTGACCGTAGGTTTCTGCGACTACAAAGTCAAGTGAGTGTCCCATTGGTCCAAGCAACTTTTCATTCACTTCATCGACAGCCATTGAGATAGCACCTGCGGAAAATTCATACTGAAATATTTTACTTAAGATATAAAGTAGTTTGACGAGTATTTATATTTGATTGTTTTGGCGGATTTATTGTTTAATACCAAGTGCTATCGCGCTCTAATCTTTGTGTGTCGGTTCAATTTGGCAGTCATAATAAACAGTTTACAATAGAAATTCAAGATCGCATGGTATTTGTGCGCATCCATGAATACATATATGAATGACACGATACAATTAAATATTCTAATTTCTAGTAACTAACGATTGAAGGATATTGCTTTATTTTTTTACTACAGCTAGATCTGTGTAAATAATATCACCCTCATTGAAACCAAGAATATTTGCTTTTAAAATATGCATAGATTAATTAATATATCATATTATGCCGGGATTGTTATAGGTACCAGTTTCTTGCCAGTTTAACTTTATTTTTTGGTTTCTTTCCGGACACACTTAATTAAATAATGGTCTCTTAACACTTGAAAACTTGGAATTCCATTAAAGATAATGTTTCATTGATTTTTTATCAGATTAATTAAACTAGGCACAGGTATAATAAGCTACATTGCATATTTAGGTAGAAAAAAACTAAATTTAAATACATAATATTTCTATTTTATGTATTGTTCACCTGAAATGACCCTCCCGGGAGTTGGATAATTGAAATCGCCTGGTCTTCGTTCTGAACCTGTTAAATAGCCCAAGGTGAACTTTTCTCCTTTCGAGCTGCTTAACACCGCCATGAGAGTACTCCAGCACCAATTCCACTGAAAAACCAAAAACATTGTTCGCACACGATTAATGGCGGATTCCTATATGTTATCGATCCTTCATTGGCGACTAACACAAGCTATAGAGCTTGTGTATACAAGTAAAGACAAAATTTAACCCATGGTAAGGCAAGTGAATAACTAGTAAGATATAGGAATTGGCCACATATGTACATCCTTATTCATATCCGTGTAAACCAACGCTGAAGAAAATTTCAGTCGAGGTTTTTTATATATTTTATATACACACTACGTATTCGTACTCAATTTGATCCTTATATCTGTGATATAGACCCAGGAGTTTTTGAGAAAATAACTGTGATATACTAAGAAAGATATGGAGTACGGACATGAAGAATTCAAAACAATTTCATTTTACCGCAATGGCTACCGAGCAACCCTACAGGACTAGAAAAGCAGGCCACTTATCCCAATAATATTGATTTAAACAAATATCGGTATAAATAATGCTTCTCTACATTTCTTAAGTAAAACCCCAATTAAAAAATATATCACAATAACAATTCTTTGGAAGAGCAAGTGCCGCCAACGTTTTTCAACAAAAGTTTGGCCGTGAAATTCGTTTAAACATGACTCTTTCAGCATTTGGATAAAGCTCTTAGTATAAACAATTTCGGTATTTTCCAAATTTAAGGTTACCTAAATTTATAGAGAGAAATCGATGTTGGAAGATGGATTTAAAATAAATTAGGACACGACTCACTCTTATTATAACAAAAAAATGGGGTTATAAAAATATATGTCTACAACGATGAGGGATTGGTTGGATAAGTGAAGCCTTCACTTCGAAATGCCTCAAATATGTAGTTATTACATAGACTGAAATTTGTGATAAATAGTCAGTAATCATATCATGTGAGTAAAAATAATTTCGATCATAAGCATATTTTTTTTTTTTTTATTCTGTAGTCAATACCTGTAGTATTAATAAATATACTACAAGAAGGTGAGGATTAACCACTTGTAAGCCTTCAGCATAGAAGAATGCATTATTTTTCCATGCCTTCACACATAACAAATTTTCTCACTCAAACTGAATTATTATTAATTAATCATATAGAAAGCCGTGACATAAACTCTTGCACCAAAACAAAAACAAAGTAGTACTGCAAGTGAGTCGGCTGTGCTGATAATTAGACATTTTAAAGAAATTATTATGCAAATGCAAACAATATATGGCTTAACAACAAGGCATCTCGAAGACCGTGCGAAATAGAGAAAAAAAAAATAGAAAGGAGATCCGGGGCTCAGAAACGGATACTTCGAACGCAACTGTGGTTAAATGCTAGGATGTTAATGATTATCAATAAACTTCATGCAACGAAATCTATTACGTGCGCCGAATGTAATGGCGGTCACAAACTTGTCTGGCAATGGCAAGGCGACAGGTTTGTGAGTGCAGAACAACTCACGATTTGCTTCAAAATGTGAAAGTTACCATCTGTAAATAGCTATTATGTACATGTCGCAAGTGGAATAAAAATCGAAACGAGAGAACAGGATTGTTTGTGACCCAAACTAAGCATTTAGCTACATACAGTGAAAATATTTCTGACGATTAAAATTAGTTGATTAATTATAAATAAGTATTTTTTAAATTTATTTTTTATTGTTGAAATACAGCAGACAAGCTGACGGCCAAATTGTGATGGAAGTGGATACCATTGCCTATAAACATTTGCAACACTAAAGATGTGCTGACGGACACGTAGATGGGGCTGGAACCTGGCGACTAACGCCGGAACACAACTCAAGGTAGTTATGGCGGCATGCTCTAGACCAGTGGTTGTAGCCGTCCAGACGGGCAAATGTCCTACCACCTGGTTGTGGATTGTTTTGTCGCCTCTTACGATGCCACCTGACCGCAGGAAGTTGTATGCTTTCTCCTAATAATAATGTAAAGATAGCAAATTACTATAGACGTTTATATGATCTAAGCTATAAACAGTAGTAGGTGCATAGATATATATTGGGTTGGTTATTATATGTGTATGCTATTGTTAACTCAGTGACCATTATCATATTTCAATCAATTATTTTTAGTCTAGACTCGGATTGTTTGGAAGACATGGTTATTGTCAATAAAAGTCAATAAAACCGTCGCACCTATTGTGCGATATTAATATTATTATAATCTATAGTCTTGATGGACGTGGGTGGATATTTTCTAGAACATTTTGTCTCGACCCCTCTGTTGCAGCTCTTCCAATATGTAAAGTAGCAAAACTATTAATTGAAGAATATTTTATGTAAAACTGCATTATTAGAGTATGATGGGGCTGGTATGATGACATTAATACTAAAAACTCCTGAATAAGATACATTTAAAAACACTAGATATATTAATATGTGTTGTGCTTATTGTAGTACCTACTTACAATTAAAATTAATAATAAATTGAAGTAAATACCTATCTGTTTATGTTTATTTAAAAAAAGTAATTTAGCTGTTGAATTTTATACCTACATTCCAATTTGCACGATTATTCTGAAAGTTATTTCATGTTAACTATAGTTATATATCTAGGTTTACAACTATACTTTCAATAGCGGGGATGAATATAAAATACTACTACTTACTGGCGCTATTTTAGCCATGAAAATGGAATATTTTCCGCGGGGTTAAGGATCTAAAGCTAAAGTTACCGTGAGCAAGATCGTGTGAAAAGCTTGTTAGAAAAATAAAAGAAACACAGTAATGTGAGTAAACATAAAAAACTATTTTTTTTTAGTTTTTACTTACATCAATTTTATTCGTGTAGGACGGGCTAAGAAAACAATTTCCTACGGTCGGCGGCATGTCGTGAGAGGCAACAAAACAACCCACAGGTAGGTGTGTAGGTATTTACCCGTCTGGATGGGTACCACTCGTGGTCTAGAGTATACCGCAATAACAACTTTGAGTTGTGTACCGATGTTAGTGGCTAGCAGTTTCCGTTTGAGACCGACAGACAGCACAGTGGTAGCACCATTGGTGTAGCAAAAGTCCAAAGACAGTGGTAACCGCTTTCTATCAGTTGGGCCGTCTGCCTTTGTGTTGAACTCATGCATAAAAACAACACATGGTATAAAACGTTCGTTGCTGTGAAACACAGTGAAATAATTCATGCTGTTCTGTAAACTTTTTTGGCAAACTAAAATAATCCAGTACTGTATAATGAGTTTTAAGAAAGGAATTAGAAATTTCGAATGGTCATTACTATGTCCCAAATGTGTAGTAGACTGAAAAGACATAATTATGTGGCAGTTGCCAGAAGTCCAGCGTGCATTTGTCCGACACTAGACGGGAGGGCTCATTTAGTGTATAATATTGTTAAAAATAGCCCTCGTGAGAGATATTTATGAAACTATGACCCGGTTAAGTCAACGCCTATCATAAATGCCAGTGCTTGTTCGTATGTAAATAATGCACTATTTTGTCCCATATAACTACGTATAAAATATAAAAGATAAATTATAAAGTAACTTTTATTTTATAGAAATATCATTGGTAAGCCTAACAGCTAAGGCGCCCAGTACACTTACGATGACTGGGTTCAAATCCCTCAAATATATAGAATATTCTGACTCTCTACATAACTTCTGTTACCCCAAACATACATTTTTAACTTACTACATATAATATTATTGTCCAAACACAAGTGGTTACTATTATTATTTAGCTTGATGTCACTTGTCTAATAACTATTTTACTGATTAAAAGTATCAAAACTAATAATAGTATATATTATTTACAATTTACACTTAAATATCAGTAAAAAATAGATTACTTGCGCAGAAACTAATTTACCATATATTGGGGTGTTCTAAGTAAATTAAGCAGCGATGGGATGGAATTAGCTAAGCCCTTTAATATAAATCTCCACTAACCTCCTGACGCCCGGGTTGCTCAACGCTTTCATAAAGTAAACGCCCAAAGCCCTTAAAAAAGGTTTCAATGGCGAAAACCCAAGACTTTGAACTTTAAAATTTTATCTTACAGTAATCGCACAAGTATGATATTTTTTCCTTACATCAGGTGAATGAGGAGAAGCAAAAAAAGGATAAAAATAGATTACCTTTTGGTAGGCCTTTGGGTCAAAAGCACTAGACTCAAACAAGAAACTTTACCACATAATTTTTTTTCAACTACCTTCAAAAATATTAAAATAAAATTTAACTTTAAAAACCAATTTAATAACAAATAATCCTTTAAAATTAAGAGAAAATTTTATTTTATTATTATTTATTTAAAACATTCGAAACAATCATGATAGTCCTTTTTAACCAAAGGACTATTAAAATCTTAAAGTTTGAATTATGATCATTTTCACTATATCTCAGATCCATATAAAGTATTGATGTAAACAGCAAATATAGTACATGAGCAACTATTTTTGATAAGCATATGAACACAAATCGTAGAGATTTCATGAATAAATTAAGATTAATTTTCACACTCGATGATCTTGTTCCATTTTAAGTCAAGAAAGACAAATTTCTTTTGTGTTTGTTGGCACTGGTGCTTGGTCATACACAAGAAAAAACCTCGAACATACGCTCGGAGACATCACATTTTAAAAAGGTGGTAACTTAAAATTAGTAACAATGGTTAAAGTTGGGGTACTTAGAACAGTACCCTGGGCATTCATTTGACGAAATTGGATTTAGTGTTGGACTATAATCACTATTTCATTGAAGTACTTTTTTAAGGACCGTGGGCGCTAGGAGGCTAAATAGAAAAAAAACATGATCTAACGCGCTTAAATAGTTATAAAATAGAGCGGATTTTATTATCCCGTAGCTATGATGTCAGCGAGTTCTCCTACATATTATATTTTCGCAAATTTGACACTAAAATAAAATAGGACATATAAGATTTTCACATGTCTAAAATTTAATTGCTCTAACCTTAATAGTTTCCAAAAATATTTTAACTGCATCGAGATTACACAGGACATCGCAGTATCTTTAGATATCCGAATCCTGAAAAGCCGTGCATTAAAGAATCAAAGATAAATTCGGAACCAATAACAGAGTATACAGAAACAATTTGGGGTCGCAAACAACCGCTGTAGTATAATACTGTGTTGCGGTTGTTAGCGCCCACTTCCAGACAACTCGTTTGTTTTACAATTAAAAAGATTTTTTTTTAAAGTTTATACATTTGACATTTTTTTAAGTATTAAGTGTAGCAATCTTTAAACAACTAAAACAATATAACATAACATACATACATAACTCTGTATTGTAGTACGTCATTACTCTATAGGCCAAAAATATTCTCAATGTCCCCAATGGGCGGTGTTATCGCTAGAAAGCGATCTCTTCCAGGCAAAGTTTGTACTATCTATATGATAATCAAAGTAATTGGATTAAAGAATCAGAGTTTTATGACTTTTATGAGACAAGGTCTCTAGAAATTATAAAGATAAATTGGTAGATCAAAACTATAGAATAACGGGTGATTAGTATTACGCCTAAGGCGTAGAAATCTTGAGGAGGGGTAACGTATATTGAAACTGTATTGGTTTGGTTGAGAGTAAAGGCCCTTTTAACTTCTACAAATAAGTGACGACTGTGAATTTAATTAACTATCAGACTTTTTTGCATATTCCATACGAGAAATTTGACAGTTCATGTACCGATTTTTATATGAGTTTATTTGAAATAAGCCAGCCAATCTACGTAGGTGGATCAAAAAGTTTTTAGAAGTGCATATACATAAAAACCTTTTTGGGAGACGTTCGAAATTTAAATTAAAGAGTATCAATAACACAATACTTATTTCAACTGTCACTTTTTTTAGTTCGTTCGCACGTAATAATATTTTCGTGCAACGAGTTGCTAAAAACGCATAAATTATGGATAAAAAGAAGGAAAGGAATGAAGAAAATATTTGAGCTCGAAAAAGATGTCTACGAATGAAACTTTTCGGACATCCAGCAGACACTAGGAGTTGATGCTATACATGATTCTCTGGTTGCGTACCGAGTGCCTGAATACAAAATAGGTAGATCAAGCTGTAAAGATTGCCCGCGTTCTTTCAACCTCTGTTACGGAAGAAAATTTCAAAAAAGTTGAATATCTGGTTTTCGAAGACAGAATAATAACCAAAAACATATATCCTAAACTGAGATCCTAAAGATATCATTTCAAAAAAGTGTCGGCAAGACGAAAATAAAAAGCGAAGTTTGGAATTTTCTAAGCGTAATCTCAGAAATGTTCCAGCGTGATTCGGATATTTTTAATAAAAGTCAAATAATAAGTCGTTAACAAGGATCCTATAAAGTACAGTGTTTATGATCTGGTCATTATCATCAAGTAGTAGCATTTATGGCGAAGATTTTCCTATAAACAGGAGTAATTAATAAAAAATTACAACATTGGGGTTGAGGAAAACAACAATGCTATTTTCCAATGGTTTACAACGAAATGTCGATAAGAATTACTGCGATAGTGCTACAGAGTCTCGAACACGACATTGACATAGTTGCCTCACCGCCTGTACCACAAGCACGCCATGCGCCAGCGCACGCTCTTGTTAATTTTGTGACTAAATCCTCAAAGTTTTTAAACTATTATCCGTTTTTACCTCTCTACAATTCCACAGTAAAATAGTTTTCTTGGATCACACATGCTTGACCGATTTTTAGGTTAGATAATGTTACTCTTTATTTATAATAAAAAAACATTATTTTCGGCGGTATATGTATGGACGGTGTACGGCGGTAATACGGGTATACTGTGATAACTGTTTTTCAACGTGTAATTTAGCATTTTGCTCGTTTTTGGCGCACTGTATGTAAGAAAATCGAAATGTTTGTATCTATTGTTTCAAACTAAACGCAAAGTGAAATTTCGAAACCCCATTAATCTTAATTCATTCTTGGGCTTGTCTAGAAGAGATCGCTTTTTAGCGATAAGATCGCTCTTTGTGCGTACTTAGAGATAGTTTTAGTCTGTAAGTTCATTTTTGTATTGGTGCACAATAAAGAATTATTGATTGATTGAAAACTGCATATAATCATAACTTTCAATGACACACAACGCATTGCAATTTAAATTTTGGAGATTATAATACGAATTCTATTTTTAAAATGCGTATTTTCCAATAAGATAATTTTCGAGTACCACAAAATATGATTACAGTTATATTCGTTCTGAGCAAACGAAAGGGGGCGTAGCTAGTAAAATATAATATTAATTTGAAAGCAAATACTACTGTACTATAACGACTGCGGCTGTTAAAAGGGGCAAAGCCAAGATACCTGAAATTTATTCGTGAAGTTGGCTTAAATTAAATTACTTTCGTACAAGTATTCCAAAATCGTGGATTTTATCAAATTGGGATCAACGATCTTAATTGCTATTTCGCAATGATCCGTATTTGCACTACAATAAAAATATTAAAGTAAGTGTGGTTGTTGGCTTGTTTCCTTAACAAAGCTTAGAATCTAAAACAAGTTTTATGAAATTTTAGGTAGTTTAGGCATAGGGAGAAACATAATGAAATTTTTAGCCCAGAAAATTCCCACAAGATGTACAACCGTTTATGCAAGGGATGTCGCATGTAAAACCAAAAAAATACAGGAAACTAATATTTAGTTTATTTTAGTTGTTCTTGTGATCATTAAAGGTCCTACACTAGGCTGTCTGAACTATACGGCGCCGGGCTGCTAAAATCCGCATGCATCCACTTGCCTAATAAAAGATAGATTTCACGTTTTTATTAAGACTTCAATCTAATTATACTAGAAATAAGAACTAACGAATTGCACATAGCAAGTCGCAATTGAATAAGACGAATACTCAAAAGTTGAATGAGATGTATGTGTAAAGAATATTGCTAGCTCAGCTACGTATTTTATGTCATTAGTAAAATTTATTAACTAATATTCAAAAGTAGCTTAGCTCAGCTAGGGATTAGGCTACTATGTAGGTATAAATAAAGCGATCGACTTGGGCCCCTTAGGTCCATACGGGTCAAAACGGTCCTGGTTCTGGGAATTAGAGTAGGATTGAAAAATAACTCCTTATAACTTTAATTGACTGAGTTGACCTTAAAAAATGTCTCAAATAGCAAAACGTCAAAAGGCGCGACAAGAACGACATGCATCACCATCTAGTCCAGTAAGATTTTTCAAAGTAACGTTTATTACTGGAACAGTGTCATTCCTTGTGTGCTTTAATCGAAACAATATACGACTTTTATTGCAAAATGAGGTTGAAAAAAAATCTTTTTTACTTGAATTCTTCGTTATATTTCACATGAACTTGAAAAGTGACAAAATTCGAAATATTACCACTGCACGACAGTGGGGCACGCGACATGATGGTGGCTAAAAAGTGCACGGCAGTTGTGACGGACACAACGAAAATATGCCTAAGGGCAGTATACTTATAAGTAATCTAGTTATCTTCCCTTTCTAAGTAAATTAAATCTAAAGCGATTGCCAGGCCTGAGCACCAGAAATTCGTTTATGTAGAAATTGTTCGATATCCTTGAAAACCTATATAAAATAAAGTAAGTATTTGGACCTTTAGAGACGTTCGATTATAATAAATGATTTTGAAACAAACGTAGTAAATATGCTTTTTCTTCTATTGTACTTTGCGAGCAATTGCAATTTTATTTATTTCATTTCGAACCGGCAGTGTTGCTAAATTAGAATGAATAAAAATTAGATATACTCACATAAATGTTTTTTACAGGAAAAAGCTCATTAGTATACGAGTCACAACAAACCCGTACAATGTGGAACTTACGATTGTGCCCGCATCATCGGAAAACAATGTCTGATCCCGGTCGGGCGTATGTTGCGTCGATCGAGACGCGCCCGCGCAGCCTTTATATCACATTGGCGTGCCTGATACATATTAATGGTACGTTTGACATTGTTACAGGTACACGGTGTTTGTAAATGATAGGTTTGAATTTTTTTTTAAATGTTAAAGTGTACTTATGTGTTAAGCTTATATTTCAACAGGCAAGCTGATTGGACACAAAGTCCCGCGCCGTCTAGATATATTTTTATTTATAAAATTGTTAATGACATTGGCGTGTGTCCGCTTCTTAATTTATAATGCCCGTAGTAAAGTCCATTCTCGTCTCCCGCTCATATATCTTGCCCTGCACATTTTATATGAGAAAAACTGTCTACGATAATACGAGTAGGCGGCGATCGATAGTCCATCGCTCGAGTAGATAAAAGCATAGTGTAGCAAAATAAGAAATCTTGCCATTCTTCAATACGCGATAATATATAAATATGCGTCGTGTTTTAAATATCCGCTTTCGATATGTACAAAGGAAATTAATTATATGTCCCTGTTTGTAGCAATATTTTTTAGTATGTAGTTCTTTTTATAAGTTTTGTACGGACACTATGTCAAGTTTCGGTTTTGCTATACATTAGTTAATTTTATCCAAATTTCCTTTTAATTATTTTACCTACGAGTAGCTCGCCTGGACCAGGAATCCTCCTTAACAATCCCACTTTACGTTCTTCTCTCGCGTTTTTTTGTTACTTGAGACATAATTTTAAAGTCACTCAGTCAAAAGTTAAGTTTTAAGAAGTTATTTTTTATTCTGAATACGAGTCGATATTTAAAATCAGTTTAGTTTTGTTTTTAATTTAAGGCCTAATACAATCATTATCGTCTCTCTAGTAACGTGTATAAAATATTTTAGGGTTATTAACAGGAAAACGAGCAGATAGTTTATTTGTTAAATATCTATAACACCAGGTTTAAAAACAATCAATTATTTGTTTTCCATTCTAAAGGAAATTAATATGTGTTTGAAATACCGGTTCTAGCATTTCTGGCGCCCTGGGCGAGATTTCTATATCGCCCCCACTCTACACTCCATGTAATGGAAAAAAATAAGCAGCATGCCGGTAAGTTTCACCAGATGAGCATTTAAGATGTTTTTTACACGTACGTTGTCGCTTGTTTTCAACGGTTCGCATAGGAAGTTCTTTCAGGCGTGCGAGGGCGACAATCGCGGTCGGTGTGTGGGATTCGCCAGATTGGGGTGGCACTAGCACGTCACGCATGAAGTGCTATTGCCACACCACGGTCAGGGATACCTGCTAAAACACCTCGGTGTTCCTTCCTGCGCCTCGTGCCAGTGCTACAGGAACAGCGGAAGCTCTACCAATTATGCGTGCCCTAGCTTGAACTAGGGCCACATCCACTGCCGGGGGGATCCCGAGCCTAGGGCGTTATCGGTCTTTAATTCAGTGTGAGGCGGCTTAGAACTCGCCTCACGGGAGGAGAGGTGAGCGCGCGCGGAATACTGCGCTCCCCCATCTCGACGGTGTAACGGCAGGTGAGAACCCTTTCCGAGATTTGGACAAAATAAATTTGTATGTCCTGTAGGTAATTTTTTTAGGACTGGATTTACTACTTTGTTTACGTAAGTTATGATACTCCCTAAAAATCTTCAGTAATCTGGGTAAGATTTATTTATTACACAGAGTTGTCTTTAAAAAACTTCATGTATATATTTCACAGAAATTTTCTAAAATGCTACTGGGGTGTATATAAATCTGTAATATAAAATTCTAAAATGCCCTGTCTGTACATTGAAGCTATTTTTAAAACAAAACAACTGGAATATACTATATTAACGACGGAGAACACGATGCATATTTTTTAGATTTCTTGTCTGTTTGTTCGGGATCCACGTTAAAAGTACTGGGCCGATTTCGATGCGGTTTTTGCCGATTGACAGCAAATTCTGAGATAAAATGCGCAACTTTTGCTCTCGAAATCCGCGGGGAATTTTCTGGGCATGATTTTAAATGGTCCGATAAAAAAAATCGAATTCCAATATGATTACTTCACTGATCGATAGCAATTTTTACGTATTAAAATGTGTTTTTACCCCGGAAATACCGCGGGAGCGGTTTGTAGTTCGGGTGCATAAAATTAGTTTATTCCGATACAGTTTACACGAAGCCAATAGCTCACATTAGTTTTTAAATGCTTGGTACATTGTTTCCCGGGAATATCGTGAGAAATTCAAGTCAAACGTGGCCTGCGTGGACGAAGTCGCGGGCATATTTATAAATATTGTAACGAAAAGATATTATCATTAAACAAGCTTGTGCCGAGTAATATTTATTTTAACTCACCATTGTCCATATTGAAAACTTCATGATTCGTAATCTTGCACAAAGAAACAATAAAATTACTTATTCATTGCCGAGGAATATGACACTATTATAATAAACTTTGTTTTCAACTAAAACGTAGCTAAATATTTTCGCGCCATTACGCAGTTTTCCCGCGCTCGCGGTCGTACGGATGCGAATATTTTGCGTGCAACCTACTTTGTCAGTTGACGGCCAGAGACTGACTGACTGTGAGTCATCCGAGTTCAATGTTTAATTCAACATCCAACTCAACAGACAAGGAGGGAGTAGAGGATTATGGTGAAGTGACCCTTATCGAGACCTTTGTAAATATTCCCCATGTTTTCTTCTCACGCTTTTTTATAGTACGTTAGTTTTTACAGACTAATAAATACGTAGTCTGTAAGACAACGGGGCTGAGAAATGACTCCAAGACATGGAGTCTTGGAGTCATAGTCGCAAACATATAATGAACGAAAAAAATTACAATAGGTAAATAGGTTACATACGATAACATCACAAAAAATAAATATGGTTTCTAATATATATAAACATAACTGGCTAACTATACTTACTCGTGTATAAGCCTTTGTAAAGAGAAAAAAATATATTCATTTGCTAACGGAGGAATTTTGAAATGCAATATAATAGTGATGTAAATTAATATTTTTTTTAAAGAAATCTAAGGTAGAATTTCGTACCTACCATTCCGTACCTATACAATAGTTATGAAAGAGTGTAATTTTTATATTTATTTCATTTGTTATAACTAGTAACAGATGGTTGAAAAATTTTCAAATTTTGAATTTTCATACAAAATCGGCTATTGCGAAACTTTCTGCAACTAATTTGAATTTTTAAAGTTTCGTGTGAACTCTCAATAAACCGAGATATTTATTTCAGATTTTCTACTCCTAGTCTAAGTCAAAATCTGAATATCAAATTCCATCCAAGGGTAGTCAAAATGCTAGCATTCTGGAAATAGAAAGTTACCAATACCGATTCAAAATGGAATGTTCATCATGAAAGTATGAGTAAAAATAATCCAGTGTTACTTTTTATCACTTCCGTTTTCACTGAATACGTGTAAAATTACCCAATATTATACATGTTTTAATATCATCAGAATAGCAACATGAATGAAATACATAAACATGATCAAAGTGCGGTCAAGGCAAACGTGCTTCGTGAACTACACAACATGTAAGTATGTATAGTTCTACATTACATACGCTTATTATAGGAGTTAATATACGAAAATGTTTCATTTTCAACATTATTTACCTATTTGAGGACTGCTAATTAACGTTTTTAAACAACACATAGTAAAGACAAGAAATCTGGACCCCAAGTTCGATATAATAATCATGTTAGAATGTTCACTAGCATAATGATAGTACCATAACAGTTGCTTTTGTACACAAAACAAACCACCATGGTGCCACTATGCCGTCAGTGATAAACTATTACGACACGATTGTTATAGCAAACTGGAGGCAGAGAGACTGAAGTCTGCGTAGAAGTGATCGGCATGCTTCCACCGAATCCCAATAAAATATAACCCATATTTCAAAACTGGATCCAGTTCAAACCGATATACAGCCATTTACTTATTTATGGAGTAATTATTTAATTCAAATTAAAAACCAATATTGCATTCGAACAACTTTCTATTGTCTAGTTAGAGGTTGATTGACTAAAAATAGGTAAACTAAATACGATAGAGCATGCGGGTACGAAAATGTGGGTCTACGTGAGTTGGAAAGATAGCAAGTATTTTCAGCAGAATCTAGGTAAATCGATTCTATCACGTCAAATCGCAAAACCCACGCGCTAATTTTATTTAACATACTATGAGTGATAGACAATATATTACCTTCATAATAGCTGGGTTTATCGTATTTCATTTTCATTGACATAAACATCGACAAGTGTGCATCTATCCTCGTAAAATGAAGGGTTCCGGGGAACCGATCGTCTAGTGATCTTGTCATATAGTTACGAAAACCTATAAAAGCATTATTTACATAAACTACCCCATATTTTTTTTAATATTCTTCGGATATTGAAAACACTTTTACATCAGATTTCCACCACATTGTTAATTTAGGCGGGAAACTTCACATTTCCACATTTCTTTAGACTTTGGAAGCCAATACCTCATAATCTATTGACTTACAAAGTCAATAAGAAACATGGTTATCGTTATAATATGAATTAGATTAATTACCTATAACTTATGAAGACATGTCAACGATACCGAAACATGCCTGTATATACATTTTTTTGCTCCTCAGTTATACTTTTTTCTGTAATTTTATAAAATACTCCGCGTCCGAGAATATTACTGGGAATTGTTCAAAATAGCCAGATTGGTACTCTTGCAGTATATTAATTTATACATTGTTTCTAATTTTATTTAATAAAAAATAAAATAGAATATACTAAAATTATTGTTATCCAATAAACTATAAAATAAGAACCTAAAATTAAATACAAAAACTAAATAAAAAAGAGAGCATAATTAAAGCCAGGTTTAAAAAACCGAATTCCTTGTTATTTTGTTACTGGTCGATGTCAAATTTTATGTAATAAAATGTGTGACATTTTAATCCCTGGAATCAAGTGGGAATTTCAAGTTAAGCGTGAATGAAGTCGCTGTATATCCTTGTAATATTATAAATTTCAAAAAATGCCGAGTACATTGAAGTTATTAAATAAAACAACCGGCCTATACTATATAAACGACGGAGATGTAATTTTTTTCAGATTTCTTGTCTGTTTGTCTGTTCGTCAGTTTGTTTGTCGATTTGTCTGTTTGTTTGGGATTCACATTAATACAACTGGACCGATCAAAACTGTTATCTCAGGAACACCGCGGACATATTCCGGTATATGGTTTAAAGTGACAGATTGAACAAAAATTCAAAATCTAATATTATAAACAGACACTGTATATTAATAAAATATGTATATAGTAGAACTATGTTTGTCGTGTGTGTTTCGGTTTCACTTGTATTTTCCAGGATATGAAAATGTGTCCTGTTTTCATCTCCGGTTTTCAAATTATTAATATGAGAAATTATAATAATATAAAAATAGGTCAAATAAGCGAACTCATTTTTACATTTATATTTCACATTTCTGTTTAACACACATTTATATTTAGCATCAAAGACTTTCCTTATTTTAGTATCCATTTGGATAAAATAAGATTCATATTTTAGTGAAATTGAATTTAATGTACATAATAGTTCTAGCACGCAGTAGTATACATATACCGGTGATTTTTTTGGCCAAGGAGAGGTTGTTTACTTATTCTTAACTTGAATGTTAATTATTACTGTGATATGTAAAGACGCAAAAAGTATCGAAAAGTGCGATTTTTCAGTTCTCGGACACGTGCAGCTATTTTACGACCGCCTTTATGGTTAGTTCCTGACCATTAATAAGACAGTACAATAAATAAATAAAAAAATCATTTAAAAAATCCGACATCAAAAACTACAAAGTATAAAATAACTTATTTTAAAGCTATTATTATTCATATACTTACATTATCTTAAACATCTTAAAGTCGGTGTTCAGTGATTTTCAAAATATAATAATTTTTATGTTTTACTTTGCACCGACTCCACGATGTTTGAGATAATATATATTAATAATAATAGCTTTAGAAATCAGTTATTTTATACTTTTTAGTTTTTCAAGTCGGTTTTTTTAAATTTATTTGTTACTTTTGATTGTCTAGCTACCATGTACGCCTACGAAAGGTGCCGCGCGGAATGGATTTTTATTCATAAAAAATGTTCATAAAATAAAAACTACTGGACCAAACTATGTCAAATTTTTAGGGGACTAAATGGCAATATTCCGCGTCGAACAAAAAATGGAAAATCGGATCATAAATCTCGGAGTAATCGGTGAACATTAGTACAATTTGCTGGTTGCGAACTGATGCCTAAATTAAACATATCCAATGAAATCAAAATGACATAACACTTCACGCTATACTACGTAGTAAGTTGAATAAAAGTAGAAGAAAGATAAACTAAAATAGTTAGTGGCCGACCAGTTTTGGTCATAAGCTAAGCAAGTGTTATTTTTGTCAGTTAGTTGAGCGACCATCTATTATTTAACTAATATAAAATATTCACATAGCTATCCCCTCCCCAAACATAGGTACATTAATGGATAATACATCCTTTTCTTTGGCTATAAACCTGCGCTTAGGTTCTCGCATATGTGCACCATACACATGTGTCTGTGGAATAGAGGTAATCGACCCGGGATACCACGGTCTTTCTTGCCGCCGCAGTGCCGGCAGATAGTCATGCCACGCCGCCCTGAATGATGTCTTACGGAGGGCGCTTGCCACCGCTAACGTGCCGGCTCTATTGGAGCCGAACGGTATTGCACGTGATGATGGCAGGCGCCCTGACGGAATGACTCTAATTCCCTGGCAGCGTGGCAAGCCTTTGGTGTGGGATGCGACTTGTGTAGACACGTTGGCCGCATCCCATTTACCAAACACTTCTAGATCGGCCGGTTCGGCAGCGGAAACAGCGGAATCACTCAAGCGGCGGAAATATGCAACCCTCAGTGAGAGTTATATGTTTGTGCCGTTTGCTGTCGAGACGCTTGGACCGTGGGGTCCTGAGGCCACCAAAATTTATCAAAACGACTCATCGACTCTTCAGGTGATCAGAGGGCTGGTGCCTACCTCGGCCAACGGATCAGTATGGCGATCCAGCGAGGAAACGTAGCCAGCCTTCTGGGCACCTTACCCATAGAAGACGGTGATCTGGGCTCAGTATTCTACTTATAGTCTTGAGGGACTATGGGTAGAATACAATACAAATAAGTTAAGTTTTTTTACATTGTATTCAATAGTATGTAATTTTATTTTAGATTATATTGTAATTAGTTTATTGTAAAAAAAAAATATTCACATGCCAAGCATATGTGCCCACTAACTACGTTCATTTTAGAGACGTGGTGTATGGCTCTATTACTTCACTCATTGAGTGGCTAAAAACAATCATGGTAACATGTGCAATAAAGAGAGAGAGAAATAGACAGACTGATTATGTTTTCATATATAACGATTGCTTTTCAGGCTTTAGTTCGACTATTTTTACTTGATTTGCATAAATGGTCGAAAAATCCGGTTTACCCTCTTGGGTGTTTTTGTAAATGGTGATGATCGTAGCGTGGACACGAAACGATTGGGCCCATTCGTTTACTTTTAATTAAAAGACAAATTGGTTTTGAAAAAGATGGTTTTTTGTATAGTAGTAGGTCTAAAGCGGGTGGTGGAAGATTGCGAACAAGTAGGCACCCGTACTTTATGGCTCGACGACAGTAAGTGTAAGTGGCGAGGCAAAATTTTGCAATAAATTATATAAATATTTGAAACATTTCACATTTTTATCGGAATTACAAATTCGGACCGATTGAAGAGAGCACGGAATTTTTGATTACTTATCTGTGACGAAATCGGAGAATCCCCTTGCTTTGAATGATATTTTGTAGCGACTGCTGCCAACACAAAAAAAAATAATGTTCAAAATCGCTTCAATAGATCAAGAGATTACCTACAACATCACAAACACATAAACTTTACCTCTTTATAATATTAGTGTAGATATGGTATGCACTAAAATATAATACACTGACGGACTCATAAACTGCATCAAAGTAATAGACGACTTTGAAATAAATATTTTAACCAAGTATGCAAACTTTCTATACAGATTTAAATTGAAACCTCTAGATTGGTTCGTGAACTTTAAAATAGCGTAGGGTCATATCCTTAAGTTTAAGTTTGTGTACTGGAAAGGACCTTGATACTTTTTTTTGAAGAAAAAACAGAAATATAACGAAAATTGGTTTAATTAAAAAATTGGTTTTAACAATAGACACAAACTTTATGCAAGGGTTTATTTATGTTTTAATAAGATGTGTTACCTCCTCGTGCCCTTATTACAGATTCTAATCGGTTCCGCATAGATTTTATTAGGGTTATTAAAAGATCTTGCGGAATATTGTCCCATTCTGGTAAATGTATAGCTTTCCGGTATTCGAATTTTAAGTAGCGGGGTGGTGAAATGGGGAAGGGGAGAGGCATACTAACCTTTACTTTAACCTTTAAGGTCCGGCGATCTTGAAATAAACTTTTTTAATAAACATAACCTCACTTATTTTCACTGATTTTTTCGCTAATGTTGCACTTCTATCATAGGTCCGAAATCGAAAAATCCTTTCAAAGTTCCAAAAAAGCCAGTAATCAACATAAAAACAGCCAAAATAACCCAAAAACCAGCTTAATTGGAGAAAAATAAAGAAAAAACACAATAGAGCACATTTGTATACAATACAAGAGTAACCATTCAAATGGCGACCAATAAAGATGATATTTTTTTTTTACGTAATCGCATTAATTTATATTTAACCAATATTTAAAAAAAATCAGCATTGTATTGAAATTGAAATAAAATTGATATCATTAACATATTGATTCATTGTCATATTAAAAGCCAACTTGCTAGTCGTCCACTAAATTGATAAATAAAACAAATGTTTCATATGAGACTTTCAAGGTATCGTAACTGTCTGCATGTACAAAAAAAAGGTAAATGGTTAAACTCGGTTCTGGCACTCGTGCGCTTTGGTCTAAATATCACCTAACATAACCGACTGTTTGTGTATAAAATAAATAGTAAATGGTTACAGTCGGTTCTGGCACTCGCCGGCCGCTGCCGCGGCACGCTCGCTACGCTCGCTCGGCTCGTGCGCTTTGGTCTAAATATCACCTAACATAACCGACTGTTTGTGTATAAAATAAATAGTAAATGGTTACAGTCGGTTCTGGCACTCGCCGGCCGCTGCCGCGGCACGCTCGCTACGCTCGCTCGGCTCGTGCGCTTTGGTCTAAATATCACCTAACATAATCGACTGTTTGTGTATAAAATAAATAGTAAATGGTTACCAGTCGGTTCTGGCGCTCGCCGGCCGCTGCCGCGGCACGCTCGCTACGCTCGCTCGGCTCGTGCGCTTTGGTCTAAATATCACCTAACATAACCGACTGTTTGTGTATAAAATAAATAGTAAATGGTTACAGTCGGTTCTGGCACTCGCCGGCCGCTACCGCGGCACACTGACTACGCTTCCTCGGCTCTTTAAATAGAACATGGTGTCTATATAAATTAAGTAACTTTATAAATATATTTTATGGAAAACTAAACAAAAGTCTAAAAGAAAGCCAGTAGTCAACGTAAAAAGAATCAAAATTATTATAAAACACAGCACAAGTCGTCGAAAAATAAAAAGTTAACAGAAGAAAACACATTCACTCAACTACTAGAGAAAAGGAATAAAATGGCGGCAATAGAAGGGGCAATAAAGGTGGTAAAAAAACAATATTTTTTTTCATAGATATATTTATCGATTTCCGAAAATTATTAAATAATTCTAAATCGTGAGCTACATGATTTCGAATTTCTTAATTACAAATCGATGTATTAATGACATATCGATTAATTTATTTTTATCATCACACCTTGTTAGCCAAGCCATTAAAAACAAAAGTGACAGTAAAAACTGTCACTTTTTAATCAGTTGATTGTTATACATGTCTATTACCTACTCTAGCATTTATTTGTATTTATGCGTCAATTAAATTTGAAAGTTTATTTCTACATTAAAAACAGTTTTAGTGTTATAAAAAGTTCTGGCGGTTATATGTTATTCATGAGTACATTCATAAACAATTCGTGAGTACATTTATAAACTTAAATCACGGTTTTTTGTTATCAAAAGTGGCACAATTTTACAACATAAATAAGTGAGTTTATGATTATAAACGAAAAAAAATTTAAACCCTCCGGACCTTAGGGGTTCTTGTAGGGGTGAGTATACCTCCCCCTATTCACTTCGCCCACCAACAACTTAACATTTGTGTACCGGATTGTTAAGTCGCAGCCGCCCGTTCATCGATATGCCACTCCAGACCATACACGAACCGCCTCCAAAAGGAACACGCTCCTCAATGCAACTTTGAGCATATCGCTCCCCACGTCGACAATAGACTCGTCTGCGACCATCTGCACCATATAAACATGTCCTACACTCGTCCGTGAACAATACGGAGGTCCATTGCTCTTTTGTCCAATTCAGGTGATCACGCGCAAATCTTAAGCGAGCTTGTCTATGAGCTACAGACAAATTTGGACCATTTGCTGGTCTAAAAGGGGTGATATCCGCTTCCTTTAACCTTCTTCTTATTGTTCGTGCACTCACGTACTCCACGCACTTCATTAAGCTCTGTTTTGATGTTAACAGACGTGAGGAAACGATTTCGCAGGGAAGTTGTAACAATAAATCGGTCATCATGACCGGTGGTTGCTCGAGTCCTGCCTGTACCACGTCTCCTTCTGTAAGAATCTGTCTCCACAACCTTCTGTATATTCTAGAAACCGTAGAGTGGTTTAAATTTAAATTTCTACCAATCGTTTGTTGATCCAAGCCCTCCCGCACCAATGCTTACAATTTGTCCGCTTATTCGGACGAAGTATCCATATTATGGTTCAAAAACTCTCGATGAGTTAAAAACTAACCCAACAATTCTGCTGGTAATAATAATTCAATTGACAAAAGAATAAAAAATCAATAAGAATCAATTTAAAACTTTGCTATAAATAACACGCAAATCTGATACTACGAGTAAATTTTCTTTTCCCGGCTATATTCATTTGTTTTACTGCAGTTCTATTTTTAAATTTTCCTTTTTTTGAGATTAAGAGCCAGTCTCTCCATATTTATATAATTTAATCTAAAAAGTTTTTTATTTTTATTTAAAAAAATCATTTCAAAGTAATCCTGAACTTTGATGCAGTTTATGAGTCCGTCAGTTTATATTATAATAGTACCTAAATAAAAGGGCGGTAGAATCGTCTTATGCCCCGGGCGGCCGACATCCACGCTACGTTGCTTGCTCGACGAACTTTTTTGCCCGTGTGTAAACGAATTATCCGGAAATAAAGATCGTTGAGCCATAAGTACGGGTAAGATGTCTATCAGCAGCTTATGGACGATCTCTATTAAGTACGAGAATGCGAGAGAAAGAAACCCAAATGTTTCGAAATAATATATGCATGTTTAATTTTGATTTAGTTTTAAATGGCTTCATTGGAACCCTTTTTATGTTGTTTCACAGTTTAAGTTTTTTGTGTTATTTCAGGAATTAGTTTGTGATGATTCATTTCTTTTATAAAAATTAAGATGAAGTTATATATATATATATATATATATATATATATATATATAAATATGAGTATAGTTATTTAAAAACATTTTTGAGTATACTTAATATGTAGGTAGTACCTAAATACTTTGATAATTTAAAGTGGGATAAAAAATAAAAATAAGTTCATTTAAAATTCTGCACCAAAAATACTAAGTAGCCATTAATCATTCCTTTATCTCGATGGACCTAAAATGCTTGATCCCGCGAAATCGTTAATTAAAAAGAGGCTACGAAAATGGATATCGTCTGCAATTAGGGTCAGTCTGTCACGATGACAAAAAAAAATTAAAAACTTTCCAATGTTCATTTTCGGGTTTACGGGAGTAACTTGGTACCCACTGGATGCCATTTTATTATTTATAATGCCTATTTTAGGTCCACTCTGGAAACGGATGAACCGTAACCAAATATCTTCTAAAAATTTTATTTTTTAAATTATTATAGATATAGAGAATTTTTGGTAGTATCCCAGTATAAACATATTTTTGTTTTTTCACTATCAACATGAATGGTTTGCACCGTTTGTATCTCGCTTTTAGGTTTTTATTAATTGTCATCTTTACTCTTTAGTTCAAGATTCAATAACTCTTTAAATATTCAATGTATTCTTTGTCTATAACTGGCACTTATTATAATGTCGCCACCGTAGACAGGTTAGAGGATAGGTTTCTCTGTCTACGTCTTCTATATTCAATGTAGTTGTAATCAGGAGAGTATTATGTTATACTCTGGCTTAAAAGCCTAGTTGCCAAGCCATAAATATTAAAAAAATCAATATATCCTTGTTTGAGACTGTGAACAGTGTTACTAGAAGAGAGGAAGCCCTGTAATTCAGTACTTTTTCAACAGCTTTAAATTCTGGGTGAAGATTCTCTGGACATTCCGTGGAAACTTTTTGTTAAGAGAATAATTCATCTACAAACACAATTCTCATCACTACAATTATTATATCTAAGTTATAATACAGTATTATTACTTTATCTTACAATAATATTCTACTAGTTAACCATACTTCAATTCATTTGTTCGTTCATTTACGTTATTTATTTATTATGCCGTTTCTACTCGCATACGTCGCATCCTATAGGCTACTTTCGTTAGAGACTCACAACGACCACGTTCACAGCCGCGGTTTTTCCCGTTCCACTTATTTGCTGGCGTCACAATAGTAAACTTAAGTGTAACGGTCATTTAACCCACCTATTGACACGGGCCATTGTGTGCGCTCCGTGAGCAAAAATGATGACGTCATTAGTGATGTTTTCGCCACGACGGTGGTTTTACTTTTTTATTTCCCTTTAAAATAAGTAAAATCCGTTTTGGTAGTTTTTGAAGTGAAACTTCTTTATCGGCGTTGGAAAAATATTACTGTCACAATTACGCACCATCGTTTTCTTGCCTTGCCTTCTTGGTAGGGGCTTTATTTATTTAACCAAATTAAAGAAGTTTCACTTTTTATGTGTACCCTAGTACACGCACACATTTTTTTCAAAAAGCTTATTTTTAGGGTTATTTTAAAAATTTGGGGATTAATTGAACCATAATCAAAAATGGTCTAAAATGGCAACTCTGAGTCACTGACTGTGTGACTTGACTTGTGACTGCCACAGAGTACTTTATATATACGGGGGTACTAAACACGTTATTACGCTAGTGATATTGTTATTTTCTCCATTTACTTATATTTATTTAAGCCAATATATAAAGTAACCATTAGCTTTCAGAAATGAGTTATAGGGAATGCTTTGTCCCTGCGTGCAAAAATGATTCGAAAAACAGTCCAGACAAAATATTTGTTCGTATTCGCAACGATTTACAGGAAAAGTGGTGTCGTGAAGTAAATACAGAATATTTTAAAATGTACACAATATATTGTTGTGAAGATCACATAAATGTGAGTATCTCGAAAAACCTACCTACCATGAAAAATCTGTTTGCGCCTACCTCGCAAGGGACCTGGCGTGAAGTTTGTATGTATGAAAAAACCTCACGTTCAGATCAAAATTTTCATTTGACTTTGTACCTAATATTAATTTTATTCCATTATTTGCAGCCACAGGAAGACTTAAAGAACTATTATAAGTGCAAATTAATAGATGACGAACCAGTTTTAAAACCCACTGCCACATTAAAAAATATTCAACCACAAATTTTAGAAGAGGTATGTTATGCTTCTTCTTTGTTTATAAATTTTATGATTTACTTGTAGTTTATACTTAAATCTCTAGCTACCACTCACATTCCAATACACGACTTTTCAGTAGTGGGTGGGCGGAGTATGAAGGGGAAATATACTTACCTTAACTCCTATGATCCGGAGTTCTTGAAATATTAGTTTTTGGTGAACATGACCTCACCTATTTTTGCAGTAATATTATTGTGATGGGTGGTGAAAGATCGCCTCTAGGAATTAAAACAGTGATTTAGGGCAGGATATCTTTAGACACAAGGGGCATGAGTCGAGCAAGTGTGCCGTGGCAGCGGCCGGCAAGTGTCAGAAGCAACTGTTATCCATTTATTATTTATTTTATACACACAATTTATAATTTCATCTTTAATGATCGCTGTTTTGAATATTTTCATAGTTACTCTTGTAGTGTATATGAATGGGCTCTGCTGTCTTTTTTCTTATATTTTGATGACTTACACTGTTTTTTTTTGGTTCTTTTCTGTTGATTACTGGCTTTCTTTTTGACTTTGAAGCTATCATATAAGTGCAATTAAAAAAAAGAAGCTATGTTTATTATTAAAAATAATATATCAAGAGCTCCAGACCATAGGGGTAGTAGAACTAAGTGAACAGGGTGATGTTTATCCAACTTCACTATTTAAAATTTGTTTCAAACACCTATGGATTTACCCATATATATAGATCCAGATATACAATATAACCATAATCATTCTTAGGGTTTCAGAAGAGAAACTAGAAATTTTATCCTTTTATTGCCTAACTATAAATTTCAAGAAGGTAAAACTAAAAGTTCTTTGTTATCTTTGTGACAAGGATTCATTGAGTGATTTTCAAGAATATGTTCTAAGCTGCCATAACCCATTAACAAAAAACAGTATTAGAGTCACTATTTGACATGCATATGTGTGTGATGTGCATTTGTTGCCTGGCTTTATAACACCTTTTATTATTTAATGTAGATGCCAAGCATAGAGAGTAAGCCACAACACAGTGAATTAGAGAAGCTTTTGTTGCAATCCCAACCAATAACTCCCGTGAAAAAAAAAAGATTGGAAGATGCTGCCATACCCAGTACATCCTCAGCTTCACCACTCCCTGTTAAGGTATGATAATACAATTTTTTTTAGTGTTGTATGGTTTTGTTGTGACCATCAATCTGTAAATGTAATTTTTCTTATAAATTCGTAAATGTATCCATGTAGGATGAAAGTCAAAGGTATGTCTCATGAAGGTATCACAGTCATGTAGTAAAATTGTGAAAAAAGAGGTGGGCACCATACATGTAACTAAAGGATGTATCATGTGGTGTGTCATTTCTCAGATCTTAAAAACAGAATATTAGTTTGTTCTAAGAAATAAAACCAGTAAGAACTTGACTATTAATACTTGTAGTAGGCCTAACTAGCATTTTAGTGTTCAATTTGACATATTTTATGTAAAAGTAATATATAAGTAGAAAATTTATCTAATAATATAATTTTGACTTAGGTACATGTTGGAATACAATGTGGAGTTAAAATGGTGGACAAAAGTACAAATTATAGAGCAAGAAAAATAACTGGGTCCCTTTATTGAAGTTCAATCATCTTGAGCAGGTTCTTCAGCAACAACTCCTTGATTATTTGACTTTATTATGTCTTATATGGAAGAAACTGTATGCGGAAAATTCAATAGTGTGTCAGAAACAGGACACAATAGAAAAAATAATTTAGACATTGTCTGAAGAACTAAAACAATGCCACACTTATGATTTCTAGATTTGATTATAGAAAAAAGCACACAAGAAATAAATAGTCTTTATCTTATTACAACAGTATTGGAAAATAGAATTTGCCTAAGACTGCCCATGTTGGAAAGGTAACTACTGTAATCTATAGATTGCATCCATCCATGTTTGCAATTATAAAGGACAGGAAAGCAAGGCCATTAACAGAGGCGAGGAGAGAAGAGAGGGGACAGAAAGTTGCTGATTATGGTTTTGAAATTCCTTTCTTGAAGGCAAGAAAAGTTAAGAAGGAATGCGTGGTTACTTTTTCAATTTTATAATTATATTAAAGTGATTTTTATAAAAGTTTTTATTATTTACAAAGAATTTTATATCCATCAATAGTAACAATGCGTCATATAAAAATCAAATGCGTATTTGCACAGGGCAATGGCTTTTTACTATGAAAATATACAAGTCGCGGAAATTCCTGTAAATATGTGGTATAAAAAGGCACAAATATAACTGTTCTTCTAAAGATGTCTAAATAATATAGAAAATGTTGCAGTAAATCCTAAAATTATGTGGTTTTGAAGGTAGGAAATCCCAGGAGTAATAAAAAAATTGAAAGTATAAAAATTATGTGCATTTCGAGAAATAACACCCATGCTTTTTTTAATAGGAGCCTTGTCTGATCTCCCTTCATAACTTATTAATATAAAAACATATCAAACTGTTTGGAATGCAGCCTATTTGATATTGAATTATATAGCAATTTTTATATTGAAACCGGGTTTTTGCTTGTTTTACAGAATTTAATCCTAATCATATAAAGAATACAGTTCATTTTCTAGTGTTCATTATTCATGGACACTCATGATCTTATGTTATTTGACACTGTTCATCGATATATTTGGTTAAAAAGGATGCGCTATCTTGGTTGTATCGATGCTAATGATCACTTTGGGTAATCATGTTTAAAATGAAACAATTACTTAAAGAATAACTACCACTTTATAATAACAAGTATTTAAATATTTTTATTTACAAATATTAAAAAATATTTTGAATTATGTATACTTCTCAACATAATACACACATCTGTTACACAATTTCTTTATTACTGCACTTTCTGAAACAAAAAAAAATCAACATAAAAACATTAATAAACCAAAATAAGGTTCATGATCATTATAATGGGGATTGTTCACTTTTTTTCAATCTGGCTATTTGAAAAACCATTTCGAGGAATAGTGTCCCTAATCATTTCTGTCTAGTTAAAATTCCAAAAACGTACGATCTTCTTGTATTTGGTAAGAAATGCGTTTGACCTTTATTTAACCTTGCTAAATCCAATCAGGTGGGCCGTCTGCCCGTTTGCCTGCTTCAGGTGTAAAAAAATCTAGCTGTACATTATTTGATTTAAGTTACGTAACATGGATTTTCCCTAAAGACCACTTTAAAAAATTTAACGATAACTATAGAAAATAATAAGCCTAGCGATAAAATACACTAAAATGATCACGATACGTAATGAGTAATGACAGTGATATTTAAATAAGTAGCACAGATTACTATGATTAGATATAGATAAAACTTGCTTTTATTGTTTTTGTTTTCTAGGCATAGAAATCAATGTAAACTTGTGCCTTATGACGTCATCGGAGAAATAACCTTAAAATGGAATTATAAAAAAACTAACGCTTAAAATACAAAAATATTCAAATCAGTATCTTAAAATACCCTATTTTACGTAGTAAAAATATAAAATCAGAGGGTATTTTTTTGTGAACAATCCCCATTGTAACATTGATCCCAGTTACGTACACTCGAAATTCGCTTTCCTACTCTTTCATCCGTTAGATTTCACGGTTTTTAGCATCCCTTATATGGACCGTTTATTTTGAAAGTGGTGTAAGTCCATTTTCTTTTGTTTCGAGAAAATTAAAGGTTACTATATTTGTTTATTTAAAAATACAGGCAAATCATATGAGGTCTGGCATTGTTTCTATTGTTTTATCAACATTTAATTTGTTTATATAAATTTGTTTTTGGCTAATTAGACTACGATAACACATATTTATGTGCTGTAATAGACAATTGTAAAAATCGTTTAATTTCAATTTTGAAAAATCAAATATCGCTTAAAATATACTTCATTTTAATACAATTTTGTTTACAAATACGCATATATAATTTCAGCCCATAAATGTCCCACTGCTGGGCTCGGGCCTCCCATTATAGGGGGAACGGACAGATCAGAAAGACCTCCGCCCGCACTAATGCCGCGAGAAGGCGCGAGAGGGGTAGCCGCGCGTCCCTCTCAGGGCCGGGGAACCATCACCCCCGGCCCGCACACAGGAGAGGCCGCCTCTAATTACGAGGCGGCCAGCCACTGCCGGGGTCGCGGGTTAAGCTCGCGCACATACCGTGACCCCGGCGCTAGGCGGAAAGAAGGCTCCCATGGGGTTTTAGTGGGTATACCGGCGCCGGCCGTATTGAATCGGCGTCGGGGAGCCCCACACACCGGCCGCGCATGATCCCCCGCGCGGCTGACGGTGCGGCAACGCATTTCCCCATGTAAAAAAAAAGGGGGAACGGACAGGGACAGTATACGCTTGTCCAAGGCGGCTTGGCAGGTTTGACACATCGGTTATCTCGATGTGCAGGTTGCATCACGATGTTTTCCTTCACCGTTTTTAGCACGTGGTAATTGTAACAATATGCACATTAGATCAGAAAACTGACTAAGAGGTGCATGCGTTCCGGTCAGGATCGAACCCGCGCCCTTCGATCTAGGGGCGCGTGCGCTAACCATTACGCTACTACGACTTTTTCAAATACGCATAACAACACAAAATTTTATTTTAGACGGCAATTACATTGTCATTACAAGATACTGATTACAAGAATTTACTTATTCTCTGCATGTGGTAGTGTTTCAAAATATGCACCGGAGGTATATAGGGTAGTAGCTGCTTCATGTCTTTATATTTTTCGTACGTAATAAGTCTGGCATTTTGGTACAAAGGATCCAGGGCGATTTTTTCAAATTTTAACTTCCAGGACATAGAGGTAATAAATTGGTAATTTTAAATTCCGCGTCCGTCATTGTTGTTTTATAAAAAATGGTATATGGTGCAATTTTGAGGAACAAAGCTAGAGTATGAATTGGAATAAATAGTACATAGACTATATTTTATTTAAAAATTCAACTCCTAAATAATATAAAATTGGAAAAATCGTAATAAGATTGCGGATTTTTCTGCAAAAAGATGGCGCTACTGTCGTTTTTTAATTCGCCAAAACACGGGCAAAGATACGGAGTCATACAGCCTTGTCGTATTTATTTTCTTCTCACAGGTTATGCGCTGTACATTTTTTAATATCTATCTTTTAACTTACGAGTAGTGGAAACACGGAGGGGAAACAATGCAAATCGTCCGCGGGTGAAACCGCGGGACAAAGCTAGTATAAAATAAATGAAAAATAACAAAACACTGATCGGCATCCATCTGCTATGCTACCTCTGTCAATTGGACTTACACCACTTTCATAATCGATGATTATGCAATTTCATTTACCGACCTTAAGTACCGATTTTAAGTTGTACAAAACATGAGATTTTTTTGAGAAATTAAACACGGACTAGTTATATATAACAAATTTACATTAAATTAAGCATGAATTACGTGATAGCTCATTTTTCTCAAACATGGACTTACACCACTTTCAAAATAAACGGTCCATATTATAAGATTATTCGCAAATTTATCATTTCTCATGACGTCAATACAGCATTTTTTTAATCTATGATCATTTTATGGATCTATGGACTAGAGTTTGTCCTCCACAAAATGTGTTGGTTTCCATAAAACATGGCTGTACTAACGTAGGCGGTTCTCTTACAACTTTTCTGTTCTATCATACATATAAAGGCTGTTACGGAAGATCGTGACGCGATCCTTCTTAAGTAACTTCAAATTATTTACCACAACATATCATCTCTGTGACACGCTACTCTTGTTTGTCCCGTTCACACACAAATTCACTAAAAGAATAAAATAATATACAAAAATTAAATTATATGAGATATGGCTTACCATTGTTATTTCAGGAAATATTGTGCTAAGGTTGAAATTAGCACGAGATGTCACTGGGAAACTTGATAGCGACCTGTCCATATTATGTCCCATATTCTGCATATTGGAAGGCATCAAATGACTGTTAAAGAAATCAGGTTGATATTGAGAGGGCATTTGATTAGCAACGTAATTTGGAAAAGGCAGTTCCTCCGATATCAGGTTAGGATGTCGTTTACTCGTTGATTTGTTTTGCCATAACATAAGATTTGGATCCACCCAATCTTCAACTTCACTGTTCACTTTCGCGCGTTTGCTTTGGAACTTTTTATTTGATTCTTTTTTGGTACAATCTAACTTGTGTTTTGTCGCAGATTCTCTTCTGGACGTTTTATAATTACTAGACGCTTTCTCAGGCGGACAAACTATCGAATTATTTCTCATTTTCAACTCTTCATACTTATGGTTGGAATAATTACATTCAGTGCTTTGGTTGTAATCAATGAAGTCACCAGTAAAAGTTCCTGTTGTATAATTACTTGTTATTAAGTTACTTGTGCCAGGAATAAAATTGGAGTAGAAGGAATTAGATATAGTATTAGTCGTGTTATTGTATAATGTTGTTCCGGAGAATTGCTGGCTTACGTAACCGTTGTCAGGGTAGTCTAGTATAGGCGGATAATGGGAAATTTGAGCCACACCAGTTTCCTGAGGTGCAAAATCATTGTATTTTTGTGATGATGGCATCATGAATTTTGCACTATTGTTATCAAGATTTTTTTGTGTGCAATTACCAGTCCTTATTAAAGCTTCTGCTGAATAATTATTTTTCTGTGTTTTAACACTTTTCTCAGTTTTGCTGTTTGATTTTGGTTTGACTTGTGGACACTGAGACACATTTTCATAATTATGTGTTATTTTGGGGTCATTTAGAACATAATATGGCTCTGTTGGATTGCATTCCACCCTCGAACTAGTTAGTACCTTGCGGTTGCTATGATCATTTGTGTAGTTAGATGTGTTTTGCTTCATTGAAATTGTTTTTGATACGTCAACATGTGTTGCTTGATATCGCGGATGATCTGTAGAGCGATTCATTAATTGCGTAACAGAGAGAAAATTTCCACAATTTTGTACGTCATTGTGCGGTATCACTCGATTGGAGAGATCTGCAGTTTTCTTCTTGTCGTGAGGGCCTAATGCTAGATCGCCTACTAAAGTTGGCAAATTTATAGGAGGAGGCTCTATACTAACTTCGGCTGTTCCCAAGGGCCTTGTAGAGGGCCACATTTGAAATTCTTCTTGAGCTGTTTGTGTTGGATAATTATGCATTGATATTGGAAAATAATTGCCCTCGTTGTGATCATACTTTTTGTTTATATTATCTGAATTGTTATAAGATGCTTTGTGATTTACATTACTATAAGACGGTTTATGATTTTCTTTTATTTCAGGTATTGAAGGATTGCAATTTGTTTGCATAGGACGGATTTCAGATGTCATCCAATTAATATGCATTTTATTTGGTGATTTTTTTGTATATTTTTCAGTTACTCCTTGGTTGCTATTAATATTTGTAGACTTTACAACATTGGTTGATACTGTCTCAGCAACTTCTTTCATATCATAATGTTTAGAAACATTTGTCTTCATATGAGTGTTTGTGTTACTATGATCAAAATTTAAATAATTTTGATGTTTATTATTTGTTTTGCTTATGTTGCTGCTACTATAAAAAGGTATATCTTCAGACCATAAGTTTGTCCCCTGAGAATAAAAACTAGTAATAGTTTCGGGAAATGATGAAGTTGGTTTACTCGAAGCGCTATCTCTTTTATTAGAACTTGACACCAGTGGTACATGAAATTCTGGATTAAATGGATTATAAGACGATGAATAAGGAACCGATGATGCTGGTAAAATACTGTCCTTCGTTAATGTACCCGATGATGTAGTGCAACTTACAAAATCAAAACCTTTATGAGACCAACCAAGATCAATATCATAAGTTAATCTTGAAGATCCAATCTTCATTAGACTATCCTCCATATTTGCATAATCTGATTTGTTTTTCGTAGTGTATTTCTCCATAGCACATGGATACAGTCCAAGACTGTTGAAATCATGATTAGATGATATACTACTTGTACTGTATATAGTACTCTTTACTGTGCTGAATGGATCATTTTTATAGAATAAGTTACTGGTATTTGAAAGATTTGTAGACTGGTTTGGCACTGGTTTACTTAAGTTACAGTCAAAATCTAGACCAAATGTTGAGTCTGTTAATGTACAACTAGTTGTTATTAAAGAGGGCATTGAGAGATTTAGGAATGGATTTTCACTTGTTGCATTTGTAGTAACATGTGTTACTGTGGAAGTCTTGGGTAAGGCAAGTTTAATCGCTTCACTTGTAACACATTTCTGGTGATCATTTGGTTTGTCTTGGACAAGCACCAAGTTATCAATTTTTCCATTACTTTTGACCTTATTATCACCTAATATGGGTTTTTCATAACAAGACCCTTGTTTGGTTGTTAAATCAGTCCGTTTCTGATTTACATCCTTAAGATTATTTTGGGCTGTATTCACTTCTTCAGTAGGGCTATCTGCTCTATTTCCACTGACTAAGGGGAACGACATTAAAAATGCAGCAGTCGGTGAAGCAGCTAAGAATTCTTCTGCCAATTCAAGACGGGCATTACCGCCGTCAACAACGTTATCACATAAAGGTTGGTCTAAAATATTAGATAATTTGTTGTCTTTTTCCTTAATATCACTTACTGCTTCCTTAGGTAATGTTGATTTATTAGTTTTATTTTCTTCTAATTTCGACTTCGCGTCTATGAAAGGTGCTGCTATAGAAGTTGTGATCGGAGAAGATGTTTTAATTGGACATTCAGATGTTTTCATAGTGTTAGAAACTTCAATTAAATTTATTTCAGTTGTAATTATATCTTTTTTATTGATTGTATTTTTAGGGGCAACATTATTTGTACCTTCTAGAATATTTACTATGGTTGTTATTATTTTCGGTGTAGATTCCTTTTTGTTGTTTGATTCTATTTTTGTTTGTGATTCAGTAGAATTAATAACTTCCACCATCAAATTTTCACTAAATTTATCAGTATTACTTGAGTTTTCATTTAATGGAGTTACTGTTACATTATCTTTTGATTTTTCAGTGGATTTGTTTTTTTTAATTGACTTTTTGTTATTATCAGTTTTTAATTTTACTGCATGCTTTTTATTTTTTGTAGCAGATAGAGGACGAGAATATGCAGAAATAGGTAAAATGTTGACCATAGTAGTTTTTGTAATATCCCCATTGTTTCTATTAAGTATAGGCACTGATGGTTTGTTAAGAGCTTGTAAACTTTGATCAACTAGAAAAATTGCAGGTGGAACTGAAGGAATTAGAAATGGTCTTTGGGGAAAAATGTATGGCGATGCTGGTAAAACAACTATTGTATTTTCAGTACCTGAAAATAATAAACATTTATAAATTATCAAATAATAATAATAATCGGCACACAAACACACATATTGTAATCTTAATAAAATAAGTTATATGTATTAAAACATATGTTTTTCACTAGTTATTCATATTTTTTTAATCTTGTTTATTAATAAAGTCAGGCACAACCTATTTTCAAATAAAATTTATTACTTTACAAAAACATGCAATTTTCTTAGGTTTCATTTTTACCTTTTTTATCGTTCATGTTGGTTCTCGGCAATAGCATGGGCAATTTTTGAATATTTTGAATGGCCTTTTCTTCAGAATTTACCTTTGATTTCTTTTCAGTTGTTATTTGGTGAATTTTCAAGCATCAATACTTTCACCAATTTTCCATCTTAAATTAAGAAGTATTAAAAAGGTTAATCAAGTTCTTATTCATGAAAGATGTACATTTCAGGCCTACAGTTTATGCCCAATCACACTAATAGGTAAATAGTGATGTTCAAACAACACAGTCTTCTCCGCAGCCTTTGGAATCAACCAATTATAATTGAATATATGTACTTTTATAACTAAGATAATCATGGGACTATTATCATAGGTGGGAATTTTACATGAGCTACTGATTACAAGTTGATGATGATGAACAGTGTACAGCTCTAATAAAATAATATTGCAATATTCACAAAGTTAGTTATTATTCATTCACCTTATAAAGACCTTAATTAAATGTTATACTTTGAATCATTGATCTATCCCTTAAAAGCAAGCAGCAGTCTGGCTCGCAAGCAGTGGTTATAAAAATGCATACTTACTTTTCTTTTTTTTGTTTATTGCTATATAAACTTGTGTTGATGCATCTTTCATATCAATAGTTTTATTTTTTTCAGTGTCCAGTTTAATTTGCAATGCGAGGATTTCAGCTTCTGTGTAAAAATATATAATTGGTGTACATATTTAGTTTTAATAACTTACTAGACGTTACCCCGCGGCCGTCAACCTTTGGCACATGCTTCTTGTTTAAAGAGCAAGCGTTATTAATACAGGTTACATTGTACTAAATTTTATGTTAGTGCTAATTGCACCAGGAAAATTAATTTCATTTTATATTGCAAACTATCCAATAGGCATGAAAAGTATCCATGTTTAGTTTCAGTAATATTGAGGAGCTTTTTTCAATGCTATGGGAGTTGCTTACGTCTAGTCATCGCAGTGGACCACAAAGAACTGACTAGTGCATTCTTTTTTCTTGAGCAGGATCCAGCTGCATAGCCGCAGATGGTTGTTTCAGCGATATTGGACTTTGGGGGCTTCCTGATTCTGTGGGAGTGGAGGCGTTCAGCCCAGAAGGGGTGCACTTGTGGAGGCATATCCTGTACGGTTCGACCTCGGCTCGACCACAGCAGGGGGATTGTTTCTATAATATTAAGCCATAAGCCAACCGCCTGAAGTGTCTATATAATAGAGACTCGTTATCGACTCCACGGATGAGCTGATCCTATTCTATCTTTATTACCACTTCGCAATGTGTTATAATATAGCTGGAGGAAAAAAAGCCACAGAAGAAACTGTCCAGTAACACGCCTAAGCTAATCATGTAAGCTACCTGTGTCTTATTCGAGCAATGCCGGAGCACCTATATTAATAGTTGCTCTGTCTCACTTGCCCATCATCTATCTTGCTCACTCTCATTCTATGTATTGAACTAGCTGTGCAACCTCATAATGTTTATACCCAAGGTTACCATTTTCAGAATGAGTTTACTTCAGTTATCTTCAGCCCTCACAGTAAATATTAGTCTCTGTCATCTGAAGTATTATTTAACAACCTACTTTTCGCTGCTACAATGCAGAAAGTAGTGCATTGGTAACATCTCTGGAGTTGAAAATGTTGCGATGGTAACCACTTTCCATCAGGTGGGCCGTCAGCCTATCTGTTGTACTCCAGTTATTAAAAAACATATATAACTACTACTTTCCAATTTGTTTCCTGAAGGAGCTGGGCTAAATGGAGGAATTACCATCTTCAAAAAAGTGCATTTAGACATAAAGTTGTAGAGCAGAAAAGGAAGAACATAAATCATGATACAACTATGTATAGTTGTAGTAGTAACAAATGGCATGCATTAAAAAACAGAATAATATTTAGACAAGGTGTAGACCACTCCTATGACATTTTTTGTTAAAAGTAGTATTATTATATTAATCTAGCTTCATTACAGAAATTTACCTCATTATTAACTTACTGAGCTGTGTTTTCTCCTGAGTACAGTTAGTTAAACATAATATGGCTTTTTGAATTACTTCTATCTTTGGACACTGTGTATTATCTTCATCTGTCGATGAACTATTGGCTTTATTTATAGATTTCACTAATTCACCAAGTCTTGAGATGGCATCATTGAATTTATTTCGCCTTTGCTTTTCCCATTCACGATTCCTGAAATGGCATTACAGAGTCTTTGATTATTTTATATTTTAAATAGTATTTAATACCGGCTTAACATTTGATAAGTTAAATTTGGTAAATCCTATGGTAAAGAAAAGAGTTATGAATGAATAAGTAAAGTTGTAAGAATTTAACTAAAATTTTGTAAGAATATATTTAAAACAAAAATCAGTTAAACATTTCGTTTCGCCTGGATTCTCATGAGCATTGACGAACCAGGTCAACTTTAGAGCGCTGTAACAGCGTAAATGATTGAAATTAAAAAAAATATAGGGAAAAAAATTCCAAAGATCAACTTCAAGATTGGTCTGAGGTCATTAAAATTAATAAAAAAATAAACCTTCCGGGCTTATATCTATACCCAACCCATCTAGACCCCACCCGCGCCAAAACCTATTAAATGATACAGAAGTAAAGATAAGTATTATATTAAGCATTTGCGATTTCAGTAATTAAGAAAAAACTAGGTAATTACTTTGGGTTACGATGTTTTGCAGCTGATTCCATAACTTTATTTATTCACTGAACGCACAGCCGTTTTAGAAGAAATTTTGTTTTTAGGAGTAGTTAAAAATATACGCTATTTCATCGCATGAGTTAAATAGATTACTCCTATTTCCATAAATTAAACGATTATAGTAATCACAGAATTAAAAAAGAATGTAATTACTATTATAATTATAAAAATTGCAGTGACTGTTTACAGAGTACACGGAATGTCAAATATTTTCAAGCAGCGTTGCCAGATTACTATGTCTTACCCCATTTTTTTTCAAAAACTCCGAAAAATAAGCTTTTTGAGAAAAAACCCCAAAATAGATTTTACTTATTTTAAAGGAGAAAGAAGAAGGCAAAACCACCGTCGCAGTGAAAACGTCACTAATGACGTCATCATTTTCCCTCACGGGGCGCTCACAACAACCCTTGTCAATAAGTGCATTAAATAACCATTCCACTTGAGGTTACGATTGTGACGCCAGCAAATAAGTGAAACGGGAAAAGCCGCAATCGTGAACGTGATCATTGTCAGTCTCTAATGGAAAGTAGCCTATGGGATACGACGCATACGAGTAAAGACGGCATAATAAATAAATAACTTAAATGAACGAACGAATGAATTGAATTATTAAAATGAACTATTGAATTATGGTATGATTCACTAGTAGAGTATAATTCTAAGATAAAGTAATAATACCGCATTGTGACTTAGATATAATAATTGTAGTGATGGGAATTGTGTTTGTAGATGAATTATTGATATCTATATCTTAAAATATCTCTCCAAAATTTCTCACAACAATATATTTCCCCCCGAAAGTCCCCCCAAAGAATCTTCACCCCCGAATCTCCCCCAGACGTAAAAAAAATCCCCGAATTTGCATCCCCCCATCTGGCAACGCTGTTTTCAAGATATATTGATATAATGACTTGAGCTTACTATATTTTTTTAGGTTTTGTAACCAAGGCGATGGCAAAACGGTTGAAGCCAGTGTCATAACAGTCAGTACAATTATTTTTTCTTAGAGATTTTTTGCGTTCTATTAGTACGTACGTATTGCAGTAGATGTCACTGTTCTCTAATTAAACACCAAATGAAAGAATATAATACGTTTCTTTATACGCAGTTGTTTTAATACTTGTTTAAGAAATATTTGATATGTTTTTATGTTTTTGCAAGCCACATCAGCTAATAAATATATTTTAAAGTGTGTAAATTCTAGTCCTCACCCTTTTTCAAATTATAAAGCTCATTTTAACTTTAATTATTAATTTTTGATAAATTGTTGATTTACCAAAAACTTATTTCAAAGATGTCAATTATGTCAAAACCAAAAAGACATTCCGATCGATACAAGTTACATTCGTGAACATATGTACTTTGTTTGTGTTTTGATTATTTTTCGACAACTTTGTTTGATTCCTGGACTCCAAAGACTTCGTTTATCACGTTTACTAGTGTTCTGTGATCACGTTGGACTTACGCATGTACCCTGGACACCGATTTAGCTAACGATTTGTTTTCTGATGACTTGGATTATGGCTTCTTCTGAAAGAGGTTGTGTGCCCAGATGTGGTAAAACTTGTAAGTAAATCATCCTAACGGCACCAGATTAGATGTGGATACAAATGATGTTATGAAAATGTATGCCTTTGAATATTTTAATAAAAGGAAACATAATAAATCACGCTGGCGCTAAATTGTTGTTTTATTTACTAACAAATAAACATTTTTTGGAAAGGCTTTTGGGAATTGCAGGAGTTAAATTATAACTCCCGCAATTTCCAAAAGTCTAATATAAAAATCAGAATAATACAAGACCCCCTGGATGGTTTTTGCCGTTGAATAGTGTCGTATACCGATAGAGTGCGTTAGTATTATTATGACTGTTGACTCTATACCAGTATATATAAAGTACTCTGTGGTTGAAGCCAATAAACGCAACAATAGAATAGGAACCAAACTAACGATCCTTTGGTAGTTTTACTCGAAAAGAGTCCGGGAGTTTTGAAAATGGATAATTTTACAGATCCCATATGCTCTTTACCAATGTCTAATTTGCTACCTTGTATCGTTGCCCCTATTGCCGGTGGAAAACAGACGGCAAATATCAATTTTTAGACAATATAGGAGATATTGTCTAAAAATTGATATTTGCCGTCAGACTCATTTTACAAAAAATGATTTTATTTTGCAATTCGCATCGTTCCATTGACCGCTCACAACTTTTGATTATGAGTTTATATACAGGGCATTCCGCCAGTAGCTCTCTCCATATATTCAATATACTCTTCGAGTAGCTCTCAACGCCCAAAATGCTCAGTTAGCCGTTCCACAAGGCGCCCGCTGTCGTTGTGGTCGTGGCGGAAATGTCACTAATGACTTCATCATTTTCGATCACACAACGCTCACAATGACCCATGTCAAGAGGTGAGTCGAATAACCGTTCCACCTGGGCTTATAATTGTAATGTCGGCAAGCTTGTGGAATGGGCTAAATCTCGATCGTGATCGTTGCGAGTCCCTAAAGGAATGTAGCCTTCATACCATTTCCATTCCATTTCTCATCTAACACTTCTTCTCAATGCGATATACCTAAATTTCTCGAACTTATAGCTAATTGAACAGTCTTCCAAAGAGTACCATTAAAGCGCTCGACTTGGCCATTACCTTCCGGGTTATAGGCTGTGGTCCAGCTGGTAGCAATAAAGTCCATTTCACGAAAGAAGTCCCGCAGACGCAGCGCTATAATGTTGCCAGGGTTAAATACGGGGAAATCAGGGGAATAATTTATCGTTCATTTACTTTCATTTAATTAACTACTACGACTCGAATATTTAAGTAAAAAAAATATTTTTTAATTTAATGTAATTTTAATATGGGTACCTATTTGATTTCCATACTGCTAAGGTCAGTTTAGTGAAAAATAAATCTTCCTGTAATTTCTAAAATATAAAATGAAGATGTTCGACCAACTTTAAATTAGAAAAATAAAATAACATTTAAGTTTTATTGAATAATTATGATCGGTCATACCATGATCACTGTCAAAAAAGTGAATAGAAATAGAATCACATTCTGTTTCACTATCACTAGCCGTGGTTATAATAAATCGATCCATTTCTTCGTCCATAAGAAGTGAGAAGAAATGCTGTACATGTTTACACTGAGCTGCCCAATCTTCCGCTGTAACAGTCTCAAAAGCCTCTTCTGTTAGGCGTACAATTTCTTTTGGATCTTGGCCCACGTTTTTATCCGCTACCCGTCTCTTTACAAGGCTCCACATTTTTTTGATCGATTGAGATTGCAGTGGTATGGCGGCAATTTTAGCAATTCATGGTTGTGAGATTTTAATAATGCATCCACGTCATATGTAGATGGACCTTTGTTTTGTTGAATTAATTCAAATAATACAGCTTTCGTGAATTTTTTGCCGTTTGCGCACAAATCAAACCCATCCAAGTCGAACTTTTTGGCATGCGGGCGACTCTTCCCTGGGGTGACGATAACTTTAGAAGTACTCGCCGCTGTTGCGCCTTCTTTTGTAACTCTCGTTACAGTTTTCTCTGACATACCTGCAATAAAATGAATAAGTTTGAATGATTGTTTTCGTATTTAATTACATTATTGTTGAATATAACTTTACGATTTTTTTGTTGTGTTGTGTTAATTCCTTTTAAAATTTTCCTTAATAAAAATCATGCATTAAAAAAACAATCCAATCTCTGTAAGAAATCAATCGGGTAAAAATCTGTACATGGCATCCCCAAAATTTACCTGACATGGCGGCAACTCTCTTGCGAAAATTGTTTATTGGTATTAGAACACCGTGATTCTTGTGTTGATGTGTTCCGCTTCACAGAACTCTTTCACCTTTAATATCATTTCTCGACCTGCACTTTTTACAACTTTTGGCATCGTAAATAAACCTTATAACGCACTAATCAGATAATAAACTCACAAAATATCTACCACTACAAACGCACCTCGATAACATCGACAAACGACAACATGGCCGAATGCCGATCTCCCCATCTGTCAAATTTAGTTCCACAATTGTCCGCGGGACTTCTTTCATGAAATGGACTTTACTTTTGATTTGGAGAGAATCTTTCAGCTCTCAGTAGAGCTTATACTTATGTCAATACATAAAGGCGGAACCATGATCGGAATGAATATAATTTGGCATTCCAAACAAGCAAAATACTTTGTTCAATTGTTTGATTACTGTAGAGGCGGAAACGTCTTTGCAAGGAACAGCTAGGGGAAATCGCGAATATTCGTCAATAACTGTAAGTAGATACTTATTTGAGGTAGATGAAGGTAATGCATTATCTTCAGCTACCTCAAACAAACGTAGCCGTTTTGAGCTTGATGTGGAACGTAGTCATGGTGTATTTATACGCCAAATGCCTGGCTTAAAAACCTAGTTGCCAAGCTATAAATATTATAAAAAAATACGCCAAATGCCAAACGCGTCAATTCCTGCCACTGAAGTATGAAACCTAAGGTCTATGATTCCTGCCGTCAATTGCCATTTTTCTATTAAATTAATATACTCTGTGAATCAGTGAATGTGATCGCCATTCGCCATTCGAATTCGGAGTTCGGAGGTTTGAAGTTGGTACTAGTTGCTTGCAATTTGTTGTTAAAAAGTATTTTAATTACCAGTGGTTGTTAACGTTATGTAAAATAAGTAGTTTATACCAGCAATTCGAAGAACATAACTTCATAAGGATAAGGAATAGGTATTCTCTCTCCAGTGTGTAAGGTTAGTCTCGATATTGGGCGTGTTTTTGCTTTTATTAGGGTTTTCCCAATTTCGTATTGCATTCTTTTTATAGAAAAAAGTAAAATGGCTTTGGAATATCCAATATATCTTGAAAAATAAATCCTTTCTACAGGCACGCGTATTCTATCTGTGTATTGAAGAAAAAAAATTAATTCAGTGAATATATAAGTCTTGAAAATGGCATTATACCCATCATTGGAAGACATGAAGGTGGATAATATGGTGAGAGCCCAAGTGGCTCATAACCAGGCGATACAACATCACGTTATGCCGTCACACGCATTGCCACAAGCAACTGCACCCAGTGCACCGTCGGCCCACATGTATCCCGCTCTTGATGATTATATGGGTCTGGAGTTGTCTCCACAAGTCATCGCCCTTAATATGCCAGAGTATCAAGTTCAGACAGTAAGTAATAGCAGAAAGTACATTTATCATATTCATATTAAACAGGACAAACAGCTATGAGTCACCTTGCTATTGGTTGACTAATGGGTAAATATCAAAGATAAGCCATAGGAAAACAATGCTACACATGGAAAACACTAGTTTTCCTTGTCAGTTAATAATTTTTGGAATTTTTAGTTTTCTAATTTACCTTAATATTACAATTATGGTGTAATTTTGTGGCAATAAAATGAGTTCAGTAACTGTAAAACAATGATGTAAGATTTAGTAAAGTCTGGGGGCCTATAACTATTGCTAAACTGATCTACATTAGCTATGAATTATGTTTGAAAACCAGTTTCATATCTTTTATGTTGTATCAAAAGTGGAATATTATTATAATGAGAACATTCAGTGATTAGATATATGATGTTGTATGGATATTACATCCATACTTTTACATTTTTGCTTAAATTTTTGTTTGTGTTCAAAAGATATGAATGTTAACTCCATGTATAGTTTGTTTTGGATGCTACTCTGATATGTGTGCACAAATCTTAAGTAGTGGGTGGGTGGAGTGGGTAGCAGGACAAGTATACTTAGTAATCCCTATGGTCCGGAGTTGTTGAAATATTAATTTTTGATAAACATAACCTCATCTATTTTTTCACTAATATTATTGTGATGGGTGGTTATGGTTGCGACCAGTGGCAAGTGCCGAAACTGACTAGTAACCATTTACTATTTATGTTATATAAACAACCTATAATTTTGTCTCTATTGGTGGCCATTTTGAATATTTTTATGGTTACTCTTGAATGTGCTCTGCTGTGTTTTTTCTTCATTTTTTGATGATTTACACTCTGTTTTGGTTCTTTTTCTGTTGATATCTCGCTTTCTCTTGGACTTTAAAACAATTGTTTAACTTTGACTTTACCTATAAGTGCAATATTAGGGGAAATATAAGTTGGGCTATGTTTATTACAAATCAGATCAGACTACTACTGAAATACTCCTCCCCCTCCCTCCCCCCTTTGACCCTCCACTACTTAAAATTCAGTGACTACTGAGCTAAAGTGTAATGAATAAATGATAAAATATTAACAGAAATAGCTGTTACAGTTAATACAATTACTTGTATATTACTTCTAGATTCAACCTTCTGGCACAGTGACCAGCCTCATTGCTCCACTGTCATCGGAATCACAATCTCTTCAAAAGGCTATTGTTACACAGGCTATAAGGCAGGTTGTCCTTTGCAAAGACAGTGATGGCAAATGTGGTTTGAGGCTTCACTCTGTCAATAGTGGTGTCTTTGTCTGCTATGTGGCCGCCAACAGCCCTGCGGCACTTGCTGGCCTCAGATTTGGTGATCAAATCCTGGAGATTAATAATGTCTCAGTAGCTGGTATGACTATGGATAAATGCCATGATATATTAAAGAAAGCTCCTGCTAATGGCATAACAATAGCGGTTCGTGACAGGTAAGCCCACAGCTTTTAATAATTTTGAGTTTTTATTGTTGTTAGTCTTGTAATTTACTTTGAGTATGCTAAAGGTACTATCTGAACTAGTTGTGGTTGGTTCTTTGTTTGTTAAATGGTATAAAATTTGTTTTCATTGATGCGACATTTTAATAACAAAACTCAATTTCAAAAGTATAATGTGATAATCCATTAATTTCAGGCCATTTGAGAGAACTGTGACACTGCACAAAGACTCCCTCGGCCATGTAGGTTTTCATTTCAAGGATGGGAAAATTGTTGGCCTTGTAAAGGACTCGTCAGCTGCTCGCAATGGACTTTTGACCGAACACCAGATATTGGAAATCAATACAGTCAATGTTGTTGGAATGAAAGATAAGGATGTATTGAAACTGATAAATGATGGACCATCCATTGTGAATGTCACAATTATTCCTTATTACATTTATGACCACATGATAAGCAAGTGAGTGTTATATTGCTCTGTTTTGTTTCTGTCAATAATTGTTATACAGATTATTAAATATAATAAACTAGCTGTCCCGGCAGATGTCCTGCCCTGAAAAAATAAAATTTAGAACCCGATTGCAGCGCCATTTACAGGGTCCATTGATATGTAAGCTATCCTATCTTTTAAGTTGGATCAAACTGCACATGGTGTGCAAATTTGATTGAAATCGGTTCAGTAGTTTTGGAGTTTATTGGCAACATACATCATGACACAAGATTTTTATATATATATATAATAAGATTATTCAAGTTATTGACCAACTTCACGGTTTCTGATTGGAGACTGTGACTGAAATTTTGCACACATGTTTATCGCGTGACAATGAATTAATGTGGTACCATTGAGCTGATCTGATGATGGAGTCGGAAGGTGGCCATAGAAGCTCCTGTACTAAACAATATTGGCCTGTCGTGTTTGGACTCGTTTTTTGATGATGATTGATGATTTGATGATTTGCAATAATATAGTATACACATCAGAATAACACAGGCGATAATTTATAAATACATATTGTGAATTTTCCAAAATATAACCCATTTTCCACGACGGCGGGCGCAGCTAATTTTATAATAATCATCAAAGTAATAGGCATCAGATGAATGCCTGATCTGATCTATATAATCCCCAATCCAGTCCCAGCTAAAGTGTGGTTTTGTTTTCTGAAAACAACACGGTTATTGCATCAAAACAATCCATAACTTTCACGTACATGTTGTTTGAGGAATATTTTTTGGGACAAAACATTACTCTTCAAATTTCTGACAATCACTTTTATCTTTTTTTTGTAAGCTAAGACAATATATAATGCATATTTTGCACTAATTTCCTTTATATTAATTCAAGTACTAATTAAAAATTGCGAGGTGCCTTGGTACCAGAAACCATAATCACTTTCCAAAAAGTCTGACGAAAAATTTTGTTTCAAGTTTGGGTATCTTTTTTTTTCTTTTTTTTTTTACATGGGGAAATGCGTTACCGCACCGTCAGCCGCGCGGGGATCATGCGCGGCCGGTGTGTGGGGCTCCCCGACGCCGGTTCAATACGACCGGCTGCCGGTATACCCACTAAAACCCCATGGGAGCCTTCTTTCCGCCTAGCGCCGGGGTCACGGTATGTGCGCGAGCTTAACCCGCGACCCCGGCAGCGGCTGGCCGCCTCGTAAGCAGAGGCGGCCTCTCCTGTGTGCGGGCCGGGGAATGGTGTTTCCCCGGCCCTGAGAGGGAGTCCAGGGCGGCACCCCCTGGGGGAAAGTTTGGGTACCTAGTTAACCTAGTTGTAACCTGTACTAAAAAACAATAATTTAATATCTTTACATTTTTGCTTTTGGGAAGGGCTTGTATTTGTTTACAGTTTTTGTAAGTTATTCAAATAAGTTTTTTGTTTTCAGGATGAGTTCAAGCCTTTTCAAGGGTCTGGATCGCACTTCAGCGGCTTAATATGTCAAGACAAGAAAGAGTTACTGGTGTCTCACAAAATATATTAATTTTTATTCTTTATTAACAATTCACAAAAATGGCACATTATATTGAAAAATGAAAAATATTCACTGTAGTTTTTAATGTTACATTTACACTTTTAGTTGTTAATAGTTAGTAATCATTTTTAGTCGTAAGGGCTGTGAAAATGTAAAGCGATTGACAGGAATATGATGTCCTAGGTGTTATTTGGATTTTGTTCAAACACTAAAGACAAAAAAAACGTGTGCGTCTCGAGACGCCCAACAGAAGTGATAACTTGCCTGAGAAAAAGGAAGTCAGTCTGCGCTGTAACGCGTTACGTAACGAAGCAATTTACCCTCTCATAAGAAGTTATCACTTCAAAACTACAATAAATACTGTATTTCACAAAGCAAGCGGTTCGGTTATGACAAGTGTGCATATTATGTTTTTATATTTATGTGGTCAAAATTGATATCTAGAGCTATAACAAAATTTAAATTTATTTTTAAGTTATTTAGTTTATGCATAATATTCGCTAAAAGTGTATTATTATGTTTTATCTTGGTTACCGAAATTCCCATGACAGTAGTGCTTTTGTGAAATTATGTAATTTTCCAGATTATGAAATGGTCAGAAGTAAAAGTTCGTTGAAGCGGATTATTAATTCAGATTTTATTTCAATTTTCGACTACTTAGCTGTAGCTGTTGTCTTCAGCAGTTGTATGTATGGTTCTCGGTGATCTTTTTATAAAAAACAGCTTTGGAACACTACAGCAATTGAAACAATTATAATTATATTCAACAATTGCAAAAACTCAAGACTTAAAAAAAGCTCATTTAACATGCTCACTTTAACAAAATTTTGTATGATTTCATAAAGGTCTTGCAAAGTAGTTTTCTCATATGTTTTTTGTCATTTACATTCCTTTATATACTCACAGAAACAAACTGCATCAAAGTGCAAGATGACTTCCAAATAAATAACGATATGAAATTAAATATTAAGGATTATGTTTTGTGTAGATCCAGCGTCCTAATTTTTAATTTAAACAAACTTTATCGGAGATTTATACGAGTGTTAAACTCTAGTATACAATTGAACTTATTTATGCAAAATGGAACCAGCCCACATGCTCACAGTTTTCAGAAAAAGCCGTTTTTGTTAAAATTTTGCATACAAAAGTGTCTATATTTAAAAAAAAAATAGAATATTGTATATTATATTTTGTCCCATATATTCAAGTACAATTTTAATGTAAATAATTTCAAATTGGATCACCATGGGTCATGGATGTTACTATAATTTATTATACTCTTGGTGTTTTGTGGGTTAGCTACTTTGTGATAAAAATGTTTTATTCTGTAACTGTTGTCAGATCGTTATGATTTCTATTGAGCCGATAGAAGGTGCATTTTGAAAGCCTTCTGCATCCTTAACCCAAGTTTGGCATATTTGTGGATTGGTTCTGTTTTGCATAGGTAGATCCAAGTAGAACCTCGTATAACCTATGATGAATTAGATCGTAACTTTAAAGAGTCATTTTGTTTTTGGACTAAAACAATAGATGTGTTCAAGTAAATGTATTTCGTAAATATGTTTCGTACTTGAATGTTACCTGAATCTTCGAGGCTGTAGATGTTTCCGTCAGTATATTCATAATAAACTATTGCCAAGCAAAACTGCCCAATTTTGATAGTTGACGTAAATACCAAATTATATTAATATCAATATAAATAAATAATTGAGATTATTTTATAAATCGCCTCTTTGCTTCAATAATGTGTTATCGTGAAAATTGAAATTTTATAAAAGAGCTTTTTTAACCTTCAATAAATAATTCTACTGAAATGAATAACTTCTTTTTTAATCTAAAGTGTATTTTAAAGGTTACAAATATAAGTATATTCGTTTTAATACAATTATATTTAATTTTCTAAAATTTCAATTTTCGTGATAACAGATTATTGAAGCGAAGAGGCGAAATGTTTTCCTAGATACGTTGCCATAAGTTTAATGTTAATTGTTAGATAATTATTTCAAGTTGTATTCATAATTTTAGGAGGATATTTTCTTGTTTCGATAGGTGAACATTGGTTGGCATTATTTGTAAGATTTAATAATCATTTAAAGCCTATTGTGACAAGAAAAATATTTATTGTATTTTTATACCAATAAAAATGCGAAAATATTTTTTCTTTCATTTCTTATAGCTATTTACTTACAAAATTAATTGATTTGTATGGAAGAGAAATACAAAAATGACCATTGCGCAACAAAAAACGTAATAATAGTTCTTAATTCTTAGATGGCGACGGTATATATATCGCGCCACAGATCTTTTGTAGTTTTTTGACGTTTTGTTATTTAATTTTTTTTATCAGTCAATAATTTCTAAATGTCTGAAAACTTAGGCTGATTTGATCTAAACATATAACATAATATTATCTAGATATAAAGTATTAAATTATGAGATAAGTTTTTCAGAGTTACGTTTTCATTTTATGGTACTCTTCCATACTGTATTAATTGCTTATACAACTTCCTTTTTAGTACACGCAATTTACGAAACGTCTGCATCCCTTATAGCGGATAAGATTACCCTATAATATATGCACAATCATACGTTTAATTAAGAGCAAGCTAATTAATATCAAATAAATTTATCAACCCGTTTTATAAGTAATATCTAAGATAAACAAAAACATTTTCTAATAAATAATTCTAAGCGGATTCTGGAATGTCCAATTTGGTTTCAAAACGATTTCCGGACACGTAAAAGACTTCGGTATGAAGAAACTGTCGTGCTCGCTGGGAGGACAATTTTTTCGTGCAAAATATTCCATCGGGTACATGCTCCAAAGGATACCTGAAATTTTAAACAATAAAGATTAGGACTCATGTTGTAGAATGTAGGACATATGCAAGACGAAACTTTAAATTATAAGTGAATAGGAAAAATTAAATATGTGGCCTATTGCATTCGAAAATGCGTTCGATTCAAGACAGAATTTTTATGTTAAATGGCGGTTTGCGAGGGCTGTTGTTAAACCTAAAATTAATAATTTAAAGGTCACTTAAGAAATAAATATCAGTCCAAGAACATTGCACCATAGGTATATTTGTAAGTGGTGGTTTATTTCGATATTTAAATTTCCCCGCTATATTATATATATAATTATGCTAATTTTACAATTACCACGTGATGATGATGAAAGTCTATATGTAATGTAATGTAAAAACAATCAGGCGAGAAATATTTTTTACCCAGTGCACGCTGTGTGACGATTCGTATCAACAATGTGGTGAGTACCTTATTGAACTATCGCGCTTATGGACTGACTCATGATAAAAGGACTCTGAACAAATATCAGACACGTTTCCTATAAAAGTATTTGAAGTACTCGTTCGTACTCGGATCGTTAACAACACGCCGATCTCAGAATTAATGACAATCAGTGATGACGGCCGAGTTCAATGTGAGTTAATTATTAGGCAAGGAAATGCCGTCGTAGCCTATAGTGAGAGGCCCCAGCCCAGCAATGGGACTTTTATTGGCTCTTATTAGTATAAGACTGAGTATTCATTCTGTGCTACAAACACTTTTCCTTACAAGTGCAGATAATGCGCAGCAAGTAGCGACTCAAAAAGGCTAAAAATAAATGAACTGGGAATTAATTTTATAGATAGATTTCGCACTTTCGATGCAGCAAATGTGAAGTTTGACGCAAACTAAGATAATTTATGTTGTAATTGGAATTTTGACTATTCTTACCGTTTCCAAGAAAGAACGAAATCCATATAAGTAAGTTTAGGAATTCCGGGAATCTACGTCCGCTGGCTGACGTTAGAGGCAGAAATAATAGACCGAAAACTACAAATTCGATCAATAGAACCGGGAAGAAAAATCCAAAAGAAAAAGCAATTATCACTTCGTGAGCCACAGCTGATATCTGAAACAAAATTGAAATTATATCATTCGTTTATAATTTCCAGTCACCAGGATTAAGAAGTATAATCAATTATATTTTTAGATAGTTTTTAACCACCTCGTTAATTGTAGGTAAATTGGAGATGTTTTTATTTCTTGTTTTGTTTCAGTATTACTAGTTGGGTTCGTTTTTCTTAGTCAGTAGAAGAGAAGATGAAGTTACGAACTAATACTAAGCGTCGCCATCCAATGCGGCAACGTCGGCAGCGTTTTGGGAACGTTTCGGACGAGAGACAGTAATTTGGTACAAACTTTGTGTCTAAAATTTCCCTGTTTTTTTCTTTAATTTTAGTTTAGTAGGTAATTTATGAGTTACAATTTCTATCGAGCCGGATGATGAAATTTTTCTTGAAACGGTACATTTTTATAATGTATAAAACATTTTGATTATTAATTTCCTCCAAATAAAGAAATAACATGATTTTTTTCCTGTTATGTTATATTAATTAATGACGGAAGTCCTAAAACATTTTTAAAATTTTTCTTTTACGGTATTCGATTTTTAAAATTTATTACTCAAATAAAAACATACATATTTTTTACAAATATCTACATCTTGAAACGAAGAAGCTAAAAGTCCGCGCTTTATGTACAATTAATAAATATGAGGTAGTTTGAATTATTATTTTTCTCTAGTACCAAGGGAGCGGGAGAGAGCAAAAGTTACGTTCTAAGGGCGTCTTATTTTTAATCTTAGTGTTGCTACTAAGGGATTGTTGCAGTTCATTAATTCAATTCAAGACGGGAAAATATACATATTTATTCCAAAACCTTATACTATTTATGTATTTATATGTACTAAAACAACAGTTTTTGTTTTCAATACATATATGTATTGAAAACAAAAACAATTGAACAAATATAATTATAATAAAATATATAATTATACGGGTGCAATCATAAAAAAAATGAATAGATTAAATTGGCCAAGTAGTTTTTTGTAAAATCATAACAAACAAAAAGACAAATATATTTTTATCCCGAAAATTTACATATTTCGGGATACTTTCGCATTTATAATATTAATAGGGATAGGGATTTAATCGACCATTAGCTGAATGCCGTAATAAGTGAACCAAAAGAACTTACGAAAAACACAATAAACGTGGACAAAGGCCGGCCTGCATGAGGGACTAGTGGTTTGTAAATATTATAATGCAGCCATGAATGCACCACACGGTTCCAGGCGCGGTAGTATCTGGAAAAGCTGGACGTAGTCCACCAATCCTGGAATCACAATCGACTAAACCATTATATGTGCCATACCAATGTGCTTCGAGGGTATCTACTATCATAAAGAACTAATAATAAAATACATATTGGAGCCATGTCAATACTATGACGAAAATAAAGCGGACTGTATGGTTAATATGTGCAATGTCGGTAGGCCAAAAAATAACAAATGCAATATTCATTTATACATATGAATGTTTATACATTTGCGTTGTGTGTTTTTTGAATGGCTGTAATGTGGATAATAGAATTTCTTACCGCTTTTTCTTCCGAAGCAGTAAACATAGAATATTTAAATGACCTTCAGAAAATATTGAACAAAAAATCAATCTCTTGTCACATAAAAAATACAGGTGAATTATTATAATTAAGCAGAACAATTTACAGGTAACACCGTTTTCAAGAAAATAACAAACTACGGTTCGATGGCAATTGCCATTCCTATAATAAGTACTCGTACACTTGAAATAAACATGTCTGTAATGCAGTCAAGTTTTTTTAGGTAAAGTTCCGATAGACAATTGAACTAACACAAGATTAATTAATATTAATCAACAGAGAGTAAACAAACCTTGTAAATTATATCCTCTGAATGTTTCCGTTGCGGCCGTGTAGACAAGTGGTATTAGCTCTTTATTAATAGAATAGAAAATGTATGGGAATGACAACGTTACGCATGTATCATATCATTCCCATACATTTATTCTAGTAATTAAGAGCTAATGCCATTTGTCTAAAGGGCCTGTATTCTCAACTCTGAACTTAATTTAACCAAGATCGTTGTTCTACGAAACAATGAGAAACTTCTAGTCTAATCAATTATTGGTTGGTTGATGAGTTGATTCAAAGAACTATTTATAATGACTCTGATAGTCTATCTAAAGTTTATTTAATTCCGTCGAATAATGCACTGACTGTTTTGGATAAACCAATCAAAATAGTGGCTATAAATATTGGTATAAACCAAGGGACGAGAGTAAATTGTTTCTATCGTTTGCTGTTCAGATGCTTAGACTGTGGGGTCGTGAGGCCATGAGTTAGACGTTCAAACAGCACTCAAAACGCTCAATCTACTCTTTCACAAGGCTACTGCTTATGTCAGACAAATTAATAAGTATGGTCATTCACCGAGGAAACGTAGATGACAAGATTTATAAGAACGGTAACATTCTGGGCACCTTAGAAGACCTTTTATCTCGGATGAATATTTTATTTACCTATATGTATATAGTTATAGTTTAAGGGATATAAGGGATTATTGAAATCTTCTTCATTATTATTTAACAATAATTATTATGGTATAGCAGTAATAAACCTGGAATGTCGGCGACACATTTTTTGGAGTAAGTTTGTAAATTAAATATTTTTTATAAAAGAAAAAAAAATTTCTATTGAATTCTTCATTATACTTTACATGAAATATTACATATTTACAATACAATATTCGGGATTCTGAGTTAACGTCTCAACCGTTGAGACGTCAACGTTAAAGGAATATAGAAAATATTTACTTCATAGAAAAGCCTGTCGCCGAATCGGAGCATTTCAGCAAAAGCGTTGAGCCACGCGTGAAGGATGCCGTAGAATCCGCACAAAAACGATATAACACCGGGGAGAACACATGCGAACATGCCTCGTACCACAGTCCCGGCTTCGATCTGGAAAATTATAAATTGACAAAATCAAATATTAATAAAAGACATTAAATATATTTATGCTGGTGTGCACCGACGTTTAACCAACGATTAAAATAATATAATTCCTGTTTATGCATACATTTTTAGCGATTATTTTCGTTCAACCATCGGTTAAAAGTCGGTGCACACCAGCCTTAGGACTCTAAAGCCATCTTGGTAACATAGAACCCTAGCGAAATTGCCATTGTCACCTGTGCCGGATAGGCTGGACTGGATTTCTAGTAATTTTCTTTTGCAAACCAAAGTAACACTCGTATGTTCTTTTCCCCCAACATGTTGGGGGATGAAAAAATCCTCAAGAATTTGGTAAATAATTATTTAATAGATAACGAAAATCAACATTATTTATCCCAATATTATTATAAATTCCTCATTAAAAAGGTCAAAAATCACACAAATATAATCATCACACAAATATTATCACACAATAACACAAAATTATAGATTTATCAAAGTTTCATGATCAATTTAAAATACGAATTTATCAGAATCATAAATGAAATTCGACTATAACTTTAAGCCTTTAATTTCAGAATTTATTACTCCAACTTTGTTAACAAAATATTAGTAAGGTCAGGAAGTTAATTTAGTGCTCGTAATTAAAACACAGGGATTATCTTACCTGGCTATTCTTCCCGTAATCAGACCAATAGGGCAAAATAAACCGCTCAGCGAGGAAACTGTTATAAAATATGATCGCGGCTACTTCTGAAAAGTGGAACAACACCACGCTCCATCTGATTTTCTTTGTCCTAAATATGGAAAATTAACGCTTTAATGAAGTTTCGGACGGCTTCATTGAATCGTTTATATTGAATTTGCTTTATATAACTTTACCCCCAATTTTCTTTTATTCATTAAGCTTTATTTTCTTTTTGAATAGACTTTTGACAGTTGCTTAATAAAGTATTTTTGCCTTTTGTCGGTGGTTTATATATGTTTATTATGGATATACACATTTTACTTTCCATCGGTTAGATTTTGACATTACTTGTATGGAGCTTATGTCAAAGTTTAACCCCTAGTAGGGTAAATGAAGGATCGGTAAGATGTAGAAACCGATCTTTAATTTAACTTTCATGCCCATGCTTTTTTGAAAGCATGGTCGTTTTCATTACAACCAGTTTTAAATATAATGGAAAAACTATTGCAGAGTATAAGATTGAAGTTAGAATATCTTTAAATAGGCTCTGAAAACCTTATAATGTATTAATTATCTTGAGATGCTGTTTGCTACTAAAGCAAATCTTCATTTCATAAAACCTCATTACATCAAAACATTATATTATTAAAAATCACTCATGTCACTCGCCTTACATACGTCTAAACATCAACAAATATTAATTGCTATTAAAACTAAAACTACATATAAAACTTGTAAAACCACAAATATATATAGAAATTCGAAGCAAATTGTTCAATTTAATATATCATCAAAACATTTGGCCCTAATCGACCCGGATTAAACCAGCAGTTACAGATTATTATATTTTCGGAAAAACCAATCTTCAAAATGTCTATTTCACAACTAAAATCAAAACGTACCTCAATCAAGGGAAAGCTTACGCGACTCTACAACTACATTCTACAAGAAAGTTACGACATATCGCAAATACAAAACAGATACAACGATTTGGAAAAAATATACGATCAATATGATAAAATTCAATCATCAATAGAAGAATTAGAAGACGACGAACAAGCACATCAACAGGATCGGGAAGCAATAGAAGACATATACTACGCCAGCAGGGCAGCTTATAGCCGTATACTTGAAACCCAGGAGGCTTCGCAACCGCGCATAGCCCACTACAATAGGGAAAGTATACATCACATTAAACTGCCACAACTCGAACTACCATCTTTTGACGGCAAGCTGCAGGAATGGAATAGCTTCAAGAATATTTTTATGCTTACCATCGACGATGCTAACATACCGCCAATACAGAAATTAGTATACCTTAAATCATTACTGAAAGGTGAAGCAGCTGCACTGGTAAGCTCCCTACTTATCACCGAGGACAACTATACCAAAGCTTGGGACATATTAACCACCAGGTACGAAAATAAAGTTATAATTGTAAATCATTATTTGAAATCGTTTCTAAATTATCCGCATATAACTAGCTACAACCTTCAAGATTTTCTTATTACGTTACAACAAAGCATAGATTCGCTAAACGCAATGGACATCAATACATACACCTGGGATTTACTTCTGGTTTACCTAGTCACTCAGAAACTGGACAACTCCCTCAGAGCTGCATGGGAATTAAGCCGAAAGGACACATCTTTACCGACCTTCACTGAACTAATGCAATTTTTAAACATGCGAACGACAGCTATCGATTTAATTAATGACAGAAACAAAGATCACAACATGTCAGATTCTATCAAACAAAAAGTGTCATATACGGAAACAGTTATTCAAAATGAAAATATTTGTGTATTATGCAAAGAAAACCATCTAATATACAAATGCCCGGAATTCTTAAAATTTACTCCTGAAGAACGAAACGAGTATGTAAAACATAATCATCTCTGCTTTAATTGCCTCAAACTATATAAAGAAAATCACAAATGTTCAAAGCACAAATGTGTTACATGTCGCCTTCGACACCATTCTCTACTGCATCTGGATTGTCCACCCAGGAAAGCCAATATCTTTCATTCATCTTTCACATCAAATATTGCCAATAATAATGTTCCACTTTTGCCATCAACTTGTAACCATGCATCTTTAACATCCACAGCCTTACTTACACCCTCAAAATCAACGTGCCACCAGCAACCATACAACAATAAAGGAATGTCAACCGTTGTTCATAGATCAGTAACTGAACCAAAAAAATAACAAATATTTTTCTACAAGTAACTAACTAATTATTTGGCTGGATTGTCTCAGTTCCTGTAACTATAGATAATAATCAAGCCGCAATGACATCCTTTTCGTGGCGAAGGAAGGATTAAACATTTTATGTTCAATACAATCATCCTTATCTTCTAACCTATTCTTCCTTTTTTCAGACAATTCACCAAGTCAGACCCATAAACACACAACCTTAAATACATCCTCCGAACACTCACATATCACACAATATCACATCACGACCTACTCAGACTCATTTAGGCATATATTTGCCAGTTTTTCTAACTTTTCTACCTGTACATACATCCACATCTTATAATATTAATTTAATTTTTAATGGTCCTTTGAGTTGTTTTTAATTTCGCTACTTATTTATTGCTGCGTCACTACGTAACATGTGGATGCACTAATCTTTTAATTTTCAACTATTCTATAAGTTATGTTTGTACATATTTCTCTGTGTTTCGGGAATATGTTTGCTACTAAAGCAAATCTTCATTTCATAAAACCTCATTACATCAAAACATTATATTATTAAAAATCACTCATGTCACTCGCCTTACATACGTCTAAACATCAACAAATATTAATTGCTATTAAAACTAAAACTACATATAAAACTTGTAAAACCACAAATATATATAGAAATTCGAAGCAAATTGTTCAATTTAATATATCATCAAAACAGATGCCCTAAGAGTATAGGGTATATACAAACAGGCGATTTTACAAAAAAAAATACTATAATACCACTGGCACAATTTGCTTATATTCAAACCAACATTATTATTATTATTTCTTATATTATAAATTTCTAAACATGCCGTGTCTGTACATTGAATCTATTAAAAAACCGGAATACACTATAAAATTGATGCAGAACAAGATTATTTTTTTAGACTTGTTTGTTTGTCACTTTGTTTGGGATTCACGTAAAAACTAATAGACCGATTTCGACGCGGTTTTCGCTTATCAAAAGCAAATCTGCGCTATTGTTTATCCCGAGAATCCTTAGGGACTTTTTCTGGGAATGATTTAAAATTTCCAGATAAAAAAAACGAATTCTAATGCGATTTTTACTGACCCATAGCAAATTTTATCTAATCAAATGTGTGATACTTTTCCCCATAGAACCTCACGAGAATTCCCGGAAACGGTTTGAAGTTGTCCGGGAGATAAAAATTGGCTTTTTTCGGTTGATTTTTCACATAAACGATAGGTAGCTTACATTATTTTTTAAACGCATACTTTGAGTCCTGGGAATCCCGCGGGAATTTGAAGTCAAGTGTTTACGGAGTCGCGAGCATAGCCTAGTGAAACTGAAAATAACTATGTAACCTAACTATAGATTTTATACCAGATACTGAACTGTAATGTTGATTCGCAGTGCTAATTATGAGCCAGGCCTCTATTCGCTACTAGCATCAAAGAGTTTCTTACTTTCTTTGATAAAGCCCTTTGTTGATTTTTCCAAGGCACTTAATATTTCAAGTTTCAACTGCTCGGCACAGATATGTAAGCTTCGATACTGAGTTGTGTGAGGTCTTCAACTAAAGAGGCATTATTGCCAGCCCTGGGTTCACTCATTGGAAGATTTGAGGCAACCAGAGTCTAAACCTGTTGTATCCCGCACGAGCGGCTTTCTTGCTTTCCAAAGTACAAATTTTAATGATATACTGTCCGGCCTCTTGCAGTCGTTCTAGAGCAGCTGGGACGCCAATGCTGCGATGCCGATGATGCAAGCCCTTAAGGCAGATGATATACCTTGAGGCCTTTTTACGTGGTGAAAACCATTTATGGATTGCCCACCGTAAGAGAAAACAGTGTGGTTTTATGGGACTCGTCAGTTACTTTTATCGAAATACCCACTAAAAACAGCCCTCCCATCGTCAAATGCCATGTACAGTACAAGTAATTTACGTGTGCACCATCCATAATCCTACAATATAGATATAATCACGCCTAATATAATCAAACCTACTCTCAACTTCCAAGAATCTAAAATTGTAAACTACTTTTATGTTTTTCAGAATAAACTTTTTAATTTCAAACGTAAAGGATTTTTTTCTTAAGATATATCTCTAGGGACATAAATCTTAACATACCTCGGATATGTGTCTCTGTAGACCAACGTAGGCGCGAACAGATAATATACGTAATGTATGAATGATGGCAGAGGTAGATCTTCTTTGTGACATCGTGGACCGCACACAATAACCACCGAGTGGATTTTCATTGCAAATCGAAACTGAAAAAAGAAATACTTTAAATATTTTAACTGAATGGTTGCCTTTTTAAATAATCATAGGTGGTTCACACATTGCTCACGGATGAAGATTTTAGACAATAACATATGTGAGGAATTGGTTTTATAGAAATGTCCAAACGTCTTTTGATTTTGTAATTTAGCTATTGAATATAAGTCGTACAAGGATAAAAAATCATTTCACTGTTTCAAATTATCTCTAATACTAAAAAATAAAAAAATCAATATATGCACATGTTCGTAAAAATGTATGTATGTGTGTATCTGTACATTGAATCTATTAAAAAATATTGGAAAACTATATAAACGTTAGAGAACACTATGTATTTTTTAGATTTGTCTGTTTGTTCGGGATTCACGTAAAAACTACTGGTACGATCTCAATGCGGTTTTCGCTGATCAACATTAATAATTAAGACTACTAGACTATTAAACACTTAAACTTAATATCCGTGCTATTTTTTATCCTGGGAATCTCCCGGGATTTTTTTTGGGAATGATTTTAAACGGCCCAATAAATAAATAAAAAATTTCAATGTGATTTATTCACTGATCGATAGTTTTTTTTTATGTATTAAAGTGTGTGATATTTTTATCCCGGGAATTTTCCCGGGAGCGGTTTGTTTGTTGTAGTTCTTCGGGTGCGCTAAAATTAGCTTATTCCGACAAAGTTTTCACTAAAACAACTAATAGCTTACGTTGTTTATTAAATGTGGCGGTACTTTGCATCCCGAGAATCCCACGGGAATTTTAAATCTAACGAGGACGAAGTCGCCTACTGAAATTATATAATGATTAAAATGTGGTCTTTCAAAGTCACGATCGTTTGTAGATACATAATAGAATTAATTTGTGAAAGAGGTAAATTAAGTTTTTAATTAAACTGCGTAGTTACTTTGATCACTCAAACCTAATTTGAATGGTTAGCAATCGTTGGTTTTAATATAACTGCTTTGTAAGATACTTTTAATTTGCGGAAATAGTTAATAATTCCCGATAATAGCGTTTTTACTTAGGTTTGTGAATGTTATGCTACTTTCAATTTATTTTATAAAATACATTTATTATCCTTGTTTGAATACATTTATATATTCTTGAAGGTTTTGGGTCTAAACTATGAGAACTGCTTACATTCAGTCACAGCAGCGAACAACAGAGAACTGGCTATCGCAATGCAGGAGCGCTCATATTAATAGTTGCTTTATGTTGCTCACACGTTATTCATCTCGCTCACAAATTGTGCTATGTATTGCACTAGCTGTATGACTTTATAATATTTGTACATAAGGTTACTGTTGCCAAAATAAAACTAGACTACGAGACACCAAGATGGCTACCGACCCCCCGTGACCTCTGCCGCCGGGATTAGGGCGATGTTGAGAGGTCGCGAACATCTCCTATGCTGCAGATTGGCCATCAGACGCCACAGATAGCCAGCTAAAGCCCGCGATGGCTATCGAAAACCGCAGACTGGCCAACCATGCCGCAGACGGAGCCAACGTGAAGCCCGCGATTGCCACCGAAAGCCGCTGATTGGCCGACGCGAGCCGACATACCCCTATATGTCTGGCGGATCCCGTACCCGTCACTGGGGGGTAATTGCCCCCTTGCGAAATTAAACCGGGGCAAAGAGCGACAGCTTGAGGCCCCATACCGGCTCTGCCTCCCTTAAGGTAGAGACGATGACCTATTCAAGCAATAATACTAGTTCACATAAGTTTTTTTCAGGACTGTTATTCTACCATTCGCCAGGCGCTACGATCTTCAGCAAACTGAATAGAAACTGCTATGAGCGTGCCTGTCTCATAGCAATTTCGAAAGGGGATGCGATTTAGGCTCTGTGGGTAAGTTTTATCCGGGGCATGCCAAAGGCTACAATTTTTGGCCTTAGCCAAGAACAGAATCTTAAAGTTACTTAGTGACGGAGTTATGATTTTACCAGTGAGGTCCACGGTACTATGAACTGAAGTCAGGAAGGCAGGTAAAGCTACGTCTGAAATTTTTCTTATTTCTAAACCTCCTAACGTAATACATAGGCAGGGAGGCATATGCGATCTTCCAAACGTAAGCTTGATGTGGTGGTCAAGGCGTTTCTAAGAATAGAGTCCAATAATGTATATGATATTTCATAAATAATCTATATATACTACATAAGTTATCAATTTCAATAATATCAAAAATGAGTAAAGTTTAATGAACTCGAAATAAAATTTGTTTTGATAACCTACTGTCGACCTAAGGTTATCTTAAGCTAATATTTTATGTTTTTGGACTTTGTTTAGTGTATGGTTTACGGGACACTGAATATTGTATCTATTTATAATTTTTTATTCGATATTTTGAGCGTAATAGATGAATCAACCAACTTGAATTAATTTGGTAGAATGTCACAGAATTTAAACGACGCGATGATATTTAATGTCATTGAATATTTCAAGTCTATGTTTATATGGATCAATTTGGTTGATTCCGATAAATTGAAAGACTGATATAAGCCATCTAATATTGGTATATGGTTCCATATCCATAATACTGATGAAAACCGGTACTAATTCGTTGCAGGTGTCTTATTATTTTCTTATTACTTTATCTTATTACTTATATATACCCCTTACAAATTCTTGGAAGCAATTAAGCAGACCGTTTAACGATTTCAACAACCAATGGGTGGCATGTTCTTAGGAGGCCATGTCTAACTTACAAATGGATGAGGGTCGGTCAGTCGGAAATACGCCAGTCGTGTTCTGATGCGAACGAAGCGATGCTTAGTGAACTTTCAGAGCAAGTATATTATATTGACGAATTTTGCGCGATTTATGTGATAATGATTTTATTTGTAATGGCTATACTTGTAAGAACTGTGAATTACGTGTGTCCTTTGTGATAATTCCAATAGCATTTTGGAATTTACATCCTAAAATCCCCTACAAATTCGTAACAATACGAAGCGTGCAATAGCGTAATGAATATGCAAAAATTAATAAAATATATATTTGGATATGCTAGCAACTTCACCCATGCTTGATTTGCTATTTCCATGGGATTTCCGGGACACAAAGTATCGCAACACTTAAAAAATAATATAAGCTATCGTTTTAATGAATAATGAGTCGCTATCGATCATTAAATTTTCTATCGATGACTAAACTAAACACATTGAAATTCGATTTGTTTTGCAATCTGGCCGGTTTAAACAATTAGCAGAAATAGCATTTACATACTCTATTCCAGTTGTTTCTTTTTCTTGCTTCAATGTACAGAAACGGCATGTTTAGAATTATGTAATGGACATGTAAAAAAGGTAAAGGGCATAGAGGCGAAAAGTGAAATGTTACATAAATCACCTGTGTGGACCCTTGTCAAGTATGGCTGCCACCAGTAAATAACGGAGCCGCGTGTTGCTGACGAAGCACTATTATTCGTAAAGCGTTCTGTGAAAACACCGTTCCCGGCTGCCGGTGATCACAATCACTTAGCAATTCCAAAATCCCACACTTTTAATTAATATATATGGTCAAAGTTTAAAATATTTGGATTAGAAGATCCCAAGCAACCCTATAACTTTTATATCAGGTTATTGGAAAATATTAATTTTTTATTTATTTTTATTATTTTAACATTTTCAAGACCATTCATTCCGGATGATAGTACTTTTTTTTCACTTATTAAATAGTTTTTTGTTCCGTAGTAGCGGGTCATGAATACTGTGCTCGGAACTTTTTTATCGTTGGGCATCCTAGTATTTCGGACATTCTAGTATATATAGAATCTCTACGTGTACGTTCATTTATGCAGCTCATAAAAATATTTCAAGATAATTAAAAAAATATGTACCTAATTATTAGTAAAGGTTGACAAGCATCATAATTACAATCATGTATAGTTCTATACTAACGAATAAATAAAATTGAAGTGTCTGTCTGTAATTTCAAAATATAATTCAATAATCAATTGAAAGTGCCATTCGTACAATAAATACATATATTTTTTCGATCTATCTACCTGAAAACATTTTTAGAAGAGGATTCGAAATTGTTAAATTTATGTGCATAATCCAGTTCGATAGATAAAAGAGATAAGATATACATACATTGTATATCCACAAGCTAAGTAATTTAAGCTTGCGTTATCGGTAATACGACGTACCACTCTGGGGCCGATCTGAGACACCCATAAAAGTAACGGAAAGTTAGTTGTAAGAAATTTACAATGCTAGAGTTGCACGCGGAGCCTCTGCATTCCAACGATCTCAGCCGGTAAAGGATTAGCCCACTTAAGCACAGAGACGGCCTATACACTCAGGATTCAGGAGAAATGAACAAATCACAAATATTTTACAGCACACGCGAAAGACGTCGAGAGCATCAGTTACTTTTTAATACGAAAATAAAAGTATTAAAGATGTAAATAAATTAACCACTTACCATTTCGCATGTGACAATAGCGGATGTTCCCAAAGCAGGTTCTTTTTGCTCAAACTCCATATTGGCACTCCAATCAAAATTATTTGCAAAAATGCCACCCCAGATACCCCAATATTGACAGCACTTGACACGTCTCTGCGATTAAATAAATTCAACCCATTATTGACCCAGTTAAAAGAATTTCGACGATTATCCTGCGAACTCGATGAAAAGTATAAATTTGAGGCTTTAAAACTGTTATCTCAATGTTACAGCCTACCAAAATACAAGATGCTTAATTAAAACTTTCTAAAATATTACTAAACTTTTGCTTACAGAATCAGTTTGAAGGAACTGCGTTTATTTAGACGAAATTCAATTTATTTCTTCAAAGTACCATTCTCAATAATATGGAACAGTAGTAACGAAGCAAAGTTTTATTATACCGATTCAATTCATTGGGTGTTGGTCAGATACTGTGTGTTAGGTAAGCAATACGGTAAAGGCGGGCTTATGTGGCAGAATAGAAGTTCGTGATGCGGCAAATTGGAAGGTGCAAATACTAAGGCCAAGTGTTCAATAGAATTCTACAGAATACTATGAATTACGGTAGATACAATCGCCTAATAAAGAAAATAGATCGGAAAATCGTCCAAATTCTACATTGAGGGCATTTAGCGACCAAATTAGTCAATAATTAAACTTCTTACAGAGCGGGGACTATTTTACGTTTATAGTAGTGGACGTGTTAAATAATATCTTATCAGTAATCCAACTCATTGAAAACAGCATTATAATGTAAGCAACCGATGTGGAGTGCGAGGCACGTGGTAGCGCCCAACCGACCCGACAAGCTTGTAGTCACCGCGTGAATTACACTATTACAAAACATCGCAAAACTGTTTATAAGAAATTTATTTTTAATTGAGCACTGGATTTAGTCTAAAAGAATGTTTTAAATAATATAAAATTAAAAAGCGAGAGAAGAATGATAAGTGTCGCCATCAGTGGTGTGGACTTCATACAACACGATTCCCCGTAGCCTACCTTTAAAATCTAGCGAAGCCATCAAAAGGTTGATAACGCCACGCATTCATTGGCGTTTACGCGTTCTGTTCAACATATATAACTAGTGTCTCTATAAATTAACTAGCGACCAAAAGGTCGAAAGCGCCATGAATATATTGACGTTTACGTTTTTTAATGGTGCATATATGACTACTGTATTACTATTTCTTACGCTGCGCGGATTTACCTTCGTATTGGATGACGAAGGAACTCATAACCCGATCGGTATCGGCTTTTGTTTCAAATTATGCGGTAAAATTGTATAATTAAAAACACATATTATAATAATAGAATATACATGGTGAGTTAAACGTATTTATTTAGAAATGTTTGTTTACAAAAATAAATCAGTATGCTGTGGTTCGCTATTATTTTTCTTTATTGTGTTGTTGTTTACGGATTACTCAGTTTTTTGTTCATTGCAGAAAGTTTTATCCCCAAAATGGCTTTAATTAATTTGGAATGCTGCTTCGCTGACTAATTGCTTTTTTATATTGGTAGCGGGGTCTTAATTTCTACGACAGCTTTGTAGTCGGCGCTTGCATCATACGGTGTTTTTTAACCGATTACCCTAACCGAATTTCCACCCCGCACCATTGGTCGTCATATTAAGTTATGTGGTATTCAGAATTATGTTGCTTGGCGATTGTCGTTTCTAGTATTCTGTTTCTATGAATAAATACTTCCAAACATATACCTAAGTAAATATTTGATCTGTTGCACTCACTATTTTTGCGCTTACACCTTTATTGTGTAAATTTTAGCTGTAATATTATTGTCATTCGATTAACACAGTCTGCAAATTGTTTACAGGGCATAGACTGTTTATATTCAAACAGTTTATTTCTGTTCAAAGTTTAAGTGAACTACAGGTGCCCTACATTTTCTTTATAAACATTTGTTTATTTATTAACTTACAATCATCTTTGACATAAGCCTATGTATGAAAGTGTATGTTGGCAACTGAGTTTGAGAGTTAGTGGTCAACCTATAATTGATTGATCTACTGTGAGACAATCCAAATATGTATTGTCCTAATCAATAAGTTACGTCATTTAAACAAAGTCTTATATAGTGTATAAATAAGCATATTGGGAATGATTGGCAGGTTGTCCTAAATATCACGGAAATAAAAAGAAGCATATACACCTACCGTCAATATGAAACTAAACAAGACAGAAAATATCGTGTTGTGTTTAAGTATATTTTAAGTATGTGCCTAGTTTATTACTTGTAAATATTGCAATTAGCGTATATTAGATATAAATATAATTATGTCAATTGACGCAGAAGAACCGAACAAAGGAATACCGCACCCGCGGTAGCCAGTATGCCCATTATATGGCAGATTTACTGCAATGGAATTGAAAGTGCAACTAGAAAACCAACAGAATGTGGAAAACAATTGTCAAGTAAAAAAGTAGGCATGAGACATGCTAGCTCAACATCCTGAATTATAATCGTGGCAATGGCGTCATGAGTGATTCTGAGGAACATGTGCATTTGAGACGATAGTAGTATCGATATAATAAAAGTGCTGTTAACATTGAAAAACCGACATTGTAACTAATATCTATGCAATAAGTATCGTTATTTTTCGTAAGTCGTGCTTCCTGCGAGCAGCGTGTGGTATTCAAATATTAAACTATATTCACTTATTGTGCAAGTATTCATATTGCCAGTAAAGTCAGTAAGCTTATGTTCCTTAGTTCAAACTAAATTTTGGCCCGCTTCCGAGTAAGCTAAGAGTTTGTTATTGAATAAACTTAGTTGTATACTGCATGTTCCACGTCATTAAATACGTTCATATTTTGATATCAATTGCGAAACTTAAGCACTTTGTTCCAACAGGATTCGATAATGTTATGCGATAATAGTGTACTGTTTACTACAGACATATTGGCGAGTTTTTATATAATTATTTAGTCATTATTATTATAATTTTTCTTACCTGGGTGTTTTTTAAATAATTTAATTCCTGCAGCATACGCTCGTAGTCCACCATAAAATGCGGTGACTACGGCGAATTCAAATAGCCATAAACGTGTTGCTCGACCCATATCACAGAACCCTTTTACTATTGCATTTAGACCTACATTTATTCTGAAAAAAGAAACTAAATATGTTACAGTTGCAGATATTATACGTATACGTTATAATGTTGGTTCTAGATGGTAATTGTTAGTATCTGTATGTATTGTCGAAGCCAGTATTTACAAGTGTTTGATGATGACAACAATTTAATTCAACCATAACTTATGTAATTCATAATATGTACACTTTCATGGTCGAATTAAATTGTTGTCCATCCATTCCAATTTAGAGAAGATCTTGTCGCTTATCGGCAACGTTGACCAGAGTGATTGTCATTCGCATAATAAATAATATTCTTCTTTTAATGCGACCTCACCTGCGTTAGAGTTAAGGTTTAGACCAGGGGTTCCCAAACATATGATGTATACTGCCCACTTTGAGAATAAATTATTTTTTAGCGCCCCCATTTTTTCACCTACTTATAAACCACTATAAATCAAATTAAATCAACTGATTATTGCAAGTTATATTAGCGGAGATTTAACATTCATTCTAAACGAGACTTACTATAGCCCGCAAGAGTTAACTTGAGACTTAAGCGCTTTAGTTAGTACACAACGGCGCTAAAGCTACACCTGGCTGCTTTTTCTGGGTCTCTTACGTTACCCTTTAGGCCTGCAGCGCCCACAAGGGGGCGTTATCGCCCACTTTTGAAAGGATGGTTTAGATTGACCGAATGCGTCTTAGTTAAAGCCGTAAAAATAACGCGGGTAACGCATATTTACATAAGTGTATAAGTGTCAATATTGTAATTAATAATGTCGCATCTCAAATACTGCATTAAGCCCATCGCCATATCTGCGTGACACGCCTATAACACTATCGCAGATGAATCCGCACCTTTGCAGGTCTATTTGACATTTTTGGCTTGCCAATCCTTTGCCAATTCAAATACGAAACATAATTACGAACTAAATGTCTTGATCAACGGCTAATGATCATGGAATTTAGTTCCTATATAATTATGTAATTTCGATGAGAGGGATATACGTAGAAAACTTCTAGCTTATAAAAAAGCTTTCGCGGAGTTTTAATTTTTGTATAATATACAATTTCTATAACATATAATACTTTTGTTAATTTTAATAATATGCGTAAACCACCAAAATTCTTCCGTCAGTTATAAAAAAACATGTTTTGGAAGCGCCTGCCTTGTTTGTTTCAAGAACAACAAAACATTTTACATAATTGTATGAACTCCTAAGAAATTATGCTATAACTCACTGCCAGCATTTTATTTATACGACTTTAACGAACTGGATTTTGCTACGCGTCTGTGTTTTTTATATTTTCTTCTTTGTAAATTTAGGTATATTAAACGATAGTTAAATTAGAATTACCTTATTTTCATGTTTGGAAATGGGTAACAATAGAATTGGTTATAAGCACATACCTATCAAGCTAGGTGATTGTTGATTTGTTCTTAAATCTCGTATTAGTTCAGAAAATAGTATAGTGACCTGATTATTTTAGCTATCACTTTGATATATATATACGCAATACACATATTGATCTAATAGATTAAATTACGAAACTATCGAGTCTGTATTTATTGTCACGAAATTTTTGATAAAAGGAAATCTCGAAAGAAAATCGTCTTGACGAAATGAAAATCTGTATTTTTATTAACAAAAATTCCAATACTTTAAAGTAAAAAAGATCCTAATAATCTTATTACGGTGTCAGCCTGTGTAACACAGTTGTTTGTCTTAGGAAAGAGAAATTAAGTTGGGCACACATTGAAAATTTCGCGTTATAGTATCTACTACTAAATAGGTGGTAGCACTACCCTAGGTAGTTAGCACTACCCTAGGCAAGTAACACTACCCTAGGTAGGTATTAGTACTTGCGAAAATATTTTGTAGAATATTGAAAGTGGAACGGAAGAAGAAAGTAAAATTTTAAAAATCAAGTTCTATCAACGAGTTAAATATCTTATAGGAGGTCACTCTTGGACCAATTTAAATATACCTATAATTTATTTATATTTAATGCTCTTAGTTTTTGAGTTATAGTTAATACATGTAAAGTACATTGTTTTCGGGTATTCAATAAATAAATATATACTATTAAAAGTTGAATATGGACTTTTTTACGAGTAGTATACCTATTGTATTTTATATACAAGCTGTTTATTCGCTTACTAATTTCAGAATTCTTTCTCCAAAGTATACTACTGTTTTTATATTTAAAAAAAGGAAAACGTGTGCCGGAAATAGAGAGATAAGTGTGAAGTGGGAAAACAAATTTAATTTTTAAATTTTATGTAGGCATGACTGACAATGACAACTTATTTTGAATAAAAACTTTTGAACTTGAATTTGGACAAAAATATCTCCAGGGAAATTAGTCTAAATAAAAACTATTGAATTTGAATAGCAGCATTCAGCTAAAAGGTAAGTTTTATCTTCAAATTAAATTTTTAGACACCCTATAGATATGAATAAACTCTGCAAGATTAATTCTGTCTGGGCAATATTTTATGCGTCGTTTAACGATAGATTCATTTCTAAAATACAAGCCTTAGATATGGTCATTAGTATGAAGGAATTGTAGGAAAAAACGTAATTAATTTTACTCTCTTACTGTCAAGAGGCCAAAACATAAACTACATTTCGGAACTCACTTAGAAAGTAGTATCTGTCTTTAAATAAATATGTTTAATATATTAAACATTATCTATTGTTATATAGGCCTTTTTGTGTGTGCCTCCTTTTAGGGGGCACGCTAATACTCGAAAGTTGTAAGTCTATAATTTTTTGTTTGTAGCTCCATTCCAGAAAACCTATTTAAAAAAAAAAACATTTTTTTTATAAAGGTTACCAAAGGTTTGTTCATCATTTTCGATTTTATGGCAATTATTCGATATTTTAAAAATTTCTTTATATATATAAATGTACTCATTGATTTCTTTTAGGGGCACTGCGTGCCCCCGCAATATAAGCCTTGGTTATATATATACTCGTACGTATATATTGGTATTCTATAAATGTGTCTGGATTTATGAGTTTTAAATTTATAAATAATTGTAACTATGTGTATTTAAATTATAGAGTCCTATCTTTTTTCTGCTCCATCAGATTAGTGATTTACAACACCAGATTACTAAAGAATTTCTTTAAGCTAGGTATCCTGGAAGAGATGTTATTAGCGATAAGGCCGCCTGTTACTTTGCCAAGAAGTACTGTAATTTTGGTTAGTATTTATATATTTTGATGAGTAAAGTGTTATCTATCTCTCTATCAACTACTTACTTTCCTTTCTCGACGAGATCATAAATAACTGTGTCAAACAGCAGCATTAACAATATTGCTACGAATATGTGATAGATAGCTTTAATGTGCAGGGAGTTATTTATCAATTCAGTAAGCGGCGATTCTCTTATTGCAAATTCTGGGCCATTTTTCCTTCCCACATTTACTGTTGCATTGTCCGTCTTTTCAGACTTAGTACCGGTTTTTGTCGTAATTTCCGACATGGTTTTTTTTCATTTAACGGTCTGAAATTAAGAACAAGATTGTGTTATTTAGTTTTATTACCTATTTAGTTACATTCAGCACATTAAGAACCTTTTGATATTTTAGTCGTGTGAAACTCCGGCTTTCCACGCTTTTTGATTTGAATAAACATCATCTTGTCGCATGAGAACTCTCAAAATTTTTGATATCCAGTTGAAGAGATCGAGGCGACGTCGCTACGTTAATTTTAGATCCCAATATTTCCCGAAATAACAATTATGATACCTGTTGCGTACGTACCTATATTTACCCCCATATTGTAAGTGCATGTATACCAATATTATAATTAACGGGTTATGGGTGTACTATATGATATGTGTACCATTAAATTCATAATAACAAAACGCACATAATGACATATGTACCAGGTCAAGTTTCACGTATATATCTAGATTGTCAAAGTAGTACGTACATCTAGTTGTGCACTACTTAAACATGTCTTTAGTTAAATCTATAGATGTTTGATACACGGATTTTATATAGAGGGGTGGTGGAGTGGGGAGGGGGTAGGAATAAATACCCCTACTACAACCTCTATGATCCGGAAATCTTGAAATATTTTTTTACTAAACAGATCACAACAATCGTTTCAAAGTCCAAAAGAAAGTCAGTAATCAATAAAAAATAATAAAAAAATATCGTAAATCGCCAGACATAAAGAAGTTACACAACAGAGCATATTCACATATACTATAAGCTGACGGACGGCTCAAAATTATTATTTTATTTTTCTCCATTGTTATCTAAAGTGGCTATGAATAAATGATTTTTTTTTATTATAAGAGTAACCATGATAGTCAAAAATGAAGACGAAATTATAAATCCTGTAAATAAAATAAATAGTAAATGGTCAGTCAGTTCTGGCACTTTTGGTCTGAAGCTAAAGTAACCTAAGCTCAATGATAGATCACTGTTTTAGTAACTGGTCGCGACCTTCACGTTCCATCACAATTATATTATTGAAAAAATAGGTGAGGTTATAGTTACCAAAAAATAAAATTTCAAGAACTTCAGACTATAGGGGTTGCAGAAAGGGTAAGTATAGCTCGCCCCATCCCACTCCGCCCAAACACTACTTAAATATGTATGTACGGATATCTGAGTTGCAGCCTTTGGGTGCGGTATAGATATAGGCACCTTTATTTTAAGTGATGGGAGGGGTGGAAGGGGGTTGAGGGGAGTGTAGGGAATACTTACCCCTTCTGCAATCCTATGGCAAGAAAATGTATAATCTTAAGACATTCATGTTTTTGTAAATGTAACCTCACTTATGGTTTCACTAATATTGCACTTATATCATAGGTCGAAAGTTACAGGTTCAGCATAAAAAGATTCTAAATAGTCCAAAAACCACGGCACCCTCTGTATAGGTTCATTGCCAATGAATGGAACAGTGCGCCCTTGGCAAGAATGGTAAAGAATGTCGTATGTATGTTTGTTTCACCAATTCTGCAATAAACGTACAAACAAAACAACGTTTCACATTGATAGACGTAATAAAACTGTTCCTTATCAGGCATTAACTTAAAGAAATATATTTTATAATACAATACACTTAAAAATTATTACGTTTTTCCACAGGTGTTCAAATAGTACATTACCGATTACCTTATCTCACAAAGCGTAATTCCTAAATCGTCAATTTGGCTGGAAATAACTAGCAATCTTATATACATTTAGCCACACAAAAATGAAATCAAAACCCGGATATAACCTCAAACCATAATAACATACAAAGAAAAATTATAATTGAATTTGTTAATTGTACGACTTAAAAGAAAAAAGTATGAATGTACAACTGCGAGACATAAATAAGAAATGAATAGTTTTGTTACCCGACTAAACAATCATTATACGCTGATATCATTAGTTAAATAAATAACTAACCTTTCACATTAGATATTGCTACATCAAACAAACACACAGTTCACTGATTAAACTCTCGTCTAATGTAATATCAGTTTGTTATTAAATAGTTCACTGCTGCCTCATATGGTTACTATAATACTATTAATTTGGAGGTACTTTTGATTTGCTCGAACATTTTTTTACACAGTTCACTATTTGTGTATTTAAGATTGATAACTTTTTGTTATGAATGGTTTTAAAATCACAATTTTTTCTACGAAGACGATATAGATAATACACTAGTGCTTGTAGATTTTAATTTTACACAAGCCTGCTCCCGCTGGCCAATGTATAACTACTCTAAACAATATTTAATTTTCTACTACCTATATTAATCACAACTGAATTGACGGCTGATAACACTTACTATCAATCGATATGTTAAAGCGATTTTGTTATAATGAGCCATCGATTACAATAATTCAATGGTGACATTAAGACGTTGCATCCTGATGTTCTGAGTTAAAATTACTGTTCTTCCCTAACTGTTATGCAAGGAAGATAAATAAGTAGGTACATAATTAAATCCAAGATATTTAGACGTACATATAAAAGAATTAGGATAATAGTTCAAAAGTGTGATCGATCACTCACACCCAAGTTGTAGATTTACGTTTTATCTTTATATTTTATCAAAATTATAAGAAGTCAAAACAAGTTGATCTAGGTGAATTGCTTAGGGTTGCCGTGTAGTTCAACGCTGTAGGCGTAAGGGGCTTGAATGTCTATAAAATATATATTCATATTCGATCTTATTCATATTGAGTTAGTAGGCTTCTTTAAGAACCTTAAAGAACCCATAAAAACTTGCTCTTACTTAATATGAATAAGGCGTTTAGTATACATGTATACTATCTTAGTAGTCTACCCTCAATTCATAATGTTTGCATTATTTTAAGAAAATACTAAGGATGATACGTAGTAAGATTTTAAGCAAAACAAAAAGAAATACATAAATAATGTCCAGTGTGACGTACTCGTTTTAAAGAGCAAACTTTAAAATAAACAGCAAATGCGGCCCAGCTGGGTCAGTGCCAACTCCACAATCACAATTCCTTTTACGGAATGAATAATTAATCTGGTCCTTTTTGGGTTTCCCTATTTAAACATGTTCTATTAAAATAACTCCCGTTTTCCTGGCAATTATATACATTTTTTAACGAATAGGTATGTTGTTTTCCTACACAAACAGGTATAGGAATAGGTATGTTGTTTTAAATGTTCAAACCTAGTTAATTTATCTAATTAACATATTCTCCTAAGATAATTAAGTGCTCTTAAAAAGTAATGAATTTTAAAAATTTCAAAAAAAAAGGAACACCAGTGTTTGATCTTATCTTAAAAGTATTCTGTTCATGACAATATCTCCGTGATCCTGCCACCTACGGTTCGCTCCAAAATATAAGTAATTTGTTTTCGAATATAAAATTTCAAACAAAACTATTCATTGATATTTATCACTTTGTTTATATAAAACTAACTAAAACGGAGAAAGAATACAATTTTCTGCGGCCCGGCGGTCCGTCGTAAGAGGCGACAAAACAACCCACAGCCTGGTGGTAGGGCATTTGCCCTACTGGATGGCTACCACCCCTGTTCTAAAGCATGTCGCCATTACAACCATGACTTGTGTTCCGGTATTAGTGACCAGGTCCGGTCTCCCTTAAGAGAGCAGCAGCGCATTTGTAGCAGCACCTTTTGTGTTGCAAATGTCCATAGGCGATGGTAATCGCTTTCCATCAAGTGGGCCGTCTGCCTGTCTGCTGAACTCGTACAGTTAATCAAAAATAATAATAAAATTATATAAGATTAATTATAAAGAAAAGCAAACCACAAAATTGTCGTCGTTTTGATATATACCAAACTTCAATTTTGTTTTTATATAAATTAAGTCACTCGAAGTTTCAAACTTCTAAGTTCAATAGTAACATTTAATAAATTTACGAGAAATGAAATATGGGAAAAAAACCCATTAACTTTTAAGCATTCAAATTTCAATTTGAAAATTTCAACAGCTAGAACAGTAACAAAAAAATGTGTGTCTCTACAATTTAAGATATATTTAAGCAATTAAAAAAAGCGATCGCTTATTTTTGTACTACTATTTTTGAAGTCGGTTAAAAATAGTATTCTTTACTATGATCATCTAAAGAACAAGAAGACCTCGTTACATTTTATAAACATCTTAGTTACAAATCTCAATATTTTATGAGATTAGAAATACCTACGCTCACGTATGGAAGCGAGAGTTGGGTATGGAATAGAGCGCATGAGAGTAGAGTAAACGCGGTCGAGATGCGAGCACTCCGCAAAATCTGCGGAATGACGCTCGCGGACCGCGTTCGTAATACCGAAGTAAGAAAGAGAGTTGGTCTGAAAGAGAGTGTCGGGGTGAGGTAAGGAAAGGAAGCTCCGGTGGTTCGGGCATGTGGAAAGAATGTATGATGAAAGAATGACTAAACAGATATGCAAAGTGGATGGATGCAGAAGTCGCGGAAGGCCACGACACACCTTCCATGATCAAATTGATTATTAGCAGAAGGTGATGTTAGGAGCCTTAACAACAGACGAGCGTGTATGACAAGAGCTATGAATGTCAAAGAAGCAAATGACGTGTGTAAGAATAGGTCTGTGTGGCGCTCTGTTGTTCGTGCCTACCCCGCAAGGGACCTGGCGTGAAGTTATGTATGTATGTATTAGAAATACAAAATTAAATTATCTAAAAAGGACAAAGTGAGTGATGTGAATCTAGCTTTATTAGTACGTATGACACTAAGTAAGTTTTGCGAATATTAAAAATTGTTCTATAGTTAAATTTTGAATTTTTAGTTAATTTTTTATTGTCTTTTTTATTAATTTTCTTTAAAGTACTCTCCACCAGCCTCTATACAAAGTTTCATGCGTCTGAAACAGTTGTCGAAACACTTTTTCCAGTTCCGGCGAAGAAAATTCTATTCCTTTGAGTTTAATTTTTATATTCGGGAATAAAAAGAAGTCACACGGTGCTAGATCAGAGCTGTAAGGAAGGTGCCCCAGGAGTTTGACTGGCGTGCTGTCCAGGAAGTCCCTCGTTTTGAGTGCGGTATAGGCATGTCGTGGTGAAGCAGTAAGCCCGCGGAGCCCTGTGTTTGGTCACTTGTTGCTCACAACAGAGAAAACTTATGCCAAGCATTTGGTGGTATAGCATTCGGCATTGATGTTTCTTCGGCTCCGTAAAGGAATTGACACCAAGTAGCCAGTCAAATTGAAAAAACTGGCAATGGAAATCTTCCACCCGGTGCTAAATCACTGCACTTTGGTAGACGTTGATTCGTTTTGAAACACCCAAACTTCGACTTGCGCTTCGTTTCTGGATCGTATTGATAAATCGAGGACTCATCACCTGTAATGATGTCGTAAACACGCCGAGACGAGCCTGCTTTCAAATATGTTTATCATATCACGCCACCATCCCACCTGGGCCTGCTTCTGAGCACTGGAGAGGTTATGCGGTAGCCAGCGTGAAACTATCCTCGTAACACGAAGATGCACTTATATAATCTTTAGAAGGCTTCCCGATCCAATGTATACGTGCTGAATGTCTTGATACATGACTCGCCTATTGTCTTGGAATAAATTTGTCACTGCTAGCACATTTTCTTCCTTAACCGCCGTCAAAAGGCGACCAATTCTTTTTTCACACTACCCCAAAGTTAGTTAACCGCGCCTGAATTCGTTGTACCAACGATACACGGTGGCCTTAGAAGGGCCTTCATCCATGAATACCATTTAAAATCTATTATACGATTCGTTCGGTTTCAGGTGACACCTGAAATCGTAAAAAGTCGTCACAAAAATATTCTTGACACAGATCCATTTTTTAAAGAGACCCGACAATATAAATTAGGTCGAAAAAATGTGGGGGAAAATTTTGAAATTGGAACGTACTTATTTTTAGTTATAAATAATCATATATTAAAAACAGGTTATAACCGGCCAGTGTGTCATACATAAAAACTTTTTTTCGCAATACTTTCTGAGTGGCCTGGTACATGTCTTTGAATGGACATTGTACGGTTTGTACACTTCCAAAAGATTCTGGGTCTAATCGTCGTTAACGATAGAGCCCGTTTGTAAGGGCGTTTGCAAGCCAAACACGTTGAGATGTTATATGTTGTTTATTAAGGTCGTTTGATGACCTGAGACGCACAACTTGCAATGCACAAGTGCCGCACGTGATGGTGATGTTAATACGTCTGTCCAAGTATGTTATTTGTTGCGTATTTATATCTAAAATACGCTGTACGAGCAATATTGGCTCGTACAGACATAAAATTGTCTTGTAATTACAGCTCCTCAAAAAAGTTCGTGAAATAAACGTAATGCTTATCGTAAATAATTCAATAGAAAAAGCACTTTACATTCCTACCATTAGATAGAATTGAATTCGAATGTTTGTGTCTATTTTATTAGCTCTCGGAGCAAATTAAACATTATCAGATTGTCTTTCAAGTGTCAATCTGCCCGGTTTATTGCGACTACGAAGAAAATTGAAACAAGTGGCGTGTTCAAATGGAAAGATCCAAACTCGATTATTCAGAAGATTTGTTGCTCGCTTACTGTTTTTTAAATTTCATATTATATTTATATGCCTACACTTATATCTTCTCCCATCATTGTCTCAAATTCGCATATAAAATATTTGTGTAGTTAGTAACAATACAAAAAAAATATATAATAATTAAAATGTTTAACGCTTGTAAAGTTACCTTCTACGTGGTAGGGCCTTTCATGATAACAGCTTTTAGAGCCGGCTTGATCAATGTGATTTCACGCACTCACAAAATATCGGTGTGAAACGGCTGGCTTGTGCTAATCGTGTTTCGTGCGATGGGTGAGAGTTCCGATGGTCCATTTCTCCCTTCCCCTATCCCATTTAGCTATTTCAATCCTATATCCCATCTTATCTCAACCTATCCATTGACCTATTTGAGGCTTTTAAGGCTGGCAAGCGTTGCATTAATCCCTGGTATTTCAATTGTCTATAGGCGGCGGTAACCACTTTCCAAGAGCTCGGTCGCATACCTGTTTGCCAGCTTGGCAATAAAGACAATCTTTGCGAAATGGTGTTTCTATATGGACATGCTTTATAACGCATCAAAGTGCTAAGGCATGCCAGCAGTCAAATGGATTCTGCTCTCGCCCAGTATGTCACAGACGATTATTCCGTGTAGACGCTAACACCAGAATATTTTTTTCCCCTTTTATCTGTAGGGTAGTAGGTAAATATAGTTGTATAATTTTGTGCTTTTTTTACCAAATATTAATTAGGGCCGATTTTTCAATAATCAGATAAAACTTATCAGTCGAATAAATTATAACAGCGTAACAATTCAACTCTTTTATTCATGCAATTTTCATTTTTTATCTTTTCGTTTTGTGTTTTATTCTACAGAATAACTATTATCTGGTGATTGAAAAAATCAGACTTTAATGAACTAAAAACAAACCAAAATGGCAGAACATGACTGTCGATTGTCCAAGTATTGAAATCTAAATAAAATCCAAAAACCGGGAGTAGTGAGAATGCACGTTATAGCCACATGAAATTCTTCCTAGCATGTCTCCATGTAACGATTCTAACAACACGACTCAGATCTGAAATGAATTATGCGTTAAGAGTTACGATGGTATATGAAATTCACACAAATACAAATAGATTTGTGCTAAACCTAAACGGTAACACTCCTTTGGTTTTAAAATCAACCCATTTAATGTAGAGCTATACAATTAAAAATAAACGCGATCAGATGAAAAGTCTAGTTCGCGTTACATCAAAGTTAAATAGTAATAAGGCCACAAATGGCGAGGCGGAACGGTACGCTCGTAAAGAATGAAAATCCATAAACACTTTATGAGCTTTCATTGTACTAGAATCACCTTCTCACCTTGAAATACTCATACCCATACATATAAACCATCATTATGACGCCCTTTAATGTTTTTTTGATGTTAAGTACTAGAGTTTACCCCGCGACTGCGCCGTGTGTCAAACACTAGTGCATACCTCTTGTGTAAAGAACCGACGTTAATACAGGTTACATTGTATTAAATTCTTCTGTTAGTGCTATTTGTTCCTGGAAGAAGATTCTTTTCATTATCTATCGCAAACTATCCCATCTCCCAGCTATTTGTATACTACAAAATTGACTGACTGAAACCTTGTCAAAAATGATAAAAAAGACGAAATGTACAAAATAGTCCCGAATGACAATATCACACACAATACCTATCCTACTTTTTCGGACCTTTACTGAAAAGTATCCCTTGGTCACCACCATCGGTAATCGGTAAAATTACATTTTTACCATATTTCAGCCAGATCGGTGAGATAGTTTTTTTAAATTTACGATTTACGTGATTCTTTTTTTTGTTCGTCGCGGAATAGCTGCCATTTGGTCCCCTAAAAATTGAACATAGTTTGGCCTAGTAGTTTTCATTTTATGAACATTTTTTATGAAAGAATTACTATTCCGTTTCATATGTACACCGATTACTCTGAGATTTAGGATCTGATTTACATGATTCTTTTTTTGTTCGACGCGGAATAGCTGCCACTTGGTTCCCTAAAAATTTGACCCCGTAGTTTTCATTTTATGAACATTTTTTTTTATGAAAACATTGCCATTCCACGCGGCACCTGTCGTAGGCGTACCCATAGCTAGACACTAAAAAGTAACAAATAAATAAAAAAACCGACTTCAAAAACTAAAAAGTATAAAATTGCTTATTTCTAAAGCTATTATTATTAATAATCTAAAACATCTTCATCGATCGTCTTTTTCTTCGCGTATTTAATAAGCGTAAATGTAATTAAGATTAATGAACAAATGGCGATGGGCTAATGGAGCCCTTGAGACCTTTTGGCAAATGCGTTGCAGAACTTTTGCGAGTTAATGTGTATAACTACACATTGTTACCGTTCGTTCCCTTAAAATGGGAAAGACCGAGCCCAGCAGTGGGACGCTTAGGACTAAATAATATTAAAGAGGCGTTAATTGTCACTATACAACAGTAACGGACCATTAACAATCCCTGAGGACTAAAGTTATTGTAAGATTTTTGTTACGATTGGTTTTCCCAAAAACTTTATATCCTTTATTAATGTGTATAATTTATTTCTTGTTCGTTCATGTTTTCTTAAGCCTCCATTGCTTCAAGTCCCAGTGGATGTTATTCGAAGTATATTACCTATATTAAATAATGGTAAAGATAAGGTAGAAAAGCTTTCTAACGGAATCTGCACTAAAATCACATAATACGTTCTTGTGTAGAAAAAGCATTTCGGCGCGGTAACTTGATGATCTGAAAAAAGGATTTTGGTAAGTAAATGATACTCGTGGGTTTGTTTTTGCTGTTTTATATGATGTAAGCTCCATTAAGAGTCGAGGTAAGAACATTTTGTTTTCTTCCATATCAGACCTATTAAAGTATGTCAGACATACTATATTTTATTTGTTGGATTTTACAGAAGCAACTGAGGCCAATAGACGATTGTTGATTATCACTAAACATTTCTAGAATGTGAATATGAACTAAAATGATTATTAAGAAAAACGCTTAAATTAAAATAGCAAAACCAAGGCAATACAATTATTTATAATCTAGGTATCTATAAAATTATAAAATTCTAAACATACCGTATCTGCTCTGCTATAAGGCACTAAATTGAAGTTTAAATTTCTTAGAATTGAGAAAAAAATCATCTATTTTGGTTAAACGAACTTGAAGTTCGATAATTTCTAATGATGTTAAGTTATCCAACTTGTCTATATAATTAATAAAGTTTGTCTAACGAGTCTTAATTAGACCACATTTCTCAATTAATTCTTTAAGCTCAGTTGCTCATTGTATTGGGTAGTAAAAAAACAATCTAGTCTGAATATAATGTGTAATTTATGAATAAATTAAGTTAATTGTTTTAATAAAATTGGCTGTATATAAATGTAAATGAATTAGGTACTTCTACCTCTCAATTGTATCATTGTTCTTTGGTTTCAATTTTGTCTATATATATTAATATGTATTATAAAAAGGTATTGTGACTTTGTGACGTTGTAGGGGAAAATTCTTTCATTCTTGGTAAGCGACACTTTCCCCCATTGACATAGGCTATATTATATTTACAAAAAAAAAATTGGGATCCTTACTAAAACTCCAATAGTTTGAGCCAAGGTGTAAAAAATACCTAAAATCGCGTGCGTTGCGATAACTATTGATAATAGAATAAAATAATGTACTACGACTTTCCAGGACATATCTTTATTTATAAAAAGTGTCGCAACAGCATATGTCTAATTATTATAGTTATGCCACAATGTGTTCTTTTAAGAAGAGTGTTCTTTTAATGTAAAAAAAATAATAATTGTAATGCCGCCGCAAGAAAAGGCTCTTTATTTGTATCTTGGTATTCATCCTTATCAAAAAAAAAACTTCATATTCCAGACTGCTTCAATATCTTTATATAATTTAATTATTTTTTTTTTTTTTTTTTTTTTTTTTTTTTTTTTTTTTTTTTTTTTTTTTTTTTTTTTATTTTATATAACTTTGAATTATTCCATTCGAAAGATGTCACGAGTTTAAAAATTTAAGTATTAGAAAAAAGTTGCGTGATTGCCGCGTACCCTTATCGGCTAGATAGACTTATGCGATGTAGGTGTCACGGGGGTACGGGCAGTACAATATTTTGAATTCGCTTAGTAGGTAATTAAACTCAACAAAAAATAAAGATTTAAAGTTTGTGACGTTCTAGGGGATAATCTTTGGTTCTGCCAAACCAACTTTGAAACTTCTTTCACCAGTGGAAAGCTACATTATTCTTGAGTAATATAGGGTATATTTGATTGTGATTAATAAGTATTTTTTTTTTCTGATGACCAGCTAAGTGGGCACGATTCAGCCAGTTGTTAATACGAGTAATTGAATTATTCTAATTACAATTTTATAAATGTTTCATCTTAAAACTCAGTAAACCACTTAAATAATTTAATTAAATATTAGATTTTTTTTATTTGTGTTGAATCCGTAATTAAAATTGTGATATATGTTAAACTGTATACAAATCAATTCTAAACCTAAATAAATAATTAAAAATCAAATCGAATAATTTTGTATTATATTTATTTCTAAAGTATAAATGTGCATATGATCTTGTTTTAGGTATTATATTGGTTAAACTGTTTCGTTAAGGTGGGAACCTTACAATTTATTCAATTTTTATGAAAATTGGTTCACTTGTCTCTCTGTAATCTAATAGCAATGTTTAAAAAACATATAATTTTAGTGGGAAACGTATTCGAGGCTTATGAAGACGTAGCCGCCGCTTCATACTTGTGTATGTTAATCGCCATATGTCGGTACCTATGTAATGTATTAATTTCCTATTATGTCATGAAATATACTTAATTCAATATTTAATTATTCAAGTAATAATTGCATTAATGTATGTATATGCCCGTAGTCAATTTTACAAAACGTTGTAGCTGCGCAGCACACGTTTTTGATAAATAATGGTAAGATTGAATATGACCGTCGCTGGCCGGCGTTTGCGTAAAATTGTATTATGACGGATAACACGCATTAATACAACAATGTATTGCAATGTATTTTAACTTCAATATAAATAAGTAGCCGAATGGCCCCCCCTGGTATGTGCTATATCAGTCTTCAGCCAAACCTTCCACGCCCAGCCTCCTCCGGCCACCTTGCGTAAGTCCTCGACCTACACCAGGCGTCTATACTATAGTTGCAGAAACGCGGTTTCTACTCCAGAATTCGTTTGCACTATCAGTCATTAGTCCTGTCAAAAGGTGACCAGCCCGTTGCCGCTTCAACTTCCTTATTTTGCAAGTTATATCGGTGAGCTTGTGTAGTTCTCTTAAGGATATCTCCAACATAGCTCGCTCCACATCCGTATTAAGATAACCGTTTGGCTTTTTCTAAAGAGTGCGCCCTATTGTAGTCCTCTGGGAAAATCACAGAAGGCAATTTGACACAGTTTGTATACAGCTGGCTGGATTTACCGTAAGTGCCGTCCTAGGGCACCGTGATAAATACCGCCCTATTATCTAGGCACTATAACTAGACTTCAAAACGTAAATATTCTATAAGAACTCGAGGCATGAAACCATAATACATAATTTCCCACTTTTCTGAAAATCATTCGTTTTTATAGTAGAAAGTTGTTCTTTTTTGCTAACACTTCAAATTTTACCGCCCTCGAATGTTTCGCCGCCCTGGGCACTAGCTCCTACTGCCCCTAGTGTAAATCCATCATTTCTTTTACACGTGTGACAAGAAGGAGCGCGCGCCACGTACAGAGGATGAGTGACAAACATGACAATCAGAAAGTGTGGATAAGCTCCGAGTTTCTTCTATGTGGTAATAATACGGTGATAAAAATACGAAAGAGGAATAGTCTAAGGTTTGTGTTTTTATATAACATCACTATCACAGATACTTACTTAAAGTCAAATATACATTTCTTAACCAGCTTTCATACGTTTACAAGTAGTCATAACTAGTGTGATGAAACATTACTATACACACACATTGATAAATCCTGTAAGTTGTTTACCATTGATATATATATTTTTTTGGGATATTTGCCAAAGAACTTTACTATAGTTTTTGAGTTTCATTTCTAGTTATACCGGTATATTATTATCTGTGTTCCAAATACATTGTTTTATTTTTTCTTCTTTCTTTATATCCCGGATGAAGCTAATTTACCGCAAGAACGAATAATAAGTGTCTGAAGCCGCTTCCTAGATACACATATTAATAAGTATTACAAATTTACAAATCGTTTTATTTATACTGGGGTATAATGCTTAGGAACCAGAACTTTATTTAATGGAATAATTACAAATCACATTTTCAATTCAATTTGTGTATATTCTTAAACCATAATCGTAAATTTATTTCCTGGGTGCGACCTTGGTACACACGCCCTTTAGACATTTTAGTGGCTCACGACAGATGGCTGACGGGGTCTCGCCAAGCTCCTTGCTGTATGTTTTACAGGCAGCATTTTCACCTAGAAAAGTAATGTTGAAAACGTAAATAAATAACGGTAAGGTCTTTACCAACCAAATTTCTAAGAAACTAAGAGTCGAATAAAAGCACAGTTTAGGCAGAAGCGCGTATTGCGCATAGAGTTGCACAGTGGTGACGTGCGCCTACCTTTTTGACCACTAAGGCTCGCGAAATCTTACAAATGCGTAACACATATGTACGAGTATATTCTGAGATTCAACCAAATCGGAACAGACAGAGAGAGCTACTTTCTGATCTATATTATTATAATAGGGATTATTATATAGTGGATATACTGTGTATGTATGTATGTGTAAACAACTTTAACACCGGTTAGATGTCATGTTGTTAAGTAGGTAAATAATAATTGTTTTGTATGTTTCAAGGTTAGTAACAAGTTATGTGACTTGGTAACAAGGAATGCTCGACCAATATCTAAAATGATTAAAACATACTTGGCTAAAGAAGTGGCGCACGTCTATAGCTTGATGAAGTTTTCAAAGATATAAATTATTAGATTATCCATAATATTCAATTAATAATAATAATATTAAATGGCCTAATGTCGGAAGTAGCTTAGGCGAACATGTAGCCCACCTCTGCATACAGACACTTTTACCCATGTACGGCATTTTTTCGGACCCATTTAGGGGACGGCGTGTCACCGTCTGCTATTCTATCCATGTTCCCCGAACATTACGACGGGCAAACGCCACACACTCCATAGTCCTAGATCTCTAATTCCACGAGCAGTTCATCCCAATAGTCAGGTATCTTTTGTTCTAATTTCCTACGATAGTCCTACAGTGACCGGTGTTTGTCCTTCGGTTTATCAACGGCCTCTGTGGTTGAGCGGGCTAAGCCTTTCACGGCCTACCTCACTGCAACCCATAGGTTTCGGGTTCGATTCCCAGTATAGTAAATTTCGGAAAACGTATTTTCTCCGTTATTTACCATGGTCTGGGTGTCTGGGATCGGCCCAGAGTGGTCCGTTGTATATTACCCATAACACAAGCGTAACTTTCCAAATTTGGGGATATGCAGTGTATGTGCATGTCTGCCGATTATTATTATTAAATTATTATTATTATTAGTTTTATATAGTGTAGACAGGGGTAATCGCCGGTCAGCGTCACGTAACGTTTACATTAAATTTGCCTCTACGTTTGGCCTTTCCGTGGCCCTATGAAAGACTTTCAAAAGTGTGGGCCATTTTCATGGCCTTAGTCTTCAAGGACATATATAACACTCTAATCCTAATCAGTCTCATAGTCACGGATGAAATTCAATGAATTTAAAAATAAATAGTTTGGACGCCAAACTTTGCGATCATTATCATTTTGTTCATACTGATATAGGAATGGCGACTATGTAACGCGTAGGTGCAATGCAACGGAGACATCACGCGTTCGAGGATATCATAAAATACCCATGTCGTATTTAATAATAATTCATGCAACAATTTTTTTCTTACACTTTGAATATTATTTACCCAATTGAGTTACACAAGCAGGACAGCAAGCGCATTTTCCAGCGTGATTGGCACGATATTCAGATGGAGAACGGCAGCTGGTCTTTGCCACAGGCGAGGAGCAAGGGTTCTGCTTGCAGTAACTTGAACCACACACTAGGTCGCTGTATGCCACGGCCATGAAGCACGAAAGCAATGCGAGAAGGAGTACAGCTTTCATTCTGAAATATCGATAATGATTATGTTGTACATTGAGGTATTTATAAATATGTTTGTATGTTCAATTAAAAACTATAGTTGAGAGTTTTTTAATAATTTATATTTCCACAAATTCGGTGAAAGACGTGCGCTTCTAAAAGTTCGCGTGCTTTTGGTAATAGACGAGCGAAAAGGTTGCGCAGCAATACGACACGCACGACCTATACTTATTCATATCTTTCACCCTGATAAGACGAATGTAAAAATTTATACTTATGGATCTGCTAGAGTTCAGTTTAGAGTTTGTAGTTGACCAAACTGATCAAAATTACACAAATAACCAAAATGGCCAAAACGATCAAAACGGCGAAAATTACCAAAACGACCAAAATGGTAAATATAACCAATAGTATTACAAAAATAATCAAAATGACAAAAACGATCAATGACTACTGATGACTAAAATGGTGAAAATGGTAAATGACAAAAACTACCTATCCTACGTTCGACAACCTTTACATAAATCTATCCCATTATCTGGGATAAAAAGTATCTCTTGTCTACTTTCGGTATTAAAATTGCATAAATTCTGATAGAAAAGTATCGGGAATGGATGATTTGTTTATGGTTCACACGGAAAAAATATTGGATTTTGCATCATTATAATGCACCTTCGAACAAGTATACATTGTGAACATATTTTTGACCACAAGCTCAACAAATACTATCGAGCAATCACCTTATTCACCAGATATGGCTCTTCTTTCTTTTTCTTAAACTCAAATTACCACTTCGTGGCACCAGTTTTCATTCGGTAGAAGATATAAAGGAGAATTCGACAGAAAGGCGAATTATTTGAATTTCGGAGCAAAAAAATGTTTTGATGATTGTATTATTCTTTGGCGTCAGTGTATCGTTTCTGAAGGATCATACTTTAAAGGTGTTAAAATAAATTTGAATGATTAACTAACATTTTGCGTGATAATGATCTTTTCCTGGTACTCTTTGACAGAGTAGTATATACCAAATTTCAGCCCAATCGGTGAAATAGTTTTTCCGTAAAAATATAACAAACAGAGAAACAAATATATTTTTATTCCGGAAACTATGCCATTTTTCGGGATAAAAGTATCCTATGTGCATCGTCGTCATCGAAAATAAATTTTCGATCGACTCGAGTTTCAGCTAAATCGGTCCAGTAGTTTTTCCATAATAGCGTAACAGAAAGACAGGTACTTTCGATTTTTTAAAATATTAATTGGAATAACAGGGATAGTAGTATATCTATTCTATTTAGTATAGATACATATATATAAGTACATAAACACTACGGCCTCTGTGTTTGAGTGGTCTATAGTAGAATTATTTTGTCCGTGCAGCTTGGGTCATAAATCAAACTCGGGCTCAGCCCGGCTAGGGCGGTGAGCAAGTTGCGCGGGCGCAACGCCATCATCGATAAAAACTTATTCGTATCAAACAAAGATTATCATTCTTATAAAAAATATTATTTTTTTTGCTGTTAATTTTAAACTTAGATATAAGTATTTATATTTATTTTTAATATAACTTGTTACATTCTAAACGTTTGTACTTATAGTTTTTTAATACATAGATACCTAATTAATAATTTATTTTCAATCATTATTAAACTTATTTTAATAAATACGTTGCTTTATCTATTTTTTTCTTTCATTCATATCACCCACAAAATGACAAAACTAAATACACTATCGATAAGTCTTATCCACAACAATAATACGTATCACTATGCCTGCCCATTAGGCCCGTGACTGGAAGAGAGAGCGAAATACTCGGTTCACCGCTCCGATTATTTATGAGCCAAACTGCACGGAGAAAATAATTCTACTATAGTTGCGTTAACCCGTTGAGTCTACTGGAACGCGGAGTCCGAAGTTCGATTTCTGGCATAGATTTCGTAAATTTAGGTTTCCATCGAGTTACCCCTTATTGGAAATAAATCGGCCCCAGATATTACCCGTAACACAAGCGTAATTTGCGTTTGTTTGCCGACTAAATACAAGAACATTTAGTTTCTTCAGACAGTTGTTTGGTATTTTTTCGCAGCCTTGAGAATAAACCACTGTCTATAGGTATTATTTTTGTTTATATATGTTTCAAGATAACGGGGACTAAAACAACAAATTGTATATCTATTTACGATAACGGGAGCGAACGGGGTTATTTTTATCCCGCAGAAATAAACGATTTACGAGTTACATAATACGATAAAACTACACTAACAATCATCTAAAAAATTGAATCTAGAAGAATCTAAAAAAAATACAAAACTGACTTCACAATTAACTAAAAAGAAAAAATATTTTATGCAACATTTTGAAGTCGGTGACAAGTAAAACATAAAAAACAACAACAAAATTCGTAGCTAATGGTACTAGATGCCGTCTGTCAGGATTTTGGAAACCACAAAATGATCCCGCAAAAATTTAAAAGATATTCCCCTCTGAGGTTACCTTTCAGAGCGCGATGTGCGCGGAATTGAAAAGTAAGTTAAAACAAAAGTGTGCAAATAAGTAATGACTTTGGCAGATTCTTCGATTAATATGTCATAAAACCTTGATATTATTATCTTTTTTAAATTTAACATAAAGTCTATCAGGGCTCCGAAAAAGTATCAACGAGCTGTATCTTCAGATTCATCTGGGACGCATCAAACTTTCAGGAATGATTTGCTAAACCGGTCCAAAAAGTGCTTCAGACTACGGCATCGACATGCGCTTTACAAACAGCAATTCAGGCTTCGTATGGACTACTCGTCGGGGCATCCGCTTTCCAAATTGACCCCCACGACATTCATTCAGCGGCGCACCATTCATTCGCATTGTCAACAAACACATATTGTTAACCAGCGAGTTAAATAGCTCAGCCTTGGAAATGATTTCACATTTTTCTGTATATTTTAAGGTTTCTACAACAGGGAGTGATCCCTAAACTTGTTTGATCTGTAATCGACGGGAGGTTTACCCTCGTTTCTTGGAATTTTCACGCTCAACAACGCAATGGGTTTCAAGAACATTTTATTCGATTTGGTAATGGTTATTAAGAAAAGATACGATGTAGTACGAAAGTAAGATGATAGCACCTTCTGTAGAGGTTTTTACTTTGCGTTTTGGCAAGCCAGGTAATAGCGTTTATGTTTGAAGAATGGCGCGTCATAAAATTTCTTCTAGGCTCGAATGCGTTTACGATAATCCCACTATTCTTAAAATTGTAACACGTCTATGTCCCGTCTTCTAACTTTTGCAAAATGACATCTAAATATTCTGAAGCTAAATTTTTCGTTCAAAATACGTTCGACCAAAATTGGTTTGTATAATATTACTTGAGTATTTTTGAAATACGCGGCATTTTCGATAAAAAAATGCTTCTATTTTTGCAGTTTTAATTGTACGATAACTTTTTTACCTGGTTTTGAAATGTGATCCAGAATAGACTGAATCAGGGTCATCTCGAAAATTTACCGATTCACTTCAAATTATAAGTATCGGGAAACGGCATTAAGGAGGGATATTAAAGTACCTAACATTATTATGGAAGAGTATAAACTCTTCCACAATAACGTTAAGTAACTTTTCGATTTTGTATTATTGCGGTAAATTAATGTACTTACTTGAAGTAGAAGTTAGAGAACTCGTCTTGCCGGATCTGCAGTTGGCTGATGTATCGGTGGCACGAAAGCTTCTCGAAGCAAATATAAGTATAGCCTGAGATAACCCCTCTTTATATTTACTTGTGAACTTGCTCTTAAGATCATTATTATCTTGTTTCCTTATCGACATAACTGCTTTATGAACATTTCGTAGAATTAAGTGTTAAGATTAATAAACTGCTGCTTGAATGTTTTGTCCTCTGACATCCTGCTACAGTCAATAAACTTAAATGTCTATCTATATTATAAAATTCTAAACATGCCGTGTCCGTACATTGGAGCTATTTAAAAAAAGCAACTGGAACAGACTATATAAACGACGAAGAACACGATACAGTTTTTTTATATTACTTGTCTGTTTGTCGGTTATTTGTTTGTTCGGAATTCAGGTAAAAACTAATGATTTTTTGCAGGAGTTCAGCAGCCAGGCAGACTATATTCGCAGATCGAGACCAATCTTAAACTCAAAATCTGCGCTACTTAAATATATATAGTAGTAGTAATAGATATAGTAAAAAACAGAAATACTGTTTCAAAAGTTTGAGCTATTTAAACGCCACAATTTTCGCGGGCTTTTGATAACGTCATAGTTCATTTACTTACATGTTTATCATTCTCAGTGTTTTCAATTTTAAACTAAAATATCTAAATGTTATTAATTAAGTTTAACTAGTCGTAAAATACACAATTATCACTATAATATTTACGACCTATATTATATTAGCGGGAGTCAACGTCATATAGGACCTAGGTTTGTATTTACACACCAAACTTGTGTAAACAGCCTTGCAGATATTCGGGTAAGAAAGTACCGAAGATACCAAATATTAACTATTTGGGCAGAGTTTCCCCTTTATTGTCCAGCCTTTGGTGTGACTATTCACACCACACAGTAAGCAATGAACTCCGTCTACACGCCTCACCGCCTTTTTATACGAAAATACTACGAAACTACCCTACAAAATAATAATATTACAACATTGCTATAAACAGCAATTATATCATAGTGTTGCCAGGATCATATTATTATCTATAACGATGGTCTATGTGATATTAATATACTCTACGACTGCTGTGATGGACATCGCGTAACACTTGCTTATAATCATCATGTTGATCTCATTGCCAAAAAGGCTTCGTCTGCTTTAGGTTTTCTATTTCGTAATTCGCTCTTTCAACAAGATGAAAACCTGTAAGTTCTATATTGTGCCTATGTCCGTAGTCACCTCTAGTATGCAAGCCAATTTGGAATCCTCTTGAATTTCATTCCAATAGATAAGAACTCATAAAAAAAATAACTAGATTCATCAATTTTGAATTGAAAATACCGCATCAAGGTTACACTGAGCGCTGTGCCGTTTTCCATCTTCTGCCCCTTAAATTTCGGAGATATACTGCCGATATACGTTTCTTGATAAAAATTGCTCAGTCCAAAATTGACTTTGCGAGTCTCATCGAGAAACTGCATTTATATGTTCCCCCTAGTCTTGTACGCCCTAGAAAATTACTTCATTCGCCCTTGACATGTATAGTTTTCAACTCATTTTTTATCAGAACAGTTCACGAATTCCACAAATTCAGCAAGTCGACGGTTGATTGACTTGTTTGTGGATAGTACCTATAGCATCTGTAAATGCGAATTTAATCAAACTCTGTTTTAATGACAATTAGTTTCCCACTCATAAACTTTTCATAATTGTTCTTCTTTTCTAAAATTAATGTACATTTATAAGTATTTTGACATTTTGTATATCATCTGTGGAGGTTTATGAATAGCTATTCTTTAGTTATTTCTGTAACTTTATTTTGTAAGACAACAACTATTAGCCCCCAAATAAAATTAAATAAACTAGATTTAATAGATACAGACCACGGAAAAAGCTAAACAACTATTTATAGATATTTATTGTGCCAAACTATGAAAACAACATTAAAATTACAACATCCAATAAAGTATTTTTTCTGTTCCAAAATATGCGAACGTACTACGAAAATGGTGTAAGGCTATAAAAACAGATAAAATATCTTCAGTAATATTTCACGTAACTACACTAATAAATAACGATAAACACAATCACAAAACTAAAAGCACTACGCAATATATTCGCCTTTGTTGAAAATCTGAAAATGTCAAAATTTAAAATGACGTCACGTTTCCATTTGATAGCATTGCGTTTTGCGATTTTAAATATCACGCACATTTTTATCACTTTTTATCAATTAATATCTGTAAATTAAATGAATTAAATAACAAAAAGTAACGTTAGAGATGTAATTCTACACCAATAAAGACATTATATAAAAAGTCTCCAACACGAATAACATTCCATTGTGCTTTCCTCTCTAACTTTTCAACTATGTACCACTTCATAGTAAACATACCACTCTAAAAATATATAACATACATTTAACTTTGTAGAGCTTCAAAAATACATACCTAACTACTTTCAACGCAAATTAGTTTGAATAAGAGCCTTGGACACAAGATTTTTAAGATGTCATCATGAGATGAATCAATACACGTTGTTATGTGCAATACATATATACATACAAGCATGTTACAATATAGATAAGCATGAGTTATATTTTTTATTTAAATCATAAAGTTAAGAAAATATTTAACTGTACTAGCTGTCCCGACAGACGTCGTCCTGCCCGGTAAAAAATAGGTGTTGATCGTAGAGGGTTGAAAATTGAGGATTGTATGTATTTTTGTATGTTGTATCATAAAAAAATAGAAATTAAAAATTTTGTCTAAAAAATAAATAAAAAAATTTAGGGGTGGACTACCCCTAACATTTAGGGGGATGAAAATAGACGTTGGCGGAGTCTCATAGATACCGGATAAGCACAAAATATTTCATCAAAATCGGTCAAGCCGTTTCGGAGGAGTATGGCAACGAAAACTGTGACACGAGAATTTTATATATTAGATATTGTATGTATATATTATTATTTACAAACTAGCTGTCCCGGTAGACGTCGTCCTGCCCGGAAAAGCTTCAATCGATATGCCGACAGCAGCGGCACCTACCGGGTCCAATTGTGGACCACTCAGAAACCTTCTTTGGCTCATGCAAAACAACTTTGCTAAAGATCATCACATGATCAAATGTATATTTTACGATTCTATATAGGAACTACAGACAAAAATTATTTTTTATATATCAAGATTAAATAGTTTTTAAATAAATGCATAAAATTTTCGGGTTGCTTTAGTATCACGCCAAAAGGGAGGCAAAAGGTTGCACTGAAAATCAGCGTTGTGTCGGATATTATGTCAACACAGCAATAAGCTGAGTGCAAATCTTGTTTGTTGAAAATGCGTCGTACAAATTCTCAAACATGCTTTTATGTTTTACGATACATTTTTTAGTAATGTAAGAGTACCTTTCTTTCTTTCTATGTGGTGTATTTACAATTAAATGATTTTTATGGCTCCGTGGTTATAACGAAAATAATGGTTTTTTTACCACCGACTACTGCGGCATGCTACGGAAAAATTTATTGTGTGTGAACTAATACGCGCTTGCTAGATTTTATTTCACACTAGAGTTTGCCCCGCGGCTACTTACGTTATTTTACTTACACAAAAACTTAATTCAAGTTTTGACATATAATAATAACAAAGAAACAAGTCTATATAGCTGGTCAACTGTCCAGCCAAACAGAGAGGTGAGTCTACGCCAACCAGATTTGAAATAATACAACGAATGACATGTTGTTTATGACACACGCGTAAGTATTTGTTAGGGAATTTGAAAAAGTTTATGGCAGCGCCATCTTTTTCACTATTTGTGTCTATCCCACGAAAACGACGTTACTTATAGGGATAAAAAGTATCCTAAGTTACACCCCGGGATATATCTAGATCTATGTCGAGTTTCATTTAAATCCGTTGAGTAGTTTTCACGTGATGATAACAGACAGAAAGACATACAGATGGACAGAAAAAAATGATTAAAATGCATTTTCGGAATCTCCTGGTCTTTTTCACATTTTTAAATGCATTGTATAATTCGAAGCATGTACAGATTTATGATAGTATAAATAGATAGATAATTATGAAAATCTTAATCAAAAGATACACAAATAAGTTTTTATGTTCAGTGTTTATTTTAGAAAGATGTTTTATGTAGTGTTAGTTATTTTTGGGTGGGTATAGATACACGGCACATATATCTATACTGCACCTTATTTTTTAGTTCTAGGGTACACACGTTGTTTTTGTAAATCAGTGGCTTACGAAGATCGCAGTGTTCGGGATATTCAAAAATCGGCGGGCGCAGCTAGCGTTCTCATCTGGAAAAATAATTATAATTATTTATACACATATAAAATTAATCTCGTTGTACTTATTTATGTATGCACCAGATTTTGCCCGCGGCTTTGCTCACGTTAAAAACGGATATGTATGTCATGAATTGGGCATGTTATAATTCTTAGAAATGTGTACTTAATTTTTATAACCCAAAATTTTATAACACATGTAACGCTAAGTATCAGAGGTAGAACTGACCGTGAGAGTAACATATAAAAATTTTGCTGTCATTGTCGTTGCCATGCAATGTCTATGCTATTGAATTGTAACAGCGGTGTCAATAAAACGTGCTCGGAGCGCTGTCTTTTATACCTTGAGAAAACTACTTTTTTTTGGATCAAGGTCTATATCGTATTTTGTCCTTTTATCTCTGATGACATGTGTAACTTTGATAATTATCCTTTGCGTAGTTAAGGTGTGCAAACGTACAAACAAACTCATATTTATAACATTAGTTAGTTTTGTATTGAAATCTATTTAACTTAATTCAAACATAAAAAGCTTTAAATATTTTTAAGCGTGAGAGCCACATTTGCTATACGATGAATATGACCCATGACCGACGGACCATCTTGAATTTTGATGAACAAGCACAACACGTTTACATTATGCCATTTTTGGGCCTATAATTGAAATAAATTATTACGATTATTTTGTTGGGTATACACACTCACGCTGCCCACTTCTCTCACCACTACTGCTTGCTGCTATGGAAGTGTCATAATGTAAACTAGGGTTTACCTAGGTCTGTGGCGCTTCACCAAGACACAGAAGGACGGTGGAAGATTTAGTCTGGCGGCCGGTATTTTATAACTCCCTCTTTAGCGAAGCTGTGTACAGAACCAGGCCATGAGGGGCTTGGTTTTACAACCTTCGAGGCCCTAGGGGATGCATAAATGCATTCGCCACCGCAATGAAAATGCCTTAAATTATAGAAACGACATGTAATAAGCGTGGGCAAGCCAAGGAATAGATATTACCTAATAAGGTAATGCAAGAACCACAGCAATCACAAAATGTACTATTCTCACGGTACTCCTGATTGGGTGAGCATGTGCTTTTTTCCAAGGGCTCGCATTCTACGTCATCGCAAGTGGCATACGCCACAGCCATACCACACGAAAGTATTGTCAGGAGTAGTATTAATTTCATTCTGAAATCATTTTTACACCTTAATTTTTGGTGTAGTATGGTAGTAAAATCTGTAATTTAATAAAATTCTAAAAATGTTGTCTGTACATAGTAGCTATTTAAAAAAAGCAACTGGAATAGACTATAAACATAATAGAGAACACGATGAAAATTTTTTAAATTTATTTTGTGTTTGTTCGGGATTCATGAAAATACTACTGGGCTGATTTAAATCAGCCCAGAGATGCGGTTGTCGATAACAAATTCTTAGACTTAAACTTTGCTCTTCTTTTTATTCCGGTAAGCCCGCGAGAATTTTTTTTGAGCTGTTTGAAGTTGTTCGGTTGCTTAATTAGCTTATTCCGACGCAGTTTTCAATAAAACCAAAGTTTGTATTGTTCTTTAAATGCTGCAATACTTTGTGTCGTGGGAATTCCGCGGAAATTTTTGTCGGTGTTCTAAAGTAGGTAGTATACATCAAAAATAGCTGATTCGGATCCAATTGATTTTAAAACAATATAATCTGGGAATTTTTATATTCCCCGGGATTTCCTTCCTTCGAAACTACGTGATATCAGGACTAGCTTGATATGGCAGTTTTAATATTTATATTACACATCTTTAGTAGCACAGATGTAGTTATGTATGGCAAATTCAAATAATATAATAAAATAAAAATATCAAATTCAAAAGTTTATTCAAAATAAGTTCCACTATAGAACACTTTTTAAAGGTCATACATATAAGTATAGTAATACATACATAACTTCACGCCAGGTCCCTTGCGGGGTAGGCACGAACAAAGAGCGCCATACAGTTATTCTAACACACCTCACTTGCTTCTTTGACATTCATAGCTCTTGTCATGCACGCTCGTCTGTTCTTAAGGCTCCTGACATCACCTTCTGCTAATACATGAACAATTTGATCATGAAAGGTGTATCGTGGCCCTCCGCGACTTCATCCACTTTTGCATTGTATATCTGTTTATGTATGATGAAAGAATGACTCTTTCATCATACATTCTTTCCACATGCCCGAAGCACCGGAGCATTCCTTACCTTCACCCCGACACTCTCTTTCAGACCAACTCTCTTTCTTACTTCGGTATTACGAACACGGTCAGCGAGCGTCACTCCGCAGATTTTGCGCAGTGCTCGCAACTCGACTGCGTTTACTCTACTTTCATGCTCTCTGCTCCATACCCAACTTTCGCTTCCATACGTGAGCGTAGGTACCAGCACCGCGTTGTGTATGGCAAGCTGGGCTTTCTGGCTGAGGTTCTTTGCGCCTAGAAGTTTACCCAACGCTCCATTCACACTATTCCCCAAATTTACTCTTCTTTCTATATCAGCGGTGTACCTTCCATCCCTGCTAAAAGCACATCCCAGATATACAAACTCATTCACTTTTTCCAGCATAACATCATCGACCATTATCCTTGCATTCGTTTTGGTTTCTTCTATATAGTATAATAATAACATTACATATTCGGGAATCTTCGCAATTCATGTATTTTCATCCTGAAAAATCCGCTGGCTCAAAACACCCTTTGATTTTAAATACTGGCAAAATAACTGTAATCTACGTTACCCATCAAGCATGGGCGAAGTCGCGGGGAATTCTTGTAATTTCTATTTTTATACTATTACCAAATAAATAATCCTGCAGATTTTAAGAAACGCCCGTATAATGTATAGCTGCTTTGATCTTTAATTTGTAATCTTTCAAAGTATATACATAATTATTATCATGACTGCTTCCCATAGGAGAACGCAGAGTCGATGGATCTGTACATAAGAAAATTCTGGCAAACAACTTTCACTTCATCTACTTTCATTATCCTCCTCAAACGTGCACATTTGTTTGAGATGCAGAACGGTTCATAAAAATGGAACCATATTATTTGTAACATAGTATAAACATGTTTATTTTGTTTAGGTTTAGATCTGGCACCAGAATCAATTTCTATGATTCAATCAATGTTTACTTTTACTTTGAAATCTTAATGAGTTTTATTGTGTATTTTAATTTACTGTGTGACAATTTAACTTTAGAATTTAAACAAATAAAAATAATGTTAAATCAATTATTTTTATACTACCCCGGAGGTGTAGTGCAATATGTAATAATATTAAGTTAGTCATTAAAGATCATTCTATACAGACGGACGTATCATTTAAAATTACCCATTGCTACTCGGAACATTGCATGTAATTGTCCCAATAGTCCGCGTGTGAGTCTCGAGAAGACCTATGGATTTTTTTAAATAAATTTTTTATCTTTTGATTTACCCAAGCATTACATAGATATTGGGGTTTGAACTCGTTATTCGTTGTAGGTATACTGTAATAATTTGTATATTAATACATAATTTTTTGCGTCTAATGGATGTACTTACTTAAAGAAGAAAAACAGACAAATGATCGCCTTGACAGACTGTACTTGACTGATATCGATAGATAATAAATACACTATTTTTCGTTGGCATGGAAGCGATATATGTGCAGTAGCGGAATAAAAACGTTTGCCATGTTTCAATTGATACATTTAACGGTCTGCGAGCACATGTTACCTTTTAAAACTAAGTCACAGAATAGACTTTTCCACGGAAAATTATATTTAACTGTTTGACACTAAAGTTTAAAATTACTTAGATAAAAGTAGTTTGATTTTCATCTTGTCTAAGAAGATTGTTTACAGATAAAACCTTTCTATGTGTTTTGATATTTATTATAAGCGTAGTAATTATATCCTCTTTCTTTCTTATGGTTAATCTTAGAGTCTGTCGTCGCCAACATGGCAATTTTCTTTTTTCACGATTCTATCTATACATACAAATAAATAAGGTTAAGTGTCTGTTTCTAATGTCAGAATAACAGTTTCTTAGTAAATGCATGTGACAGTATATCCATGTATTCTGTCATATGCATTTATTTACTTATTGTACTACCTACTACCTACATAAAAAAATTAATTTTAAACTTATTTGTCTGCAGGATGTTCCAGATAATCCCTAAAATGGCTGGACCGATTTTGACTTTTTTTTTTGGCTCATAGCCATATATAGCTGATGTTATAAGTAGTAACTTATCTTTTTTTTTAAGATTCGAAGGAAAAGAATTCCACGCGGAAGAAGTCTCGTTACAGCTAGTATTTTATAAACGTATTTTTTTTAAATGTTCACAGTACTGTTTCTTGTACTCGTGCAAACAAAAGTAGACTTTGAGACGAGCATTTTAATTCCGTGACTGTACAATCGTTTAGTTTTAAAGTAGCGGCAAAATTTACATAATTTGTTAATACCCATACAACAACGCTGTCTTAAGATATTTTGCATTTATATAGTAGTATATACATTTATTTCATTGAAATCCATTTAAGTACGATACTTGGTCGTGATTTACTTTTAATCTTTTAAACATGTTGACAAAGAAAAATTTTAACAGTCGGTCAAGCACTGTATAAATTAGATACAGTTTTCATTTGAATTTTAGGATTTATTTTGAAATCACGGGCAGTATCTAATTGTATTTATTGATATAGATGGTGAAATATTTCAGAAATGTACACGGTTTATGTCAGTACACGTATGTAAGTGAGGTTACACGCGTCACGCGTACCCTCCATATGTCAGACTTGCCCATACTCTCGACCGGAGCTGTGGGTGCCTAATGGACTTTTATGGACCTTCTAATGAAATTTGTGTACCTTGCCTGAGTGGCAATTGGCACGTATCAAATTTCGTCATGATTACACGCGTATAACATTTGTTTATTTCGACAAATGCCGAGAGCATCGCTAGCATCGACATCATACGAGATAACGTTCATGAAATTCTTAGCAAGAAGCTGAGAGCGAGTACATAGATTTCGAGAAAATTAGTAACAAAAGTAAATAATGAAAATAAGTAAACAAATAATGCTATACATGTATACAAATTCAAAAGTTTTTATTCTAAATAAGTTCCACTGGAGAACACTTTTTGAAGGTCATACATATAGGTTAAAATTTTATTTTACTTCCTAGTCTATGTACACCGCTTCGCAACGTGTTATTACTGTTAAGGAGAAGAAGCGGCAAGAAACTCTCCAGCAAACTGTCTAGCTAAAAATTGTTTTTCTTTATTTTAGTTGTTCTGTTTATGTTTACGTTCTTTTTTTTTGAGTTTTATACAGATTATGTTACAGAATGACTTTTGAAGTATTAATGGAGTTGTAGCAAACAGTGCATATTCAAAAAGACAGAACGCAATAAAAGGATAGAAAATATTATTATAGTTTTAAATATAAAGACATACCGTACTAATTTTTTTTGCAACATATCTCCATACATTCCTTACAAATACGGTAAGACAAAAACGTTACACTCGTACAAAACACAGTATAAGAGGTTGGAGCGAGCTGCTATGTAAATGAAGTTTTGTCATTTAAATATTCTTCAATAGTGTAGTATTATACATTTTTAAGCAAGATACTTTTTGATTTGGTTTTGAATTTAGTGAAGGGCAGATCTAACATTTCACTCGGAATCTTATTGAAGAAGCGTATACCAACCCCCAATAAAGAAGACAATACTTTTTGTAACCTAAAAGACGGCTATATCAGTTTATTACAATGACTGGTGTTGAAATTGTGAACATCCTTATACTGCTTGTAGGCACTCAAAATATCACGAATATAAATTATATTATTGAAAATATATTGGCAGGCGACCATGTATAGTTGTACATATAGTTATAATTTAGATTATGTCTAATGTAACGCTAGTAGTAAAGAAATATATTAATAGATTGTTTGTATAAATAAAGTAGCAAAAATAAAAATTATGTAGTTTAATATATTATTATTGAAATATCATTTGTAAATAAAAAAGACCTTTTCCCGGAAGAGGTGGCGATAGTAAAAGAAGAAGAAGAAAGAATTATTTTATTTAGGACAAATAAACATTTTAAAAACACTGAGTAAAATAAAAGATAACTGTATCAATATAAATCCTAAAATTGGACCCAGACTCAGCGTAATGTTAGCTGCTAAGGCCAGCGCTGTTCCTCCGCTTAGGACCAGCAGGTGGAGTCACGGAATACAAATAATATATGAAATCGGTACAGTTTAATAATTATAAAAATGATACGGTAGTGAAAATATTTCTTTATTCCCTTTTTTGGCTATTATGGTCAATTGCCAATATGGAAATGATCGTTGCTTAACGAAAACTTCAATATTTATAAGTCTTGCGCAGAAGGTTTACCGATGGTCTCCCCTCCCGCTTTCTACGACTGGGACCGGGCTGGTCTGAGTAGTACTTTATATGCGTGCAGGAAAGGAGACAATTTCCTGAGGCCGGGCGGCCTGTCATAAGAGGCGACAAAATTACCCACAGCCAGGTAGGGCATTTGCCCGAATAGATGGCTACCACACCTGGTCTAAATCATGTCGCCATAACAACCTTGAGTTGAGTGCCGGCATTAGTGACCAGGTTTAGTTTCCCTTAAGAGAGCAGCAGCGTATTTGTAAGACCTATGGTGTTGCAAATGTCCATAGGCGATGGTAATCGCTTTCCATCAGGTGGGCCGTCTGCCTGTCTGGTGATCTCTGCAATAAAAAACACAAAGAACCATAAGATCGTAGGTCGCGGTTTTGGGACTGGGGTTGTCACCGGCAAACCTTCTGCGCACGACTTATATAGTCTGACACGTACTTGGCTATTTTGTTATATATATATAGATATCACAATACTTGAATAGTCGTATTTAATTCCCTAGAATTAAAATATTAAACTTTCTGTGTGTTCCGGTTTCCAGTACCGCACAATAGGGCGATTACGTTGGACCTGACATGGCGTGATAGCACGCAATTACGAAAATTGTGTTTTAGGTATGGTAATTCAGATTTGAAAAGCTGTACACGAATATAATAATAGCCGGACTAATTATAACGTAACACTAAAGTATATTACTTTTCTGGTCATATATGAGAAGACTTTAGGTTGTTTTAATTGTTGCTGAATAAAATATAGAAAAGAGTACAAGAAAGTAGCACAAGGCTCTTGAGATCATTAGCAAAAGGCTGTAAGATTGTAGAATGCATTACAGATGAGTATCAGAAATGCAAAGTCACTTAATAAAATCCTCAAAGATCATTATTTAAATTTGTAAACCGTATTTCTTTTACATATATATATATATATATATATATATATATCTTTCAAGACCACGGGCCATGAAGATGGCCCGGACTTTTGGAGGGCTTGCGTGGGTCATAGGGAGGCCAACACGTAGAGGCCCCTTGACAAATTTAATGTAAATATGTGGCGTGCCACTGACCGGGGATTATCCCTGTCTACACTATATAATAATGCACCCAAGGACAAGCCCCGGCCAGTGTAGGACTATTGTGGGAAATGAGGACAAAAAGTACCGGGCTATTGGGATGAACTGTTAGTGGTACTAGCGGTCTGGGAATATGGGGACTATGGCGTCTGCCCGTCGCAATGTTCAGGGAACATAAAAAAATGGGCAGACGGTGACTCGCCACTCGCTGCATGGCCCCCTAAAACTGCCGTAAAAGGCAGGGGCAACATGGGTGTGACTGGCTAAGGGGTGTAAAGAGGTGGGCTGCAGGTTCACCGAAGCTACTTCCGACGTTAGGCCATTTATCACTTCCACCCTTGGAGCTTGAGTCTTAGCTCTAGCGATCTCCACTCCGTGCCGGCTGGTTAAGGCAAGCACGGAGGCGGAGGCCTTGTCTTGGCCCCCGGAGTCAGGTACGAGGTGTCGCCACTCACCTAAGGCTTCGCCACAAAGCCCCCCTGCGGGTTATATATATATATATATATATATATATATATATTATTGATTGTGTATATTTTAAAATATGCGCACTAAATACCGACCCATTAAGGTTGCCTGGAAGAAATCGCTGTTAGCGATAAGACCGCCGATTGTACTAGTTATAAGATTATTAATTCATGTGTATTATTATTTTATTGTGTGCAATAAATAAATAATACTAATTAACATTATTAATTTTATTCTATTCTACAATGCAGATGTAATAGATTATTTATGGTTACATACTTAAACGCATTACTAGAGTTTGCTTAAAGATAAATACAATCTAATTTTCTTCAAATCGCCTGTGTAGATATAACATGAAGTTTCAATACCAGATTTCAATATACTTTAAAGCGGAAAAATGTGAATTTTTCCGTTTGGCAGAGCAAAATCTCTATTGGTTTAATAAATAAAATTGGTCAGTAGGTATTGTATGACAATTCACAGAGTACTTTGAATATGTGACAATTGCAATATCGGTAAAATCAAAATATTGCACCAAGCAATATATCATGTATAAGAAATATTTCTTAATTTGGATTAATGGTTTCACCATATTGTTCGGATGGGTATGGCTCCCATAAAGCCCTCCGAAACTGAGGAGTACGCGACTTATTGCTGAATAAAATGTAGAAAGGAGTGCAAGAAAGTAACACAAGGCTTATTATCTTTGCTTTTTTGCTCGGTGTAGTTTGGTTTGGTTGGTTTTGGTTTTTTATAAAATGTTATTATGTTACTGTGTGTTTATTATTTAATTCTGAACAATGGTTTTGAGTCATGATACAACTATCTCTTGTTCATTAATTTATTTTTATTCTTGGCGCATGCATATTTCTTTCACTTGTGTATACTGGTAAGTATATATACATACTTACCAGTATTCTCTGTCCATTTATGATTTATCACTTCACGAAGATGTCGCCATTGTGAATTGTGTCGTCGGATTTCGTTTGCGGTGTTAAATAAACAGACGTAAAAAATAATAGATTATTGGCAAACTGTAGTGAGTTGTTGAACTTATTTTAAATGGCGGCCGCGCTAAACATTTCTGAATTTGGTGAAAGTGCGTGAGATGGTTTCAAGATATATACTTATGAAGCCAACAGGTGGACGTTCTTAGTCGACGGAGTTTGATTGAGCGTATATAATTTCTGTACTTAATTATTATATTTCAATAAACATTTATACAACAATTAAAGGTAACAACATTATACCATTATCTTCAGCGGTTTATTATGTACGGAACATCCGGGGCTTTTTTTAACTTTGGATCCGTGCACACTGTGACTCGGCTCGGCATCGTTGTCCAACGCGCCGCCGTCACCGCCACTTGCAAGGTTCGAACGGTAGTGAGACCATAAATAAAATTAGTTAGATGTTGGTTGAGTTGCAAAAAAAATATATTTAAGAATTTAAAAATGACTGAGCTTATTAAAACTCTTATTTAAATCGTTAGTATGTTATAGAACAGACGAATGACAGACCGAAAAGAATAGAAGTAGTGTTCGCATCTTTGAATTTATTCCCGATACTATTTGGTGCCCGAGTCTTTTTATGACTATTTTTAGACACTCTCGATACTCTATCTATGTTTATAGAAGGAGTAGATTCTAAAATAAGAAAAAATGGGTTCAAATAACTTATAAACTCCGAAATTGTCACGCCGCCAGCGTCGCACCGCCGCCGACTGAGAGCGAGGGCACACGATGCGTTGCTACGCCGCACCGCAAAGATTTCGCCGTATCGGCGGGCACACGATCGGTGTGGCGCCGCTACGTTGCCATGTCGCAGCGGCGCCGTGGATCGTAAAAGACGTCGGTTGTTGGCCTACTATGTGCCCGTGCGTGCGCATAACAACTGAGCGGTACCCCTCCGACGTCGCAACGCATTCACCCCTCCCGCCTCGTCTCGGCGGTTGCGAATCCGGTGCGGCACCGCAGCTCATCGTGTGCACGCAACAGATATTTCTATGTAAAAGGACGCAGCGACACCGCTCGGGTGCGGCACCGCCGCCACAACGCATCGTGTGCCCCCCCGCTCTGAACATCTCCAGCGCGCCGCCGCGCCGCCTCCGTTTTTCTACGCGACGCACATGTTTAGTGGTTATTATATCATGTGGTATACTGGAATTCTTTGCCTAAGCATAGTGATGTAATATGAAACAGACAGCTGTAATTTATAGCTAGGCCACACCCACCCTCTAAACTGGGTGCTACATACAGTGTAGTGAATTAATAAAGTGTAACCAAGGATATGTTCAAAGAAAAGTAATAACTCGGGCTAAGCGTAGACGGTAAAAAGCGAGCACAGTAGAATATTTTCTTTAAGAAACTCGACCGACTGGCAATATTGTGAAAAGGACCACGGAACCCCTGTCATCTCAGTATCGTAGGCTTCTATTGTAGTAATATTCGACGTATTTTATTGTAAAAGGCACGAAAAAGTTCTCATTTTTATTGCTGGAGCTCATTTCAAACAACAATCACAAATTTAAAATTGTAAATAAATAATTGTCATTCATCTGTAGCAATTATTATTTGCTAAAATGACTAGGGAACCTTAATAATTGATCAATCAAGTGATTAGTAACAAACACTTGAAATAATATTAGTTTTCAATAAATCATCCACCACAAATACTTATGACAGGCAAGTGTGAAATAAGTTCTAATTCGTGCTATCAACGTGTTAATTGCTATTTAATTATTTTTTAGTTGGAAGACGGTTTTGATTTATTTTTCACTTTTAAGTAACTATTTTATTCAATCCTGATGTATGGGTGCGAAGCTTGGACGCTTACCCTTAAAGAGGAGAACCAGCTTTTAGTAGCGGAAAGGAGGGTTCTCCGTAAGATTCTGGGTCCAACCAAAAGACAGGATGGTAGCTGGAGGTCCGAATTAACCTCGAAATTGAGAATCTCGTGGCCGAGCCTAACATAATAGGAGAAATAAAAGCTCACCGCCTCCGCTGGCTCGGTCACGTAGAACGGATGGAAGGGGATCGCAGCGTGAGGAAAGCGTATTTGAGACGGCCGGTTGGTCGGCGTCCGGTCGGCCGTCCGAAATATCGCTGGAAGGACAGAGTAGAGGCTGACCTGTCGGAGATAGGAGCCAGCAAATGGCAAGAAACCGCACAGGATCGAGGAAAGTAGCATGCTCTCGTTCGGAGGCCAAGACCCACTTTGGCTCGCTGAGCCAACGGAGTAAGTAAGTATTTTATTCAATAACAATAAAATTTATACGAAATTATCCTTAAGCTGTAATGGATCTAACTCAAAAAGAATCATCAAAATCAGTTCAGAAACAAAAAGTAATGGGAGAACATACGTAAAAAATACACCACGAATTGAAAAACTTCTTTTTAAACTTCGAATAAAAAGACTGACATAGGTGAAATTTGAACCCGGTACTTTTTACGTACAAACGTACACAATACTAAGCACGCCATAAATAATAATAAGCGCCATGATCTGGGGCGCTACGCGATTCTTGTGTCAAGTATCGACTGTAATGAAACCGGTTTCAGTGAAAACGAAACGAAATTAAAGGAACAAAGTTTGGAGCCATGACTTAATATTAACATCTTGAATCCAAAGTCATATTAAGGGTTCCGTTATAATGACGGCGAAAACGGAACTTTTGTAAAATGAATTAATTTTTTTAAATTCAAAATAAGATCAAAATAGATAATACTTTTGAAGGCCATTTATAAGGCTAAAATTTAAATCTACTTCTATACCATGTATGCACATATCTTTTTTTTAACAAATATAGAAGTATAAATATAACTACAAATATAATTGTAAAACTATATATAAATATATAGTTATACAATTACTCTTCGAAGAATTAATGGAATTATAGCAAACAGTGCATACTCAATGAGACAATGACGCAGGTCGTAAAAATGATAAGACATAAGAAGATCATACTACAACATACCTCCATTCCCTGCATGTTTGGCAGTATCGCAATGTCTTCCTCTACCTGTGATACAGTAATTTTTCTCAAAAGCAAGTACTGAGTCAATCGAACGGTTGAACTTATATAGGATTCAACAAAAACGCTTAAGAAGCCATCAAACGAAGTATAATCGTATGTGTTAACGTGAGCCTGGTTCTGAAAAATCAAAATGTTTTTATTTGAATACATTTTAATTAATTCAGTGATGGGGGATATTTTTTCAGTTTTATAAAATATTTCCCTCTTCTCTAACTTTTAAACTAACAGATATAGTTCATGTTTGTATTGGTGTACAATAAAGAGTTATCTATCTATCTATCTATATAGGTGATAGAGCTTTGTAATACGTAATGGTTCAATAAATTTGATTCAACCATAACGTAGTAATTAATATATGCGATAGTTTCGATTTATTAAAAAAACAGTGAACGTTGGACACATCTACGGAATTCTTTATAACGCGTTCACTGATAAGCAGTAGCCCGACGTTCTTAACACTGAAATAAGAATTTCTGGGCATTACTAAAATTATTCATAATCCCTAATTTACTATTTATGGAATAAAGGTAATTTGAAAACCAGTTTATTATATTTGCCGGAAACAATATTAGAATATTGAAATTCTTTATTTCTGTCTTTCACGAGGAAATAACGTTACGGATTCCTTATAATTAGGTCACAGTATAAATATCGAGGGCTTTATAACATATACCTATGCGTATACGCAAGAATACAATTTTTTGTTGTTTACTAAAATGTTACAATTTAGAAAGTCTTACCAGTATGCAAGTGTACCTAAAAAGAAGGGCGTTCCAAATTTCAGCCTTACACAATCAACTAGTTTTGTTTTAATCAAAATTTAGTTCCTTGTGCAAAAATGCACTTTTATCTGAACGCTCATTTGTTATGAAGCCCTTGATATCTGGTTTCCTGCGCCTTTCCAAATTTGAACATTAAATACCTGTATTAACTAGGTATAAAAGAACACCAGAGTCTATTTAAAACATTCCTTAAAATGATCTAAATTTAATATAAACTAATATAATAAAGGAAAATTAAAATTAAATTAAAATTAACCAATTCATTAATGTTATTTACGTATTCCACATAAAGGAGGTTAATACTATGTCGATCTAGACAGATTGGCCTTAAATGTACGAATGGTGGTAGTATGGCCATTTGATAACCTCATTAGATAGTCATACTGATTCATGTACGAGATAAGCACCAGTCCCTTCATCATCTTAAGAGTACATAAGCTATAATATTTTGAGAGCTATTTATAGCGACATAGCTTTAGGACTCCAAAATTCACATGTCTCAATAGCAAATGGCACATACTACTAACTCTGCCTAGAGTTAGTTTATATAAATCTTTTGAGTTTTCCTTGCAGACTCTGAATCTCTAATCTGACTGTATTTGATTCATGGGATATAGCCAACGTCTTTTAGCAAATCGCATCCCATACTAGTGGCTTGCCACACCACCATGTTATACTAGATCGGTTACATTTGTCTCACCGGTAATCCTACATAGTGCTTTGACGAGAGACCGCACACGGGTTTAGAAAAGGACAGGGGGGGCCAACTTGCCGCCAAAACTTACACTCCATTTGGGAATTATCCATCTCCAAACGCAGCATGTGCGTAAAATCAAATGAAAGATTTCTGAGATAAATGACTGACATGCGAAGATAGACGGCCACCCAAATACATGGATGGGCGTCACAATTGTTCAAGGGTTCGTTTTTGCCAAAATAACAAGAGAACTCTAAACTTCGGTAGGTATTTTAATTATGATATTTGTAACATTCTGTTCAGAAAATTGATTTTATTCATTTCAGTTAATTTAATTTGCAAGCAACTGCCACGTGAAATAGCATTCCTCGGAGGTTAAAATGCAACCCAGTGAGTTCAATTAAAATAGAATGGATAGCGCGAATTCCGTGATAGTCTAGGCTGCGAATAATTTTAGTGTGCGCCAACAAAGCAAATGCAACAACGCTTATACTACGTATGACTTGCACTGATATACCTAAAATTTTCTTGGCAATTAGGCACATTTGGAGAAGGTTTTGAATTTTATATTTGTGGGGCGCGTAGCCCACGGATAGTAAGCTGGTTCAATTGTTATGGACTGTATGATAGAGATATGACCAAAATCCTTGTACTAGCAAAGCAGAAGCTCCACTAACCTTGAGATCCGCCCTCTCCTGGCTCGGTTCAGGTTGCATGCACACAGGAACAGCACACGGCACTATGTTGCACTTTGGAGCTAACACTTGTACAAAGTTTTACGGATATTGGCACGGCCAGCAATCACACCAAGATGCTAAGTTTAGAAAAGTATCAGCGCACGGCGCGATGTTGTTCTTGTCAAACGTTGACTCGAAGTGATCCAAAATGGCTGACCCTACCCCGCTGTGCATTGGCCGTCACCTTACACAGAAAGAGGGTAGACAGCAAAATTCATGGAGCGATATTCTACCTACTTCACTAGGCAAGGACCGAACAATATTATTGTAAAATATTATTTAGTGCCTTACAAATGGAAAAATTGTTTAATATTGATAGAAGTTATATACAATTTACCGCTATATTTTAAACAGGCGCTAAATAATAATGTTTTCGTAATGTTAGTATTTTTTCTGGTGCTGTAAAATTTGCGATTCATTATTATTTGACTGATGGTAGTTACGTTTTAAGTGGTGGTAGCTGACTAGCTACGACACATCATATTTCAATGATGTTGCTTAAAGTCTTATCTCACAGCATAACAATATCTACTGAAGGAATAAGCGTTTTATTACAAATAGGTACTATGTACGAAATATCATGAGAAAATCTTACCGATGATATGCGGAAGTCTCAATAGGCAAAAAAAACTGCGTACAACAGCTAAAAGAGGCGTGCTACCGATTTGGTGGCAAAGATACCTGCACTTAGGCAACCGAACCGAGTTAGTTACTGGAGAATATCAAATTAATGAAATAGGGAATGGAATAGAGGCTGGTGCTTACCTTTTTTTTGGCCAGGGAAAACTGACTAAGCTGCGATAGGCACAGAAGCCTGGGGGATGTTCGTGTGAGTGTGGGATTCTCCAGATCGGGGGTGGCATTAGCGTGCCCGGTCAGAACCCGGGCCACGCTATTGCCAAGGCTGGTGCTTACCTCGGCCAACGGATCAGTATGGCAATCCAGCGAGGAAACGTAGCCAGCCTTCTGGGCACCTTACCCATAGAAGACGGTGATCTGGGCTCAGTATTCTACTTATAGTCTTGAGGGGCTTTGGGTAGAATACAATACAAATAAGTTTTCTTACATTGTATTCAATTGTATGTAATTTTTAATGTCAATAATTCAAGAAATATAATTATATACAACTATATACATATTAACTCTTGTATGTTATTTTACTTAGCGCCGACTTCTCAATCGTTAAATAAATGTTAGCATTTGAATGAGTTATAACCTCAGTAAATTTAAGTGTTAACCATTCAACTATTTGATTCAGACAACTGACATTTTTAATTTTCCATATTTATACTTTGTTCATTGAATAATTTATATCTGCTAATTGAAAAATCGGTCCTTAATTTAGTAATATTATAATTAAATGTGCTCAATGTTTTTATTTATCCTAATCTTCGACTAGGTTTACATACATATTATTATACTCATATAACTGGAATTATTTTAAAACCTAAGCGAGTATCACGTCAATCCAATTGACACTAAAGTCCAGTCTATTTTCGTCACCAGATCAGGAATAACAATTTTTTATTATTAGGAATTACATTTCTTGGGGTACATGAACATCAAAAGTTAATGTAATGTAAATATAATTTAAGTATTATAATAGGTACCTAATACTGCCAGCCTTTTAGGTACAATGCACAGCGACAGTCATTTGGTGGGGTTGGACGGGTTTTAGTGTAGGCATTATTTATATTGTAAATATATTCTTTAAGTTAATTGTATTCACACTATAATGTTATTTATCAATAATAATTCTGTTATATTTATATTTATACTACTTGAAGCAAGCAATGGACATTTGTGCCAATTGCCTAGTCTCAATAGTCTAGTAGAGTGAATATCGCCGAGGCCAAAGACTGGTATTATATATTCAGTGAATGATTTTATTACATTTATCTCTACAATATATATGGATTAGCGGAATACAATATCTTGATGATAGGACAAATTAGCTTTGACTGAAGTGGAAATGCATACCATTACATTTAACTGCGGCAACAGCTGCTCTGAATGGCGCTCATCTCGAATCACTCCAACCCTTCAAAGAACTTTATATGTATACCTAGAGTTAGGTATATGAATATTTAATTTTAAATTATTTGATGTTATATTTTCTGATATCTTAATCTAGTAAAAACTACGTTTTAACGGTTTTAAGCGCGGTAATTTATTTGATTTTGGTTATTCGGACGTTTCGGCCGCTTTTCAATTACTGCGCTTAAAACCGTTAAAACGCAGTTTTATTATGTATACAAGTTGCGAAAACTTAAGAAAATATTATTGTTCCAAGTAGTGCCACCAATTATTGTTCTAATGTAATATTTGTGGGTAGTTGTATTTATTATCGGATATACAAGCGAACGAACGCGGTGACGAAAGATCATTCTCACTTCGACTTTGGTCGGATGAACATGACATAGCTCCCTAAGATGGGTAATTATTGTGTGAAACTCATCTTTCTTCTTCTTCTTTTCTTATATATAAAAATGAATATTTGTCTGTATGTACTTTATAGAATCGTAAACTATACATTTTATCATATGATGATCTTTGGTAAAGTTGTTGTGCATGAGCCAGAGAAGGTTTCTGCGTTGGTGGCACTGCTGTCGGCATATCGATTGAAGCTTTTCCGGGCAGGACAACGTCTGCGAAGACAGCTAGCAACTAATAATTAATAGTAAGTACTTTAGATTAGTATTCTTATTCGAAAGTTAAATAAATCAGTGCTCAAAGTTCTTTAGGTATTGTAGTATAAATCCCGCATTAACACAATATAAATGTATACAAAAAGTTGTTGATTGTTTGTTGTTTGTAAGCCAAATCTAATTTTAAAAATTCATATGTACTACAAGGAGTATAATTATTGGGAAACTGATTTTATTAGGATGTTTATTTAATTACGGCTTTGAAAAAACAACCGATTGTCATAAGGCGATATATTATATACTTACCCTTAAATTATCGAAATCGGGACGAATGTAAGATTTAGACACTTTTTATTCTGGAAAAATATATTATTTCTGCTGGCTACGGGCTTTCCGTAAACGTATCGGAACGAAAGGATCATTGTAAAATTATATTCGTATGTCTAATTTCCATACAAGGGATTTTTTACTACGGGGTACTTTATATCCCGAAAAGTAGGAGAAGTGGTGGAAGTTTTTTTATGCGACATAAAATGGCAATATACAAGGGACCGGAGGGGACACCTTGTAATAAATAAATATTCAACTTCAAAGTTCATACAGGTCACTTTTTTGTAATTAACTGTACGTGTATACAGTCAGTACATCGTTATACAGTTTTTCTGTCGTTGAAAAACGTTCAAAGTGTTAAACAAAAGGTGTCGTTTGTCACAGGGGGAACAGCGCACCCCAACCACAAAATGTAAACACGCTCGTGCCTTTAATTTCTGTTTATTTATCTTCGTATACGACTAATTAAAAACAACATATTTTTCTTTGTATAAAACCGTTAATTATGTTCTTATTCTGTATTTTATGAACATGTTTCAACTTTCTTTACAATAGGTATGCGGATATATTATGCCGCAATATATTCCAATATTTACATGTAAAAGAAGACGTGTTAAAGTCGTAAAGCCAAGCTAGAATCGTTATCTTAGTTACAGCTTTTACGGCTCGATCGGCGTGTTACCAACCACGCTCTCACAGAATATTGGCATGAAACGGTTGGCCTTGTGCTAATCGTGTTACGTGCGGTGAGTGAAAGTACCGATTCCTCTTCTCCCTCCCCTGTCCCATTTTTCTTATCCCATCCCAATATCCAATGTCATGTTCCATCTCTTCTACCCCGTCCCTCGTCTGAAATCATTGCGACATAGTTCAAAGGGGGTTAAAGAAGTTTTAAGCTATATGAACCATGAAGAATACGTAGTAGGATTACTATCGCCCAGTAAAAACCTAATTCTTATAAATTAGAAATTATTACGCGGCGTGTAGAGGTCATTATTTAGTTTTATTATACAAAACATATTTTTAGCAAAAATTCTAAATCGTAATAATTGTATTTTCAATTTTATATTTAAGTACTAAAACTTACTAAAAGTTATCAAAGGTGATACAAAGATAAAATTACAAGGAATCAAATTAATCAAAAGAGTAAAGTATCCTAACAAAGGGACCTAAATTCTATACTTTTACTGTTGGCTTAAATTTGTTTAGATAACCAACGAACAAATACCACACCTTTTAACCAATATTTTACTGTTTAAAACATATATTTTACTCCATATTAGCCAAAAATGCAATTCTATTCAATTTCATTTTTGAACAATGTATCTGAACTAAATCAATACTTATATTTGCACAGCTGGAGTGACGTGCTGCGTGAAACTGCAATAAATCGACAATAGTGATGTAGCGAACAAAGCAGTACTAATCGAGGCAATATTTATTACTGATAATGTCATTTCTAGTATGATTATTCCATGCTCTTTCTTTTATCTATATTTTATTTTAGACGGTTTAATTTAATCCTTGCTTTTTATTTGAAACTAGCTGACACGGCGAACTTCGTACCGCCATATTGTCTGAATTCCTAAAAGACTCTGTTCCATGACACAAAAACAAAATCACCATAATCGGTTAAGGTGATTAAGAGGATTCTAGAATCCAATCTTAGCGCCACCTAGCGGTTCCAATTGTAGATTTAAACCATCCCGGGACCCACTCAAACACACACACAAAATTTCATCAAAATCGGTAAAGTCGTTCTCAAGTTTTGCGCTTACCAATACATTTTGCGATTCATCTATACATTTAATAAAATTGTAGAGGTCAAATTTCTGTACAATGAAAAAATATGCTAAAAACCGAGTCGGGGGATGTGAAAAGTGAAATAGAACTTTTTTTAAATTTCTTGTTTGTCTGTCTGTTTGTACCGGCTAATCTCCGAAACGACTCGGCCGATTTACATGAAATTGTGTATGGTGATTGCTTATATCCCTGGTCAACATATAGGATACTTTTGATCCCGAAAAATTAAAAGGTTCCCGTGGGATAGTTAAAAAACCGCACCACGCGGGTAGAAGTTATCGTTTATAATTTATATGGCAAAACAACGTTTGCCGGGTCAGCTAGTTTTTATATATAAGAAGATATACTTATTTATATATTACAAGGAAAAACTTTCCTTCTAGTTATTATAAGAAAAAATTTCATGGTCTGGGTTTTTATTCCAGTATATACTCGTATGAAACTAAATTTAAGTGAACACTACGGTATGGCCATAGCATTTGGCTTAGCAAAGCGCGACGTAACAAGTGGAAAGGACGAGTTGCCGCTGAGCGTGATGAACCGTGGCCTGCTAGAATACTACCGTTCGTAGCGACGCGATTCCTTTCCCTACAGCGACAAGGTCGTGGCCAGCCGTATGTCGTCTATCGACATTGCAGTGTATTTTAAATAGGTACATACATACATAACTTCACGCCAGGTCCCTTGCGGGGTAGGCACGAACAACAGAGCGCCATACAGACTTATTCTCACACACCTCACTTGCTTCTTTGACATTCATAGCTCTGGTCATGCACCCTCGTCTGTTTTTAAGGCTCCTGACATCACCTTCCGCTAGTACATAGGTAGATTTAAATAGGTAGATTAGTCTTATTTAATATTATATTTCACAAATCCCTAAGTACGTAGCCGCAGCGGTATATTCTAAATTAAATTCGAGCAACTCGTTATCCGATGACCACGTACGGGAAAGGGACGCAAGTATAAATCATAATTAGTGGGACAGGTGATCTGAATCTGCGGTTATCTTCGTATTAAGAGGCGTAATTGGATAACTAATGTGTAGCCGATGAAACCGCGGCCAAAGCTGATCCCCTATTATTCTAACACAGTGTTGCTTCATCCTTTTAAACTATTTCCATGACCTAAAACTAGTAGTAGTAAACCGCTGGTAACATTTGACCTACTGAAGTAGATGAAGGGGATACTGATTATTATCTATAATATTATAAATTCTAAACAAGCTGTGGCTATTATACATTAAAGCAATTTAAAAAAAACAACAGGAATACACTACATACATGACGGAGATCAAGATTTTTTTAGATTTCTTCTCTGTTTGTCGTTTTGTCTTTTTGTTCGAGATTCACGTAAAAACTACGGAACCAATTTCGATGAGGTTTTCGCTGCACGACAGCTAATTTTAAGACTTAAAATACGCGCTTTTTTATCTTGGTAACTTAACGGAAATTTTTCTGGGAATGATTTAAAATGGCAGAATAAAATAAAAAACAAATTCAATGTGATATTTTTACTGATCGATAACAAACTCAATGTAATAAAATTTGTGATATTTTTTATCCTGGGAATCTCGCAGGAATTTTCTCGGGAGCAGTTTGAAGTTGTTCGAGTGCTAAAGACTAGCTTATTCCGACCTAGTTGCCACTATACGATAGCTTACATTCTTCTTTTAAATGCTGCGATACTTTGTGTCCCGGGAATCCCGCGGGAATATCAAGTCGGTGCGTGGACAAAGTCACGGTTATATCTTAGTTATTAATACCACTTGGACACATAAGGATCCAAGGAAGGAAGTATTTAATATAAGTAATTGAGATGTTTGGAAATCTTAGAATATTAAAATCACAATATGAGAAACAATGATCCCTACCTCCCGTAGCAGAGGATATATAGTATCTTGCGACGTTACTCTATACGTTACTGCCACTACAGGTTGAAGGTCACTACTGTACCATCATAAACCGTTATCTCTTATAAATTTTTAAAATATTCCAAATTCCAATGTTATTAAGTATCAAAGTGTAGCCAATATATAGGTGTATATATATCACACTCTATATCTATCAAAACTATACTACAAAATAACATCAATCTTTAATCGCATAATCAAATCGCTGTCGGCGGGGAGCGTGCCCAAAATGCTGGCCGCATTTCTGCGTGGCCAAAAAACGGTGCAAACCATCAAGTATTGAAGTTAAATTAAAATTTTGTTTTAAATTTAAGTTTTATAATTGTGAATTTAGAAATCAGTTTGTGTTTGTAAGGTATTTAACATTGCATTAATTTACAAAGATATCGAAAGGCCGAAAAGAACAATTTAATTTATATTTAACATACGCTGCAAATATGTTGCCTCCCACTTTTGCGTTCAGAGAGTGATGTAAAGGGGCACAGGTGTGCCAGGGTCGTGGTAATGGCCTTCCACAGCTGGGAACGGGCGGTATACCCACCACGTTTGTTCAAGGCGAATTATCGGGTAAGACATATCGGTTAACATAATGTGCAGGTTACATTACGGTGTTTCGTCGAATTGTAAGATTATGTACTTTATGTTGGTCCAAAACTACGTGTTCGTCTCTTTTGAGACTCGAGAGCTATAACCACTAAACTATCACGACTCAACAATTAGGTTACTCACGACCAGGTATCAGGTTTTATAATAAGGACTATCAGTTATTCCACATAATGACATGAAGCTACCTGAAAACAAAGCAATTAATGGTGACGGAGCTTTGGCAAAACTTTCTACTGCGGTACAGCTTGGGAGAAAGACGAATAAAGCCCAACCCTCACTGCACAATAACGTCGTTAATCAAACAACAACAAAATAGTTGAACATTTAGTAGATGTTTGGTAGACGCTTCGTACTACACGGTTCTACTACTACATTAGATAAAATACAAAAATCCCGCAACAGGCTAGCTATATTATTCATTCATCTGGACCCCAAGTCCGTGACTCAAATTTCCAATCGAGTCGAACTAGAATCGTAACTTTTGATGGTTTTGGTAGACTGTAAACCTCCTCAGATCAATATTAAATAAATCTTGATACTACAGAGACTAATTTAAAGTGTATTTTAGAGACTACACATATCTAATCATCTGTCAGTCGCATGGATCTTGACTCGCTCTGGCATGGTTTTTTTGTTATTTTCTCTGGGGAGTTTGGGTTGTTGACAGTAACATAATTTCATTTGACTCTGAGACCATAGTTAGAGAGAGACCCGGAACTTTAAATTTAGTTCTAATTTGTGTGTTCAAATGTTTACCTATGCGAAGTTATGGAAAAATATCCCTGCTCCTAGAGTAATGTCAGCAGTAATGAATGGGGCCATATGCATCTTGTTTATAGCGTTAAAAATAACGCCGTTAATGATTAGCTACATAATGAGTATACATATCTTTAACCGCAAATAACGTCAATAAAAATCAATATCAATATCGTACCATAATCACAACAAATAACACGCTACATCTGCGTGAAACGGTCACTAATACTGACATTATCCCAGATGGAGCAGTTACATAATAAAAAATTAACTTTTAAATAAATGGTGACGTGTTCGACCAATCAAAAGAAATTCCCATTAATCGTTGTGGAGTTCAATTATAAACTTATTCTGTGAGAAAACATATTACCGCGCTTAATGCCATAGAGTAAGCTGATGTCATTTGTCTGACTTGGCCTACACCCTTGTCATACTTCATCGTATTAAGCTGCTTCTGCGTCCCCAGACATGTTTATTAGAATTAGTAGTTTATAGACATCCCTAAAGGGGACGACAGGATAATGATTCAAAATTGTTTAAGAGGAGTGGCCCATAGAGAATCACTATAAACTAGATAACGCTTGTTATTTAATCCGAACAGTGTGGCAAAACGTTATTGTTTTGACAGAGTTTATTCTATTATTGGATTAAAACTCGACGTACAAGCTTTATTTATGTATTGTCTTTGTGTTTTTGCATCGATTTTTTTGTTTTTGTGTAAAATGTATTGTGAATGTATTAGGCCTTTTTTCAAATTATATTTTCCTTTTTAGGTATTGCTTAGTTTTAGTGGATGCTTAGATCAAAGAGTACGCTTAGATTGGAGAGTGACATTTTTTTATAATATTAACATTTGACATTATATACTTTTCTACTTATGTACATACATAGCCAGTATTTTGATATCAAACTACAACAATTATTATAATCAATTTGTATTTAATTCTTATTTACCAAACAATGAAGAAATATCTATCTTTTGATATCACTTGGTTCAACTTCGTTTTAGTTAAAAGAATAATTGAGCTGTTTTATTTTCAGGATATTAAAGTAATTTTCTCCGTTATCTGTTAACCAACTTCAAAAAAAATCTGTATATTTTTTATATATTCGTAACGCAATTTCTCCGTCAATTGTAAGCCGATTTTCAAATTGTTTTCTTTACTCATAAGCGTATACTCCGACGTAGTCCCATGGCTACCAAGTCAGGAACTGATAAGTGGATCGGATCCCAGAGCTATCGAGCACAACCCTTATTAAAGAACGCCGTGCGTCTAAATTCGTATAAAGAAGTCGGTTAGATATTTATTTTTTGGTTTTTAGTGTGAAATCGGTTTGGTTTTTGTCATTTTTTAAATTATTATATCTTAAGTATATTTATTATTTAAAATTGAAGAGCATAATCGAATTTACTACTATTTTGCAATGTGATCTGTATGACTTAGACAAATTATCGATGAAGAAATACCTCAACAAAAAAAGCAACATTTACAGTTAATAAACAAATACAACGATCTCGTTGTATTTGTTTATTTAACTGCACTGAAATACAAATTAACTGAAATACAACATTATGGATTATTCTGTTATAATTATTTCCGGTTCATGCAGTTATCACTCCTAATGTTTATGTTCAGGATATTGTTTTTGTTGTGTTTTGGCTCTTACTATTTAAATAATAAGATTCCAATTTTCAAATCGCTTAAAACCCTTAAAGTAGATATAAAACAGACATCCATTATATACTATAGGTATTGAGAAGACACAAAGACTGAAATATAAGCAAATATTCAATTATTTAGGTGGAATGAAGGCTAGCGACCGCGGGAGAAGCACACCTTTGAGCAGAATACTCTCCCGCGCGGATCACCGTGAATGCCAAAGGTCGCGTGCCCTCTTGTCAGTTGTGCGTCAACACTCGCATACCTCCACTTTTAAGAATTTCGTGCTCTCATCGATCATGTCTCAAGTACGTCAAATTCTTTTGAAATGAATATACTAAACTCGACGCGACTTATGTTTTATACATATACAAGGATATGCTAGCGACTTCGTCCACGTTTGACTTGAATTTCAGCATTTGAAAATGCAAATTATCATTTTCGTGAAAACTGTCGGAGTAAGTTAATTTTTACGCACCCAAACAAATACAAACCGCTCCGAGTAAAATACCCGTGTTTCGTACTATGAGTGAGAATTCCGATAGACCATTATCCCTCCCCACCCAGAGTTCCCATTCTCCTATTCCAATCCCATGTCCTATTCTAATTGGACGAATATGTATTGCCACTTGGCCGGAGCCAACCCTGATTCTCTGTTAGACTCGATGCCGCCTCCCCAATCCTAGTAAGCCAGTAGAAAAAATGAACGCTTACCGTCACTGGAACCGTGTAAAGAATGATACAGAATTTCGGGCAGATTCGCGCATCCTGGTTTTGCATAAACACTACATCAGATGTCTGGAAGCCGCTTTAATACAGTTTTCCACAACAGTTTTGACAGTAGATTTCCGGCGTTTTTTGCGTACTCATCGACGAGCGTGGCGTCGCAATGATAACATAGGTAGCCATTGTAGATTCCAATAAGACGCGTGCCTGTGAGCAGCGCTCCCTACTTGGTACCGGCCGAATGAAAGTGTGGAAGAGGAAATGGTGCCGGGAAAGGAATGCTTTCCGGGAATATGACGGATTGTTCTTATCTGTCTATCTCATCCTTTTACCCCCTCTGTATCCCATACGGCTGGCGACGCGTTGGCAACGCATCTGGTATTGTAAACGTCCATAGACGACGGTGACCACCTTCTATCAAGTGGGCCGTCTACCTGTTTGCCTGCCACAGACAATAAAAAGGGTAGTTTCTAGACTTAATACTAATTAATAAAATACAATACTATGTTATGTCAAGATCATAGAAATAAATGAATAGAAGTAAGCTATAATTTATCACGAACGAAAAGGAATAAGAAAAACAAATACCCATAAAAGAAAACTATAACCATAAACAATTTCATTATATTTGTTTTAGTTGATCGTCATTAACGATAGAAGGTAAGCAATAGCTCAGATTCGCAGTGAGGCAGTGTATTTATGTGAGCTAATATGTTGATTGTAATACGTATATAACTAATATACAAATGCAAAAGCGATTTTGTATGTTTATTATATTTACAGATTTAATGTAAGTTTGACATTTTGTAATATGCCATGTTTCTGACAATGAAACGATTGATTTGATGAACAATTTGTTTGTACTTGAATTACTGCGTTCAGATTGAATCGATAATTATGAAATTTATATAATTATATAGATGCGAAAGTAACTGTGTTTAATTGTTTTCGTTTCATAATTAAATGGCTGAGTAATGAAATTTGGCAAAGAGATTGTTGTGTCCTTTTACCAAGTCAAGTGTATAGCTAGTATGATATAGAGAATGAATATATAGGTATAAGTGTGCCTTCAGGACCAAATCCTAAACTATACAAAATAGCGAAAAACACTAAAAGAGTCTGATTTTAGAAACTTTGATTTTGTAAAATTAACCCTCTCTTTTTAGTTTGTCCTTTGACATTCCTTCACAGAAATTGATCCTTACAGGCTTGTTGTGTCCGTTTTCCAAAATAAGCTGATTTGGTTTTTGACAAGGGTATTTGATTTCAAAAATGTAATCACACCACTTTAGGTTTAGTCAAATCAGGAATCGTCCCGGGATTCCTTTGGGTGTTTTTCGCTACTTCGTATAGTAGGGTTTGGCCCTGAAGGCTCACTTATAAAATTCAAGTATATAATTATGTAGAAACTTTTCGTTACAGCGAGTAGTATACAATTCTTTTTATTTTGATAGGATAATTTCCAAGAGACAAATAATACATATATTTAATGACTTGAATGAATTAATCTGAAATTTGTATATATATATACAAGTAAGACATAATTGAATTGATTCCAGGATATTGTTTATTTTGGAAAATTGGACAAACAAATTTAAAATCTATACACGAGTGAAGTACGTGAAAGCTCTAGTCTTGTTTGCGTCTGTTTTACATTACGTGCTTTTAGCTTACCGCGTCTTAAATCCCCCAGAAACCTTTTAAAATATTTATGTCACTCTCCTGGTTTGGGAGCACGCTGTTTTGGGGAAAGAGAAAATATTGGCTTACAAACTTAATTTTCACATCGCTCGCCTCAAATTGGGTATTGATGGATCATCTACTTTATTTACAGTATACGTAATATAATAATCAGAAAGTATATTCTTTATCTATATAAAATTGAAAAATGGCTAATCGATTTTATACGTTCATTTATATATTCATGTTAAACCTAAATTAATCTTTGATGTTAATTCTATTTCATCCTAACCAATATCATCCAATAACAATTAAGTATACCAAAAAACACTATTTTATTTGACCGTTGTGAATAATTCAGATAGATATATAAATGTTGCGAACAATTTAGAGAGCCGTTGTTGTCTGCACAAGGTCTACAAAGTCTGCGATCAGTGAACACACACTAGATAATCCCAACCACTACATCAGATTCGATACACCACTAATCCTCGCAATAGAGAATCGTTTCATACCTAAAATGATGCTTACGGCTATTGAAATTTAAAAAAAAACTAAAACTTCAATAGAGAAGATGTTTGACACCCATCATCTGTTTGGGATCCGATCATCAAAAGTATTAAGACCCAACCCCAGAAAAAACTAACTACTAGACATCAAGACACTGAGCTCTTTCTGTGTGCACCGGAACACAATACAACTTGATAGACAAATTTATTTTTATTTTATCTCGCACCTATTTTAATATTATATAAAACTATTAGAGCTAGGCATGTTTACTGAAGAGTAGCGAAGCGTTGGCAAATTAGATTAGGCTCCCATAGAGTAAATAATTAAAACCTCAACAAAACAAAATTAAATATTTAAAACGAACAAGTACGTAGTAGATTAATTGAAAAAATAAAACGTCGGAATAATAGAAATCAAATAAATAACAGCGCTTAAAACCGTTAAAACGTAGTTTTATTACAGATAACTGTTGCTTTTTCATTCTGTTTGTACCACGTTTATGTACACAGTTTTACAGTAAAGTATTCTATTTAAAAACGCGAAATGTTTAATTTGACTTACAGGATCTATGAAATTGCTTTCACTTAATAATATTAGCTTATAAAATTTCCACCCACCCAAACGACTTGCCACTTTGAAATAAACTGCTCAATTAGTCTAATAACTAAGTCTAATGGACGCATTGCTTTCCGATCAGGATTTGAAAGCACGTCAGCAGATAAGAACTGTTTGCCTCTACCACGATTACACGAAGCCATCAAGGCGGCGTATACGTTAACACTTTATAAAAAAAGGAAATAGAGGCCCGATAGTCAAAGCATATTTTTATCCGAAAACCACGATGCGTTCTTTGTAAATCTCATCGACATGGTACGACAAATACAAAAACAGTCGTTTCTAGTATTGGTTAGTTTGATATAATATGTAGTTATTATGGACAAGCTGTTGCCAGCGGCTTCGCTCGCTAAATAGTAATAGTTTAAATAGTCCAAAAAAGTTTAAAAAATAGCCAGCCCCTTTTGCTCTACCTTAGGGGTAGAATTTCCAAAAACGCCGACATAAATGTTTATTTATTTCGAACCAGAAGAAGGTTCGTAAAATTTCGTGCTTTTTGCTTTGAATATGAAGGATTTTCATACAAAATTTCAGCCCCTTTCACATCTTTACAGGTTGAATTTTCAAAAATTCTTTGCGCGTCTACAGCAAAGAAAGAATTCGTATGCAAATTTATATGCGTTAATATGTCAGTCTGTCAATGAATTACATATCTTATACTAATATTTAAAGCTGAAGAGTTGTTTGTTTGATTGAACACGCTAATCCCAGGAACTACTGGTCTGATTTGAAATTTCTTTCAGTATTAGATAGCCCATTTATCGAGGAAGGCTATAGGCTACATATCATCACGTTACGATCAATAGGAGCGGAGGACCAATGAAGAATGTTTCAAAATCGGTAGGTTTTATTAACTTACTTGTTTTTTAACATTCCACAAGGACGAAGTCGCGGGCAGAAGCTAGTTTATTATAAATTTGTCGAAGTACCTATTATGATGAATTTCCTATTTGTAGTCGGACAGGACTGATGGCACGTAATATATTAACAGACAATAGCTGAGTTTTAAGAACAGGAGTTTGAAAGTTAAGTGATAAAAAATATTATTGGTATATATATATGAAGCTGAACACGAATGACACTGTCCATCAGGCGATCTGTCAACATTGCCCATGTCCATTCGTACGGATGTCGGAAGCAATATATTGTTAGCGACAATAAGCGTTAGTCAGTCCGTATATAAGAACAGGGGCTACAAACTCCTAAGTGAATTAAACGCTTGACAAAGGATGTTTATTGCGCGCAGTTGCTCGCCAACTCCGTCAAGAGCATGTGCTCTTTATTAATTCTTACTATTGTTTATTCCTTATCTTTCCATAACTATATAAATAAATACAACTATTCACATATTTAAATGGCACTTTAGTCGAAATATAATAATTTTATTTATATCGAAATCAACTTCAACGTTTTACTCCAAATCTATCGCTATGCAGGCTATTTGCCTTTGGAACTCTTTACCCGCAGATGTCAGAAAAGCTAAACTACTCGCCATATTTAAAAAAAAATGACATAAACCTCAATTTATAATAAATTGTAAATTTTTCTATTCTTCTTAACTTTGCTCGTAACTGTCTACATTGCGCTGTTCTTATATTTAAAAAATTTAATTATACCTAGAGATAAGTTGTGAAAAGAATCCTCTCAGGCAGGTTGCCTGGAAGTGATTGCTATAAGTGATAAGGCTGCCTTTTGTTTTGCCATAAATTATTGTAATTATTCATTTTGTGATTGTATATTTGGGGACAATAAACAAATTTATTCTACATATATATATTTTTTGATAAATTTAACAAGGTAAAGTTAATAAGTCATTTTTTAACCAGCTCATGCACTCAGACAGCTCTCTGATTCATGAATATTTAACTATGTAAATGAAACGATGGCCTACCCTTTCTTTATATATCTTCAAAAACTGTTTCGGGAGTATTTTTTCGCAAGTATTTTTTAAGCCTACTCGGTACCTGTTTGCTCTCATATATTTATTCTATAATATTATATAAATTACAAAAATGTCGTGTCTGTACATCGAAGATATTAAAAAAAACAATTGGAATAGACTATATAAAAGGTGGAGACACAAGCATTTTCTTTTTGATTTCTTGTCAGTTTGTTCGAGATCACGTAAAAAGTACTGGGCTGATTTCGATGCAGATTTCGCTGATCAACAGCAAATTCTTAGACTTCAAATTAGTGCTACATTTAATCCTGGAAATCCCGTGGGAATTTTCCCAGGAGCGGTTTGTAGTTGTTCGAGTGTATAAACATTACTTTATTCTGAGACAGATTTCACTAAAACGATGGCTTACATTCTTTTTTAAATATATCGGTACTTTGTTATTATTTATTATTTATATAGGTATATTCATTAAATTTAGGATGAGGTTAAGAAGGATGAAGATAGATTTATAATGTTCACGTGCAGAAAAAGAAAAAACAAGCAGTAAAGGAGATGACAGATCAAAGTATACTGAAAGAGAGGGACATAAAGCTTTTATTGGTGTTGACTTAAAACCTAAAGCTGGAGTAGTGAACAAACAGATACTCTCCCCATTGAGCATTGAACGACTCTAAGCTGAGATCGGATTAAACATTGCAATGCGAGATGTGCGGTCCTGAAGGTTTTCGGGGGTTTCTGGCGTGACGTCAGAGGGGACGGCCGGACGGAGCGGGGAGGGGCCGCCAGAGGCGCGCGCCGCTGTTCGCGAACACCCCGGCCGCAGCCGTCACTATCTGTAGCTCTAGGTACTATCTGTTGCGCGCTGAGCGCGGTGGACGCGCCACGAAAGCGCCACTCGCGCCACGCGCCCGCCCGCCCTACACGCAACCGTAAACAATTTACCGCGCGACCGCTGTCAAATAAATCACCTACACGTGAAATATCGCTCTCACTTCGACTCTTAATTAATTTCTTGTGATTTATGCAATTTGGTGACTTTTGGTACCGGCCAGTGAACTAGACGAGAGTGCCACTTGGGGTAAACGGCCAGCCAGCCGCCCACCGATTATAGTATTGCTATAGTAACCTCGCCAGACTTGTTCATCGGTTGATGCAGCGAGCCGGCGGATCCCTAGTGCGACGAGTTGCACAAGAAAACTATTACGCTTAGGTACTGTCATGTTTAACCATTATTACTTTTTAGATCGAGTTTAGATTTATAAGTCAGCAATTTAAATGTATATTTACGTAAAAAAGTATGACTACTATACTCTATAAATATAAATATTTACTCATAGTTTTGGAACTAAAAATGTTTATTTTACGATCAACTCGAATCGATGTCAGCCAACGCTTTCATTTGCGCAAAGAAAAACATTATTTTCTGTTCTCATTTTTTTTCTAGAAATAGGTAGATAAAATTTGGATTCTACATACAAAATAGTTTTGTTTTATGTTTCAATACGTATTGTAATAAAGACCATTATTTGTTATGAAATTTCATGTGTTCTAAATTTTTCCTCGATCTCGATAAAAAAGGGCCAGGCTCAAGTAGCGTTTTCTTTTATTAAAGATCTTATATATCGACAATGCTAAAGTGGTCAGAAAAAACTAAGTAAGAGAACTGAACCGAGATTTAACTTAATGAAAAAATCAATTTTTAATTAAAGAATCTTTTTTTATAGTAAAAATATCTTGACTTTCGTTCTATCAACAATTTCATAAATCACTAATCTTATCCGAGATTTCATCCACGTTGGACAGATAATAAAGAGTAAAGTTTAATTATCAATATTTAAATATGAAAGAATATTTCTAGCATTATAAATTACTCTAAAAACTGGCTAAGACTATGTTACTAAAGACGTAATTATCACTACAATTAATCTACTAAAGATTTCAAATAGATTTAGAATATGTCGCAGCAAGCAGTCATGAAATCACATAGCAGCCTCAGAAAACTGCATCATAATTGGTTATGAATTTAGGAAACCTCGGGACATTTTAAAAGTCCTCAAATAGTCAAATGAAAAATCTCATATAAGTAACACGACCAATTTTAATGCTATTTAAGCTGTATGGTCGAATGTCTAGTAGTAGTCTAATTTCCCGGGACATAAAGTATTTAAATAAAAACTTGAGCTTTTATCTAGGGATTTTTTTATCGGAATCAGCCAATGTTTATGCACTCTATTCACTTTACACCGCTCCTGAGAAAAAATCTCGCGTGATTCCAGAGTTTTAAATTCCACAGATTTAATCAGAGTATTGCTACTATGATCGTAATGAGTAAAAACCACATTAAAGCCCAACCCAGTAATTTTTATGTTAATTGGCCTTTTAACTAATATATATATATGTAAACCAGACTTTCTGAAGTCTCAAGTTAAATGTACACCATACAGTCTTTTGTGGATCAACCAATTTCGACTTATCTACAAAAGACTTAATATTGATAAACTATAATAATAATATATAATCAGTCAAATGCCTATAGTTCCCGGTACGAATCTTGAGCAATTGGTGTAACAGTAGTGATCGCTCTGCGCATTGTGCGTAGCCAATGTAATAATTTATCGACAATATTATGTTTTGTCTCCTTTTTGAAGAGACCATACCTCATATATCGAAAAACGATCGAAATTTCACTATTCGTAGGAAAAAGTGTCCGCTTCAGATTCGTACTTGGGACTGTATCAGTCTACGCGTAACAGAGAATTCTGTATACGAGTATATCAAAAACGCCAACTTGGTTTTATTATTTGGCTACAGAATCCTAAATTTTGTTAGCCAAACACATTTTATTTAATGTCATAAGCTGACAAACATACAAACGGCCCTCTTGATGGAAAGTGTTCACAACTGCCTATGTGCGCTAGCAACACCAGGTGCGCTGACTACGCATTGCTGGTGTCGAAATTTTATGATACTCCTATACTAAAACAAACCCGCGCAGATACTGTAGATCTGTAGATACTGATGGGATCTAGAACAGTGGTACTGCACCGTGACGCTTCGTTTGCAGACTTGGTACGCCCAGAAGGCAAAGTGTATTACTTCATCCGCAGAGGGGAAGTCCGTCCAAAAGGTGGCCGTCCAAAAGCCAAGGTCTTTCAACCCCCTATATTAGTATGATGCATGAATCATTTCATACGAGTATACTTCGATCGACGCTTAATGAATAAGATTGACACTGAGACGCGACGTCTCCTGCCCGCGAACAAGGTCATTCCTAAATAATAAGTTGAACTCGTTATTACTTCGACAAAGTTATCTCACAAAAGAATTTAAGATAAAGGATATTGAAACTCGATATAAAGACAAATTTTCGTCATTAAATTGTAACGAGTACCTAAATGTCCGTTCAAGAGAACTAGCGGTCTTTAAAAGGAAAGTCGAAATTGTAATCGAATTCGACACAAAGAAGAAAAATATGACTCGAGCTATTCCCTTCAGAAATTAACTCTTACGTTGAGACTAAACTTCAGTTTTTTTTTTGTTATTTTGGGGATATATTTTATACATACAGTAATCGACAGTAAGTATTTTAAGTAAAAAAACGTTTATTCCTTTTTTAATGGGTTGTGTTTGGTATTCATAAAAACCAACACTGATAAATTACCTAAAAATTAAACTATAATATTATAAAATTACAAATATGCTGTGTCTGTTTTGAAGCTTTAAAAAAATACCCAACTGAAATATAATATAATAGACTATATAAATAATGGAGGAACACTATATAGGAACACGTTTAATTATTTTTTTTTTATTTCTGGTCTGTTTGTTTGGAATTCACGTAAAAGCGACCGAGCCGATTTCGATGCGGTTTTCACTGCTCGACAGCAAATTCTTAGACTTAAAATCTGCGCTAATTTTCATACTTAGAATCCCGTGGGAAATATTTTGGGAATTATTTTAAGGATCGTTTTGAAAAAAAAACAAATTCCAATGCGGTTTTTTCACTGGTCGATGGTAAGATTGATGTATTTTTTTATTTATAATTTAATTTCAGGAAAACATGTCCCATAGTCCTAAAACATGATATTTTTTATCCCGGGAATCCAGGGTGCATAAAATTAGTTTATTCCGAAACAGTTTCAAGTTAAACGTGGGCGAGCACGAAGTCGCGGGCATATCTAGTATTTGATATAATTTTTAACAGTCACTTACATGTACATACATATCATGTATGTATTCGTAATTAGGCGATGGCAACCGCTTTCCATCAGATGGGCTATCGGCGTATCTTATGAACTCAAGCAGTAAAAAAACGGCTGTAAGTAAACTTAAGCAAAAACGTTTTTTTCAAATTGTAAATGGAAATTAATAGAGAGATATATCACGAAACAATAAGTACAATATAGCATAATAATATATGTAGTAAGTATCACAAATGTGAAACTTTCATTTTATACTTTCGCAATAAAAATAATAGTTTAAAATGTAAATGAAGAAAGGAAATAAAAGAAAATCTCTTTGTGACACTTCAGATCCTGTCGCGGCAATTTAATTTATTTCCATTGAATCTGTGCTTCATCCAAATCGCGTCTGGGTTGAAAAGGGAAACGAACACTGTAACCGTTTTTCGTTCGTTTCATTTCCCCCAATGGAGCACTTACTGGAAAAACTCAACGGTGTACGTATAAAGTTGACAATTGGAAATTTACTCTAGGCCAATGTGGCGATATCCTTATGCAAGATTACGACGAACACGAGGCTTAGCAGTTCTGTAAGTCCGTTTAACGTTCACATTCTAAATTTCACCTTAATTTTTTATTATTTTTACGGTATGGGTTCAGTTCAGGTTTTTACAGGCAGATGCTCCATCTGTTGGAAAGCGGTTACCATCCCCTATGGAGATAAATAACACTAAAGGTGCTAATAATATGTTATCGCTCTCTAAACTGGGACCTGGCCTGGGAGACTGGAACCTGGCCACTAATGCCGGAACACAATTGAAGTTGTTATGCTGGCATATTCTAGGTGGTCCCGGTCGAAGGGGAAAGCCCAATAAATGTTGGCTTGACGTCGTGAAGGATGACATGCGTGCCAATGGTCTTAAAACGGGGGATGCTGAAGACCGCGAAGTGGAGTAGAAAAAGTAGGAAAGCGGACGCTGGGCGTCGGAGTGAACGCAACCGGGATTTAACGCTTTTTCTTTTTCTAGATCAGGGATTGTAGCCACCCAGACAGACAAATACCCTACCATGTTGCTATGGGTTGTTTCGTTGCCTCTTACGACATGCCGCCGGGTGGCAGGAATTGTATTGTTTCTCCGTTCCTACACGGATAGAATTTCATTAATTATACATCCGACTTTTTCTGAAATCATAAAGCGATATATACACTATTTAGCCTAAAAATAATAAACTAAAAATAATTACATTTTGCAATGAATTTTTGCAATGAATTACACTATTTAATGATGTTTCAATGTCTTAGAGTACTACTAGTAGAAAATGTTTTATATTTATAATGTTACATATCGATGGAACGCGTACTTGCATGTCGTAAAACGTAGTTTATTGCATTCTTTGATTTACGAATTCTTTTATTTACCTAATGTTTGGAATTTTTAATCCAGAAAAAACATGCTATTGTTATTGAATTTGTTTTATGGCCGTCGAAGCTTGCCAGGTGTGTGGAGTTAACTCGGCGAACTCGATCCTTAGTTCTAATATGCAGTTTAGTATAAAACATGCCCGAACGGAGGGGTGGGGCAGTGAAGCGACGACTACGATACGAGTAAGACGTGTGTAGTACTTTCGATTAGCGATATAGTGACGGCCTTTGCGCGTATTGAATTCCATTGAATCGTGCAGTGTGAACTGGTTGCATCCAGTTTTATTTGTACCTGTTTTATACGTGTTTGTATGGTTGTAATAAGCTCTATAGTATTTCCAACGGCATTTATTTTAATTCGAGTTCTGTAGCTCGTAACAATAATCTAAATACACAATTTAACCAAACCTTTACCAAATAATTATCGTGTAAGACAAAACAAGGTTTAAGTATTGTAATTATTGATCATATATCAAGATTTCCAAGATTGGCCCCTGTCAGCGGGTTATTTTGTAATCAATACGAAATGTAAAAACATTTCGTCTCTCAATCAATATGCTAAAACTTTGCAGTAGACATAAAAAAACTTTTATATTTGAAATAAGTGCAAATATTTGTAACACAAAAGTAAAGTTCTTTTGAAGTCAAATATAAATAGCAGGAATCTATATATAATACGTTTCTATTATTTATTTTATTATAGGAAGGCTTACTTACAGTCTTAATACCTACTAAATATATCAACAACAATATTTTTAAAAATGGCGATAATAAGCCTCCACCTATTGGTAAAGAAAAGACTATTCATACACGATATCGAGAGACATTATTAAATATAAAAATTTTAGCTGTTAGTATTTTAAAAAAAACTCTAGATGACTCTAGAGTTTTTTAGAAACGTAATTTCTGTTAACGTAATTTGACAATTACATAATACATACATACATAACTTCACGCAGTTGCTAGACAACAGAGCATTTAGCTTATTTACACCTCACTTCTTTGACAATTACGTTACAGAAATAACGTTTACATGTGAAATACAGATATAGACTTAATTTTTATTTGAGCTTCGTATGTTTAACTCATTTTGTCAGGAGTTGCTATTGACGATAGGTGTATGGAGTAATCTTCTCTAGAGTGGGGTATGGAGTAATTCTGCCTAATGTCAAGTTGATTAGTCTTAATGCTACTTTGAGACCAGGTCGTCCGGACACTCAATAACACTCTCTCTTTCTCTACCTAACATCATCAAAAAACAAATATCACTTATATTAAGTCTGGCATTTATAGGCAAGAAATGAGTTTTACGCAGTACCTACATAGTTGTTAGATGATCGTTGTGTGCGGTAATCTAGATATCTTAAAAAAATCTTTTGAATTTGTTGTTCCCTGTTTACACACGTATATATATATATGCTTATTATGTGAGGTAGAATGATTAATATGATTATGAAGAGATTCAGTAAAAGGCTGTTCATGAAAAGATATGTTTTGGTAGTTGCCATCGATTTACTTTAGTTTCTTATTCTCTATATCTCAATGTCTTATTTCTTTTTGTACGATCATTGGCAAACATATCAGTTTATATGACCTCATGGAAGCGAGATTTGCAATTTTTAATCAGAGTTAAAAAAATCGTTTTCCATTTCATCTTGTTTATAAACGGCCTATCATAATAGACTGCGCTCAATCAATATTAAGTAATTCATCAAAACGATGCGAGAAGCAGTGAGTCATGTTGTTACAAATACATTTTTGGTTGGTTGGGTTGACGTATATTTACGACTCAGTAATTATTTGTGCAACAGAGCGTCACTTTCCGTTATTATTATGCGAGAAAATATTTGCTTAACCACTGTTTTATTTGTAATTTTTTTATAAGGCCCTTCTGGGCCTATTATCCGTGCAGAAACGGAGAAAGAATTCAATTTCATGGACCGCGCGGCCTGTCGCAAAAAGCGACAAAACAATCCACAGCCAAGTGGAAGGGCATTTGACCGATTGGATGGCTACCACCCCCGGTCTAAAGTATGCCAGTTGTGTTCCGGAAATAGTGACCAGGTTCCAGTCTCCCTTAAGAGAGCAGCAGCGCATTTGTAGCACTTTGGTGTTGCAAATGTCCATACGCGATGTGAACCACTTTCTATCAAGTGGGCCGCAGACCTACCTGCTGAACTCCTGCAATAAAAAAGGCCATGTATCCCTCTAACATTGTCAGGGATTATTACAAAACTATTTTTAATTTTACTTTGGCTGTTCTTAGTTCTTGTTCTTTTGTCGTGGGTGCTCTTTTCGGTTTGCCTTTATTTATATCTATACTGATATTCTAGAAAGGAAAGATTTGTATGTTTGTACCGAATAAAATCAAGAACTACTGGACCGATCCCAAAAATTGTTTCATTGTTATAATGCTATATGCCAGATTAATATAGGCTATATTTATTACTAGAAAAAAATAGCGAATTTAACCGAAGATGTAAAAGAATAATGTTTGAGCGGGTCCGGGAAAGGTTAGACAATGAGACCCGGCAGGTGGCGCTTGAATCAGGCCTTAGATTGTTAATTTTCAGGGCAGGACAATATCTGCCGGAACCGTTTGTACCTTATAATATTGTAATTTCCTTATTTATTTAGGGGATAGTCGAGTAGCCTCGAACGGCTGGTAACCGCGGACATTTCAATTGCTAAGAAACTAAACGGTTTGCGTAAACGAAGCGTGATTGTAAATATGCTTTACTCGCTCGAAAAAATCTAAAGTGATGCATTAGTACTTTTAAAAAAATATAAGCGACCTTTTAAAATAAATTTGGAGCGACCTCTTAAAACTTTTTTTGACCTGTCCTTTGGAGGGAGTTCTTAAAACATCAAAACATTTTGTTACTCGAGACTCAAAAAAATGTTTTTTTTTTTTGCGCCACCCTAATATATACACACATATATATATATATATATATATATAAGTCGCAGAAGGCCTCGTTCTCACGACATCTTCTTTAGTTATTGCAGGTTTAAACTTTTATTAGGTTAGAACGATCTTTTAGTGATATAAACATTTAAGACATCAAACCAAATTAAATTAACAATTTTAGAAGCAATTAAAATGTAAACAAACAATATTGTTGCGTTATAAATCCAATCAACAATTATCCGATTTATATCTTCCCTCCGATATATATATATATATATATATATATATATATGGTGTGTGTGTACACGCTAAATAACTGTTGACTAATAGAGTTGAATTTTTTTAGAAGGGTTGTACAGTTGAATACTAAAAACCAAACGCAATTAAGAAGATTGATGGGTTACGAGATTTGTAAAAAAATGCATTTAAATTATTATACGGAAAAATAAAAATGCCTATTTCGTGTCACTTATAAAAGCTCTAAGTGGAAAGTACACATGAGTGAACGGCATCAAACGCGTGTTAAATCATTTAAAAGCTGCTTCTCTTTGTTATTATGTTTTAGAAGAAAACAAATAAACATTGTAATATGGTTGCTCTATAGTCAATTTATGAATTCTGAGATTCGAAACTTCTATAGAATTCTTACATATTTTTCTTTTGAAGCTTTATTGTCATTGTTCCAAAAACAGAAACCTTATATACGAGTATACAATTGTCATATCCATCTGTCGTTCTGAGCACCTGTCTGGTTGTCTTTGTATACAGTAGTAATTTTTCTCAGCACCTATAAAGTGCATATGGGTGTTTACTAGGCGGATGTGAATGTATGAAAAAAGTAAAAATTAAGCATGACCTTGAAAATTATCTACAATCTTTTGTAACTCATCGTAAATTAAATAATTATTTGTAAAGATATTTATAATATCAGAACACCCCTGTCGGTAGCAGCGCCTAGAGCCCAAACTACTAGTAGCTAGTTATGACTACAAAGGAAAACATAATGAGTGCTCCCTTCAGTATCAAAGAATTTTATTATTACTTTAACATCATTTCATTTTAAAATAATTACAAGAAACCATTAAACGTAGCATTTATCGACTACGCTTATAAATTCAAAATACACTGAAATGCAACACGACTTTTCTTGTCCAGTCATCACTGGTAACTTGCTTACGTTACCTATACACGAGTCCGAAATGGGTACAGATGTTATGATTGGAACGACAAGAGCAGACCGCAGTCTTATCGTACTTCCACATCAGTGAGTACCGGCGCCTTTTAGCTCGCCTTCTGCCACATCGACACAAAATCAATTTAAACTCAAATATTCAATGCATACGATATTCAGGTACAACCATGCATCTTTGATAAAATCACCAACAATTAATATTTGTTATTTGTGTTGGCAACCTAAATTTATGGCAGATTATATATAGTCGTATATATTTAAAGGAGATATTATGAAACTACAGTCGTTGTAATTACTCGTATAAATGACATAATTTAATAGATTTTGTTAGGAATCACGAAACAATAGCTATTTTAAGACAGATGTTTACTGATCTGTTCCAGTGGATAATAAGGGTAATTAATGAATACGATTCTGTTATATTCACTAAACGTTTTGGTGGCATTTGTAACGGTCAGCTCGCTGCAGGCATTAGCAAGTTATTGAGCATTTTAGATTGCGAAAATCTAATTGACGGTATATTCAAGTAATTTATTATATTTAAGTGGTGCGTGAGGCGAGGTAGACTCAGTTGCTCTACCATTCGCCTGGCTCTACAATTTTCAGTAAACTAAGTAATTGTGTATTTAAATGTGTATAATGTTGAGATGATATAGACTGAAATAGTGAGTTGTTGAGGTAGTGCGGAACGGGGTGCCTGTAAGGGAAGGTTGGAGGTCACCGTTCCAGGTTGGGCCCATTTTTATGTCATCTTGGTAATATATCTAAATGTGTTGCTATCAAATGATTGAATAGAGGTATTCTTTCTCATGTTTCTGTGATTCCGATATATATGTGTTTATTGATTTATTATACGAAGTTATGATGACGATTTAACTTGTCACTCTTACGCCCCTGCTCCACTTGCGCTAGTGTTAATTACTGTGACCAAATGCGACTTATTATAGCCTTAAAAATAACTCATTACGATCCTTTACCGCCAATTTATCGTAAACGACATTTGGACCTAAGCACTTATGTTTTTTGGTTAAAATGACGGTAAAGACTCGATTTAAACTTATATTAGTGTATGTACATAGTGTTGCATACCGACAAGACCGCACATCTGGTATGTTGTAAAAAAGAATTCTTTTATTTACTTCGTGTTTAAACATTAAAAACATGTATTATTATCATAATTATTTTATAACTGTAATTAGTGTCGAACGACTTAATCCTGTTTTATTGCATTGCACCGAACTTTCCAGGTGTACAAATTATTATTTCTCGGAAATTCACTAGTGTTTCCGACTGCCGAGCGGTGCATTGCATTGAATCGTGCTGTGTGAACTGGTTGCATCCAGTTTTATTTTGAACTTGTTTTATACATGTTTGTACAATTCTAATAAACTCTACAGTAATTCCAACGGTATTTATTTTAATTCGAGTCCTGTACGCTTAACAATATGGAGTTTTCTGTCAACGTTTAACGTCGTGTTGCATCTCAAATAACGATTCGAGCTCGTGACTGTATCTGAATGATACAGTCACTATACCAGTTGTAGCAGAGGCACTGAAATTCACCTACTAGCTTATAAAAAGTAAAACCAAACTTTGAGATAAAAAATTGGGGTTGATGACTTTGTCAGCTTAACGTAAATTGCTTTTGTAATTTTAACATAACACTGCAAATTGTGTTAGTGAGTAGCACAATAAGGTGTTCTTGTGTTACGCCGATAACGTTTCCAATTTAGCCCGGAGAATTGATATTGTTTAACGTTTAATATTAATTTGATATCCGTACTTTGTTGTTGATATAATTACATGGAAAAATACTCTATGATATTATTTACAAATATAATTTTTTTTTTTTTTTTATGACATATCACAAAAAATGATACATTATACATTAACAAATACAATCCTTCAACTACTGTCATATGCCACAAATTTATCATACTAGACCATTACATCATCCAATTATTGTGGTTTTTGTTTACACAAATTTTTTTTTTTTATTTTTTCATATACAACAATAATTGCGGGTAAAAATCTAAAAATATTTTGATTCGTGTAGTTATAATAAAAACTGATTTTTTATATTAATTTTTACTTCTAAAAAGTCAAGTTATAAAGAAATATTTGTGTCTTTCATGGCGAACCTTGGGGATTAAAATAGTGATTTATTTTTCACTTTCGAATTTGATCAGGTTATAATTTACTTGAAGAATAAACCTGTATAAGATACAGTACAATAAAAAATAGGTTGCCTGGAAGAGATTGCTTTAAGCGATAAGGCCGCCTATTGTTACTACTATGACAATATAGTAATTGTGTATTTTGAAATTGTACATTTGGTGAGCAATAAAGTGTTATCTATCTACTTATCTACGATAATTTTCCGTTCGTTCCGTTCCGTGCAGCAGTTTCCCGTGTAGCCTGATACAGTCCTTGTGTACATTTATTGCCGTCGCGATTTGTTAATTCAAGAAATTTTGAAACTATATACTACTATTTAATTACTAATTAAAAGTACGTTTGAACTGTTTTAAGCGGGACATTTTATTCGATTTGTGTTTCGACCTTTCAGCCACTTTAACATCGAAATAAAAATCAAGTAAAATACCGCGAATCTAGTTTTGTTTACTCTAATTTGTATGTAAGCGAAAACTTAAGAAAATTATAATTTTCCTAATAGCTGCTTTTTTATTACTCGTTATAAATTAATTTAAGGTGGCTCAATAACATTTTAATTGAATTTATGAACTGATGATTATTATGAAATATTTGACAACAATGACAAATGCAGAACTTTTTATTTTAGAAAATTTGAATTAGTTCATTGAAATGTTACATGAGCTTTGCATTTGTTAGAGGACGCAATTTTATTTCTGTGACTTGTGTAGAGGGTCAATAGAAACTTAACCTCAAGTTTGTGGGGTCGCCACCCTTGTCCCCAGGCCGCCATCTTAGAAAAAGGGGTGAAAGCACTGTATTCGCTATATTAAACTATGCATCTTACAAAAAATTTGTAAAGTCATCATTTGTAGCAAATTGATTTACCTACAAATATGTTTATGTAACTTTTTGCCCTAAATTAAAAATTAAAGAAGTTATAAGCAAAAAAGTGAGAAAATTTTTATTCATTCCTAACTCTTTTCTTTACCATAGAACTTACCAAATGTAACTTATCGAATATTAAGCAGCTAGAAAAGGTCCCCCGCTTTCCCCGCCACCTATGAGGTAGAGTCCGTAGGCGCGTTTTTTTATGTATGTTCTGGCGAAACATGCAGCAACATTATGGAGATATCAAAGTTAATGGAAGAAAATGAATTTAAAGATGAACTTCCAACTTTGACTCCAATTTTAACTCCTGTCATTCCTCAAACTTTCACATTTGACGTTGATTTAGATTCTGAGCCACAGCCTGGACATCGAAGAAAAGTCAATTAGAGTCCCTAGCTAATAAGTGATTAAAAATATTATGATGTCGAAGATTACCTTATAAGCAAGATGTCCGTGGAGTAGGGCTACTGGGGATACCACGTAAAAAAAACGCGCCTACGGACTCTACCTCATAGGTGGCGTGGAAAACGGGGGGCCTTTTTTACCTGCTTAACATTCGATAAGTTAAATTTGGTAAGTTCTATGGTAAAGAAAAGAGTTGGAATGAATAAAAATATTCTCACTTTTTTGCTTATTCTTTAATTTTTAATTTAGGGCAACAAGTTATATACATATTTGTAGGCAAAACAATTAAATACGATGCATAGTTTCCGAGATATCGCGAAAAAAGTGTTTTCACCCCTTTTTCCAAGATGGCGACTGGGGGACAAGGGTGGCGACTCCACAAACTTGAGGTTAAGCTACTATTGACCCCCCACACATGTCTCAAAAATAAAATTGTGTCCTCTAAAAAATGCAATATTCGGTCCTTAAATTGTAAGATTTCAATGAAATATATTTTCGCATGATACTAGCAGGGCTGTAGTGAGGCCAAGTTTCTTATCGTTATTGATTGCCTCTGTAGTTGAGTTGACTAAGCCTTTATCGGCCCACCTCACACAAAAGCAGAGGCTTCGAGATTGTTTTCTAGTATAGTAAATGTCGGAAACGAATTTGTCCTTATTTACTACGGTCCGGGTGTCTCGGGTCGGCCTCAAAGTGGCCCAACCAATAACATAACCGTAACTTGCTTAGCCAAGTATATATAAAGTCTGTGTTTGTTTAAAAATATCTTACGATCTATTTATTTATCTTGCTACTGTTGAAAATATGTAATAAACTTTATACAATAACGTCAATTTCCTATTAAGGTTAAGGTAAAATGGAAAGCAAGATGTAAAAAATCGTCTCTAACATTACGATAAAATATTTCAATAAAACCATTAAATTTAAATGTACATACATAACTTCACGCCAGGTCGCTTGCGGGGTAGGCACGAACACCAGAGCGCCATTTAGGCTTATTCTTACACACCTCACTTGCTTCTTTGACATTCATAGCTATTGTCATGCACGCTCGTCTGTTTTTAAGGCTCCTGAGATCAACTTCTGCTAGTACACGATCAATTTGATCATGGAAGGTGTGTCAAGGCCTTCCGCGACTTCTGTATCCATCCAATTTTGCATTGTATATCTGTTTAGTCATTCTTTCTTCTTAATATAAATGTAATTATTGAAAACGATTAATCGTGAAATTTTAACAATCAATTTAATTATAGAACGATTGTTAGTTGCTTGAATGAAATATATAAGCGAACTATCTAAATGCCACAGTGTCGATTAACCAAATCGTTAATTTACGCTTCCGATAGCAAAGTGTCAAAACATTTGTCTAACAGAACTTAGTTTAAAGTTTGTGAGTTATGGGTTTCGAGTTAGTAGGGATTCAAGCAATGTCTTTATCCATGAAATTAGTCGCATGTAATTTTTATACAGTATTTTATAATACATATATATTGTAATTTTTTATCATAAATAGAAAAATAATAAACTTGAGTCTAATATGTGTATCACATAGCAGTAAATATGCAGGATAATGTGTTATGGGAATGTAATAAGGTTGGGTGAGAATGATGTGACAAAAATAATGTTATACCGGAAGATTGATGAATATTGAGAAGAAATAGGTCTAAGAAATCGGCCAAATGCGTATCAAATCACACGCATTACAAGGTCTCGAAGAAATGGCAAAAGTTCACTGTTTTTAACCGACCTCATTGTCATTTAGCTATGAAACCCTAAAAAATAATTTAATAGTAAATAATCCATATTTCAAAATTTATTCAGCGGATATTGCTTAAACCAATTTAAATATTCAGAAGCTCTGACTCTTTGTTATATTACCATAGCCTCCTTGATTTTGTATAAGTGTAGTAGATATTGTTACATACCGACAAAGAAATGCGCACACCTGCCTGTCGTAAAGCGCAGTTTATTACCTCCCCGAATTTAGGAATTCTTTAGTTTGTATTGTGTTTAGAATTTGTAATTAAGAAAAACATTCTATTGTTATTGTACTTGTTTTATGGTCGTCATTAGTGTCGAACTAATCCTTATTGTTGTTGCATGGCGTCGAAGCTTGTCAAGTATGGCATCGGTGCATTATAAAGCAATGGCCCAATGCGGAGAGAGGCAGTCAAGCGACGATTACGATACGAGCAAGACTTAGATTTGACAATTGATATAGTAATGGACTTTGCGCGTGTTATTGAATCGTGCAGTTAGTACTAGTAGTGTCTAGTTATATTTGTACCTATATTATACGTGTTTGTATAGTTCTAATAAATTATTTACTAATTCCAACAACATTTTAATTCGAGTCCTGTGTAGCTCGTAACAATATTATAATAGTCGTATAAATAACAAGTTTTACTTAAATTTTCGCATTTATATTGAAACTAGAGTTAACCTCTAGTACGTGTCTCTTGTTTAAAGAGCAAGTGCTACAGGTTATATTACATTACAATATTTTTATGTATTTGCCCACGGAAGATTCACTTCATTTTATATCGCTAATTATATATCCCCCGTCTATCTGTCAACAAAATAAATTACAAAACTTGACCAAAAAGGCCAAAATGGTCTAAATGACCAAAAAACCACAGTGACCGACATGGCTAAAATGACGGAATAGGCAAAAACGACCAAAAAGGCCAAAATAATCAAAATGACCAAAGAGACCAAAATTACCAAAAAGGCCAAAATTACCAAAAAGGCCAAAATTACCAAAAAGGAAAAATTACCAAATAGGCCAAAATGACCAAAAAGGCCAAAATTACCAAATAGGCCAAAAGTACCAAAAAGGCCAAAATGAAAATTATCCCTTGTCCATCCTCAGTATTTAATTTACATACTTGCCGAATTTCAGCCAAATCGGTCCAGTAATTTTTCCGTAAAAGCATAACAAACAAACAAATATCATTTTATCCCGGAAACTATCCCATTTTTCGGGATAAAAAGTATCCTATGTTCATCCTCGGTATCGAAAATATATATATACTGAGTTTCAGCCAAATCGGTCCAGTAGTTTTTACGTGAAAACGGAACAGACAGACAGACAGAGTTACTTTCGCATTTATAATATTATAATAGGGATTACCTACGCTTAAAGTGCGTAAGTTATTCATAAGTATATCGATGTGTCAAACACCGAATTGAAATGAATCTACGCGAAATAAAATGCAGAGACAAACATTTTTGCGGTATGTTTTTAATGAAAAAAAACACGTAAAATATTCACCGTTACTGAAGCTTTAGAAACTACGAATGTCTAGACTGTCTGAGCATAACTGTATAAATGGCTGATGTTCCTTATTATACAAAGGGAGGTTTGTTTGTTCTACTAAAATTGTGCGTAAACTACGTTGGCGGACAAAAGAGAATTCCGAACTAGCAGCGAGCTATGATCACAAACAAACTTATGTCACGAATAAATTAACTTTAGCTGCGTAAAATAATAATTCTGATTGCCTCTGGCTCGTTTTTGATTAGAATTACGAAAATTGTCGTTCTATTATTCAATATTGCTAATGTTATATAAGCTACAATGACAACTTTTGGTTGGGCTTTTGATAGGAACTTGAACAGTGATCTTTAGTAAACAATCACTTTCAAAACACTTCCATCTAGTTTTTACTGTAATAGTATAATGTAATTTTCTTACCTTCCAGAAGAACTCCATTTTTTCTTAGCTTGAAAACTTGCAAATGTGCATTGTTTCAATTTGTCCAGAATTAATTAATTAATTTAATGTAGACAAAGGTTTGTAAGGGAGCCGCGAGTTATTGCAATGACGTGGGTTCGAATTCTGTCAGAGAACAAAAAATTATCTCTGGGGTGAATTATCTGGAATATTTTTATATTCGCTATATATTGATAATGAAAAACACTTAGTAAAAAAACGTATAATACATCGAGTTTTCCGAAGAGCATAATCCGCTAATCCGGTTTGCTTAAAGGTAGAAGATATATACTATTGGTTCTCCCTGCATGTATGAGGCCCGCGCTTACCAGCGAAACGTTTATAGGCTATTATATTGTCTAGGTAGGAAAGTCCGTCAGTGGGGTAAGTTCGTACACCTCTCATTTTTTTATCTATTTTGAACGGAATTTACCGTCAACTACAATTTGAAGTAAGAATTAAATTATGTCTTAGCTTTACTGACCAACTTGTTAACGTCGTGGCTAATCACGGAAATAAAGAGAGATGTATGAAGCTCCCCCACTGATGGATTTCCCCACCTTGACTATACCGATTATGCCTGCCACTTTGGTGGCTTTGACTTTATATTGATATCTTCTAAACTCTGTAAAATATAGAAATAAAGTATAAGCTTTCATACATCCCAGATTGAAAAAGATGAGAAATTTTGAGATTTCTTTTTATTATGTTAATATTTTTTAATAATTGTAGTTTAGTTATTTTTAATGAATTATTCCTGTGGTGTAAATGTTTTCGTATTATTAATTGAAATTCATTTAAATAAATCGATTATGGTAATCGATAACTTACTTTATTTGTGACTGTATTTTTATGAATTCTCGTCCTCCAGGCAGAAGTTAGGGCTGATGTTTGCCATTTTGTAATAGAAAAATAACGCTTGTTTTATGTTATGTTCCAACTCATTACATTTGGCCCAAAAATCTCCGTCTCTTTTTGAGATTTATTTTAATATTAATAGTCATATTTTTACTTCTTTTTGTACAGAATAAATAGATTAATGTCAGTAAAGAATTGATGTGTCAAAATGTTGTATGTGTGTATTGTGTATACTATAGGCATGTTGTATGTGTTAATTGTATATACTATAGAAAAGTGCAACTACTGGGCTCGGGCCCCCTATTAAAGAGGGAACGGACAGTATACCCGCCACGCTTGTCCAAGGCAGCTAAGCAGGTTTGACACATCAGTTATCTATTATGTGCAGGTTGCACCACGATGTTTTCCTTCACTGTTGTTAGCACGTGGCAATTGTAACAATATTCACATTAGATCAGACAGCTGCCTGAGTGGTTGCATGCGTTCCGGCCAGGATCAAACCCGTGCCCTTTGAGTTTACGACATGTTCGCTAATCATAACGTCGCCAAGTCTTATTATATGCTTACTTATATATTTACTTTACACTTACTTATTATATATTTATATATTCATAAATATAATACAAGTACCTATAGACAAACATTTTATTTTTAATGATTTGTGTTCGGCTTCAACAATATAGCGGGTGTAGCACCGACCGACATCATGTTATATTTCAGAACACTTTGACACTTGTGTCCTAAATGTTTCCAGGTGAAATATTTCAATGGGAACTATCATGTTTTTGAAGTGTTATTTATAACAAGCTAGAATGTAGTATTAACCCATTCATAATTTATAGTCGGGATTGAAATCACATTTCATAAATTTTAAATACGCTTAGATATCTTTGTTACAAAGCAATGACTCTCCTCAAGGAGGAAAATTCATATTGTACCGGCACCAAATAGTTGGGAGAAGACGAGAGATTAGTTACAAACAATGCTATTTATATAACATGTATTCATGTTTTACACTTATATAGTCAAGCTGCATTAAAAAAGTGGACTTACCATTATTATCCTTACTTAAAAATGGGTTTTTGTTGTTACTTGACTAGGCTTTAAGATTTAACATTATACATACAAGTACTTACCGTCAACTAAAGACATTTTAGTAAATTAACATCTTGAAGATCAGAGTTTAAATAATAAAATTAAAAACATTTTTAACACTATAAACATTCTCACAAATCATTAATTTAAATTAATTTTGTTATATATTGGACTGTTGCCATTTACGACATGAACTAGTCATTTATCAAAAGACATTTATTTTAAGAATACATGTTTTTAAAAGTCTTAATGTATTTAAAATATTTTGCTGCTTTTTTTCGCTAAATATAAATTTAAGTCCAAGAATTAAATTCATCATTGCTTTTGTTTATTATGAGTTCTACATATTAACTTTGTAAATTAATTTAATAAACTTTTTTTCATGTGTTCAGCTTTGTTTATCTCAGGCATAGATTTCATTATTATATACATACTAGCTTCTGCCCGCGACTTTGTCCGCGTGAAATTTTTTTTCATAAAAAGTGTCCTATGATACTTCTAATACCTCCACAGTGTACAAAGTTTCATGATGATCGGTTGAGTAGTTTTCGCGTGAAAGCGTAACAAACATATTAGTAGGGATAATAGTAAATTTCTATATCTTTTTTTGAGTGTAGTTATTAGTGACAGAAAATCAAGTAACTACAATGAAAGTTATAGATATTCACATATGAAAATTTAGATACTTTACGTTTTATAAGTACCTACGGACTATAAATTTGAACATCGGTTTATGTCCCATAAAACAAATTGAAACATGACCCACCATAAGGTCATTTTCTTACAGTTGTGAAATACAATTAAGTTGAAATTCGCCTGAACATACATTTCCTTGGTAACGAACTTGTTATCGTGTTATTAGACATTGGCAGTTAGTTACTGACTACGTTGTATTAAACAGATCGGAGAAACTCGTCTATGCTCGTGTAACATCTGACAAATGCTATTACGTGCTATTACTATCTCTGTCATTAAGTATGTTAGATCAGAATGACATTTTATTTTTAAAATTATAATACTTTTTCTATAATGAAAAGAGTTAGAATTAATTATAAAGCAGATTTCAGTTCGAGATTCAAATTATTTCAAATCATTACTGTTTTATATAAAACATATCTAGTACAATGATAACAAAGTCTAAAATTGCGTAGTTCTCTGAGCCTAGTGACGCATTTCTATAATGTTTATAACGTCCTAAGTGCAACACACACAATAAACCTTACTATTTTGACGGTTTTAAAGGAATTATTAGCAAAGTGGGTCATAAATCAGTTTAATCCATTGAAATCTTACAAGTTAAGGACCGAATATTGCATTTTTTAGAGGACGCAATTTTATTTTTGGGACATGTGTGGGGACTTTTTTGCTTATAACTTCTTTAATTTTTAATTTAGGGCAAAAAGTTATATAAACAGATTTGTAGGCAAAACAATTTGCTACAAATTATGACTTTACCAATATTTTGTAAGACGTATAGTTTCCGAGATATCGCGAAAAAATTGTTTTCACTCCTTTTTCCAAGATGGCGGCCGGGGGACAAGGGTGGCGACCCCACAAACTTGAGGTTAAGCTTCTATTGACCCCCCCACACATGTCCCAAAAATAAAATTGCGTCCTCTAACAAATGTAAAGCTCATGTAACATTTCAATGGACTAGTTGTGCCGATCGTCCATAAACAAATACCCCTAAAACTTTGTATTACTATAAATCATAACAGTTCTGGAAAGTTCATAAAAAAAGTTAAAAAATATCTTTCAGAAACAAATCGTGAAAACGAATATAAATAACACTTTTCTTAATTCTTTTTAATGGCCCATAAACTTCGTATAACTGTTATGAATAAAGAAGGGGGATAAAATAAAAGATACTTTTATCCCTATAAAATTTGATTTATAGGCGGATTAATTTGTAGGCGGGTAATGTCTCGACGAAACATAAGATAAGCGGTGTGATGTTTGTATTTTATTATAATATGGGGATACAATTAATTGTTTTGCGTTCAAATGCCAGGCAATAAGGTTAATGTTTGAAATGAAATTTACCAACAACGTTGAAGGTACAATTTGAAATTTGGCGTGTTTATTTACCTCGGCACATAATTGTTATTTATTTGTATTATCTATTAATATATAACTGTGAACATAACTTGCTTTAATATCAGCCCATAAACATTCCACTGTTTGAGGTAATACATGTCAACCCGTTCAGTTTTAAAGGAGGATTCAATGGTTTCACATATTCGTTATCTCAAGATGTCCATCTTATATCGAGATTTTACTTCACACTCAATTTGTGTTGTGCATTTTGGATAAGATAAAATACTTAAGATACCATGACGATTACCTGTCTTTACCATAAATACTATTTATTATAATTAATTAAAAAATAATTAAAAATCTAATGTATTATAATCTAATTAATGTATACAACATTTTTTCTTTTTATAGATTTGGAAGTTTTTGCTCCCAAACAAGCTGTTGGTTTTACTGAAATTCACTGTTGCTTTAGTGCATATTGGAAGGCGTGTGAAAGTTTCTGAGCTTTTAATTAAAAATTTCCCATGACCTGATAGCATGGAATCCTAATAATGTACAATAATATATCTGTCGTTTATATACGATGCCTGCAATGCAGCAATACGCGATCGGCAGTGGTCGAATGTGTGAATTGTAAATAATGAGCACTATGAAATATATGTAAGGTTATTGTAAGTGATATGATAAGAAACAGTGTGATAAGGGACCGTTGTGATTTGAAAGAAGATGTAGTGACAAGAGTTGAAAAGGGAATGTTAAGGTGGTTTGGCCATGTAGAGAGAATGAATGATAGCAGAATTACAAAACAAGTATATGATAGCAATGTGACTGGAAGAGTCGGTGCCAATAGACCAAGACGTACTCACCATGATCAAATTGAAGATATTTTGAAGAAAGGTCAGATAAAAAGTAGTTTAAATAACCGTGTATGTATGAGAAGATTAATGAAAGTTGATGAAGCGAAAAGTGTTTGTTAAGATCGTAACAAGTGGAGATCCATCGTCTCTGCCTACCCCAATGGGAAACAGGCGTGACAATATGTATGTATGTATGAAATATATAAAGGAAATTAATAATTTGATAGTATACCATTGACGGCAGATATGACGGGACAAAATGATATATGAGAAAAACGAAATATCAAAATCATCTGAGTGCCAGTACCAAGTTACACGACCTCATTTTAACACCTATTAATAAATTTCATCAGTTGTCAGCCATTGATAGTCCAGTGCTGGATATGGACGTCTCCAAATGCTGTTCCTGGGCTTTCCTCGTTCGGCCTCTAGAGACAATACACTAACGTCGGCCATCGATCTTGCGCCAAATGTGCCTTTTTTATAACGCAGGGGGAAGTATTTTCTTGGGACACCATCCGCGGGCCTGGGGGGAAGGCTTTACACCGAGGGATGTGTGGGACTCCTGATCGGCCGGATGTCCACCGTGGCCTACGATCGGAGGGACGGGATGGTCGACCGTCAGTTTGCTTCGGAGCATAGCCTCAACCAAACCCCGGAGAGAGTTCACTTGGCCGACAACGTTCTCTAATTCAGACCTCTGAGGTCGCCGGGCGGCACACTTAACTAACGAATGTAGCTCTGTGTCTAGTGGTGCTCCCCAGTGCTGGCATTCAGGCGTAGGCACCCGCCCTGCTATACGGTCCAGGTACTTACCGAAGCAGCCATGCCCGATAAGTATCTGCACCATCCTGTACGTTAAGGTTCCGCTCCTGCACGAGACACAACAAGATACGTGGAGGCTAACAACCATTACCGTCTCCGTGTCAGCTACTGGGACCTTGAGGTCCTGTTGCCAACTTTGAAGGGCTTTGGTGCGACAAATGTGCCTGGCCCAATGCCCTTTAGCTTATTAATTTTGTAAACTATGTTGATTACCTTGGTTCCTATTTCTGATTTTACCCTTAAGAAAAACCAAAATAGCTCTAATAGTCAATAATTCATGACTCTTATTTACTGAGCAAGTTCAAATTAATTGTTGAATCAGTCCCCCTGTGTGTTATGTTTGACCTTACGACGGTCGATTCGAATCTTACCAAATACTGCCCTACTCCTACGGGAAAATGTATCTTTAACTGGAACAATTTATCTTTGTTAGATACCCCTTTGTGTGGTCTCTTCATAACATAATACATTTTTCATCGTTTACAATAAAGTTGTCATCTGTCATGTCAATTTATACATTATTTATCAGCTTTGAAAATGCAACAGTTTCTCTGTCCCTTTACAAATTCAGTCGTTGTGTCAATATATATATTAGGGTTATTTTACGCAAGCCGTATAAGCAATTAGGCACTTTATAAATATAAACTTAAAGAAGGCGATATTTTTTCTATTTTGGTAGTGCATAGTAATCCACCTATTAACACTAAGGAATATTTTTATGACTTTTTAAAACATATCTATCATAAACCACACACGCAGTGTCAGTTTTTTTGCCACTACTACACCAGTGTTTATAGGCACAGGGATAAGACTTTTTAAAAATAAATGGCTGTGATTAACATACAAAGACGGACAGACAAATGTGACGATTGTAAAAGGATTCTGTTTATGCCATAATGGATATCGAATCCTGAAAATGTTTAAGCAAATTGTATTACAATATACAAAGGTAACATATGGGTATCATTTCCTATTCAAACAACATCTCATTCTGTTATATCGGATTGACCCAATGTAACTTCGTAACTCAAGCTGGCAGTAACAAATAGGTCACATTTTACATATAACGTACAGGCTTCAACCTACTTGCTCTTGAAAAACTTCACTCTTTCGTTACGCGTCTTTGATACTTTGAAAGTTCTGTGATTCCTCTCGATTTCTATGTATATACTTCTAATAGGGTTATCAAAACAGCTGACAATTGAAGTAATATAATCTTTTTCGAATTAAGATGATATATTTTAATTGAATTTTATGAGTTTGAAGAATAGTGTGCATAATAAATTCCTGATGATATGAGGATTTCTTTATTTTTTAATACAATGCGTTCTTAGGTAAGCCACTTTATAGTTCAATTTAGAAGTCCAGAAGTTTATTTCACGATTTTTATAAAAGTATATTACGTTACCTAAGAATGCATGGATGTATGTTTGTTACTCTTTCACGCTAAAAATACTAAATGGATTTTGATGAAACCACAACAATATAGCTTACACATCAGAATAACACATAGGGTATATACAAAATATAATAATTTTCCATCACCACGCGGGTGAAACCACGGGATGCAGCTAGTAGAATACACATTTTCGTCAGTATTTCAGATATTTCGTGTTAAAGATGAAGTTTATGAGAACTGAGAATATTTGAGTAAGTTATTAATGAATATAAAATTTTGACATTGTCCTACATATTGCTTATCTATATAATGATTCAAACCGACATAGTCCATCGGTAAAAGTTAAAGAGAAGAAACTGTTCTAGTTAGACATATTATGTTTAAGATGTATTAATACACGATTGAATATTACTTAATTAGCATGTACATAATTTATTTTTGTATGTACATGCTCAAATATTTGTGTACAACTTTACGGAATGGTAAAAGGAAACTCTTTTTTTAATTATCTAATAGTAATTAATGCCTAACTAACTAAATAATATATACCTATATAAGATTATTGTAGATTCACTAGATATGTAAAACACGTTAATCTACAACTAAATTGTGATTGTAATTAATCTTAATATATATAAATCTCCTGTCACGATGTTTGTCCGCGATGGACTCCTAAACTACTCAACCGATTTTAATCAAATTTGCACACCGTGTGCAGTTTGATCCAACTTGAAAGATAGTATAGTTTTTATACCGTTGGAACCGGTAGGTGGCGCTGAGATCGGATTCTAGAATCCTCTTAACAACGGGGAGCGATTTTGTTTTTGTGTGTTTGAGTGGGTCCCCGGATGGTTTAAATCCACAATTGGAACCGGTAGGTGGCGCTGGGATCGGGTCATATTTTTTCAGAGCAGGACAACGTCTGCTGGGGCCGCTAGTACTAATATATAAATGTGAAAGTGGTCCTGCTTGGAAGTTATAGCTAGTATTCTCTTCGCATATTTAAATTTGAATAGATTACATCAAAAATATACTTATGTATGTATATACCTTATTAGGTATATAGATAAGTATATTGAGCCGTTGGCCTTTGTTCTTCACAGCAACAGCTGTTCTGACAACCTTCGGAATGCCGTCACTTGGGGCCGGCAGCGATTTTTCTTTTCCTAGAATCCATACTCGAGATGAGAGTTCGACCAAAGTATAAAATATTTTGTTCGGGTCGGTTTTGTACCACAACCAAAAGAAGGTTTTTACACAAAAACAGCACAAAGAAATAAGCTAAGCACAAACCTTGTTTGCTTAAATTGCGGTGTACAATCTCCAAACCGAATATTATCTTTTTTACATCATACAATTTGTAAGCAATGTAACACCCAAAACTAATTTTTAAATCAAAGATACTAGAGAAATTAGGATCACATGTTAACTATTTATTAGGTACCATTTATATCAAACAACACGCGTTTTAAACGCTTCTATAGCTTTAATGTATGTATAATATGTATTTGTGCATTATTATGCACATGAATATATCATATCAGGGGTAGCGGTCTTGCTTTTGTACAAAAGCATTGTAAAACGTAAAGTGTCCGGCGAATATCATATTAAACAGAGTTTATTGTACATGTTATTATAATTGTAAGGTGGTTGGATATGCAATAAATAAATGAATCTTTATTTTTTCAACTAAAATCTTTTTCTTTCTTACTTTCAAATGCACCAAAATATGCGTGATTATTCTTTTCTTTCTTTTACCTATAATGTTGTCACATTCAACTGTTAAAATTATATTTCACATGAGGGTTATGAATATTTACACCAAACACAATTATAAAAACCATCAATCACATACTAACGTGTGTGTATTTTGACAAAAAATACAAGCTGCCTAAAAATAAAACGGTTCTTCTGAAATTCAAGCTGAAATCCTCCTGATATTTCAATTCACATTTACCTCATATTTAATTTATTTGAAGGTAAATTTAGATTAATGTGAGCCCTGTTATAATAGTCAAAATGACTACCATCAAATGGCGTTTGCGCCGTGAAATAATTCCAGATGGCTACAAATGTATCCAGTTAATAACCTCCTCCTCCAGTTATGTTTAAAAGCCTAGTCGTTCAGGTTATGAATATAAATTGTGAATGTTTTCTTTCAGAGAATAAGGTTTTTTCCCTTTTGTTGCGTCGTAGCAACAGGAAAAGCCCTTGCCGTAATTAAGGCGATTTGAATGGGCATGTATATTTTACATTAATTTATTATACTCGATTCAGAATATTATTTGCAAAAATTATATTGAAATATGGATTTGTAAAAAGAAGCACATTAGTGTAGAACAAACACGTATGGACAGAAAACTATAAAAATCTTCTGATACTAATTCGTAGTTAAACCAAAATGTATAAGACAGTTGATGATCCCCAATCTCAAGTTTCGCGATTTAATTGTTTCTCCTACTATATTATCTTCTTCCATTATATTTCCTCCCATTGGAGGGATTTATTTATGTTGTTTGTTGTTAAGATACTCGGAATAGGGACTTTATAAAGCTCTATAAATTATGTATAAAGTCTGATCAACTTCACAGTTTATTCCTTGCTTTGGATAATGGTATCTTGAAGCATTCAGCAAAGTAGGCTTCATGCTTCTGGACGTATTACTTGTAGAAGGAGACAATTTAGGCTTATTAGTCTATTGAAACGAAGTTCCTTATTGTACGTTAGTCTGCGAATGGGAGATAGACGAAAAAAAGTGTTAACCGAAAGGGAAAAAGATGACCGCTGTATATTTTTAAACAATTCCGAACTTTAATGAAATAAGATCTAAAATGATATCCATTAGTCTAATATACGCTGTTTTGAAAATAGAAAGTCTTCTAATCGCCGTTGTTATTTGGCCGCATTTGTGTGCTGTCGTAATTTACTATTTTTAGCCGACTTCTAAAAGGAGGAGTTTCTTAATTCAACTATATTTTTTTTAACTTCGAGTTTATTTGATTTCGAGTATTTAAAATATTTACTACATTTTGATACGATTGGTTTGTTATCCCAGAAAATGGGAGAGATTCCGAATAGCGCCTGTTGAAGTACTACTAATAAGTGACTTTACTGACTTTTTGAACTTTGATGCTTTGATTCTATGATCTTCGATGGCCTTCGAAACTTCGTTCCCACCGATGTCCCAAAGAACCTCATTACTTTTTATATGATAAATATGTTTGCATTTGACCACGATCACGCCTAGTGTATGATCTATGATCACGCCTAATGTTGAACGATGATGCGGTCGAAAATGAAGCACTCAACCTAGATAATATCTATTCACACGAGACTTACCCGGATTGAACTTTTCGGGAAATAAGGACTTCAATAGTGTATTCCACAACTCAGTTGTACGTAGGAGGACTGGCTTATGGCCCTGAATATGTAGAGTATTTGACTCAATATTTTACTGTTAGGTAATCGTGTATTGTGTTTTTTATTATAATTATTGTTTTAAGGGATCCATAGTTATTTTGGTACAAATTAATTCCTTATAAAATCACCATGATCCGATCGTAGCCTGTCATATTTTCTTCTTTGTAAATCACTAAGGCATAAATATATTTAATTTGATTTCACACTCTTTCAAGCTCTTTCTAGTTTAGCTGCAGGAATTTTGTGCAACATCTGGGGTCATGCTATTACCTACTTTCTCGTTAAAATTGCCGAATAATATAGTCTCAATTGTAGGTTAGCTTGATATTGGTATTCTGTTAATTCCAATAGCGTACCCGGATCACATCACCCTATCTCTATAAATATTTATAAGCTTAATCTCGCAAAATGTTTAAAATTTTGGTAGCTGTTCAATAATGATTTCGGGTAATGCATTTCTGCTGATGGTACTACCATATTTTTCTACTGTTATTCCGCTACGACATAGCTCGCAAAATTAGTCTGCCGAAGGACCGATGGCAGATGGAGCAGACGAGTCCTGAAGTGGAGACCGCGTCTCAGTAAACGTAGCGTCGGACGCCCTCCAGCCCGATGGACTGACGACACGTGCAAGGTCGCCGGCAGCCGCTGCATGAGGAAATCAGAGGACAGGGACGAGTAGAACCGTCTTAGGGAGGCCTGCATCCAGCAGTGTACTGCGAATGGCTGCCGACGATTTCGTCACGATCGAGAACATTTATTGTACATTTAGTAGAATAAAAATTCTTGACACTATCGCAATGAAATCCTACTTCGAATATATTCGCAACGCCAAGTTATTGAAATAGCACAATCGGGACCCGGATCGTATGAAATACCACTTTGGTATCATCTGTTGCTACTACATAATAAATTATACATTGCATGATATCGTCTTACAAAAATACGGATTTTATGTATAAATTTTTCCCAGTAAATGAAACGTCGAGTTGAAAAAATAGAGATTGTATCGCCAAAAAACAAGCAGATATTTAGCCTTGTTTTATCTTGACTGGGACGAATGATAAGCTAAATTGAATTGGGCCCATTTAGACGGCAGCTACATAGACATTATTTTAGTCCTATTTTCATTTTAGCTTTACTTGGACTAAATTTAATTATCCATGATAGAAGACGGTTTTGTTTTTATAGCAAACAAAGACTGCCAAAGCAAAGGCATATAGTCTGCTAATACAATGTATATATTTATGGAGTTAGAATCAAAAGTTTTATCAACACTGTTCTACCGTAGAAAAAGTACTATGAGATAAGCTACCAACAGATACATATGTATTAATAAACAATACATATCTGAAGAGAAACAAAAAAAGGAAAATACGATTAATTCCGTTTGATATTGAATGTTTCCATGAGAGCAGCAGCGTGAAGGTAATGATATAATGGTTACGCAAACCAACATGATATGAAACAAACATGGTAGGTACGAGCTTTAGATATGTACCTATGCCTTCATTCGCGTGGATCTAATCTGTTATTAATATTATACAATTATAAACGTGTAGTCTTTTGTTTTATAATTATTGTATGCTTGTTTGTTTGGGATTCGTGATATTATTGGGCTGATATATACGTACATCTGGTTTCTTTAATCTATAGCAAATAGCTGGATTTAAAATTAAAATCTGAGTTACTTTATAAACCGGCAACGATTTAAATTTGTAAGGGTGCATTAAAATTAACTTATTCTAAGAAGGTAAAACGATAACACACATTCAATTTTAACCACTGCGGTACTCTATGTCCTGGGAATACCGTGGGATTTTTTCCAGGAGTGATTTAAGGTCTCAAGAACTTTGGCTAAAATAGCCAATTTTTATACATAAAATATGATTTGTACCGGAACAATAGTTTACGTTCTTTTTTAAAATGCTATGGTACATTTTGTCCTGTGGGAATCCCGGATGTCTCTTGACAATTGATCACAAGGCTAGCATGTGATAATAAATAACAATTTTCGTACTTATTGCAAGACTTTTATATTTTCCGGGATTTCCTATTTCTTTTACCAAATAAAAAACCCATCACACCCTGCAAATATATATATATAAACATATACATAAATATATATACACATTATAAGTATATCTCTCACCCTTGCAACCGAAATGAAATATACACGAAAATTTAAAAGTTTACAAAACGAAAAGTGGCAGTCCGAATCATCAAATAGTGAAATGCCGCGCTCAAAATTACTTTTGTTGTTTGGTAATCATAACCCCCGTTTTATTAGTAAGCAAATTATGCTAAATTTCAAAGGTGTGCCAGTATATCAAATCCCTATTTAAATCTGACAGTACGAGTATATTATCTAGTCTCGTGTTACGTAGACACAGAGTTACGCAGAACATTTGAACATAATGTCACATTTATAAATTTTATTAGACGCGGGGTGTGTATTTTCTGCGAAATATACGACTTGTACACAAGGGGTGGGCGAAAATAATTTAGATAATATTTGCCAGTGATATAAGAACAGTGAATGACGGTTACATAACGGAAGAAAATCCCTATTATTGTAGAAGTATATATATATATATATGTACATACACACGTTTGTATTGTTTATCGAGTTCAGTGCTTTTTCCTCTTCCCAAAAGTACCCAACGTGCCTAAAGGAATTTTCTCTTGAAGAAAAATTACCTTTACTTATATTTAAGTTCAGGACCGAAAGGCTTTTTGGCAAAACCTTAGGTGAGTAGCGACACCTAGTACTTGACTTCGGGGGACAAGGCAAGGCTCCCCTCCTCCCACCTCCGTGCTTGCCTTAACCAGCCGGTACGAAGTGGAGATCGCTAGAGCTATGATAAATGGCATCATGTCAAAAGTAGCTACGGTGAACCTGCAGCCCACCTCTCTACACCCACTTACACCCATGTTGCCCCTGCCTTCAATGGTATTTTTAGGAGCCCATGCAGGGAGTGGCGAGTTCCCGTCTGCCCATTTTTCCATGTTCCCCGAACATTGCGACGGGCAGACGCCATAATCCCCATATTCCCAGACCCCTTGTACCACTAGCAGTGCACCCCAATAGCCCGGTACTTTTTATTATCATTTCCCACAACAGTCCTACACTGGCCGGGGCTTGTCCTTGGGTGCATCACTATATCTTGTAGACAGGGATAATCGCCGGTCAGTGTCACGCCACATTTAGATTAAATTTGTCACGGGGCCTCTACGTGTTGGCCTTCCCATGGCCCCACGCAAGCTTTCCAAATGTCCGGGCCATTTTATGGCCCATGGTCTCAAAACACATACAAATAATAATAATAATGGGAAATATACAACGGAAGATAATTGATGTTGTATAAGTTTAAAATGTGTAATAGATTGTGTTTCGTGTAGACAGTTGCTGTGCAACGAAGTATGGTGGGTTGATGAATAATTAAACAGCCGCGTTAATACTTCTCGCTGAATTATGATTTTCTATGCCTCAACATGGCTGTGAAAATTGGGATAATGTAGTTAGTGTTAACCTTGACATTTCCATACATTAAATACGGCAAGCTATTAGTACTGTCTACGTTTGCTGAATAGGTATGTAGCGGCAGTGGTTTTAGGTTTCATTCTGCGGTCGAGTGGTCGGGGCGCTGTGTTGGCAATCAGACGGTTTCTACTCCAGTGGCCAGGCGCGGTGGCATGCCGCACCGCCGAGTGCTCCCGTACTGGAAAACCCGACACGGAACGCATTATGTTTTATATAACAATGTTTTCGTACTTGAAACGAGTTTAAAGCCTTGTTTAAAGGAGATGGTGACTTTTGGGCCAAAGTCACCATCTCCTTAAATATGACTTAAAAAGCGTTATATTTTCTATTACAAAATGGAAAACATTAGCCCTAAATTCTATCTGGTAGACGAGAAATCTTAAAAATAACGTCACATATAAGCTATCGATTAGCATAATCCATTGACGTGAATGAATTACATCAATTAATAATATAAAAAAACACCACACTATTTAATTCATTCAAAATAACTAATCCCACTACAATTATAAAAAATACCAACATAATAAAAAATAAATATTAAAATCACTCTCATCTTTTAAGTTTGGTCCCAAGAATATAATTATGAAATCCACCTGTCTCCTTTAAAAGGAACATTTATTGGGAGTTTCTATATCTATAGTAAAAATTAGCTCTGGTCACACTTCGATCGATGTCTGTCTTTCTGTATGGGTCAAATTTTTACCCAAATGAAAGCCTATATATAAGGTGGTCAGATCAGTCACGTTCAAAAGTAAAATTTAGTTAGTTTATATTAAGGGAAATCACCCGAATTAACGCCACGTGTTTTCCAAAATTTTGAGATTTCAAATTATTATTATTAATTTATTAGTGATTTTTGGGAAATTTGATGCAACAGCCTTAAATATTTTTAACTTATTTTTTTGTATATTTAATTGGCAGTTTTTATGTCTTTATGAAATTTACTTTTACATTTGAAATAAGCAACGCCCTAACATCTACACAAATTACAAAAAAAAACTTGAAAGGGAAAAATATGGTTTCGAGAGAATCAAACTCGATTTTTTAATCTCATCTCAAATATTGAAAAGGCACAAGCACAAGATTCTAAGCTTTTATAATAATAAAAGGGCATTTTTATTTTAATCAGCCTTCAAAATTACAATAATTGTCCGAAGTTAAGAATGTTGGCTATTTTGTCTTTCCCTCAATTCAATAATTAACATATTCATTTTTCAAAATTTGGTTGCCCGTATTTGTTAATTATTATATTTTTTCTAAATCATTGCTGCCTGTATAGCTAATATTTGTATCCGTGAAAATAATAACGATAATGTTATATATTACTTTTATTCATAGGCAATTGATACAATGCAGACTCGGATCGACATTAATCCACCAAGCCTGCGGTACGGACAAACAAAGAGTTCCATTAATGTGAATAAACACGCGGAACTAAATTGATACTCAGTTATCATTGGTTTCTATATGGTTAGGTATTATTGGCTTACGCTTTGGTTTAGTTGTTTACCTCTCCAATTGGGTATATGACACAATGTTCATGTATAAGAGCGGGCGTTAAAGTACCTTGCTATCAGCTTACTACCAAAATATCATGATTCGTTAAACTTGTGACGTCATAATTAGCTACGCTCCGGAAAAAATAGGATGGTGTGGCATGTTCTAATATTATGATAAAAGTATCTCAATTGATTCGACTGGACTACCCTATTTTAATAACTAGAACGTTAATGTACATTAGATCTATAATATACGACATTAATATGGTTGTGAGTTACCGGGACACGAAAAATAAAATGCCTTTAGAACTATTATAGAGTTTATTACATCTATACAAACACGTATAACACAGGTACTAGAAATCCAAAAGTAATACAGAAGGTCGTAATTCAATAAAAGGCGCAAAGTCCGTCGCTATTAGATTCCCGAATGTACACACGTCACGCCCGTATTGTAGTCGTCGCTCGACTCCACTCTCCATCAGCCGTCGTTCTATGCTCCACAAATGCAATGTACCCGCCCGGCAACGTCTCCACAGTTTCCTAGAATTAGCTTGTAACACCTCACTAATGATGCTAACGAGTGAGTATAATAGGACAATAGGCTGTTCTCCACTAGATACGTATGCCTTTAAATAAGTGAACAAAAGAAGACGATCATAAAAGGATTACAATTAGTTCAAATGCCGACAGGTAATAAAATGTGCTTCTACTGAACTGTACGTGGAATTTGTCTTTGTCGGCGCCTAGGTTGTAACAATATTCTAAATTTAGTCTTTTGTCAATTTAACCGGAGCCCAATGTTATAGTCGAATAACAATTCTTAATTTTACAGAAAAGCAGTTTAAACATCTCTAATAGTTTTAAGTATATTTGTGATATTATATGTTTATTCTTCGCCCTTATTTATTATATATTTTTTAAATACATATTATTTTCCGACATTAAATGTGATATTCAATATGGTTTGGTCATCGTCCTTTCTATATAGTTTATAAGATGACTAAAAAACGCTGATGAAATATATCAATCAAAAATTGTATTAGTTCCGATAAAAACTAAAATACAAAAAATACATTTGTCGGTTCTCAATTCGTCTGGATTGTTTTTTGATAGATAGATAGATAGATAACACTTTATTGCACACCAAAATATACAATTACAAAAACAGTCCATGTTTACAATACTTTTAGGCAATACAACAGGCGGCCTTATCGCTAAAAGCGATCTCTTCCAGGCAACCTAAATAACAGAGATTGAATCAGGCGAAATAGGTGGTGCAGGAAAAAGGCAATAGATACACAATACACAAATACTCAAACTAATTTAAGAAATAAATATACAAATACATACATATATACATAGTCATATATATATGTATATATACATACAATATATATATATACAATAACACATAAGTTATTATAATAAATAAATGTCTTAGCATGATTATATTCCGTAAATCAGAAATAGCTATTTATGGACAAATAGTGTTTTCTAAGTAAATTTCTAAATATAGGTAAGGATTTGGCCTCTCTGACAGTAAGAGGCAGCATATTCCAAAGTTTGACAGCCTGCACCGTAAAAGAATTATCATAATAGGATGAAGTGTGTGCAGGCGTCATAAGTTTTCGATATGTATCGTGGCGCAAATTGTGGGCAGTGGATAGGCGAAGGAATTTAAAACGTTCCTTAAGGTATTGGGGACTACTAGGAGTATATAATATGTTATAAAGGAGAGTGAGAATGTGAGTATTCCGGCGAAAATGAATAGGAAGCCACTTGAGTCTTTTACGATATTCGGAAACATGGTCATATTTACGCAAACCAAATATGAACCTTATACAAAAATCGAGTAACGAACATACAAAATGTTTTTTGTATGTTCGTTACTCGATTTTCCGTCAATTGTAAATCGATTTTCAATTTTCTGTTTTAATCTAAACACTACTCCCGAATCGGTACCATTGTCGCCATGTCAGGATCCGATGAGTGGATTTCAAGGAATTAGAGAAACAACAGCAGCAAGACAACGTCTGCCGAGACTTAGTAATAAATAAAAGTGCCATGTAACTATTCACCACCTTTAAATAAATTAAACTTACATAATTACATTATAGAAAGGTAACCGAATTTATCACATTGTCCGACTAGATATTTCTACTTCCATACTGAGAAGTATTCATACTGCCCGGTCCAATTGATTAATACAAGTTGTGTAAATTAATTTATCAAATCGACCGACGCTCTTGGCCATTATTCATAATGATCGGTCCATATTAATAATATCCGATTAATTAAATTACCCGTTACATACGCGTGCCAGTTGTACAATTTCTACAGGTGCTTGATATATTAATTCTAAAGCTTACAGTATTCGCGCAACCAGAAAATTTTTTTTTTTCAACAATAATAAAACCGCTGTCACACAACATAAAAGAATAACAACAAATTTACAAAATATAGTATTTTTTTATGTTTTACTTGGCACCGACTCAAGATGTTGTAAAAAAAAGTTGGTTATTTTTTTATTTTTAGTATTGTGAAGTTGGTTTTCCTTTGTTATTTTTTTTATTACAATTCGGATAGGTATTACGCGCTTATTCACGCGAATAATGTGAGTAATGAATGAATGTGACGGGATTGAACGGCTGTATATTTTTTCCCCCTGTCATGATCGTGAGGATGAACTAATTCATACATCCATCATAAAGTTTGTTGTGTATTTGATAACAGGGATAAATACAGCAATTTTTAATCCCAAGAAATGGAATTATTTCCACAGGATTCCTCGATTTACATTAATGCACTACTCTTTATAAAAATAAGGTAAAGAAATATCTCTTAAAGTACTTTTTCTACTAACTATTGTGGCCGTGCTTTTTATACCAAATAAATCCTCTATCAGACATCTGAATCCTGAGGCTTCCATTAGTTTTCGGGAATTAAGATAACGGCATCCTTCGACCAATAAGTCTTTCGAAGGGATACCCCTAGGGACCGTTGTTCGGTTGCTATCAAAGTTACTTTGTATGGAAATCGAAATATTTTACCCTAACTCCTACTATGATAAAACTATTCAATATATTTTATTGTATCCCCAAGTATTTGAATTTTTATAAATCATATTCGCATCAAATTCTAAATAGTTTATACTGTACCAAATATTTTCTGCATTATTAAGCCCGATTCTGGTTCGTGCCGAGCTATGATCCTGGTATACATGCGAAAGTAACTTTGTAACTCTGTCTGTTCCGTTTTACTGGAAAAATTATTATGAGCACCGGATCGGTCTTGCAGTAAATTTGTTTAAATGTAGTTTAAATATTGAAAATGGACACACACATATATATGTAGGAATCGTATTTGTTATTATAAAGTAACCATAATGACAGAAGTAGTCAAATGTAGTAATCGGAAGTATATTACCGGATGTCAACATAGAAGCATTTATTATCAAGCTAACGGATATCGGAAATGGAGTAACCGGAAGTTGGAAATTATACGGATGGCGGAAATTGGTATTATGGAGAAAGTGAAACTGAAGTGGTGCGAAAGCATTACCGTATGGTGTCACTGCGGCGCGCTACGAGGACCTTTAAAATAAGCGGTGTTCGGGCACAGGAGGGGCAGTCTAGAATCAGCAATCTAGAACCAGCAGTCTACAACCGTCTTTCTACGTTAATCGGTTGAACAGAGCGGAAGCTCTGTTGTACAAGAGGCGCATAGTATATTGTGGTCGATAATTACTGTTCGATTATCGCAGTATTCTTTGAGGGCAGATTGCTACTCGACACGTGACAAGCGTGGAGACAACCCTCGGAGTTCTCCTAATATTTCTGTGTATTATTGTGCTGTATTTAATATTGTAATTGTTATAGTTCTAGTGTAATAAACTTTGATTTTAACGTTTGATTATTATTGTATTATAATCAGAGTGTCATTCGCTCCCGGCGTGAGTGAGTATATATATATATATTTATACATAATATACTTTTTATCCCAGGAGATGGGATAGGTATAAAATGAAGTTTATCTTTCGGGTGTAGTAAATACATAAAGCTGTATTTAACCTTCTATTTAATCAAGAGGTGCGTGCTAGAGTTTACAGTTTTTCAATTGTTTTAAAGGATCAGTGATTACGATTAATTATAGTGATAGTAAATATACATAAACTACAGTTAACATAATACGTGGACTTTCGCTAATTAACCATTTTTCCTAGATAAGGTTTCGACGAATGTCGTCTAATGTTCTTTTTAATCTATAATATTATAAAATTGTAAACATACCGTGTCTGTACTTTAAAGCTATTTAAAAAAAACTACTGGAATAGACTACATAAACGATGATGAAAACGATGCATTTTTTTTAGATTTATTGTCCGTCTGTTTATCTATTTCTCGGTTTGTCTGTTTGTTCGGGATTCACGTAGAGACTTCTGGGTCGAATTCGATGCGGTTTTCACTGATCGAAATCAAATTCTTAGACTTAAAATCTGCGCTACTTTTAATATTGGTTTTTACATTTCTCGGAATTTCCTAATTTCGGAAACACATATTAGAACTATGAATGTCAAAGAAGCAAGTGAGGTGTGTAAGAATAAGCCTAAATGGCGCTCTGTTGTTCGTGCCTACCCCGCAAGGGACCTGGCGTGAAGTTATGTATGTATGTATGTATGATATTAGAACTTGCTTGTTATGACAGTTGCCCTGCTGAAATAGGTTTTGAATTTCAATACTGGCAATATAACTGTAATCTAAGTTAGCCGTCAAACGTGGAAGAAGTCGCGGGAAAATCCTAGGAACATAATATTGCTTAGACATATAATATATTTCAAACTTTTGTTAATATGCGTATTTGAAACCCTCAAAATCGCGACATCAAAAACACACTATCAAAAACTACTGATTAATCCTCTGTTAATCGGATTGTGTAAACGAAAATTAGTTTAATCAAATCACGGACGGATATTACGATTTTATAAGCGGTCCGTTTTGGCTGAAATGACCTCGGAACCCTAAAAACAATTAGCATCCCCGACTCTAAAATTTTACAGAAGCACAATCTTTGAGAATCAACTCGTTATCGTAACACATATATATGAATCTGTGTTTTTCCATTTCTGACATCACAATAAATTGACATAGTAATCAATCTTTGTATTTTGATTTGATTTAAAACACGGAAAATGTGAATGAAAAATCAAAACAGTCTGATCTATAACGTCGTATATGTACAGTTGATCACATAACAACTTGCATGTTGTTGTGATAAAATCTTTTATCTTGGAAAGGTACATATTCATCTCCTTTGATAAATATCAAAGAAGACGAACGTGTTTGTTTGACATTGTTAGTTCAGATTTTGAGATGAAATATGGAAAATGTTGTGACATATTTTTGTGGCTCTAATAAAATTTAAAAACATCATAGGTAAGGTAAAATTTGGTTACTAGAACCCAAAAACATCCCACTGGACGACTCAGAGCTCGTTTGTCTGTGGCGTATCGGTAGGTTTATCATATTGTTCTATGTTATGGTTTTATTATTTGCTTTTTGTTTTACCAAGTAACTATTGTCTTGTTGTGCATTTTTGTTTTCGTGAACAATAAAGTATTGTCTACGCCAAGGTCTATTATTTCCACACAGCCAATTGACAACTGGTTATGATATCGAGGGCTTCATAACACATAGGGTATACACAAAAATGGTATTTTTTGTTGTTTACTAAAAATTATGCAAGCATGTTACAATTTAGAAACTTACCAGTATACAAGTGTACCTAATAAGAAGGTATTCCTAATTTCAGCCTTATACAATCAACTAATTTTGTTTTATTCACAATCTTGTCCCTTGTGTAAAACTGCACTTTAGTCTGTACGCCCATTTGTTATGAAGCCCTCGATATATACATGTATCATGGAAGCAGGATACCGGGAAAGACAATCGTCTTGTAAAAGTAATAACTCTGGAAAGCTCCTAAGTGTTACACAACTATAATTATGACACTACAATCCATTTTTCTCTCGACCAATCAAACATATTTTAAGACCATGATTCAAAAGAGTCTCGTTATGTTTCTTCTAAATAATGTTATGTCAAAAAGCGAGAAAGAATGACCTTATGATCCTTATCCAGTCATTCGGTTCATTATATGATTTAAATATTTTACTATAATATGTAAATCCTAAATAAATAGGTAGGTAAGTAAATATAATAGGATAGTGTCAGTATTTATCTTCCATACTAATAGAATAGCAACCTATTTTAACACATTCATGACGATCGGTTAAAATAGAATTAGAAATTTTTATTATAAATAGTAATTACAAGATGTAAAACTTCTGATTGCAACCTATGTATAGAGTGGAACTTTTACTATTATTACCTTAGTTTTTGCCGTGTGCAAGAATTTAAACTTATGGATTATTGGAATGAGATGCGGTTACTACTTACCTCGGTTACTAAGCCACCTCTACTTAAACTCGATCCGCAGGCTGTAGAGATTTAGGAATGATGCGTACCCGACGATAGATATAGTGCCATGAATTTCGGTTTACTTTATATAACAGCAATCAGTCTGCTTGTCAAAACAAACATCATAATATTATTATGATTTATTCCCAGATAAACAAATATCGACAACACATTATTTTGGAATAGCATGTATAGATTATACACATATATACGAGTATATGTGTGTGTGTTTTTATAAAGGACTTCATTAACTATATAATTATTGACTCTTGTAATTTGTGATACTACTTCAAATGTAATGGTATGAATTACACGGCGGGTAGTTCAGAGTGTTACGCGATGAAAATAGTACAGAACTTTTAACCAAACATCTTATTGAAAGAAATAAAATATTTCTTTATTTCTAAAATTGTTGTATTATATAAACCTACCCAGTTAATCATTTAAAGTATTAATCATATAAGAGTTGGCAATATAAAGAGGTAAAATTATTTAGTACTTATATATCCATAATAGTATCGGATCATGTACAATGTACATACATACATTATACAACTACAACGCGCCGCATGACGTATTGATTGCTATTCAAAATACATTGAATGCGTTCTTGCGGAAACAGTCGCTAAGCGAAAGGTTCTACGCCGAACGCTACACAATTTTGGCAGGTGTGTCATAAGTTATTTTAAAAACACTGCTTTCAGTGCAGAAACTTCGGGAGGTGTGTCGCTAGCCATAAATATATTGTATTCTATATTAGATTCCGTTGTAATATTCTGAATCGCTATATTACTGATCGTCATATAAATAAATTTAATATTTGCTTTATAAATTCAAGGTGTTTGAGTTTACGGAAACGGAAAAGGCTTCCTTCCGTCGCGGCATGCGACCCCGGAATCCGGGAACCCCTTATATCGGATGTCGAAGTCTATTGAACACAGTAACTTGTTAAAATAATATCTTCTATTCCACATTGAATATTTTCAGCCTTAAGGTGAGGGCTTCATCTGCGATAGTGTTACAGATATAGGCCGTTTCACGCAGATATATCGATGGGTTATTTGAGATGGGCGTTGTTAATGACGTTAAAAATTGACATATATCGTTTGTATATGAACTACACTATTCAGAAAATAAAAATTGCCTATTTGACAGTTAAAAATGTCTATATAACATAACTTTTAATAAAATCAACAAAACTTAAAGCCAATAATAATTAATTAATTTAGTGTTAAAACATACATTTTTTGTATTTTATAATATTACTAGCTGCGCCCCGTGGTTTCACTCGTGTGGTCATGAAAAACCGTTATATTTTGGATAATTCACACTATATCTTTATAAGCGTTTACAATAATGATTATCAGTAGGATAAAACATATTCCAATGACTATGTTCCTCCAAATAAGGAAATAACATTTTTTTATTAATTCTATTATGTCGTATTAATCTATGACGAAATCCCGAAAACAGTTACGTTCTAAGGCGTATGTTTTCAGCTTTAATGTCGCTACCAACGGTAACAAACCTTGCAGATGCAGATCATTAACTCGATTCAGTAAAAAACTACATGTATATTTATTCCAAAATCTTACACTATTTATGTAGTTATACTAAACAATACTACATAATTGTACATATATGTATTGCAAACAAAAACAATTTATTATTTAGTTCTAGTTTTTAACTTTAGGTTTATTTTTCATACTAAAAACAATGTTGTAATGTAATGTATTGTATGATAAAATTTGAATAGATTAATTATTGTGTTGCGTGATAAATGCATGTGGTAGGTGAAAAGCGAAATAGAAATAGATATGGAATGCGAAAGTTTTGTCATGTAAGACAAACTGTCGCTTTCCATATCTATTTTATGGGACACAAAAAGTAATTAACTTAACGTAAATCAAACGATTACAAACTCGTATAATTTTAAATCGATTTCTCGTGATAATCGGTTAACTTGGTTAACGATTTGAAGGTTTAAGAACCTTAAGGCCGCGTTCAGACGACACGCGCCCGCTAAGCGCACGCCACGCGCTCAGCACCGCATCTAGCCCGCTTTGAAATTCATTGTTTGTATATTAAGTCTTATAACACATCAATAGATCTCAAATTGCATTTATCGAAGTCCACCTGCATACGCCTCGCGCCCGCCTCGCGCCCGCCTCGCGCCCGCCTCGCGCCCGCCTCGCGCCCGCCTCGCGCCCGCCTCGCGCACGCCTCGTGCACGCCTCGCGCAGGCCACGCGCTCAGCACCCGCGTCTAGCCCGCTTTGAAATTCATTGTTTGTATATTAAGTCTTATGACACATCAATAGATCTCAAATTGCATTTATCGAAGTCCACCCGCATGCGCCTCGCGCCCGCGCTATAGCTAGTGTGGTATTTTGACTGTGATCTAGTAGTACTAGTAGTATAAGTGGGCGCGAGACGTGCGCTGAGTTGGCGCGTGGCGAGTGCGGGTGTAAGGCGTGTGCGGGCCCTGTGCGTGGTCAACGCGTGTCATCTGAACACGCCCTAAAGAAGCCTAAAAAGCATAAATAATATTTATATATACGAATCATGGTATATTTAGACTAAACATATTGCTGTTGTTATTTGACCCGGAAAGTGGATTTTATGGTTATTTGATTATTTACTATTCTTAACCCGGTGATCGTTCTAGGATTCATTTTGTTATAATTGTTTTATAAGGACCCTCTATGAGTTAACATTTCGAAATATAATATACTTTCGTGCTTGTGGCAGGAACTTTAAAGCAAAATATCACGTTGAGCATTCATTTTTATAATGATACTAATTAATATTGTATTTTCTTAGGTTTGTGAGACTAGTACACATAATAAAACTACGTTTTAACAGTTTTTTTTATTCCAATGTTTCGGCTGCGGTGGTGACCGTTACTGAAAAGAGGCTGAAAAGTCGGAATAAAAATCAAATAAAATACCGCGCTTAAAACCGTTAAAACGTAGTTTTATTGTAATAATTAATAATATAAAATTGAATCTGAACTAGAGAACATACTCTCCATCTGTTGCAATAGTGTATAATGAGATTTATTGCCGTGTAGGACAAACTTTTTATATGTTTATTTTTCTATACATTTTTACTTTTTATTTGACATTGTCATTGTTTTGATAGCTCTGAAAATTATTTTTGGAATTTAATTGTTAAAAAACCAGAAATAAATAATTCGTATTAAAACAAAGCTTAAATCCTTCCTTCCACAATCCGCCACAGCCGTCGATTATACGACTAACAAGTTCTAACTTAATTGCCAGCTAATCTAAAACTGTACAGTGGAATACGTACGAATACTTTGAAACGAAATGAGTGCTTAAAAATATCAAATTAAATACAGTAGCTATGCGAAAAATTTAATATTATGCGTCATGTAAAATTCAGAAAGTATAACGTCTTGCTGGCAGAAATTCAGTAGTGCATATCATAGACATACATTAGTATGTCACATAATAGTGTTGTGAATTAAAAACTTATAAATTAAATAGGAAAAGTATACATTTGAAATTGATTAAAATATGAAGTTTTCACTATATTGGTAGTTAGAAACATACACATGGTGTATGTCATGACTTAGCTTAGTTATGAGGGCAAAATATAGTCAAGTTAATCCATAATAGCCCATTTATTTTACACTCCGCGATATATATCTATCGATTGTTCCTTTTTTTAAAGGATTTTTTAAATATAATTATTTCTTTTTAGCATTTTCCTATATAGGTAAATAATTACTTCGGAAGTTAGAAAGATGACACAATTAATCTATTTATCTATACAATTCAAAAGGTTACGTGTCTGTACATTGAAGCTATTTTAAAAATAACAACTGGAATAGACTATATAACCCATGGAGAACACGATGCATTTGTCTTTAGATTTATCTGTTTGTCGTTTTGTATTTTTGTTCGGGATTCACATAAAAACCACGGGACTGATTTCAATGCGGTATTCCCTGATCAACAGCTCATTCTTAGATTTATCTGCGCTACTTTCTATCCAGGGGATTCCGCAGGAACTTTTCTGGGAGCGATGTAAAATGGCTTTTTTTATGGGCTAGTGACATTTGATATTTTTAAAATTAAATGTTATGTCATTAAGGCTTAATATGGTCCTGTTTATTAAACAGATTAAAAATATTGGATTTAAATAGTGTAACGGTGAAAAACGAAAATAAAAAAAGTGTATAAAAGTTCCGTTTTTAGCGGAATAGTTAACGTAACGTTTTTTTTCTTTCATTCATTACAAATAACTGAATTTCATTTGCTACTTTTATAGAAAATTTTAAACCTTTTTTCAAGTTTACATATCAATGAATATGTTCTGACATTGCTAAGTAAGCACTTGAAAAGGTATTCTCGTTTAATCCATTTTGCCTGCCTCAGTTCCATCGAATAAATAATTTTAGGTAGACACATAGACATTTATGTAATAGAAGCTTTAATAAGATTTTACATAAGCATATTCAATGTATTTATAGCTTTTGAATAGAGCTTATAAAGAGCCTACGTTCTACCTAAAATATAAACTCAATAAAGATACCAAGTACAGTCTAGAAAATGTCACAATTCACTTTAATTATACCTAAAATACTTTACCATGACCTATCTCAAATCGTGGAATTTTACAGGTACCTATATAGTGTTGTTCATGTAGCAAAGTAACATAATATACTAGAATCCACTAATATGTTTAAAAACATTATGGTAAATATATATATCTCGTTCTATATCCTGTCGCTATATCCCGTTCGACGAAAATGTTTATAGTTAATTAGAATTCAGACTAAGCGCTGTTGTTCGAAGTCCCAAATGACTTGTTTAATATTCGAATCAAAGGCGTGACTGATTCAGCGTTTCTCATCTCCAATACCAAAGAGTATAAAATGAACAAAGGCAAAACGCGCATGAAATGTCAGTAGATTCAATTGATAGCCGATACGGCCTATGTTCGTCATGCACAAAGAGTATATTGAATATATGGAGAGTCATGCATGTCATATACTTTGTATGAGAAAATATGTATTACTTAGAAAGATAAAAAATGTGTATAAAATAAAGTCAAATAGCGAAAAAAGATTTATAAAATAAAAGTTTGCAAAAACCTCATATTATCCATATATATCTACCGCAGCTTTGAAGGTAATTGCTTATTTTTTGTGAGCAATTTACTGCTATATATCTATTTAAATATCTAACTCATAAGCGTAAGCGTTTTACTTACTTATATATAGGTAGTATATTTTTAATAGGTATAGGTAGTATTTTTTTGGTTTTAGATTTAAGACTGTATTTAAAATAAACTTATATAAATAAACGAAATATAGCGTAATAGTATTTTTTTTAAGGTTTGCTTGAGTCTCCTTCAGATTCTCAAGTCAACTCAAAAATAAAGTGGCCTGTACTTTTGACCAGACCATTCGTATGTATTTCGATGGGCGGAAACCGATTCAGTGTGGTCCATACACTCTCATAATTATAAGTTAATTGCAAAAGGTTTTTTTGCAATTTACTGGGAATTTTTCTGGGCGTGGTATAAATTACGTTGCATAAAAATAAGTTGACTCTATTAGGATTTCACTAGAAAGATATCTAAGACCGTTTTCAAGTATTTCCATACATTATATTCCGAAAATTCTGTGAAATATCTCCAGCAGGGTTTAAAGTTGTTACGGTGTAAAAATGTAATGTACCCTTCATGTACCCATATGTTCATTTCTTCCTTATCCGTTCTTATAACATCACATCCATCGCAACATTCTCATCTCTCTTGACTGACAGACTGTAAAAATAAAATAGTATTTTATTATTAAATTATGTACTCCCTTGTCAGTGTCCGTCTACGGCAGTGGACGGAGCCGGTCGGCGAGCTAATTGCGCATTCAACCGCAGCTCTGAAGTTTCCTATTGTAGTTCGGTTGATCCGTTTAATTTGATGCGTTTTCTTTCTATTTCAAGATCTGGGGCAACTAATATTGCTACGAGGGTTTATTAAATTATTAGAAATAAATTGCAACTCTAAATCATAGTGTCAAACATCAGGAAGTCGATTTCCATCACTGAACCAGAGGACGTAAAGAGCGATTATTTCTAAATCATTTGTTCGTAATAATATAAACTTCCTTGAGCTATTTCGCTTCTGTGCGCAAACCCTTTCAAGGATATTTCTCTGGCACACTCGGGAGTTTAGAACCGAGCACTTAGTTTAGGTTATAAGTTAAGGCACTATATAAAATTAAATAAGACATAAAAAGGTGCCATAAATATCCTTCGAGGCCGACAGCACATTTGTTGTAACTCTGGTGTTTAAAATATTTACATGTTATGATAACTACTATCCATCATGGTAGTCTGTCGGCGGATCACCAGCAACAAACACATTTACTTACTTTCCTTATATGCGAAGTATCGCATCTTTGCCGCATACTAATATAACCATGTCTTGCAAAGATTCTGGTAAAATATTATTATTATTTACACTATGGGCTGTAAGTCCATATATTTATTAGATTTACAATTTTGTATTTTTATTACACGTTAGTATAATTTTATTATTTTTATAATAGACTTAACATTGTACATTGCGGAGTTAGTTTTTCACTCCTTTCCTCACTTATGGCCGATTCCTATATTTTACTATTAATTCTACCTTGCCATCGGTTGAATTTTGACGTTAATTGTATGGAGCTTATTTTAAATTGTAATCGATAGTAAAGTGCCAAAAAACGAAAACTTGCCTACGAGTATGTAATACGATAATCGTGATGTAATTGTCACAAGAGGTTTGTTTATACCACGACACAAATCGCATTGAGATATTTGCCTACGGTTTCTCGACTGGTCTAAACTAAAACTCGTATGAAACTTTTCAAGTTCATGCGAGTATCGTATAAATCAGTTTCAGTTATCTTATAAATTAGTTTCGTTTGTCGTATTAGTGTTGGAGATTGGATGTTATCGTGTAAAACTTGACCAAACCGACGTGATAAAGTGGACTTTCTTTTAAAAAAGAATATTATTGTCTACAAAACTGAAATAAAAACAAATTTCCCGTCTCCGAGGAATGCTGTTTTTTTGTCTTGAAGAAACACAGAGTTTAATTAAATCAATTTCAGGGCTATCACTTGTATTAGGAGGGGAGATTTCTTTTAACTTTAGAGGTCAAAGGCGTGGTATACACTCCCGTCTCGAACTCAAAGTATCCAGATTCGAATACTAGTCAGAAAAACCTTGCACCCCTTACGCAGTATTTTTAACCTAATATACATAATGGTACAATTACCACGTACTGACGGCCGCGGTGTAAAAAACATGTCATGATAACACTTGTACACCGAGACATACCGATATGTCAAACCTGCGAAGCCACCTTGACAAGCAAGTGTCGCGGTTATATAATATTATATCGGTTTTTTTCCCGAAGTCGGGAGGTGCGACCCCAACAGTGAGATAATTATGGGCTGTTATTATTAGACTTGAAAAAGACGTTCAACTCCAGTGTACTAGACTTAAATGTGCCTACATCTGATGAACACGGGTGGTCGTCACTGAATCTATTTCGGGTTTATTTATTGCTTGATACAATTTATTAAATAATATATTATATCAATAACAATATTTCAAGTAAGTGCTCAGTTCATAGTAATCTATTCCCGCTGTGAATAAAATGGAGGTTGGTGAAAGGCTTTACGTAAAACTTCAATGAAGAGTAAACTATCTAAATTACTCAACAGAATATTGATTTTGTTTTGGATTGAGCTTAAAAAATATATACGACGCTAGTACATACAGTTTTATTGATTACTAGCTGCGCCCCGCGGTCTCTCCCGCGTGTTGATTGAAAATCGTCATAATTCCAAAATAAAAGTTTTTTTCTAAAAAAAAAGCAGCCTAAGTTACTCCTTATTACATCAGCTACCTGCCAATAAAAATCCCGTCAAAATAGGTCCAGCCATTTCAGAGATTAGCTGGAACAGACAGACAGAAAAAATTGTAAAAATGTTATTTTGGTGCATGTACCGTATATGTATTCATATGCATGTAGTAAAAAGCGGTTATTTCAATATTACAGACACTCCATTTTTATTTATGTTATTTTCAGACTACAGTGAAGTCCCGGTTATCTTTGGAGCCCGGAATTCATTACTTACTTTTTCTTATTCACTTCACGTGCTCTTCAGCACCGGTAATATTTATTTTGTAGGGACACACATACTCATATGGTTATGTAAGTACAACACTCACGTAACTGTATCGAGTGGTGTGCATCTTTCCCATTTCCCGTCCATTTTATTACATATAGGCAGTCTGCGCCGGCACTCCGCAGTGTCCATTGGTGTACCGATTTCAACTAAAATATTACGAGATTACCCTGTTTTTAGCTTATGTCCACCACGATACAGAACCACATTGGCGCAACTATACAGAACCAGACCAAACGTAATGCACGATTCAATAACACGCGCCAAGTCAGTCACTATATAGATTACCGAATGTACACAAGTCTTGCTCCGCTCGTGGTAATCGCTTGACCGCCTCCTCTCTCAATTGGGGTTTTGCTTTATACTGTACAAATGCAATATGTCTGCTCGGCCGCGTTGACCGAAATTCTTAGAATCACACCTGGCTAATCTACCATTAAAGATTACAATACAAATTGGGGAGGTTTTTATAATTACACATTTTAAACACAAAGTAAACAAAATAAGTCCAAATGCCGAAAGGGTAATAAATGTGTTTCTATAGGGCTGCAGGTGTGAATTTGTCTTTTGTCGGCACCTAGGTCGTAACAATATCATCAGTTATGAAGCCAAGTTAACATTTCTTAAGCCTATCAATTTTACCGGGACCTGATGAAGACAAGATAATTAAACATATTGTTGTCCTCGTGAAATATATCCGTATGACGAACACTGTCGATTCTCTTATTATCTGCTTTGGCACGTAAGGCTGTCTCGGATATAGGAGTTCTCAAGATCCTAATAAGCCTAATCAAATAGCTGATATCAGAGTACACACACACAAAAACGCCTTTTACGCAATCAAACGATTATCATGAAGAGTGAAATTCGAGTATTTTGTATAACGGGGATGGATATGAGATATTTTGTTAAATCTAGGATAATGGGATAGTTTCTGAGACAGGCCCCATCATATTTTTTACTATTTATTTAGCTACGCAATAAAATTATATTTTAACAAAAACAAAACCGACTTTAAACTAAAAGCAAAAACGAAATATTTTCCACAACAAGTATATAGTATAATGAGATATAGAATAGAATAGAAAACACTTTATTGTTCACCAAAATAAACAATTACAGTATAAATAATTACAATAATTAAAGGTAAAACAAAAGGCGCCCTTATCGCTTAAAGCGATCTCTTCCAGGCAACCTGACTGAGAGGACACTTTTAACAACTTATGTCTAGGTATAATTAAAATAAAAATGGAAAAACAGTACAATGTAGACAGTAAACAGCTTACTTAAGAAAGAAGAATAGAAACTTATATATATTTCATTAAAGCTAAGGTAATCGTTTTTGACAGATTTTTTAAATATGGCAAGTGTTTTAGCTTTTCTGACATCTACGAGATATGTTTATTAAAATATGATATCAATTTCAAATAAAAATTAAGATGTATAAAGTATATCACGAATATATTCTATTCTTGTAGACACTCAAAATATAGTTTAGTTATCGGGCCTCTTTACAAAGTATTATCATGAAACAATCTTGCATGGTATCTTGTATCGAATTTAAAGTTATGTGACTTTCACTTCACAGAACAGATATTCTAAAGCAAAAATATGTCTAACAAACAACCGTTGAAATAAACCAGTTTTCTAAAAGATAAACATAAATTATAATCGTTAGATCTAAAGAGTAATAAACATAACACCTTATCATCTTCTTATTGTAATTGTTATCGTATATATATTCCATAAGTACATATCAACAATATCTAAACATTGTTGCTAGGTACCTAGCAATGTATGTAGTGTATCGGACTCGACAGTAGAGGGATCATGTATATGTCGTGGCCAGATCTTAGAATTGATCACTTGATAAAGTGGCAGATCATTTCATGAAATGGAAAATATCCGCTGCCCACATCATGATATGGTCTGTCCAGATCCATGAATAATCAGCGTTTAAGGATATGAACAATTAAACGCACGGCTACTTCATGATGTGGTCAGATATTAGTGACCTTATCGTAAAATATTTACTATCCACCATTGAAGGAGTTGATATCGTTTTGTTTTTGCGTTGCATCATAGCGGCGGACAATTATTGTGATAAAAAAACTAATAATAATGCACCAATTGAAGATAAAAGTGAAGTGAAATGTCGTTACGACAGAAAACTATTTGAGTTTTACGTGAGTCACTCAAAAACGAGCGCAACGTAAAAAATCCTTTCAGTTCGGAACGTATTTCACAGGTTGTAGAATTCAATCAAAAATAATATTTATATAATGGTAACCTTTTAAAATGAAAGCAACTTAAAACGTTTAATATAGCTGTTGACCAAGATTACTCAAATAAATGAATGCCAGTAACTTTTAATCGTATTTTTTTCTTTTTAGGTAGTAAAAACAAATAAAAAGTGGGGTGACCACGAAACGAAAATCCATGGACTGTTATTGGATTTCAAACTATGGCTCCATGGAAATTGCGGGTGAAGATATTTTAATTTTTAAAAAGAAAAGTGTTGACAATCCTAATATTTGCAACCAATTGCATTAAATATTTTTGGGTATGGTATAGTTATTTATATTCTCAACTATTGTGAACAGGTCCGAACTATTTAATATAGATAAGAAGGCTTAGGCAGGAGGGAAGCCAAGAGGAGCTCCCGCCTAAACACCAAAAAGTTACTTTATATTTCAAATAATAAAAACGAAAAATCAGGTGCGGTATAGATATGTATGATATGTATGCATATCTATACCGCACCTGATTTTTCGTTCTTACAATTAAATAAATATAAGCTATCCTGATTTATTTGGAATTTTATTAAACCATATTCAGATATCATGGAAACCCTAAATTGATGATATGGCCAAACGGGGACTGACATATTATCAAATGTTGTTGTTTAAACGATATGTTCAGCTTTAGCTGGCCGTATCATGAAATATAACTATTTCATGACAAGATTGGCTACATCACTAAGTGATCAATTTTAAGATCTGGCCACGACATACGTGTATGCAATAGAATATAGATAAAAATTCACATCAATTATAAAACATAAGTCGCAATATCGAGTAGGTTTCAATACTCCTTGTCCTTTTTTAAATTCTAGTATAGGTAAATATATTAATTTCAAACCTTGTAAAAATGTTTATTTTTAAATCTGTAATATTATAAAATTCTGAAAATTCCGTGTCTGTATATAACAACTATTAAAAAAACAATGGAATACATTATACTAAACGATAGAGAATACGATGCAATTATTTTTTTCTTTTTGTTTGTGATTCCCGTAAAAATAACTGGGCCGATTTCGATGCGGTTTTCGCTGATCAACAGCAAATTCTAAGAATTGGCGTTACATTCTATCCTGGGAATCCCGCGGGAATTTTTTGAGAATGATTTAAAATGGCCAGAATTAAAAAAATCGAATTCCAATTTGATGTTTTCACTGATCGACCTCAAATTTTATGTAATGTGTGGTAAATTCCCGCGGGGATTTACATATACAATTTCTAAAATCACACTTTAACTTCCAAAGAAGGTTTCAAAACGCACAATCTTAATTTTAAATGGTTTTACATACATGGTTTTATTCGTAAACATATCTATTTGCCTTTACTTCGTAGACAGATAGGCAGGCTATATACAATTCGCTGGATATTTACGTAAATTTAATTTATCTTTTAGAAATTGAATTTCGGTTTAGGTGTCAGAAGGTATCAAATTAATGTAGAAGATTGCCTAAATTTTATATAAGATCAGTACCAATATAAGGCAAAAGGATAAAACTTTTTACCAAAATAAAGCGCAGTAAAGTGAAGTTTTACGGCCGCTGCTTTTACACCACTGTTTTTCTTTCATTTTGTTGTTCAGTGCTACTTACTATTGCATATACGTATATATTTATGTATGTAATAATTAGTGTATTATTTTTTAAACGCCTCCGTCAACTAGCAAATATGTCAGAGCTTGTTCTGAAACATTGGGTTTATTTTTATAGGTTGTTGGTATAATACATGTATATGAAATGTATGTACAAAAGTACTTGTTTTTTGGATTACTCACGTTTCAATCTTAACTGAACGTACCTCATCTATATTATTTTTTATAATTATACACTTTGACTACTTATATAGTAATTCCAATGTCTGGCTACCGGCATCATTTGATTTTATTTATTATCTTCTAGTCGCTTGTATTCATTATGTACTGTTCTTATAAAAACATAAACGTCAATAGTGGGTTCTTTTTATTATTATTTCTACTATATTTTCTTCGTGCGACAAATGGACGTAGTTACTCAAAAACGATCCTACCCACAAAATGTTATTTTTGAATTATTAAAGTTTTAGCTGTATTTCCGCATTGATGTACTTGTTTCTGTCAATGGGTTCTTTGGAAAATATAAGCGTAAATGTATAATTTTTTGAATAAATAAGTTTAATTGCATCAATGCGGAAATACAGCTAAAATTTTAATCTTTAATAATCCAAAAATAACATTTTGTGGGTTGGATCCTTTTTGCGTAACTACTAAAAAAATAAACTAAGCACTTTAAACAAACGGAAAGGAACTATGAAATAGTTGAACTCTTCAATTTATTGCGAAAAAAGCATTTCACGAATTATAGCCGTATATGTGAATAATCACAATTTTAAGTTAACAGCGGTTACCTATCTAGCAGTATATAAATAGTTACTGTAACTTGATCGAGTATCGACGATTGTGTTACTTACTAAGACTTACGTTATTATATTATTTCAAGATATTATAATAAATGGCCACTTTTATAACTCACATCCTACATAGACCAACCTTTGCCTTCAGGATAACAATAGATTTCCATGCTAAGTGATTTTTGACTTAATGATTAACTATCATGACTTAATGCCCTTATTAAATAAATAGAGAGTAACCTGCCTATTACACTTACAGGCTTATAATAATAGTAGCCCATACCGGACTGGGCTTAAACCTCATCAATTGAGAGAAACAGAAAGACGCCACATTTGTGCAATACAAATTATAATAATGTGTAATACACATAAAAACTATCTAAAACGTGTATAAGATGTGATGCTAATATTTAGATTGATCTAAAAAACTAAAATACTAATCAGTATAAGCAGCTTACGGAAATGTTTAACGAAATTAATATGCGTTTGGCCGTGAAACAATAAAACTAATTTTAATGTGAAGGATACTTTTTTAAGGGCAGAAACTAATCTAGTTTCTTATAAGTAATTAGAGTTATGACATCGATCGATGAAAGCAGTTAATGTTCGAACATTTAAAGGAGCTAGGCTGATTGATGGCCTGACTTAAAATTTCATCATTAATGGCTTTTTGTAGTTTAATACCTTCTTTGAATAATGTTGTTTAAGTATTCTGTTTAAATAGTGTACTTATTTTCTTTAAATAAATAGGTACTTAAATTAAATGAAAACCTACCCTTAGTACTCTATGGTAATTCATCAAAATTATATAAAATATCTAACGTGTTTCTATTTTAGGTCAAACTCGAAACTATTCATACATATGTCTGAGGGAAGCTATAAATCGGGTCATTGTTGTTGTTTGGATTTATAACGCACAATATTATTTGTTTACATTTTAACTACTTTTAAAATTCTTAATTCAATTTTATTTGATTTGTTAAATTTTTCTATAACTTGAAGATCGTTCTAACCTAATAAAAGTTATGAATATTGTAATTTAATAAACCAATGAGAGCAGAGCATGTATTGAGCGGGGTCAAGACGCCCTCTATACTTTAGTAGTATCTACTTCGGTAGACGGAGGAGTTTTTGTGGCACATTCGAGTGATGGTAACGGGTCGAGTTGGACCGTAGAGAATTTTAAAGAAAGTATTGAAGTTGGAAGTATGAGCGGTGCCCTGAACCCGCTGCTCGGTCTAAACTATGTCAAAATGTTGATCGAATCTAAATTAAAAGTGTATAAACTGTGGCCGTTGTGTTTTATGCTCCCATTTTATCCTGATGAGGCCCACTAAACCTGCAATAACTAAAGGAGATGTCATGAGAACGAGGCCTTCTCCGACACATATATAATATTTGTGGGGACACTACTACCTACTGAGCGAATTGCATCGAATGTCATGCGACGAGCTCAGAGTGGCAGTAATCTTCCATCACCCATACCCGCGACGCGTTGTACATACATATGAGTTAATAAATAATCCTGGGTTTCTAGAACAAGCATTTATATATACCAACCCCATCCACATAAATACATCATGTGCATGATATTAAACTTTTTTTTTCTATTTGTGGACGTTTGTTCCTTCTTCATGCCTGCGCATGCCATGAAATTCAGTGTAAGAGTAGTTTTGATAACAGAGATACGTACATTAATTTTAATTTAATATTAATTACATTTGTTTTACATTATATAATCAAACACAACTGGATAATTATTTCACTATACAAATCATAGATCAGTCATATAGATCAACTACAACACGATACTATAACTGTCCCTTGATTAATAAAGTATCAAATACAAAATATCTTGTTGTTATCATTGATCAGCGTATGACTTGGTCAGCTGACTTAGTTGCCAACGGAATTCGTAAACTCATTTGTATTTTTAAAATACTACGTCATGTTGCCCCTAAAGACGTTTTAACTAGAGTATATGTCGTCCTAGCACAATCAAATATAGCTTATTGTATCTCTGTATGGGGAATTGCCTGTAAAACAGATTTTATTAGTGTAGAAAGAGCTCAGTGCTTGCTTCTAAAGGTTATGGATTTTAAACCCTATAGATATCCAACCACTGATTTATACCTGTACTCAAAAGTTCTAAGTGTTAGAAAGCTTTATGTTCTAAATGTAATTTTAAGATTACCGAAATGTAAGCCTTTACTCTCTAACGTTGATACTACGAGAAGACGATTCGCAATATTTGAACTAATAACTATAAATACTTCCTTTGCTAGGCGGCAATACGTTTATTAATCCAGCTACTTATACAATAAAATTAATCAGAATTTGAATATGAACATACATGCTTGTAAAACCTCTTTGCTAAATTGGCTAATGTCACTTGACTACGACGCAGTAGAATCTCTCTTACAAGTTCCTTATTGAATATGTTATTAATTATGCGTGCACACACACACACACACACACACACACACACACACACACACACACACACACACACACACACACACACATATACACATAATATAAAATATAATATATAATAAAATAATATAAAATAATATACACACACACACACACACACACACACAACACAACACACAAAGTCACGCACTCTTATTTTCTTTTCTTTTATTAAATACTATTATAATTTTGTGTCCTGTACTTAATGAAAATATTTAACTATTATTATAACAATACAATATGATAATGTAAAAAATATTTTGATTTGATAATTATGTTTTGTACTTAATAAACGTTAAGTACTAACTCTATTCGCAATATAATTATATAATTTATATTAAAATAATTTACAATATCAATTTTCTGGGATGAAAATATTTTATAAAATTTTAAAAACAATGTAATATTTAAGAGCGGGATCTTCTGGTACAACTAAATTTTGCTTAAAAGAAGATTCCAGCAACTGTGTATAAGAAATAAATATTTTCATTTTCAATTTTATCCCGGGAAATGGGTAATCGTATGCAAATTCTGAGTTTAACTGAAAGCAACTACCCGAAGTTTTAATAAAAAAACAATATTCAATATTATACTACTTTGAAAGGGTATTCTTTATGATTTCCCCGATATACATAGTTTTCCAATTATTAAACGGGTCTTTAGTTAATTTGTACTGCACATGTGATATTTGAAATATGTGTAATAATTATTTACAGATCGACGCTAGCAATAAACTCGAACCAATGATGGTGGACCGAGCTCTGAGCTACCTCTTCCGAAATAACAGCGCGAACAGTGAGTACAACACAATGGGAGCTAATGAATCCGCTCGATTGCGTTGTGTAGAAATTTAAATCTGGCAACCATCATCCAGTTTGTTGCTTAATTACTTGGAAACTAAATTAGATCTGTTTCGCATGTGCTTTTTAGTAGTCTTCAAATTAGTTCAATAAAACGTATTAAAATATCTGTATCTGTATTCGAAAGTAAATAATTTGGCTATAACGTTTAGTTTAGTAGGTTGTAAATAACCAAATAGTTTATGTATAATTTGGAGCACAATTAATATGTCATAAGTATTGCAATAAAAACGAATTCATGCATGTCATATATGTGAAATCTTACTTCATTGAACGAAGAGTTATTTGTATTTTTAGTAGGTAGCGTGGAATCACGGTGAGAAGATATGGAGGGCGCGGAGAGCCGCGATGACCTGCTGGATTGGGAAGCGCTGTACCTGCGCCTGCCCGTGCAGAACTTCACCTGGAACTCCACCCAGTGGGACCCCAGCAGTTGGAATGTGACGGTGGTCCCCAACGCAACATGGTGGGAGGCATCCGCGCCCTTCGACTCACCCGCCGCCCTCGTGCGCGCCGCCGCCAAGGCTGTCGTGCTTGGCTTACTCATACTAGCTACTGTAGTTGGTGAGAAAATTTGTTTATCATAGTTAATGCAACAACATATCAATAGAATAGAAAAATAATTACGTATATACTATATACTGGCCAGGTTTTCCAATAATAAAACTAGTGTACAAAACTTTAGGACTTCAATAATATTTTATTAACAAATTGATCACCTGGTTTAAAAGCAAATAAATAATTACATGCACCAAAGTAGAAACATCCCTATCAATATAGGAATGAAAACGGTAGTAACATCTGTGTGTGTTAGCAGCCACTTTATCCGAATACTATTGTCAGTATATATATGAAATCTTAAAGGAATGTGTTCTTTCTGTGCCTCTATTTTATGCAATGGTGTCACAAAACTCAAAATTAAGGGTAGCCGTCATACTACGAGATGAGTTTAATTTGGACTTAACGAGTTTCAGATAGTTTTTCATTTAAGTCAATAATTGGAGAAATATGCGATTCTAAAGTTATGAAGTGTGATGTCCTTATCTTAAGAACTATATATACCTGTGATGCTAAATTCTAAAAAAACAAAAGATTATAATAAAACTTTGGTAGTATTGGAATATGATTTTATTTCACTTTCCACAGGAAATGTCTTCGTAATAGCGGCGATACTCTTAGAACGACATCTACGCAGCGCGGCGAACAACTTGATTTTATCATTAGCAGTGGCGGACTTATTAGTGGCATGCCTGGTTATGCCACTAGGGGCGGTGTACGAAGTAGCACAGCGGTGGACCCTTGGGCCAGAACTATGCGACATGTGGACATCGGGCGACGTACTTTGCTGCACTGCTTCAATTCTACATCTCGTCGCTATCGCACTTGATAGGTGATTAGGCATACTATTCTCGGCCTAATTTTTTAAAAATAATATAATATCATAATGTGTTTTAATTCTTGTCCTCAGGTATTGGGCTGTGACAAACATTGACTATATACACGCCAGAACGGCAAAACGCGTGGGCTGATGATTGCTTGCGTTTGGGTCGTGAGCTTTCTTGTATGCATCGCGCCACTTCTAGGGTGGAAAGATCCTGATTGGAACCGACGTGTATCAGAAGATTTGCGTTGTGTCGTCAGTCAAGATGTGGGTTATCAGATTTTTGCAACAGCATCGTCGTTTTATGTGCCAGTTCTTATAATATTAATACTTTACTGGCGAATATACCAAACAGCCAGAAAAAGAATAAGACGGCGACGAGGGGCAACTGCCCGCGGCGGACCTCCTCCAGTGCCTGCTGGTGGGGCGCTGGTCGCGGCGGGAGGCAGTGGGGGTATCGCAGCAGCAGTCGTCGCCGTCATCGGTAGGCCCCTGCCTACGATCTCTGAAACGACCACGACGGGCTTCACGAATGTATCATCGAATAATACTAGCCCCGAGAAACAGTCTTGTGTCAATGGCCTAGAACCAGATCCCCCCACAACCGGCTACGGTGCTGTAGCTGCGGCCTACTACCCAACATTAGTGAGACGGAAACCCAAAGAAGCCGCGGATTCCAAACGTGAAAGAAAGCGGCAAAGACGTTAGCAATAATAACAGGTGCTTTTGTCGCCTGTTGGCTCCCCTTCTTCGTATTAGCGATCTTGGTGCCGACTTGCGATTGCGAGGTGAGCCCCGTACTGACCTCGCTGTCACTGTGGTTGGGCTATTTCAACTCTACGCTGAATCCGGTAATCTACACGGTGTTCAGCCCCGAGTTCCGGCACGCGTTCCAGCGGCTGCTGTGCGGACGCCGCGTGCGCCGCCGCCGCGCCCCGCCGTAGCGTTCCCGCACCCTCGCCCCTACCCCGACTGACCTCGTCTACTTTGAAAAAACTTATGTTATCTTGTTATATTTTTTCAGAGATATATTTACACCCCTTTATTTTTTGTACGTGATAATGTGAATATGAAAACCTGTCTAGTAAATAAATCACAAATTCTCTTTAAAGAATACAGCGCTTCATTTACATACCTAACCGTTATATAAAATAAAATCAATAACATAGCACAGATAATAATTCAATTTACAATGGCAGCGACGCGGCAACTAAATGTACAATTTCTTTATCAATTCAGAGTAACTTTACATTACAATATTACATAGTAGGCAGCTATATTCAAGTCGTGGGATCAATATTTTATCCAGAAAGATATATCATTGATGGTGTAGTTTATCCAGGTATAAGATCTTGAAATGGATTATTATATACGTGTGAAAATACACATCCATTGAAGAGGTTCCTTGATAAACAAAACGGCTAATCAATAATTTACCGATAACACTTATCGTGTATAAACAAAATTATTTTATCACTTAATACTATAATTAAAAATAACTGGTTAAAGCAACACTGCCAAAACAACAAATGTATATATATATATATATATATATATATATATATATATATATATATATATATATATATTATACAACATAGTAAAATCAAATCGATTTATTACTCTAACAATTAACAGACGACACAATTAATACAGATTAGATTAGTTTTTTATTAGATTAATTTTGACTGTACCGTTGAATGTTAAGTGGTAGTGCGCCTTTAGGTAAAACTAATATTAATATATTAAAGTTTACGTCATAAACCTGTTTGTTCGAGCTATCTAACGAGCTAACTAGTCAACACAGAGGAAGAGACTTCTCGCTGCCAACTTAGTTCGCAGCTTCTTTGAGAGCGGGCCAAATCTACTGTAGCTTACTGTAGCATACTTTTCATGTATGAAAACTCTTTGTTGTTCACTTCAATTGTTCAATTGAATAAAGGGCCGCCTTATTACTCATAACGATCTCTTTCGTGCTACCTTATGATAGTTATGTTATTAAGGAAGGCGAAGCAAAGGAAAACGGGAGACGTAGGTTGTTACTTTTTGTTGTTGTTGTACTAGTTCATCGTGGCAGATTAGAGCGTCAATTTACCATTTGATTGACAGCACTTACTCGACGCTGTGATGTGTTCCTGAACGCACGTATAACGGAGGGTGAAATACCTACAAATACAAAGCTTTTTACGCCCTTGACATAAATCACAGGAGCCATCGATGTGCTGAATCAGTAAGTATTTTACTCAACGTGTTTTTACCACGGAAATGTCAAGCACACTATAATCCGTGCCAACATTGATGACGTCACAAATTAGATGCCATCCAGGGGGCTGTGTTTAGTTTATTTTGATTGATGTTAAGCGATGATGTGCTCGAGGTCTGTGTATATCTATAAGCTTATTATTAGACGAATCGTCTGACTTTACAAGGTAGGTATGTATTAACAAGTGACTTTGAAAGTTTAAAAGAAACAAAACTAGAGTTAACAAAATTTGATGATGAATTTGATTAATGAAACTTCTTTGGAATCGTTGTGATTTGAAATTCGATTAAACGAAAAATTGACACTAAAAGATATAAAAACATAAATACATAGGACTAATCCTGCGACAGAACAAGATACTAGTTTTACATTGGCAACAGATAAGAGAGCCAATAAGACCGATGAATAAACATAGGTCCAATTCGGACCAAATAAAACTGATAATAATATTTTAAGACTAAACAGTGACTAAGAAGATTATTTGGAAGATACCCAACATTTCCTGATGAATTGTCTCAGAGACAAAAAGGAAAGACAGGTACTGGTGAGAGACTTTAGTCTAAATCCTATGGATATTGGGGCCATTCAAACAATGGGGATTGTTCACTTTTTTTCAATCTAGCTATTTGAAAAACCATTTCGAGGAATAGTGTCCCTAATCATTTCTGTCTAGTCAAAATTCTAAAAAAGGTACGATCTTCTTGTATTTTGTAAGAAATGCGTTTGACCTTTATTTGACCTTACTAAATCCAATCAGGTGGGCCGTCTGCCTGTTTGCCTGCTTCAGGTGTAAAAACAATTCTAGCTGTACATTATTTGATTTAAGTTCTGTAACATAGATTTTCCCTAAAGACCGCTTTAAAAAAAATACGATAACTATAGAAAATAATAATGGTTGAACACGAAAAATTATAAGCCTAGCGACAAAAACACGAAAATGATCAAGATACGTAATGAGTAATGACAGTGAGTGACATTTAAATAGTAGCACAGATTACTATGATTGTATATAGATAAAACTTGCTTTTATTATTTTTGTTTTCTAGGCAAAGAAATCAATGTAAACTTGTGCCTTATGACGTCATCGGAGAAATAACTTTAAAATCGAATTATAAAAAAAACTAACGCTTAAAATACAAAAATGTTCAAATTAATATCTTTCGTGTATTTTACACTATTTTACGTAATAAAAATATAAAATCAGAGGGTATTTTTTTGTGAACAATCCCCATTCTGTCTGAGCCGACATCACAAATATCACAATTCTGCCTTTGTTTTTCTTTTTTTATATATATAATGTATGTAAAGTAATTTAGATTACGGTACGATGGATTTGAAGTATCCATGTGGATAAACCCCAAATAAACACAATTAAATTTTTATTGTGAATTATAATATGTTGAGGGATGTAGGCTAAAGGAATTTATATTAATAAAACTTAGAGAATGATAATTAGCTGTGATTATATTCTCTGATGTTTCACTTACTCCGAGTGAACTGCACTGCACACACTAAATTTTTTTAACAAAATCAAAACCGACTTCAATCAAAACATAAAAATAATAACAAATTTTTAAAATACAGATTTTTTTATGTATTACTTTGCACCGTATTCATGGTGTTGTAGAAAGAATTCGGTTAAATATTTATTTTTTGCTTTTTAGTTCAAAGTCTGTTTTTGGTTAAAAAAACTAGTGTTTACTTTTTAGTTGCGCTTAGAAATACTATTTTAAACGTCGATTAAATATGTCCTCATTTCGTTGATAATTGCATCGGCATTAATTTAATAAGACCCTCAATGAGCGTATTATACAGGAGTGGTATCTACGTACCTACATAATATAATCATGATATACATAAAACATAATATGTAACGCTTGGATTTAATTATGGATCAGCTAACTTCTTTGTTAGTAAATAATTAAAACAATACGAGTCTTTTACCTCTCAAGGGCTTGCTTAATAGCCCATGAGTTACAATTTGATTGACTAATTGAAGCGTCTCAAGGAAGGAAACTTAGAATAATTTAATTCACTGACATGGTTGGTTTATTTGCAATTTAGCATGAAAGTGCCATTTACAAGCTAGTCTACGTTAGTGCTCCGACCTAATAATAAAGAACGGGAACCTATTAAGGGGACCTTGGAGCCAAAACTGAAAATGATTAAATGATTTTCGGAGGCTGTATTGGCGAAAATTACTTAAAATGTTATACGAAAAAACAGATTTTATTATTTGTATCTAAGATTTCACGAATATAGGATGTCAGTATGGACAAATTAGTCAGTAACAGTGACACAAAAAAGGTGAGCATTATTTTTAGGGTTTTGCAATCAATCATCATTATCAAAACCGAACCCCTTCCCATGCTTTGTTTGTTAGTCTATTGTTTGTCCGTCTGTCTGTCTACATCAGAGTCATCGACATCATCATTTAGAGCAATAAAACCCGGTTGAGTTGGAGCATTCTTTCCTACTTGTTCTTCTTGTGGTCTCCGGCATAACTTGTTTCAAGAGCTTTGGTGTGCATGTCATCCTTCACAGTGTTAAACTAACATTACTGTGGTCTTTCTTTAGGGCTGTCGAATAGAACCCGATTAGACTTATTAAAATTTGTTCTCTACATAATTACTCAGTCTCTGTAAAACGTGGCGTAAACTGCGAAAGAGTAGCGGAAACGACTCTCTTGCAGTGTATCATCATCATCACATCTCGATCTATTCTAGAATGATTTTCTCTTAAAAATAATTATTTTCTAATAGATTAAATTTATTTGAAGGTATGTTCGAAATGTTACACTTTAATTTTAAGTGAAAAATTCCGTCCCCACTCCCCAAAAACGTGAAAATTAGAAGTGGTCACGTAACTTTGGGGGAATTTACTGTACATAATAGGCGTAGGGAGGTATCGTCAGAAAAATTTGAAAATATTACTAGAATGTTTTTATGACTTTTTAGTCATACTACACATGAAATTGAGAGGTGAAAAAGTTTTTAGAACTGATCCAATTTTCAGATTATTCAGGATATTACTTTAACATTACACAGCGAGCGGAATATAAAAAATCTTTGAAACTTTCTACACACCTAGCTTATAGCCTGCGAGAAATATGTTTGAATAACAATAATTATCGCAGGACAAACGCACACATTGTATATCCCCAAGCTAAGAAAGTTACATTTGTATTATGGATAATGTACAACGGACTACTCTGTAGCCGATCTTCGACACCCAGACCATAGTAAATACCAGAAAATTCGTTCTCGAAATTTACCATACCAGGAATCGAACCCGGAGCCTCTGCGATCCAGTGAGTTCGGTGGGCTAAGACGTAGTCCACTCAACCAAGGAGGCCTTCGATGACTATGATGTATGTCCCTGACATTTAGAAACTGATTGATGCACGGGCAAATATGAGCAAAATTACAAGACTTCTGTGTTGTTTTCATTTAATCGCGCAACCCAAAAATATTTCAAAGCACGTTTATCACTTGAAAATGTCCTTTTGTTTTAAAGTCATTCGAACAAAATCTATGGCCAGTTTTGATTAAATTTCGCCTATTGTGTAATATCCATCACAAAGGCTTTATTCTTCATTGACCATAAATCTTTGGCGTCATTTAGCTATGAAATATCCAGATATTTAATGTGCCATTAGGCGCTCTGCTTGTCTTTATACGTCTTTGGACAATTTTTTTTTTATTATTATTATATGAACTGCGTAATTATTATACTCCAATATAAAACCTTTTTAACGATGAAACCTATTGAATCTCTATAGTATTAAACAAAAGTATATAATGACACATTCTATTTATATAAGTTAATTCACAGAAATTAGTAGTGAAAATCTAAATTAAGGATCAAAGAAAATTCAGAATCTTGTAGCGCTGCTGCTCTCTTAAAGGAGACTAGAACCTGGTCACTAAGGCCGGAACACAACTCAATGTTGTTATGACGACATGCTTTAGACCAAGGGTGGTAGCCATCCAGTCGGGTAAATGCCCTACCACCTGCCTGGGGGTTGTTTTGTCACCTCTTACAGCAGGCCGCCCGGCCGCAGGAAATTGTATTGTTTCTCTATTCCTGCACGGATAAATGATAAAGAACCCATACTACCAATATACCCTACCATCAGTTCTTGTAACATGAGGTGGACGAACCCAGTTCTTTTACGTGCTCTCAACAAATTAGTGCCTCTACCAGTGGAAAATCTTGAAAGCAGCCGCTTTCAAGGGGGGCAGGATGTTCACGCCATGCCACAGATGGTGGCAACAAAAGTTCCCATTATGGTCGATTTCTCTTTAAGACAATAGAAGAGCGGGGAGGGATCGGCCGCCATCCCAAGACGGCGTGGGCACGCCACCTCAATATCGAATCATTCCATATTTCTTCGTTGCACAATCAACACATACACACGCCATAAGCCAAGTCGCGCTATTTCATATAATTTATATTACAACTATTTGTGATTAATATTAATTCAGAATAATTAAATATTGTAACATTTAAAACTGTGTTTATATGTACCACCCGTACATATAAAGTGTAGTCTTTACAAATATACTCTCAATTTCTTATTGTTCCTTTAGGAGAAACAGATTAAAATGAATCACTTTTATAACAAGACACAGTTTAATTGATTCTTTAAGCCCGGTCTATAAAAGCCGGTCTCATTGTGTCGAAACTAATCCGATTGCAATAAAGCTTTCTCCTCTAAGTAACCAAAGTGTACTAGGTCATCCAGACTAGCTCAGATAGAAACCTGAAAGTTTCACAATACAAAAAGGAGAGCGGATATATTCTAGCGTCGTAAATCTATCGAAAAGTTCTCATAACTTTTGCTCATAAACAACATTAGGTTTCTCAGTGTAGGTTAAATCTATCGGGTACTACAATATGTTGCAGTTGAATTTGTAATGTCTATAAGTATGGTTCATTTGTTTTACCTTATGATTTTGTTAACAAATTGATTACACCAAAATATGTAACAATGACTAAAGTTTATTAATATTAGCTTTATTACGTATAATAATGACGCGGACATGTTACAATAAATCCTATTATTTTTAGGTATAAAATCTTCTGACTTTTGAAACATCAAGATAGAAATAATTTTAATCTCTATTCTAACAATAATTAAGGCACTATTTGACTCCTTTACTTGTACTTACTTATGACGTCATAAGTGGGTAGCTGTGGTAGAAGCTGCGACGTTTTTGAGATGATAAACAGTATCTCAATTGATTTGACTGTTCGCTCCCCTATTGCTTGTACTCTACGCCTTAGAGTACAAGCAATAGGAGATCGAACGTTCTGGAACGTAAGCCTAGAGTATAGGGCTACATTCCTGAAGGGATCCAACGACCACGTTTACGATCGCCATTTTTCCCGTTGCGCTTGCCTGCAGACATTACAATCATAAACTCAAGTGGACCTTGTGAAACGGCAGACGGAGCGTCAACGCGCTGACAGTGTGTTTAAACACGGTATAACGACACAACGTTATAAGACGCCCCATTCAATTATATATGGGCCTAAAAATATGTTGATCTAAAAATAACAACGCTCCTAAAGTTAATATGATGAGGACAATGTAAATATTATTTATAAATAATCTGTAGCGTTAGTTATACGATTTTAGTAGACAGACTGCACTCCTAGTTTTCTTTTTCCCAGGATGTTCTGAAATGCCGAGTTGAATTATTTCTAATATATAAAATTCTCGTGTCGCGGTGTTTGTAGTTAAACTCGTCCGAAACGGCTTGATAGATTCTCATGAAATTTTGTGTGCATATTGGGTAGGTCTGAGAATCGGATAACATCTATTTTTCATCCCCCTAAATGTTAAGGGTAAATTATTTTTCAAATTTTTGGATAATTTAATTTTTTATGATACAGCATTAAAAATACATACAACCCTAAATTTTCGGCATATCGATTGAAGCTTTTCCGGGCAGGACGATGTCTGCCGGGACAGCTAGTATTTATATATATATATATACCTACTGTTCAAATCTATCCCTTTTACAGCTATAGGCATATAATGAGATATACAAACGTATATGCGTTTGTCTCTTGTTTCTGTCGTTTGTTTTTCCATTATGCAAAGCAACCACTATGGTGGCATATATGGCGCCAGTTACTGATAGTTCCGATTTTCCGACTCGATTACAATACCAGGCTTTAAGTATAAACTCTTGGAAAATTGATATATAGTAACTAAAGGACACCGTGTTCCGTTTTAAATAATGCGCAAAAATGGAAGGAATAAAATTTAGGACTAAAGCCTGATTTACATTGATCCAGCTACTACTGACTTTGTGAGCGGACTGACTTTAAAATATTTAATCGGTTATGTTGAAATCAGACAGATCTGGTAGCGCGGTACTGACTACAAATCAATTTACACGATGCCAGTATGACTTCAACACTGGCTTCTTCGAATTTGAAATCAGGAGCTGGATCAATGTAAATCTGCTTTTACACCCATAATTAGAACTATATTTTAACGATTATTAAAAAACGGAAAGGCTTATAACTTTCCATAACAAAATAATTACAGACAGATATAAGTATGTGCAGTGTGTACCTATACATAACGTAGGAGGTAAATAGCTCAGGTGTTGCAATTAATGGGACCGTAACTGGATATTATGGCTTACTTAAGTATAGGGCTTTTATTGTTCAAAACAAGGCAATAGGGACGACACCTTAATTAGTTACAGTAAATAATTTTCTTTACACAATGAAATTTTATTACGTAAATTCAAGACCCTTTGGTAGCTTAATGTCTAAAGCAACTGCGTGTCATTTTAATATCGTTGTTTCAAATTATTACTGCATCACAGTTACAATTATTGATATACCTATTATATGCCCTGAGTTAAATAAATAAAAATATCATGATTTGATGGTGAAAAAAAGTACCTGCGAATTCTGTACACCAAGATTGCCAATGGCCTGGTATAGAAGTAAAGGCAATACTGTACATTCCCCTGGAGTATTAACTTTTGTTACCAAGAATAGAGCGTTTATAAGCAGCGTAAAATTAATAAAACCGGCAAAATGCATCTGAAGTCACACACAACGTACTCGTAACGAGTTCCGTAGAAGTAATCAATGATTGCGGTTCTTGACATATACCTACAGAATGCTAAAAAAGCTAACTACTTATGCAGGTGTGCACCGACATTTAATCAACGGTTAAAATTAACTAATCGCTATTTATGCATACAATTTCATCGATTGTTTTATTTTAACCACCGATAAAATGTCGGTGCACACCAGCCTTAGTAGAAATTTTCCAAATCAGTTTTCGTTGAAAGTTTTATATGAGCTTTACCAGCTTAATCACCAAAATTGGATTTGAATAAAACCTGTAACATACACATACTATTTGAAGAGAAATCCAGCACGATTCCGACTCGCACGCGGTTTGTTTACATCTCCTTCACCAAACACCAAAAACGTTGGACTTTCTTCACCATCACAAAATCTTCACTGCCTGGGATGCGACATAGTACTCGCCTGTTTTCTTATCGATAACTCCGAAATTAACGCTTGTAAATATTTATATGCAATGATGTACTACTGAAAGTTTAAATTGTTCGAATTTTCTATATTAGCCAATTTTCGTAGTTTCTTTAGAGATAATATCAACAGGTTGGTCGGTGATTGATCACTATCTTCTGAATAACAGATTCATTAATCATGGGTCAATGATCCCCGGTTGAGCTTGCTCAGTGTTAGCCGGACACCTACAGTCCTGACGTGACAGCTGTGATAAGGTCAACAATGCTCCCAGCGAAATGCTAACGGGTAAGACTCTTCGTGATAAAAAATATTATTTTAACTAGATATTGTAATGTTTAATTATTAAGCATAAATTTGATAGGATATATTATTATTGAGAAGTATATTTAGAAAGATAGAAAGAAAAAATATTTTATTTGCAGAAATAGTTATTTAATTAATACATACGTAATTACACTTACTTATAACCTATTTTATTATTAATTGTTTAATTTTGTTACAAGACCAAACTTTCCATTATTCAAAATTTTCCAGAAAATAAAATACTCGTATTTTCAGTCGTCCGTTTATTCATCTCCGTTATAAAAAATACATATTACGCTAAACTACACCACTCAATATTTAGCACCCTTCTATTTTTTTCAAAACATCCAGTAATCTTAATATTATATATGTTTATTTTGTAGCCATGCAATGATAAAAAAGATAATAATTCTATTATTGTATAGCTACAAAATAAAAATTCGTAATGTTGTGATTCATAGAATACAGTTTTTTTTAGCTTTTAAGTAACTAATTTAGTTAAAAAATATTTTTTAAATATTTTAAATATTGAAACAACAAAAAAACGTGTGACGTCATCTAGCCACGTAGGAATTAAAAAGTATTCAAAGATTTTTTTGTCATTAGTATTTAATACTCTCAGTGACGTGTACAAACATTGGCAGATGGTCGCATAAATCATCGTAGAGATACATATTTGATGATTAACCTATTGAAATTCAAAAATGATTTGGTATGCGGACTTGAAATTTTCCATAATTCAAATATTTACTTCATTGACATGAACTTAACAACTAATAACATAACTAGCGAACTGAATGTACATAATTCGTTACTTAGTTTGTATCAGACAGTACTTAATTTGAGACACTACCAAACAAATACTTTAAAATTCGGCTTACCTGCTTGCAGTATGTATACAGTTTTAGTATAGGAGGCAAGGGTAAAATGTAAGAATACCAAAATCAACGAGCACTGTAAAGAATGACAGTGGTTTTATGTTATTACCCGAAAATATCCGAACATAAATGTTATTTTTATATATTACGCCTAATAATTGAGCGTCAGGCCGCAGTTATTTATTTATAAATTGCGGACCATTGTACATACTTTGTACACTGCTTTCGTTTTAATAGTTGTAATTTAAAAAAAAACTGGTAAATTTTTGTTAATCGATTGCTAGTCAGATTTCAAATTTGAATTAGTGATACATTCACGTACACACACATACAATCTTTTCACTACAATTGTTTAAAGTAACAGATATATTTATTCTCTTCATTCAACCAACGGTCTCTGCTAGATGTAGACTACGTAAAGTCTACGTCACATATCTCGGTCTCTCGCCTTCCTCATCAAGCCCTTGCCAATGACCTTAGGCAGGTCGTCGGTCCACCGGGCTAGAGGGCGTCCTATGCTACGTTTACCAAGATGCGGTCTCTAGTCTAGGACATTTGCACTAACCGCCGTCAGTTCTACTACAAACGTAATATGACCATTGCCACTTTAACAAATATGGTTGGCACCGAGTATTATGAGATTCAGTTCGATTTTTTTAAATTGTTATAAGGCCTGTATTTTTATATATACATACAGCAAAAACATAAGATAATCCAACACATTTAAAAAGTATTTCGGTCCTGTTAAACATCATATACTTATTTTCAAATTTTAAAACGGCAGACGCGGTCAAATGGATTTAAAATTCGTCAAAAATCGATAGGTACCTGTCTTACCTCAGAGCTCGTCGCGTACACCTCGTGACTTTTGAATTTATGCGGATTAATAAATACTCTAGGAGGTATACCTATAGTATTGTAATAGTAAAATGGACCTACAAACTATTTTACAGTACATTAACTTGTCGATCTCGTGCAAAAGCAAGATAATTTTTACTAAAGAACTGGAACATTTTAAGTAGTTCTTGGCTCAAAACGAAGCCAGAGTGGCGGCAGTCTGGCAGTGCCGACGTTCGCTGCACATCAGGCCGCCTTGGAGAGGGTGTTTTATGGCCGTGAGAAGCACAGCAAAGAGTTACTTGTGGACATTAATTATCAGGGCACCAGTGCAATATTTTAATTACGAAACTGCTTGCGGATTTCTTCTACTATTATAGAAATTCTCAAGCGAGGAAGTGAAATTGTTTAACTTCATTTTTATTTGATACAGCCGTAAATAGGGTTATTTATTTTTCTAATTGAAAAATACTTTACATAAAATTGTCTTTACGAAAAAACGGATTCTGATTTCTTCAGATTCACAATCATTTGAATTTATGAATGTGGTAGAGCTAAGCTAGATTCATTATCTTGATGACAGCTTTTATGGTCGGCTGTATCAGTTTGAACCACGCCTTCACAGAATAACGGCGTGAAACGGTTATCTTGAGCTAATCGCAATTCGTAAGATGAGTTCCGATAGCCCATTTCCTTTTCCCCCATTCCACCTTCCCTGTCCCAACCACCTATTCCAATCCCATATCACATCCCTTTTACCCATTCCTCCTGTATGATTCTAATCCTTGGCTTTGCTTTTATTGTAGCAAATATCTATAGGCGACAGTAACCACGTTCTATGGGCTGGACCATCTGGCTGCATACCAGCTTTGTAATGGAATAAATTATTAATACGTTAATATTAAATCCACTATGTACATTTCACCCTAAACAACCATAGTTTATATTGGTATGCATGCAAATATACAAATACCTTTGCTAAAAATATGTTAAAACATTCCTATTAAATTAGTTGACCAGAAGAAGAGGTAAAATAGAGTACTAAATGCATGCTAAGTTGAGCCAAGACGGTGTTTGCTCAGCCCCATTACGGCTAGCCATTAGTTAATGGATGCCTCCGCACTGTACCGCGCCACGGTTGGGTTGATGTTGCAAAGGGTGGAAATATGGATACCTAACTCTTATATTGCATTGCTTGTATAAATCTTATATAACGAAAATTGCTTTGTATCACTTCGAACAAAAATAACGAACTTATTATTTATTAAAATTATAGCCTTGATATAACAAATCTAAAAGAGTTAAAAAATATTCCTTACATCAAGAAATTTGTTACAACGAGGTATGTTTTATAGAGGTTAGTTAGTTTGGTTTCAGATTTGTCTTAACAAGGTTTAGGGAAACTTAAAATAAAAAGCTAAATACATTGTAATTGACGCATTTAACATTTATTTTCCTTACAATATTAAACATTAATTTATTATGAAAGTTTAAATTCCTGGATTGTCTTATGGTAAACGAATGTGTGCGGAGACAAGAGTGTTTGTTAGATGGTTTAGTAGGATACTTTATGTGAAGGTTATAGGTTGATTAAAATCGTTATACAGAGGTTAATTATACTTTCTTATAATTTTATTTATGTTCTGGAACGATGAAATGAAAATTCGTTATAAAAAGGATTTAAAAAAAATTTATTCACAATCTAAAAATATATTTTGTGTTAAATTTTATGGCTTAAGGCGATGGTTATATATGGTTTAAGGCGATTTCAAAGAAATTGTAAATCGCGAAAATCATTACATTCGGGTTCGTTATAAGCTAAGCTAAGCTTTAAAGCTAACTTGTCATGGCTTTTGACTTTTTAGTACCTAATATGATACTGAATATTATAAGGACAGACAAGATACACAACTAGAAGCCAAAATGGCAAAAAATAATAAAAACATACAATATTAGGATAACAAAAAATCTAAACGTAAGTAACTTATCGTGGTGGTTTAAAATGTATATAAATGTTATGTAGATTGCTTCCAAGTTATTTTTACTCGTTTATAGAAACTTTTACAAATGCGATGTAAAGTTGCACAATAAAATCAACTCTTCTTCATGTGCTCCGTCACCGATAGCATTTGCCTGTAACGTAATAAATCGATTTTGAGCATTATTACAGTGACATTTGAGGTGAACTGTCTCTAATAATTACAAGAAACAAACAAAGATCCATATTTTATTTTAAAATTGACATGTTTTTACACGAGTTCTAAGATATTATCGATTGGTGGTAGTTTAGTTAGTAAATACATTCTAAAAAAAAAAAAATTTCACAACAAACATTATTCACTGACTAGTCTAAATTTAAGTGACGTATGGCTTAGCATTTATATGGTCTGAATTGATTAAGCGTTGAGATGATATTATTGTTTACTTTTTAAACCTAACGACCCACCTGTGGAATGTTCGGTAGCAGAAAGTTCAAGGTTTGAAATGTTTTTTTAAATAACCTATGACACATCAGCAGTGTCGCCGAAATTGCTATGCATTATGTTCCGCAGGTGTGTCGCTATACTTAGAGTTCATGCTTAATTTGAAAGAATTTAGGTCAGTAATGAACGAAATATTATTTTATATTAAGAAGACGTGCGGATGGTAACGAATATTTGCGAATCGTGAATTTCGCGTAGTCGTGAATGATTGAGTAAAATAAGGATGTGATCCAAAAAAGTATTGTCGCCTTCGGCGCCAAATCACGATAAGTAATTGAATTTATTCCCTTACGATAAATTTTTATATACATATATTTAATCATAAAATACTGACTTTTTAGATGTTTGATTGTTCCTTTTTCAACGCTAGGGAATCATGACGAAATTAAGTGTATTATATGTACCACAGAGTACAATAATATAATAGGAGAGTACAACTTTAATTCAATAATGGTTTTAAACTTTTTAATCTATATGTATGTATTAAGCGACTAATTTTATATAGAATTTTAAAAAACAGTATTTAATTTTATAGTATTTTTATTTAGCTTTGACACGTATTTTTAACGATTACGTTTTATAATTAAAATTACAAAATCACCTAAAAATCCAATTAAATTTAACCACAAAGATAACAAAACCTAACCTCAATAAAAGCGTGTTTGGATTAGTTAATCGTTGTGTTGTTGCGATGAAAGCGTTTAAGGTTACAACTTAAACAGTTTTACAATCAACTATGCCATTACACAAGTTGTTGGTACTTTTAAATTAGGCCTCACCTTTCAACAGCTTTATATATATCGAGGCCAGAAACATTTATCATTAAATAAACAGCATCGGTTAAAGTTATTTAGGACGAAAGTTCTCCAGAAATTAAAACTACAATCTTTAAAACTTGGTACAAAAAGTATTAAACAAAGGGCGGCCTTATCACTCAAAGCTATCTCTTCCAGGCAACTGGCTAGACTAAGTAAAATATTAATTAAAACATGACAGCGATGGTGTCCAAAATTAATAATATTAAAGATTCGAAACGTGAATAAATAAAACAATAATAATAATACCCGCAGGGGGCTTTGTGGCGAAGCCTAAGGTGAGTGGCAACACCTAGTACCTGACTCCGGGGTCCAAGGCAAGGCCCCGCCTCCGTGCTTACCTTAGCCAGCAGGCACAGAGTGGAGATCGCTAGAGCTCCAGGTGTGAAAGTGATAAATGGCACACGTCAGAATTACGGTACTTCTGACGGTACGTCTGTGCCAAGTAAATCATAAAAAACAACAATAAATTTGCAAAATGCACCGACTTGAGAATGTTGTAATAAAATATTTATTTTATGCTTTTTACTTACTTAACTTACTGCACTGGAATTCGGTTTATATTTTGCTGGAGAACTTTTATCTTGTTTACTTCCAAGCAAATAAGGTGTGTTTAAACCATTGCTACCTCAACAAACAAAAAAACGCCTATCACAGTAAAGCATTAATTGTTGAATATCAAATGAATAGACATAAAAACCTACAAAATGTAAGTCATAATATTCTGACATGATAAACACTCTGTTTTTCCCTCTGAACTAAAACGGCTGCAATAATTCGCGATAACAATCCGGGATTTCCTTATCATTTCTATACTAAAATCCTTTTTAGGCATTTACAAATAGCGGTCGCCGTAAAAACTATGTGATCTGTTATAATATAAGCAATAAAACAGGGGGATAGAGGTTGCCGCAATAAATCCTGTGATAGTGTCTCATACTCACTAGTCGGCGGCTGCCCGCAATCTTAAAAGCGAATACACACACACAGATATATACATATATACCTACCCTATAATATGCTCGCAACCTTGTCAACGCTTGACTCAAAATTCTCGCGGGATTCACGAGATCAAAAACATCACACATTTTATTACATAAAATTCGCTATCGACCAGTAAAGAAATCAAATTGGAAATCGATAAAGTAGTGCTTTCTGAGTGAGTTTTTAAATATTGGCAGCGTATGGGCCTCTCTGACAGTAACAGGCTACAGTAACCAGTAAAGTAATAGCTCCAAAGACGTAAGTTTGCTCTTGGTGGTTAGCATATACATAATATGGCCAGTAGCATTAATGTGTTTTTCTAAGAAGGTCACTCACTTCTTTGTGTAACTTGGACTTTCGGATGAGTCTGTGCAGGTTTTCTCAACGGCTTGGTATATTTTTAGAAGTGTTATAAATTATCTTCAAGCCTCGATCATTGATAACACCTATACGCGATGCAAGGTTCGCAAGTACCTATTGTTTATAACCTGGATGTATTGCCTTTCTGCTGTATTTCAGCACTAAAAAATGCTTTCTTGAATCAGAGCTTATGGCAAGCTAAAACAGATTATGGATAAAACCGATTATGTAGATAATATAATGCGTCCCTTGGGTAAGTTCGCAGGAAGCTCACATAAGTAAGTGTATTAGGTAGTTACCGCTGGTTATCTTATGCATAATTACACATATATGTTGGTAATATAATACATACAAATATAATAATATATACATATAATGAGAATACATACATAAGGACCGACACCTTATGATTATTTAATGATTAAATAAACAAAATTAATAATTCCATATTACCATGGAATCCTTCTGTTTCCATGGTAATACACAAACTGTCAATTTTCCGACTTACATATTCTATCTATAGAGATATACACTGCAACTGGTTAGCAATCATTTAAGTAAATATGAGATGATCCGCCCTAGATTTCATGTAAGGAAATTTTTTCCGTTGGAAAATTTCGTACCCAACAAAAGTAGACTTGGTTTAAAGATTGAGGCAATGGCCTTGCATTAAAATGTGTTTGATACATGTTGTATTTGAACCTCGGTCGAGATATATGAATAGCTTAGGCAGTTAGGCCTCATTTATATATTGCTATAATTACCACTTGCTGACAATTAAAAAAGACATCGTGAGAAATCCTTAAATTGCCGATGTATCTGCAATCCCGCTAATGTGGCCATAAAAGAATCAAGCCCAGCACTGGGATTTAAGACAAGTTTTTCATTATTGGATATTAGAAAACACGACAACGGCAATTTTAGTACCAGAGTATGTTGTTACTAAAGTGTTGTTGATCTTAAAGGAACACTATTACACCTATTTTAAAATGATCTGCATTACGGTGTAAGAAAGCTTCAGCTGAGAGCACATTCTAAATCCAAGATGTGCAAGAGAAATGTTTTTTAGAACCTTTGGAAACATGAACGTAGCGGTTGAAGAAAATAAGGTATAGGTATAAGAGAAAGAGAAATCCAACGAAACATTAATATACTGACTTAGTCTGAAGTTGTTAAATATTGTACACGTACAAAATATAACACTCTGTTTAATAAAGTTTATGCTCAGCCTTCGAAATATAAGAGCGTGATATTAAGTTCAACGTATGTTAGTGCAACGTCCCGATATTTTGTCGTCATGCTTAAGTGTTGCTCTAACAAAATTCAATTTAAGCTCATCTCCTCTTAGATGTTTATAAAATATGTTTTCTGTAGCGATTAAGCGACATTTAAAAGTTCTAAAATATTGTTAGAAATTTAAACATTTATCCAGGTGTTTTAAATTCTCTGATATGGGTGAACAAACGACCGCTTTATAGAATTTGAAACACAATGAAAGTTAAACATTCAATATTAACGGGTTGAAACTGTACTTTGCCGACAATCCTGTTTTGACGTTAAATAAGTACGAAAGTACGTAAATTACATACATTCGCGAAAAAGGAGTCTAAAATCCATGATCTCTAATATAATAATTTTTTATCAGTGGGACAGTCAAGTTTGTAAGTACCTACAACGAATTTAAAAAAGAATAAAACATCAGGTGGCTAATTCGGTCTAACAGATTCTCAGAATAGAAATTTTATATTTTTTTTCAGTCTGTCTGTTAGAGCGTCGTATAAAACGCCTAGTCTCGATATAAAAACCCTCGTTCCCGTGGCATAGACGAACATAGCCAAAAATATGCTGCGTTTTTTATGACAAGCTTAAAGTGCAACGCAAACGAAGATTCATTGGCACTTACTAGTAAGTAAATAAATGTGACATTGATAGATGTTTATTTGTAAAATTTTTCCGACCTTCAAAATATATGCTTAGTTAAGAAATGTTAATATACTTAAATTGTCGATAATAGCAGATGTTTGATTTTCATAGGATTATTTTTGTGGGATCTGAAACTTACACAAGCTATTCCATGTGATAAGATCTAGTTTGCTATTAAATAACCAACAGCAAGGAACTATTATATTATAGGTTGGTAATTGCACGTAAAACGTACATTATCATTCAAATATTTTATTTGATAACCACGTTTAAACGTTTATAAATTGGACGATCAAAATCAGTTTACCGTTTGGAGAAACGAGGTTTAGGTTGCATATTGCTTTTTTTTATTGCGTGATTTCAACAGGCAGGCAGACTGGGGCACCTGATGGAAAACGTTTGCATTTAGGACATTTGTAACACCAAAGGTCCAACTACCAATGTGCTGCCATTCCACTAATGCTGGAACACAACTCACGGTTGTTATGGCGGCATACTATAGACCAGGGGTGGTAGCCATCTAGACAGGCATAAACCCTACCACCTGGCTGCGGGTGGTTTTGTCGTTTCTTACCACAGGCCGCCTGGCCGCAGAAAATTTTGTTCCTGTTGTTTTTGTTCCTGCACGGATAGAACATATTGTGTAGATTGAAATAATTACATATTTATATGCAAAAACTTTCTAATGCAATGCGTCGGTGTAACGCAGTAAAGATCGATTCTCCAAGATGTTGAGTTCGACTACATCAACACCACACAATGCGCACAACTCGTCAGAACAAATGTCGAAGCTTAAGCTGAATTAGCGTCCCGACATCACCCACGCCGATTCAGATAGACGTATATAATTAAATTAGAACTGAGTTAGGAATACTGCACACTAGCCATAGGTACATCTGTACCACGACAATTGAAAACCGCTAAACCTAGACACAAAAAATTACTTCAAACACTTCTATGAATTAAAGATATCTAAAAACTTATTTTAAATAGTTTTAGTTCAAAATATGGTATAGAATTACATATATTTATTTAGAAACTGCATGACTTAATAAAAAAATTATCCATTGTAACCCCCGTAAAAAATAGTTAAAAAAAATTTTTCGGCCTAGAGTTTTTACTTTCATTCATATTTGCAAGTAACTAACCATCACAACTCAACATTTAAAAAGCAAAAGAAAAGCGCAGAAAGTGTAAGGAAGTTGTAGATACCCTGAAAATCAGTAGGGTGAGTTTTTAAAGACTATATGTGTGTGCCATTAGGCTATTTTTTCAGGCCACCACATTATTATTGTAATTAATGGCTGCAATCTTTGTCATTAACAAAATGGTACTCTTTTATACACCTATTATGAAGGTAGAGATAAGGAGTACCATATTATATGGAGGGGAAAAGTAAGAAAAGAAGAAAAAAAAAGCAGTATGCTGAAAACAGAGATTCAAATACTCGTCCTACTTACCACAATAGCGTTGACGCAAGCAAAACTATTTAAAAATTGTTCAAGTACCATAAAATCAATAAAATGCCAGTAAAGAAATCCTTAAGTATTTATGTAGTTTACAATAATGTAGTAAATATTATGCTGAGAGAAAACATGTAGAGTGATTTAATTATTGTGAATTTTAATAATAAAAAATAAAGCGGAAATCTTTCATTCCTAGTTTGTTTTACTATCTCACTCTAATTCGTTTTGATGTTTCCTTAAAAAAATATCGTATTCTACCGCAGTGCCACCCTTTTTATTATTATTTATTTAGGTTTATGGCTTGGCAGCTAGGCCTTTAAGCCAGATCTTAATTTACAATATAGTTTCTGCATTTTCTTAAGCCTATGTGTAGCACAGCTGAACTGTAGGTTATCAGCTGGTGCCATTCAACGGAGTTCTGTGACAACTCAAAAGGCCACAATTGACTATACAGTTCACATTTCTCACAAAACACATAATTACTACTCAAAAACTATCAATATCCTACAACTATTGTTCATTTTAGAGTAATTTAACACATTATTAGAAAAAAAAACTGCACAGCACATCTCCTTTCAGTTCTCGCCAAAAACTCCTTCCACCTTTTTTATTCGCGTTTTGACAGAGACTTCAACACAGAAATGGTAGGTAGGTTTCTCTACGTATTTTCTACAACTCCATTAATTCTTCAAAAAGTAATTCTATAACATACTTCTATAAAGAAACTTACAAAAAGAGCTTGAGATATAAATTGAATAAGAAATATAGAGAAATACAATTTTTAGCCAGACATGTTGCTGTGGATTTTCTTGCCGCTTCTTCTCCTTAACAGTAATAACACGTTGCGAAGCGTTGTACATAGAATAGGAAGGAAATTTAAACTTTAACTTATAAAATGTATGACCTGCAAAAAGTGTACTCCAGTGGAACTTACTGTCCATAAAAACTTATGAATTTGAATTTGTATACCCTCCATAGTGCCTATTCAGTTTCCTGAGTTGACTGCTTTGGTTGTCTCCTTTTTTGTGGTAGTTGTTAAATAACCTGACTTGTACGAGTATCTACATATTCTTAAGAAACTTTAAATTTTAAGGGGTAATCAACATTCTGATTTGATTGGCCACTTCTGTATTTATTTTGTAATTTTGGAAATGTTGCGTACAATTAACATGTGGCAACGGTCTGCGACTAGCTTTACCCTAAACAGTATTAACGTTTTATGTTAATTCTGTTGAAACTCGACATCTGAAAACTAGTTATATTTTAGCATGAGTTTAGCGAAAACACTCCCAGACAAACAAGCTGTTATCGGTCTGGAAATTGTATTATGAAAATATGCTTCACAAAATAAATGGAGACCAGTGCAAAGTGCAGTCGTCAGTGTTTTTGATTAAATTTATATCAAGTTGGATAGAAGTCCAGCATACACACTTGAAATTCAATATAAAATAACTATTTTTACTGGAACGGGAAGAGCCCCGCGGCTTTGCTTGCATAATTGGGCTTTAAATAAAAAAAGGAAAGAAAAGATCATATTTTCATATTCCTAGCTATAATTAAAAAGGTTTTTATTTTTTATTGCAGGAGCTCAGCAAGCAGGCAGGCGGTCCACTTGATGGAAAGCGGTTACCATCGCGTATGGAAATTTGCAACACCAAAGGTGCTACAAATGCGCTGCTGCTCTCTTAAGGGAGACTGGAACCAGGTCACTAATGCCGGAACTCAACTCAAGGTTGTTATGGCGGAATACTTTAGACCAGGGGTGGTAGCCATCCACTCGGGTATATACCCTACCACCTGGCTGTGGGTCGTTTTCTCGCCTCTTACTACAGACCGCCCGGCTGCAGGAAATTGTATTCTTTCTCCGTTCCTGCACGGATATATCAAATTGAAAATAAACTTTTGAACCCGAAGTATTCAAGTACCGAAAATACGCCGACAATTCCCGAAGAAACCCGAGTGCGTGTGTGACGTCGCTATTGTTATAATTCTCATAATAACTCATCGTAGTTTCGTAGCAAACTGCTAATGATAACTAATGAAGGTACGGCGAATAATCTATATATATAATATTATAAAATTATATACACGCCGTGTCTGTATATTGAAGCTATTAAAAAAACTAAGATAATATAGTATATTCTAGTTTTTTTTTAAATTAATTAAACGATGTATAACATTTTTTAGATTTCATGTCTGTTTGTAGTTTCGTGTTTATTCGGGATTCACGTAAAAACTACGGGGTTGGTTAGCTAATTCTTAGACTTAATTGAATGTAATAAAATGTGTGATTTTTGTGCCCCGGGAATCCCGTGGGATTTTTCCCGGGAGCGGTTCGAAGTTGTTCGAATGCATAAAAATTACCTTTTTTCGACACAGTTTCCATTTAAACGATAGCTTAAATTCTTTTTTTTTATTGCTGCAATACTTCGTGTCCCGGGAATCCCGCGGAAATTTCCAGTCAAACGTGGATAAAGTCGCGGCCATATCCTAGTTATAAAATATAAATCAATCTTTAAGTTTACAAGCACTGCGACATAAAATGACGTCTTAACAGTAGGACTGTCTTATTTAGATTGTATATTATTTTAAAATAACTCTTAATATTATGTCAATACGGCTTCACTCTCCTAACCTTAAATTTGTAAACCGCGGTACTCAAAGCGACGACATAAAGTAAATTTAATAAATATTGATTCATACTTCAAATGTACACGCCCTTGGGTTAATAAAAAGTTTGCCTTTTCAAATATATTAAAACTGGAAAAAGCAAATTTTTAAAATCTTATAGAACTTATCTTATAGTTATTATTTGCTTTTTTGAAGCACACCTATATATTATACAAATTTACTAATTGGTCTAAAAATCAACTACATTTTCAAGGAAATTTTTATGCTGTTCTACCTTGGCATGGATGAAGGTGTGTAATATGGCTATGACTGTTCACGATACCGTGATAATAAAATTTTATAAGTATTCAATCGTCTCCACAGTATCATCTATTTGCCTTTGATCGGGACAAAAACAAATTCAATATCCGTTGCCGGAGCGCAAAATAAATACGTGTCTGTCAGTGTCAAATATAATGAAGATCGATAGCGCTTTTAAAAAGGAAAATGAATATTTTCCCATTTATTAATTTTGGTTAAACTTTCCACTCTGCTTCACTCACGTTTCTGAATCTAAATAGCGGCAAAGACTTCATTCAACATTAGTGTATAAATTATATAAATATGCTGATCAGTTTATGTTATTATAGTTTTCAGTTTCGTTCCTCGCTGCTACTAAAAAATTCTTTATACCCATTATTAAAAGTTATCTATGAACCAAATTTCATGTAAACTGGATTATTCTTGCTGTATAGGCGGGACAAACAACAATAAAATAGTATTATTAATATCTATTACATTTGTATGTCTTTTAAGATCACGGACCATAAGAATGACCTGGACATTTGGAGAGCTTGCGTGGGGCCATGGGAAGGCCAACACGTAGAGGCCTCGTGACAAATTTAATGTAAATGTGGCGTGACACTGACCGGTGATTATCCCTGTCTACATATAATAATGCACCCAAGAACAAGCCCCGGCCAGTGTAGGACTATTGTGGGAAATGAGGACAAAAAGTACCGGGCTATTGGGGTGAACTGCTAGTGGTACTAGGGGTCTGGGAATGTTCGGAGAACATGGAAAAATGGGCTGACGGTGACTCGCCACTGCACACTCTGGATGGGCCCCAAAAAATGTCATAAAATACAGGAGCAACATGGGTGTGAATAGGTAGGGGTGTAGAGAGGTAGGCTGCAGGATCACTGAAGCTACTTCTGACGTAATGCCATTTACCACTTCCATCCCTGGAGCTTGAGTCTTAGCTCTAGCGATCTCCACTCCGTGCCGGCTGGCTAAGGCAAGGATGGAGGCGGGGGCCTTGTCTTGGCTCCAGGAGTCAGGTATGAGGTGTCGTTACTCACCAAAGGCTTGGCCACAACGCCCCTTGCGGGTTTATAATATTATTAGTATTTTAATAAAAAGTTTGGTTTCTTCTCTAAGTACGGTTTAAGGGGCAATAATTTTTGATGGCATTTGTACCTCAGTTTCTACCAGATCATCATGCGAGGAATACAGTCGAAAGCCTTCTGCAGATTCAAAAACAGGAAATGCAGAGGCGTATTTTTCATTATGATGACCCTTAGGGCAAAAACAGGGTCCATGCCATGTCCTTCACAATTCTGAATAACCGTGATCTACGATTTTTCTATAATTTGAGAATTCAAATAGTAGAGATACTGTTACATATGCAAAGAGTCGTTAAGTCATCTTGCGTTCTTGCGTACTTATCAGCTGGGTGAGTGTAGCATCCTAAAGCAATTTATGATAAGTGCAATTTATACTTATCAAGTACCTTTCTTAATAACAGAGGGCTCATATTGTCATGGAAGAAGATTACAAGCAATATAAAAAAGTAAATCTGAAAAATATAAATCTTAAATTTCTTTTTAGATCAATGGGCTCCAAGACTCTTTTCCTTTTTGATTAAAAAATATAGTAAAACTTTTTGCCACCGATTTATTATTTAAAACCCGTTCATTCAAAACTCAAAAGTTCTTAGTTTTAATTAGTAGGTAATAATTAATAACGTAGTAATTAGTAGGTTTCTTTTCAATTGCATATTCAAACAGGGTGGTACCTAAACTAAATTAATAATTTCAGATGTTAGGTACGCAAAATTACGACAACTCTATAGGTACTAGGGACATTCAATTAACAAAGTCGAACTAACAAGAAAAATCGTTACCCAAGGTTATTTTTTTAACCGACTTGAAAAAGGAAAAGGTTCTCAATTCGTCTGTATGTTTGTTTGAATGGACTTTATGTAATGTATGAATATATTACGTAAGGAATAATAATGTATTATATATGTAGGTAGTTCAGTACTAAAAACAGTCTGATCACGGAAGTACTTGTGTGTGATTTATTACCAATTAATCCTAATAAGAAGCTTAAATACTATAGTTTACTCGATTTCTCCGTTAATTGTGGGTCGACTTTCAAATTGTTGTTTTTATTCCAAAGAGTACATTCCCGAGATAGTCTCATAGTCATGAAGTCAGGAGCTCATGAATTTTCCCCAAGGAATTCCAGATAAACCCTAGAAAATTGTTAACCGATTTGTTTGTTACACGATACTACAGTCCTATGATCTGATGAATGGATCCCAGGTAAATCGAGAGCAGCCCTTGTTGATGATTGTCTACATCGAAAAGTGAAATAACCACCTTGTATACGTGTGCCCATAGGTACTATAATTTCTACAGGCGTTTAATATATTATTTCCAAAACTATTCAATTATTTGCGCAATTTAAAATTATTTTTTTTTAACAAAAACAACACCGACTTTATGCTAAAAAGCAAGTTGAAGTCGGTGCGAAGTAAAACATAAAAATTATTATATTTTGCAAATTTTGCGTTGTTTTTATGTTACTCTTTTATATTTACTTGGCGCTGACTTCAAGATATTGTAAAAGAAAGTCGGTCAAATATTTATTTTTTGCTTTTTAGAACGAAAATAGTTTCGTTTTTGTTAAAAAAAATAGTGCTTATTTCATGCTAAATACCTTAAAAATGTAAGTGTCACTTTTATCTACATAAAACAGTATTAGTCTGACCTCATTTGCCGAGGGTTTAAATAATTAAATATTTGGAAACATTAACAGTAAGGTATATCATACATACATATCAACCAACTCACAACAACTACTAACGTGTTGTCAACTGCCACCTGCCAAATAGTTATATTGGGGTAGAGTGATTATGATTCTAATCGTAAGCTTAATGTGATCTGTTTATTAGTTATCCTAAACAACATATAAGCGCAGGTGCTACCTTTTTATCAGCTTATTACTGATATGCGGAGATAATCGTTCTAATCTTGATTTATTGCACACTGATCTCGCAATTTATATCCCGATCAGCCTGGGATTACGGTACCAATTCTACTCATAAATTACAAAACAGCGAAGAAACGCTGTCTGCTGTATTAACTTTTGTTTCAACTCGATGAATACAAATTGGCAAGTAACAAATCGCTACCTCAGCTAAGTGAATACCCTGAAAGGATTAATACTGCAATTAGAATGAATGTAGCTTGCTGTCAAGATGTCTAGTTTGAATTACAAATCCGATAATTAAGTTGTGGTCTGGCCAGACACGAATCGGGTGGTTGCTGCGCTTTTAGCAATATAAATACTCATCTGAAAGAACCGTCTTTATTTATAGTTTCAGCAACGTACTCAAGAGACTTGTATTCATTTCAGAGAGCTCTTAAGTCTATCACCTAAATCGAAATATCAATAGTATTGAAAAACTGCTTTATATGAAAGTGAAATAAATTATCTTTTGAAGGCTATATATTATATATTGTTGTCAGAATTAAATTAAATTATTGTCTGGGATCTTTCCTTTTTGTGACAGTTTAGATTCTGTTATGAACATAGACATCTCCAGACGTTTCTTGTACTTTCTTTTGTAATGTTATATAGTCCCTAGTAATATATAAACGTTAAAGTGACTTTGATTAGATGTTTATACTTGTTTATACCTTTTTCATGAATGATCTTGGATGTAAACTCATCTATAGATAGGTATTATATTATAAAAGTATAGGTTCTGTGTATGCCCATACATTTAAATTTTGTGATGAATATTCGTGTTATTACTAACTGCACCAAATTATATTACTGTAGATATAATATATAATTAAATTGACTGTCTATATAATTACACTTCTATGACTTGATAATGATTTGGCCCATCTTGATGAATATAGTATACATTAAGTACATGTTTCACGCTTATTAAAATGAAGATACTAATTAAAAATCACGTTTTTGGAAATTAAGTTATAAAACGTAAGAACTTATCAAATTTATTAATTCGATCTAACTCCATGTAATTTGACCGTTGGTTGACGAAATAAAGGATTGTCCCTCTTTTTTATAGTAACTACTGCGACAAGAGAAGTAAACATTTCAAACGGAAAAATAAACCCCAATAAATCGCTATTATTACTAACAGGTGAGATTTATTTCTCATATTGCTTTATTTGTACAGTGAAGTTATTCGCATTATATATTCTTATAAAGTTTTTTGACAAAAAAAGAATCCTTGAGTCGTTGGTGTATTTCAATTTGATGCAATTTTATTTGAATTGTCTTAAGAACATGTTTATTTTTTAATCATAAAGTGAAATAAATACAAACAAATACCGACTCTTTATATTTCGTAATACTTTTTTATTAATTATCAACAAAATACATAATTTTCTACAGGAATATAAATCGTTACACCATTCAACAACTTGAAATAATTTTAATTTAAAATTTCTGAACAAACAACTCGTACTAGGTCAAAACTTTAAACAGCCATTCCCAGAAAACACATATTTCTTTGTGTTATTAAGCATCCGAGTATGATGGCGCTGATAATATGATGTGTACTAATACGGGCAGCTAACCGTGACTTCGCTATCAAATAAAATAATAATCCGCAGAAATGACCTGGACTTTTGAAAAGCTTGTGTGGAAGCTACATGCCAATTAACACGTAGAGCTACGTGTAGGGTCACTTATCAGCAATTACCTCTGAATGCACTTTATAGAAAGTAAAGTTCAGAATCTGAAACTTCCGAAGAGACTACAATGTTTGGTCGTCCCAATATTCGAGATTATTAATTCTTGTTTAAAATTGTTATAACAAATTGTTTCATATAACTCAACTGACTCATATGATATCGTGCGTTGTAAGGCAAAGCCAAGTCAATGCTACATATATCTCTTATAAACCTTCCGTAAATAAGTCGCTGGTAATCGCAGAAGTAGGTACCTTCGACTCGCGTCCGTATGATGGCTGTAGATTTGTGATCGTATTCAATTCACGTCGGCAATCTCTTTTACGAAGCAGTACCACGGCGACGGAATCTTAATGACGTATTCAATTCATAATATTTAGGTAGATATAGTTTTCAGAACATTATAGAATACTCTCACATCTACGCCCATACGCTCCAATCAGGAATTATGTTATAACTTAGACCCAAAATACTTAATACACGTTCATGATGATCAGGGGTGTAGCCAGAGGTGGGGAAGTTCAAGCCATAAATATTCTAACCGAAAAAGAAGATATACCAATTTTTATTATTATAAAACCAATAAGAGATGCGTAATATCAACTGGACTCCAACTTCAACTTACTACTAACGTCATCTGTTCGAAAAATAGAGAACCAATATCGACGTAAACATGTAAACAGAATGTAATTTAGATAAAGATACGCCGGCAATAATCTTAAAAATATTAATTGCTAGGTAGAAAACTTCGCGAGCCCTTCTAAAGTACCTACTGCTTTTTGCTAGCATACAAAAATATATAAAAATCAATTAAGCTTTATGTAAGTAAAGCAGAGCTACTTCCTCTCCTCAATTACATTTGAAAGTATTCATTCATATTAATAAAACTTTGCAGTACGTTGTATGGTTGCCAATGTATTTGTTCAATCACTCGTGTAATTAAGACATCGAGTAGAAAATATCCATCAAATAAGCACCCCCGGGACTTCGCGTCCTAAGTAGCCAATTAACGCCAATTGCTAGTTATGGCCTCAACCATGTCTGGAAGGTCTACAATTATTATTAATTATTACAATGTTTGTTCAATATAGGACAAATTGACTTTAATATTTCATTTTAGCTGTTTCTCAATATAGCGTCTAAAAGAAATATTTTATTAATATCATAAATAGAAATTTATCAAATCTAGCATTACTATTGACATCCTAACGTGAGGCTCCGAATTCCGAACATTCCGCTTCGAAGTTAGAGGTCCGTTTATCTAATTTTTTACCGAGTTCCAAAAATAGGTTCTCAATTCGTCTGTACGTATTTTTTGTGTGCTACCCGATTTCGCCATCAATTGTGGACCGATTTTCAATTTTATTTTAATCGAAAGAGTATTCTCCCGAATTGGTCTGGTCTCATCTGATGAGTGCATCCCAGAGAAATCGATAGTAGCTCTTGTTGCGTCTACACCGAAGAGTAAAATGGCAAGCTTGTATACGCGTGCCAGTAGTATAATTTCTACAGGCACTTAAAATCTTCTAAAGCTATTCAACTATTTGCGCAACAATTTTTTTTGTAATAAAAACAAAACTGACTTCAAACTAAAAAGCAAAAAATAAATATGTAACCGACTTTTTTCTACACCATCTTGAAGTCAGTGCGAAGTAAAACATAAAATAACTATATTTTGCAAGTTTTTGTAGACTTATTTGTTTTACTTGGCAATGGTCTGAGGTCGGTTTTATTTTTTTTAACATTTTTTTCTTTCTCCACTTCGCGTAGTCTTCGGTATCACCCTATTGCGAGTCCATTGGCATATATATTATGGAATCTTTCACGACATTAAGCCAATATTTGTTAATCCTACCTCTTTTATCGTGACTTAGTCGAGACGCCATGGCTGGACATCTGTCTCCATATAACTGACTGGTTCAGCCAATGTGTCTGTAGGTACCAGCGAAGGCGACTCTCTTACTGACTACATATAAAGCTTTAAATAAAACAAACTAGGTATAAATGGTTTTAAAAAAACGTTAATAATAAATATATCCCTTTGTAAAATTTTGCGCTATAGGAAAGGTCAGCTAAAGATGAAAATAAAAACTTACTACATAAACACAAAAAAGGACCAAAACATCAGATGAAATATTTACAAGCCTGTTTAAACTACTATCAAACTGAATAATTGTAATGTGAGATTAATGGACTGTTTTAATTATATATTATTCAAACAGAAACCATTACCATTCTAATGTTCAAATTGGGTAACATTAGGCTTAACGCAAATGTATGGTGGTTGGGTAAATTAAAATTTACAACGCCTGTCGTAGGTACAAGGTCTTGCTTCTCGGCTCGAGTTCAGCCGTAGAGAGATGTGCGTGTAATTTATCACGGAGAATGTGCGCCGTGAAAAATGTAATAGGCTCTTATGATATCCCACCTCGTACAAAGCCCCGCGATAACCTAGCGTTGGTTTTCATTTGACATTTTGCGTAAATGTAAGTCGATAAGGTTACAAGAATGCTGTGGTGTCGCGTCATGTAGCCAGTCCTCGTTAGCAGCGTGATGGATGATCCTCAGATCGTTCACCCGTCATGATGCCGTCTGTCACAGCCGTAAATTAGCAAAACTATCTCCAATACGATATTTTACTATATCTTAGAATAAATCTATAAATGCATGATGTTACGAATTTTATTTAATGTGTTAAATTTATTAGCGCAAACGTAAATTAATAAAATTCACTTATAAAACATCAATCAATCAACGATCGTACAGAAAATTTTCACAACTGACATAAATAAAACCAAAACATAATATTACACATAAATTTAAATCATGAAAAATAATACATTCTAAAAAGTTCCAACACATTAAATACATACTTATCATCGTATGAAATCGAAATATGCTAATTAGAATTCATAAAAAGGAGTTATATATATGTTCGTTTTAAACTTTCAATATTTTTTATCTGTTCCGCAAGCACGCAAAACGGTAGCCGCTATAGTGTGACGTCACTACATCATAACCAAAAACAAACTTTGATTCTGTTATTAGCGGTTTCTCCGATATTTATTCATATTTTTATTATATTTTGTATTGAAGCATACAATTGAACATGGTTTTATTTATGCTGTTAATTGAATTTACCAAACCTAAGTTCTCTTATGGTATAATAGCTAAGTGATTCGCATCAAATTCGGAATTGCGTTCTGCCGAACTAAGAAATGTTAAAACTGCGATGTATTTCTAGTAGTCTAATTCCCTTTACGAATTCAACAAACGCGGGTCTTTAAATATTTACAAACTAAATATACTGATTCTTACAGGTCTGGAGGAGTCCTTCGGTTTTAATTGTTTGGAGATTGTACGCTTTTTTATAAATGAAGAAAATCTTATATTAATTATTATTTATAAATAAATCAGAAATGTGATACGTACAAACTGAGTAAATTGCACTCGTGTTATAGGTATAGTTACACTCGTATACACAGGTATATATCTGAATTCCCCCAGGGGGTGCCGCCCTGGACTCCCCTCCGTCCAGGAAGCGGTACAAGGGGATGCGTCCCCGGGGTCCCGAGCGGCCACTGTCACATTCCCCCCTTCACTCCGTGACAGTGGTGTCCCACCTTTCCGCCTCCTCATCCTAAAAGCCTTCCCTTCCTTCCAAACCTCCTCCCAAAACACTCTTCCCTTCCGAAGTTAGGTGGCCTCCCCCGACTCCGACCGCGACGCTGCTGTAAGCGCGAGGCGGCGGGGAAAAGGGGAGGAAGGAGAGGGAGGGGTGATGGCGCAGGAGCAATCCTCGCAGCCTCCCCCTCCCCCTATCGCGAAGCCCCCCCCCACCGCTGACTGCTGAGAGCGCGAAGCAACGAGGGAGGGGAGGAAGGAGAGGGAGGGGTGATGGCGCAGTAGCAATCCTCGCAGCCTCCCCCTCCCCCTACCGCGGGCGCTGCTGAGAGCGCGAGGCGGTGAGGGGGGAGGAAGGAGAGGGAGGGGTGAAGGCGCAGGAGATATCCTCGCAGCCTCCCCCTCCCCCACCGAAGGAGGATAGCGCCCGTGACTCCTGGCAGCCACGGGCGGGCGGCAGCGGGCGTCGAGGTCTGGGGGATCAGAAAGACCTCCGCCCGCACTAATGCCGCGAGAGGGCGCGAGAGGCAGCCGCGCGTCCCTCTCAGGGCCGGGGAAACGTCAATCCCGGCCCGCACACAGGAGAGGCCGCCTCTGTTTACGAGGCGGCCAGCCGCTGCCGGGGTTGCGCGTTAAGCTCGCGTATGTACCGTGACCCCGACGCTAGGCGGAAGAAGGCTCCCATGAGGTTTTAGTGGGATACCGGCGCCGGGCGTATTGATTAATCGGCGTCGGGGACCCCACATACCGGCCGCGCATGAGCCCCCGCGCGGCTGACGATGCGACAACGCATTTCCTCATGTAAAAAAAAAAAGTATATATCTGAATAAGCATTCAATTTAAAAAAGGGTACAATTTAAATGCTCACCAAAAATATTTTTTGTCCCTTAGACTAAGCACCAAATAAAATATATTACTTCATATAAATTTAATCCACTCTATACCGAGGTGCCTAAAAAACAATGATTTACGTTCCAAAATAAATATACACTCATCAGAATAATTGTACGTTTTGAATTTAAATTCTTTTTGCTTATCAAAATGGATAAATGACCACCAAATATTGTTTTACTAAAACACTAACATTCAAACTGAAAATTACAATTCTAAATAGTTTAAGTGTAATCAAATTATCCAACCTGAATCCAAGAGTGGAAAAAATACATATTCAATTAATTATCGAAGTTTGAAATTCACGACAATGATCTGGTAATTTTGTCGCCGAGACGTTTTTTTACGTTTTTTGACGGGATTTATTTAGATAGGAGACTGTATCCGTATGTATGTATGTATCCGAAAATTGAAATATGTGGAGTTTTTAACAGGTTAGGTTATGTGTAGACCAGAACCGACTGGTAACCATTCACTATTTATCTTATATATAAGTGAAATATTAGTGAAAAACAACGCAATATTATATTTGGTATTAAAAATAATTATACGTTCGACCATTTGCTTTTTTGCCTCAGCAAAAATTACTGAATTGGAAGTGGAGAAACAAAATATTGGTAATATCGACTTAGCAATAATGTAAAATATTTGGTCTGAAATTAACTTTAAAGGCGTTTATATATTTTTATGGCATAGCATTAAAAGGAAAATAGCTTCATTTCTACAATACTTCTGGAAACACAATTTGGTGAGCATTTATCCATTCTGGTAGGTATTTCGAATTTATTGGTAGTAAAATAGGTGCATTTCTGGTAGGCGTTTAAACACAAGCCTTTAAAAAATGCACCGCCGTCGCATACTGCTGTTTATAGCAGTAGGTACCTTTAAAAATGGTAAAAAGTGAAAAAAAAATAGTAGGATGAAACCCATTGGAAAAGGAGGAGAATATAACAAAAATGAATGAAAAAATAATTTACGGGTGATCTGAGGTCGGGAAGTGGAAGAGGGTAAATTATTAAGAGTCAAAAACGGTTTCACTAGATTTCCGCCAAAACTATAAGTCTTATCGAAAACAGTTAAATAGCAAAGTTGTAGTTAATAAAAAGATGTACAACTTTTGTATGAATACTTTTTTCACACATCCTCAAAATTTATGTAAAAAATTCAAATAACTATAATATGGTTTTGGTTTTTTATTTTACTTTTACAAAAAATAATCCACGAAATTTTGTGGAAACTTACCTTTTTACTTCCCAAACATACTATAATTTTTTTGATTTAAAATATTTATTTTTCACCTTATTTGGCTTAATATTAAAAAACTACCCTAATTTTTAATCGAAAATTCTTGCGTCAAAATATCAGTTTATTTTCAAAAGTCTGTGGTCTTTTTGAAATATCTACTTTCTGATGGTATAAAACATCTACATTACTATGGTAAATGTTCTCCAAAAATACAAAGAAATAACAGGTAGTAAGGCTCAGACCCTCCTAGCCCCTTCCTCACTTCTCCGTGAAATACGTTTTGTTGGGCTAAAATTTATGCCTAGCAAGCCTATTTATTGGTATTTTAAGATAACTTATGTGCCTTAGTGACCTATATGGCACTTATGGCAAAAATACTAAAAATAAAAAATATTCATATTATGTCGTCGATGTCAAATTTTTTAATAATAGTAGAATATAGTTTGAGGTATTTTAAATAGTTTAAATAAATTATTTATTGCAATGTAGGTATTAATGACCAATTGGTTCAATTACTTAGGTTGAATACATTGCCTTAACCAATAATTTTATTAAAGGAATTTTATAATAGGTAATAATAACTTATTTAATTATAAATAACAGCTAAGCTAATAATCAAACTCTGTCATGTAACATATATACCCTTGCTGGATAAATACGGGTATAAGAAGCTTCTCGATGAATCAATGAGATTTACACCAGCCAATGACGAAAAGATCCATCTTATTGTTGAACAAATTAATGTAAAACAAAAGTCCCAGGTTTCAGTAGAGTACGCGGTATATATAGAAATAATAAATAACTGTATGTAGTTAACTAGTGCGGTATACATTCATCTAATTAATAGCTGCCCTAAACTGCCTTTTCGTTTCATTTATAATGAAGAATAAAGTGTTTTCATTCATTTATTCAACGCAAGTCTACAAGAACTGGCGAAGTGGATTATCATTAAAACAAAATTTTAATGTTTGGCAGTAACAATTGAGCATAATTATGAAACATAAGGACCATTTCCACGAATTCAAAGGCAGTCTTAAGAATAAGTATCGAGATAAATCGTGCTAAAGCAAGGTACATGTATGTCGCTTTAATGAAGCCAAATTGCAATTGGCCTACTTCAACCCAACGTACAAAAGTAATTTTCAGACACACACTGGTGAATTGCCTGTTTTGTACGATTTTCGAGATCCACTTTTCTCCAGACGTTTTTTTTTGAAGTTATTGTATTTTAAATGAAAACTGTCATATATTGTACTGGAATACTCGATTTAACTTTTATAGTTTTAAAACCCTGTTTAAATTATTAACAACTATTTACAATAGTCGCAAATAAACATTGTTAAAAAGAATAATTTCAAACGTATAATACTAGCTTATATTTTTGCTTGTTTAGGGTCTACTGAATAGTAAGTAATGGTAATAACAGTGTCCCTCCAGTAAATAGTAATTAATAGTAATAACAGCCCATAAAAGTCCCACTGCTGGGCTCGGGCCTCCAACTAAAGGGGACGGTCAGTATATCCACCACGCTTGTCCAATGTGTCTTGGCAAATGATCAGTAGTGAATAATTACACCGAACTACAAAAAAAGTGGTTTGTACTTTTGACGAGACCATCTATACTTATGTATTTCGATGTGCGGAATAGGAATCTAAGCCCTCGAAAATTCAAGTAAATTGCAAAAACATGAAAATTGCTAAAAATTACAAAAAATTGCAGTTCGGTTCTTCAAGGTACTTAAAAAAGCTTTCAAACTTACTCTAACTCATCATTAATTCTAATTCATGTTTATATATCACAATATATGTATCGAGACTCATCGCTTGAATTATTTAAATAACATTTTACTTTTTGTGTAATTTTAATTATTATAACTTTAAAAAATATTTTATATTAAAAAGAAATATTTTATGTATGTGGCGAGCAAAAGATACAATTCAGCTCATTTTTTTATTGTTAGCTTAACACTTAACAGACTGTACGCCGCTTTTGCAATCCAATATAACTACATATTATTAGTATTTTAACGTCAACTTTGTCAACTTCATCGGGATATCACAATATATTACGAACAGTACGTAACTGCATTATACAATCGTATAAAGTGATAAGTGATCTATATATTATAAGTGTTCGAGATGGATTTATTTAATTAACAAACAAATAAATAACTTAATTAAATATTTAATAATAAACTAAATTAATATAAAGAATGTAACAAATCGCTGCCAGAGGGAAGCGTGCCCAGAAGGCTAGCTGCATTGCCACGCTATATGGCAATGCTGATTCGTTGCGCGAAATAAGAACCAGCCTTCTTCGTATAAAGTTGTTTTTTTTTAACATTTCCCCCCTATTTTCCCATTAAACCCCAAATAGACAGTAATATTGAAGCAAACAAAATTTCTTTGGAAAAAATCCGTTTTTTTTTTTGACATTTACAGAACAACGGTTCTTTAAGTAAATCCTATTTGTTTAATATACTTTACTAATCGCTATGAAATATTTAAAATCAGTCCTTGACAAATAGGCAAACTCAATTTGTAATTGGATTTGCTCATTTTTATGGCGGTCAGTTTGTTCTTTCGCGGATTTTGGGCATGAAGTGGCCTAACTATTTATTAAACTAACATAGAACACTCTTCCACAGCTAAAACGGAAAATTTTCCGCGGAATACTTATGAACATCACATACATATGTTTTTAAGGATGTTGTTGATTTAAACCACTTTCAATATTCTATACTATATATTGAGAAAACTAAAAAGAATCCTCACGATTATTTGTAACATATACAATAACATTAATTTCATGAATATAAAATGGAATATCTGCATTACTTTAAACTTCAAAACTCAGCATTTTGCATTTGAAATGTCTCATGATTTTATTTATGCCAAAGTAATAAATGAGAAAGCTGAGACCATTACCCGAAATTATTAGAAGTTAGTTTTATATCTGTATAAAATGAAATTTTGAGAAGTCGGATAGGCAGCTGTTAAGAAAATATTGGCGACATTTGTTGAAAGTTGTAAACTTTATCGTCAGCTTGAAGACAATACGTAGTTTCCTAAAATATTGATAAAAACTTTTAACAGTTAAGCAATGATTTTACTGAATTTTCGATTAATGGCACATAATCGACGACGTATCAATTAATTTTACCACAAAATGTTTATTATACCTAAGTCGAATGCATTGTTCTAACAGTTAGTACTTGTTTTCAATGCGGAGTAAGCATGTTATTTTATAATTGTCTAAATGCTAATACGGTTTTTAAAATACATTAAGAAATAAGCCATAAGAACCTTTTACGGTTGTGACTGCGCTCACCCCCAATATTTGGCGTAACTTGCACATTGCGGCAGCTTGTTGTTTACAAGCCCTGTTTACAGCTAACACTCTTCTACACTTGCCGGGAATCAATCCTTCTGAGACTTATTCATATCCAAAGAAAATGGGCACGCACCTGAATCTAAGGTTAACACCAAAAACAATTTTAAGTTTGGCGATCTAATACCTACTGTACTCAAAAATGCATTTACTTACATTTTTGTTTTACTTCAAACAGCCACAAAGAATACTGCAAATAAGTCGTTACCCGTCGTTAATTGCAGTTAATTGACGGGTGCAAATGAGGCGTCGCTGGCGACAATGGCGTAGACCCGGCGCCGCCCCCGTACTCTTATTGCCCCAATTAATGCTTCATAAAGTTTCTGAGAATTTGAAGGCTTAGTATAGTCAAGTAAATTTCCCCAGATCGTTCAGTTCTGTTTTTAATCTCCAACCTGCTCAAACACTTATACATCAGTCGGTAAAATTTTACCGGGGTTTTCCTAGAATACTGGCTACATTACCTCACTGGATCGCCATAGTGATCCGTTGTCCGAAGCAGGAACGAGCCCTCTGATCTCCCGAAGAGTCAATAAGTCTTTTTTAAATATCTATGTAAAGAGTCATGGCCTTAGAACCCCTCGGTCCAAGCGTTGCAACAGCAAGCGGCACAAACATAAAATATAACGAAGTTGCGCCGCTTGATTCCGCCGTTTCCGCCGCCGAATCGGACGATTTAGACGTCTTTAGTAAATGGGATGCGGACGTAGACGTGTCCATTGTCTACAACTAATATACTCATATATGTAAATCAGTATCTAATACTGTATGTTTTTTACAAAATTCTGATTTCCTTTTTATTGTATGACTTAAAAAAGCTTTAACAAGAAGTGGCTTGTTCAGTATAAGTATTTTTTAGATATAGGCTTTTTTTGATTATACTAGTATCTACGCTTTTTTAGAGGTTAACTATTCAAGTCATTTAACCACCTGAAACTAATCAGCTTAACGTTTTAATTAAAATAGAAAAACCTAAAATAATCTCAACCTCAATCATCTCTCCAATACAGAGATGATTGAAGATGAGAACAGCCGGTATTATATCCACAGCATAGCAGAATAAAATACACACAGAAATATTCCCCAATGGTTTGTCAGCTCCATACACAAAGCACAAATACCGAGAGCACTCTATAGAATATTTGGTCAAAAAGTAACCGCTATTTCCTTGGCATCTTCGTATATTTAACATGAAATGAGAAATATGTCCTTTTATCGAGTATGTTCCAACAGAATGGAATTATTTGTTCGACTTCAGTTTAAACAAATACGGTATAAAGTTCTACTGAGTTCATCTAGCATTATGAATCAGTTGATAATTTGTACCAGCAATTGACCTGTGTGAGAAAGTCGATACCGTCGAATGACAAGGTCGCGGCCACAATTTCACTCCTAAGTTTCTTTATCGACCTCTCCATATCAGGCAAGGTGAGGCTTCAAGCGGAAATAATAGCAACATACACGCAACCCCTACATTTGACGTCTCGTATTTTTGAAAGAGAATCAGGAAGCTATGACGAGGGCAAAGTATCTTCGCCGGGTGGGTAATGTACTTATAGATTACGGTAGTCACAAAAGGGTTATTATCATTATCTGCGTTGATTCACAAATAACATCAAAATTTATTAAGAATACAAATATGAAAATAAGTTGTCTCTTTTTCACGGTCAAGGGAATGAAATTAATTATATGACACAATATTTTCTTTATCATCAGCACGTAGCAATTACTTATAACAATTTGTACGTTAGTCATAAACTCTATATAAACAATGCATTATTCCCATTCAGAATTTGGACCTACGTCATAGGAAAAAAATCATTTTCGATAGCTGTAATTTCTTATTGAAACTGGCAAACAGACAGACGTTCCACATAATGGAAATTGGTTAGTGGAACATGCACTTCCTCACAACACCAGCATGTAACAGATACACTCTACATTAGTATAAGTTTAGTATTAAAATTAGAATAAATTAATATAATAAGTTATTCGTAAGTACACCACAACAACAAAAAAACACTAAATTATTGTCACTCACAAGAAACAAAATAAGCGTGTTTAAATTCTAAAAATTAAATCTAGAAATTAAGTTGTAAAAAAGGGTACGGAACTCGAGTCCGTAGAGTTGTTAAAAAAAAAAGGAAAGTGGTTACCTTCGCCTATTGACTTTCACAACACCAAAAGCGAAACCAGCGCGTTGCTATCCTTTAGGATGAGTCGGTGAAGATGGAATAGAAGGAATATCTTGCGGGAAAGGGAAGCATTAAACACCAAGAATGGGATATAGAGGATGGTATACCATTTCCCTATAGGGAAAATAATAAAAGATTAGCTTAAAGCTAACTGTTTCATGCAGTTATTCTCTGAGATCATGGTATCACACCGACCATACCGGCCCTAAGGTCTGCCTGCAATCAAAACAATGATTCCAGCATGGCTCTATCAAATCAGTATTGAACATAAAATGCTTTTTATAATAGAATTTGGGTTGATTTCCGCAAGATACAGATAAATACATTTGAAAAGAATATCGTATTTCTGTATCAATGTGGTAAGTTTGTTAACATAGCATGTTCAATTACGCCTATATTGTAAACAACGCCAGGAAATTAGACCCGGCTGGGCCAGGGCTCAAACTTTACTGAGTACCTCTTGTTTAAAGAGCAGGCGTTAATGTAACCTACATTTCATTACATGTTTTATGGGGTTGCCCTCAAAAGAAAAGAAAAAATAATCCTCGGAAGATTCACTTCATTTTCTATTGCAAACTATCCCATCTCCTGAGATATGTATGTATGTATATGTATCGTATATGTCCATTTTTGGTATTTAAACTATATTAATCAAAATTACAGCAAAACCGATCGGGTACTCATTTTCCATTAAAACTTAACAGATCGAGTTACTATCGCATTTTTTTTATAGATGATGTTTTTTTATATCTATAACTTGAGAAGTGATTAGTCTTCCATACAAACTTTCATTCTCTATTTCAGACCGTTCTAGTTTTATTTATCTATCCCCCATCTATACTTATATTATATCTGTTATATATATAAACATAACAAAACAAAAACAATAACAAAAAACATAACCTATCCTACTTTACTGGGATAACCTTTAGATAGTCCAGTACTTTCTCCGTGAAAGCAGACAGAGAGAGTTACTTTTGCATTTATAATATTAAGAGGGATTTAAACAATAACGAAACACTGTATATGTTAATAATGAAACGTCCATGCGGCGGCGCGGAGAATACTGCTATTCATGAAAGTTGTAAGTACATACCTTTATATAGAGGCTATTATACTATTAAAATGTGAGAGGGGGTCGCCAGCTAAGCAAGGGACAGCTCTAATTAGGAGGCAAAGCCTCGTTGGCGCCGCTTGTTCAAAGCTTTTATGCGACCCGCGTCACGACTCACCGTCTTTACTTGCTCATCATATCTGCTTTTGATTTATTTGAAATGACTTTCTGATATTACATTACTACAAAACAATTATATTTAAAGGACTTCAGATCACATATATTGTTTTATCTATTTCAGTCCTTTGTTAAACTCAGAGATGACTACGTTAAAAATTGGCTCATTGTTCTGAGTATATATAAATTGCATTCAAAGAGACTCGGGACTTTAGGCCAAAAAATCGCCGTAAATGTAAAGAAACGTAAATAATTAGGATATAGCTTTAAAAATGCGTTACTTTCTATAACAAAAATGAAAACATCAGCCCTAAATTCTATCTGGTAGACAAGAAATCATAAAAATAAGATCACAAATAAAATGAGGTCTCGATTAGCTATAATCGATTTATGCGAATGAATTTCAACAATTAATAATATATCTCAGGATTCATTCAATGTATGTGTGTAATGTACCTGTGTCGCTTAGGCCGTGAGCTGACGTCAGGGTGTCATCATTGTGATACCGGCGACGAGGTACGGCATTGCCCACCATTCAGGCCTGTCCTGGCTGGACATAGCAGAGCCAAAACATCGGCGCCGTTACCCCGGACGTGGCTTTCACTCCCAACTGTGGATCGCACTATGGTCGGAAGTCACACCGGGTGAGACACCGTCTCCTCCTGCGAGCACGCTATGTTTGCAAAGGTGAAGGCGGAACGGGAGCGTGTTCCGCGCTCGTCCACCTCTCTTCCATTGGGCGAGTTACAAACCGCCACACGCCGGAGTAGATATTGAAGATGCAAAGTAGTCGCCCAGCAGTGGGAGAGCCCTTGCGAGGCCCACGCCTGGCAGGGCAGTGGAGAGGCTAGGTCATATACCCGTAGCCCTGGCATAAGGCCCAGGACGGAATACCCAGGGACTTTAAGCTATTCCAGGAACATGCAAGTGGGCCTTAGTGTTACACATTTCTATGGACAACGGTGACCACTTATCATAAGATAGGCCGTAGAACATACTTAGCTAGCCTAAAATCTAAAATATCAAAGACTGATATTTTCTCGACCGTCTTTACATAATAACATATATGTTCGGGATCGTCGATAATTCGGACTACTTTTTGCTGTATGGCGTGTAAGCAGCTGGTACTGCATTACACCAACCGGCAACCTAGCAACATAATTAAATATACTCGTATATTAATATGATATGTAATTGAATGTGCAATGTAATTAAATATTAATGATATTTCTCAATTCTCTTTATCATGGTAATAACTAATATACAGCCATATAAAATCTTACAAAGATATTTCTCTTATTTCAATGAGTGTTGTGATCATGACATCGTCTTTATAGTCTCCTTACAATTATTTTCCATTGTCTCGTAGCGAACAATACTTGCGATTATTGCGGTCATATTATTTTCATCGCCAAGGTACCATTTTGAAGTCGTATCTAAATTAAAAAATCCCTTTATAGAACCTCTGTGAACGTTTATTTGGCTTTTAATCATCGTTAAGAGGAAAACTGATAATGAAAATTAGAAATTCCTTTATGTTTTGCGCTGTGAAAACCCCATATCAAATTATAAAGCTCTCTGTCATGGTATATTTTCAATTAAACAAAATAGGTACACAATAATATTAATTATTAAATATAAGAAGCGTTACAACACAGACACTATATACTATGAATACTGTTTTAAGTATTAAAACATGCTGTTTTAATAATTTTATTTTAACGTTTTGATTTTACGAATATCAACTTTTATGGACGATAAAGGTTGCATTGTGTAATCTTGTTGGTTTAAAACTTTGACTTTAAATTTCATATACGAACTAGGATATATCCGCGACTTCGTCCATGCTTGACATGCTGAAATACCCGCGGGATGCCCGGGATAAAAATCACACATTTTATAACATAAAGTTTGCTATCGATCAGAGAAAAATTTATACAAGATTTTTTTTTAGTATCCCAGAAAAATTCTCGTGGGTTTCAGGATAAAAAGTAGCGGAAATTTTAAACAGTTAATTTGGCCTCGATTAGCGAATACCGTCTCGAAATTGGCCGAGGAGTTTTTACGTAAAATCCGAACAAACAGACAAGAAATCTAAAAAAATTGCGTCGTGTTCTTGATCGTTTAAATAATCTATTCCATAGCCATGGACCATAGACTAGCGGGCCCAGCAAACGTTGTCGTGCCCTGTAGTGAGGATCCAATTGTAAACCTAAACCATTCTCGAATCCACTTGAACACACACAAAAATTTCATTAAAATCGGTCCAATCGTTTAGAGGGATTTCAGTGACATACACACAAACACAAGAATTATGTATATAAAGATCATTATTGAAATTAAAACTCCAACATTTAAAGACCTGACGCACCCGCGAGCGGTACCCAAAACCGTAGCAGTTACTGTAACCTAAAATCATAGTATGTATGCTCAGAATACAGAAATATAATGTATGCTGTACGTGGCTCGCGAGCTCGAAGCGAGCCGCACGCGGAGCGCTCGCAAAGCGAAAATCAACATAACATGTTTCTGTAACAGCTCGGTTACAGTTACGGCTCGCAGACAAGTACGCGGCTTAGCTTTTTACATTATTACACCCAACTATAATCAGGGATGTACAGGAATGATTGTGAAGAAAACCACATGCTTTACACGGACCTTAGGTCATATAAACGTCTATACCTTTATGAAATGGACATACAGGGTGGCGCAATAGAACGTGCATATTGCATCATCTTTTTTCGCGGGGTAGAAAGTGCGCGGGCGGGGGGAGCCTGCATCGTTGGGTAGGCGGGCTCATGGAGTTTTAGTCACTATGAGTTACTTCGACGGGAAGCGTCGCGCATTTTACGAGAACTCTCGTTTATACATCGTTACTAGGCGTTTATATTGTTCTGAATATGGACTACGACAAATTAGTGAAGCTCCGAGTGCTAATTTAATTAAAATATGGGTACAGCGTTTTGAAGAGATTGGTTCAACGTTTAAACCACAAGCAAAAGGTCGTCCAAGAACATCTAGGACCGACGACAATATTGAGAGAGTTATGCAGTCTGGACGAGGAGATCCACAAATGTCTACTCGCAAGAGATCGTCTGTCTTACACTTATCGCGACGAAGTTTGCAACGAATTTTAAACTTGGATCTTAAACTGCATCCTTACAAGCTGAAGTTAACACAATAATTGAAAGAGTCTAACTTCGGAGCAAGGCTCGCATTTGCTAATGAAATGCTTCGATTTTCCAATTTTGACAATATCCTTTTCTCAGATGAGGCCCACTTCCATATCAATGGGTTCGTAAACCGTCAAAATTGTCGTTACTGGAACCCCAAACTCAAGCACCAGAAACCACTGCATAGTCCTAAAGTGACAGTATGGGCAGCAATCTCTGGTAGAGGAATAATTGGACCGTTTTTCTTTGAAAATGCGCGGGGGCAAAACGTCACTATTAATACCGAACGCTATGTTGCGATGTTGGAAGGTTTTTTGGCTCCAGAGCTTGAAAATTCAAGAATAGTGAATTCTAAGACTTGGTTTCAACAAGACGGAGCTACCTGTCACACATCAAATGACTCCATGGCGGTTGTGAAACAGATGTTCCCTGGCAGACTGATTTCGAAAAGAGGTGATATCCCATGGCCCCCACGTAGTCCAGACGTGACGCCTCCTGACTTTTTTTTGTGGGGATACCTCAAGAACAAAGTCTACAGCAATAATCCGAAAAACATCGATCAGCTCAAGGAGAATATCCGTGGTGAAATGGCAGCAATTACACCAGCATTACTGAAGAAAGTTTTCAATAACTTCCGTTTGCGATTAGAGGAGTGTCGTCGTAGAGAGGGTCATCATTTAGACGATGTTATTTTTAAAAATAAACTTCAGTTATTTTTTAATAATACCTCAGTTTTATTTTAACTATACCTTTTGTATTTATTTTTTAATCAATATTTTAAATATGCACGTTCTATTGCGCCATCCTGTATCATGCGTGGGGATTTCAATGTCAGGTAAACTACCTTGCTTTAATATCGCGAAATAGAATTAGGTACCTATCACATAAGCAATAATAGAATGCTCGTAGAAAACTCAAATGACGAAGCATATTTACCCTCAAACAATATTTTCGATGGAAAGTTATTTCGTAAATCAATCAGTAACACTATCGCTGCCTTTGGCCTCTGTACCTCAAATATTTCTGAATTCATAAAATCACGAACAGAGAATCAATTTATTAAAGAGCATTGACTGTTGTTTTGATTTACTTTTACAGATTTCTGATCACATAAAGTCCCTAATAAAAAATATGGTTTCTTGATGGAAAATAAGATTACAAAAATCAGCCAAGCGCGTGTCAGTCCATCCACAATGAAGAGTTCTGTATAGTTGACTATTGTTCTCTGCATTTTTATTTCGCTGCGGAAAACTGAAAAGGTATTGAACCGAAAAAACAATATATTCTCAAAAACAACCGAAGAAACTTGTTCAAAATTATTTCATTCAAAACATTTTAACCTATAACACCTATAATATTACAAAAAAAATCCTTGCCGTATTTAAAAGTAAGAAAACGTACTTCCTTTTTTATGCAATGTAACAAAAGATACAGAAATGAGATTTGTAAGGGTCTATCTAACAACATTCCACTCTTTTTCATTCCTTAGCTACGTGTTTGTCAATTATATGCATCTTCAATATGCCACTGTTTATAAAAAACGTATACAATACATCATACACATGTAGAACACGCCTTTCCACAAAATTTCATTTATACCTAAGACTTAAGTTATTTTTTGATTAAAATGTCTACTATAACCATGCATCTTAATGTAATGTTAAATTTTGGTGATTATAAAAAAAATAGCCACGAAGGCTAAGGCGGGTGCTCCGCTTCGCACTCGCCTTAGCCAGCTAGCCTATACTTAAAAAGTTCGGATTTGTGCATAATAAATAAATGTGCCGTGTATCTATATCTATACCCCACCCCGCCCTCCTGCGATGTTTCCAGAGTTCTACAATTTTTTAAATCATTGATCTTATAAGCTCACTGATTTACAGTATCAACGAGGTAAGCAATGCATAGGCTCCCTTAATATTGCACCAAGGGAAACGTTTAACAGTATGCCTACAAGCTAAAATAAGAAATATAGTTTTCGTCAAATAGCAGCGGAACCCTAAAATATTAATAATATTTATATTCCTTTTTCCTCGTCTCAAATACATTTAGCTCAAAAAAAATGTTTTCCTTTTGTTAAAGTAGATTGTACCCGGCTTACTTAGTTGGGTACAATCGGCCCTCTAATATCTCCGGACGAACAGTCGGGCCCCTGAAGTGTTTTGGGACAATGATTAACAGAAGGTAAGTGGATAAGGCGGGCATCAGAGGGTGTAGTTATAGACAATAGTTCGTTTTGTGTATTTTCTTAACAGTAACACATGGATTGTGTCAACGCCCGCTTTATTTATCTTGGCTATTGTCGAATATTGGATTCACTAATCAACATTTTAATAAAATTATCTCAACCTTTAATTATAATTATCTTATTTAGCTTTATACTAAGCTTGTATATATATTGTCTATATTGAACAACATGAGTTTATACTTATAGATAATTTGATAGGCCAATGACCGAACATAAGCTACTTGAAGTTACCCTTGGTATTGGATTTCGAATTTGAAAAGAACACTTTCTAAGTCGATATATAACAATATGCTAATCAACCTTTCAGCAACAAGAACATTGACAGGTATAAGTACACGCTATTACCACTGACTGGCTCTGACACACTTAAATCTTCCTCAGTAGGTAACGTTAACCGGAAATGGATACACTTTACTATTTTGAGCTGTAACTTCGGCCACAGAATATTCACTCAATTTACTTAAGAACGGGCAGCGCGGCGTTCCGATCTTATCGATTCTACACAGGAGCTTTTATTCAAGTTCAATTACCGTTCTTATAATTTGGTTTCGATTTACAAAGTACTAGAAATCGGACTGTGATTGAACCGTAAACGGTATCAGAATTTAAAAGGGGCCTAAAATATGTGCGCGAGATTTTCAAGTGAGAATCGAGCTTTACTCATATTCGAAACGCGATTTCAGTCAAACTCGGCTGAATAGATCGTTTTATACGTGCGCCTGTTTCAGGTCGTTGTTTTCATTGAACTCTCTTTATATTTTGTGGTTGAGAGCACGAGCCTATCGGGTCGGGCGAACTCCGCCTCGGCTGTCAGTCACTATACCAAGTTGAACCAGTTGGACTACTTTAGACGGCTGACAGTTCAGTAATGAGTTTGCCCGCTAAAACAAAAAGTCCAATTTCTTTACCACGGTAGCAAAGCCACCGTGAGGAAGCTGCTTGGGTTAATCCGGAAACGCGAAAGACTATTCTGTAAGCCGGATACGTTCTAAAAGGATATAGCAACGACTGTAGGACACTTATTGAAAATCTGATACCCTGAGAAAACTGTATTGTACAAAATGTAGAATGTAAAATAGAGAAATATCGATTAGATATTACCGATTCGATTTCGAACGTTACTATTCTTTATTGCAAATGTCTAGTGGTCCACTAACTGGATAGATAATATTATTAATATCGTCCGTTAATGGGACGATTAGATAAAAGGATCTTATTTGTCGTCCGCTGACTAGATAATCCAAGATCCTTCTTTATTTGATGATAACGGAATCTAAGTAGGTACAAAAATGTTAATTCCAATTAATCAGTTAAATGCATGGACTTGTTATGTTACATCATCATTGATTAAATGTAGTTATTCTTTTCGCCGTTTTCAATAATATTAAGGCGTGTAGCCACACAGAATTCATCGCACTGCATACAATAATTATATATACCTACATCTAATATCAAGAGTCTTCAAGGTTTCATACATCTCAAATCAATCTTTTAAATTCCTTTTTGTGTTCAGAAGTACCTATGACTGAGCCTATATTTAACTAATCAGCTAGCGCAATCAATGGCATTAAGAGTGGTTTGATTATCTGTAATACTTGCAACAAGTCAAAATGGTTTATGGTAATAAATAACAGCAACTGGTCACATAGTTACCAGTTGTTAGACCTACTTTTACAGTCGTCGAGTATTTTAGAACACCACGCCATCCCTCCAACAATTAAACAGTTTATGAAACTTAGCATATTGGCACAACCGATAGCGGATTGAAGTTATGGGTAAACTATTTTAATTAAAGGGCTATAAATGAAAATAATCGAATACATTACTGTTTGGAAATTCCAGATTATATTTTAAACAATATATTAATATAATTAATAATAATAAAACAAACCGAACACAGTATAAATCTAACGCGTCTGCCAACATAAAAATAAAATGTAATGAATACCGTCTAATACAATTGAGAGATTTTCATTACAATCTACTCAATGACCTCATCATATTAGATATAACATTATATAAAATTATGGCAAATTATACACAACTAACTACTCTATACAAAACACATTATTATATAATTAAGGAAATAAGTGGGTAATTAACAAAATTAATTATTAACTTTTAACGGAAACATGACAAGAACAACTATGCCTAAATAACTTAACATATTACTGAACTGGTCTAGTAATCGTTGCTTAGGTGGTTGCGTAAATTTCGGAAAGGATCACTTCTGTAATATATTCCGGGTGTTATCGAAACCAGCTGTGTTAACCCAATAACAGAAGTGCGTAGCGTTGGAATATGCAGTGGGCGTATTATGAGGCTGATTAATTATTATATTGTAAACTGTTGTTGACCACAGGCTGGACCCAGACTTTTGGAAAGCTTTCGTAGGATTATGAGAAAGCAGACACGTATAGAGGCATTCAACAATATAATCCATGTAATTGCGGCGCGACAATGACTGCCGATTGTTCTTATATGCACCATAATGCAGATTATTATATGGAACCATCAAATTTAATTAATTGGGTTGGAAGGCATAGAACTGAAAGGACATGAGGGTATTTAATGATATCGAATGATTAGTTTATGTTTACATGAATTATTTTGTTTGATACACCCAAACCCATACCCCGTCTAATATCATCTATGTAGGACTACATAGCATCTATATAATCTATATTTATGAAATATACTAGGATATGTCTGCGACTTCGTCTACGTTTGACAGGTAACGTAGATTATTTTCCATTATTTAATCAAAGGATATTTTCAGTAGGCCATTATAATTTGTTTTAGTATCAACCGGATCCGAATCCACTGATCTGTATGTATACTGCCCAAGTTAAAACACTCCCGGGAAAATTCGCGCGGGATTCCCGGAATATAAAGTACGAATCACTTGGTTCTAGTGAAATCGAATCGGATCAGCGAATTTTTATACTATCTAATTTGTACCATACCCAGGATTATTCCCGCGAAATTCCTGAGACGCAAATTATTTCAACATTCAGAAAAGAATGTAAATTATTATTTTAGTGAAAATTGTGTCGGAATAGCTAATTTTCATACATCCAAACTGCTCCTGGGAATATTCTTGCGGGATTCCTAGGATAACAAATATTACGCATTTTATTACATAAAATTTTATATCGATTAGTAAGAATGCATTAAAAACGAGTTTTTTTTAATTTGGCCATTTTAAGTCATTCCCAGAAAAATTCATGCGGAATTCCGGAGGATAAAAAGTAGCACAAATTTTAAGTCTCAGAATTGCTGTCACACACACCAGGCGAATGGAAGAAACTAACTACGACGGCGCTGTTTCAAACAATACGGTATAGAGTTCTGGTAAACCAATAATTAGACGAGCGGTCTGAATTAGTTCGTTTCTGTATTGATTTTGTCACAAAACGCCGGTATCTACTGTTTGTTTAGTATATGAACTTTCTTTCTGTCTTTCAGAGGGTTAATACTTATATAACTTTTGTAGTACGTACTTTAAATTAGTTACCTTCGCGATGTACGTAATGTTATAAAATATTAAAATAAAAATAAATTAAAATATTAAATAATAATATACTTACTACAAGTATATATTCTCTCGTTTATAACATTATATTGTTCCAAAAGTTAATAAACAAAAACAGTAAAAAGTAACTTAAGACTTTCTATGTTAATTGATTTGTTGCAAAATTTGAAAAAAAAATTAAAGTGCGAGAGAGGAAAGTGCCGCCATCTATTCGTGCATAATTTAGGAGCTATTCGGAGTAGCTATTTTTACAAGACGACCGTCATTTCCTTGTATTCTTCCCATACTAAACATGATGATACGACGGTCCATTGTAATTTAAGAATAATATACGATCCCAAAAGCACAAGAACGAATTTAAACGTAAAGATATAATAGCACACAATAATAAATTACAATGCAGTGTTATGGTAATGTTCAGTTCCTTAAATAGCAACATCTTTATTCAATTTCGTTCTGTACCAACGAACGATGTGCGAAACATTGCTTTTTAATTAAGAACGAAACCCTCTAACTCGCTTCACTCGTACAAAAGGCACGTAGGTAATTAATTTTCAGAGTATATTGCTACATTTAATTACTTACTTGTCAAACATTTGAATTGTAAAGAGAGTTCAGAATCAATTTTAAAGTTGGTGAAGAGAGTTCTTGAAAAGTATCTCTCATATCCACAGGAGCAATTAATAACAAGTTTTAGTGACGATTGTACCGCTCTTTAAGCATATTGCGGGCACCGAGGAGCGTGAAAATGAGAATAGTTCAAGCTTTTATAGAGAGAAAGTGCAGAAAATAGTTATTGTTAATATACATTTTTGTTTCAAATACTTTCAATTAATTGTGTTCATTGGTCACGTTTATTATGTAGACAATTTTCTCACACTTAGTTTGTGTCAAACAGTGGCATAAAGTAGAGATTTTTAAATAAATGTAGATTACGGTCGATGTTTGATCACTTACCGGACGCTACTGATAAATAAATTCACCACACACACCACAATAAAGAATTCTAGTAAGATAAAGTTTCAAATATTTAAGATCGATGCGAAAAAGATCATACCGTAGGTTGCATAAGACCGTAGGGACTGTTTGTTAGAAACTATAAAAGAAATGAAAGCTACAAACATCGGAACCCAGCATACGAAATCTTAGGTAAAGTTGGCTTTTAAATGAACTATAAAATTGAGTGGTAAAATAACGAATAAATCAGAAATTAGCGGTGGCTACAATCAATATTGCATATTAACCAATGGATAAAAAAAATAGTGCACGTAATTATTCTGTAAACATGAAGGGTTGTGGTATTGCCACTTGTTTATTTCAGTGCTGATAAGGACTATCTATCCAAATTCATTAATTTTATAATGTATGTTTTTAAAAAACTTCAACTTCTCTGAACTTTGCTATTTAAGTAAGCCCTCAATTTTCTGATTAATATTTGGAGGTCTTCAGGTAGAAGTGAAACAATGTTGTGTGTTTGAATTGCAGTTCAGGAATTCATGATGTAGGCACACACACTTCTTCTTCAGCACATCGGGTGATCGACGTGCCGGTGAGGGGGCTTCGAGCAGGTGGCTCTTTGCCCCGGCAGCAGCTCGGAGGGCCACTACCCTCCGGTATCGGTGTTTGAGAGCCGCCGTAGTGTCGGCGGCTCGCGCGGGCCAACCCGCGACTGCGATGGCCTTCACGGCTTTACGTTGGCAACATCTGCGGCGTTTGTTGGCCTGTCATGACTTACGATGGCCTTCCCGGGCTTTGGTTGGCCATCATTGGCTTCTGTTGGCCTATCTGTGGCGTTAGGGGCATAAATCGCGACCTCTTAAATATCACCCTAATCCCGGCGAATGAGGTCACGTGGGGTCGATAGCCAGGTTTTCCGTCGTGCGTCTGGGGTCGCGTATGTAGCGGGGCGATCCCGTTCAGGTGGGTATGGCGGCAGTTATCGGCGCGGTCGAACATCCGACGCGCCGACATAGCCACAAAGTCCTCCACCGACGGGACGCCCAAGTCGCGGGTGATGACGTCATTCCTGACGTATCGACCCGCGTCCGTGCACATTCGCAAGGTGATATTTTGTTGCTGTTGTAGCCGCTTCTTATTGGTGGCCGAACACAGCGCATACCATGCCGGAGCTGCATATGTGAGCCTCGAGCGGAGATAGGTCTTGTAGACCCCGATCTTCGTCCTCAGGGGCAGTCTGGATGATAGGACAGGTCGGAGCAGGGCTCTGGCGGCTCGTGTGGTATTCACAGCCTGTTCCACTTGGAGCCGCATGCTCAACGACCTGTCGATGTGTGCCCCGAGGTATTTGACCGAGGTCTGCCACTCGATCTCCTGGCCTCGAAGCTGGAGCTGCTTCGGCATGGCGCGCCGGCGGGCGACTAGCAGCGCGGCGGTCTTCGTCACGTTGACCGCCATGCGCCACCTGTCCAGCCACGCCGGTATCATGTCGAGCATGCGCTGCATTCGGCGAGCTGCGTGATCGGCATTTATAGAGGTCGCGATATAGGCGCTGTCGTCTGCGTACAACGCCAGCATTATATCCGTTTCCCCGGGTCGTAGCGAGCCCTCTAGGGTCGGAATGTCGTCTGTATACAGACCATATAATGCTGGCGAAAGACAGCTGCCTTGGGGAACACCGGCAGTTATAGTACGCTTTTGCGAGATGGTCGTTTGCTCTACCGAAACATAAAAGTCCCTGATGTAGGCTCGCTCCGCGCTTACTAAAGTACTACAAAAATGCAGACGCTTAGCAGCTAACGGAGCGAGCTATGTCCCCGCGGTAGGCGGGGCGTGGGCGCACGGGCTTTACGGGGGTGAGGTCAGCGGGGTGATTCTGTCCGCAACAATTTGTGAGCGGCCGCCGTGGTGATCGGACGTCTGCAGCTACAAATATAAACTTAATATATCTTTAATTTATTGCTTTATTTTGCTAAAAATACGAAACATGTTTTAAATTTGACATTCCAAATATGAAAATATATCTAATTTATGATTCACTAAATGTATAATTATGTATATTACGTGGATCAATAAGTCCCGGGACTAACTAAGAAAAACACATTTTTTGGCAAAACTCGACTTTATTCATCAACATAGTCTCCTTCAAGAGCAACACAATCATTTCAATACATTTCTTGTAGAACGATTCATCTTTGGCCTCGAAATAAGCATTCGTTTTAGCGATGACTTCCTCGTTGGAGTAGAATCTCTTTCCTTGTAGCATTTTTTGAGGTCTACAAACAGATAGTAATCGCTGGGGGCCAGATCTAGTGAATATGATGGGTGCGGAAACAATTCGAAGCCTAATTTTAGTTCCAAACAGCGCTAGGAATCAACAACACGTTGTGGTTCTTGATTGCCGTGAGCAAACGCGACACCCACTTTGACAACAACTTCCTTATAGACAAATGAAAAATAGTATACACACTGCCCTATGATATCTTTAAAGTGTCAGCTATCTCATGCAGTTTTAATTTACGGTTTTCAAAAAACATTTGGCGGATTATTTTGGTGGTTTCTGGTGTAACTACCTCATTTGGGCCGCCGGACTGTTCAGCATCTTCAATGTCTGTACGACCACGTTTAAACTTAGCATACCACCGACAAATGATTGTTTTTGATGGAGCAGAGTCCCCGTAGCAATTTTCAAGCCATTGCTGAGCTTGCACTGTGTTTTTTTAATCAAAAAGCAATGATAATTCAACACACGAAATTGTTTCGAATGTATTATTTTAAGATTATCGAGACTACCGCCACTTTAATCACTCTAACTCGTGAACGAAACATCAGAATGTAATGAAATTTTGACAGGTATCTTTTGAAGAATAGTACTTATGGAAAATCATACGGAACTTTTGTTGGCAACGCCATTTATATGTTAGTCCCGGGACTTATTGATCCACGTGTTAATGATATTTTCAATTTGTATCGAACAATTCTGACACACCGCGGTCTTCATTTTAATAATTTGATATCTATTCTTAGGGACGCGTGTTCGTCCAACGTAGTATAGTTAGTAGTAGTAGTAGTATAGTTCGTACATTTGAATTGTTTTTTTTTTTGTTTGATATCACAGCAACCCAGAAACGCAAATTTATTCTGTATGATATTTATGCTTTGAAATCGTTATCTTGACTGGCTACTTTAATGAACACACAATTATATTGAAGCAAGAACAGCAACAGTAGTTATAACTAACTGTAAGGATATTATTACCATGTCTCTCCAAAGTTCTGAAAAAGGTACTTACAGGTTGTTGAATACCTAGACATAAATAATATATTACCTGATCTTCAATCTGGATTCAGGAAGGGATGTGCAACTGCGTTATGTGGTAGGAAACATTACTGAGGCTCATGTTCAATGACAAGGTACGGTACTTGTTTTGCTAGACGAATCACGGACTTTTGAAGCAATCAACACAAATTAACTTTTGTCTAAGCTATCATATTATTGATTTAGAAGTGAAACTGTTGTCATTCTGTAGCTTTCTAACAGAAAGGAAACAAAAAGTTGAGATTCAAAAAGCAGATGGAACATTTACTGCATCAGATCCATTGCATTTTGATAGAGTATTTCCTCAAAGACCTATTTTAGGTCGACCATTTTTATTATTTACACAGCGGATGTTGTCAATTGCATCTTGCATTGTAGGTTTTATACTTATGCTGATGATATTCAAAATATATTTTGTCCCGAGTGAAACACAGAAACTGTTGGTGATATTAATAGTTACCTATAAAGACTTGCACAATGGTCTGAAGCCAACTCATTGGTATTAAATCCAACAAAATCTAAATTTGCGATACTAGGTGTAACTAGGTACGTACATTATAAAACGCTAGTCTGGTCTTACAATATAGTTTTTTCTACTAGCCAATCGAAAGTGGGAAGATATACATAGGTCTGCACAGACAATCGAAAATTACCTCAGGATTATTTCTTCCACGCGCGGTTCATTTTCCGGCGCTATCAAAATATTTGGTTTTCAAATTGGCTTTTCCGAATCTATTTAAATTCATGAGATGCTTGATCTTTGATGCCACACACATATACAATTTGATCTCATATTCTATTTTAAATATTGACAATCGATCTAGTAGTTTGGATGTTCAGAAAAAAGTAAGAATAAATACTGAAGAACCTAAACTACGTTATAATATTGAATGAATGCATTAATCCCTTTAACATTTTTATCTGAATCCGTTGGCATAGAGGAATCTTATTTTCTTCTCTATCAAGCGAATTTAGAATTCAAATTCGAAGTGCTTCGGAATAAGATTCAAATTTGTGTTAACTTATGGATGATTGACCATCAATAACTTAAAAAAATATATAAGTGTACATATAGTAATAACAAAGTTTAGTTTCATTACATTTATCAAGCTTTAATTTTGAATATAATATTGTTCCACTATAAGAATACACTGAGATTATGTAACTAATAAAATTATTTTTCTTAATTAACTACTTGAGAAATTATAGGTTTCCATGAGCTTGCTTGCTTATGTTGCGATAATTATACTAAAAGTCAAATTATGATAGTGTAAGCATTTGTGAGTGTTGAGTTATGTGCATTCGCTCCTGGCGTGCTGCTGGTTGGTTCTTTGCTCGCATTTTGCAGCGAAGAAGTTGCAAAGTGTTCTCCCAGAGGCGAGTTTGCTCTTCCACGGCGCCTTGACGAGCGCTGATCGCTCGTTGCTCCTTAAAATAGAGTAATTTGAATAAGTATGCTCTAACAAACTTAGGGCCGATTTTTCAATTTCACAGATAGAAGTTATTCATAAGCATAAAAAACAACATGGGAAAATTAAAAATTACAGTTGCACGAATGAAACAGTTGAATTATTCCATTTTTTAATCTAGGCAGCTTATATTTTATATGATTGGTAACCTTTATCTGATGATTGAAAAATCTGGCCTTAGTGAATTAAAATATGTAGACAGTTATTTCGAGACCGAGTCCAGACCTTTTGACTTATACGGCTAATGTAGGACACTAGGGACCAGTAAAGTCAAGGCTTTTTACATCAATTCTTGTATATGCAGTAACAAGGATATTCAGACTAACACTGCTTAGTCATTTCATTATTCTACAAAATAAATACAAGAACTTCACTCAAACCTAATATTGATGTGATGTTCACAAGTTCACAATCCTAATTTGATGTTCACAATTTCAACACCAGGCATTGAATAGACTAATATTGCCATCTTTTAGATTACAAAAAGTATTGTTCTAATTCTTGGGGTTGGTATACGCTTCTTCAATAAGATTCCGAAGAGGTTCTAAATTAAAAAGTATCTTAGTAAAAAAGGGATACTACACTGTTGAAGAACTCTCAAATAACAAAACTTCATTTAAATAGCAGCTCGCTCCAACCTGTGATACTATATTTTGTATAACGTTTTTATCTTGCTAAGCTTGTAAGGAATTTATGGAAATAGATAATATGTTGCAGCATAAAATTTTAGTATGATGGTGACATGATCATTATTATAACTATAATTTAAAAAAAATCTTCTTTTTTTTAATGTGTCTTTGCCTTATTGAGTATGCACTGTTGGCTACAACTCTCAATGATTTGAAATTGATTCTTCGAAAAGTAATTTTGTAACACACTTCTGTATAAAATGTATAAAAATTTTAAAATGAAATATAAATAGAATAAGAAATATAATGAAAAACAATTTTTAGCTAGACGTGTTGGTGGGGAGTTTCTTGCTGATCTCCTTAACAGCAACAAGACGTTGCGAAGCGGTGTACAAAATAAAAAGTGTTCTCCAGAGAAACTTGTCTTAAATAAAAACTTTTTGAATTTGAATAATAAAATTTTGCTCAAATATAAGTTGTTCAACATGTGAGTTAGGAAGTTCGTTCATAGTAGAAAACTTTAATTTGCAAGCAGTTGCCATTGTTTTATTTATAAGATAAAAATAAAACAATAAATGCATTAAATGAGAATTATTTTTTAAAACCTTCACCTCTTCTAAATTCTTAACAATTTGTTCAATGTCAGCAATTTTTTTCTTTAACTCTTCCATTTTTGAGGGTTTCCTCGGGGATTGCATTGAATTTTTCATTTCTAAAATCACGACGTCTTGCAAACTTTCTGCCTTTGTAATTTTTTGCCTCAAGTTTTTCCATTCGTCCTCTTTACCATTCAACTGGTCAGTCAACTCTTTAACTTTATTCTTCAGAGGTTCCATTTGAGAAGTTATATTGATAGACGTCGCTTCATACACCCTTTTCTTTTGTTCGTACTGTTGTTGAACCACTTGAAACTCCTCCTTTACGGGCTTAATTTTATCGGCGAGTGGTTGAATCTCTTGGCGAACTTGCGATAGCTTTTGAGCCGTTTGAGCAACTAACTGAAAACAAAGTATTTATTTATTACTATACATATATAGCTTATTTCACTGAGTGACTGATTGTCTGACACATCAACGCTCGGCCCACAAACTACTGGGGTTAGGACCATAAAAAATTGCATGCGGGTTTCTCCTATACAGTAGTAAAAAATTGAACCCTTATTAAGGGGGTGAAAAAAAGGATGAAATTTGCTTGAAATTCCGTCATTTTTATAGTAAGAAGCACAAATGTTACAAACCTGTTTTTGATTACAAATAAATGCAAACGTCTATCGCGTGATTTTCAAAATCTAACACTTGAGGAGCTGGAACAGAGGCTACCTTTTTACTTTTTATTTCTACTGAAAACCATTTTAAATCTATGTGAGCAAAGTTGCTGGCAACAGCTAGTATTATATAGATATTAAATTAGTTGGTGTTTAAGCACTTCAATGCATATCAAGTTGTTAAATAATAGAATAATATCACATCAAAAAATAAATTTAAACAGATTTAAGATTTAGTTCAATAACGTTCTTATATGGAAATGTAGTATCACCTGTGATAAATCATGTAACGATTTTTTGGACAAATCCGTAGACATATCAGGATCTTTTTCTAAAACGTCAACGTCATCGACCTTCATCTTTTTGTGATTGACTAATGCCATTTCAACTGTGGGATCTACGGTGCTTATTATCTGTAGGGTCCTATTCAAAATCCCAACTTCAACCTGAAATATAATTGAGTTAAAAACAAAAGAATTTTAAAAGACCACAGCTGTCCCCCTGGCTTCGCCCCGGTCAAACCCTTATACGTGACCCTTCTTTATTTAACCAGAAGCCTTCACATGCGTAACATTGCATTAAATTTTTATCTACACACTTTTTGACCCCGGTTAATTTATTTATTGTATATCGTAAACTATTCCTTATTCCGGGCTTAAAAGTATCCAATGTCCATTCTCGGTATCGAAACTAAATATATGCCAAAGTCAGTAAAAAATGTCTAGTAGCTTTTGCGTGAAAGCGTAACAGAGAAAGTTTCTTTCGCATTTACAATGTGGAAGTATGGAACCGTATATTAGTAAAATGATTAGGTACCTAATCACTGAAGTCAGTAAGTTATAAAAAGTAAAAAGTATTACATAGTCTTAAAAAGTCATATTTTGTATTAAAAATTCTCTAAAGTTTCAAAAGTCTCAAAAAGTGCTAATAAGATTCGAAAAGTATGGAGAACTATCGAGTACCCAAGAATACCGAATAATACAGCAAAGTATCAAAAAGTATGGAAAACTACTGAAAGGAATAAAAAAAACTCAAAAAGTCGGTAAGTCAGTAGTAGTCACTATTACTTATATTTGGAATAATACGCGCTATTCGAAAACTATCTCATTTTCCGGGATAATATTTACTTAATTCTGTCCCGGAAACTGTACCATTTTCCGGGATGAAAAAATCTTATGTGCATCTTCGATATTGACATTACATGTATATATACCAAATTACAGAGATATCGAGCCAATATTTTTCCGTGAAAGCGTAAAAGACAGACTGACAAATAAATAGTAAGATTAGGATTTCAATATATCGTGTAATTTCATTAAGGAGTTTTCAGTGATTAAGAAATAACCGTATTACTTTGGTGTGGCATTATACTGGCCACCAATACTAAATATTTGAATTTGGAACGTAGGTCTTTTGTTTTATCTGTACATACTTTTTTTCCCGCTTGTTGCAAATAAATTCGTCATATATTACGCACGTGCAGTTTTCTTGAATAATTAAAATATCTACAGTCCACAAACAAATTCATAATCAAAGAAGTGTTTAACATATTCTTTTTGGTCCTTAAATGCCGTTTATTGTTATTCTTCTTCCTTTTGGTTCCGTTCCTAACTTGCCTGAAGCATCAGCAAAACCTACAAGCTGTAATTTCTTTATGTGTTGATTGCAACAAATTCCTATCTAAATAAGTCGCATCCACATTATTAAAATTTATTTATTAAGAATTGAGTGAAAAATCGTTTGCACCACGCAACATGTTTCTAGAATAAAAAATATCGAAAATCGATTCCACAAATCTGTAGTTGCGTAAGCTAAAAGGGAGTGAGTACACCTCTGGCCTCTATTCATCTCGCTGAAAATTTCTAGTATACGCGAGGCGACACTTTATAAAGCCTGGTGGAACTTAATACAATCTTCGTGTCGGCGGTGTGGAAAAGCAAAGTCGTGTACTTTTATGTTGATTTATATACTCCTTACCTTAAATGTAGAAAGATTAGCCCGTTGCCTTTTATATACGGTGCTCTTTGTGCGCAGAGAGTTGACATATTTCTTTAGTTCTTCACCTCTTAAAACGATGTCGCCGAGTAGTAATTTAACCTTAAGCAAAAAATAAATATTTGCAAGGTATATACATACATACTTTTGAAGTAAAATTGGAAATAAAAATACTTTTTCTAATTCCGTATTGTTCCGCAATTAAAAATATCTTAAAACTTTAACGTAGTATATAAATAACAAACTGGTATCGCAGAAAAGGGGCTGTAGTACAATTGTCAATAGAAGTTATATACCGCATTATACCAATGATTAAAGAAAAGTGTAATAATTTTAGGTGCAAAAAATACAAAAATCGCAGTAATATCTACAAGCTAAGAAATATACATTTCATTAAATCAGATCAAAGCAATCATTCCTACGTATTCTCAAAAGAAATGGAACATTATCTCGCCGAAATCTGCGCCTTTTCGATATAATTTGCGATTATTTGAAATGAGAAAAATGATTTTCTCCGATATTCATAACGTGACCCTGAGCGCACTGAAACAACAAGGGTTGTGGTATAACTATCAATAACCGATTTTCTTTCTTACAACTTTCAGCCTTGTAATTACGGTGAGAAACCACGAAAACGACATCAATGTATCGGTTTCTCCAAACCGTATACAACCCATATAGAAGACCCTTAGGCGATCGATTTCGATTAAATCCTGACCGCTATGTAGAGCTTTTCCCCTCGGTCTGTTAATCCCTTTCTCTACATTCATAATATAAAGCACTTTGGTGGAATAAAATTTAAATTTTATGGAATTACTTTACTTATAACTTGAGCTAATTTATGGCCGGTGGTTAAAATGTGACATAAAGCTCCATACAAGTAATGTTAAAATTCAACTGATGGTAAGATAAGTAAATGTTATAGTAAGATATAGGAACGGGCCTTTAACAAGTACCTGTGACTGTAAGTCAGCTAGCGCTGCTTCATGCTCCTTCAATGTCGCTGCCAATTCATGAACCCGGGCCGCACTAGTGTCCTTATTTCTCCTTATAACCGCAGCTTGTTGGCGAAACGGCGCTAATTTATCGTCTTGAGGATCTGTTGTTGCTAATTTACGTTGAACCAACTGTTCCATCTCACCATTCACCATTGCAATCTATTTAAAAAATCAATGCATGAATGAGACTATAAAGGATTCCATAGACGGTCATCATTTAGCTATGGAAGCATAAAAAAACATTTAATCGAAAACGCCCCGCCCCATGTCTCAAAAATTACTAATGGATTTTATTCAAAACAACAAACGTTTTATCAAAGCTATGCCATGTCAATTTTTTCAGTATTTTGCATCTCACAAGTTTAAAAATTAGAGGGGGTATAAGATACACAACTTTAGAAGCTGACTTATTGATTTAATGAATAAAGTCATTAAGAAACATCAATATGATTTTTCAAAATCTAACTAATCATACACTGAAAAAAAATAACCTCTTAGTTATTTTTTCTCGATTTCACTTACAGCATTGTGTAGCAGCTTAGGTAGCTATAGGCAATTTACAAGACTACATCTCCGTATCATATTTAATTCGTACACACCCAATAGTTTCTAAGAAAAATTGATGTGACGTACAAAAACAAATGGGACATGCTGATTCGAAGAGGGTTCCGTTTTTGCTACAATGGCTACGGAGCTCTAAAAACTCTGTATAATACTGACCTGGGATGGAATAAGTTCAGGTACTCGAAATAGAAAGGTCCTTAACAAGTCCTTTATACTCCCTATAGAGACCATTAATCAATAATTTCCCGCAGCTTGACTGGGCTTACATTTTAATAATTGAACTTTAAATAAAGTTTGTCTAAAGTGAGTGGTAAGTTTACCGTTATCCCAGTAATGTAAAGGCTAAATAATTATAATAAGTTCTTTAAATCATTACATCAAAGCAACCTCAGCACTGCTTTTGCAGCACTCGCACGTCTATTCATCGGCATCCTATGTACAGACCACTTCCCCCAATATCTGGAAGTTTGGGAAGGTCATAATGCTCCCTAAACCATGCCAGGAGTTCCGCCTGCCTTCAAATTATCGGCCCATCACATTATTGCCACAGATAGCAAAGCTGTTTGAGCGTTTGCTGTTGCGGCGGCTGACTCCGTTTATCAAGACGCGCAGAAGCAGTTTGACTTCAGCAGCGGCCACTCTACGACGCTGCAGCTTGCGCGCGTGTTGCTTCTTTTAGCTAGTAGGCTCAACAGAGGCCATTTTACGGTCGGGGTTTTTCTCGACATCGAGAAAGCATTCGACCGAGTTTGGCACGCAGGCCTCATTTTCATACTCATAGAAACCAGCACACTACCTGCTTTTATGTGACTAGTGAATTCATTTCTCGAGGACCGAAGCTGTTCTTTTTCGGTCGAGCAAACAAAAACGTGGGGAAGACCGCCGTGTTACTTATCACACATCGACATCACAAACCAAACCTGCTAAAGCTTGGAGGCCAGGAGATCCAGCGGCAGACGTCGGTAAAATACCTCAGGGGCCACACTGACAATTCGTTGAGCATGAGCCCGCAGGCAGAACGCATTGTAAATAAGACGCGAGTTATGTCCTGGATTTCAAGCTGCCTCTGAGAACGAAGATTGGGGTCTATAAGGCCTATCAGCTATATACACAGGTACAAATATAACCGAATAAAACAAGTCCAAACGTAATGCAGAAGGTCGTAATTCCATAAAACGCGCAAAGTCCGACACTAAAAGTTTCCCGACTGTAGTAGACACGTCTTGCTTCGCTCGTAGTTATCGCTCGAGTGCCCTCCCCCCTCTATCGGAGTATTGCTTTATACTTGCACTGTATGCAATATGTCTGCGGTTGCGCGGACCGAATTTCTTAGAATCAGTGTGTACTTTAAATCCGACAAACCTGGCTAATGACTGCTATAAAAGATTACAATACACAATGGGCTGTTTTCTAATAACAAATTTTAAACACAAAGTAAACAAAAGAAGTCCAAATGCCGAAAGGTAATCAAATGTGTTTCTACAGGTATGCAGGTGTGAATTTGTGAAAAACAAACAAAAGAAGTACTAACACTAAAATGAACGACAAAACACGTTTGAGAGTAAAATCTCAGTGTAGGTGACTGTTTATAATATATATTATGCTACTGGACTACAAAGGCTTACCTTATCCTGAATGGCAACTAAATCGGATCGAGTTGGGTGTCTCTCCGCAGCAATTATCTGCATAATGCCCAGCTCTTTTTCCAGACTACTTGTCTCCTGAGGTAGTTTCTCTTTAACAAGATAGCTGTTCAACTGTAAATAGTTATTCATCCTTTTCAAGTCCGTAAGCAAAAACGTCATTTAATGAACAAACATGGGACAACCATTATTCCTGTCCCCAAGCATGTGCAAATTTAGGACAACCTCCCCGTATTGTGTGAAGGTATATTTATTGCTCTGTCCATAAACAACGTACGTTTACGCAAGTTACGTTAATCTGTACTTCCATATAAGTTTATAATGTAAATGTGCTTTGCTTCAATGTTTACATTGGTAAAGGTTTTGAAAGCAAACGGATTTCAAAATATTTGATACTTACGAAAAGGGAGGTAATGAAAGAGAAACAAAGGATAAACCAAAAATGAATTTTGTCATCAAAACTTTAATATTTCGGCCGTTTAAAAATGTTCAAGTAACTTTCGCAACCTAACTTTGCTTATACTATCCATTTTAAAATAACAGTTTCCGACTCTATGTGCAGCAGTTAATATTGTATTACAACAATACAATATTTCAATCTATACTAATGTTATAAAGTAAAGTTTGTGAGTTTGTGACGTTATAGGGGGTAGTCTCTGGATCTACTAATCCGATTTATAAAATTATTTTACAGTTCGAAAGCTACGTTAACAGGGAGTGTCATAGGCTATATAAAATGACGCTATATAACCACGGGAGAGAGACAGAACGCGGGCGAAACCGCACCAGGCCGCTAGTTAGTCAATAAAACAAGTGCAGCTAAGATTTAGGTACAATTGGGGTCTTATACCGAATAGTGTTTTTTTCTAGTCAAACTTTGGAGCCTAAATGTCTACCTGTATTTCCTCTTGCAAATGTTTTATTACGTCCGTAGCAGTTTTAGGCACAGCACTTTGACCATGAATTATGTTCAAATACCTTTTTAATTGGTCAGACGCCAATTTCAACTGCGATTGTTGTGTATCGTACTGTGAAAAAAAATAAAAGTATCATTACGGAAGAAAATTCCTACACATATAAAAAATGATCAATATTTTATTTGAATAGAGTATGGAACAAGAATACTAGTAATTCCAGCCGCCCAATGAAAAACGTAACTCTGGAAAATGGTCGTATATTTTTAACCGATTTTAAAAAAGGGGAGGTTCTCAAATTGTCTAAGTTTATGTTTGTATGTTCGTTACTCGATTTCTCAATTGTGGGAAATGTCAATAGTTTTTTCAACTTCCCAGATGGTTCCATAGTCCGGAGCTGATTTGTGGATCGCAAGGAAATCGACAGAAACCCTTGTTGAAGAGCATATACAACGAAGAGTGAGACATGGCAAATATGTATAAGCATGCTAGTTGTACATTTTCAACAGGTGCTTCATATATTATTTCTAAAGCTATTGAAGTGTTTGCGCAAATAAAAGGTTTATTTTTACATAAACAAAACCGACTTCTTTCTACAATATCTCGAAGTCGGTGTAAAGTAAACCATAAAACTTATATTTACGTTTGGACATTTTTTGTTGTTCTTTTATGTTATACTTAGCAACGATAGATATCAATCAAATCAAGCAAATCTAAGGTACACCACAACACAAAAATTACTAAATAATGTCAACACAATAACAAAAATAACCAATAAACGTGTATAAACTCGAACTCGAGTCCGTAGAGTTGTAAAAAAAATTCAATAGAAATCAGGCAACTCTACAATTGAGACGGTAGTGTACGGTGATTTTGATAAGATAGTAAAAGCAGAAATGTTCCCCATGATTCGAACCCGCGTCATTTATAATGCGAGCTTAGTACCCGAATTCATTGAACCACTTTCAAGTGAACTAGCTTCATCTGTAGTGTCCAGACGTCTGACCTTCCTACGTAATATCAATCCAAATAAACGAACAGGTAAATACTTAAGTATTTATTAAAATAGTTACCTGATTCTCTAATTCTTTCGCTCTTTCTTGTTGCAAACGTAAAGCTTTGCTAACGTTTAATAGTTCATCTTTATTAGATATATCAACTAGATTCACTTGTACATTTTCCAATCGTTTTATTACTGAAAATAAACAACCAATAGAAATAATGTCTATAGAAAATGAAGCAATAAATTTAACTGTCGAAACTTAACATTAATTACTGTTGTTCTAAAGAATTTACCCTGGGACACCCTGCCCCCACTAATGGGTGTTGTTAAGAAACTTTACGTTGTATGTATAAGGGGGAGGGAAGGAGGGATACATATTTGTTCGAAATCTTGTATTTTTTTCAAGTTTTGCATAGAATTATAAATTGTTGTTTATAGATTAATTTAGTATTTAAAGTATAATAGCAATGTAAATTAAAGAAATAATTATAGTATGCCAAAATCTGCCCTCTGCCCTAAACTGCTAGTAAAAACATGTGGGATATAGCTGAAATGTAATGTAAGTATATCGTTTATTTTTTGTGTTCTATCTACCAAGTAGCCGAAACAATACAGCGCAGCATTCTGGCCAAAGCTGGGAAATTATAAAGTGTATTGATCTGTCTTGACAGTCTGTTTAGGAATCCTCAGCCAAGTATCCCGAAAAAACCAAACCACAAAGCATGTCATGAGCGCTTCGGTATCGAAAAAAAAAGTTGTATCATTGTCATCACATAACCCACCGATGTCTCTCTCAACTGCCATTTCTTTTATGTCATTTATGATTTCCGAGGCATTTTCTTTCTCGAGCATTCTTGTTCTTTTATGTGCTTCTTTAAATTCATCTATTAAACTCTGGTACAAGTCCAACATGTCTTGGATAGTACTATTCCGAGCTACATCAGTCGGAATATCGGGTATTTTAAGATATCTACAAAAATGTAAAATATATAATTTTAATATCGTAAAACTAAAACAAATCTCTTCTATGCTTACAAATTGAAAAAACAATAATATGTTGATTGACTTCACATACTTGCATCAATTTAACACTATGCCTTCGCAAGCATGCCATTCAATATGCGTACTGATAAATGTAATTGAAGAAAAAATTATATGTTACATTTTTAATTGTTGTATCTTTATATGGTAAAATTACGTTTTATTATCAAAGAAAATATCAAATCCCTAAAGCCCAAACCATAAATAAAATAGTAAAAAGGATCAAGCAACTTACGAGTAGCGCCAAAAACACCAATATTTATTATATTCGTAATTGGAGTAGAGGAAAGTAACAACGGAAAGGCTTCAGAGGCTCTTTACTAAGTAAAAAGGGTCGAAAACGGGATATAAAAGAAAACCCCACAAACGTAAAAGTTCTCGTCACGTACGCCCACCGACGGGGTCGCCCTAATTTCAAGAAATCAGTCTCAAACTGGATCTTATTCATCTTAATTGGTTTACTATCCACATTTATCAGCTTTGAATACATCGCCCATAGAAGCTTCAACAAACTAACAAACATTAAAGTTATTTACAAAACAGAAGACCTGAAATTTCATTGATAGGCCAAAACTTTATATGCTACCTAAAATAATCAATGCTAAAATACCGTCTAATTTATCAAAATATACCGAACTTACACAAACTCTGATTGAATCAAGTTAATGAATGTTTAATATTAAAGTTTTGGAAAGTTACCGCTTACAATTTAGCAGCAAATGAAGCAAATTATAATTTATAATATATCACTCACTTAGCAAGATACGCAGTGTTTTTGACTTGATCTTTATTAGTGAGAAGCCAATGCAATACATGATGCACAGTTCTCGAGTCTCCAGCTAAGAGTTGCGTCCGAAATTGCGTTGGTTCTACAGATCCTGGGGGTCTGTATTTGATACTACCCAACATCTCGAGGAGTCGCAAAGACACAGTTCTGAATCATCTTCATTGATGTCTAACTGCAATCGAATCCAGAATATATGAGATGATAAATAATTATTATAGATACAATAAACAATAATACTTCGTTAGGAAGGATAAAAGTGAAAAGCCCCGGTGGATTTATTTCCCCTCGTTTCGAGTCTTCGATCAACAATAGTTCGAGTTATCTTACCCAGTCAATGACACATTATATTTATTAATTCATTAAAGAAATTTTTAAAGCATGATACTGTAAATGTTAAATAAGGAGCTTGTCTAATAATACCGTGATTTCCCGAGAGCGAATCGTGCCATTCTAGACTGAAGTCGTCTCGGCAAACGCAGCGAGGAGTAAAGACCGGCCATATGCCTGGCAGGGACAGGATACAAGAGCCGAATATCAGTCTCAGTGGCGTCTTTGAAGGGCCTATCCCAATGGACTATTACGATGATGATGATGTAATCAATTTCAATAAAAGTGAATTTGTACAGTTGTTAAATAGCTGTTTTCTCACAATGGTCTTTTAAATTAATGTTAATTCGCGGTAGTGTTCACATTATCTACTTTTCACTTCGCTGGGTTTTTAACATCCTTTGTTGTAAGACCATGTAAAATTAATATTTCATGGGTCTACCGATGCAGGAAGACCCATCAATCAAGCGATGTTCTACTGGTATCTGGCGGAGACTGCATGGCTACTTTTTTTCCTCACATAATTGGTAGTTAAATAGTGCTTATTTACACGGATAATCAATCATTTTCACGTATATTTTTGAATTAATATTGTCATCCATAGAAACGAAAATTATAAAATCAAAAGGCAACCGCTTAACATGATTTAAGTACCTATTCGGCTGTATAGTACAGACGAGCTCTTTTTCGTATATTCAACGAGGAAAGTTAAAGATAGGATATTCATACCTTTTCTCCAGCACCAAACTTCACGAGCAAATCCAAAAGCAACTGTAATAGCTGTTTTTCATTAAGTGCATCGAATTTTATAAGGTCGTAATTCCGTCCAAGTATTGCATTTAGTTCTTTTACAACATATTTCACTTGATCCGGCATTGTCGATATCTCTGTGTACACAAATATAAAATGTCGCCGAAGCTTATCTAGAAAATTCACCTTTCCTGTTTTAATAAACACTGTAAATTAAACTTTCATTGTTGTCATAAGGGTACCGGTACCGTTGTCATAGCAACACGTTTGTTACCATAGAGTGCTTAGAGATTATATTTTATCAGACTAATATTATATACTGAGTACCCTTTTTATACGATACTAATGCCGCAGTCTCCTAGAAATTTCACGCTTTTCTCAAATAGTCCCATATAGACTGAACGAAGATTTAATATAAACATCTACATCCGGTTTACTTTTACCAGCGGAACACATGAATGCTTTCATTACTAATTTAATAAGGGTTAGATATTTGGTTAGACATCTGAATGTGGGCAATCAATTCTAATAGGGAACAGACGAGTTTCAATTATTATATTTCATCATCAATAAGATTATCTTGGAATATTTTTTTTATCCTTGGAAATGGGACCGTTTCGTAGGATGGACTTATAAAATTCATGCAAAGATAATGGTGCGGTTTTTATTATTAAAAAAAAACTATCGATTCAAAGGGACACTTTTTATACTAAAAATTGGATTGTTTCTTCAGTCAATAATTACACGAATGAAGTGGCAAGGAAAGCTATAGTCGTTAATAAAAGAACTTATATTTGAATAAATTATATTTCTGTTTCATTAATACAATAATCATTTTGTTGTAATCGTCAAAATCTCAACAAGTTACTCTTATACAATACAGTTTGTGCCTACCGATCCCGTAATGAAGAATCGCGAATATTGCGACGCAACTCGTGATCTCCTACACTGAATCACATCACAGCCTGTACAGTGTTATGCTGCAACGCAAATCCAAAAAACATAGTATCAGTTTTTATCTCCAAGGTTACGTCGGTAAGGTCTCATTATTTACGGTGTATTTAAATAAAATAAAGAATAGAAATAATTAGATAAAAAAAATATTTTCAATAAAAAAAATTTGAACAATGTATATTACTACACTCTTTACCAAACTTATCGCTCCTCCAGATTAGCTGCCCAATACATGGGTGTAAGTGAAAACGCACCTTTTGTTGTTTTCATTTGTTAACTAAAATAAAACTGACTATAAAGTTTGGTGTAGACAATTTGGGCTAATTCTAAAAATTAAGATTCCACTAATCTAGGCAAAATAATTTTGAACACATTACTTTGGATGCCATTGTGCCTTTTTTCTTTTAATATTTATGTATACGTAAATACATAACAGAGTATAAAGGAAATATAGACTAGCCTCAGCTCAATTAGATTACTTTACCGTTTCTGTAGGATTTACCCCGTTGTAGTTCAGAATTATATATAATCATAATAAAGAAAATATAAATTGTAATATCACTGTATTTATAGAACACAAAGACAATTTAGTTAAACAATGAATGTCACAAATTAAAGGTAACATGACGTTGATATACAGTGTTTCTAGGTTTGGATTTTTTTAACATTTTTTATAATTTAGTAAGGGAAAATCAACGCCTTGGAGCCATCGCCGAACAAAAATAAACTAGAAAATTAAATAGTGGAACATTATAAATAAATAGGCTAATATACTGCGATATAGGAGATGCATTGCAGCATAATGTAACATAAATTTTAATCGACGTGCCAGCCTAATTATCTCCGCTCCACTGAGATTATTATTATTTACAAATTAAGTTTTTTTTACATCATCTCGTTTTGTTTCATAAAAAAAGCAATTCCCCGTTCACGATAACTGGACAAGCAATTACAAACAATCAAAAATATTATACCACTAAAGCTAAAGTCAAAAAACACCTAAAATTGCATCAATACTAGGAAACCCCGAAAAAACGAAGAACTATTTACGTTTTGTAATATTCCTTATTTACAACTTATTTTATTACATAAGTAATGTTAATTTTTGGAAGTACGTAACCCAGCATGTCAAATTATCGCAAATGGAAAATACTTCGAGAATCATATCGCCAACCTGTCATTAAATTTAAATATTTTGGTGACCATATATTAAACCTGACAGATTCAATATATTTCTATACGAGTAGCTACTCAATAATTATGACATTAGACTGCGTCTCACGTTTAAAGTCCCGCGGCAAAAACGGAACTAATCACACAGCCATGTTGCTGTGCTGTTTTTATAAAGTGCTTTAGTGTAAATATAATGATCTATTTACTAATATTATTAAAAAGGAATCTTTCTAAAATTATTTTATCTTTCTTCGGTTCCGCGATTGCAGCGACACATCCGCGGGACTTAAATCGTGATAGAATGCTTAATGTTCTGTCATCATGCATTAGCATTAATCTTCCAATGAGTTCCGAAAGTTTTAACTGTTTCAGTAGAGTATTTTCCTTGGTTAAGGTTCGTATTCTAGAACAAACCTCAGTCATTAATTGAAGGTTCAAATAACCGGCCAAACTAAAATCGAAAAAAGATAATGTTGCGGTTTTACTGATTCTTAAACTGATGCGTCAATGTCGATTATAACACTAAATCAAATCAACCAAAACCTTAGAACCCATAAACAATCACTGTACAAAAACATATTTTTTATTAAATCTATTAAACAGCATAACTAATGTATTTATATTTTTTGTATTTCTATAGATATTTGTTACATTAAACATCGGCAGATAAACGCATATTACATATCCAAAATCTAAGCAAGTTAAGCGTGTGTTATGGGTAATTTATAACGGTGGTCTGTGGCCGAACCAAAACACCCCGACCAGAATAAATAAAATTCGTTTGGCCATTTTACTTCACGACTGGAATGGTTTTCTAGAATACGAACGATAACCTGATTATAATTTTAAATGATCTCATCACCAAAACTAACAAAGGCGATATATGGACATCTTACTTCCTCAAACTCGTATCTTAAATATGGTTGGTTATATTTTACGAGATCAAATAAGCATGCCATATTTATCGATATTATATTTCAGATGCTAATTTTGTTAACTTGTTATTAGATATGTTTACTATAGCCGTTGGTAAGTTAATAAATAAATGAATTCTTTGTATACAAAGTGCAGTTTGTGAAACTAAAATTTCAATATACGAGTATGAAAAAGTAAAGCGTCGAGTTGTAAAAAAACTGCTTACAATTAGGAAGGTAGTTTTCCCCCCATAACCAAACTATAAAAATTATCTTTCTCTCTCTCTCTCTTACACGTCCATTAAGATCAACATTGCACTGTACTGATTATGCCTCAACCCTTTAAATCCAATCAATTCAAATGAAACGAAAATCGGACTTCCAAAACGAAATAATTGTGATATAAGCAAATTATACTAACGTGTTTGACATCACTGGCATATTAACTAACTAGCACCAATTTCAATAACCTAACATTAACGGAAACAAACTAAGAATAGGTTGCTGCATTAAGGAGACCACAATAAGTTCAAAATAAGACAAGAAATATGAGTAATGAAATTCAGAACTACTTACACTTATGGCTTGCACCTTTATTTTGTTCCAAATCTACTGTTAGTCACGATGTTTATATTAAAATGTTAGCAACTGATTGATTGTTTGACTAAGAAATCAATATTTCAATTTTCAGATGTTTAAACAATCACTAAACAATTAGGCTCGATTCACACTGTGATAACTTTCACGGTTCAATCTTGCTCCTATCTTAGGCTGGTGAGCACAACATTTAACCGACGGTTAAAATAAAATAATCGCTGTTTATGTATACATTTTGATCGATTATTTTATTTTAACCGATGGTTAAATGTCGGTGCACACCAGACACAGTCCGATAACGAACTGGTCAAATATTCTTGAACTAAAAAAATCGGAGATTTCTCACTTGACCAGTTCCTATTATCTTGCTATGCATTCACTTCCCTTACGATCGTTTGAATTTTGATGTTACTTTTACGGAGCTTATGTCAAATTTAAATGCAATTCAAAAGGCAAATGGACTGTCGTTAAGATATAGGATGCGGCCAACTATCGTATGGCTCTAATTCCGATGCGAAATCGCGCCAGTACCAATTAGTAGAAAATAATATATGATGCTACTATTCATTATCCCCGCAAATTGCTAATGCGCTGGAACCTTGTCAAATTAACATTCACGTGACGTCATCCGCAGCTCGATATGTATGCGTACTCGCCGGCCAGACAATTTATCGGACCGAGGTTATAATTTGACATAAGCTCCATACAAGTAAGGTAAAAAATGAACAGTAAGGTGGGTGAATGAACAGTAAGATACAAGACAGGCAATAAACCGTGAAAGATATCACAGTGTGTTGCAAAATCTTTTATTTAAGTAATAGATTGTGTTCACGGCTCGACATTTTTATTGAAGCACGTTTGAATTATATTCTATACAATAATCATATTTTGTCTATGCCATTAGCACTCATGAGGTTTTACAACACAGTGCGAATCGAGCCTTAATGATATTTTACTACTTAGCGGTCCCATATTATGACTAATGACAGTCAAATCAACTGTGATATCTTTTATCATCTCACATTCCATAGCCTCCTTCATTCTATTACGACTGTAAGGAATTATGACGTCATCTTTATAACCAGCCAAATAACTTATTTATTATTGCTTAAACAATAATTACAGTTATATTTTTAAAATATTTTATAGAGGACATAACAGGAAGGTGACTTTATGCTGGAAATTTAGATCATGCTAATTAATATAATGGATATTTTTATGTTTGATGCCAAAACAAGGAAAAGACGCCAATAAAATAAAATAATTAATCAATCAAACAATTCTTCTTTTGTTCTATATGACAAAAATAAGAATTGTTTTACACAATAGTTATGTTTAGTAATTTTACGAACGCTTCTAATTAGCAGCCGATAAGTTATTGATTCAAACTAGGTGTTTTAGATTTCGGCAGATAACATGGAGGCTAAACAGTTTGAAGCAGACCAGAGATAATTATCATGAAATATTCATTAATAACGACTGATAAAAAAATATTCCTCAGGTAAATGACCGGTTCATAAAACAACACTTTTATTTTTACCAATAATTTTGTTTATCATCTGAGAATTGAAAAATCGAAAAATGATTTTTATTAATCATCCAAATCTAATATATTTGTTTTCATATCTTAATAATATTAATAGGTAAAAAATATACTAATATTCATTATGAATTACGCTGAATGTGATTAATCATAAATAATTTGTACTCTTCTAAATTAATGGAAATTCAATTATTTACAATGACACATAACAAAACAATATCACTACACAAACAATAAGTAATCATAAGCATGAAAATTCTACCGCAATCTCGATATTATTTGGAAATAGGAAATCAATTGTTATTTGTTACAGTCCACAGAAGCACCTACAAAACCTAAGTACTAAGTCTCACTAATTACTTATCGTAACTATATAAATATTACAACCCTTAAATTATAATACTACAGACTTTTCAATGATAAGATAATTTGGTTCATATAATTTTAAAACAAAAATTGTAATAATAATAAGTTTCAGTACGATTTAACACACAATCGAAATAAAATAATGAGAAATTTTGGGTTTCATACAAAAAATATAAAATTTACACAAGAATAATAAAACTGAAAAGGGTTTTTTATCATTTCAAAATAATCGCATGTCTGATGCGTCATCAATTATAATGAATAGAGGTTTTCACTAACGGGCAGAAGCAAAAGGGACGAAACGCCCGCCCCCGGAAGGAATGTGCCAGGGGCCGTGCGGCCCTTCTTATTATACTACGACTGGAGCACCAAAATCTTGATGTCGCTCGCTCCGTCTTCGATCATACTACGTATTAAATGCACGGACAAAGTCATCAAGTGTAAAATAGCTACCAAAAAAATTATCGTCAAAAGGTAGTAAAACGTAATTCGCTATTATAAATACACAATAAAAAAGTAAAATCTTCGGAAACTTGCTCCCCGCATGGCCAATGCGGAACAAAGCACGTAACTAAAAATAATAACGGGTCCTATTTGTAAAGTCGATCGAAGTGACAATTCAGAGGAGGCCGCCTTTTCGGCCGAACAGGAGGCTCAGAGTGCCGAGTGGCGAGGAGTGCGCGACGGGCGCGGGGGCGGGCGCGCGGGCGCCCACCGTGCCCAGGTCGGAGCGGGGGCGAGGGGCGCGCGGCCTCGGGCGACGCGTCCCGGGCGGACAGCCGAGCACGCCCGTCGGCTCGAGCGCCCCGCTGCCCGGCGCGGCGGGCACGCCGAGCGGCGGCTGCTCGTCGGGGCCGCTGCGCTCGGAGGGCGGGGCGGCGGGCGAGCGCAGCGTCCGCTTGAGACACGTCAGCTGCTCCATCGGGCTGCGGTGCACGAGGCCCATGTACAGCGAGCCGGGCGTCTGCAGCGCGAGGGGCGCCGGCGAGCCCTCCGCGCCCGGCGACGCGCCGCCCCAGCGCCGCCGGCGCAGGATCGAGGTGCCGCTCGCGATCAACGCGTGCAGCGAGGGCGGCGCGTCGCCGGGCCGCGGCGTCGTAGGCGGCGACGGGTCCGGCGAGCCGAGCAGCGGGCTGTTCGCGGGTGTCGCGGTGGGCGAGAAGTGGGCGCGCGAGGGTCCGCCCACGCCGCAGACGGATTCGCGGCGCGAGTGCACCGGCGAGACGGCCGCCGAAGACCGGCGAGAGGTGAGACGCGAGCTCCACGCGCTGCCGAGCACGCTACTCGACAGACTGCTCATGCCGCTGCTGCACACGCTGCTCACGCTGCTACCCGCCAGGCTGCCGTCGTTCGGATGGAGCACCGTGCTGTCGATGTCGCAAGAAAGTTGTGAACTGAGCGCGGATAGGCTACTTTGGTGTGGCGGGGGGCTGAACAAGTAGGGGACAACACAAGGCAAACTCTGAGCTGACAAGACATACCTGTTGGTGAAGGTAAAAATATGACTCGAATGCGGCAATCGTGGCATATCGTCGTCTTCTTCGACGTCCGACAACCTGTAGAGGCGCAGGCCGTGGGCGGTCGAAGATCGCACGCCGCGAACACCGACACCCTCCTGTTCTTCGAGCAATCCTGGAACAAAATTATATGTAAAAAAAATCTAGTATTATAAAATTGTAAAAGACCGTGTCCATTGTACATTGAAGCTATTTTTATAAAACCATTGAGATGATCTATGATGATATGAATGATGAACAACATAAAACTTTTTTTTAGTTTTTTATAAGCTGGCATAACAATATATCGTGCTACGCTTATTAATTAGTATGATACTTACTACGTGACATTTAGTCTACATTAAAAAATTTAAGCTTGCCCAGACACGGCACGGCATGTTTATACTTTTACATTAGTTATTAAAAACAAAAACACCGCTGAAATACACAATATAAACGATGGATATTGCAATGAAATTTCTTTTAGGCTTCATGGATGTTTTTCGGGATTCACATAAAAACCACTGGGCCGACATCGATGTGATTTTCGTTGATCGACAGCAAATTCTTAGACTTAAAATCTGCGCTACTTGGTATCCCGGGAATCCCGCGGGAATTCGAAGTCCAGCGTTGACAAAATCGCGGGCATATCGTAGTACTATATAAAAATACAGTATATAACCAGTTGTGAATAAATTATTCTAAATATATACAATTGTGAAATATTCACCGGACATGTTGGGCTTGGCGAGCTGAGCCCAGGTGTGCAGGGTGAGGGAGCCCTCCATGGGCTTGACGATCTGCAGCTTGTGCGGGGCGCGGAAGCGCGCCAGCCCGCCGGCCGCGCCCGCGCCCCACACGGCGCTCTCCTCGCCCGTCTCCCTCTCTGAAAACAGTTTTAGGCCACAGTCAAAAGTTGCACTACCAGCGGCAGAGGCACTCCGTCCTATTCCATTGATCTTATTTATAATTTGAACAATAACTCCTCAATCTATATATCGAGGGCTTCATAACATATAGGTATACGCATAAATGCCATTTTTTGTTTTTTACTAAAAACTATGCATGTTACTATTTAGAAAGTCTTAACGGTATGCAAGTGTACCTAAAAAGATGGTTATCCCAAATTTCAGCCTTATACAATCAACAAGTTTTATTTTATTCACAATTTTGTCCCTAATGTAAAACTGCACTTTTGTCTGTACACCTATTGTTATATATATTATAAATCAACTGCTGTTAGCCTTGCTAAAACTCGAGAACAGACGAACGAGAACAAAGTCAAAGGGCGCAGGTTAGATCCTGGCTGGAACGCATGCACCACTTAGGCAGTGTTCTGACCTAATGTGCATAATATTGCTACAATAACTACATACTGACAACGGTGAAGGAAGACATCGTGGTGCAACCTGCACAACGAGATAACCGATGTGTCAAACCTGCCAAGCCGCCTTGGACAAGCGTGGCGGGTAAACTGTCCGTTCCCTCATAGTGGGAGACCCGAGCCCAGTAGTGAGACGTTTATGGGCTGTTATTATATTATTTCTAGCTATCCCGGCAGACGTCGTCCTGCCGGCAGCAGCGCCACCTACCGGGTCCAATTGTGACCCAACTCAGAAACCTTCTCTGGCTCATGCACAACTTTGCTAAACATCATCACAGGATCAATTGTATAGTTTACGATTCTATAAAGGACATACCGACGGGTCCTATGTAGACTAATGCAAGTGCAAAAATAAAACTTTACAGGAGAACGTTTTAAAGGTTCAAACGGTTGTAACTCTAACATAGTTCAACGTTTTTTTTCGAAATTTGGAAATGTTATATATGAACATCTTTAAAAAAAGACTGCATACTTATTTTTGTAGTTTAGAAATTAGCTTCACTTGCATTTACCTATATGGTTTTCCTTAAAGTGTTTTAACACGAAAAGCAGTGTAAGTGACCACTTGTACCAGTTTACAGAGTTTTAGATTTTTTGAAAATTAAGGAAAATAGAAAATATTACAATATCTAACATGTTTTATTTTTGTGAATATTGGTGAACTACTGAAGCTTATTATAGATTTAAGATGTTTTTAATAACTTTTGTCCCTTGCACCAATTTACAAAGTAGTGCAATTACATGTGCCAGTTACACCTGTAGTGCTATAGTAAAAGATTAAACTAAATTTGCAGTTAAATAAAACAAATGTATTAAAATAAATAATCAAATACAACGATTTATTCTAAATTAAAATAAAACTTAATGGCTTTATCACCAAAAAAAAACAAATATCTTCTTATCAAATTATTCTTTTTTTCATTATAATCAAAATCTAAAAAATAAAGTATTTCTTTACCTACGAGCGTACATTACCTGTATTATTAGTAATCTCTAGTTTATTACTTATTCACTGAATACTTCAGTCTTTCATGCTTATGAGAATAAAATATCTTATCTAATGGTAACTAAATTAAGTATCACATTCGAATTTAAAGAGTAAGGATTACACAATTAAGTAAGTAAATTATTCAGTTAGATACATCTTCAGTAGTATTCTTTGAGATAACTTTCAAATTATTATAATATGAATGGTATTGTTCAGGAATCACGTTGGATTTGCAAAGATCTTGTAGATCTTTGAACTTATTTTTATCTATAGGTAATAAGTTACTGTAAGCTCCACTTAAGCCAGCAAATTTTTTCGTCAAGTTTTGTATACTGGTCCGTGTATTACTTCTCAGACATTGGATTGTTTTGTAGGCGCTTTCTTCAAAAGCATTTTTATAATTAATCAAGAATAAATCTTTGGCTTGAACATTAACCTCGCAAATTTTACTCCACATGACAAGTTCCCCAGTAGATTTTTTTTTCCAATTATCAAAAAAGGCAAGGCAAGATTTAAAATCGAAGACGTGAGATTGAGTAATTTTTTTTACAATGTATGGTTTTGCATTAGCCGTTGCCATTTTGAAAGCCAAAGTCCATTGATCTGGAGTATAAATCAAAACATTTCTAGTTTTTCTTTCAATTACAGAGTGAATGCTGTCACCCTCGTTTTGGGTGTGACCAACAACAAGAAATCTATGAGTAATATCCACGTTAAATTTCCAAGAGCAGTACATATACATAAGAAAAATAATTCTATTTCTATTCTGTCCTCCACAATTGTCCGACCAGAATATAAAGGATTTAACTCCTTCCTTTACCTTCATACAAATAAAATCATAAACACAGCTGGCTATTTCATTTGCTCCTTTTCTTGCAGTCTGTTCATCCCAACAATAACAATATCCTTGCAGATCAGCCATGTCAAACGGAGTAAAGTTGTGAAAATGCAATTTTCTTTTGTAGTAAAATGTACTAACGTTTCCATGTGGTAAGTTTTGTGTTTTTTGCAAATCAAAAGTAACAGCCTCTACAGTTTTATCATCTTTTGATAATTGTTTATCAATTTCTTTCAACTGCCGAGCTTTATCTTTTTCTGCCAGATGCCAATCGTGTTTTGATTTTTGTTCATCTGTAGGATTTTGTAAGTTTTCAAATGCGTGACAAAACTCGCATTTATCCTTTTTCGGTATATGAAACGAGAGGTTGAAGTTTTTATTAACAATGTCTCTATATTATCGCAACGTTTCAACCCTGCAATTTTGAGGAATCTCTTCTTTATCACACCATTCTTTGTAAAAATTAAACATTCGGAAAAAACTCAATGACCCGTCTAGGTAAATTTTACTCGTTTCCTTTCTTGTATAGTGAGACTCTACAGGTTGGAACATATTTACATGAGAACACACACTTTCTTTGGCAGTTTGAGGTATCTTTACTGGGTGGTTTGTATGTTTTCCCCTACGATCTTTTGCTACTACCCCAAAACCTTGATCGAATTTGTCTAACGCCGTTTTTACAAAATTATAACTTATAGACAATGTGTTCAAGAACATAGTCTTACAGACATAAACTATTTCGATGTTACTACTGCCTTCTGATACCGGAATTGAATATCGCAGAGTGCATTTTCTTTGAGAATTTTCAGTAACTACCCTCTTCTTTTCTAGCTTTGAAACATATTTTGTAATAAAATCCCACTGTCGAGTATGATCGCCTAGCTCCCAGAAGTTTTTAACCTCCTAGCGCCCACGGTCCTTAAAAAAGTACTTCAATGAACTAGTGATTAAAGCCCAACACTAAATCCAATTTCGTCAAATTAATGCCCAGGGTACTATTCTAAGTACCCCAACTTTAACCATTGTTACTAATTTTAAGTTACCACCTTTATAAAATGTGATATCTCCGAACGTATGTTCGAGGTTTTTGCTTGTGTATGACCAAGCACCAGTGCCAAAAACACAAAAGAAATTTGTCTTTCTTGACTTAAAATGGAACAAGATCATCGAGTGTGAAAATTAATCTTAATTTATTCATGAAATCTCTACGATTTGTGTTCACATGCTTATCAAAAATAGTTGCTCATGTACTATATTTGCTGTTTACATCAAAACTTTATATGGATCTGAGATATAGTGAAAATGATCATAATTCAAACTTTAAGATCTTTTAATAGGCCTTTGGTTATATAACGACTATCATGATTGTTTCGAATGTTTTAAATAAATAATAATAAAATAATTTTTTCTCTTAATTTTAAAGGATTATTTGTTATTAAATTGGTTTTTAAAGTTAAATTTTATTTTAATCGTTTTGAAGATAGTTGAAAAAAAAATTATGTGATAAAGTTTCTTGTTTGTAATCTAGTGCTTTTGACCCAAATGCCTACCAAAAGGTAGCCTATTTTTACCCTTTTTTTTGCTTTTCCTCATTCACCTGATGTAAGGAAAAAAATATCATACTTGTGCGATTACTGTAAGATAAAAATTTTAAAGTTCAAAGTCTTGGGTTTTCGCCATTGAAACCTTTTTTAAGGACTTTGGGCGTTTACTTCATGAAAGCGTTGAACAACCCGGGCGTCAGGAGGTTAAATGTCTGATATCTTGCAGTCTCTTTTACTTTTTCAAAACATTTTCTTGGGCATTTGCAAGCAGCTTTCATTTCTTTTTTTTCATGTATTTTTCCAGTCCGACTCATATATTCTAAGCCTCTGTTCAAATTGTATTTTCGTTTATTATCTAACCACTTGTTTTGGAATATCTCTCGCAATCTGCCTGCGTCTTTATTTCTTTTCCTCTTTATGTTTACTGGACTACTTAACGGTGTATCAGTGTAATCGGAATCGATTTGTGAAAAAGTATCAATCTCACATTCAGTTTGTGGACAGGTTGATGAAAAAGAAACTGATGGTGAAGGCATGGGTGTTATGCTCTCAATTTCATCTTGGCAAAAGTTCTTCGGCTTAGACACAATCAACTCAGAAATAGGCGCAAGTAAAGGCTGCGGCTCTCTTTCTTGTACATTATGCACAATCGCAGTTACTGTCTGGACGTTAGAACAGCTAGTACAACTATCGAAATCTGACGGTATATTTGATAAATTTCTATACAAATTTTCCACCGATGGCGTTACATCGAATATGTCATCTGAATCGCTGAAGTCGATAACTTGATTGATGAATGACATCTCTTCCGCTACCAATGATGCACTTGGAGGTAGAGGAGAGTCTAAAAGAAAATATTAAAAATGTACTTAATAGCGAATAAAATGTACCTGCTCGTTATTATAAGTGAATTATCTGTTTTAATTTAATCCTATTTACCCGTTGAGTATCCGAATTAGTAGTTTAAAAACTATTTAAGTAAGTATTTTATAATAGAGGAAAATTAAAAATATAGACGAATCGATGTATACTAATATAAGTGTAAAGTTGGTCGAAATAGGATACAAAGATTTTAAAAAAAATATTTCAGCTATATAAAAAGAATCATACCTGGCTTGGCTGTAAAATTTTCAGTCGAAAAATTTAATTTATCGTTTATATCGGTTGGTTCCTTAGCTCGAGACATATTCAAATTTAAATCTAATTCGTTACATGGACTTCGTTTTTGAACTGAAGTCGATTCTAAAAATATAAATAGAATAATATGAAAACATAATTTGAAAAATGTAATTAAAAAATAACAATAATAATAACAGAATTTCACTTAAACCTCTATACACGGGTATAAACAACAATAATACGAACATTGTCTACTGGTTTAAGTGAAAATATACTAAAAATGTACATAATTTGATTTAACAAATTATTATGATCAATGAAATAAAAGTAAAAGATATAATTACAGTACTCAAAATGTTAAATTGATTCTTACCATCGTAACTTTCGGGCGTGTTTGATTTGCTGCGTTTATTTTCTAATAAATTTATCATTAATTGACCCCGTGACCACTTCATGTTTGTATATTGCTGTCACTTTTATCAAATAGAAACAAAGACTAGAACATTTTTACCCATTAAACACATAAACAAAAACTTTTTGCAGTTGTACTAGTGTCGCACGTGCACCCATGTAACGTCGCCGCGCGCATGCTGGTGCGAATACCACTTGCACTCGCGCGCCGCGCGGCTCGCGACTACCTACACTGGTGCAAAGCACTTACACCAGTGTTGACAGTCGTTTGGCTTAAAACAGCGTCACTTGCACCAGGATACAAGTTTGTATCTTCGAAATTAATTGATATTTATTTTTTTTTGTTTCAGGATATGAAAATATCAGTTATTTTAGGGCGGTTAATGCAAAAAAACTGTTTTCGTCATTTTGTCGGCTGCATTAGTCTACGTAGGACCCGTCGATACAGACAAACATTCATTTTTATGTATAAGAAGATTGCGGTACCTGTATGCCTCCGATGCCTGAGCACGTGCGAGGCGGTGAGCGAGGCACGCCGCGAGTCGATCTCCTGCGGCGTCAGGCGGCGCAGCGCGGCGGCCAGCTCCGCGGCGCCCGGCGCGCCCGGCACGCCCACGCCCGTACCACCACTGTGAAACCATCCACACGATCATTATTTTTTACACAGAAAGAAAGGAATAGTAAATTATGGTACTAGTGTGTAACATTGGTGAATGGCGCCTCGGCGCTAAGCCGAGGCGCCATTGAGACTCGAGCCGTAGGCGAGGGTCTTAAGAGAGCCGAGGACGGTAATCATCAACACACACGTGTATCATACGACGTTTTTCAACACACTTGTGAATAAAATAACAACAAAAACTCATTTTATTTAGTAGATAACAGTTTTCCTATGCGCGCGCATTGCGATCGGCCACAGACTAAAGGGATGAGGTTTTTTTTATTTATTTTCCGCGCATAAGGTTTGCGCCTATTCTGCCACGTACAAAATGGGGAATTTAAAGTTCTCTTTTATTACGGAGAAAAACGTTATATATGAGTGAAAGTTTTATTTATTAAACACGTACGAGTTAAAACTATCTATTTAAATAAGAAGTTGCATGAAATGAGCAAGCAATAGGAACATTAATTTATTTGTTCTATAGAACACGATCTTTTTTTTGAATAAAACTTTTTTAAGAACAAAGCAACTCAACCAATAAAGTTTAAAAAAAATATATAACTCACTAGTGAGTTATAATTTTTTTTAGTCACAGTTTGATTATGGGTGTCATTCTGTGCCTAATTGCGGTGACCATAGAGCCACTTTATGAGCAAGTGTGTTGAAAAAATATTTATTTAGAACTACTGGAATACTAAACAAAAGAATATCCCTCACGTCGTAGTTCTTAAGTCGCTGGAAGGAACTAACACCTAAGAGACAGGCTTGGCCTAGTTTAGATGTTAGTACCCAAACGGTCTTAAATTTTAAGACAACATGTAAATTTAATTTTGGTGTCAATAAATATTATTATTATTATTCTCCCGGTCGAAGGGGAAGGTCCAAGAAATGTTGGCTTCACGTTGTGAAGGATGACATGCGTACCAATCAATGGTCTCAAAACAGGGGACGCTGAAGACCGCGCGAAGTGGAGTAGGAAAGCGAACCCTAGACGTCGGAGTGAACGCTCCGAACGCAACCGGGATTTAAAGCTCGGATGATGATGATGACTAAACAACAATAATATAAAAAAGCCATGAAGTTCTAAATTGGTTCTAGCTCAACAGATCGCTGTCGTCGTCGTTAACCGGCGCTGATCTTACGCTAGGACCATTTTAGTGACATACAAAGGCAAAATTTAATAACAATCAAAACATTATGTCATCAGACATCGCATTGCATATTTCGAAGTTAAGCAAGCAACGCTTGTGTTATGAGTACTACAATACTGTCCACATTGAGGTCGATCCTAGATAACGAGACCATGGTAAATAACAGAAAATTCGTTTACGATATTTATCATGCCGGGAATCGAACCTTGAATCTCTATGATGCTGATGATGATGAGTTAAGCCAGCAAAGTCTTAGCACACTAAAAAACCTTTTCTATGTGTTATGTATATGTCATATTACGTAATACTGACATAAGATGAATCAACCATACTGAAAAAATTTATTTGAAAGACACAGAACTGAAAAGACACGACAGTTTTCAACGACATTGAAAGATTCAAATTTATGTTTCTTTTGATCATTTTGCTTGATACATCAAAATGGAAAGACAAAAATGAGCTTCGGTCTCGAAAAAAATATCGTCTCGAGCGAAATCCGACTTACTTATTTATCAATAAGTTAGTTAGATTTCATTAGATTCATTAATCAGCGAAGGTACAGATCTTGTACTAAACCAGATTCTGATAACATTCGCAATTACACAAGATTTTTCCAAAACGTTTAAGACTTCATCAGACTTTTGCGTTAATGTAATCTAACATCAGTCTGATCAATTAATACACTCAGCATTTAGCCGCTTCTCAATTTTCCATATAAAAAGAAAATAACCTATAACTTGACATTGACAATAAAGTATACCAGAAACAAACGGTTTGATTTTCTTTTTTTTTCTTTTCTAATTTGTTATGCGCTTTTTGGAGGCGATTAAGAAGGGAAGAAAAAACTCACGGGTATAGGTCGTCGGAGTCCGTGTCGGAGGTGTCGTCGAGGAAGGAGTCGTTGGAGGGCGGCTTGGGGGGCAGCTTGAGGGCGGGCGGCGGCGCGTCGGGCGCGTCCGACCCGGGCAGCGAGGGGCCCGACGCCCCCGACGCGCCCGACCAACGCGACGCGCACTGCACCGTCTCAAACACCTTTTGCATGCTTGAACTGTTAAACACCCATGATTTATTGAATAGCTGTGCCCGCGACGTCCTCCGCGTGGAATTTTAGTCAAAATTTAATCATCTTAATTTTTCAAAATGTAATAATTTTAATTTTTCAATATTTAATCATTTTAATTTAAAAAAAAAATTACAAAATTTCTTAATTTTGATTTTTCAAACTTTAATCATTTTAATTTTTCAAGACTTAATAATTTATTTTTTTCAAAATTCAATTATTTTAATTTTGGAAATTCCCGGGAAACTGTGCCACAGAATTAAAACAAAATTGAAGCAATCGTTTTGATGAAAACTCTCTCGGAATAAGCTAGTTTTTATGCACAAGTAAATACAAACCGCTCCCGGGACCAAAAATACCACATACTTAATTACGTAAAATTTTCCGATCTGGGAAAATCATATTGCAATTCAATTATTTTTTGATCTGGCTATTTTAAATAATTCTCAGAAGACTTTCCACGGGAAGCACAGGATAAAAAGCAGTGCAGATATTAAGTCTAAGAATTTGCTCTCGAACAGAGAAAACCGCATCGAAATGGGCCCAGTAGTCTTTACGTAATTCCCGGACAAACAGACAAACAAACAAGAAATCTAAACAAAATCCAGTTGTTTATTTAAATAAGCTTCAATGTACAGATACGGCCTATTGATAAAAATTTTATAATAGTATAGATTACTGTGCAAGTGGATCGCCGATGCCGGAGTCGAGGCTGAGCTCGGAGAAGACTGAGGAGTGCATCTCGCGGTGCAGGTTGCTGGGCAGCAGACCCGCGGCCGCCGCCACGCTAGGCATCAGCCCGCGCGCCGGCTCGCAGCGCCGGCGCAGTGCGCGCAATTGCTCCTGCGCCTCCGCCAGATGCGCAGCCACCTCTGCGTAACGCTCCTGAACGATATCATCTAAATATTACTACGCGAAGAGAAATCATCGAACTTCTTTTTAAGTTTGGACATAGTTAATTTTTGAAGTGATAACTTCTTATGGGGGGGGGTTAAACCGCTTCGTAACGTAACGCGTTACAGTGCCAGACTGTCTGGCTTCCCTTTCTCTCACGCATAAGGCAGCGGTAGGCAGTCTAAGTTATCACTTCTGTCGGGCTTCCCGAGACACACACTAAGCAGTCTATCACCCCCGCGGCAAAAACTTGTGCTTTACAAAGCACAAGTTAGGCCGCATATGGAATACTGCTCACACCTATGGGCTGGAACACCCGCTTACCAGACCGACCCCCTTGACTCCATCCAACGTCGCGCCGTTCGTATAGTCGACGATCCCATACTAACAGGCGGCTTAGAATCGCTTAGCTATCGGAGAGACTGCGTCCCTCTGCGTATTCTACCGCCTGTACAACGGAGAGTGTTCCGAAGAACTGTTTGATCTGGTGCCAACACCTAATTATTACAACCGCACCGCTCGCCATCGACGTGATGTTCACCCCCATTTCCTGGAGCTCCCACGCTCAACTACGCAACGGTTCTCTAGAACGTTTATACCGCGTACAACAATGATCTGGAGAGAACTTCGAACTTCTGCACGGAGATGTGCAGAAAGCTATGTTTTACGTAATAAATACTACAAATATATACATTAAATCTTAAATGTTCATTGTTCACATTGATACTAAAAATGTCAAACATAAATAGTCTGTCAATGCCAAATAGTCGCATACATAAACCCAAATAATGCAAAATAATAAAAGTTAATTACGGTCGAATTTCGAACACTAATCGCCTACTACTTCGTATAGATAAGTAAATTAAGTTTAAGTTTATAATTTTTAATTTTTATGTTAAGTCAGTTTTAGCCACAGACGAAGTATACTAGAATTATAGAACAGGCCCGTTAATATGTCTGAAATAGGGATCTTACTTTTCTATACAACGCCACCAGTCGCGTAGTATTTAATCGATGTGTATCCAATTCATGATCGAGTTATTCTAACGGCCATAAAGAGGGAACAAACAACACTTTCACAGCTATTGATAAATAAAGATTTTTGCTAGTACAGTTTGCCCGTTTTTTGGAAACCCTGCTTAAGAGGAGCAGTGATCTAGACTCTGTAAAATGGTAGCCATAAACACGGTACGCGGAATATCCGACTAATTAATTTTTATATAAATGGACACTGTTTACGATTATTATTTATTATACAAACCAATAAGTTGCATTTCAAAGAACATGTTGTAATCGCACTCCGTAATAAAATATATTATAGCCGATGTATTTTTACGCCATTTGACTAACAAGAAACAGCGATAACATTTTATAATGCATCAAATAAATGAATATAAATAAAGATAATAATATTAAAGTATAAGCGGTTTTAATACATTGTTAAAGATGAGTATCTACTACAGTGTCGCATGTAGATACCTGTATGCATTAATGATGATTAATGTATGGGATTCATTGGTGGTGTAGTAATTTTACGTGAACACTGGTTTAAATTGCTTTTCCTTGTGAAATCATCGAGGAATCATAAAAAATACAAATGTTACGATAATTACATAAAATATAATTTGTAAGATATTAAGTAAGGCAATCTCACCTTTGTATCGGCCAATTCTGCTGCGAGAGCATTTTGGTTTTCTTTTGTGATTTCTAATATTCGTAACGTGTGCTCGTGTTCTACGGTTAGCTGTAAAAAAGTGCGAAATTATATGAAAAGCGACGAAGTGGATATCGATCCGCACACAGTAAACAATTCCGTAGTGAGGAAGTTGTTCACCGTTCTTGCTGTTTAGGAAACTCGAAAACGGTAGAGCATGTTCAGATAGTTTTACTAGATCTTACCACGAAATTTGTCAGAGAGTATTTAAAGATTCTATATCCCACAGAAATTGTTGTATTTTACAAAATAAAAACTAGTCTAGAATTATCTTCGACTTCAAAAATTCATAACTATTAAAAACTTGAAACATAATCATATCGCCAGTTCAATTATCCAAAGTTTAATGAACTCTAAAATTAGAATTTCATTTCAAAACTTCGCATAAGAGCGATGTTTTTAGAATTGATAAATTAATATAAACTTTTCGAGACACTGTGTAGGTATCCGTGTGTTTAAAGTCTGGAAAGGAGATAATACAATAATATTACTTAAAGGAATTAACAGAAGCCAAAGTATAGATCTACAGAGCTAATCCTGTTGATCGACTTAGGTCTTATGTACAAAATAGCTTAATCCTATAAACCAAGGATAGAACATAATCCAAACTCAACAAGAATACAGGATTTTTGTCAAATTATTCGAGGTTCAAAAGTTTCAATAGGGAGGTTTATTGGCAAATATTTTTTCGCTATCCCTGTTGACCTTAACAGAGACTTAGATTCTCTTAGTTCTATTTCTTTTTTAATTTGTTTTCTATCCTTCTTGTATTTTTATCTCACAGAGTCATCTTTCTTCAGTTGTAATCCTTATTCAAATATTACATTCTTATTGTAGTTAATTCGTTCTATTTTTATGTTAGTTCTCACTTTTTTCTTATGCTTTATTGTAAGTGTTTTTATTATTATTATTATCTAAATATACGCTTTAGTGCCTCATAATGTTTTTTATTTCTATTACTAACTTTGATTATCCTAGCAATAGTTAGGGGATCGACTCTTATACTATTAAACTATAAACATTGCTAAGAAATCCAGAGTTTAAACTCCGGACTGGTGTACTTGTCATTTGTAGGTAGTTTAGATATCAAATACTCAATTGATTCCACTAAACTGATAAGAGTATAACATATCTTAAAATTAACATATTAAATAATTATCTACTAAGATTATTATGACAAAGCTGATAAGAAAGGCACGAGCCATGATTGTTTATTTTAATTATGCTTCTTTTTAGCTTATTTCGTTACCTGACGTCTGGAAAGAATGTAACATTACACCATTTTTTAAAACAAAGAAGGCACTATATTTTTTATTCAAATATAATGAAATTTCACAAAATATATGTAAACTAAAAGAAATGGCGGCGATCGATGTATCATGACGAAAGATCACTATGTTTGTCATTAACTACGAAACTCTTTTTTTAAACTTAAAAACATTTCATGAAAAATACCAGTAATTTGTAGGCATCTCTTAAACTCTACCCACTTTAAAACTTTTTAAGCATTCTTCGCCCCATAGTCCGCAAGTTAAGCTTATTATAACTTCGAAAGGAAATAGTATCTCAATACAAAGTTACTAAGGCAACTAGAAATTTTCAACACATGTCTGGCCACGCCGATGTATACTTTATTTTGATCTTCAATATATGGTAGCCACTCCTGATTTTTTTATATTACAAACGAATTCTAGTGGGTCAAGAAATCAGGATTTTAACGCTGGCAATGACGGATAGAAAGTAATATATATTAGAGCAAAAGACACATTAATAAATAAAATATTTTTACCTGTTGATAGTTGCGTTCATTGTTTGAGAGCCTTGCGTTTGCCGCATCGAGCTGCTGTTGCAACTCGGCTGCACGATGTCGTTCCTCCAATAGCTCTGTGCCCAACACACTCGCCTCGGAGTTCGCATTTGCTGGTAACACATACAATAAGCTCAATCGGGGAGAAACCAATAAATAAATACTTCTTAAAAAGAAGGAATGAATGATACGATAACAAGTTAAAAGAACGGTATCTGAATTACGTTCATTCGTTCACTCTATTATGTATTTCCAATTCAGCGTAGTATAAGTGATCTTTAAAGGAAAAAAACTCCAATAATCATTAATATCGCTTCGCTTTTGTTTAATTAACTTTTATTAAAAGAGGGTACTATTTAGCGAACGTTATACAGATATGCGTAGGCGTGCTCCGAACACTATAAAACATGCCACCACGTTATTCCAGAGCTGTAACAAGCATGTCGTTATAATATTAAGCAAATATTTTAAAGTACAGGACGGAAATAATTATTATTGTCAGAAAGAAAACATTACATTATTATATTACACTGTCCAAACTAGGAAGCTGTATTTGGAGACAAAGTCGATGTTAAAGCACAGGGCAGACGTGTGTGTGTGTGTGTGTGGTGGTGCGTGCGTGCTGGTGCGTGGTGGTGCGTGGTCGTGCGTGCGTGCGTGTTGTCGTGCGTGCGTGCTGGTGCGTGCGCGTGCGCGTGCGCGTGGTGCGTGCGGTGCGCGTGCGCGTGCGCGTGCGCGTGCGCGTGGCGTGGGTGGCGTGTGCGTGTGGTGTGTGTGGTGGTGTGTGTGTGTGGTGTGTGTATGTGTAAAGGTTTATTTAAATTCCCACGTTTAAATTTATCAAACGTACCACTGAATGAAGAGAGTATCTAGTAAAATAATTTTTTTTTATAGAAACACAAGTACTCGATATAAAATCAGCTATCTGCAAGTGAAAGTCCCGTCAAAATCAAATAGGCCGTTTCAAAGATTAGCTGGAACAAATGTTTTTTTTTTGCGGAGCCCTAAAAAAAGGAGCTTTAGTTATTTTCTTATAACATCAGTTATTTTCCAGTGAAAGTCCCGTCAAAATCGTTCTAGCCGCTTCAGAGATTTGCTGGAATATCCAGATAAACAAACAGACAATAAATCTAATTCCCTTAATTGTATTTATTTTATGTTTTGACATTATAAACAGACACTTGAATTTTATTTATATTTATAGATGTAATTTTTTAAATTTTAAACACTCCCAAAAGGTGAAGGTTCTCAAATCATATATGTATATATAAATTTCTAAAGCTATTCAAATAACTCAAAAGTAGAAATATATTTTTGTAGTAATAACAAAACTGACTTCACACCAACCAAAAAGCAAGTTTTGCCTTTTATAAGGTTACGATTTGTTAAAAAAAATTGTCGCACAAAATGCTTGCAAATAATACGAGTAGAATAATGATTATTATTAGTACTAATATATGTATGTGTATTGAAGTAAATAACAATCGTGTAAAACTCATTATTAACTTGGACAACAATGTATAACGAAGTCTTCTTGGAAACAGAATTTATTTTTATTATTTCTTAAGAGAACTGCTATAAAGAGAAGTCTGTTTTGTTTGTTCATTGTAAGCAACAAAAAGGTAATTGTAATCATGAATGGGAGACCTGTAGGATGTTTGATAAATAAACTTTTGAAATGTTCTAATTTAAAGTAAATTTAACACGATAACTTATATTCAGAAAAGAACAAATACAATTACATAAACTTCTTAAGCCAATTGATTAGCGATATGTTAAATGTACATATATATATTTTCATCGAGTTAAAATAACGTTTCCGCGGTTTTAGTTTGATTATTCGGTTTAATTTGATTTTGCTTTACCAGAACACCAAAAAAATGACAGAAATATCAGATTAAAACAAATAATCCAATGAGACTGTGCTTAAATCTGCTAAAATAGTCGTTGTAAACATCTTAACAGTTGCGCGCGCGCATTTAATTATATTGAAAATTCTTAAAGGAATGGTAATATATTTATATAATGTAAAGCCACCTACTTTCTTTTTCCTTTCCTGTACATACTTTAGCAAGCAGAAGAAAGAAGACGGCATGCAACGTTAATAGCGTCGCAATAGCGGTCATGTTATAAAATTCATTCTTTGCTAACGCATTTCCGCACGCATCGTTTGAATACTGTTAATATTATTTGCATCTATATACTTATTATTATTATTATATATCATCAAATTAGTTAAATTCATGAAATGTGAACATTTGTGTGCCGTGCTGACTATCAAGAAACAAGAAGAAATCAGCGCTTCACTACATAAAGGTACTCTGTAATCCTTTCCTTATATAACTACTAGCGGCCCCAGCAGACGTTGTCCTGCTCTGAAAAAATAAAAATCTATGACCCGATCCCAGCGCCACCTACCGGTTCCAATTGTGGATTTAAACCATCCGGGGACCCCACTCAAACACACAAAAATAAAATCGCTCCCCGTTGTTAAGAGGATTCTACAACCCGATCTCAGCGCCACCTACCGGTTCCAACGGTATAAAAACTATCCTATCTTTCAAGTTGGATCAAACTGCACACGGTGTGCAAATTTGATTAAAATCGGTTGAGTAGTTTAGGAGTCCATCGCGGACAAACATCGTGACACGAGATTTATATATATTAAGATTACGTATTTCCCCGTGTTCTATGCAACTGTATTTTCCATCATTGTGGTTTTACATCAAGAGGATGTAAATAAAACAATTACTAAGTCGCGTAAACAACAGTTGTGCAAATTTAAGAACATAGTAAAATATTTACTTCACAGTCATTTGTATAGAATGAATTCATCAGATTTAGATATGAATTTAACACCTGATGAAAATGATGAAAAATGAAAAGCAATGTCAACGTCGAGTCAAAGACCTAATTAGGCACTCGAACTATTCACGCCCACACTATGCTCGTGCGCCGAAGCATCTCGTGCTTGAATTGGTTTCTTTATCCCTTGTGCAACAATATGCTATTGATAAATTAGTTTTTCGATCAAATTAAAAATATAAATAGTTTGTAATCATACAATTTCTTTTGAATTTTAAAATATTAGCAGACAAATGGAGGTCATAAATAAATTATACAGAATACAATAAAAAAAAGGGTGTCGTTTAACAAATAAAATTGCATAATAGAAGATGAAGAGTCAACAAGAGCAGCTTAAATAAAAAAAAAAAAAAATGAACAATCAAGGGTAATAAATAAATAATACAGATCAGAGTAAATAACGGAAAGTTCTTACACGAAATTTACCTTACCGGAAACCGAACCCGTAAGCTACGATATAGTAAACTAGTCGTGTCAACACTGATCTATGCGTTCTATAGATCACAGAGAGAATATACCTGTTAATTATACGTATAACATTTAAAACCCGTCAAAAATAAAACCGTTAATAGTATCAAAAAATTTCTTCGTACCCTTGAGAAATCTTCATTCTTATAATTGTTGTTAACGAGTAAGTTAGAACAAGTATGGTCTGACAGGGTGCAAACGTTATAGAAAACACACTGCTAGGCCACCTTGTGCCACCTTACCCTGTATTCTTCGGTGTTTTCTTTCTTCAACGTCTTCACATCTTTTCCTTTGAGGATTTACAACTTATTTCTAAACACGACACAAAATCTAGTGTTAAATGTGAAACTCACATTGCATTGGCTTATGAAAAACATAATACGAAAAGGATATAATGTTAATTAAATAAATATTTGATGTATTAGTTTCAATATTAGTTTTGTTATCAGTCAAGTCAACAATATGCACTAAAACTTGTTCAATTGTCTCTTATCTGATTTTTAGATTTTCAATGTAATGGAAGTTTTACACAACATAGTATTGCCTTCGAGTACGTAAGGACTTCTTTAATCAACAGAAGCTATGCCAAATTGTCTACATTTACATCAATGGTAAATCCTATCGTAGTGTAGCCAAATGTAACAGTCTAAAATATCGACTTATACTAATCAATTAGTACATAATGTTCAATAACAAAGCGAAATAAAGAAAATAGTCCCTGGATATGAGATTATAATTAAATTATCTTATTGTTTTAATAGCGACCTACATTTTAGTTTTATCGCGAACAGAACAGATATTGACTACTAATTGAGTTACCAGTAATAACAATCAAACTAAGTTCTTTATAATATACCTATATTATCTTACCAAATCCACAGAAACCAATATCGGATTGTGGTAAATCAATAATCCAATGTTTTTCTTGTTTATGATTTTTTTAGGAAACGTGTGACAATAAATGATTGCTATCCAGTATTTATTTAAGCATAAACACTTCACGTTTACAAACTAGTTTTGTGAACTTAATATAAACCTGCTCATTTAATCTGCAAGATTAGAAATAAACCATTATGTTTGAACCACAGTCAAACACACATACACTCATTGTGCTTTTAATTGTATTCAGTTTTCTGATCTCTTACATTCTTTTTACATTATAATCACTTACTATGCCCACGACTTCGTCCATGCTTAAGTTGAAATTCCCATGGGATTCGCGAGGCTCAAAGTATCTCAGAATTAAAAAAAAAGAATGTTAGCTATTTGTTTTAGTGAAAACTGTAAGGATAAAATTTTATTTCACGAGTTCAGCAGTCAGGCAGACGGCCCGCCTGATGGAAAGCGGTGACCATCGCCTACGGACATTTGAACGCTAAAGCTAATGCTTAAGCCAAATGTGCAACAAATGCGCTGTTGCTCTCTAAAGGGAGGCTAGAGCCTAAATTTAAAAGAAAAATATCTGGCCACTTGAAATCATTCCCAGAAAATTCCTGAGGTAAAAAGAAGTCTAAGAATTTGCTGTCAATCAGCAAAAATCATCGCATAAAAATCGACCTAGTAATTTTTACGTGAGTCCCGAACGAACAGACAAACAGACAAGAAATCTAAAAAAATGCATCGGATTCTTTGTCGTTTAGTCTATCCAGTTGTTTTTTTTTAATAGCTTCAATTTACAGACACAGCATGTTTAGAATTTCATAATATGTATTATATTATAGATAACATAAATATTTTTTTAAGAACTTCGAGGTATCCCAATAATTCTTAAAATACACTGATTCCATAGAAACAAATTATAATTTATAAACGTAAAAACTTAATTTCTAGAACATCAAAAAAACCCAGAAGAGTGGAAAATTAATGAGTAAGTGAGAAATACACATGTTTCCATATGACGTGTTATTATATAAGGCCTTGTCCGCACAGCGATATTTCACCGCGAGATTTTTATTCTCGCGTATTACATATTAGACTGCATTAATAAAAATATGAACACAATCTACACATATAATAAAATTGTAGAAGAAAAATTTCTGTACAATGAAAAAAAATGCTAAAAACCGAGTAAGAAGTGAAATGAATTCCGTATTAAATTCTGCGACCGGAATTACACCTGCGAATAAAATTTCGTAATATTTTATTCAGTTTAATTCACTTCTCGGCTGAGACGCACGTGTAAAATGGACAACCAAACTAAAATTTTAATTTATCTAATGCTAAGCCGGCGTAACAGACGTATCAAAAGATGTCATGAACAATGGATTCACCCACTTACGGCATTGAGACCCATGAAAGTATTTTTCTACATAAAATATCAAGAGTTGCGAAAATACAGCAAAAAGTTAATAAGTCCTATAATATTCATATAGTCCTATAATATTTATATATGTGTTACAGAATTACGGGAAAAAATCGTGCTGTGAAATATCGCTGTGCGGACCAGCTCTTTGGTGCATTACGTAACTAACATATAATCACGCTGCAAAAAGATGAATTTGAAGTGAGAAAGAAAGGGGAAGAAGGTATAGCTGTGCAAAAGAAGAACCCTTATAAGATATTAATTGTTTTTAAAGAAAAATTATTTGTGTTTAAATCTCAACTTGGTTAAATGTGTATTTTTGAACTGCCATAAGAACCTACTGGTTTCGTGTCAGTCAAAGAACTAAAATTGATGTTATTTTAAAACCTGAATATTCGTGAATTATTGTTAGAGAAAGAAATCCTGCAGAACGATATTTAAAAAGAGCAAAATTTCTGTTCTTATTTTGACACTTGTCAAAGTAATAAGAATCTGCGAAAATGACTATTTCAACTCTTCTTGTAATTTGGCAGCCATTTGCAGTTTGAAAAAAATATTTGCAAGTGACCATTCAATTTAGCACAAATATATGCTCGTAATTTATATGCAGTAGTTAAACCACTGGTAATGATGGAAGTCAATGAGCTTAGAACTTACAGAGTTGTTGGGCAATGTCGCGCAGCAGCTGCCTCTCGGCCAGCTCGGCGCTATCCGCGCCGGCGGCGAGCCGCGCCGCCTCGTCGCGCAGTGCGCGGTTCTCCCGCTCCAGCGCACCAGTTCGCTTCTTGAGCAAAGCAGCGCTGGCCGCCTCCTGCTCCGTCGGGGACGAACCCTCCTCTGTGTCATTTGTTAGCACCTACGTGACGAGTGGACACGTTACAACAGATTCTAATAATATTCAGTCTCTTATATCATTGCACTTTTAAAATATCACAATAAAATAATTTTAATAATTGTGCAAACAACAATTAAAAACGAACAACAAAATAAGAAGCATTTGCAATGCGATGCTGCAGATGGTTTTGTTATAAATAGAAAATGAAAAAGATTAGCCGATTGTGTTTAGATTTACGTTAACGGACATTTACTGATTTTATCGTTTGGCTATGTAACCTTAAAAAGGGAATTTACGTAGTCGAAAATAGCTAAATCTCAGAAATGATTACTGACATTTAACAGAATTTTTAGGACATAAATAAGCAGTGCCGTAGCATCGTGATATAAATAAATATATCGAAATAACTATCTTAATATTGTTTATGTTAAAGAAATCTATCTAATGAGAGCCGAGACAAGTTTAGATCAAACACAACAAATATCCAAAGCGACGCTTAAGTCTAAATATAGTTTTTTTAAATAAACAAGATCACAGTCAAGATTTGGTTATTACGTTTTTTTTTTTTTGTTATCGTATTATATAATTGGCTTGTAGAATAGGTTATGTTTCCGGTTTTTCTGCGTAACGGTAATTCACGACAGGTGTCCGATTTAGCAACAAATTTAGGTAAAAAACGTGTGTTAACTGATCACGTTTTTGCATGCATATAATTGTAACAGATAATAAATTCTTTCACACGCTGGCTTAATTAATACCTACATATCTAGTGTGGATTAACAGAATATTATAACAGCTTATTCGTTTCTATGATATGACAGTGGTTTTGTAAAGCAGTTGAAAGGTTGATAGCAGTGGCGGATTTACAATTAGGCTGAGTAGGCTGGAGCCTAGGGCAGCAGATTTTGGAGGGGCGGCAAAGGGCCTCAAGTTTTTTTGTCATATAGAAATGAAAAAATGTTTATGTACCGATATGTTTCTCATTAATCACATAACATCACACATAAAAATCTTAAATTATCTCGTTTCTGTTAATTATTTTAAGCACAGTAGTAATGCTAAAATCTAAATAATAAGAGTTGATCCGTGGACTGCCCCTAAAATAATTCAACAATATGTTACACCAATAAGGCATTTTTTTATAATTAGAGTAGTAGTAGTAGTAGTAGCATTTAGCTACTACAAGAACAAACACTTAGTTCACAATCTACTAATTACTGGAAAAAGATGGTGTTATTGAGATGGTAGTGTACAAATCATAAAATTACAATTTTATTGACGAAATAACATAATTAATATAAGTGTGAATTATAATATTGATTTGTAATGGTCAGCAGGGTGGCAAAAATTTAATAGCCAGCAAACATCTAAATCCGCCACTGGCTGATGACGTTCCGAGTTCCGATGCGCTATGTTTAGTTAAAAAACCTGCAGGAGAGGCATATTACATATTATTATTATATTGACCGTTTGCGTTGTAAAGCCTTAAGGTGGATACCTTATTTTTTTGTACAACGTCTACCTGTATATTCAAAAAAACTCTTGAGCGATTTAAATGAATAGTGGCTTATAATGGACAGCAGGTAGATTCCGTTTTATACCTTCATAAGTAGTAGCTCATGTGAGTGTTATGCATTATTACAAATTGATGTCCCTTGCTGGATATAAATTACATTGTTAGAAGCTTAGAGAATACTCTAAACTTATAACTGTAATTTTGTGGGAAACTATCTCTCTAGGTTTACTCTAGGTTAATACCTAGAGAGATATATTTTTATGTTTATATCCCATAATATGACATAATTTTACTTTATTTATGACCTGTGAATTGATGTAGAAAATGACGTGTAACTTTGTTATGAATAAATGATTCAGGTTGCCTGGAAGAGATCGCTTTGAGCGATAATGCCGCCTTTTGTTTCGCCGTTACATTGTTGTTTATTTGGTGAACAATAAAGTGTCTATTCTATTCTAATGATTTCTGATAGTTTCCTATAAAATTACATCCAGAATTGAAGCACAAACAATCGATGTGTGCGTGAGCGCCTTGTAATTATTTTCGTTGACACGCACACAAAGGCATAAATAATGTTGAAAGTAAATAGATTATTTCTAAAAAGTAGGGAATTGGAACTATTGGAGCTCGTCACATTGAGACTATGTGTTGCGGACTGACGGCACCAACCGACGCGTCGACAAGCGAACTGAGACTTTTAGGTCTTACTTAAAAGTGCTCTACTCACACCTACTCGGGTTTTAAGCGTATTAATTCTATGGTTGGGAGTTTGTAGAATTCTCAGCTTCAGAAAATCTAGTGAACGTATTAGTCATTTAGTCATCCTTAAAGTATGTTTTAGTTGTTTGAATAATTTCAGTAACAATTTGGCATTCTGATTAATTTCGTTCAGTTTTAGGGATTTCATACTTAAAGGTAAAAACACACTGATTATATCAGTAACTACTAAGGCCAGAAATATAAAATTTGGTAAGAATCGCGACATAACAAAAATGTAGCATCAGATATGCGAAATTTATAAGTTAAGCAATACATGGAGAAAAATATGAAATGAAAGGGCTCTTCAGCTCGTTCCTAAGCTTTTGTTTTCTTTGTAAGTACAATATACCAACTTTATTAACTACCAAATGGACCAATGTTATCAACTATTAACATATACTTTACAACGTTATTCTTAGTTTATATTGTCTATTCAAGTTGTTGTTTTTAATAGCTTTAATGTACAAAAACAGCGTGTTCAGAATTTTATAATACTATAGATAGATTAAAAATACATTTTTGAACCCGAATTACCATGTGTCGAAAATACGCCGAGCGCGTCTTTGAGGTCACTATGATCTTTTCTCATAATAACTCATCGTAGCTTCGTAGCACAATGTATTTTTAACTAATATAAATTTTTAATCATATCGAAAAAAATGACTGTTATAAAAAACTTATATCTCTACTAGATGTCCCGGCAGACGTCATCCTGCCCAATAAAAAATAGGGGTTGATCGTAGAGGGTTGAAACTTTAGGGTTGTATGTATTTTGTAATAAAAAAATATTATCAAAAATTTTTAAAAAATAGGGATGCACTACCCTTAACATTTAGGGGGATGAAAAATAGATGTTTTCCAATTTTCAGACCTACCCAATATGCACACAAAATTTCATAAGAATCGGTCAAACCGTTTCAGAGGAGTATGGTAACTAACACTGTGACACGAGAATTGTATACATAAGATGTTACCTGCAGCAAATCAGTCTTGGCGCTGAGGTCGTGCCTCAGCTGCGTGATGAGATCGCGAGCGCTGCGCAGCTCGCCCTCAAGAGCGGACACGCGCGCCTCTAGTCGTCCGTTCGCAGTCAACAATTCTTTGCCGATGCGCGCAGTCAATTCTAAATCCTTTTCTTTCTGTTACAAAGCAACAATACAACCCGTGAAGTAGAACCGGATTATTCAAACGCTACCTTGTCATATTAAAACATTTTAGCTTTAGCCAAAATAACAGACATGAAATCTATTCAATGAAGCATATCTACGAAATAATCATAATTGACTTGCCTGAAACGTTATGCAAAACAATTAATTCTAGTGTATTTTAGATTAAGCTCAATACTATAGACCATTTGATTTAAAGCATGATAAATATTAATGGGCTATGAAGAAAACTATATTCTAATTAATTAATGAGAGTTTATACGGTTTTAATGTGTTTGAACTTCTTGAAAAATATGGCAAAGATACATTTATTTCATTGCGTCATATTAACGTTTCATTCTAATAAGACAAGGCGTAAAAATAGTTGGCAAATTCTATAATAAAGAAGATAATTAAAAGCCAACTAAAAATAGAATGTACTCGTCATTGTTTTATGTTACCGATATTTAAACGTACCTCACTGTGTCTCTATTGTAATACAAATTGCAAATAAAAGCAAACTTACTTCTTCTAAGAGCCTTGTTACCGCTTCGATGTCATTGTAGGTTTTTGTCATTTGGCTCACCCTGTTGCTGCATAGAACTGCAAAAGGAATTATGACAATAAAGCCAATTGAATAAGAACAATATTATTTCACCGCTATATTTCACACATGCATTTGTTTACGGTGAACAAAAGAATTAGATAAGTGGTTATGTACACGAGTGTTTGAACAAGAAACGTATTGAGTATTGAATTTCGCTTTATTTATGCTCTTGTGTATATATATTTATTAGATAATACTTTGTTTGTTTGGTAATGGGTTATCAATATTGACTTTATAGGCTAAGCACCACATCTATCAATATTTTAACGAATGTAATCATGATTAGGTATATGGAAAAATAAGACGAGTGAAGAAGAAAGAATGAAGAAGAAGTGCCTATTTCTGTAACTTATGACATGCTATGCCGAATTCGATTACGTAGAAAATAGTGCCTAAATACGTATTATGAGCTACCACACTACATTTGGAATTCTGTCTCTAAATCCCTAAAAGACGAGCTTGCTCTGATAACTTAGTTTTTATAGTTAACAATTGTAACGTAAACATTTCTTCAAAGCCTACAGCGGCATAAATACTCCTGAAGGAGTTTTCAAACCTTTTTTTACTAAAAATATTACTATATGTGACATATTTTCAGAAAACACTAACTTCAGTGGGACGTTCTAGAGACCTTTGCTGTGCGCTTATGTCCGGTTCCTACATCTTACCAACCATTCACTTGCCTTACTATCGGTTTAAATTAGAGATAAGTTCTATACAAGTACTGTCAAAATTCAACTGATGGTAAGGCAAGCGAATAAATAGTAAAATATAGGAATCGGCCATTAGGAAACTAGAAAGAAAATAGTTTCCTTCGCATTATGTAATGATGGTGATAGACGTGTTAGTAAGGGTGCGTACTTATCGACTTGCGACTGTTTATGTCTATCTGTCACCGTAAGTTGGTAAACATTCAGAAGCGAAGAAATTCGTCGAACCATAAGTACGCGTACTCGCTGGCGCGTTTATCACCCACGTAACGTTCACACTATGCATCATTTTGTTAAAACTTATTATCACATTATTTTCAATTTATAATGATAAAAAGAAATTTACTTGGCCAGTCGACAGTAACATACAGTAATTAAGAACCGTTATAAACAATACTTGCTGTAATTACAATTATGTTAATTAGTTTTTGACACAAATGTGCAAGTTTTTTATAATAAACAAAACACAAAGTATTCCTTACTTATGCCGTTTTCAGACTGTGAACAATTGATTATATTTAAGAACTACTTAACGACCTTGCTTACATGTTTATGGACCACCATTATCTTATACAATTATGGTCGAGAAATATGTTTGTTATGTGTTGTTGTCTTATAGCCCCCTAAGATTTCTGGGTGTGAAAAATTGAAAAAGAATAAATTCTTATACTTAGAAACATACTTGACATTTCGAAATTAAAACAATTCACAATTAACTTACAAAGTAAAAATCACTATTTTAACAGTTTTACCGATTTGTTTAACGGGAACTACCTTCTCTTGTTCTGATTCACAAAAGTATGAATTTTAACAGTATCAAAAATCTTAACGATTCTAGTTGAAATACAATTTATACAAAATATTATTAAATTTTACAATTACCGCCACAGAATGTATTGCGATACAATATTTTTTTTTATTAATGTAACCTGTTATTAGGTACCTGATCCGGTTTGGTACTTTCTTCTAATGCCCGTCGTGCACGTAAAACGAGGCCCACCAGATTGCATTCCAGTCGACTTTTGGATTATAGGCACACATTTATAAACAGTTGCACGATTTTGATACTTTCTTCATAGGTCAATAAACCTATCGATGTACTATAGCCACTCTCTAGAACTTATTATCAACAATAAATTACAATAATTTACTTTTAATTAGTTACATAATGGTTACCTATAATAAATTTACAAGCAATAAAAACTAATCCGAAAAGAGCGACTCTAGTGAAGCCACGGAAAATTACGAAATACTAAATTAATTTACAATTTATACTTTTCACGTTTCCACGTTTAGAATAAAACAGAGCAATGTGACAGAAACTAAGATCAAATTTGCAATTTTCCAAAATTATTCATATTTTTATGTAACAGGTGCGATATGCAACAAGTACCAAATCCAAACAACTTTACAAATATATTATTATTATTATATCATTGAACTATCATTTTACTAAAAATGCCTATGTATTACCTACGCATGTAATACGATAAGTCCGCTCGAAATATACACGGAAAAAATAAATTTGGACACTATCGCATTATTTGAACACTGAACCTCAATCAGTAAACAAGGTGCATTTCCCTAACAATAAAAAATGGACAATACACAGATTCAAATTCAATGAAGAAAACCGCAAAAAGGCTTGCAAGTGTAGTGCACTCGAGCGTTCATAACAATTTGTAGTATGTTGTAACTCAGCTCAAACACTTAAAATATTGATAAGATATCGAGTGTAATAGGTCTATTATTTACCAATCACCAAGTTTACATTATGTGATTGCTGATAAGAATAAGACAGGCTGTATTCATTGAACTATAAATACTGACCAGGGAGAACGTCCTCCGCATTACTTGTCTTCGAGTTCATTTGACCTTTTGATATACACCAAGTAGTCACATTATACGCGAGCTGAACGATTCAGCGAACGATACTTAGCTCGCCCGTTGTACCAATATACAATGCAAGTCGATATCACCGGTGACAAAACGACGAAAGCGGGCGTAAACTAACCGATCAAGTAAGCGACTGTGATGTTGCATACGCACGCTCTACGCAACCAACGAACTCCAGACTACATGTCAGTTTCGTGGAGAACCGGCAAAACAAACTATTCCATTGTGTACCACCTATGGGAAAACTGAATTACAAAAGACAATAAATGAATCCACTATTTTATAGATGGGTGATTACGTTTTTAACGTTATGTGCATAGCGTTCTTGCTATTTTCATTTGATTAAGATTGTTATAATTTCTCATTGTTAATATGCTCCATGATGAAAACCATTTTTCATATTTTATTATGACTTATCATAAATTTATTTAAATTACTTATCATTTAAATTAATGTAAGCCGAAACAGGATAAGATCTGAAGGAAAAAGTAGATTTAAGGTTCTGTGGGAAGTCATTTCAAATGGCTCATTACAAGAAAGGCTGGTATGTTCGTTTTACTCCATTACCTAATATGATCCTTAATTATAACGGAACTGTTTATAATGTTGTTCTCTACAAATGGTTCTCACATCTAATTACTTTCACATCAGTTTTTACTGATGTTTCCTGTCTCAAGTACATTCGCCTTCCGTCAAGCTTAACAATGTCTAACTAAACCAGAGAGAACACCTTTTTGAATCTTGATAAGATAATTTATAAATTCGTTTTTATCTAATAAAAGTATGTCGGTCATAGTTAATTTTCTTGTTTTGATAAGGCTCCAGTGAGATTTGTTTTTACAATGATAAAAGCGATAAGCATGATAGTCATATGACAATTAAGGAAAAGCAGAATAATTAGATGGTGTAAATGGAGGTGGAAAAAGGTATACCACCAACCCAGTAGAAAACAATAAAGCCAACACTAGCCCAAATGAAAGGAGATGAGGTGGCCCATTTACTGTGCCTGACTGGTGATATTATTCTGTACCTCGTACCTCGATCAAGGAGCAACGTCCGTATCACGCGAAAGTAGAGCTGTCCGAATCTGTCTCGCGCAACGTGGTAGAGGAAATCTGGATATTCGCCGAGACACTCTCGTAGTTCCGAGTCCGGTAGATAGCTCAACTCATGGAAGAGTTCGCGATCGAAGCCGGGCGGCGGCGAGGCGCGCGAGCTGCTCGCGCACCCCGCGCCCGAGCCCGCACAGCCCTCCGCCGTGACGCGCCCGAGCCGCGACCATCAGCCCCGCCCGCTTCACGCCGGCGATGTATTTACAAGCACGTCAACAAACGCGAAATGTTCACAAAACACTGCCACAATAGGGTACTTTTTATACACAATCTCTCCGTCCTAATATATCACTAAAACTGAACTGAGACTTCATTTTACACTGTGCTAAATATTATATTGACGTAACTCCTGCGATCTCATGAAAATCGTGTCGAAAACTAATTAAAGCTCTAATAGAATACATAATATGACGAAGGCTTCACGATACCTAAATATCAGTTTTTAAAGCGTGTTTTTCGTATTATGAATTTGTGATATCAAATCTAAGTTATACTTTTTTTTATACCCAATATTATGGTTTGTTCGTTTTACCCAAGTTATGAAGTTAGTATTTTTTATGAAAATCATGCAAATGTTTGTTACTTGCTTTTTAGTATGTATTTATTAAAAGGGCAGGATATAATTAATATCGTAATGTTCAAAAGATACCTAACAAGTATACGTATGAAAGTATTAACGGTTTCCGCTGATCGACAGCTAATTCTTAGACTTAAAATCTGCGCTAGAAATGCCTCGGGAATTAATTTGGGAATTATTTTAAATGCGACTAACAAAAAAGCTGATTCCAGTGCGTTTTTTGTCTAATCGATATGTAATAAAATGTGTGATACTTTTTATCCCAGGAATCCAGCGGGAATTTCAAGTTACGCGTGGACAAAGTCGCGGGCATTTAAACACGGGGAGAATAGATATATACAGTTTATTCTTCTAGGACAAATGTACCACAGAGTTACAGAGAATAGACAATAGACGATAAATTATAACCATGATCTCAGAACTAGTCAAAAGGCACAAAATTGATTGTTTAATTCAAGTGTTTATCTGCGGATTTTTTTATATACCAATTGAAAGAGAGATTATGTTGGCATTAGTTATAACTCATCAAAAGTTACCTTGAAACCTGTTTGGAAGACGAAGGTTTTTTTTGCTTCAAGCAGTTTTACTAAAATTAAATTATTTCGCTAATTATCGAATATGTAAGAATAGAGCTTTACACGTGGCTCAATTCGCGTAAATCACCAATTCTTTATATACAGCGGAATTTTTCCTATTTCAAATTATCCTACGTTCATCCCTGTTACCAAAGGTTCATATATACGAAAATTTACGATAGTCACCTAATTCATCTTTGGTCCCGTAAACCTCCAATCCTTACGAGTATTTACGGGAACTATCCTATTTTCCAACAGTACTTATACAATATTCATTCAAGATATTGAAAGTGTATATCTATCGTTATAATTGGTCATTTACAAGACCGTAAAGAAGCAATAAATAAACATACGTATATCAAGTTTTTTCTTACAAGATCAATTCTAGATAAAATTTTAGTTGAATAGTTTTATTATGTATACAAGTCGCGAAAACTTGAGAAAATATTATTTTGTCTTTAGATTATTAATATAAAACATTTTCTACTGTAATATCTATCTTTAGATGTGGCTTAAGACATTTAAACATCATTAAGTAGTGTAATTCATTGCAAAAATCCTATTTGTAATGTACGAAAATGATTTTCTAAGGAAAATCAATTATAAGTACAAACATTTATAGTATAGATTAACAAAGACGCCTTCAGTAGAAAGTATTTTCAAAACGGTACCAAGGCGTTCGGCTTATGTAGCGAGCGGTACGCACATTTTTCCTATGATGTAAAACGCTATTGAGTGGCTGGAAGTCGAAGGTCACACCGCACGTGATTCACCAACTGACGTAGATCAACCTTTTAGCTGTAGGCGAGACCGAGCATTTAACTCGAATGCAAATTGATTTTTTGAATACAATTAGTTACTTGCCACTTGAAAAGATTTTTGTCATTTAAAATAGCAAACTAATTAATTAATTGATATTTTTGACAAAGACTTAAATGGAATAAAATAGCTGATGATCACCTATCTTCTGTTCTAATTTATGAAACGACTTAAAGTGGACGAAGGGAGGTCTAATTTGATTTTTATTGACACGTATGGGTTATCAAATCTTAATAATATATCTCATTACATTTAACAAAAATTGTTGACGTGATAATATTTCCGTTAAACCTATACATCTGTGAATTCGGGATAAACGCCAATATTTATGCGCAAATTGCTATTATGTTATGAAGAACCAATTTTAGAATTTTATGTTTCAATGTGAAACTGGTATCTCGTTTAGGTAAGCTTCAAAACCGCTCACGGGTTTCAATAAAATTTTAGAGATTAAAACGATAATGATTAACTTACATTTTCCTCTATGTTTTACCTCAACGAAAATGCATGGTTCAAAAGATAATTATTATTATGAATATGAAGTGCAAAGTGACTGGTAAAGAAGTAAAAATTATTAATTTTTAAAAAAATATCTACTTTAAACCTGTAAAGCTCGTGTATGATTCATCTGGGACGGGTCAAGGTTACTTTAAAAATATAAAAATCTTGTATTTATAATCCTGTTGACCTTTCATTGATTATCCTCTAAAGCCTATATTTACATATTTCTTATGTACCTGTGTATGTATTGGCGTTCGCCATGCAAAGGCAACAGGAAAACTGTTAACTACATTTTACCGAGATTCTGTGCCTTGATATATTTTTTAAAGTTATATATTATTATCTAATAAGGTAATCAGAAGATGAAAATGTATATATTATAAAATACTACACGTGCCGTATTTGTACATGGAAGCTATTTAAAAAAATACAACTAGAATAGGTTATATGAACTATGGAGACCACGAAGAGTTAAAATCTGCGCTACTTTTAATCCTGGGAATCCTGCGGGAATTTTCTGGGAATGAACTAAAATGCCAAGATTAAAAAAAAAATCCCATGTAATTTTTCTACTGATCGATAGCTTTCATGTAAACAATGTGTGATTTTTTATCCCGGGAATCTCGCGCGAATTTTCTCGGGACCAGTTTGAAGTTATTCAGGTACATAAAAATTAGCTCATTCCGACACAGTTTCCACTAAAACGATAGCTTAGATTCTTTTTTAAATGCTGCGATACTTTGTGTTCGGGAAGTCCAGCGGAAATTGTAAGTCAAGCGTGGACATATCCTAGTAAACAATAAAATGTTGGTAAAAATTCTAAATATGTACTTGAATGTCTCATAGTACATATCATAGGACTGCAAGGGTGACCTCAGAATGTTCTAGGAACCCAACCTCAGGGGCCTAAAGCGGCCGTTTTTACAAACTTCTATAAGACTGACAAATAATAAAATAAATGGGAGTTTATACTATATATGACACCTTCCAGTATACGTAAACACGTGTCAATGTCACTAAGTGGTAAAAGCAGTTAATGTTCGGCACCATTACGGAACATTTAACAATGCTTGGACCGACACTTACTTGACTATTTTTTATGATAAATAAATCAGCTGGCACAATTTACTCAACTAGCTCGGAAACGTAATAAAGAATTTAAGTAATTATCCCCTATTATAGGACAGTCTAGCGGAGAACAAAATGAGTTGTCTGTAAAACGAAGCTAAATCCATTAACATATAATTCACACACATTAGCAATTGTTACAAACAACGTTTACTGCACTACTATACTAGCATTTATTCATAGTTAAAATTTATATCAAAAATGAAAATATTTGTATGTATTTGCTTCACTACATTATATATTACACCAACTTCTAGTCTTGCTTCGAGTACCACACCACAATGCCTTAAACATTTAAACGAAAGTAGATTATACAACGTGATGTAATTTTTGGCCCTGTACGCAAAGGCGTCAGGTATAATAATATTCTTAAACTCGCTTTACCCTGAATGGCACCTGTTCATATTCAACCGTTTAAACGTAACATGTCGTTCACATAACCAACTGAAATCATTATCATTACTTAAGACATACGGTACACACTGCACAGAGTCAAATAAAACGTTATCCGGCCGTGTTAATCACTGAATGCATGAAATATGTATCGTTACTGTTTGAATTACTGCTTTGGGATGTAACATTTGGCAGGATCAAAATGTATAATGACAGCGCGAAATTTATTTAACTACTGAAACGTACAACATAACCTTTATCTTAATACAAGGCGATTTCTTTTAGTAACGGTTCTAGTGTTTGAGGCCAGTTGTAATAACTTTCACGATCAAGTGCAGGCGGTCTGCTGCGCGGTCCGGGCACGCGATTAGCGCGACCACGATTCACGGCACATATGAACATCGGAAGGTCTCGGGACAAATATGCAAAACCTACAAATGACATGCCAACACCTGCATGTAGGCGACGTCAACTTCCTTCTATATTTAAACGATAACTAATTAAAATTCTTTCTTAGTTAGATGCGATGACGTTTCAGATCCGTCTATATTAAAAAGAACTTCATCCCTGTGAAGTTTCCTGCATTACCAAGTACTTTTTTAATTTGGCTGGCTGATTACTGAAAGAATCATTTTTGACATGATAAAGAATACGGACTTACAAGTACTACGAGAATACTCCATTCGTTTGATCACACATTTGACTTTTCTTATGTATGTATGTTTCTTTTTCTTAGTCCGGTACTCTCGAAAGAATAGTTATATGGTCAATTGTCATATACGAGTGTGTATACTATACTGTATTTTAGTTAATTATTAGATGGGTTATGTTAATTTTTATATGAAACTTTCACTTGGTGGTGATTCTGATCTAGCGAATGAAAAAAAACAAGAGGATAAACGTTTCACATAAAAAGTGGAACACATTTACACATCTATAAATATTTAAACATAAACAGTACCCTGCATTATTATACATATGTAGATATAAAAAAATATGATTTGTTTCGTATACACTTTAAGAAATGCAATCGTGCGACGCAAGGATGATCGGTTTGACCAAATGATACAAATGTGACTCCAGAATAAAAGATAACGAAGTTTCCGGAAATGGGCAAAATAATTCACCTAAAACAAGTTCCGTATTGAATGATTAAACTACTCTTCTTTTTATACCTTCGGTACAAAGAAGTAGCATTATAATTACACTTAACAATGAAATCATAATTGGATTCATACCCGATATATATTACAACTGTAGAAAGTATTTCACGTTTATTTATAAACTACTACGTATTGTAAATATTACATTTTGGTCACATAACGTGTATTCCTCATTATATTATGTTGTTATACTTAAGTACTCCAAAGAGTACAGATAATAAGGGTCGTAGGTCAAATGAATTCTTTACGTCATTATATAGCGAATGAAATTGCTTTTATATGTTGTCGTTTCTTGGTTTCGAAGGTAGCACGCAATGCTTACTTTAATCTTGGGATTGCCTGCAAGACATCGCTTATGGCGATAATACCGCCTATTGTTCAACCTCTATTAGTTTTTGCGCACGTTCAGATAGCACAAGGGTGCACCAAGGATAATTATGTGCGGTTTTTTTTAAATAAAATCTATTGTAATCTATGAACACCATAGAAGCGCGCGTTTCACGCAATTTATCGGGCACCGGATTTAAATTCTGTCAGATTTTACGTCTGCTAGGTTTTAATTTATGACGAACAAAAGTGTTTCAATTATTTCATTCTTCATATTTAAAACACAAAGACAAAGTAAAATTAAAGTTACATAATCATTATACCTAAAAACAAATATATGTTACAAAAATAGTTTAAAATTATAATAACATGTATAATTAATTACATCTGGTTGTTAATAATTCAGTGCTTAACGAAATTAACCGAATCCATGTAGCTGTTTCTAGAAGAAGTTTTTATTCACAATGCTACACTTTACTTCCTCATAGTCAACATGTAATGAGCCGATTTCCAGTATATTTTACTTTAACTTTATTGACACGGTGCGTGTATCTTAAGTTTATTATTTCTTTAATTAAAAAAAGAATTATATTACCAAAGTAATAACAAAATTAATCTAATGTTCCCGATCTAATACGTACGTACACAACATTATACTTACAGCAAACAGCAAATAAATCAAAGTAGGCTATTTTCAAAATACTTCAAATTACAAAAATACAAGCAATATAACCTTTGTAGTGCGTTTTACCTAATGAAGAACATATTTAGAACAATATAAGAGCAAATTATTTAAAGCGATTCTATGTATTGATCAACTGTAGGTAGGTAAGTATTTCATTAGATTCATACCCTGAATAAATCCGTTGTTAATGGCCATTTGAGTTTTACACTTTCATTGAATAAAAACTGCTTGAGATTGGTGTAGTAAATACTAGATAAAAAAACAAAATGAACATTATAATTATTATGTTCTCACGGTCAAGATAACAAGATCTGGCTCACAGCTGTTGTGCGGTGCGACGCGACGCCGCGCCGCCGACGCCTCTCTCTACCCAACTCCCAAACCACCCCCCAATCGATGACAGCAACCGACTGAATAATTACCCTTTTTCCTTTATCAAACTATGAACGCTACAGTGTAAAAAACTACTAAAAAGAAGAAAGTGACTCGCACATTAGCGAAACATGTAAATCGACCGCTGTTACATTTTTATGAAAGATAAAATATCACTTAATCGATTTTTAGTAGACTGTTTAAGGAAGCCGGTGAACACTGATAAATTTACTTATTTGGCAGCAGGATAAGAACACGTCTAAGATTGATGGATGGGTATGTGAGTCCATGCAACACGGTGCACCTTTTCTTTCTATGTTTAGCACAAGTTGGGGGCGTCGGATGCGCCGTGCGAACGGCGCGCAGCGAATTTGGCAGTCGCGTATCGATCGCGAGTTGTGGAGGCGAAGAAAACGGGCGGTGAGGGTGAACGCGTGCCGCGTGGCTACCGGCGCGACCGGCACTGGTGGTCGCGCCCGCAGCCTCGCGCAAGCGCAGTGCTGCCACAAACACACCACTATAATACAGATAAACCGACTGGCCGCCGAGCAAATACGTCATTTACGACATCACAATGCGGTCGAGAGTTTATGCGAAGAAATTGCACATTGGACTCTTAAGAATTTGCATTTCACTTTTAGTAAACGACTCCGAGTACAACATTCTTGAAATAATGCAATAGACTACGCCTTGGCTCTACATCACATTCGACCCAACTCAAATCTAGATACAAGGTCCAGAAACTTCCAAGACTTTCTTCTTTTAACCTATTTATTTATTATACAAATGGAGCTGTCACTACCCAAACAAAAGGTTGTGTTGGTCAAGCTAATAATTATCGTAAAACACTGTAAACCGCATTATAGAAAAATGGCCATTATTACACCCAACACGAATACTTAGGTACGAGCGTGGCAGTAACGCAAATAGAACCACCCTAATAAAACTATATTTACCACGCACTAACTTTTTGTTTATTTTAATTAGCTAATGGCCTGGTAAAACTACAAGTATATGGTATACATTAACATCCATAATAATATGACACACATCAAAACACTCACATCTATGTATAGAAGAATATAATAATTTTGTTGTAATGATTATAGGTTACAACACATGTTAATGATAAAAACGAAAGGAAAGTTCTTTATTAATTAACAAGACACTACAGTTCACTTATAATATTCTGACTTACATTACCACCAACAAACTTCTCGGGTCAATAATACGGGTCCCTAGCTATAATTTCAAAATCTTACAAAATCGTCTTTTCCGTCCATCCGTCTTAACCTATGTATGTAGGTAATATTTATTGTCGCACAAATTTTTCTCATATTCTAAATCTATGTGGATGAAATTTGATAGGACGATAAATTATTAATGCCGTTGCACAATATAGTAAATCAAAATAAAAAACAGGGAGTAACATACATAAGCGAGAGGAGTATCCTCAAAACAAGTCAAAAAAGAAATAAAGCACAATATTATTTTTTTATTTATTTAAAATAGTTGAAATTACTGCAAGGCCTCAGTAAATCTTAAAATTATATCCCCGCTCTAACTTTTAAATTACGAAGAGAGATAATAGATAAAAAAACAACATTGGTTATGGTAAAAAAAAAGTTCAATGAAAGCTAGTTTGAACAATCTGTTAATTTTTAAGATACGTTTTCGATTGAATACATTATTCCAAAGCCAAATGACAAAACAATGAACGTTTTTGACTTTTACGGCTTTACATTATGTGTGGTCGATAACACTTGCTGTTTATTAAAATCATACAGTATCAATCTCATTTAGAATAAAGTTAGTGCAATTTTATCTTATTATCACAGAGAAACCCAGTCCTTATAAATTAAACCTGATCAATCAGGTCTAATTCTGTAAGAACAGGTGGAATGAAAGATGTATTCATCAGATACATTTATATTACCTTCAACTAAATGTCTAAACTGGCCAAGTAATTTAAAACAGTATAAGATTTATAAATGTAGGTTTATGTTAATATGTAGATGAAAATGTTAATGCAATAATAATGATACAGATGTGTGCACACGGAAATAATTAAAAGTACAGCTGGTTCCTGTATCTTACTACTTTTTTATTTATTTTATTTTTGGAAGGCTTATAGTCTAATATATACAAATTATAGAAAAATTAATACTTTAAAAAAATACTGATAACAAGCCTCCACATGTATTCATTTGCCTTCGTCGTCAGCGAATCAGTGTGATGTGCTGGTTCATTGGTTAAAATGTAATAAAATCCATAAAATTAATGACAATTTCCTACCAATAGTAAGGTAGAAAGAATGGATAGCAAGATAAAGAAACCTGGTTAAAGATATGCACATAAGCGTACGAAGTATACCGAGAATAAACAAGGGCTGCTTTTTCAATTACCAGATAAAGGTTATTCAAAGAATAAAATACAAACATGAAAAAATTAAAATCGACAGCTATATGAAAAATAAATATTAGTTCAATTGTTTCACTTTGTATTCAGACAAGTTTTAATTTAACTGATAAATAAATAATCGGACCCAAATCTCACATAAGCATGAATCTAGTCTTATGAAACAGCATTTTTTTTTATATTTACCACGAGTAACCGAGTTTTAGAAAACAACAAGTCCGCACGACTTAGGTCTCGTTGAATTACGAACATTAGATTTAACAGTTCTTTTATGGCCGGTCCCTACATATGAAATTTGATATAAACTCCATACAAGTAATGTCAAAATTCAACCCATCGTAAAGCAAGTATATATGAGATATTGGAACCGGCCATTAGGCGAACGAAATAATTAGAATATGAAATTAAGTCCTATTTGTTTCTGTTTTTGGAACAATGTGATTTGTTTGAACAAAGCAAAGGTGTAATTACTTATGTACTAGAGTTGCACATGAAAACGCAGTTACGATCGAGTAAATTTTAAATCCATATCCCGCGATTATTTTACAATCTTCAGAGATAAAAATTGAACCTATCATCATCTTCATCGTCGAAAGTACATATAATATACACCATGGAAGGAAAATACTAGACAAGATAACCGCTCAATAAAAAGTACCACTATAAAAAGTTCCTAAACCACAAATGACTAGAGTACGACCTAGAATAATCTTCTATCATGGTTTTAACCACTAAAACTGAATAAATGTTTTATTTTTCCAAAGATGTTTTTGTACCAAATCCGTCAAAAAATTAAATCTTATTAAGTTTATTTTAAATTTTCTATTTAAATAGAGCACCCATAAAAATATCTTATTTGTATTTCAAATTTTAACAGAGTAACTGATAAATATTTTTTCACAAATTTTACATATAAAAATACAATAAATGGATCACAAAAACCCCTAAAGAATATAGTGTAACTAAAATTATCCTTTAAAAAAAAACTTAGTTGTGAAAAAGAAACAAACACAGAGATAAAAGATCACTTTTAAATGTGGATGTGAAAAGCTTGGATACTTACGGAAATAATTGAGCGTCTCCCTGATTTGATCAGGTGTAAGGGCAAGATCGGCCGCGCTGACTGGAAGCGCTGGTGATGGTATGAACCAGTCTTGATTTTCGTAACCTGAAAATAAAGATATTTCTCAACTTTCACTACTAGCACACATAATAAAATTACGTTTTAATGGTTTTAAGCATCATGGCTACTGAAAAGTTGCCGAACCCTCAGAGTAGTAAAAATCAAACAAAGTACTGCACCTAAAACCTTAAAAATAATAAAGAACCTTATTTTAATAAAGTTATTAAATTTACGTTAAGTAAACAAATAAAATATAGTATCTACGTCCAAGTCTGTTTATAAAATAAAATATGTATAAAAAAAATATTTGCTGATTAATGTGTATATCTAACAATTAAAACTATGATTAAAGATTTTAAGAGCATTTTTAAATAACCCCTCTAGCTTGCTTAAGCTTTGCTTAATTCATTCTGTGGTCACTTATATTTTTTAGATACACCATACGAACTTTTCATGCCCAATTTCATCATAAACATCTCAAAAAACTAATTCTACTCTACCTTATAACCAGTGCTTACTGTAACATTATTGCTTATTACAGGCGAAATAGTGTTCAAATGTCTACTTATGTATATAGAATTCTTAAATATGCCACGGAAGAATTCAGAACGCTTACACGTTTTAAATCGCGTTTGAAACTGTTAAACATTATTTTAATTATTTGAACAGTCGCAAGAACTAAGAAAATATTATAATTAAGCTATAGCATAGTGTAATAAATGTAAAGTTCAAATTATCCAGCGAGTACACTTTTGAGAAGACTCAGATGTACAGGGGTGATGTCAAAAGAACGATGAATCATACTAACAGTCCACTTTATTTCCAGTTAGATCCCATTCGAACTTACGAATCTTAAATTATTACATGCCTCGAGAATTCTGCTTTTACACGCATTGCTCCATTCCACCCACTGCTGATATAATTATGTCATCTGGTATGCCATTGTTCGTAGCAGACATGTTATGCACAAGCTTTTATGTTATTATCATTATACAATCGTGTATAACGTTTATGAAGGTGTTTAAATTGTTTCCGCATCATTCTTATACAGTTATGTGTCGTCGTTGTAAGTTAAATGTTTATTTACTCTTGTATCAGCGTGTGTTGTTTTTGACACTCGAGAAATACCTATTCATCAATCTATCCTTCCTTGCATTCCGCATTTTAAAAAGGAATTCCATCATGTGCGTGCAGCGCTCAGCTCAGTGTAAAACTGCTGCAGTAAATGCAACAAGTTGACAGATGGAATGTCTCAGAGCGACCAGGGACGTGCACTGGCCTGCGGGCGATGACTCGGCCGATGAGACACCATTATTTATAGCGTTTAGCAGCGGCGCCGGCGCCGGAAGCCGTGCCTTGAACACTTACTAGGACGGAACAACACGTATAGAGAGACGGTTTTGCCATATTTGTGCGTAAGGTAGGCGAAATTTCTTCTTAACGAGAAACCTAACCATCTTCTTTGTATTTATTATGTCCGCAAAACTCGAAAAGTAGTTGATGGTTTCACTTCTCTAATAATAATTTTCAGACAGAGCCACTCTAGGATAAGTTTATAGTGAACAATAGTAGTTTTTCATTCATTCATAAAAGTAAGTAAAGTGAGGATAAGCTGGGACTAACCATCTCCAATTCGATCTTGGAGTACACTTTCGCTTTATCTGCTTACAAGTACCGCTTAATATACGCGCGACGGTTTAAAATACAATTTTACACTAAATTGCAGCTTCTTATGTAAATATCACTTGTCGAAATTCAGAACAATGCCTAGGTGGTATTTTAGTAATAATTTACCATGAGGGTCAAAGACAACTTTTATATGTCTACAGGAGAAGACTACAAATGTGGGAACAATTTGTTTATATGTTTTGATTCTCAAATATAGATTGCTATTTCTTTGATCTACACTAATAAGAAAAGTTTTAAATTTTTACATGTTTCTATGATTGAAAAGTTTATTTTTTATTATTGGATTATTTTTCAACGTCTAGCAACCTGAGGTATTTATTCAATATCCGAATAGTCTATAGTAGGTGAGATTTTATCTTCCGCTTTTGTGTTTGATCCATAACCGATTTGGAAAAAGTAAAAATAACCCAAAAAATAGGCATAAAATCAATTTCAATACCGAATGTACTTTCAACGATGCACAATATTACATAACCCTTTCATAGAATTAAAAGTCTTCAGGATTGCCTTTCACATATTGTATGGCAATTATATTAGAGACACTTTCTGAAATTTTAGTCTCGGTCTATTCAACTTTTCAATGGCTTTTGAAGATTTTGCTGTCTGCGGTAAAGTGAACAAAAAATAAACATCATACGGGAAATAATTACATGTAACTTTCGACGAAAAATCTTTTATTGCTCTAGTTTTGGCATTTAGCCAACCTATAAACACGATAACTCGAACGAGACCTTGTCACTTCACTTAGGTCGTTAAGCAATGAAGACTAGTCAGCAGTCAAGCAAAAGCAACAGACCTTGACGATTTCCTGATACAACCATAGTCTATTATAATTTACACAAGTAAGTCTAAAATTTAATTCTGGACATGGAAAAAGAATCAATACTGGATGGCACCACGAATCCTTCTTCTCTCGTTTTGTTAGTGATTGAACCTAAAAATACGTTTCAAATATTATAATACCATAAAGAGAGAGAAAAAGAATAAGCTATAGCTCCATCTAGTGTTGTAGGATTTAGGAGTTTGACAAGAGTTACGTAGTTTATTGCTGATTCTAATAATAATGTATTTAATAAATGTCGTTGTTATTTTTTCAGTTTTTTTCCCATTTATTGTAGTACAATAGAGAATTATTCATCTATCTACCGTTTTATAGCTGGTTTTTATCCTGTATGTGAATGTCTCTATTTCTAGATGTAATCCATAAAAGTTTTTCCATAGATGAAAACTCCCATTATGGTAAAATCGAAGAAAATAATGTATTATTATCTGTTTTTTATTAGGTACCACGGGAAGACAAACGTTTTAGGACATGTAATACTTATAATGCTTCCTGTACTTACTTACTTGTGTTTTACTTGTAATATTTTCATTGTTATAGATAAGGTTGATTTTTATTTAACACATTTAGCCTAAACGTTTTAATTATATTCTCTACCGACAAGCTGGACTCTAAGCCCCGCTGGTTTAATTTAAAAACAGAGTAAATGTCAGCTCGCGAAAATAAGCCATGTGCTAGTTTCTGAACATTGACCTGATATAATGCAGGCGAAAATAGAAACAAAAGTAGGACAATTCCAGACATAAATTATTTGTCTCAAATTCTTTTCTATTCTTCATATTCGCCGTATTGAGTTAAATCTCAACTAACTCGAACTTACTTATTCGAAAAATCCACATTACCGGGACACAAAACCTATTTTCATCACCGTTATCTAAAATACATAATATACAGGAACTTTTATGTGAAGAAAACAAACAAATATAAATAAACTTCCAAAATATATCATATTAAATAGTGATAGCGCAAAATTATTCTCATAAATATAATATCCGTATCCTGTTAAAACTATTTAATATTTCGGAGTAAAAAGTATATCCTGTTCCTCTCCGTTCTCGAAAGTAATACAAATTAAACTTCTTAGCATTGTTTTACTCCGAAGACAATGAAAAAGCAATAAATACCCAAATATATAGCGGTATATTTTGTTATTAATTAATTATTAAATTTAGTCTGTTTTTAGAAGACCAATCTAATACAGTTTTGTTTCAGTTTATTTTTCATTAAAATTTCTCTACGAGATGCCTGAAAGACACCGCTATAAGCGATTAAGCCATCTGTACTAATTGTCTAAGTTTAAGTTCATAGTGAATAATTAATATTTTTACATTAATACATACAAATTTTACATTAATACATACAATTTCTATACTAAATAAAGCAACTTTCACTTTGAAATAATAACACAGATATGAATTTGGCTAAAAACAAATTATCATTTAAGAATACCGTCTTGAATTCAGAACATTAGATAAAAAGTAATGAGGACAATATGTAACACTACCACGCAGCCTGCTACAGTTCAATTCAATTAGGTAATTGTAGCAGATCTTGTGTCGCATACAAACTTGGGTTTATGACCATTACAATGTACTTTGCAGGTACTATTGCCACAGAAATTGTGTTTTGGACTGGTAGGTATGTAAATTCGAAGATCTTTGAGGCGAAAACTCTGAAAGCCTAAGAGCTTAGTATTTAATAGAAATGAGACTTGAATTGCATTTTTTCTAATTATTCCATTCTACTTAGCTCTGTTAGTGTTTCAACTCTTTGAATTAATCCCACGGAGTTTTTTTCCGAGGTCAAAAGTATCCACCTGTGTTCACCTCCGTTACGATAATTACATATATACCACATTATAATTATAATTTAATTCATTCGCAGTCATGAAGAGGAAATAAACAAACATGCAAATAAAATAATTTACACTACTATAAATAAATTACTCATTTTTTACCTATTGAACGTGGTAGTTCAGTCGCTAGGGCACGCGTCTGTAACTCAATCGGAAATGCACGTATACAAATGCACCACTCAGTTTTCTGATAAATGTGCATATTTTTAAAATTACCACGTGAAGGACAACATCATGATGAAACCTGCACATAAGATAACCGAAGTGTCAAACACGCCAATCCGCCTTGGACAAGCATTACGGATATACTATCCGTTCCCCCCATAAATGAGAAGCTCAGCCCAGCGGAAGGACATATTTGGACTGTTAAGGTTTTTTACCTATTAAAACCGAAATTATCAAATTATCAATCTTTTTTAGATTCGTGCGTCTAAATTTAGAAATACCAGTACCATGTTGTGCCATTCGCATGAAAGGGCACTTGACATTGAATTGATTTTTGATAAATGTATTCCGAGCATAAGACTAGTAATATAATCAGCATCTGAGCGTCAAACCCAGTTGCGTTGGGAGCGTTCACTCCGATGCCCAGGGTCCACATTCCTACTTTTTCTACTCTACTTTGCGCGGTCTTCAGCATCCCCCGTTTTGAGATCATTGGTACGAATATAATCCTACACAACATAAGACCAGCATTTTTGGGCCTTCGCATTCGACCGAGACCTGGCGGAGGCGGTAGGGCTAGATATTTGTTCCCCACATAATTAGCTTATTTCCATAAAACATGGCCCTACCAGCATAAGCGCCACCCTTGCAGTATGTCTGCCATGTTACGGACATAAAAGACTGCCGCGGATGCAAGAGTTTCTAACGAGGTAACGATTTTCCGCGTAACTCCACACATCCATCGCAACATATTTAACTCCATGAAATGCAATCCTTGCTTGTGTCGCTCAAGTACAGACCACGTTTCATTACCATACAAAACGACAGGGCTAAGGGTGGTTTTATAGGCCTGTCCTTTAAATTTAACCGGCATTTGGCGTCACACCTGTCAAGACCAATATAATAACAGCCATAAAGTGGTAATTATAATATTAGATCGGAAAAGTACATAAGTGGTGCATTCTACTCAACCACGATTCGAATACACGTCACAATAAACGCGAGTGCGTTTTACCACTAGACTGCTACAGCCAGTAAGACCAAGAAACTAGTGACCTACAATATAATGTATCTTCTGCAAAATATATATACATATTGGGCAAAATTTACTTTTACTTGTTTGTCTTCATTGGTTTGTACTTTGAAAACTATACTTATCTGCTAGACTGTTGGCTAACTGAAAGTAGGGCCACGGTTTTTATATTTCCGACATGCGTAATGTTCTGAATGTTACTAAAGTCGATGTCACCAAAAAACTAACATATGTTATTATTAATTATGTTGATCAATCAATAACCAAACGTATCTATAGTAGTGGTTATTTCGATTAATTGTAACTCATATAGAAACATTGCCTGATTTATTAAACCATAATAGTTAATTTAATCTTGTGGATGCTTAGTCTTTAATACAACAGAGTTTCCTCCAAAGACGCAATTCGAACCTTAAGCGGAAAACAATAGTGTTTACTACGTGTTGACAGTGAAGTGAAGTGAGTGAAAATCACCGTGAGACTCGGACATACCCATATAATTTTAAACACCGTAAAAGAGGCGAAGCCTGAGCACAGACCAGCCTAATAGTATTTTATGAAATATAGGGCAGATGCTTTAGTTGCTAATTAAAAAAATACTTATTGGTACCTCCAAATTGCGTGAGACTGTCCGCTCTGAGACGATACTTTGGATATGCTCTTGTAGAAGACTGACAATCTCAACCTCAGGCACCTCCTCGCTATTGCACACCTCTGTTGACAAAAGGAAAACAAAATTTAATTTCGTCATAATTAAACTTCGATCCATAAGGTCGAGGTATTTATTCCTCAATTATTCTATTTTTCGTAAGCTTATTCATTGTGAGTGAATGTGTATACCATACTCGAACAGGGATGGAACTACGCGCAATGCAGTGTACCATATAGATGCCGTCTGTGCTTTACATAGACTTCTGTATTTAGTATACAGACGGCAGACAGAATCGATAATTCCCTCCCAGCGCGACGTCTAGCCGCGCCATCTGCGGGGCATTCCACCTATCGTACACAGGAAGAATTCTATGACACAACCTAAATATTGTCTGGTTAAATCGTTAATCAAAGGAGCAGAATATTAAGAGTAGCATTATTGGGATTTCTTTTGAGTAGCTGTACTCAACTGCTCAAAGCAACTTATTCGAATGAAGTTTACAGTTTCGAATATTTGATTCAAGTATCAACGGAATTCGAGTACGGATTTGCACGGCTGGAGTATTTTTTATTGAATTATATAAATATTATTACAATAATCACGTGCGGACGACAGAGAAAAGACCATGAACAAATTGAAATTTCTGACATAATAATAACCAGCTACCACCGTGCCCAAACTTGTCATGGACCCAAATTCAAAGTCAAATCAATAATATTAAATATCTATTTTGATTTCTTTTCTAACACAAGCTCCTTCGAAGAGCCGCCAGGATTATTAGAACACTTAAATATAATGCAATTTTCAATTAACCAAGTCTCGCCAAAATTATTAAAACATACTCGCCCTGGGCCCATAGCATACTAGTACTACTGGATCTATGAACTTAGGCGAGACAATTTTGTATTACATTTTACCCACCATATAACACACCATCATACTACAACTATTTCAAGTGCCAATAACCGCTAACCTTTGACCAAACTTTATTCCGATGTTAATTTTAGCGCAACAGACAACAATGTATGGCGCCTTGTAGTTTTAAAAAGCAATACCACAAACGTGAAATGCACGCAATTATGTTATTAATAAACACTGTATTAAATCACCAAATAGGACAAGATTAAAATTAAAAAATGGACAAAGGGGTGAATTAAACGCAATGTTTTTAATATACTTTTATATTTAGTATTGTAAATTATTCATTAGTACATGAGTCATGAAACAACTGCAAGGACAGAGTCAGACGAGATAGAATTGGTCTAATTATTATGGTTGTGAATCAACTGAAAAGCCCTCTTGTTCCCGAATAGGGCTTTGAATTAAATTTATCAATTTACTGCCATTTTATAGGGATATGGGCTCATTAATACAAAATATAATGGAATAATTACACGTTTGCATGTCTCAATATCTGATAATAACAATCGTGATAATTCGTTATCACGACGGAAAAAACTACATTTGAAGCCACAATTATGCAAACCTAAATGTATTTTTAAAAACACACGAAGAACAAGCCGATTTTTAAGGTTGAATATTTTTATTATTTTTGTATATCCGTTGGATATTATCCAAAAACCTAATGAATAAGAAGCGACAATTGATGTCAACAGGAAGTTTGTTGTGTGTAGCATAGGATTTCAAAAAGTATTGTCCTCTTTCTTGGGGGTTGGTATACGCTTCTTCAATAATATTCCGAATGAAATGTTAAACTTTCAAAGTATCTTGCTAAAAAAGGGACATTACACTACTTTAGAATACTTAGTTAACAAAACTTCATTTACATAGCAGCTCTCTCCAACCTCTTATACTATAATTTTATATAACGTTTTTATCTTGTCAAGCATTGAAGGAAATTATGCAGTATAAAATTTTTGTATGTCATATCATTATTGTTACTATAATTTTTTTCGTTTCTTTTATTGTATCTTTATCTTATTGAGAATGCACTGTTTGCTACAACTACGTTATTGTGTAAAAGTCATTGTGTAACCTTCCTGTATAAAATTTATTTAAAAAAAGTTTTAGTTAATAAATTTTTAGGTAGACGTTTTGTTGGGGAGTTTCTTGCCGTTTCTTATCCCCAATAGTAATAACACGTTGCGAAGCGATGTGCAGTCTAAGAAGTAAAATTAAATTTTTACTTATATGTATGAACTTCGAAAAGTGGTCTCCAGTAGAACTTATTTTGAATAAAAACTTTTTAATTTGAATTTATGGTGTACCATATAAATGTAAACATTGAGAACAAACTTATATTTTACATTCTACAACTATGAAATTTAGTTTAATTTGCCTTCCAGTTCGGCGACGGAGGTAGCGTAATAGTGCGGCCACGCGCGGCCTTAAATATTTTCTTCTAAAATAAAAGTAGCCTAAGTTACTTCTTTTAACATCATCTGCCAGTGAAAGTCCCGGCAAAATCGATGCAGCCGTTTCAGATATTAGCCGGAATAGACAGGAAGAGATGAAAAAATCAAAATTTGATTTTTTCATATAAGAACCTTGCATATTTTCATATTATTAAGCATTTAGTAAAAGGCATTTGACATTACAAATATACTTCTTTTTTTTGTTTGTATGTAGTATGTATAGTTTTAATAAACTATTTTATATACCTGTTACAGGTATAGAGAGAGATAAAGAGGTATATCTCTATACCTGTAACAGGTAATACAAGTAGATTTGTCCGGGTTACATATTCCAAACACAATGTATATACTTAGCCGAAAGCTTCATTACAGCTATTAATACATAATAACAAAAGAGAAAGCTAATGTGAGTAAGTAATGAATCAAGTCTAAAAAAAACAAATAAAACCGGTTCATTGCAGAACGTAAAAATCTTTACTATTAACAGACCATGGATGAATCATTTGTTATAAACATTCTAAAGGGTTCAAATTCGAATTGCCAGCATTAGAACTCACCGTTACTCCAGGACATAAGCAAATCTTGGCGCTTCTCGTGAAAATCATCACGGCGTCTTGGCCGCGGCCGGTGTCTTTTCGCATTCGTACTCATGACACATCAACACACGATCTATTTGTTGTTTGATTTTGATTTCAGCTCAACCACTTCACTTACATCACAACAAACACGATCACAAAAATATAAATAAACTTCACCCCAAAAGTGGCGAACGTGCCCTACGTAACGAACTACCAAACAATCGCGGTGTAATTAGCTATTGATAGAAGATAATATAAATGCACGTCATACGCTGATAAGAGAACATTGATCATTCGAAGGTAGCCCCAGAGACGGAGCACAATAAAACTTTATTTCTATTGTAACGAAGGAACGGGAAACGTTAACAATAATATTACGAGTAAATTCAAAATATATTTTTCTATTCTCTTTATACAATAAGTGACAGTCGACGACACTAGCGAGTCATGTGACGGGTAATTTTCTTTACATTATTAGGTATCCCAAATTTTATTTATATTATCACACAATGCACATTGTAGCTACTCAATAGTCTAGAGTGCTGTAGATTTGACACGAGTTTTAAAGTGTCTGTAGTCCCAAGACGCTGCAACATTTGTAGAAAGATCTAATTTGCATCCACCTATACTAGTAATATGCCATATAACAAACATGTTCAATGTCACATTTGCGTACTACTTAACATGAAGCAAGACTGGGTTTTGAAATAAACTTTAAATGCCAGACTTGGTAATGCTTAACGCGTCGGAGAGATAATTTAAATATCTATTCATAACGTACTAACAGAATTCCCGTTGTCTTTGATTTTAGTGGTAAAATAATTTCAATTGTACACTGAAATCTCTGATATAGAAACAGAACTGGACCAGCAAGACTACACGCTCAGTTGGCATGTGGAGGCGGAGTACGTTATACGGTCGATGTACTCATTCGTACAACTAATAAAAATAAGGATGTCGTCAATATGCTGGCACCGCTGCCACAACGAGTGCGATACAACGGGTTCCTTTGCCACGTTGGGTCATACAACTGCTCTATTATCTACGACCTTGCCAATCGCGCGCCAACTCGAATTATCCAAAATAATTAACAGACCCTTTGTAACAATGAACATTTATAACAGTTTACAAAGATATTGCAACAACCGTATAATATACATTTATTTAAGTATATTACATAATAATACAAGTGTTCTAGATTCTGGACAAAGACAAAAGATAAAAACTTCTGATCGTGATTGCTAGCATTCTTCAAGTATCAAATGTATTTTGGACATTAAATAAGCTTTCTTTCCAACGTGGCCATCCTATTTTACTACTTATAATTGGGATGTTGCGTTCAACGAGAGATTGATTACATAAACGTTGATAAGTTTTGTTCAGCCATAGTACGTCTTTACTATGCATAAAGACAAAATATTAATTGACTCGAAATGTTTACTTCCGATGCCGATATGTAATTTCGCTTAAGTTTAACCTGGTGGTGTCTTGAAGATAATTAAGAAATAATTAAATAAATATATGTTTTTAATCAATACAAACGACAGAGTAAATAGTAATGGAAATTCCCAAAATAGTAATTTATCTTTAAGTAATGTGAGTATATCTGTTTTAGCACATATTTAATGCTTTCTGTGTTATTCACTATGCAATTCTACAAATGTGATGTAAGTTGCGTATCGTAGGCGTGTGTTGTAATCATTGATCAAGTAACTTATGTGTATAATTTAATAATTGTTTACACAACTAGTTAAAGTTTGTTAATTCAAGAAGACAAATGGATAGGAATGAATGTGAGATCATGCCATCAAACCACATTTGACTATATATTTATTCCAGTACCTTTCATTTCTTATTTCTTGTACTCAGAGTACTCGTATCAGGCTGGACCTTGATCAGCAATAAACAAAATATAAACACAAGTGATTACATCACAGATTAAGTTTGTTAATGAATAATAATTATATATTAATCAACAATTACAAATTTTCGCCGGTATTCTCTGCTGTTTACTGAGAAGATACGAATGTAGTAAACTGTTTATGTAATGTTTAAATGACGTATGCCTGCATTTAGAACTGAAAATATATGACCTGACGTAAATCGATTTTTATCGTTGACATAGCCCTTTGATTTGATTACAATTTCTTTGTACTATTAATTTTAATATTTATATTTGAATCTGAGAGCGCGTTCTAGCGATCGACTTGGTGTCGGCCAAGTTGCAGCGCGGGACTGCCGATGCGCGCGCGTCGCTTGCGGCCGCCCGCCCAGAATAGCCTAGAACTGGCACACGGCCAGTCTCACTCATACAACATCTTGAACTTCTCCCCATTCACTAAAAAGTTAAAGCCTATTAATGCTTTACATTCCATCTCTTTACTATTAATTTAATTATCACACACATGATAATTATGTCTCTATAGTAAATACAATATTACTAATTCCAGCATTTGTCAAAGGGAAATTTTGTTAATAAGTGATTCAGTCACCTTATACTTGTGACCGAATTGTAACATTTAATAGAGTGCATTACGTATTAATAAAATAATAGATTGCTCACCCGTGAGTGTTGCGACGTGGCGCGTCGCGCGCGGTGCTAGCGGGGGCGCGCGAGTCGCATCCTGGAGGGCCGCCAGCTTGACGAACTGCCCTAAAAATGGGCATTATAACTTTAAAACACAGTACAAAACAAGTTACTATTCGTTACACAGAGACAAATAACATTTAGTTGGCCTTTAGCCATGCGGTATGCCAATATAACTAGAGGCAATATCGGTGTGTAATGAAAACAATGTCAATCAATAAGATATATTTGAAATTCCGTGTCAATTCACCAGATAAACTGCACAAAGTCGAGCGATTCCTGACTTTGTACGAAAAAGCATCAATTGCAGAGCCACTTATTTCTAATTGAAAGGTCCATGCAGTTTGGCAAGGACATTTGATGTTTTGTCTCACGCTATCTTAAGTTTTCCAAATTAATATATCCGTATGTTTTGTGCCTTACTGTATTTTCCGAGATAAACTGTGTACCAACTTCGTGAAAATCAAATGATATTCATACAAATATACACGTTATATTTACCCATACCCCTTTAATAAAATTAAATAAAAAAAATATTGTTTACTGCTCTGCATCCTTCATGTAGTCTATGCTACTAGTTTTATAGACACACCGCACTTTTCCAATGTTATAGAATATAGATATAGGTCTCTTAAAACTACAAAAGTAACATTAACTAAGAAACTCATACACTTAAATCTATACTAATATTATAAATAGGAAAGATTTGTACGTTTGTACTGAAGAAACTCAAAAACTACAGGACCCTTTCAAAAATTCTTTCACCATTAGAATGCTACACTATTCCGGAGTAGCACAGGCTCTAATTTATACTGTTACACGCTGACAAAGCGAATGTACACCTGCAGTTTATTACCTTTCCTGCATTTGGACTTCTTTTCTTTACTTTTTGTTTAAAATTTTTACTTAAGAAAAACATCCTATTGTTACTCGTTTATGGCCACAGGTGTGCAGATTACATTGGAAAATTCAGTCTACGCGGTCCATTGTTGTATTGTATAGTTCAGTATAAAACATGCCCGAACGGAGGGGTGAGGCAGTCAAGCGACAATTACGATACGAGCAAGACATGTACGTTCGATAAGCTATACTATATAGCGACGCACTTTGCGCCTGTCATTTAATCGTGCAGTTTGTACTAGTTTTGTCCAGTTATATTTGTACCTGTGTTATAGGTGTTTCTATAGTTCTAATAAATTCTATAGTAATTCTAACGGCATTTTTAATTCGATTCCCGCACTCGTAACAATAAGTTTATCCCAAAATGTTAAAAAAATAGATGCCCACCCATGCGAAGCCGGGACCGCTAATCAATTATAAATTACGAATAGAAATAATGTATTTAAACTATGAGTTAGTCATCAGACTAAGACATACTGATTATCACAAATAAGGAAATGAGACAAATTAATCAAGAGATGACATCATCATTATGATAATTGGTTATAAAAAATCATATTTTACAATTATAACAAACTTGATCACCATGAGCAATTTGAAAAGGTTTAATAAAATCACTAGTGATAAAATAGTAAATGAATTATTTACTAACTAGGATATTCTTAACTTGGTATTCCCGTAGGAGTACCAGAACATAAAGTATCGTAGCATTTAAAAAAGAATGGAAGCTGTGTTGTAATAAGCTAAATTATATGCATCTGAACAACTTCAAACCGCTCCCGGAAAAAAGCCAACAGGATTCCCGGGATAAAGAAATTACACATTTTATTACATTAAATATGCTATCGATCAGTAAAAAAAATCACACTAGAATTTGTTTATCCCGGCCATTTTAAAAAACAGCGGAGTGTTTAAGTCTAAGAATTAGCTGTGATTAGATTGAATTAAATCTATTGATAATTAATATTTATACTTACAGTATCAATTCAGGATACTTCTGCCAGCTCGTTTTTTGGATGGAAAACCTGTAAATAATGATTAATTAATTCTTACGGTCTTATTTATATTGAGTTAGAGTAAGTTTGTAGGCTTCTTTAGGTTCTTAAAGAAGCCTACAAACATACTCCAACTCAATATGCATAAGACATTTAGTATTTAAGAAAACTAGTAATACCAATTTTAGTTTAAGTAATAAATATTGCCTTTTTCTTTTGCTTTAGTTAAAATTCACATACAAGTGTCCTATTCACTAATATTTACAAAATGTTTGTAAATTATACATTGTTCTGATGAGCTAATATCATTTGAGTCATGCAGGTATTTCAACAAAGTCAATAAGTATGTTAATTTTAATATAATTCCTCTTCAAACACATCATCCTCGTCGAGAAAATTCAAGCTGATTGTCTTTTACCTCTGTATTGTATAATAAATTATGTCCCAGCTATAACCAAAACATCAGAGTTTTGAAAAAGTTTAGTCAGCTCTAGTTATTGTTTAAAGGTTATGAACACAGAAGGTATACCGATTTATAATATAAAATAGATGTTCTTATAAATATGTATAGCATTATTCTTTGTCATGAAATTTAGACCAAAAATGAAGCTAACAACTCTGAACCGGTTTTCCTTATGTACACAGCAAGATACAATATAAACAATTTTAATTTAACCTACTTTGTAAATTACAGTTCACTTGAAAAAGCAAGATAAAAACTGCTCTGTAGTATCTTGTTCAGTTTCAGATATTTTACAATTAGTATGAGTTCATAAGCAATTTATAGAAATGTATGTAATTCCTGATGGCAGTACATGGCACTTGCTCTGGCATATGTGTATTATATAATTACCATATGTCGAAAGTAAAGGAAAACATCCCAAGACTACTAGTTCAGAGTGATTATGTGCAAAATTCTCTGTAACAAAATATGTAGAGATTTTTCTTTAATGAAAACATCCATTCTCCTGGAGTGGAGGGGCCTGAGCTTAGTTGTAGGTTTGTGGAGTAGATATTATATAAATGAGATTACATATTGATTAAATATGATTTTCTTGGTATGTTTATTTGTTTCATATACTTTTTATATTTGTATTGCAATTACAATAAATCATCTTTCATGACATAAGGTCTATATTAATTTAGATATTTGATTTAAGATTTAACTCTGGAGGTGATGAGAGGATTACTTTCTATCCTGGAAATTGTTTAAAATATTCCAATACAGTTTGAAATGAACCCAAAACAGCTGCTGGCTATATTTTTATATTTTCCAGTGGTTTAGGATTTTATTTATAACTATTCTATTCAATAAAACTTACACAATATTGTAGAACATATTATATTATACAATTTGGCTTTATGTTTTCATCACATAAATACACCTCTTACTTGAGATATAATTTTAGTAATAGAAGCTAGAAAGTGGAACCAGCTTGCTTTCATATTCATAATTTAAGAGAAAAATAATTCAAACATTACCTTTAATAGCTAATGGTAGCTATAATGCCAACAATGCAAGGACATGCCTTATCACCTTGCAATGACATCTCTAACTAGATATTGCATACCACCTACTTTTTATATAATTATGTTTGTGTTAGTAATGTCCCAAACCATATATTTTTTCAAACTGGTTAACCAGAACTAAATTTTAAGCTGGATAAAACTCAATTTACCAAAACCAAATTAGCCAAACATTTAAAAAGAAAATTTGTTCACAGATTATAACTATACTCATACATTCCATTACTATTTGAATAAGTTACATGTAATAACATGTGTTCAATATATGCCTGAAATTCAATAAATTCATATATGTATAATACGGCCGCGTAACTTGGCGAATGTGAACATAGGCTCTGGGAACCTTAGTCCATGTAAACTTGAAGAAAATACACTGACCAATTAGTATAAAGCAATGAAAAAATATAGGGATGAAGGGCGACCAATTGTATTCACTGACGAGTTGTATGCCCACTCATCACACAAGTATACAAGCTCTAAAGTTCGCAGAGCCTATGTTCACATTCGCCAAGATACGCCGGCCGTATTATATATAATTATAATATTTTTAGTACCATTCATTTACCCTTAAAGCCAATGTGCTGCTCCATAGTTCAACACACATTAATGTAGTATATTTGGCTTTATAAATCAAAGCAAGTAAAACAGATTGTAGTGTTTTAATGTGAGTTGTAGAAGTTGATTTAGTTGGACAAATGCAGTTGATAGTTAGCTAGGTTATTGAAAGAATTTTATAGCATTGCATAAACAAATTTAAATTTAGAACTTAATATTTCATGTCATAGAACCAAAATTAGCAACAGGAAAGTCAATCCCTGGGATGCCAATTTTTGTCAAACCCATTCCATTATACCCTTGTAGACAGACATCACAATTACTTTTCCCTTATGAACCAAACTACAAATACTGGCTCTAGATCTCCTTGTAATTCTTAGCATTAATTTAACTATTATTTATAATATTACAAAATTCAAAAAAAAATGTGTGTCTGTAAATTGAAGCTATTAAAAAAACCAACTGGAATAGACTATATAAAAGACAGAGAACACAATGATTTTTTTTTAGATTTATTGTATATTTGTTGGTTTGTCTGTTTGTTTGGGAGTCACATACAAACTACTGGGCCAATTTTGATGCAATTTTTTGCTGATCAACAGCAAATTCTTAGACATAAAATCTGTGCTACCTTTTATTCTGGTGAAATTTCTGGCAATGATTTAAGATGGCCAGATTAAAAAATCGAATTTCAATGTGAATTTTTCACAGATCTATAGCAAATATTTTGTAATACAATGTGTTATATTTCTATCCCCCCAACCCTGCAAGAATTTTCCTGGGAGTGGTTTGTAGTTATTTGGGTGCATAAAAATTAGGTTAATTCAACCCAATTTTCACTAAATGATAGCTTTTCTTAAACTGTGTGGCACTTTGTGTCCTGGGAATTCTGCAGGAATTTCAAGTCATATACTATATTTATTTATTTATAATATTTTACAAATTAAGTTACAATTTTGATAAAACTTTTGTTCTTAATCATGATCATATTTTTTCTGGAGTTCAATAATTTTAATTTAATAATATAAAATATTCTGACCTTGTTTGAAACTATTTGCTGCCCTCTCCATAGAAGATCTCAAATCAATTTCAGAAATTATTTTAAATGTTTAATAACATAAAATGCAAAGTTACATGAAAATATAGGGAAAATCTACACCCCATAAAATTGGTCATAATCACCAAAAAATAATTCACTTAAAAAAAGTAAAGCAACTATCAATTTTAGTAATCACTTTTTTGTCAAACCATTTGTGTTTGATCAAACTTTAGATGCAAGCGGTGTTTGACAAACAAGTTTGAAGATTGGCCTTCGTTTGTGTCAAATAAGGATAAAAGAAGCAATATTACTAATAAGGAATTTGTGTTACCTTATTATACATTTTCTACTAATTTTAACCACTCCTTTATGCTTCTTTACGGTTGTTTTCTTAATACATAGTACTAGAATCATAGGTAAAAACACTTGGAAACTCATAAATATTGATTTTAAGAGTTTGGTATAAAATGTCACATAACAACTAGTGTCAAGTATCTTAGAAAAGTTTGACAACTACATTTGAACATTGCTGCTATTATTGCTTGATGAAAATGTCAAGTTTGAGGAATAAAATTAGGATGTTTACAGATTTTTAGGTTCAATATCTTTTCTATTTCAAACCTTCATGCAAGGTCATATGGGAGTTATCATTTTAATCAAATATTCAATGACTTATCAGCTCTTCCATCATTAATAAATAATTAACATATCTATGACTTATTACAAATTAGATAAATGCCAAGTAAAACAAACAGATTAACTACATTAAAAATATGATTATAACTGTACTAGTTTCTCGGTATGGTCTAGGATCTTTGCCCCTAACTCTATAGATGTTCGATACACAAATTTTAAGTAGTGCGGTGGTGGAGTGGGGAGGAGGAAGACTAACTGACCCCACCCCTAGTACAACCCTGACGGTCCGCAGATCTCGAAATTTTAATTTTTAACAAACATAACCTTACATATATTTTCACTAATATTGCATTTATATCATAGGTTCAAAGTTGAACAGTCCTTTCAAAGTCCAAAAGAAAGCCAGTAATCATCAGAAAAAGAACCAGAAAACAGTGTAAGTCATCAAAAAATATAGAAGAAATGTAAATTTAAATGAAATCAGTCAGTTCTAGCACTCGCTGGCCACTCCCACAGCATACTCGCTTCACTAGCTTGTCTCATGCACTTCATTCTTAAGCTAACTTAATCTACATTAAAGCTGCATTTTAACGGTTTTTAGTTTGGTAATTTATTTGATTTTTGTTATTCTGATGTTTAATCAAACCTAAATCACTTTTCATGAACATTCATCACCAATCACAATATAGTGAAAAAATAGGTGACATTATGTTTACTAAAAATTCATATTACAAGATCTCTGGACCTTAAGGTATGGAGAAAGGGTAAGTAATTAAGGACACATTCCCCCCAACCCAATCACAACTTAAAATTCGTGTACTGTATATCTGTGTGCAGCCTCTTTGCCTGTTTTTCTCATAATGAATAACAAAGTACTACTATCACTGTACTAGTTTCTTTGTTTTACTATTTTATTCTGATGACTTTTCAGACAGAACGGTGTCCAGGAAATACTGAAACGCGAAGGGGTTTTTTTATGTTTTATTACTAATCCATGGCCATTCGTAAGTTAAAACGGTAAAAAATCACAGACATTTACATCATCGAAGCAACATTTCTGACCTTGCTGCCTGGAACTCATAAGGCTCCATCCGTCTCGCATCGGTCGGTTGGAATAATAATGTAATTTCAATCAAAATGAAAACCACAGCAAACTTCTTCGCACGTAATTCGAACCGTATTAAACACTAGAACATTTCAGATTCACACACTTCGGACAAAAATTATTTCCAATAAATACAAGTCTGCTAGTCTACTATAATTTAAAATTCTCTGACAGCTAAATGCAAGTTCAATTCAATTTTTTAAATGTCAGTTGTCAATAGTCTACTGCTTGTTACTTTTTTTAATATATGTAATGAATATGAGTCTTTTAAATTTAGTACAACAAGTAGTTTATTTATAGTTTAAATAGTAGGTTTTCACACAAGAGGTGGACTTAGGCATGAGATAGGCCCACGAGTGAAACGAAGGCGCCAATAGTTCCAGTGTCTAAATGGACCCTTTTTTATGTTTGCTTGTAGGCAAACTGGCAAATGGACCACCTAATGACAGACGGCTACCATCGCCCATGGACATCTTCAACACTCGTTGAGACTTTAGGTATTTGTTCACACCCTTTTTGAAGAGACCCATATTATAGCGTTCTTGGAAAACCGCGGGAGGAAGTTCATTCCATAACTTGGACACTTATGGCGTGAAGGAGGTTAACTCTAACCTAACCTAAGGTTAACTCTCTGTTTTCATTTCGATATCTAAGAAAGAGAGAGAGAAAATTAAATAAAAACTTAATCATTAAACGAAAAATTGCTTCTCTAATTAAATCACGCGTTCAATTAATTTAAATCTGAGGAACTCATTTAATATGTCACTTAAGAATCGTCAAGTATTTTTTTTCCATTTTATAAGTTTTTCAAGATCTGAAATATCCCACACAAGTATGTATACTAAAACATTCAACCCGTAGTTACATGTACGGAGGCAACCCTCAAAGTTGATTCTGTGGTAAATTACACTAACTCTTCAACGTTTACATTATACATCTTTCTGTAAAATCTATAAATGTAGTCCCAGTAGTTTTGAAAAACCACTTGCATAGACAAACAGACGTACAGTCAGACATAACGATTAATAGCCGTATCCTATATCTTCTGATGGTAAGACAAGGAAATTAATAATAAAACATAGGAGGATAAGGGTTTAGTTTTTTTTAATGTCTACAGAACTCTTAGAACGATTTAAGTTAAAATAAAAAGAATTCTCATAATAGTACATTTATTACCATAGTAACATAACAGAAACCGTGTACAAAATTTACAGGACTATGTTATAGTTTATTACAATAGTTGTCTTTAAACAGCTATGATAAACAAAAAATAATAGACCTATTTAATTCTAGCTTGGTACATTCTTTTTCTCACAAGGTTTAAATTTGACTGTATCCTAAACCTACTTTTAAACTCACCATACAAATAAAGAAAGTAAGTAAAATAATGATACTTAAACTCATGCAGAACAAAACGATAAATATGAAGAGTCCTGTAAAACAAAAAAATTAACAGTTATTGCCAAATTATAATTTATTTAGGCTGGGACTTAGCTATCCGGTACACGAGTTTTAAGTAGTGGGTAGGTGGGAAGATATACACTTACCCTTTCTGCAACTCCTAGAGTCCGAAATTCTTGAAATATTTATTTTTGGCAAACATGGGTCTGAAGCTAACCTAGGTTAGCTTCAGACCAAAATGCACGAGCCGAGCGCACAAAGTCTCTACATATAGTGTATCATCTATGGCACAAAGCCAGCTTGGTGCGGCAGCGGTCGGCTAGTGCCAGAACTGACTTATGCCATTTACTATTTATTTTACATACACGATTTATAATTTCTTCTTTACTGGCCGCTATTTTGAATATTTTCATGGTTACTTTTGTTGTGTACATGAATATGCTCTGTTGTGTTTTTTCTTTATTTTTTTACGATATAAACTGTTTTTTGGTTCTTTTTCTCTTGTTTCCTGGCTTTCTTTTTAATTTCAAAAGGATTGTTCAACTTTGTAAGTGCAATATTAGTGTTAAAATAAGTGAGATTATTATGTTTATAAAAAATGAAGATCCCGTACTATAGGGGTTGTAGTAGGAGTAAGTATGCCTCCGCCTTCCCCATTCCACCACCCCGCTACTTAAAATTGGTGCACTGGAAAGCTATAGATTTACCTTTATTTAGAAAAAAAATAGTTTTAGAACGTTTTAGAAAAACATTTTCTGCAGAACAAAAATATGAAACAAAGGAAAACGTATTTGAAAATGATATAGTTACTTTTAACCCACAATGTGAATTCAAAATTAGAAATTTCCTAAAAAAAAAATTTACCTTCAATAATTATTACGATTACAGCAAAGCCTAAAACACTAGCTATTACTACAACTGGTATAATCAAGATAGAAGTAACCATTATAAATATTACTAAAACAAGTATTGTAACAGGCAGAGGCTTTTTTAGCAGAGAAATAATTGTTTTTTCAGTAAATTTTTGGCCCTTGTTTAATATAGCATCATAGGCAGCAGCAAATGGCCCTGTAATTAAAATCACTATTGAAAAAAGTTGATGATTTTCGATTATTGTATACAAAGTTTAAGTGTAAATACAAGGCTATTAAAATATAAATTTTACACTTACTTAATGAAAATTTTATAAATAGCAAGAAAGAATTATTTATATCTACTTCCATGGTACAATTTTTTGCAAAATATTTAGTGCAAACAGTATAATTAATCAACACAAAACAGTTTTTTATTCCACCCTCATTTACAAAAATCTAAATGAAGTATAAAATTAGATCGTATGTTTTTTCTACGAATGATCGTGGTTTTTTATTCGTTTTGTTTCATATTTTTCAGTAAATTAAGAATATGTAAAGTTGTGCAAATTATATATACTTACTTATGTAACTTGAGATATCGTAAACAATCTCAATCTAAATATATCTATATAGTTTGGTTTCCTTAAAAAATGCAGAAGACACCTAGTATGTGGCTATTATCAAGCTAAGTTCCAGAGCCTTCTCGAATAGCGTATATGGAGCCTATAGGTCCAACGAACAGGCTCCGTTGTAAATATTAAAATGTTTATTCAAAGAGTGGTTCCTTTGATGTTAAAATATGCAGCGGATTATATATATTACTTATAACTGTAATCTGTACAGGGCCGCGCCGCCCCTATGTGCGAAGTGTTATTCAACAGTTATACTCTTTGTGTGCCACGCACACAGGCGCCAAGGCAACAGGGGCGTCGCCGTCGAAATTATTTTTGTTACACTTACACAACAACATAAGTATTCTTTGTAGTGGATTTCTGCATTAATTGGCAAGCGGAACGAACTGGTTATACTTATTTAGGAAATGTTATCTAAGTATATATAACTGGAGACCATTTATTTCGGTCAAAATTAACAAATAATAATAAAAAATAAGTTGAAAAATGTAGCTTCGGGAAAAAAAGAGGCGCTTCATAGTTTTCGCACACAGGCGCTGTCGGGGTCGGCGCGGTCCTGAATCTGTAACTTGTCTGTGGACAGTGTGGATTATATTACAGGCGACCGTTCACGAGCATATTATATGATAGGAACCAGTATAACCTAAACCCTCATTTACATTATTTTCACTTCCATTGAAACTAGCGATGAAAGTAGGCAGCCCGAGTATGAATTACATACTTGCGCAACTCACTTTCTTTGCCACTTTTCTGCTCGATCTGTGGAAGTGGGCGTAATGTAAATTAGGAATAGAGGCCCATTTTTAATCCCCTGTGAATGGAGCTGTAGCTCAAGATGCATCCGGTCGGTGTTTCAGGACACAGTCCTGCATTGCGTGACAGACTGCTTGGCATAGTGTTTTGCAAGATAGTGAATGGGCCCCTTTAGAGAGGCTCCACTCTTGTAACCAAACAATAAAATTAGCAGGCCGCTAAATTACCGCCAAAATTTGACATACTTTGACAGCACCGATATTATTAAGAAACAGAATATAGTAGATGTTTTTATTTCAAAATAATAAATTATACCATTTAAGCCGCTTTATATATAATTAATACTCACTGTTCACACGTTTATTAAATCCAAACTTATTCAGAAATGGTTTGTATTGTTATCAAGTTATTAAACGAAAATAATTTTTACTCCATTATTTCTCTCTGATGTGTGAAATATGTACAGGTCGGTGAAAATAACGACAATTTGCTTCCTGATATGCTGCCTATATATTACACAAGATTGTTCCCACAAAATATACTGTGCAGATGGTTGGCTTGTGGAAGTGCACCCCAACCATTATCCAACAGAGAACTTTCTTTTACTTTAGCAGACGATATTTACCTGAGATATTTGACTATAAACAATCAAAAAGAGCTACAAACTTTACTACAGAAGAAGTGTCCTCACAAATTAGATATAGGAGGAGTTTATAACACCAAGTGAGTATTTATTTTATTAATACTTAAAAAGTAGGAAAACTTTAGGAATGACTGTAATGGTTCGAAGAGCAAGATGGAATGCTCTACCAACTTCAAGGAAGATCTTTCAGCGAGGCTATTGTTATACCCGCAGGCCTAGGCCCATAATTCTATTATTGTTGAAAATTTGTATATATTCTTTATACATTTTGGGAATTGTTTGCGCCCTGAATTATTGTACTGAGCCATCCATTGGCTTGTAAGTATTCTACTACAAAACAATTAAGATTAAAACTGTTATTATCAGTTCTAATAAATGAAACTGCTTATAACTTATTAATTACTCTGAGAATTATTCAATTATTGAATTTGGGTAATAATGAGGATGAACAACTTAGTAGGAATGCATTCAACATCCAGATAATCTTTGGTGTATAATCACATTTTAATCGTAATTAAAATGTTTTTTTCTCATATAGACACTATATGCTGCTGATAAGGTTTTTACTTTGATAGCTGCTATTTAATTTTGTTAGAAATAAATGCATATTTCTAATATTTATAGAAACTTTACAGTGTGCTTGCTTAATTTTTAATTATTTATAATAATACTCAGGGGCTAACTTGAATTGAAACAAAATTAATTTGTGCTAGACATCTGAATTTATTTCAAAGCTTGTTTTCTAGTCATTAAATATTCTTATGTACTTTTTTGCAGACCATCAATAGGCCGCCATGATGCAGTGGTGCTATCTAGAGAACTGGTATTCGATATTGATTTAACAGATTATGATGAAATTCGTACATGCTGCCAAGAAGCTAAAGTGTGTGATAAATGCTGGAAGTTTATGGTTATTGCTTGTGAAATTATTGATAAAGCTTTAAAAGGTTTTTAGTGTTTATTTACTTTTACTACTTGGAGGTTTGTGCTAGTTAAAAGCATTTTTTGGATTAAATAATCTAAGGAGTATTTTAAATTTAAACCTAATAGTGATGTAGGGATATCAGATTAAATAAACTTAATTTACAATAAAAAAAAATTGTGCTTAAAAAATAGTCTAATATTTACATATAGAAGTGTGTTACAATGATACAACTTCAAACTAGATTCACATTCATTGGGTGAAATATGTTTCCAATTTTTTTAGACAATATCCAAGACAAGATCAAAGTAGACTTTGTAAAATCTCTACAACAGTCTTCTTATTCTTCTAAAACCCTGCAACACTTAGGGTAGGCATATAATTTATTTTTAAATCCCAGGAAATATTTTTGCTTATTATTTACTAATCTTCATTAATTTTGATATTTTATATAATCATTTCTATGCTACAAATTCACTAACAATAAATATTAAGTTCAATATATGTATATAAAGTTAATTATCCTATAAATTCTCAAAATGTAAATAAGACTGAAATGAAAATTAGTATTTTCTATTTTGTTACATTTCAGAGGATTTTGGATTTCGAAATATACTATGGGTATTCTCTGGACGGCGTGGCATACATTGTTGGGTGTCAGATTATGATGCTAGAACTTTGGACAGTCCAGGCAGAGGGGCCATTGCAGACTACTTGTGTTTGATTGTGGGGGGCGAGGGACAGAATAAGAAAGTGTCTCTGGGAAGTGATAATCTACATTCCAGTGTAAGGTAATATTATTCTTTCTGTCTTTAATATCTTCTTAAATAGTGGAAAAAATAATACATAAAATTATTCTGTCTTAATATTGCCACTAAAGTACAGAGAGCTGCTATAAATTAGAAGCCTACATTAATGTACCTGTAATGCAGTTTGGTTGTTGTTAAAATATATTTGCACAAATATCTAGTTTATATCCTGAAGATTCCGACTACTTTTTGAGGATACATAATAGACCTATTTTTATCCCAATTATCAATAGTACGTACATACTAACTTTAATTATAATTAACTTGTTCCTATGGTTCATTACATTCAACCAATAATTTATTACTTTAAATATGAATAAAGTCCACTTGCAACTTTTAAATGTTGGTGTCAGAAATAAAGAACCCAAGTTAAGAATTATATTCACTTTGTAATGATGAATTTAATTAATTATAGTTTCAAATATCACCAGTTCAACACTTTAGTTAAGGATTATCACCAAATTTTCGATTTATGTTAATTTTCATTTGCTATGTAGCTTTTCCTTAATTAATTTAATATTTTCTTCTGAATTTATTCATAATTATTTCTTTGGTGTTGAGTTTAAATAAATCTAAAAAGTGTTTATATTTTGTAGATATATTTACTTGAATGGCCTTTGATGCAGTTTATATGTTTATAAATGTACATTTAAAATGTCTGATAAATTATATATGGTGTTTCAGGAGATCCCTAAATATAATTGACAAATATTTTGAAGAGTTGTTGCTAGACCAAGAATTCTTTTCAAGTGCAGATGGACTGAAAAAGTTATTAAAAATCATACCTGATGATAGCTTGAGATCTCAAGTTCAAAAAGTTTTAGAAAAGATGAATGAATCTTCAATCCAAAGATGGACTTCTTTTATTAATATTTATGAAAGTTATTGTAGAGAAGTGAGTTTAATAACATTTTTTTATAGAGAAGGTCAATTATGCAATATAATTTTATTTGATATCTATTTAACTATGAGACTGAGTATACTTTAAAATTCACTACAGTTTCAAGTATGGCCTTAGAACTCTTTTTAAAAACTTTACCTGTTCTATAGATAGGCATAATAATAATAGGTATATTTTGTCAGTCATAGTAAATTCAAATCATTAAAAGATATCCTGTAGGGCTCATAATTTTTTTAAATAATAAAGGTGTCCTACATTCATCTCCATAATTCTAAATGTATATGTGAAATATTTCTCAATTGTTTAAAAAAAGAAAGTAATAAAAATATCAAAGTAGTTATCTTGTATATTTATTAAAATAATATTTCTATAGAGGTTATTTATATGCATAAAGTTGGTAATATATTCTGAATATAAGTGAACTAACCACCAAGGCAAACACATCAAAGAAAATAAAATTTCTCCATGCCAAGAATTATATGTAAACAACCCAGAATTTTTTAATTTCAGAATACAAATGCAGTTCGAAAAATGCGATACTTGATTGAAGAAATCAAAATACAGTATTGCTATCCAAGATTGGATGTGAATGTCACAAAGGGATTCAACCATTTGCTTAAATCGCCATTCAGTATCCATCCGAAAACAGGGAAAGTATCAATTGTCTTCAAGCCTATAAATGCAAAAACTATGAAACTTGATGAAATACCCACTTTATATAGTTTACTTGATGACAGCTCGCCTGATAGCGCATTGCATCAGATCAATATGAGAACAGCTGTAAAAAACTTTCAAGAAGTTGTGTTTTCTTTAGAAAAAGCTGAAGCTCTGAGGAGGAGAATTGATCCTAGTAAGTAATGTCATTGTAATTATGTGATATACAGAGTGCATAAGATTTTTGTTGGTTTATAGAAATATTATTATTGATGTTTTCCTCTGGGGGTCTAAAACGGCCACTTTTGGAGAATTGCTTAGTGAAATCGACGTGTCTGTACTGGTAGGTGTAAGACATATCATTATTATAGTATTGCTTTAGTGAAATTTTGATAGGCATGAATGAAACGACTGTGTGTGAGGTCTAGTGATTTAAGTATTGCTCCACCTGTACTTAATAATCGTAAAATAAGAAGCCCGGTTGAATGAATCAATAAGAATGTAATTTTGAATTAAATCAACAAAACTGAATGCCTATAACAATTTATTCATTGGTAAAGTTAAAAATATTCTTTTTTTTACTGGTACTTGTTTTGAAACATATTTCAATTATTATTTTCCTCCAAATAACGAAATAACATGAATTTTTTATTAATTCTGTAATGTATTCATCTGTAGTGAAGTTCCAAAAATGTGTTGCTATTGTAGCCGCAGACGTCCGATCGCCACGGCGGCCGCTCACAAACTGTTGCGGACAGAATCACTCCACTGACGTCACCCCCGTAAAGCCCGTGCGACCACGCCCCGCCTACCGCGGGGACATAGCTCGCTCCGTTAGCTGCTAAGCGTCTGCATTTTTGTAGTACTTTAGTAAGCGCGGAGCGAGCCTACATCATGCATTCCTGAACTGCAATTCAAACACACAACATTGTTTTACTTCTACTTGAAGACCTCAAAAGTGGTGACCCCGCAAGAAAACCACCTTCTGAAGAAAGGATCATCTCGAAACAAAATTCCTGCAGGATAGAAAACTCTGCTCGTCTGTTTAGCCGATCAAGCTCAGACAATATGGAAGATTGCAGTAAAGCAGCAGCAGCCAGCCATGAACTGAAGGAAGTATCCGGCCTCGCTTTGACACCAAGAATTCCACCACTCTGGCGCGACAGATTAAGGCTATGGTTTGTCCAGTTTGAAGCCATCGTCTCGGCACAGAAAAAAGGCGACAAGGCGATGTATGAACTCGTCGTTGGACAACTGGAACGACAGGATATCGACGAAATAAGTGACATTTTACTAAACCCACCCGCTGACAACAAATACGACACCATCAAGAAGAGACTCCTCAACGTATACGAAGAATCTGAACAGAGGCAACTACAGCGACTAATCTCTGAAGTGGAACTTGGAGAATTGAAGCCATCACAATTACTAAGGCGTATGCAACATCTAGCTGGCAACAAAGTGTCTGAAACAGCGCTCCGCCTAATATGGATCAGTCACCTGCCACCAGCAGCCCGTGCAGTACTGGCCATCAGTGAAAATATTGCCAAGCAGTCTCAACTTAGTGAGCTTGCGTTGGTGGCCGACAAAGTCGTCGAAAACTCCACACCAACAAACCCGATCTTCGCAGTCACTACAAGAGCGACGTCACCGCCACAGCCACAATCACCTACAAATGCATTCAGCGAGCTTCACTCAAAAATCGACCGCCTCACCCAAGAAATAGCTGAGCTGAAGACTAATCAACACCGAACGAGACCTTTCTATCGTAACTCATCAAGATCACGTTCCCGAGAGCGATACAATCAGAACCATCCCAGCCAAACTATCTGCTATTATCATCGTAGATTTGGAAATGCAGCCAGAAAATGCACACATCCCTGCAATTACCAGAAACCGGCGGAAAACTAAGCACAGCGTTGGATGCGGCGGAATCCGACGCCCACATTACTTCTCACCGCCTATTCGTCTATGACCGCAAATCACGGCTATCTTTTCTCATCGATACCGGTGCAAACGTATCGGTACTACCGCGGTTCGGCAACATCAAAGCCAAGCCTACGAACTTTTCACTATATGCCGCCAACAACACAGTCATTCCAACATATGGCGAAAAGACATTGGAGCTGGATTTGAAACTGCGTCGGCCTTACAAGTGGAAATTTATCATCGCAGCAGTGAGCAAGCCCATTATCGGAGCCGATTTTTTGAAGCACCACAAGCTACTCGTTGATGTTGCAAGCCGATGCCTTATTGATAAGGTGACAAACCTCTCAGTACAGGCACCAATAGTCAACGCAACGGAACCCACAATACGCAGCATCGACGTGGAACAAAAATACCATCGCATACTAGCCGCTTTCCCCGACATTACTCGCCCATCGTGCTTCAAAGAAACACCAAAACACAATGTTGAACACTACATAGAAACGAATGGCCCACCACTCCACTGCCGCACTCGTCCACTCGCACCGCACCGCTACATGGCCGTCAAAAAAGAATTTGAAGACATTTGTACATCACGACCTAGCAACATGTGAAAACGTATTCGTCAGAGTCGACGCCGTGAAGAAACCACTTCAGCCTCCCTACGAAGGACCCTACCCAATCCTGGAACGAAATGATAAATTCTTTAAAATTAAGCTGCCTGGAAGAGAAACCAACGTCTCTATCGACCGTCTGAAGCCCGCCTACGTCCTGAAGCTGTGCACTACGCCAACTCACCCTGCAGTTGGAAACCAGAAGGATGCCTTAAAAAAGGCAGTTGGCAGTAAAGATCGTTGCGGAAACATGGTTGCCTTGAAAAAGGCAGTGTGTGACGACCATACGGACGCCTTGAAAAAAAAGGCAGTTGGCAACGAAAATTTTCACACCCGCAGTGGACGTCGAGTCAAACCACCGGTACGCTTCGCTTGAGGGGGAGCCCTGTAGCCGCAGACGTCCGATCGCCACGGCGGCCGCTCACAAACTGTTGCGGACAGAATCACTCCACTGACGTCACCCCCGTAAAGCCCGTGCGACCACGCCCCGCCTACCGCGGGGACATAGCTCGCTCCGTTAGCTGCTAAGCGTCTGCATTTTTGTAGTACTTTAGTAAGCGCGGAGCGAGCCTACATCATGCATTCCTGAACTGCAATTCAAACACACAACATTGTTTTACTTCTACTTGAAGACCTCAAAACTATTAATCGGTTGTTGCATTTCATTTACTCATTTTGATTCAGGAAAAACTATATAAGTATATATTTGCTCCAATACCTCAGGTTGTTTATACTAAAACAACTCTGCATAATTGTACATATATGTATTGAAAACAAAAATGATCGAATAAATGTATATTGTACGAGTGAAATAATAAAAAAAATCAATAGATTAATTGTGATGCGTGATTAAACCAGTAGGCGAAAAGCCATGTAAGACAAAACGTTCGCGCTCCATCTTGGTTTTGAGGGGTATTTGTGTGACACATAAAGTAATAAACATAAAACAAATCAAACAATCATAAAGTCGTATAATTTTTAATCGGTTTGGAGGTTTCATCTTTAAATATGTTGAACTGTCAAATCAGACCTATATATCGAAAAAGACCTCGCATTTTTAGTTTGCGTGTTCGTGGTCAACTTTAGCGTTATGAGAGTATTTTAGTCATACAAAAGCTTATCTTCCTTAGAATGAGAATATGCTGTGTATGTTTGTTTAAAGAAATGTGGTTTTTTTTTCAGATACGTCGGTGGAATTCTGATAATGTATATAAATAAAACGAATTAAATATAAAATAGTATTTTATTGGCCTCATTCATAATTAACGGAAAATTATATTCTTATAAATACAGAAAATATAAATGTCTTCTAAAATACAACTTTTATTGCGGGGTGGGAAAGGCAGGCTATAAATAAGTTTGTAAGATAGACTATATTGATTATGCTTATGCAGTGATATTATAAATTCCAAACTATTTACCCGTATAATGCTTATTTTTGTTGTTAGTAACATTTAAATGCTATTGGCAATCATACTTACAAATATAAAACCTCTTTATTCATTACAATCGTTCTAACAAGCATATTAAAATAACAATTTCTTAATTAAACTTACATAGGCGCACTGCTTATAACAATACATCTTCAGTTAATATATTTATATGTTTTATTCTTTATCTTTATGGTTTACACTTTTCTCGAATAGGAGACTCATTCATATTAAGACACAAATCTTTCTGGTATAACTGAGAGATACCAGATTGCATTCTGGTAATCCATATTTAATGTATTAGTAAAAATAAAATTTATCGACAATTTTAATCCTTGATTTAGTACAATGTACCCAACATTAATTCTCTTAGGTACATTTACAAATTAATATATCCGTAAGAGTACCAAGGACTTGTCTCTCAAACTTATCAAGTTCAATATTGGGATTCAATTCCCAGATTCGATATCCAGTAGAGTAAAATTTGCAATTGGTTCCTATATCTTACTATCCATTTATTTGAGTTACACTAGTCAAAATAAGATTATGAATTTCCTACAAGTAATGACAATTTTGTATCAATGTTGATACAAAGGAATGGGTAATAAGATATAAAAACACGGTTTAAGTTAATAAACTTTCTATTATTTGGTCTGGTCCGGGGTCGTCACCAGTTCTTCGTTATACATTAAGTTGCTTAGCATGGTAAAATACAATGAGGCGTTAAATTATACATCACTATAAAAAAATTAAGACCTAGTATTTACCCGCGCCTTCATCTACATTGGATAGGTAACAAAGATTACAGTTATTTTGCCAAATTTAAAATCAGAGGTTTTTTCAGCAGGGTGATGGATTTTGTAGTATGGAAATACATGAATCCCTGATTTCAGGGAATGGGAATTTTCCCATAAAAAATCGAGATAAGTAATGTTACTAAAGTCATGTAACCTACAACAACTGTTCTGTTGAAGATTTTATCGATCAGTGACATCAGAATATATTTTTTTTCTACTTGGCCACTTTAAACCTTTCCCAAGGAACGTCCTGAGGGATTCCTGGGATATAAGTATCGCAGATTTTAGGTTCTGAAATTTGCTATCGATCAGCGAAAGCTACTAAACCTTATTATTTAACCTGTTGGAATCGGCTCAGTAGTTTTTATGTGAACCCCGAGCTAACAGACAAACAAAAGAATTCACTTTTACAATTTAATAATATTATACTCGTAGATAGATAAAAAAATTCTAAAAAAATTATATATGGACATACTAGTGCAACGCCATTTCATTTGGTCCAAATTGACATCTGATCTGTCAACAAAATCAACGGTCCTTGGATTCTCTTACACCAAATTTACATTATGCTCATTTCTATGGTAACAAGTAGGAAAGTAGCAAAAAATGGGTAATTCGAGTATCTGTTCGGAATTTAAAGCAAAGCCTTGTGACATTGTTTTCCACATTGCTAACGCTATTAAATAATCTCATTCCACCGCCGATTAATATGAAAAAGTAAGCTAGGTATATAATATACATTTTCCTAATTTCAAATGGAACAGCTTAAAGCAACGTTAAGAAAGTCTTCGAAACCGATGGTCACGGTTCCGTTTTGTTGGGTGTCGCGTGCCCGAAACGCTTCTGTGAACCGTTGTATTTGCACGCACAACACGATGAAGCTATCCACTGAAATCTTCCCTTCTTTTGGGTCATTTCTTTTGACCAAGAAGCTCACAAAATCTGGCGAAAAACGGAAACCCATTTGTGTCAACGCTGTAACCAAAGAAAATACCACCTTGTTACTACATATATATAGTAAATAATATACTATAAAGCTAGACTAGAAGTTGATGACGAATTCATGGAAGCTGAAATTATAGTCTATGGGCTATTATGGGCTAATTTTTGCCTTACAAAGTCAATAAAGCCTTTCTCCGAATGAAGTTGTAGGAAAACGTCGCGACTAATCCAGCTTATCGAGGTTACCGATGCCACCCCGCTTATTACAAGCGTGGTGGTTATTGTATATATCTTGTAATTCAACGCCCAAGCATCTTTATCCTAGACGTTCAGAACTCTAGAGTCCGCTTTCCTACATTTTATTCACAGTGGGAATCATTACGTTCACACTCATTCATTATAATCATGTGTTTTTCAACTTCTTTTGTAGCATCCGCTTCGGAGTTCAAACCCCGTTTTCCTACTTTGCTCCTTAATTGCGCACAATCTTCGGCATCGCTTCCTATAAAATCACTGGTAGACATATTATTATCACAGAGTCAATCGCAACATTTGTATGGTTGTGTCTAGTGTTTTTAATAGTACTTGTTTGTCTCGTTCATATCTATCTACCTTTCGAGAGTTCCTCTTCATCGATACACCCGGATTGGTCCAAATCGTAGGTCTTAAAAACAGCCAGCCATTGGTTTATGTATGTGTATAACTTATCAAATTCTTCCAGACTGATATGACCCGAGCGATCCTTATCGAACATTCCTGAAAATAATATTATTTTTGTAACGGTGCGATGGAACCTAGATGAACGCACTATTTTTTTAATTGGCAGTGTCTACTTATTGCATACAACCCATGGTGTATTGAATACCATGGATACTAGGATATCAACCCCAAGTTCTTCTAGCATATTATCGAGGTTTGGAGGGCTACCTCATTAACTGTCCTACCGTGATAACACTACTATGACTGTATTTATTCAGCTTATCATAAAAAAACAAACTTGCTGCGTCAATCTTAATTACATCCGTAGATATTGCGCAGCTATGTATTTGCTAATTATGAACGGTCATAAACTTTAGCGCCAACAATCTTCTTATATATAAAATTGAATCGCAAAATGTGTTGGTAAGCGCATAACTTGAGAACGACAACCGATTTTGATGAAATTTTGTGTGTGTGTTTGAGTGGGTCCGGGGATGGTTTGAATCCACAATTTGGAGCCTGTAGCTGGCGTTGAGGTCGGGTTCTATAATCCTCCTAATCACCGGGGGAGCGATTTTGGTGATTTTGTTTTTGTGTCATGAAACAGTCTTTTAGGAATTCAGAAAATCTGGCGGTACAAATTTCTCCGGGTCAGCTAGTATTAGAAAAAATAGTTTTAAATATTTCTTATATTAGCCTAGTATATAGTCTAGCTGGAATCAATTTTCAGTTGACTCAAACCCACTCACAACCAGTTACAGATGTGTGAAATTATATAATAATCAGGGAACGCACCCATACTACGTGACCCATTCAGGGTGGGAGGGGGTCTTTTTTATATACGTGGTCATCGACGCGGGGTACTGTGATTTTTTTTTGATAAACAGTAACCGACTTTACACTATAAACCAAAAAATAAATATTTAACCGACTCCTTTCTACAACGTCTTGAAGTCCGAATCCACAATTGACGGAGAAATCAAAGAACACACATTCACAAGGGAAAACACAGACGAATTGAGAACCTCTTTTTGGAAGTCAGTTAAAAATTGGGTTCGTTCCCTTACCTATCACATGTCATCCTGTTTCGCACACGATTCCTACCAATAAGTACGTTGCAATGTACAATTGATTTACTTTATCATTTATTAATTTAGATATACTTAATTTTAATATGCTTCTGCCATTAGATAGATACTATAGAATGAAATATAAGAGGATCTTACCAATCATCAAGAGACAAGCAGTATCCGAGAACGTCTGTCCTTGAGCGTTCACTAAGGCAGATTTCAATTCCGCAGCAGAAATGAATCCAGAGCGATCTTTATCTACTGCATAGAACCATTGCTGTACCTGGGGTGATATACCACCACCTGGGGCAATAGAAGGATAGGGGCCATGTCCAACTTCCAATTGCTGGCTTCCTGGAGCTGGCCCACCGTATCCTGGTTGACCGGTACCTGGCTGACCATAACCTGGCTAAAAACAAAAGTTTAAATATTGTTATGAAAAGTCGTGGTTGTTTAGTAGCTGATGTTTTAATGACGTGGGTTCAAATGATTAAATTGATTCATCGATTCGAATCAGGGCGAGGCCTTGGAACTTTCGAACAATTTTCCGATTTAATGTTGATTTTTTTACATTTACTTGTGCTGACGGTAAAGAATAACATGCGTGAAGTAATCTGCACGTCGAGACTACCGATTTGTGTCAACCGTCAACCTAAGTTGGATAAGCATCTGCCTTATTAGCTGAGAACACCTTAGAATTGTAATAATGTTTTACCAAAATACAAAAACTATAATCCACATACAAATTAAAATACCTATACGCTCTATTTTCTCGAACTCGTTTAGTAAGATGAGTTCAGTATTGGTTGTAGTTTTAAGACACATTTATACCTTTCTTTTTCCATGTTTATACCCTAAATTTATTTTTTATCCGTGCAGAAACGGAGAAAGAATACAATTTCCTGCGGCCGGGCGGCCTGTCGTAAGAGGCGATAAAACAACTCACAGCCAGGTGGTAGGGCATTTGCCCGGCTGGATGGCTACCACCCCTGGTCTAAAGTATGTCGCCATAACAAGCTTGAGTTGTGTTCCGGCATTACCAGGTTTCAGTCTCCCTTAGGAGAGCAGCAGCGCATTTGTAGCACCTTTGGACCTTTGTTGCAAATGTCCATAGGCGATGGTAACAGCTTTCCATCAAGTGGCCTGTCTGCTGAACTCATAAAAAAAAACAAGTTTGTACCTGTAGAGTCTAGGTGTGCATTTTATTGCTACTTTGTGGTTTTTTGAATGCTATGAAAATAAGAGTCGCCTATGCTTAAATCATACGGACATGTTATATCTCAATGCAATAAAATTCAATTATAAACCTTTGGCCACATCACATTATAATTCGCAAATCTATCTTGCTAAGTCAAACGACAAATCAAATTTTAAAATTTCAATGTAGTTTATTTAGTTTTAAAACAAATTCTATCAACGTGAAGGTCTCGTCGTGTCGCTCAAATAAAATTATAGGTATAATTTAATAATTATAAAATATTGTCATAGAATCAAGAAATAAATAATCAAACAAATCTAATTTTAGCCAATTTTTATTCTTTAAAGTATAAATAGTTACGATATTTACAAAGTATTTACGTTATATTATACATAAACAGTACAAACTGCATTGTTAGCCGAATCTTAGATTTAAACTTAAATAAATACATCACACTGGACTCTGTATTTTCAATTTTATCATCATTTTTGTATAGTTGAAGTTCAAATACAGGAAAGGAATTTAAATTTTAGATATTATATTTCATAAATATATTGAATTTATAAAAGCTGCCCTTTAACAAATACTAATAATAATTAAGAAATTCAGTTAGTCACAATTCCTGGCACATGAAATGCCCATTTGAGTATTACAAACTAAATCTGTTTTAATTAGCAACAGATAGCTGCATAATAGGGGATTTTTGTTCAAAATTGACCAATTAACCTTCTGTGGTAAATTGATAAATTGGCCATTTAGATAAACCACAAAACACCAAGGTTTACTCAAATTACATTAGTTCTGAAAGCCTCTCTGAAATTCCCCACGACCAGGGGATATCCAGATGTTAGCAGCTCTATTGTATAGATATAATTAATTTGAAATTAAATTAAGTATAAATTTTAAATACTAAGTAACTTTTAGCAGCGAAATATTGATGATCAAGCATATCAACAATTTCCAAATACTGACTAAGTAAATAAATACCCATATCTAATAAACCTTAAGTGATAATAATATACTTCAGAAACATCGACCGGCGATCAAACATCGTTAACTATTAGATTAGACAGTATAATATAAACAAAAGAGGTATAGTGCTTTGGGGTGATTCGGAAAATTGTTATTAGATATCTACTAAACTAAGCAATATGTATTGTTTGCTGTGATAACTTTGACTTAGAGGCTACTTTATTTACTTTCCTTGCTTCAATAGTCTGGTAAATTGTATTGGTATGTGCAAAAGACTAACCTCTTACAGACAAGTGACTTTTTCAACATTTAAGTTAATAATTGTTAAATTTAAAGAATTTGTTTTAGCTATACCATATATTATGATTTACTTTCACAGAGGTGTAAAATAAATAAGGGTGTTATGTAAAATAAGTTGCAGACTTCACTTCCAGCTTAATTATGTTACTTTACTTTTTTTCTCAGAATTACCCCAGTAATTACAAAATTATATTAACAATCTTAAATGTAATTAATATACTATTTATTATCGAAAATTATGAGGGAATAACCCCAAAACACTATAAATATTATATTCTTGTTATTATAATAAGTCCATAACATTCTAGGTTATATTTAGATAATTTGACTACATATTTTTTTGTATAAAATATGTAAGGCCATTGGAAAATCACAAAATGTGATAAGTAGCCTCTACTTATTCTCTCTTTTTATAGTCTTCCATAACATTTGTAATAAAATGATAGCAAATAAAAGTTTATCTAAATTGTAAATAAGTCATGAAGGTTATAATTATCCTTCTTTCAAAATGTGTAAAATGGCAAGCAATTGTATTAGCTGTCAATATTCTATTAGATGCACTATTATGTACTGTTCTTGCAATTCATAAAGGCGAGCGGGTTTTACTACAGGTGTAAAGCCTGAATTGCAAGAAGTATATCATTAAATTATTACAACTCCACTTTAATCCATATTCAATTAAACTTATATCATTCTAATCCCTATTTAATTTTTTACTTATATACATGAACTTAAATATAGTAATAAAGTCTGTTTTATTGTTACCTGTGCAATTGGTCGCAATATACAATTTTAAGGCATTTTTACAGAAAAAGCTTTATAAAATTGTCACAATTTAGCATTCAAAAGATTCTAAGTATTAATTTAGTAGTTACATTGTACATTGATATTATATTAGCATGGAAGAAAAATACTAAGAAGTGACATTTGCCGACACCCTGTCTGCAATCACCATTGATGCCAGGAGTCCAGTCCACAAAAAACAGCAAACAGAAAAAACACAAACATTTACTTTTGTAGTAAATAATGAGAAACTTGTATTTTGAGCTTTTAGAAAAATTAATTCACTACATTGCCCAAAATTGTGAAAATTAGATAAAGCTTTTGAATTATTATAACTATATTGATATAAGATAGGAAAGACTAAACTTTACCAACATTAAAGGTAGAGTAGAGGAAACATGAAATACATAATATTCTATAGTACTTGCTAAATTACTGATTAAAGAAAGTTTACAAATAATTAGGTACTTAGAGGTATTAGTAACCATTAGATTTGCTAACCCATTGATACAGAATTGGAAGGATAACAAAATATTAAATAATTAATTTATTATCTAGTTTTAAATATAAAAATAACAATGTAAAATACCTACTTAAACGACATTCAGTCTTTTACATCAAAACCAATACTGGCAAGTTTGTTACATTTTGTACTAAGCAATCAACTTTATAACATACCTTATTTTTAATGCATTTTCACCAATCACACTTTAATACTATATAAAAACAATTTTCACACAAAAACAATGGGTAATGATGATATTATTTCAGTGCATGTAAAGAACATGCACACACATGCATTAGTATAAAGAAAAAATGTCTTAATAAAGTGAACATTTGTCAATTTCAGTTTTTGATAGGTCGCAGAAGAAGAAAGACAAAATACTCTATTTATTCAACACACCAGTAGTACTAAAATTTGTGTAATAAGTGAAATGCAAATAAAATTCAAAATGATTTCTATGGTTTGATTTATGGATTAAATTATATTATACATGATTACTACTACTGTGACTAGAAAAGCTATAAGTAGCTGGTGTAACAGATGTATTTACACACACTTGAATAGATGGCTTAAATGATGAAGGAAGTAGTTTGTGTGCCTCTGGCACAGGTGAGTAGCTTCGGCAGGTGGCCGTCTCAAAGTGTGCCGGCTCAATTCTCTCAAAGCCAATAGGCACACCATCAAAGCTCGTTTGCTTCGCGGAGTCCCCTGTTCCACTATCTTTACATGATGAATGTTCTGATATATTGTCTGAGAACATTTGAGGAGATTCACTATCACTATGCACAACATGTGTCATTTTCATACTTTCGGTGGGAAATGAGCGCACAGCACTGGTCATACGTCGACGAGTATGATAAATAATAACTACCCAAATAACCGATGTCCCTACTGCACAACACACTACTGTTATTATAATAATTCCTGTCATATCTTTTTCATTCACCAAAATTGCTACAGGAGGCATCACACGCAGTTCAGTCATTTCTTTCTTAGTTCCCAATTCATTAGAAATCTCACATTCATAATGACCTGCATCACTTGCCTCTGCACTTATAATAACCAGCAACTGGTTTTCAGCAGTGAAATAATACCGATCTGATGGAACAACTGGTGTTCCACCTTTGAGCCACTTCAGAACAGGTTTAGGTGAACCTGATATCATACATGGTATCACAACTGAATCCCCACTGGTTACTTCTTTATTTTCCATAACTTTAACAAATGATGGCTCCTGTAATACTGTTAATGATGCATTGGCTATGATAGTGCCAGCGGGATTTTTAGCTGCACAACTGTAAATACCCATATCAGTAGTTTTAGCATTAACAATAAAAAACAGATGATCTGTAGGCATTACATTCATTCTACGCTCTCTAGCAGCTGGAAAATCATTGCCTCCATCTTTTTTCCATGATATTTCAGGAGGTGGATCACCAGTAGCAGCACAATTGAGAGTTACAGTATCTCCAGTTTTCACTGTAACATTTGTAGGTGTCTTGATAAATCTTGGAAATGTAACAATATTAACTTTTGCTTTTGTAGAATATGTTGTACCAAAGTTGTTAGTTACAACACATTGATACTTGCCAGAATCTGAGTGTGTAACATTTGGAATAACAAGAACTGATGTAGCTTTTGGCTGGTTACCTGTCAACATTGTAACATTCTCATAAACTGTGGGATTACTGACATTTCCATTATTTTTTCTCCATAGAAATGTCATATTATTAAAAGGGTTAGATGTTGCAGAACAAACTAAATTTGCAGATCGTCCTTTTATAGCCAAATGTGTTTTCGGATGTTCAACCACCTTGGGCTTGGGTGAATCACCACAATTATCTTCCTTGAGTTTGGTTACAGATATTCCTCTCACTTCAGCAGGATATGCACAGTTGGCAGTCACATACTTATATTCTGCCTTTTCTTTTATCCATTTTACAATCCATAACAAATTGCAATCACATAAAAGGGATGAAGAATTCAAATGTAATTTTCGCAATCTGGACATGGAATTAAAAGCATGTTGCTGTATTGATGTTATATTGTTTCCTTTTAAATCCAACTCAACAAGATTTTCGAGTCCTTCAAATGCTCTTGAATTTATTGACTTTATGTGATTTGAAGCCAAGCTAAAAGTTTCTAAATTCTGTAATTTAGAAAATGGCCCAGACATATCTTCTACAGTCCAAGATATTTTATTGTTATTTAAGTACAATGTTTGCAATTGTACCATATAGCTAAAAGCTTCTTGTGAAATGGAAGAGATATTATTATTGCTTAAATTAAGGCTGTGGAGATTGATAAGATGTTGAAAACTACGACCTTCAATTTCCATCAAATAGTTATGAGATAAGTCCAATATTTCTAAATTAGTACATAGTTCCCAACTACCAAGGTCAATTTCAGTGATCAAATTATTAGATAATGACAAAGTTATCAAAGATTCAAGCCCATACATCCAGCCCTTTGAGATACTTCTTATTTTATTATGATCTAATTGTAGTAAATTCACTGACTTAAATCCAAAAAAGGCACCATCCATTATATTGTCAATGTTGTTGTATCTCAGTTTCAAAGTGGTTAAATTTGACAAACCTTGGAAAAGCAATCCATTTATGACATGTAACTTGTTATGGTTCAGCTCCAATGTTCGGAGATTAGTTTGGTACATAAATAAGTGATTGGGGAGTGATTTTATTTCATTGCGATTTAGTTTTAAGACTTCTAAATTAGTCAAATTATTTAAAGCTCCTTCTTGTATTATCTTTATGTGATTATTGTTGAGATTAAAGATTCTTATTGAACTATTTTCCGGAAATCGACCTGCGTCTATTGATGCAATACTGTTTCTATTCATACTTATTTCTTGAATTTGCTCATGATGAAGGAGATTCGGTATTTCATGTAAGGCATTTTTGTCTAATTTTAATTCTTTTAGATGCACCAAATTGTCGAAACTTTGCGTTACGTTCTCATTGAATTTATTGTAGCTGAGATCTAATCGTTCCACCCACTTAGGAATTTTTGGCACAGCCACTAAATTCTTTTTCGAACAATCGACGTACTTCTCTAAACAATCACATTTTAAAGGACATTCAAAACTTTCGGCATTAATATACAAAAATATAGGCAGTGTTAGCGTAATAAACAAAAACAAATGTGAAGCTCCCATTTTCGTACGTTTGTTTAGCTGCCCAAATGTTAGATTCCACTCTTTGTTCTTACATAATTAAGGTTTATTAGCTTATTAATACACGAAACTTCATGAAAATATCACTTCACTTATTTTCACTTATAATAAAGTTCACATTTTATCGAAAATAAAAGCTTTAAGCTTAGAAAACAATATAATATAGCTTCGCCGATAAAACCGACGGCCATTTTCTTAAATTTTTTTTTTTTCAATAAATTCTGGCAGTGTTGCCAACACCCATTTACAAAACGCGACGTGCAACTGCAAAGGTTCATAAATGCTGTTTAATATCCGAGCGCTCCGTAAGTGAGCATGAGAGCAGTATGTAAGTAAGTAGTCACCCTCGCACTGCCCGTCTTTTGGCGCCCACACGAAATCTGACAAAAATCTGAGTATATGGCAGTCACAGCAACAATGGCAGATCGAGTATGTTTACATACTCGCGCTGTCCAATGGCAATGTATCTCGTCGTTTTCCTTCTAGAGAGTAAGCCCTGCTCCTGAGTATGTACTGCCTCTCATGTAAACTATACCTACTTCCGTGGTAGTGGCCACAGAAGTAGGTAATCAGGGGCAACAAACTCAGCGAAATAACCCTTTCTAGGAAAAATCCTGCTGAATCTTCAGGACAAAAATACTGAAGAATTTAATAAAGAAAGAATGCTGTCATTTTAATAAAAAATATATCAGTAGGTATTAGATAATTTTTATGTGCCCTAACTGCTTTAAACCACTGCCAGTAAAATTCCATGGGATTCCTGACAATAAAGTACCATAGATTGTAAGTCAGAAAAGGGGTTTGAGTAAAAGTGGCTTGATTTTTAAGTTTGCGGCCAGCGATTACATTTATACAGTAGATAGTATACAGTAATAGAAACACTTTTTGTTTTAACGTTTTTGTCTAACATACATCGGAGCCGAAATATGTGAAAAAATTGAACCAATTGAAACATAATTAGATTTTGGGTTTTCATGCACAAAACTTTTTAATCTTCAGTTTATTCGTTAGTAGTATTAGGGTAATAGTTCACTTTAATTAGATATGTTATATTATTTCAAAAGCCATGCACAAAAACATGAATCTTGCCACAAACAACCTTGCATGAAACTTGTACCGTAAAACGGGGTCGATAAGCACGTTTCGTAATTTTGGATTCGATTATCTTTAACTATTTTCATGTCTGAATAAACGCTTACATTATTTTTAAATGTGTCTTATCGTTAATTTTATCATTTTATAATAATTTCATTGCTTTAGTCATGCATTTAGAAATAAATTGACAAAATATAAAGGGAGTTGTTCGGAGGTTGGCATGATTTTTTTTATGAGCGGCCACTTTTTTAGATATTGCTATTTTATAGTTCTATACTTGAGATACAAGACAATTTAAAAAACTTGGTTGTGAGTTACATCAGAGCCGAACTATTTAAGAACAAAATCGTGCTGCGTGAAGGTTGTTGTTGTTGCAAGATTCATGTTTTTGTGCATGGCTATTGAAATAATATAACATATGTAATTAAAGTGAACTATTACCCTAATTGAACGTGTTTGTAATTAAAACATAGGTACTTATACACATAATAAAAAGTAGTTGTTCTTATAATTAGATTTAATACACAAAACCTTTTTACAATTATTTTTATTAATCCACTAGTTACATCCTATATATCTCTAATCATACGCGAAAAAAAGAAAACTAAATAAAACGCTCACTATAATGACATTAAATGTGCACTTTATTTAGTTTTCGATATCGGGTTCTTCATACGCTTCGTTCTCTACATCATGCCTGATTATTGTATCTAGGAACTGAGCAGGAGAAGACAAATGGTTTTGGTGCAAACCCCATCCCAAATACCACACGATTGACATGACATAGGAACAACAACCTAATGTACGTTTTCCAACAATGCAAGAGCAATAATGACCTAAAATAGCATCCCGACTCTGAAGCCCTCCTTCCCACAAAATATAGACATAATAAGTTCGGCTCGAAACATGCTTCGATTGGATTCTTCCTCTCAAAGCCATGGGTCGTTACAATCTAACTCAAGTTTTGTGAAATCTTCCAGGTTAGGTTCTTCAAATATTTCAATTAAATAGGTTCTGTTTTTTATGTGTTCACCATAATAGTGCTTGCTCTACTTGATATGTGCCCAGGGCATAAATGATCATGATCATCATTTCTTAAATCTGGAAACTCATCTCCGTCAAGATCAGCGGCATTTAAAGACTGAAAATGAGCCAGTCTTCTGTTTAGATTATTTTCTAACACATATTTACTCAAGCGATTTTGATTACCAAACGAAATATTGTATACTATCTATAAATGTATAAATGTAATCGCTGGCCGCAAACTTAAAAAATCAAGCCACTTTTAACCAAACCCTAGTGTGTCTAATCACCCCATGAATTCTATTAACCCCGTTTTACAGTACTTTAAGTTCATGCAGCACAATTTTGATCTTAAATATCTCGGCTCCGATATAACTTAGGACCAAGTTTTTTAATATTCTTGTATCTCAAGTATAGAACTAGTAAATAGCAATAGTTAAAAAAGTGGCTGCTCATAAAAAAAAATCAAGCCAACCTCCGACCAAATTTACCCAAACCCCTTTGCTAATGATGATTTAATGTCATCGTTGTAGTTTGTTTTAAGGTTTTAAACATTTACTTACCGTAAGGCAAACCTGACTTTGCATAAGTTAACAAATGAGTTAACTTCCTAAACTGGCAAATTAAATCTATATTATCATTTGGATATAAATTCGCCAGATAAGTAATGCAGTTGTTGATAAGTGTGTTCCTGACTTACCGATTGTTCATTTGCTTTACTATTGGTTCTAATGTGACATATGCTCGATGCAAGTAATGTCAAAATTCAACCAAGATAAGGTTAGTGATGGAATAGTAAGATATAGAACCACCCAAAAATGGTTGTCTGTCTGAACATAGATAGGGGTTCAACTCACCAGTTCTGCAAGTTAACATATCAACTAATGTAAAAGAGTCACACGAAACAGATGCTGAATTTTATAATATTAAAATTAGCCATATTTTATCAATAAGAAATTATAGTGCTAATTTCTTATTGATAAAATATGGCTAATTTTAATGCTAAGTTGTTTGAAATATCTGTGGCTGGCAAAAATATATAGTCAAGGTGAGGACGTCTGTCAGTGAGGGAAATCAGAACACCTGTTATTTGTGAAAATCCTATCATTTTCATGTTTAAATAGCTAGGATGTCGACAAATCAATGAGTAAAGCTAAAACATCGTTTAACTCTCTGTTTGATTTATAGTTGGTGTTAAAATTTTTTTTACAGTAAGGAATGATAGGTGTACATACATACTATACCCACCTTGACTATACATTTTTTAAAAAGAAAAATCTAATATTCAAAATAGCAATGTTATTTTGACTTATTTTTATCATAATTCAACAGAATGTATAAAATTATGCATATACGAAGTTGGATATATAACTAGTAACTAAATTTTATGTAAGACTAGTGCAGCCCAGCAGGCATTGTCCTGTCCTGAAAAAATAAAAATGTAGGACCTGATTCTCATGCCTTCTAGGGGTTCCAATTGTGAATCTTAACCATTCCCTAGTTGTTTTCGTACAGCTTAGCTCATCAGGATTTTGTATCTTTATTCTGTGAAAACTATTATACTCTCCTCCATAATTCTATTTCTCAGGAAAAAATATTCTTTGTTGATTTGTAATTAAAAGTACATATAGGTATACTAGTAGAGGTATTTCATCACACATTATTTGGTCTTAAGACTGTTTTTTAATTAATATATAAGTATGAACTTTCACACACAACTTACATATTAGTGTTAATGTATTGTGATCAAACAATATCAATATTCAGTACCCATGCACAAATTGATAAATATAGATAATGTATTGATATTGAATATTAATATAGTGCAATACTAGTGGTTTGCAACTAATTTTAAAAATATTTACCACTTGCTATTTTTAATTATTAGGGCATAGGTTAAGTTACCCAGGGTATGGGTTAATAGTCTGTGTTGAGGGCAAACTCTTACCCCAAAGAGTATTAATTCATACATATTACATTTGATTAAATTGAAAAATTACACTTATTTTTGCTTTGAGAATTTTAGAATGTCAAGTCAATTAAACTAATTTAAAACACTTACATATGCCATAATTTTCTTGAATCTGAAGCAACCTGAAAGTTAAGTGTCAGATGAAGCTTTAATTTTCATGATCTTCTCGTAGAATGAGTGAAATTTAGTTAATAAAGATGAAAAACTTCGAAATTTTGTAAACTATAGTACTATACTCAACGTAATTTTATGCCAAGAGGTAAAATTTCGTTTAAATATAAAGGTTCAAGACAGCATAAAAATAGTAAAAGATCTTTAAATACCTGTTTAATAAGAATAATAACTTAATAAGTAATTCAAGTTTAGAAAGAAAGCGAAACTATAATAAATAAAATTTTTGATGACTTTGACAACAGTCATCAAAAATTGACTGATTGTGTCTATGTCAATCATATCAAAGTGGTCCGAGTTTTTGGCGGGGCCTGAAAGGAGAGGTTGTGCTGTGCACTTTTACTTTATGAAAATGTGTAAAATTACTCTAAAATGAACAATAGTTGTAGGATATTGATAGTTTTTGAGTAGTAGTTATGTGTTTTGTGAAAATGTGAACTGTATAGTCAAATGTGGCCTTTTGAGTTGTCACAAGAACTCCGTTGAATGGCACTAGCTGGTTACCTACAGTTCAGCTGTGCTACACATACGCTGAAAATGAAGAAAAAAAAATTTTCTAAACTAAGATCTGGCTTAAAGGCCTAGCTGCCAAGCCATAAATCTAAATACAAAATAAAAATATCAAAGTCGTGCGTTGAGTTTTTGGCGGGAACTGAAAGGAAATTAAAACGTTGTGCTGTGCAGTTTTATTTTTTAAAATGAACATAGTTGTACGATATTGATAGTTTTTGAGTAGTAATTATGCGTTTCTGTGAGCAATATGAACTGATAGAGTCAAATGTTGACGTTTGAGTTTTCACAAGAATTCTGTTCAATGGCGTCAGTTGTAGCCTAAAATACAACTGCGCTGTTTTACGAAAACTTTACATCAGAATAGGCTATGAGGACTAAGATTCCTGTGCCTGCCTTTGATGCGAATTCTACTTCTACTACTACTACTAAGTCATTATTACTTAGCTCAGAGTTAAGGGGCCCGTTCAGTACGAGTATCTTGCATGGCAGCCTGCCTAGCAATCCGCTAATGTAGCAGCCTTTATTGGGTTCGGCAACATAGAGCAGGATGCCTCTCGAGTCCTGCAAGCTCCGTTCACTGATCACTGTGGGATTGACATGCAGGATAAGAATAGTCTTCTATTAATATATGTATTTTTGCTAAAAATTTTGAACTTCTCGACTGTTTAGTAAAATGCGTAGTAAAATGTGCTTTTTCAAGCTGCTACAATTTGAATAAATGAACTGTAATTCTGTATTCTATAATAATCTATGAACCAGAAACATTTTTCTACGAACTATAGTATTATCTATATCAACGAAGACACGTCAATTTTCGACTTTTCTTCAAAATAATCAAAATATTGTTATTAGATTCTAGTTTTTATTTAAAGAAATGGAATCTTATGAAAGTGTATTGCTTGTTAAAAATGAGGTGTTTGTATTTAAAATACCCCCCAGAACTTCAAACAGGGGTTATAGGTAAATTTTAAATCATAGGTGTATATTTTTTTCATCGAACAAAACTAAAAGTTGTTGTTTTGCAGGGCAGCTGACTGGAATTTACAGGAGCCACAATGGACTGGGCGTATGAGGTTAGTCGCGAAAGGAGAAGAACTGATTATGAAACTAGAAGACAAAAGTACTGGAGACTTGTTTGCAAAATGCCCAATTGACAAGTATCCTGGAGTGGCTCTTGAATCTGTTACCGACAGCTCTCGTTACTTTGTCGTCAAAATTCAAGATGATAATGGTACGTTTGTACCAATTAATAGTATTTACTAATTAATAAACTCATGATATTTTGTTAAAAGATTTAGATAAATTGTAATGTTCTTGGAAATGATTGTGAATTTAACACTTATCCATTTCAGGGCGTAGTGCTTACATTGGCTTAGGTTTTGGGGATCGTTCAGACTCATTTGATCTAAATGTTGCCCTTCAAGACCATTTCAAGTGGTTGAGAAAGGAGCAAGAGGAGCAGATACCGCAACAGCAGCTAGACCTTGGTTTTAAGGATGGGGAAACCATTAAAATCAACATGAAAATTACTGTAAGTTTTGTTTATTTAAATTTCATTGTTTTATGTAGGAAATTGTATTCTTTGTCTGTTCCTGCAAGGGTAAAAATTAATAGTCTTACCCTACATTTGTAAATTTTTTCTAATAAACACATGAACAAAGTAACTGTAAGACTATGTGTAGATTTCTAGTTAGCCAGTGGTATTATACAAGTATTTTATTATTTTTTTATAAAATAAAATAAAAAACTGTACAAGTAGTCAGAGAAATACCAAAATCATTGTGAATTTGAATTTTTTTGGCCTCTACATATTAAAACAGTGGTAACAATTATATAGTGAAGTGTTATACATACAAAATGTGTCTGACAGTTTTCACTATAGTTTGCATGTAAGTGCCAGTTACTGCCTGAGGTACATACCTCAGGCAGTAACTGGCACTTACAGTATGGCAGGATGTTGGAGGTAAATAAATGTTAAACTGGCCAAGACTATTGTCTATTGCCATGACTGGTTTCCCGGTTAGATCGGGAAATTGCTAGTCTATTCCTAACATACATGAGATATAATAACTCAAGAGGTAAAATAAAAACTGCCAGACCTCAAAACACTGAGCTCTTTCTGCGGGCACAGGAACCTTAAACCAATTTGACTAAAATTTTCTTTTTATTTTATCTCCCACTCATTTTAATATTAGGAATATGCTATTGTTATTTATTCATCCTTCTTCAAAAGCTTCTAATAATCTGATGTTTTTTTTAAACGAATTAACCTCTTATTCTATTCTTTGTTAGTCATGACTCCAATGGTGTATGCGGGCATGATTTTGCCAATGTTGGATTGACTATGTAAAGACTGACAGGTGTAGGGTGATCAGATATTAAATTGTAGTAACAACTATAAGTGGTGAAATATGAAAGTGAAGAACTTTTCTGGTAATCTAAGGACAACAGAACAACAATTGTATTAAACTCACTACAATATTAATAAATATCATTAATCTATACAAAATATATACAAATTTAGTATGGACAGGAGTTAACAGGTAATTGACATTCGCAGGATGATGACATCCTGAAAGTAATATATCATAGAGTAATTTTAATTAATTAATTCTAGTAATTTTAGAGCAGTGAAAGAATTATGTTCCACTGTTCCTTCCACATTTGCACAAAGAGTCATTGAGTGAACTTAATTTTGGTAAGAAGGTAAGAGAGCATACATGTCCAAAATGAAGGTGTATGGTAGATGTAATTTTTATAGGTAAGAATCTGGTGGAAAAACCTAGGTGTGGAAAGAACTTTGGGGTCGAAGGGAACCATAATATTTACCGACTGACTAGACTGCAGCCATTGTTGATTCCACTGTTCCTACATTTGAGACAAGTGAGCAGAGAAATGTGAACTTAGAGAAACAGCTTATTTAGAACAGTTAGGTATTAATAAATTTCATAAATATGAATATGGATCTATCAGTAGGAAATATAATGTTGTACCCAAATCCATTTTCTTTTTTAAGTTATGGTTTAGCATTAGCCTTGGACAACATTTCTATGGGGCACCCTCTACATTATGATTCATAATTGTGAAATAAAAAAAAACTAGGCACCTTAAGTTTCACCATCTTGGTGTTTCACATGCCTTTGCCTTTTATTCAAAAGGTGGCTGACATTCCTTCTTGTGCTCATCTCCCCATGTTTGGCTCCTTTGAGCGGTGCCTACCGGGGTTGCTCTAACACCGCTGCTACCAGCTGATTTGGTTATAAAAACTTGTTCTAGAAAAAAGACGGCAGTGAGGCAAGTAAACCTAGACGTGGTGTAGGCGCCGGCGGTGGGGGCCTCCTCCCACCCCCGCCAGGAGGCTCTCGGCTGCCGCCACCACCGTCTCCGCAACACGCGCCCTCACCATCAGCTACTGTAGCACCCGGTGCCAACTCTGAGTGGGGGGACTTTAACTCTGCCAGGTGATGCTCCAGATTCCAGATTTCTATTGCGATTATAACTAATATTTAAGACCCACATTGACCGAAGATAAGTGTTACTTTTTAGTAGAGTGCCCAGGGAAAAAAGCTGAAAGAATATCATCAGGACATCATTTTAATGAAATTGGTTCATGTAATAGCAAAATGGTAATAATATATTGTCTGTAGGATGATACTAGAATGCTATACAACTTAATTAAGATCTATATTAGAACTGTTATATTTGGCCATAGTTAAAAGTAAACATATGGATATATTCGAGATAAAATAAGTATATAATAGAAGTTCAAGACAAGTAAAACGACAAGCACTACTAGCAGAGTAATATACAGATGATTACAAAAATAAACGATAATAATTCATTAGTAGCTAATATTTCAATTATAATTCGGTAGTTGACAATTTTTGAGAAACAGGTTTATTTTGAGCCTTATGGTCTATTTTAGCAAAAATATTAATATTTCAGCAAAAAAACAACATTAACATGTTTAATTTAGCAATTTTATAAATAATTTTGACATTTCGTCACAACAACGTCACAGTGTGCAAAACAAACATCTGTTTCATTGAAGTGTTATCTGAGAAGTTATTGATAACTTGTTGTGTTTTGCACACTATGACGTCACGCGCTCAGATCGGCGTTCATTGTCACGTGACTACTGACTGCAATATAACGATTTTATATCGCAAAAATACCAATTAATATTTAATATTTTAGTTAAAACAATTTATTTTTGTCATATTTAGATCGTAATCTACGATATATATTAAAATCAGCCTATATTTTTCATACTGTCTACTACCGAATTTGCTTAAAACATGATCTATAATAATTAAGTGATATTGTTTCTTCAGTGTGATCATTATTTTAAAATATACATTGATAATGTTAATTATGTTGCAGTGCTCCGAGCCAGCCGCCCGTGACTCCAGCAAACCAGCAAAACTGGGTACAGTTTTGAAAAGTACTCATAGTATGTTTATTGTGATTTGGTGTCTGCAATGTATGGAGAGTTGCACAATACTTAAAGTTACTTAATAAGTTATTAATAAATCATATTATTAATTCATTTTATTTACAATTTTTTCTAAGGCAGTTTTATGTTGATATGGGCATAGCTTTTTTGGGTAGGCTTGTGGCTTGCTCAGTCAATGGCCTCTGTGTTAATTCTCTTTAATTCACTTCTTAATTTTTAAATAGGAGCTGTGTACTTGTTTCTAGATTAGTGAAAGGCCTTTAAATAGTAAAACGTTTATGATTTGAAGTAGATTGTTTAGGATCTCCACATGAACACTATGTTTTCAATTTACTCTTAAGGTTCATTTAACAGTATTTAAATAAAACATTGCTATATAATAAAATCTTTTATAAGTCATTTTTGGCTGTTTCTAAGATTTGACTTCCTGTTCAAACATTCCATTGGTTTGCATGTTTGCTGCCATTGCTTCAAGATGTCTAGGATTCCCAAATCTTGGTTCAAAGACAATTAAACGGCGCATCTTATACCGTGCTAGTCCCTAAGGTAGCACATAAATATAATGGCAGAAACACCTTGTAAACTCTACATATTTCCTTTATTTTAGCTCTCGTTCTCTTTCTTGTTGCAGCGTGATGCGAGAATATTACTTTCTAATAATAAAATATTCCGCGGGTCAAATCCAAAATTATAATGCTGTTTAACTGACTGACAAATAAATTATTTAAATGAATTGATTTAATACATGAAATTGCACATTTTGGATTAGAATAGTTCAGTGGCATCTGTGTTTTATTCTCTTGATATGGGATGAAATCTTAGTATGGATATAAACGCCTTAGGCAGTTTTTTTTGTTTTATGTGCACCTTGTTTACAGTTGTTGCTCTCGCACTGACAGCGGTTAGAATATTGCGGGGAATCTCTATCTATACTTACAGGTAGCTAACAATGCATGAATGTGTATTATCACCATGTGAAACTTATCAAACCTTCGACAAGCTTAGGCATACCACCTATTGCTTGCTGTTGGCATAGGGCTCCCAAATTTCCGCTATATACTTGGTATATATCCTTAGAATGTTTGCATCCTGATGGCTCTGGCTAATAAGTTATCTGAGTACTCAGACTGTGCTAAAATATTGTTTTTTTTAAATTCTGCAATAGAAGAACCGTAACAAAACTTAAAGGCTGCAAAACATGACTTGCTTTCATTTGTGTTTTAATTTTTAGTAAAATTATGTTTAGAATCTTACTATTACAGTTCATCAATAATAATACGTTAGGGAATTTAAATCTGCCACTCTTGTAGAATCGTGTTCTTTAATCTAGTGAGTTTCTAAATAGTATACCTAGTTACTATCAGATGAAGGAGCTACTTTTACAAATTCATAATATGTGTGTTAATATTCAATATCTAATTAATAGACGCCTTTTTGTAACAACGATGTAATGTTTCTCGAAAATGCTACTTTACTAAAAGATACTTTGAAAATTTACAGAAAATATGACAGTCGTATGTCTATCTTCCATAGACTTGTTCTTACTCACTATAAAATGACAATGTTTTGTATAAATTTGAATTGATCCTGGCAGTTTCGATGATAAAATATAAAATGCAAATTTTTCGAGATATCAAATAATTCCCAATTGTACAAGTGGAAATTTCAGACGATGAGTTCAGTACACAGTATGGATTTCTGTGTAAGGCTTTGCAAAAGTGGCATTTTCTCCCCTCATAGGTATATGGTATTTGTTGTATTTTGCTTGCTCGTATTAAAACATACTTACATAGTAATTGATGTCTACATTACTTTGAATACTTAGTTAAGAATAAAAAACTGATTTAGCTCAAAAATTGTTGATCATGTTTTTTATAATTAAGAAATGAGGAGGGACTTATCAACTTATACCAGCGCCCTTGTTATTTATCAGTACATAACGTAGTAGATTGTATTACCATAGTTATATTATGATGTTATATACATGTATATTAGATACCAGATCACAAGTTGAATAATACGAAATATTATTAATCATCAATATAATATATTATCTTATCTGTATATGTTGTACCACATATTTATATTTATGTGTAGTGTTAGAATATTCGACTCTACATCAATGTTGTTACTGTATGTTGTTGAAAACGCATGTCATAGAGAAAGTTATTAAGTAATTATTTGTGGCAAATTGTACTGAAGCATCATAGACACGCGTAATGGGCAATTCAGTAAACTTGTGCCTGTAGTAAAAAGGTTAAGTTTTGATTGAAGACGAGTTATAGAAATCTGATAGACGTTATCTATTATTTTGCGTACCGTAATTTTAATTACGTTACTTCCGCTAAGTAATACTACTTTCTAATTATATTTAACCGTTAACTGCAATTGCGAAATCTTAAGGAACTACCAAGTAAGTAAACGTTGAAAATCAGGGTTTGGAAATAATATGAGTAAATTGTAAAGAACGATGATGTTAATGCATATATGAAGTTTTCGTTGTCTCAAAATGGGCACGAAATGTGTTAGTTTGAATGTTATATGTATGTTGTTGGTTTGTTGGCCCAACGCTAATTTAGTTGATCTGTGAAACAGGATACTGCTTTTGGATTTTTAAACGCATACCTACAAAGAGATCAGAAAAATCTTAATCATTTCATGAAAACTAATTAAACATGTCTTAAGTGTATTAAATGTATTTTTTAAATTTCCTTTGTCATAATTTTGGTTTCCTTCACTCGTGTTCGTTGCCACGAGTTCTTTTACCAGTTTTTCCTAAAGGTCGATTTTTTATTACTAACTAAAAGTGATATTATAAAATTCAACATAAAAAAATTAAAATAACATTTACGAGAATAAAACACTGATTAACTTTTACGTTCAGTTGGATTACAATTTATTTGATTTATAATTTTTATATTATTATTGAAAAGTCGTCCTTTAAGGTACAAAGTACAAAGATATTAAAACGCAGTTCATTTTTCCGTAATCCTGAATCTCATCTTTAATGAGTATAGATCCTAAATTATTAGACAGACCAGCCCTCAAAAGAACATGGACTACGAGGATTACTTACTCGTCTCGTACCAACATCATACATTTAATTTTATGAAAACATTTATACCTAAATTAATAAGCATTATCCATAGATGTATGTTATTATATCTACTGATAGAATTTTCATTTTTTGTGTTTAACGTTAAAAGATTTTAACAGTAATGTAAAGCTGTTCCATTGGTGTGTCTATGGATTGCTTTAATCTTAACATATGAAATATTATGTACAAATATTCATATTTTTCAGCTTGTTATTGTAAGTAGTTCTGTATTTTGGCATTCTCAAGAGATGTACAAATATAATAAAAGTTTTTAGTTATTAATCTGCATCTTGTTGTTTAATTTTTTGCTTAAAGAGACTAAAGTTATTTAGGAATTCAAATAGATGGTTTCAGAATCGAAAGTTGACGGGCTAAACTCGAACTTACGTTTTTAAGCTTATTATAAGTCAAAAAGAAGTAAAGGGGTTTTAATGTCTAGAGGCGGTTTGGATATTATAGAAAGGTAACATAGGGGAAAAAATGTTGAACAATGTAAAAGATTTCTTATTTTTCTGATTGAAAGTAACTTGGCCACCATACTACCTTAAGCAACGGAAGAATATAGTAAGACTTAAATAAAATTTTTTTTTAACAAAAATTGGTTTGAAGTAGAACCGTTGAGTAGTTATAGGGTTTTTCGTTTAAATGTTTTTTATAGAGAGATATATATAATTGAGAATTGCGATATATATAAATGAGTGTCCAATCTTTGATTGACAATTGGACGTTCATTAATTCCACGTAACTCTTCACCATGAGGAACTTTCTGTTACGTAATGGATGATTGTCAATTGTTATGTGCTTTCCTATGCGACGATTTTCTTTAGGTATTTTAAAACTAAACAAATTAATATGTCCATACTGAAGGGACTATCTTGGAGATCTAAGGGGCCATGCATTAATTACGACCCAGGTGGGGGGGGGGGGTGTGTGTGTATTGGTTTGACGAAGTCGTTCACTTGTCGTTCACTTTTCTTGTGACTTTCGAAAAACTGAACCGTTGGCAAAGTTTTCTTCTTGTTAATTTGTTTCCTTAACAAACTCAATTTTTTTTTTTTTTACATAGACTACAAATAGTGGCAGTGATACCCAGTCACGTGGAGAGCAGAGGTATAGATAACAACACTACGTTTTAACGGTTTTAAGCGCGGTAATAAACGTAGTTTTATTTTGTATACGAGTACAAGGCGCAAACAGTTAAGAAAATATTAGCAGAGGCATAGTTCGATACAAACTTAAGTTTGCCTCCATTAATGTCAGCTCGGTACATCGCGCATTCCGATGCGCTGAACATGATTTTAGGTATTAGAGGGACGAGGTATCCTCGCTCGCTTCCTCGTTTACGGGATTTCCCCGGCGCTCGGCTCACTGGCTTCAGTAGCGCTTTCGGAGATACCAATTCTATTAAACAACTTCTGGCGCAAAATCTTACACTTTTTGTAATATGCACACATTGATATATAAAAAATCCAAGATGCACAAACAACGCCTCAAAACCGTCCTCATAAAATGAGCGCAACATTCTAAATAGTGCGCTCATTTCAAATAGTCTCGCGTCGGCCACGTCTAGGTGCACTCGTTAAAAATGCCGAAGTGTTCTCTCACAAATTGCAAGAATATTACGTCAAAAAGGATGAGATATCATATTTTCGGTAAGTAAAAGAGTTTACTGATTAGTTTTTGTTGTTTTTATGCCTGAATATAGGAAGCAATATGTGTTTTTAATTTAATTTGTCTAAAAACTTCACTCAACGGTCGCATAACAAAAATTACCCTGTTCTTGTCAATGGACTCCACTTTTTTGTTGTGTTTATTTTTTTGGTCACCCTCGCTTATAGACGTTTGCAACACCAAAGGGCGAAACCCACGCATTGCCAGCCCTTATGATGGCATGAATAGAATGGGATGGGATATGTGATTGGAATAGAGGGAGGGAGAAATGGGCCATCGGAACTTACTCATCGTCCAAAACACGATTAGCTCAGGGCTAATCGTTTTACGCCTATATTTAGCGAGAGCATGGTATCGCACCGATCGAGCCGGCCCTAAGAACATCGATAAACTCACATTAAATATATAAATTGTGCAACTGCAGCGCATAGTTTCATTTTGTCTCATACTTGCCAGCTTTTCTTTGTCTTAAATCCAAAGAAAATACTTGACTCACATGCTTAGTGCAGTAATAGAAAAAAATAATCTCGTTGGTCTACAAAGCCATGTGTTTCTCGTGGCGTGAAATTGAAACTGTCTCGTTTCGCAGATGGTTTTTGTGGCAAATTCACTTTTATCTCTTCGGATAATAATACACATTAAATATAATGTGTTGTACATTATAAATTTTATTTTTTGTTAACGCGATTTTTAGTTCATTTACTTCTTTCCTTACATTATATTTTGTAATATAAGTAAGTATCTACTCTATTTACTAACATTGATTCTATATAAATATAGGCATCTATAACTAATGACTGTTTCAACTATCTTGATTACTTTATAATAGTCATAATGACACACGGACGAGCATTAGGCACTATCAATGTATGTGGTCAGCTTTTAAAAGAGTGCCTACTGTGCTTCAACTTGCGCTAATATATTTAATTAATAAAATTGAAAAATCAATCGAATTAAGAAAAACTAAAAAATATTATTTACAACGGATCAAGATATGAAACAGACTTAAGTAGGTATGTAGTTTATATTAAACCTCAAATAACACACGCAAACAGCCTTTTGTGTCAATAAAACGTATCTTTGTCATTTATTTTTCAATTTCGAAAAATAAAATGAATCCACGGAAAGCAGATTAAGAAAACGTTTCATATCTACCTTAGTGCTAACGAACGTCTACTTACTTGAATTTTATCCACGGAACTCTAAAATACAAGTAAATTCAAGTGATTGATATAATATTCCATATCTCAAACATATTTACTCGACGATACATGACCAAACAGTGCTGTAAATAGGCTTTTGCGCCCTATGCGAGCTTTTATAACTGCGCCCTTGTTTTTTTTTCCAGATATAGTTGCCCTAGCTAGAGCAATGCTATGTATAGGCCTACTTTAGTTCATTCAGGGTGATACAATAACGCACAAGGTTCTTGTTGTTGGTGGACCAATTATAATAATAATTAATAACTTTTTTTAAAACTAGAACACAAATATAATTTTGTTTAATTTAACATATGTTTTTGATGATACTGACATCTAGGTACGTATATGTTAGAATCGAGCACTTGGGGCGTAGCGGGAAATTATCAGGAGTAAATCGAAAAAATAATAGTCCTGCTTTGTCTGGTCATTCTTGCGCCCAGAGTGTACGCCCTGTGCCTGGACACCGGTTGCACCGCCCTATTTACGGCACTGTGAGCAAACCTCTTTCTTTCCTCGTAAAGTTTTTTTATTACTTTGAATTCTTTGGTATTTTCACCCCATAGTTCGAAAGTAAAAAAGGAGGAGAATGAGGATACGTACTTGATTAATGCATTTGGTTCCAAGTGAGTGTTTGATTAAGTCCAATTTTTCATGACCTGTCTAATGTTAGCTCACACTTATATAGTTAGTCAATTGTAGCAACCCCTAAGAGCATTCGTTATATCATTTGTTAATATTTGTATAGTATGTACCTGTTACCGTTTTAAAAATAAATAAGTTCACTTCAGTACTCGACAGTGATTACTAAGCTCAGTCGCCTGAGGTAGCATTTAACTATCTCTCACTGCTTTAACTTAATAGCTCTGGGACAGAAAAATGCCGAATTGTGATCATGAGAGTACCCATGGTCCTTCATGGTCTCTACAATATTCTCCAAGTAAATGATTGTTTATCGGAAACCTGAAAAGGAATACCTGCATAAACGGTTGGCTTTGAGCTGTTAATACTTCATTTATTCCATACCCTCCATCCCTTCCTAAAGGCTAGCTTTTCCCTTAGTGTAGTACAAATATCTACAGGCGATGAAAAGCACTTTCCATTGTCTATGTGCGCCATGTCCTTGTTTGCTAGTTTCGCAATAAAAATAAGAAATAATAATCTCCGATTATATCAACGTTCTTTTACTTAATATAAAGATCACTAATATATAATATATACAGTATACAATGGCAACAATAGTAAAGAATCTGTGAAAAACTCGACATAGAAATTCCATTATCGTGAATTAACGCATTGTAAGCTATGAACGCGAATAGCATTTTAATTGAATTTCAGGTCAGCTAATACGCGATTCAGATGTTGAGTGCATAGAGATGTATGAAATAAATACTTGTTAGAAAAGTTTTTTACAGTTAGCTCATGTAGAATTTGAATACCTACCTATCCAGGTGTCCCGATATTTTTTTATATTTCGCTTTTATAACTATAATTCTTAAAATGTATATAGATTATTATTTATTTTCGCTTTTAAACTGCTCAAGTATTGAAGTGCTATGAAAGCTTCAATACGTATCCATCTATCTTTAACAATAATAATAAATAAAGGATACCGCAGGAGGGCTTTATGGCGAAACCTTAAGTGAGTAGCGATACCCATTGTACCAGACTCCGGGGGCCTAGGCAAGGCCTCCGTACTTGGGTTAAATAGCCGGCATGGAGTGGAGATAGTAAGAGCTAAGACTGAGCTCCTGGGGTGGAAATGATAAACAGCCTAACGTCAGAAGTAGCTGCAGTGAACCTACAGCCCATCTCTGCACACCCCTTAGCCACTCATACCCATGTTGCTCCTCGACAATCTTGTACGGCATTTTTTGGGACCTATGCAGGTAGTGTCGTGACACTGTCATACCTTTGTTCTCATTGTCCATATTAGTCCTACACGGACCGCGGCTTTATTCTTGGTACATTTTTAAATGGTGTAGACAAGGATAATCGTCGCTCAGTGTCACGCCACATTTACATTACATTTGTCAAGGGGACGTGTTAGCGGTGTTGGCGTTTCCATGGTACCACAAGCCCTCCAAAAATCCGGGCCATTATTATGGCCCATGGACTCGAGAGACATACGATACAAGCAATTTATTTTTTCATCAGACAATGCTGGACCGAGAAATCATGTACACCGGTAGCAAGAAATTTAAAGAAAGGATCCCACTGCGTGTCTTATATTTCCGCCATTTTTATTTGTGTATCTCTGAAGACCACAGGCCATAAAAATAGACTGGCCTTTCGAGGAATTGCGTGGGGCTATCGGAAGGCCAACACGTAAAGGCCCTTTAACAAATTTGATATAACGTGGCGCGACATTCATCGGCGATTATCCCTGTCTACACCATATAAAAAGCCCCCAAGGACAAGCCCTGGTCAGCGTAGTCCTATTGTAGGAAATGAGAACAAAAGGTACCCGGTTATTCGGATGAACTGTTTGTGGAATTAGTGATCTGGGCTATGGCGACTATGGCGTTTTACGGCGCAATATTTAGCGAACATGGAATAAATGTATAGGCCTCAAAAGAAAGCCGTACAAATTGGCGAAAGGCAACATAGGTGTGAGTGGCTAAGGGGTGTGGAGAGATGGGTTGCAGGTTCACCGACGCTGCTTCTGACGCTATGCCATTTATCATTTGTTTTGTTTGTAATGGTGTACAATAAAGTGTTATCTATCTATCTATCACTTCAACCCCTGGAGTTTGAGTTTTAGCTCTAGCGATCTCCTTTTCGTGCCGAGTGGCTAAAGCAAGTACGAAAGCAGGTTCCTTGCCTTGGTCCCCGGAGTCAGGTATGAGGTGTCGCTACTCACTAAGGCTTCATCACAAAGCCCCTCGGGTCCATTATTTTTACCGACTTCAAAAAAGGAGGAGGCTCTCAATTCGTCTATACGTTGATTTTTTTTCTAGTTCGTCACTTGATTTCTTCGTCAATTGTGAACCGTTTTTACAAATTAATTTTTTAATCAAAAGGTTATACTCCCACATTGGTCCCATTTTCACCATGTCAGGATGTAATGAGTGAATTCCAAGGAATTCTAGAAATCTTCGAAAATTGATAACAGACATCTTCATAACACGATATTTCCATCAATTCTAAACCACTATTATTTTTTTTCTTTACTCATAAGAATATACACCCGAGGTGTTCCCATGAGTACCAAGTCAGGATCTGACGAGTGGATCGCAGGGCTATTGAACACAACTTTTGTTGACGATCGTCAAAACCGAAGAGTGAGATAGTAACCTTGTATTCGCTTGCCAGTAGTAGAATTTCGACAGGCACTTAATATGTTATTTCTACAGCTATTCAAGTGCTTGCGCAAATAAATAATAAAAAAAAAATAAATAATAAAAATAATATATTTTTGTAACAAAAATGAAACAGTATTCAAAGTAGAAAGCGAGAAATAAATATTTAACCGCCAACAACTTCTTGAAGTCGGTACCAAGTAGAACATTATATTTTTTTTCAGTAATGATTGCTTATAAATGTATACGTAAAATGCAGAATAATTCATCTTTTTAATGACAAGATAAAAAAAGTTTATTTTTGTCTATTTTTTTGAGCTACAGGAAGCTGAAAACTTATCAAATCCTCATATCCGTCTGCCCATGTGTCTTTTCATGTGCTGAATTTTTTCTCAGAAGCCACTGAGTCCACATATACCTTGTTTTATCTTACGAGTAAAGAAATAGCTATTTTTTAGTGACAAAAATTTTGAACGTTTTGAAAATAATTAGAGCTCGGTTTGAGCGAAGTCTGTACAGTAAGTTTGTGATAAAGATTCTCCTTCTTTTAAAGATTCCGTAGCCAAAAGATAACTGAAGCAAATAGTTATCTTTCATCATTTCTACAGACCCCTCATTTTGCGCGTTCTGACAGCCACTTGGCCGACTTTATTGATGTTTATGGAGGCATAGAGTTAGGATTATTGCACCTTAAGTTTTGACGCCTAAGTACGCGTTGGGTTTTATGTTGTCGTAAATATTCGGCGTTAAGTATATTTAGCAGTTTAGCCGCTTTCGATCCTTGAAGGTTTAGCGAAATTGGTCTGGTTCTGAATGTAAACTGTTCAATATTTTCAGTATTTATTTTCTTGGTTATTTTATAAAATCAATGTTGTAACATTTCAATACTTATTCATGCATTTAGTAGCCCTAAATGCATGAAAATAAAATCCTTAATGATCGAATAAGTATTGAAATTTTCTTACCTGTTTTTGGATATGTTTTACGAATGAATACAAAGTTCCAATAATACAAGTGTCAAGTACAATTGAAACACTGAAGGCTAATCTATATAAGTCCTCAACTCCAAATAGCCTCCCGATGTTACAATGGTCAAGCGGCGAGGTCAAGTGCCTCTATATCCCAGAACCTGAAATGGCTGCTTCCGACAGGTAATTTGATCGCTTTTCCAGTTATTGATTTATTCAGAATAATAACTCTTATCTGTTATCTCATCGAATCGAATAGCCTATATGTAGGCAATGACTTTTATTACTTTATTAAATCAAAGCATTTCATAAAATGGGAACTTTTTATTAAATAATATTCGAATATTACACATTACATAACGAATATTTTCTGTGTGAATAATATCTCAGCTCTTCACCGAAATATATCAACTAACTTGAAAGTGAGTGTAATATAATTTAGGGGTCCAAAATATGCTATGGCTGAAGGCGAACAGGGACCTGTGGCACCTATTTATATAGGTGCTTGTGAAACTTAGGTACTTACGAAATACTTACTTTAATTTCTCTTTTAAAATATTATAACTTTGCTTTTGATTTATTTAAAAATGTTTTTTAAAACTATTCAGAGATAAGCGTCCAAGCAGTCTGAGGCCAGGGTCCATCCCTCCCATAAACTTACGATCTTCCTCTGGATCGGTCGGTCTATCTTGATATCAGCAATCTACGTTTATACTAAAAACATTCTGAACAATTTATTAAAAATATATATTATTGCTACTGTAATTTTTATTCTGGAGTGTGTACTCTTTAGAATAAGGACAATGTTATGAAATAACTTGTGACAGAAATTGACGAGTGTTATCACTACATGTCAAGATTTCACTAAGAAACAACAGGTTCCACTGAAGCTTTCTGACTGTACCCCTGTCAATAATATCTAAGGACCTTAGAACAATAAATTTAGTTCTTTGTCTGAGGTAAGGAGAGGTTTGCATAAACTTGCTTCTATATTCCTATATTTAAAGACTTTAAATTAAGGTGACCAACTATTTTTTGTTCAAAAAGAGTACACTTTGCAAGTATTTCATAGATTAACAAAAAGAAGAAAAAACGATAAAAACTTTATTTTCTTTTAAAAACATACTTTTGTCCGGAGTGGGTTTTTTTGCTAAATGGGGATGTTCGTCTAATAATGTGGCCACATCCAACAACTTTCATTTTGCATATTAAATTTGACTGTTAAGATGGCAGATAATGTTTTTACAGAAAGTTGCGACTTCTCACTGCTCCAATAATCATTCTCTAGTGAAAATATCCTTTCAACAGCAGCATTAGTGCCTGGACAACATAAGGAAATTTCTATTATAACTTTTAAATTTTCATGTGGGATATGTTCTACTCTAAAATACCGAAAGATTTCTACCTATCTTTTTTCACGTTCTATTTTCTCAACGTTCTTTATGAGTACTTTCAGAGTACAGGATTTGAAAAGCGTACGTTTTGCGAAAAAAGAGTACAAAACTCAGTAAATGAGTACACTTGGTTACATTATTAAATAGATATTGTGAACTGTAGCTGAAACATAACCAAGTTAAATAGATTATTTTAATCGATTTCAAATCGACTAATTTCATACATAGTATACGTAAGAACCTCTTAATTTTATATGTACTGTTAATAACATTAGTTCCAAGTAGTGCCACCTATTATTGTACTTTTATAATATTTACGGGTGACTGTTTTTATTAATCAGATATAAAACCTAACAGGCGTAGTGACAAAAGATCAGCTTCTAGACCCACACTAAAAGCTCCTACGATCAAACGTCGTCCTCGCAATATCCTCATTGATGGGCCAGACAAAATCATCCAAATCCTTGCAATAATGAACCCCCCAGGCTCACAACATCAGCCTGGCATAATAGACGCAGACTGAACAGATGCCGGAGAGCCCCCAGCACCGGTCCACCCACACAAAGTTAAACGCACCAATCAATGTTGCCGAAGAGTTTCTACCGCCGCTTCTTTTCTACCAGATGTAAAACATTGTGATCACTTCAGCCTGTTGGCTTAGCTCATTCATCATTCCGCTTTTTACGGCTTAATCTGACACAGTCGTTCCCCCGCAGCGGTCGAGCCGAGGTCGAATCTCACAGGAGGTACCTCCTTGAGCGCGCTGCTCCCGGGTGAACGCCTCCGCTCCCACGAAGTTGGAAAGCCCACCAATCCCGGTATCGTTGAAACAGCAATCTGCGTCTATTCAGCTGGATCCTGCACAAAGAGATAACGAAAGATCGTTCTCGCTTAGACTTTGGTCGGATCCAGTAGATACAGTAGCTCTTAGGGAGGCTAATTATTGTGCGAGATTCATTACTTATAATTATATGTACCTACTTTAGATCGGTATTATTTGTTCGGATGTCAAATAAAAGAGTTCTCAAAGTTCTTCCAGTTTTGTTATTTAAATCCCACACTAACAGTACCTATATTTATTAGGAATTAGGTGCTGTAACAGTAGCGCGGGTGCACTTTAGATAAATAAAAAACGAAAGATCAAAAGCTTCAATTAAAATGACTAGATGTATAAGTTAGTTTAGAGGCAAATAATGCCTTTCCATCGTGACTCATTTATTACCATTCCCAGTTGCTCGTTGTAAATACTGATTAAACAGTCTAAAATTTGTTCAGGATTGCTCATAATTACATTACGTTCGTAACTAAATAACACTTACCGCAATAAATACTTCTCTTATCCTTCAGGCATAGGAACAAACCCACGTAATGAAAATTTATGACAGCGCCTCGTTATTTAATTACAATTATAATTAAACTTTTAATTTTGTGTTCGTAAATGATAAGCTAATTTCATGGTAAAGATGGATGTTTATTCTCATACCAATAAGGAGAACAAGTCTATTCGAGAGAACTTAAGAGGTTGTATAAACATTATTAGGATATCAAGGTACTTATGGTAATCAGATATTAGAGTGTGCGTGATGCCAAAGTTGGGTATAATTGCATGGGACCAGATTCGTCTTTACCTGGGGGTGCAAAGGACTGTGTCACCATGCGTAATCTGCTAGATTTTAAAATTACTTCAACATTACATTCATTAAACTGATCCTGATGATATAGACGAGGAATGTCTACTTAATAAATTACAATGATGATATTTTATATTAATTTATAATTATAAATAAATGAATATAAAGTATATCTAGTTTATTTTAAGTATTTAGTAATTTAGTTTTATTTTCAAGTTGGCAAAGATTGATTTTATTTAGATTTAAAAATACACTTTATCAAAATGAATCATTGACTCTTCAGGTGATCAGAGGCCTGGTGCTGACCTTGGGCAACGGATCAGTACGGCCAGCAGTGTGGGTACCTTTCCCACAGAAGACGGTGATCTTGCCACAATATTCTACTTATAGTCTTGAAGGACTGTAGGTAGAATACAATAAGTTAAGTTTTCTTTTATTGTATACGGTTGTATGCAATTTTATAATTATTTTGTGAGTAAATTGTGAAAAGACACTTGAAAAGTATGGGCAATGTCGAACGTGACTTTGTAAACGTGGCTTTATTCTGTGTACCAAAATGCATGATCGCTATATGTTCATACAAGTGTATGCTACAACACCAATAAAATATCGACACTGTAAAGTTTGTAGGTCACAGTTTGTTGGGAATGTATTCTAGGTCGAAAATTAATCCGTGGTTTTAACGAAAATACTACGGAACACGGTTATGGCTTGATTACTCTTCACCTAAAAGCAATGTATTGTTAAACTTTTTACTATACGCATAGCGCAGCTCACGTTTTGACATCTCAAAAACTCTTTTTCAAAGGGCGATAATGTTTTCACAAAAATATTTTGTTGAAGTTGAAGTAACCTAGTAGGTACAATACTAGGTTACTTCATGTGTTTTCGGACTGATACATTTTTTCTTATGTCTGTTCATTATACATACATACATACATAACTTCACGCCAGGTCCCTTGTGGGGTAGGCACGAACAACAGAGCGCCATCAGGCTTATTATTACACATCTCACTGTTCATTATAAATCTACCTATGTTTAATTGATTTAGAAAAAAGATGATATTAAACAATGAACTAAGATATTTTTTGAATGATAAAAGTTTAATAAAATAAATAGTTTTAAGTAATAAATTGCCAATAATCAAATTTTAAAAATAATAATAATAACCGGTAACCTGGACCTTAAGCCCCGCTGCCAGCAGACATCAACTATTATATTTTATTAAATGTCTATTTTTATAAATATATACTACGATTCGCCCGTGACTTCATCCACGCTGGACGAAATAAGCTTATTACGTGTGATACTTAACAGAACTTGAAACCGCTCCCGGAGAAAATCACACAAGATTCCTGGAATATAAATAGTATCACACAGAATCAGTGAAAATCAGAATCCAATTTTCTTTCAACGTGCCACATTAAACCGTTTCGAAGAAAGTTCCAGTAGGATGAAGTACTTACCGCAGATTTTAAGACCGAGAATTTGCCATTGATCAGTGAAACCGCATCCAAATCTGCCTAGCAGTTTTTTCGTGAATCTCGAAGAAACAGACACAACACAAAAATTAAAAAAATACAAAAGACTACCCTTTTACAATTTTATAATAATATAGATATCTATCTATACTTATATGTATTTAAGAAAAATGAAAGAGAATATATTTTACATGTGGAATAATAACAATAATCCGCAGACAAACACAATGTATATCTCCAAGCTAAATAATTTCATGGATAATATACAACGGACCACTCTGGGGTCAATCTAGACACGCAGACAATAGTAAATAGCAGAAAGTTGCTTACCATTCTAGGAATCGAACTCGGAGCCTTTACGTTGTAGTGAGGGTCGGCCGGCAGAGGCTTAGTCCGATCAACCACAAGGAACGTCAAATTTAAAAATATGATCTGATTCCATATTTCTAAAATAAGGAATCAGAACCTATTAGAGTTAAGTACAAATTTTCGCTGAACCATTGTCGTGTGAAATAATGAATTTGTTTTTGGTACAGGGATAATAACGATTTTCCAAGTGGCTGGATAAAATAATGAGCTTCAGAGCAGTACAGATTTTGCCGTCAATTCAATTTATCGTTTTTCACATTGCCTGATTGATTCAAATTTCCCGTCGCTCGAGAATTGTATTATTCGTAAGCGAGCAATGATGATGAAGCGTAAATTGACACAATCGCTAATGTTGCCACTTACGTAAACCCCGAATATTTTACGGCTGTCGTTCCAAATAACGGTCGTATAACATTACATACGTTTATTATGGCTAATGTTCTTTTATATTACTCATTTAAAGTAAATGAGAAAAGAAAATAGGTAGTTAAATATTTAGACAATTTTCGTTTTGTGACATTCATACTTATACATAATATTTATTATATGCAAAATTAGCCGTATTTTCTCGTTGTAATTTGAATTCAATTTTTCATTGCAATTAACGCAACTATAATTCGCAATGATGACGACTGGATCGTTTAAGACATTTAAGATATAAATTGTGGACACAAAGTGTGTGTTTCAAATGTATCAAACTGGATTACTTCAAGTCACTTTGATATCAGTATTTTTAATCTTATAGGCATATTGTTGTGCTCATAATTATCATCTGTACCTAAATGTTGACTTCTACCAAAGCTTAGCTTTAAGTCCTTACCTATATCTGCTTCTCACGAATGCGTTGACTGCAAATATACAGGACACGCACAGGTTAACACTTCAATACAAATTGAGTAGGGGTGGTAAGCGTTAGAGGACGTTGACTTGAAAACCAACAGGACCAAAACTAATCGTATTCTTCGATTTCCGTCCCACCTTTAGTGCTGTGCCTTTTAATCTACAGTTAGCTACCATATAACCCTAAATTTAGATAAAATGATTCACTACTGCAGAATAACATTTTATCAGATTTGTTGCCATTTAGTTTAATTCAAATGAAACAGGTAATCTATGGACTCCTTTTATAAACACATAAGTAAGCCGGTTGCCCTTCATAATTTATAAAAGTATAGAATAGAAAAAGATATATAGCGGCAGCGACCTTCTTTAGGTGATTGTGGAACTTTCTAGGCCGTTAATAGTACTAAGACGAGTTTTTGCTATTCATTACAAAATTGAATACTTTCGTTACACTACATTTGTAGATTAAACACGTGGGTCTTAATAAAATTTTCCCTAAAATGTCGGCGGGCCGTCACTACACGACTAGATTAATGGCCGAATGTAATTTCATGTTATGTCTGTCCTTCATTGTGCTGCTATATATATAATTGTAGCATGCAGTAAACAAATAGAAAATTGATTTAAAATTAGATAGAGCAAAGCAAGTACAAGAAAAGTGTTTTCATAAAGATATAAGTAATATTATTTTTAAATAATGCAATATCAGTCAGAATTAGTGTTCAGTAATAAAGTATTATGTTAAAATAAGTGCAAGCTATTATACCCTGATAAACTTGTGCGTCAGGAGTGTGAAAATAAAAAATATGTCTAGCCCGTGTTATTAGCCTGATCGGTACTGATAAATGATACAGAATATACTGCTGGTGTATTGTCAGCCTTTTTGTCTACTGATTTAAATGTTTGCTTTAATAGAACGTAGAAGTTCCTTGTTCAGTTCCCGGGAGTTATGTACTCTTGTCTATGCTTCTGGAATGAGCCCCAGAGATGATCTATTAAAACAAACTTTCATTTAAAGCATTTAAGCTTAAACTCACTCGAACTCAAACTCTCGAGGAGGAAAATTCACATTTCACTTTTCACGACTTTTGAATTTAAAATTATTTACGCTATTAACTTAATAAAATAGTCATAACAAGAATAATAAATGTCGTGTGACTGCGGTAGACTCCACATTAATAAGCAATCTGTAGGATTCAATTGTGAAATACAAATATTCAAAACTGGCGTAGTTTGCATGTATGAAGGGTTAATAGGTAATAATAATAATCTTAGTTCTGATTATAATTATAAACGATATAGATTACATTTTTCTCTAAAAAATTAAAACATAAAGCAGAACCTTCTACACAGTTATTAAACAGAATAAAACGTGCGTCTAAAATCGCACCTGTAAACCGCTTTAAAACAAAAGGCCATTAAAATGTCATCTACGTTTTTATATGTACCAGTTACTTTTAATGTTTCTATGTCATGTTGAATTTATGTACGCTGCCAGTGTACTGGGAAATTCATGATAAAAATTCTGGCAAAACATTCTTGCTCTCACACCGTGCGGGTTAACAAAGACTGATATAACGACACTGGATGGCGATTAAGTGGACTGTATTTAAAAGGTAATGTAGATAAAGCAAGAATGTCCGAAATTAAAAATGAAATGCGGTAGCTGGTAGGACCCTAGTCTCTTACTTCCTTCTAATTATATTCTTCATCTCTATATACAGGGTGCGCCAGAGAAACTTACTTATTTGAAAGGTCAATAAAAAAAAAGTACTTCAGTTATTGTTTTAATTTTTTTTTTATTTGAGAATACAATATCCCAATTTTTTTTATGCAGTCTTAAAAATGACATCGGATAAATGGCGACCCCATTGCGCATACACTGATGAAGTCGATTTTTCAAATTCGTATCCACTCTTCGCAGCATATCAATCGGTATGTTGGCAATGGCGTCGCGAATGTTGTTCTTGAGGTGTGCTATGGTCCGTGGTCGATCGACATAAACCAGGGATTTCAAATAACCCTATAAAAAGAAATCGCATGGAGTCAAATCTGGAGAGCGTGCCGGCCATTGGAGATCGCCTCTGAGAGAGATGAGGCGGTCGGGGAAATGTTGTCGCAACAAATTCATTGAGTCTCGTGCTGTGTGTGTTGTGGCTCCATCTTGCTGAAACCACACGTTCCTAACCTTCATTTCTTCGAGTCTTGGAAGAAAAAATTCCTCGATCATGTTCAACGCCGGGGAGAACGCACAACTGACTGCCTCACTCTTTCGATATTTTCCGGAGTTCTGATGGTCCGTTGAAGTCCATTTCTGGGTTTAGCGACACTTCCACACTCCCGAAATGAGTTAACCCACGACAGAATCGAATTACGGCCAGGAACGAGTCTGTGAGGAGGAATTTCAAAGCGAGCGCGGAAGGCACGTTGCGTAGCAACAAGTGAGCGACCGTTAGAAAAGAAGCTCTCAACTGCGAAGGCCCGCTGCTCTCTAGACCAGAGCATGATGGCAACTGACTGGAGGGAGAAACAAACTTGGGAACTTCCCCCTCCAGATGCGCCCCCTCTTGCCCCTCTACCAGCCCAACTCACCGCGCGGGAATTTTTTCAAATAAGTAAGTTTCTCTGGCGCACCCCGTATTATATATTATTATGTGGCGGTTTAACCGTATTTTTTTATTGACATTATGTATTTTAATTTATAAGTGTTAAAAGGGCGAATTAGTGCGGTCCAAAGTATAGATGTCATAGAGATAATTCCGACAAGCATGTGCAGGAATTAGGTACTCTTGTGTTAATTTAAACATTATTCGCAGGTATTAGATGAAAAAGAACATTTGTGAGCCCAAAACTAAAACTGAAGATTCAACGCTAAACAGAAGGTAATATAAATCATAAATTTATTTATTTATTTTATTTTATTTGGGTGGTTAACAGCTGAAGTCTTACAAACTAAAGTTTTACAAACTAACATTACAGAGATAACTAAAGAACTGCTATTCATAAACCTCCACAGACGGCAGAGAAATAAAGATAAAGTAAAAATTAAGTAATTTTAGAAGAAGATAACAATAATACGAAATTTTTGTGACCAGTAAACTAATTATTATTATTAAAATAGACTTTGATTAAATTTGCATTTACGGATGCTAGACTATCCACAAACAAGTCAATGTCTACATAAATCGACTTGCTGAGTTTGTTGAATTCATTCACTGTTCTAACAAAAAATGAGAGTATCCTAATAAATAAATAAATAATTGGCAGACAAACACACATATCGTATATCCCCAAATTTAGCAAGTTACGCTTGTATTATATACAACGGACTACTCTGGGGTCGATCCCCGACACCCAGACCATAGTAAATAACGGACAAAATACGTTTCCGAAATTTACTATACCAGGAGTCGAACCCGGAGCCTCTGCGTTGCAGTGAGGTCGGCTAAGGCTTAGCCCGCTCAACCACAGAGGCCGTCCAATATGGTCCAGTGATATATTAGAATTAGGTTGAAAATGACATTTGTTATCATATAACCTTGGCATAGAACTCCGAACACATAATTAAGTTAAATATGATAATGACTTTGGGTTTAATTCACTTTAATGTTTCACGACATTGGGAGTACGCGTTCATTTTCAAAGTGTACCCAGTCAAGATTAATATTAAGGGTCCTATTTGCGTAATAGTTCCTTAGACAATTCTAAACTCCCTAAATCACAGAGTAATGTACACAAGTTTCAGTTTCTTCCGCCCCTCAGAACTTGTCTCTATTAATTTAACAATGTAATTTCATATATTGTTGGCAAACTTGTGAAAATAGAACTTAATAAGCGCACAATTAATAGTTAAACGAAGATTAATTCGTTCAGTGATGAAACATTAGAGATAAATTGAAATTTAGCAATTAGTTAAAATTTAACACAAGTATTTGTGTAGTTGAGAACAAAGTCACGTATTCATTAATGCATTTTAGGTTGTTCTTTAATGGGATGGTGCTGCTAAGGCCGGTGAATAATGTTTTTAGTTTCAGTTTTGTTAATATGATTTGTGTCTCTGCTCCATTTGGGATAATGTTAGTAAGTGAAATCAAATGTGTCTTGTTTATAGTGTTAAAAACAAAGCCGTTATTATAAGTTATATTAGGGTATATAAAATATAGTTAGGTACAAACGTAGTCTGTCAATGTCATTAATAACAGTATCTAGTCACAAATGACGGATACGACGGAACGAAAATTATTAATACAAAAATGAATAATAAACATTTTCTAATTTTTTCAACGGGGTTCTATTCTAAAGCCTTTCAAGAATTGCTCCAAGAAAGGAAAAAAAATCTTAAATTTATAGTTTAACAATTATCACATTTGCAATGTTCATGTTCAAGCAAAATTTTTTTATTAATTAACTATTGCATAACTAAATGAAAAATTGTTATAAAAAAATTTTTCAAGCAGATTATTGTTCATTCATCTATTCAGTTAGTGCCTGAATTTTTTCAATTTTTTATTTTCATATTTCGTATGTTTAAATAATATTTATTCATTAAAGGGCCGATGTGGGTGTGGCTTGCGTAAGCCAGAGTACCCGTTTTCGGCCGTATTTTCATCCCTCTGGGAAAATTATAAATATTGATCTTACAGTTTCGGGAGTTAAGACTTTTTTTAAGAAATTTCCTCTTCTTTTCGACTCTTTGTTCAAATTTGAAAAATCTTTATTACTTTTCGAGATATTTGCAAAAAACTAAACCCCCTTTTTTTTAGTAAATTGTTAATTTTACAATTTTTGCAAGCGGAACTTATTTTTTTTCAAAAATCATCTAGATGCCATTCCGAATCGAATGACATCTCATTTATAATTTTCGGAGACTGCTGAAAAAAGTTGGTCCAAAAGGCACTTGTTTACCAGTCTATACGTGACGATGGCATGATACCGGACGGAATGTCACTCGTCCCGTAGCATTTGCTACTGTGGGATTCGCCTTGCGATGACACACTAGCGGCACGGCACGACACTGACGACACGGCTGTGAACTATATCAAAAAGTATTAACATATCTAAAACTGTACGTCTGTAATTAAAGCATATGAGTCTTTGTGAAGTAGAGCTGTCTTTATAGGAGTTGGGTGGGACTTTTACGACTAAGATAGTTAATATGATTGTAAAAAATTCTTCAGCCTTCTTAGCGTTGTCGGGAAAATGTATGCTAAAGTGTTAATTGAACGGGTATTGAAAGTAACAGAAGAGAAAGTATGGGATGTACAAGCGGGTTTTCGACAGGGAGTGGGATGTGTGGACCAAATCTTTACCTTACGGTGCATAACTGAAAAGTTTTTGGCCAAAGGTCAAAATGTGTATTGTGCATTTAAAGATTTGGAGAAAGTTTATGATAGAGTGATAAGGAGTGAACTGTGGTCAGCGCTAGCTAAGTATGGGATAACAGACAACCTGATACGATCACTGAAGTCCCTCTATAGCGATTCCAGTGCTTGTGTTAGGGTAAACGGCGCCTACACTGAATGGTTTAGCATTGAAAAAGGTGTTAGACAGGGCTGTGTAGCGTCGCCGTGGCTGTTCAACCTATTCTTAGACAGTTGCTTGGACGATTTGAAAGAAAGTGAAAGTGGTTTAAGAATGAATGGGTTACTTATCAAATGTCTACTCTACGCCGATGATCAAGTTATACTTGCGTCATCGGAAACGGAGTTACAGGAGATGGTAACAATTATGAATGAGTCTTTTGAGAGAAAGGGTATGAAAATTAATGTGAACAAGACGAAAGTTCTGGTGTTTGAAAGAGATGAAAGAATGACAAGTTGTTATATACAGATAGGAAATCAAAAGTTAGAACAAGTTAGTGAATTTGTTTACTTAGGCTGCATGTTTACCAGAGACGGAAAGCATGAAAGGGATATTGAAAGGAGAGTTATGGCAGGTAATAGGGTGAATGGAGCGCTAAATTCTTTTATGAATAGCCAGAAAGTGTCTGTAAAGGCACGTTTGGCTGTCCATAAAGGAGTGTTGGTGCCGACCCTGATGTATGGTAGTGAAAGTTGGGTATGGCAGAAGAAGCATGAAAGTAGGATAAACGCAGTTGAAATGAGAGCTTTGAGAAGTATATGTGCGCTTAGCTTGAATGATAGGATAAGAAACAGTGTGCTAAGGGAACAATGTGGTTTGAAAGAAGATGTAATAACAAGAGTTGAAAAAGGAATATTAAGGTGGTTTGGGCATGTAGAGAGGATGGATGAAAATAGAATCACAAAACAGGTATATGACAGTATTGTCAATGGTAGAGCTGTTGCCGGTAGACCGAGACGAACATACCATGAACAAATATCAGAACTGTTAAAAAAAGGTCAGGTAAAAAGCATTTCAAATAAACGCGCATGTATGAAGAGGTTAATGAAAGTAGACGAAGCGAAAGTTGTTTGTCAGGATCGTCGCAAGTGGAGATCCATAGTCTCTGCCTACCCCCATGGGAAACAGGCGTGATTTTATGTATGTATGTATGTATGTAAAAATTCTTTGTATTCTCTCTAAGCGTTCTTTGTAAATTACATATTGTGGAGACCATATATGACTTGCGTATTCCAAAATACTAATAACAAAAGAATAGTAAACCGATTTAATAACTATCAACTCATGGAAATAAAAACGAATTTACGGACATTTCTAGTCATACATTTTCAAGGTTCTGTAGTCAGTGGCGAAAACGGGAACCCTTATTATATCGTCCTGTCCGTTTTGTACGTATCTCGTAGATTTTTATGAACTGCTACACAATGGTATAAGGAAATTATGGAAATAAAAATATTTAAGGTGACACGCAATACCTGTAACTGAAAAACGAAAACAAGACAGATCCATTTCGTAAAGTATATCATTAGATAGTTGTAGATAAGTTATAAAGGTATTATAAGTACTTATTGCGTAGAAACATATAATACATTTCAATGATTCTCAGGCCACGAGTCAAGTCTGACTCGACTATGCTTTACATAATTCTTTTGTTTTATAGTTGAAGTACAGCAGTCACGCTGATGTTCCTATTTGACGAAAGCGGTTAGCGTCGCCTATGAACGTTTGTAACACCAGAGATTTCACCAATACGCTGCCAGTCTTGAATGTTACGACACCGATTTTGTAACAAACTAAAGTTGTAGAACTACAAAAACACGCTCCAAAGAAAATTCACTATTTATTTTATTCATTTATTTATTTGGTTCGTTTACAGTTACTACACCATAACATTGTAGGAGACAATTTAAATATTTAATACTAATCGTGTAATTTTAAAGACATGAGATATGCTAGTCACATGTTTTACTATGCAGTGAACATTTATCCTTACTTAACAATCTTTTATTCTATATCATGGACTGATACGCACTTGGTCGGTTATATTTATGTATTATTTTACAAAGAACATCTCAAATCGGTTTACCAGCAAATTGTTCTTGGATTAATGATTGGCAACCAAGGCCAGGTCTTCAAATAGTTATTGTATTTCGTTATTCGTATGTAGTCTTTGGATATACACTGTTTTATTCGGTTGATATTATCTCAATCTACTTAAGTTAGACTAAACCTGTCTGTTATTCTAAGCCCTTGCTAACATATTGAATCCAGGATCGAAACATGAGATCGTTTACGAGCCGGCGCTGAATACAAATTGTGCCGAACTGACGTAATGAAAATGAATTTTATCTATCAAACTGATTGCAGTGGAGTGAGTATCGAACCGAATGTATTTCCCTCGTTGATGGTTTTCATCCACGAATCAATTTACATACATATTCCACTTATTATTTTAGTGCAATTATTATTATAAGTTCTGGTTAAATTTGACATTATTGAAAACGGTCGCAAAAGTTTGGTTACCTATATCAAAAAAGAGATTGATGGACTCTGAGAAGGACGAAATGATTATTTGTGGCGTGACGAAGGATGTATGCCAGAATAGAGGAGTAGAGAAGGAACAAACATATTGTGTCGACCCTAAATAACTAGGAGAAAGGAAAACTATAAAAACTAATATATTTCCTTTAAATTCAATCCGACAGATTCCTTGAAATCAAAGAAGTACCTTTGTAAATAAGAACATCATTGGAATATTTGAGTTAAATTATTTCAGTAAAAGATTATTCCTGTCTAATGTCTGGGAAACGTGCATTTGAAATTGGTAGTAAAAACATATAAATTAGTTTCAATAAGATCTTTCAGTGGTTTTAGAGAAATATCTTAGTTTTAACGTTCATCGCACGTATAGTAGAACCCTTCATATATGTAGATGGAACGCATTTGGTTGATTTATTGCGTTTCAAAAAAGATTTGTCCAAGTAACGTTAAAAGTAAATTTCGTTTGTACTTGTAATATTAAAATTTTATTACTGAATATAGAAGCAGATTCAAATTTAAAATAGACAGGATCACTTTTTAATTCTTAATCATATAACAACATACATTTAATATGATACACAGGTGATTCTATACGCTGTCTAATCCCTGATCAACAATAAAGCCAATATTGATTGAGTAATCCATTTAGACGCTAATTACTGTACGAACATAATTACTGGAAATTAATTAAACAGAGTGAAATTTATTCATGTTCGCATAGTCCAGGTTTCTGGTTACAATCTTAATGTATTGTATTTTAACGTAAGTGCGTTTGTTTCTAACCGTAACTACGATAATCTTAATTATTGGGATTCACTTTTAATGAACAGGCAACTCGTAATTAAATCTGAACATTGTGGCACGACAGCAGCATGTACCTATGTAGCGAAAAGAGATATGTATCAGACTGTAGTCAACAAAAACGTGTAAAACAATCAATCACAAAGTCTCGTCACATACCTACTTCGCGTCTGTTTCAATGTAATGTAATTATCCGACAGACAAATGTTTGCTCGCTTAACATCTGTAAAATGAAACGCTTTTGTACTTTTATATATATAACTAATATGTACCTACAATATTTTCATTGCACAGTTCTCCTTAAATTATTGTAATTCAAACATTCATGTCATATTATTACGAATATTAGCCTCACTATCCTTCAACATAACAAGTTAGAAGTTAATTTAAGTGTGGTCGTTTTCTTCTTCATCTTATGTACCTACGTTTAATTGCAATGTTGATCCGTCATTTATTTTGTTATTTTTTTGAACTTTTGTCTACAGACTCTGATTCGGTGCCTTTTTAGGAATTAGAATTCAATAAATCAAAATTACAATATTATTTATTATAATCATTATGTGTTTGAAAGTGACATGTTGCTATATATTTGTAAAATTTTTGCTTATCCTATGATATTTGACGGCGTCTGTGGTTCAGCGGGCTAAACCTTTGCCGGCCTACCTCACTGCAACATACAAGCTCCGGGTTCGACTCCAGGTAAAGTCAATCTTGGAAAGGTATTTTCTCCGTTATTTACTATGGTCTGGGTGTCTGGAATCGGCCCCAGAGCAGTCCGTTGTATATTACCCATAACACAAGCGTAACTTGCTTAATTTGGGGATATACAATATGTGTGTTTGTCTGCGGATTATTTATTTATTTAATATATAATAATTGTAATATGTATAAGCTATAAATAATAGAGATACAATAATAGCAATATGGACTTTAGACCATTCAGTTGCTAACCATGGTATTCTGTATATATAGCATGTACTTTTTAAATACATGCTTGTTTCATAAAATTTTATAAAAATTGTGACGGTAATTTAGCTTTTAATGTGACTTTCGTAGCATACAGCGAGGAGTAGCACTCTGTAGCTGGCGGCTAGTTACGTAAAGTTACGTAGCTCGTCCGTAGCAACGTTGGAAAATTGCATTTCACGCCCCGCGAACTTGCAGCGCTCGTTCGGCGTGTTGCCAGCCCTTGATCTTGTTTTAATCGTGCACTGTAAACTTAAATTGCAAAAACCAGACTGAAAATGGATACACATTTTTATTTACATATTTATTGGAGAATCACCAATTGGTTTATTTTAATAAAAGTACAGTTGTGTATTATTATATTTATAGCATTAAAATATCTTAATTACTTTCATAATAATTGTGGTAATTATTGCACAATAAAATTTTGAGACGTAAGTATAGAGTATAGGACCATTTACATGCGGAAAGTTTCTTTTCTCCATGATTGTCGAAAGCAAGAAAGAAAATATTATCATGTAAACTAAACATACGATATCGTACGTAGAAGGCGATAATCGCCTGGTCATTGATGTCTCTGAACAAAGTACAAAATATCGATCTCGAAGGCAATTCTTGCAATCGAATCGGTTCAAACTGATTTGTACGGTACTCGGATGAAAAAATGTTATACGAGTTCTAGTTTACACAAGTCGAGAAATCGTAAGTAAATATCTCAATGCGATTTGTACCGTAGTATAAACAAAACTCTTGGTGATAAATTACTTTACGATTATAGTATGACATACTCGTGGGTAAGGATAGTGAAATAAAAAAACAAGGATAACAAGTAAATACCAATAAAAACACAAACCTTCAAATAAGACATCTTGCATTGACACATGATAAAAACAATATTTGTTTGTTTTTAGTCCAAATTTTGTGTCTTCAAAGATAAAGTTCGTTACCGTACTTTATGTTGCTGGTGCCTCTACTATGTACATCCTAAGGTTTTCCATTAAACCTAGTTTATTTTCCATCTTTTAATGATAAAAACTTAGTGTTCTATGAACATCGTTAATAATTAATCCTTGTAAAACGGGGAAAAACACAATAAAAATTTAAAAAAATGTATGTAAATAGTGTATGGAAAACTCGAACTATCGTCTGCGATGATAAAATGTTGGCTACGATTGTTTTTGCAGGGTCGAAAGCCTGTCGAAGAAGATGCCCGCTACGAGCGCCCAAACACCGCCAGTACGGACAAAAGCAATCGTAAAAAAATCGTATGGGACCACCGTCGAACAAAAATGTGGCAGATAGCAGAAGAGTTGGGCATCAATAAAGAATGTATTAGACTCATATTAGAGACTTTTTCACAACCACTTGCACACGAATAAGCGCATGTTAGGTACGAAAATGTTTACAACGTTTGACAATCGGCGTCGACTCGTGACTTCATTGGAGTTTTTGGACCTATGAGGAGAATTTAGTTGCAATTTGTAATCGCATCGTCCGTCACCTTAGTTGAAAGTTGGATTATTCTACACTTAAAAATAAATTTGATTTAAACTTTTTATCATCTCTTAGTACCCTACTCTCAGAACTTTTCAGTCCTACCTCGTTTATCCCTAAATTAAACAAGTTATGCTTGTGTTATGGGTAATATATAACGGACTACTCTGGGGCCATCTTAGACACCCAGTCCATAGTAAATTTAGGAGAAATTTCGTTTGCGAAATTTACCAGGAATCGAACCCGGTGCCTCTGCGTTGCAGTAAGGTAGCCTGCCAAGGCTTAGTCCGCTCAACCAGAGAAGCCATTGTTGCCCTTGAGGCCGTTTAGTAATAGTTGTATCCTTACAGTTCTGGACTTTTCAACCAAATTCAATTGGCAGCAGCAGCTGCCCCATAGCGGCATGCCGTAGAACCAAACAGGCATTAGGATTTGTCTGTATAAAAGTATTTTATTTGATATAGACAGAACAGAATGTCTTCTGAGAACCAGTACATTTTCTTGTAGCGTAGATAGCTCTTGGCGTTTTTTTGGATATGAGCTTTCCAGTGAAGCTTAGTGTCCCAGTAGTTTTGTGATGTGACGGTGTAAATAAACATTGTTTGTGAACCTAGAAATCGTGTTCACCAAGGACTTAGTTTTGACTAATAAAAAAGTCCCATATCCCAAGCCTTCGTTTGTCCGATCTTATATTTATCTCATCGCCTATCCAATCCTCTTTGCTCCATCTCATGGCTGGCAACGCGTATAGGCTTCGCCTCTTGTGTTGCAAACGTCTATAGGCGACGGTAACCATTTTCCATGAGCAGGGCCTTCAGCCTGTTTGCCAGCTTCACAATAAAAATATGAATTAACACCAATACATACTTCTCAGATCAAAGTCCAATAAAACCCCAGTGCAATATACCTATGCTACATTTATACATTTATTATGTTGTTAAATATTAAGATTTACTAATAAAACTTATGATTGACTAATATACGGTTTTTAACAATAGTAGAATAGAAATGAAAATTGAAATAATTCCATAGAAATACAATGTCTAAAGAACAATGGTACCCTAAGAGATTTTTCACAGTTATATTACAAAACGAATAGATATAAAACGCACCACAACGGCAGCTTATGTAGAGAATAATATTACATTCTGCAACAATGAAAGAACAATAAAATTTGTGTGCAACATTTTATAAGCGCTTGCGGTTAAGAAGCGTGGAGTAAATGATGAAATATTTCTCTGCAGGAAAATGGATTTACCATGTTTAGTAATAGGGTATGTTTTTCTTTCCTTTCATTTTTCCTCGATAATTTGAGATCGGCGAAGAAGGTATATGTGTTTTCCATTCATTCTATTTTATCACACGTAGTCCTTACACCACAAATAGTGATCATTCTTCATACAATACGTCTATTCTTTTTAGTTACCTTTCGTCTCATATTCATCAATTGTCTAGTACTAGTACATTAGTTATATGAACTAAGTACTGGAGAAGCTATTCAAAACAAAAAAGTTCGAACTTGACCAAAACGGGGGCCTGCGCGGGACTAGCGTGCCGTGAACTGACTCGCATATTTCCTGCAGCGCTAAAAGTATCTAACCAAATTATTAAAATATGCAGCCCTAGATCGCTTAAAGAGCATATTCTTCTCGCATCGAACATTCAACACAACCGCAGCGATGACGCGTTGAGAAGAGTTAACATTGATAAAATTTAAATAAAATACGATATTTTATCGATAATAGAAACGTACCGGTGAAAAGTCACCCTTTGATCCTTATTTGAGTTTCTTAAGTGGTTTGAACAGGAACATTAATACACATGAAGGCATTTTTTAATAGTTAGTTTTCACTCCGATACGTAAAGTATCTACAACAGCCCGGTGACTAAGACTAAGCAAGTTTTTTTCTATGTACGAGTGTTTAAATAAGCTAGTTACAGACGCCTTCTCTAGTACGTAGTACATTAAACCTCGTTGTACTAGTACATTATTTTTGTTACTCGATTGTCATCCCTTATTATTATAAGTCTTAATCTTCTTCCTTTCATTTTTTCTGAGACTTTTATAAATACTTTACTAGTTACCTTTTTAACCGACTTTAAAAAAGAAGTTTTCAATTCGTGTGTAGTTTTTATTGTGTTAATATTTTTTATGCATTTTATATATCCAATTATGAATACCGTTTTGTCCATAATGAGTTTTAACACTTTATTATGCTTTAATTAACAATACTCAGCGTAAGTTTGTAAAGAGTTTTGACGCTGATATGTGTTTATGAATAATATTTTTTGATGATTTATCTTAAATAGGCCATTAAGCATATTTTATCTCTCTATAAATAAGGCAGTTATTATATTATTAACAATCTATGCCCGCGACTTCGTCCACGTGATTTATTTTGTGGAACCTTAAAAAAAGTTGCTCAAGTTACCCCTTATAACAGCAGCTATCTGCCAGTTAAAGTCCTATCAAAATCGCCCAGCCGTTTCAGAGCTTAGTCGGAACATCCCGACAGATAGAAAAAAAAATGCTTTACCGGAATCTCCTGGTCCGAATTATCTCCTCCCTAAGTTAAAGTAATTATCGCGCTTAAAGCCGTTAAAGCGTAGTTTAAATATGTGTACTTGTCGTTAGAACTTAATAAAATACTATGAAGCGATTGAATAGAAAGGATATACAGCCGACATGTTATAACAACTAGAAAGATTCTGTTGCGATGTACTGCCCACAGCGGGTGGAATAAATGCGTAATCCGCCTACGGCATATTAGATAACTGTAGTAGATAGAATATAATCTAGTTTAGATATATCTCCCAACAATCGCACATTTTCTGATTTACTTGATATTATTTTATGTGCTATTATTAATATCTATGCTTATATAGTAATGAAAGTTTGTTTAGATACTTGACCAATTAACTGCCACTCTCAGAAATTTGGTAGCTTTGGAAATCAATGAAGGATATTAACTGACTTCTTTGAAGTAGATTTAAGTAATATACAAATATTATGCTTAGGGCGATGACAAAGAATAATTATGATACTGCAATAGAAAGTAATGCAGTGCTATATATAAAATACAAAATACTCCCCAAATTTCATTTACATAGTAAACAATTGTTAAGAAATAGTTCGACACATTGATAGACGATTTGGACGAACGGACGATCAGGCACGACTATATTATAAGTTAGTGTCCGTTTTCGTCGTTTGGCTATACCTACAACCTTTAAAAAGATTTTACAATAACTTATAACATTTAAAAATTACTTGTCGCGAACCTTTGATAAATCTAAGATTTCAAATATATCAACGTAAGAACAGACATATTATTTATATAAATAAATAAATACCTAACAACCATTTCGGTTGCATATAATATTCTTCACAAACGAGCACCCTGAAACAGCTTACGGGACGATTACCTCTTTTGATCATTCACGAATTGGTCTGATCAAACACAAATATTTTACACCTATTTCACATTTTGTCTGTAATTGGCGTGACATGTTTTATTCATGTTGTGTATGATGTATATATGTATGTGCCTATAAAGAATTGGGCATGTGACAATATATGTTAAAATAATTCCCAAGTCAGTTTCGGTCGTATTCATATTGAGTTAAAGTAAGTTTCAAGGTTTCTTTAAGAACCACAAAGAATCTTTCAAAGCTACTCTAACTCAATATGAATAAGAACAATAGCAACTAAAAATGCCGTCAAAAGCGTTAGTTATTGGACACGAAGTCAATACGAGGTAATTTAAATAAAACAAAACCGCCAACATCAAATTGTCTTTATTAAATTTTATGTAACTATAGTTTGTACTACAAGATAAAGTTTCAATATGTACAAAATATGTTTCAATACCATGCTTTTTAAAGCGTAGTATAATAGTTAAGAGTTCAATAATAAGATACAGAATAATAATTAAGAAAATAAATAAATAAATGAGAATTTAGGCACTGCACGTGTTAACATCATATCACATTCATGGGCTGTATACAAGGTACACCACGATAAACATTCAATTATTCTAGTAAGCGTCTCCGTCCTTATAACAATTTTCTTATTATCGAACCATTTTTTCAAAATTCCAATCGTCTAAGAAATAAGTTTTTTTATCAAAATGTCTAGGACAAAAGATATGAACATTTTTCATTGTATTGTTTTAAGTAAATGCCTATCTGTCATACATAATAAGCCATAATTGATTATCAATATTAAACTTAGGAAATTCACATGAAAGATTAAACATCAAATAAAGCTTATCGCTACTGAAAATCTGACGGACTGTTTATTTATTTAATCACATTAACGCAGCGATTAATTTCAATTATTCACAGAATGCCATTAAGTTCCCAACAATCAACATTAATCAATTTTGAAGTTCGTTTTGTTTCAGTCCTGGATATGAGTCGCAAATAAATGACTGCGAGCATTCGCCTGTAATGGAAAATAACAGATCGAGCATTATACCAGTGAAGGAAGAGAACCGAGAATTACAGTGCGCAACCTATAATGTTATAGATTCGATCATTACATCTATGAGGGAGGAGAACCAAGCATTACATCACATCCGCTTAGTCTGACATTGTAGGATCAACTAAATGCTCAAATTGAACCATACATGTTACATGGCTATGTTCGCCGTGCTGGACCATCTTAAGAACACCGGAAATAACAATCGACTAGTAAAACTTTAAACTAACTTAAAAAAGCTCTTAAGACATACACACCTAGACAATGTCACAGTGTTTAGATCAACAAATCTTTAGAAGAAATATTAAAAAAAATTAATTTCAAAAAGTAACGAAAGAACGATTTGTGACATGTGATATGGTAGGCTTAAGGAGCTTTTCAGAGGTACCTTTTATGATGTACAATTGTCGTTCCATGTATTATCTTTCTATAACGACTAGTTTTTCAGATTCATACAAATTGAAGGACACAAGTGAACCGTGTAATAACAGTTCAGGCGGTCTTAAAAGTGAGAAGAGAAAACTACAACGAAAAAGAACTAGTATGTTAGCCTAACAATTGAATATTTAGTTGTAACATAATGCTGATATGAATATAAATTTTCATTAATCTAAATTTTTATCCAATTAAATTGGCACAAATGACTTTCCTACAATTGCTCACGTTACGATTAATGTACGTAATTTTGATCAAAAATATATTAAAATGACTAAATGAATATTATAAATATTTTTAACATGTTAAATATACCATAAAAGACAATTTATAGATCTTTGTAAAACATTTTAAAGGCGAACATAAACCCTTAACATTACCTAGCTTTGTCGGAATGATGAAGTAACAATTCAAGATAGGTGTTCTTTGAGCCTCTTTCTTAAACTAAAGGCTCATCATTAAACAGATACAATGCTGTTCTTTGGCTTTGAAACAACAGACAGAAAAGTAAGGCGAATCTGATTGGAATCTGTCTCCTGAATCTCTTTGAGAAATGCTTCAGCCATATACATTTACGTATCGTTTTCTTTGTTTGTTGTATTTTGTTACCAATGAAATCTCAGAATGCATTGTATATTTGGTGTACTTGGAGATATGATTACAACTCTTCAATTCGTAAAACTTACGTTTAAAAACAGGTCCTACATTAAGTTGCATGAAACACTTAGGGACCCGGTACAGAGGGCATTCGTGGCCTAGCTAAAAATACCGACTGTCTTTGTTAAATAACCGTTCTAATTTTGAGAAAGGATCCTATATCTGTTAAACCTCTATTTATAACACCGATCCGTAAATTAGGCAATATTTTAATTATGTACATCAATTTTCAACTTTAACTTTCATATATATGAGTTTGATTTTGGCACATACAATTTTAAGATTTAGTGATTATTATATATTATATTATATATTTATTTAGTCATAATTTCAAAGAAAGAAAAATTACACATAAATACACAAAGATTTTGAAATCAGATTGATTCTTATGTGCCTAATTTATCGTTATGTTTGATAATATAATTAAGTAAAGAATATTAAAATGATATCTAAAGATTTTGGAGCTTATGGAAGGAAGTTAAATTGTCAATTGTTTATCTTATACGTATTGAAAACGATTATGTATATAAATAAAGTAAATTTACATGAGATCATAATGACCTAATCAGATTTTAAGTCAATTATATTTCTTACGTAGGTACTGTAAGAAATATTTTTAAAAGTTTACTCCTTATTGTCTTACAGTGACCTTACCGAATAGGAAATTTCATACCTTGTTAAATATTCTTTTTGTCTTAAAATAATAAATATTTTAGTTATAATAATGCTAAGAAAGGTTTCATTATCGAAACATTCTTTGTTTTGTATTTTAACTAAAGCACAAAATAATAAATTAAATTAATAATGCATATTAAGATAAATTTAAAGGTTGTATTGTAAAGTGACATTTATTTATAATTTTCTATATATATAATAGTTTCTCAATGAAAATCAGTAATTTGTGCGCCTCGCGTGTTCTAATACGAAATATGATAAGTCTAGGTAAACTGTGTCCTTAGTGTGAGTTTTTACTACTGTACAATTTAATGCAATTTTGTATGGAGAGACTTAGCGCCATCTCGTGAGCGTTAAGGAAAAAAAATTGCGCTAACGTGAACGTGATCGCGTAATAAAAAACTCACACTATAGTAGAATTATTTTGTGCGTGCAGTTTGGGTCATAAATAATCGGAGCGGTGAAGCGAGTATTTCGCTCTCTCTTTCACTCACGGGCCTTATGGGCAGGCATAGTGATACGCATTATTGTTGTCGATAAGCGTTATCGATAGTGTATTTAATTTTGTCATTTTGTGGGTTAGTGATATAAATGAAAGAAAAAAATAGATAAAACAACGTATTTATTAAAATAAGAATAATAATGATTTAAAATAAATTATTAATTAGGTATCTATGTATTAGAAAACTATAAGTACAAAAGTTTAGAATGTAACAAGTTATATTAAAAATACTTATATCCAAGTTTAAAATTAACAGCAAAAAAGATACTAATTATTTTTATAAGAATGAGTTTTTATCGATAATGGCGTTACGCCCGTGCAACATACTCACCGCCTTAGCCGGGCTGAAGCCGAGCTTTGATTTATGACCCAAACTGCACGGACAAAATAATTCTACTATAGGCACTTTGCCTTTAACTGAGTACGTTTGCTGAAAGTTAAAAAGGAAACACAAATAGTCATATACCAGAAGACCAATCTTAAGATGGATGGCAAAAGACCATTCGCCACCAATCTTCTAACTTTATCATTTATATACTTATTTATATCCCACCATACATTTTTCCCCTTAGTATTAGAAATTTTAACTAAGTTAATATTTTCTATAAACTATCAATAACGAATCACAAATTCTTGTAATGCTCTACGCTAAATATTGTTTGCTTAAATACATTGACTAGAGTTTTACAGCTTCTCATAAACTAACTTCTAACAATGAAATTATTGATATGTACAATTTATAAAAGTATTTTAGGACATAGAGGAATTTAATTTTAATAGTTTTTTTTTCGCTGGTGTAACAAATGAAGTACCGCAATAGATACAATTACTTTAAAATAAGTAAGTATACTTCTGAAAAGATTTACATAACAGCATAATTGTTTGTACTTACAATTAGTTAAGGATCAATAATACTATTGGCAAATATTCATCATTAACCTAAATACTAATGAGCATGTATTAACACAGAGTGGAATTATTTTAACTATTGATGTTGAATTTGAGGCTACGTGTACTCGGGTGGGAGGTTTTAGTAGCTAAGAGTCTCTCTGCAGCATCGTCTAAATCACTGGCAGAGTATCGGTTTCGTTTTAAAATGGTAACTTTACACTCCTTATCTAATAGTTTCTTCGATTCTGGAATTTCAAAATCCTTTACACTGCCACTTAAACTCCTGGTAGGCTCAAATTTCTCACTCGCAGAGCTGGACGGCGTTTGACTACCGCCGTCAGTTTCGACTATTTGTTCGAGAACACTTGGTCGACGGCCACGAGCGTCGTAATATTCCACAGATGGAGGAATAACTGGTGTGAGATTAGCCATCGGGTCAAGACCCAATAAGAGCATAACAGTAGCTGGATGTTCCATTATATATTGCGTTACACAATGTAGGAACGGTTCAGTTTGCGTGCTCCGGTGAACTTTTGGTTTTTCCGGAGTTAGTGGTCTCTCCTGCTGTAGAAACAACAAATAGAACGGATATAATAACCAACTGCCAATTGCATTAATCACGTAATTTTCATTTTTTTCATGTACCTGATCCCAGCAGAAAACATCGGGAGGATGACTGCAGCTCCTAGCAAGTGTATTTAGTGGTGCGTTCCACTGAAGATTGGGATTAGAATGTGCAGCATGCCAACCAGATGGTCCCGTTGTCATTTCTTGAAGTGCTTGGATTGCATTACGTACCTATAAACGAAATTACTTTTATTTGTTTTCCATTAAAACTATAGTTTTCACCTGAGTTTACTAACGTTAAATTCGAAGCCGGATTATACTCTGTGGAATAAATAGTATTCTATGATATCAGAACCACATAAGTATACTAATTTTTTTACTACTCAATTCATTTTCAACATCATGAGGTAAATAAAATTTATTAGAATGGACATTTCTGTTTTTTTTCGACCCTGAGCATGATATGTTTATTAAGCGAATCAAAAGATAAAACAAAAAGGGTAATGGAAACCAAATAATTCTTATCGCAATGATATCATATCTTAATCACAAAACCTTGTAACTAGTGACATATGGGTCAACATATACCAACGTGACATCACTATTTGACTTGCCTCCATGCTGAGAGCCGCCACGTCGTGATGTAAAGTTGACACTTGAGTATCAAGTCTGTCGACTGATGATCTTGTATTGTGCACTTCTAAATTAAGGCCCTCCAAAGAATCCGCTCTTGTAATTTTAGGCGTTGCTACAGAACGCTGCCTTTCAATTCTTTCACGTAGTTCTCTATGTGTCAGACGTTGTCCATCTGGTCTGAAATAAAATTTTAGAACCTTTATTCTGCTTATACTATTACCACTTAAATAAATGTATATGTAGAACACATATACATTTATTTAAGTCGTCCATTTACCTTTAGTCCAGACATTTCACAGTTAATTAAGTATACACAATCCCGCAAACTCTCCCTTCAGCAATTTAAATTGTATGGGTCACTTTCGTAGAATTGTTTTAATAGACATACTACATATCATGAGCAGTTCGCCCCTGTGATATGATAAAATTGTGCGAAACATAATTGAGTATTTAATTATATTCTTAAAGTTTGTACAGGCAAAAGAGAAGCAGCTCTCTGTTGATATTATGGAAAACTCAATTTAAATGTGAAACAGTAAAATATTTACTTAGTTGAAATGGGTTAGGTAAGAGTTGAATTGCCCTGTTGCTATTTTGCTTAATAATAATTTGGAAGATTTTTTAAAATTACAATGTTCATATTCTAGAAGATGAATTACACGGTTCAATCAAATTAAATAAATTTGGTTAAAAGGTTAAACATAACAGCAAAATAATATTGAATGATTCAATTTTCCGTTTACATGAATAACTCTGGTTGCTTTTTACTTAGAAAGACTTGTTATCCGTGCAGGAACGGAGAAATAATACAATTTCCTGCGGTTGGGCAGCCTGTCGTAACAGGGAACAAAACAACTCACACCCAGGTGGTAGAAAATTTGCGCATCTAGTTGGCTAAGACCCCTGGTCTAGAATATGACCCCAGAACAACCTTGAGTTGTATTCCGGCATTAGTGGCCAGGTTACAGTCTCCTTTTAGAGAGCGGCAGTGCATTGCTAGCACCATTATTACAAATGCCCATAGGCAACGGTAACCGCTTCCCATGAGGGTCATCTGTCCGTCTGCTGAACTCATGCGATAAAAAAAAGAAAGAAGTGAACCGTATAAAATCAGCTTTACCGATACTTAAATGTCAAAATTATTTTGTATAGCTAGCTAGCTGTTTTTCTGACATTGAGAGTTTGTTTAATTACTTTAGAGTTCGGTGATGACCATATGATATTTTGTCCGGAGAAAACTGAAAGATCTACGGAACTGAAAGTTATACGGTAGAAACTGAGTGGAACTCATTGTTATTAATAAAAACAAGTTAAGCTTGAAATAAATACTTGAATCTCATGTGACGCGGGCTGTTTGCATTCGAAGTTGGCTGTTTCTTAGGTGAAAGCGCTGAATCTTCAGCAACATTTTCATCGTCTTCTGATATTGAGGGGAGAGTAAGAGATGGGTGTCCATTCCCATCAGATTCTTGCTCAGCTTCGTAACCTTCTCTCAAATTGTACGTGAGATCATGTTGGATATCGTGGATGAATTCTTGTTGATATTCCGGATAAAGTCGAAGCGCTTCAGCCAATCCTCCCATGTGTATGCATTTCAAGTCGCAGTATGTCAAAGCCTGTTAAATAAGTTTTACTATTTTGGTCTTTTTCGTAACAATGTTAAGAGGCCTTAAAAATTTAGAGTTTAGACAGCTCTTGGCAGATTTGAACGGAGAATTTAGGTAGTAGTGAAATAGTCATGGGTTTGGGCGACTCGTACTCGTGGCTTGATTATAATTGTTATAGCCACACAAACTTATTGAAACAAATTGCAAAAGTAGGTCAATAATTACTCGTAATACCCTTTAAAACCTGCGTATAGTTAGTCTGTTGTGGAACTTGCAAGTAAGATAAAATTGTAAGTTTAAGAGTATAAACTTTGGTGCAAAGAAAACTTTCACTTCTACAGTTTATTGCGGCGGCCTCAATGCTTTTAAAGAAAGCTCTTAAAATAATGATCGTGAAAAACAGGGTTGTCGGAGTATGGGTATGGGTGGTGGTATTAAAACAATGGGTATTGTCATACCTTAACGTCACTACTGGATTTGACGACGACATCGGGATTATTCACCTGGGACGTACCGGTGCCATTGTAAGCTTGCAAATGTGTATTCATATCGCACCCTACCAAATCTCCTTTACCTAGTATAAAGTAGTCACCATTAAAAATACTTCTTATCATTTATGGACATCTGAGACATTTATATGTTTCTTTCTACTCTCTTTACATAGCTTTGGATATGAACCGACTATCATAAAATTAAGTGTAAGTATTGATAACCAAAATGAACGTAAGATATTTTTTGACCCGGATAACGGAATGATTTCTGAGTGGTAGTTCCAAAGTTTACGTCTGTTAAACTATGCACCCCAACTAAAAACTTGGTTTATACCTACATACATTCGGTAACTGAGATGAACATAGTTTTATCCCAAAAAATGTTTCCAGTTTCAGCTAACGATTGATATTTTTAAATATAAAATTAAATCTTAGCCCGCGACATCATCCACGCTTGACTTCAAATTCCCGAGGTATTCCCGAACACAAAATACCATAGCATTTAAAAACGAATGTAAGCTATCGTTTTAGTGAAAACTGTACCAGAATAAGCTAATTCTATGCACCCGAACAACTACAAACCGTTCCCAAGAATATTGATGCGGAATTCCCAAATAAAAATATCACATATTTTATTACATAAAAATTGCTATCGATCACGGAAAAAATAACATTGGAATACAGTTTTCTTAAACTAGTCATTTTAAGTCGTTCCCAGATAATTTTCCGCGGGATTCCCAGGACATAAAGCAGCGCTCATTTTGTCTTAGTAAGCATTTGCTTGTCGATCAGCGAAAACCGCATCAAAATCGGCCTTGTAGTTTTTACGAGAATCGAACAAACAGACAAGAAATCTAAAAAATATTGCATCGTGCTCTTATCGTCTATGTTCTAGTTGTTTTTTTAATAGCTTTAATTGTTCTACACGGCATATTTAGAATTTAAGAATATATAGATATAATTCTAATTAACAAATCAAGACTCTTGTATTGGTTTCTAATTAACATTCGAAATATAACCAACAGAGCCTACTTTTCCATCCATTGACCGTGTTCGTTGTCACATACTCTACCAGAAAATCTAATGCAAAAAGCAACGCGGTTGCTTGCGCAGTCAGTTAATTGACTTGGACGTTGCCTCGCTTCCAGTAACAATGCGTATTGTTACATAAAAAGCTCTACAAGTGCTCATTTTGAAATGGCTTGAATGGAATTAGCAGTTAGGTTATATTACGTTATTATTATTACTTAATAGCTTACCAAGTATAGCGACGACCATATCGTTTTGCATAACTTCCATTGAGCCATTGCAGATGTAATAAATATAAGTCAGCGCATCTCCTTTATGCACAAGATATTCTCCTGGGGCACAAAAGTTGTTTCGGATGTGCAATGACAACAGCTTAAGGCAACCTTGCGACGCTGCTTCGAATATCGGTAGGGATAGTATCTCCCGGTGCAAATGCAGCGACACGTCACCTCTGAGCTCCTCAGGGAATTCTTTTAATGTCTAAAAATATATAACAGATTAAACAGAATTCAAAATACTTTTATAAATTACATACACTGTTCTACATACAACGATCATATTAAAAACCACTACGGTAACAAAACCAAGCCTACCTTTGAGGATAAAAGAAATTCCCAGAAACAGTAAAGCATTAAAACAATGATTATCGTATATCCGAAATAAAATGTTATCAGCCGTTTTACCCAGATCACTGTTGGCCTTATATTGCGTTTTCGGTCCATTAAGTTTGGTTGAGGTTCGATAAAACTTCAAAGCAATGTAGATACATCATACTCACGGATCTGCGACATAATCTGAGAGGTCATACCTGCCTAATGGTGCGTGTCTTTCGGAATATTAGTATCTCTTTAAAAATTGATTTCGCCTAGGCATTTCACATGGAATGATAAAATTTTATATAATAATATACTCGTATAATACTAAAAATTTAAATTTATCCAATAATATAACAGAAACGTTACAATGTCTAGAGGCAAAAAAATATTTTAGATATTTGTATAGTAAAGTCTAGCGCGCACCAAGAATTTTCTTTCGATACGATTTATCCCACAAAAATGTAAACGTATTGAACTGTACAAAAGTGCGCGTGCCACGGAATTAATCCCGCATTTAATTTAAACTCTATATATATAGGTTGCTACGGATTTGATGCGGGCTAAATCTAAGAGTTATAATTGAACTTTTAGAATACTTAAAATCTGCATCAGTTAATCTTTATTCAATGTAAATGATTGATTGTAATTTGAAAATAGTACACTTTTACCTTATTTTAGTCAAAGCGAAGCAAAGATTTTAGCTTTTCCTATCATATCGTAACATTTCCAAGAAAACCAACTCTGCGCTGATGTGTCCATGCGTGCTCAATATTTATGAAAAAATATTATTATAAGTAGATCTTTTATAGCCATACATGTGTAAATATGATTTTTTCCAAATATAGCACTGGCACTCAAATAAGTCTTAGGAATATAATTTACTCAAAATTTAGAAGAACTTAAAAGAGAGCCTAAAGCACGATATTTAATAGCCGTCATTAAAGGAAAATAAATATTATCCAACTCTGGGTAGAACAGTAACTTAAGATTCAGAGTAGTACTTATTTATTAAAACACGTAATAACAATTTTCGTTAAAAGCATTTCATTAATAAAGATCATTGCATTGCTTGCTTTCAAATTGAATGCCTACTATATACTACTTCGTATATTTATATTCATAGAAATTTATTTTTTGTAGGTACACCAGTACAAAAAAACTTAAAGATAAATGAATGTTTAGTTGCAAATTTTCATAATATCAGGAAAGAGAGATATTTCTCAAAGAAATCTCATTACTTACAATATTGTAGGTACTTATTCTAGTAACTACATCTATATTCTATCTACGTATATCTTAAGGCATAAGTCTCATAATCATAACTACTTGCCATGACAGCCTTATTCATAGAAACTTGTCAAAATTATTTATCGTTATTTTGTGAGGGTTAAATAAATTGGAATTAATACGCGAATAATTGGAAAACTATATGAAATTGATTTGTCAAATGTCTATGAATAAGAGGATATTAGAATGGGGGTTAGTATGTATAATTCAACTTACTAAACTAACCTCATGTATGTCAATGCCGTGGTTAAGTGACCACATCGTTTGGAAGTAATCCTGCATACGTTGCTTCAGCTCCTTTGGCACTTGGTTCAGTGTGAGGAAGTCTTTAAGGTCACGCCACTTTGTTTGATACATGGAACGGCGGGAGTACATCCTTTGTATAATGGCTGTCACGTTACCAAACACGACTGCATGCATCAGGGCTACAAAAGTCACAAGCGTCAACAACGATGTTTGCCGAGTTTATTAATGCACCTAGTTAATTCAAAAACACACTTTGCTGCAATAGTTCATTAAAATGTTGGCTATTTAATACAGCTTCACTACATAGTATAAAACAAAGTCGCCTTTTCTGTCCCTATATCCCTATATCCCTATGTGCGCTTAAATCTTTAAAACTACCCATCGAATTTTTATGTGGTTTTTTCCAATAGATAGAGTGATTCAAGAGGAAGGTTTATATGTATAATACATGCATCATATACTAAGGCAACATTGCTAATTTTAGAGGTTTCTATGTAGTGATGCCCGTGCGAAGCCGGGGCGGGTCGCTAGTATAATATATATATATAATATCAGGCCATAAATGTCCCACCACTGGGCTCGGGCCTCCTATTATAGGGGAAACGGACAGTATACCCGCCACGCTTGTCCAAGGCGGATTGGCAAGTTTGATACATTGGTTATGTGCAGTTTGCATCATGATGTTTTCCTTCACAGTTGTTAGAACGTGGTAATTGTAACAATATGCACATTAGACCAGAAAACTGACAAAGAGGTGCATGCGTTCCGGTCAGGATCGAACCTGCGCCCTTCGATCTAGGAGCGCGTGCGCTAGCCATTACAGCTTATATTTTACGAATTACAAAAGTGTCAACAGCTCCTTTCATATAACAATTTTTCATTTAATCTTCATAGAAATAGTTATTTTATCTGAGTGTAGCAGATAGTCTCGGATAAAATTTGCTTTGTTGGTCTATTTTTTAAACAATGTCATACAGGAAAGCATTCATGGAATGTTCTATTGTCAATACACTTTTCCCTTTGGTCTAGTTAGTCACTATATGAAAAAGCAAATAAAACTTGACCTACATATGAAAAATTCATCTATACAGTCGTATTTACGGAAACACAGATGATGTGAACAAAACGAAACCAACTAAAATAAAGTATAAAGTGAGAAACCGTATTCATGTTTGATTCCACGTTGCATGTGCTAGTGAAATGTCATGTTTTGCCAGTTTAAAGTATGCGAGTAAGGTTCAATGCATATTAGATGATATCTGACGAGTTGTAGTTGTTTAAACTACCACGTTGTCATTAAATGGCGGATAATCCTAATGTCTATTTTGTAATTTGGTAAAAAGAGTCCCCCTATTTCAAAACCATTTGCTTTTTATATTTAAAGGAGACGGAGACTTTTGAACCAAAGATATGTAATAAGATATGGCTTATAAAAAGCGTATAATTTTCTTCTTAAATATAATAAAAAACATCATAAAATGGAAACATTATCCTATATTCTACCTGAATGGCGAGATATCATGAAAATAACAAAAAAAATTAAACACTTGGGGCCATTAATTAATTATGTAAGGGTCCCTGGAAGGGGGTTAGAAAAATTTATAAGGACATGCCCTCATTTTGGGTATAATCTATTCTTACGCAATATTTTACAAGTCGAAATTTAATATAATATAAAGATCTGATAGTAATTAAATAGTATAACCTAAACTATCTGCGAAAGAATAAAAATCTTTGATTTACGTTAAGCTATAAATTTTAGTGTAAAGTTACACCTCCTTCCTTTTCTAAAAATGTTTTATTATTCAGAAAAACAACGTATACATGCATTATAAAACAAACTTCAAGTATCATATTGCATCGGTCAACGACAGGACAAGAGTCATTAACTTGTACAAAATGCTGACTGGCGAACCTGTGGATTGCAAATACATTGGCGGAATGTAGCAACGGCGAAAACTACGATGTTTCACCGGGAAGATACTTTACTTAATTTTTTTAAATTAAACAAATTAAGATTTTTTTCTAATTTTTATATTTTACGTTGTGACTGTAACCTTTTAATATCTTTCATGTATTTTATACTAGATGCTTATCCTACTTTTTACCTCGGGAGTATATACGCACAGCGTTTAGCTGACGCTGCGGTCTATTTTAGTCTACTTTAATATTATAATATTACTATAAATAACGCTCACAAATACTTAGTGATCGAGTTGTTATCGAGCCCCTACGAGTTGCTATTAGTCGTAAAATACGACTTTAACTACCACTAAGTTGAGCCTAGGAATCAGCATCCAAGCTTAACTAGTACAAGAATAAATAAACCCTGAAAGCAACAAGGTGTAATTTCCTCACTCTACGATAAGGAAGCATGAGCATCGACTACTATAAGCAAGAGCAAATTTACAAACTGTACAATTGGTTACACGCGCTTATCCCTAGCTATATAGGTACTCATTATGTCCTCGGGGTTACCGAATGGTATCATAAGTGAAAGTGTGTTGCCTGAGCGAATTAGTGTGAAAAGTACATAATAAAAATAAACACGCATCTTTTCTTTCCCCCTAGACAATTGGTATTAGTGTTATACGAATAAAATAGAATGTATAGCAATGACACACAATTACGCTAAGTATATGTCATTACGTACATTTTAATTTTAGTTGTTTAGCGCTATTGCCCCTCTTCTAGGGTTTTTGTTAAGACGAAATCCTATTTAAAAGAAGTAGAGCAACTGTTGATATGTGACTGCTGGTTGCATTTACCAATCTTTAATCGGGTAAAAGCGTCAACTTACCTCCAATCAGCATAGTGATTATGCTGAATACTTTCTCTGGGAGGGTATTAGCTGAAACGTTGCCGAATCCCACACTGGTGAGCGACGAACATGTGAAGTAGAGTGCCGTGACGTAGCTCTCGCTGTGTGATATGTTCGGGATTGGCACCTTCAGTCTTTCGGCTAAATTATTTATCCATCCTTAAAGAATTTCAAAATACTAATATTACTTTTATTGTAGATACCGAAGATATGCTATTAGAAGTCAAAGAGTCTATGTAAAAGTTTTATTTAGGTAGGAATTAATAGAGCAGTTAAAATATGATATTTTAATAAATAATATCAATTAAATACTCTATAATAACATTATAAACAGGAAATGTTTGTATCTATGTAGGTTTGTAACGAATCAATTCAAAACTACTGGAACGATGTCAAAATTTTTTCACTGTTAGAATCCTGCATTATCCCAGATTAATGTAGGTTATATTATATTTATTACAACAAAAAATTAGGGATTCCTACTAAAACTTCAATAAGGTAACCCAAGGTGTACAAAAATAGTGTTATAACAATATAATTAGATTCGGTAGGTGGCGCTGGAGTCGCGTTCTAGATTTTTATTTTTTCAGGACAACGTCTGCCACTTCCACTTTTTATTTTGCAATAATTTCCCTTGCATATTCGTATGGCACATTATATATCGTGATACTCATTATCTTGATGGTGACCTTAATAGCTCATATTTAACTGGCCTATTATTATTGTCTAAAGGAAACTTTCAAACTTGATTTCGAGAAAAATAAGTATATATGGTATTGTAACGAGACATGAGAGGTGTAAAATTTGGAAGATCGTACGCGCGGTCGTCACCGCGTTGCTGAAAAACCACCAAATTCATTGTTCATAGAACAAAAAAAAACAATTTTTTTTATTAGTTAATATTTCTATTATTATAGTATTTTAACACGCATTCTTTCTGTGAAAATTATTTTAGTATTTATTATTAAATTCGTGTACAATTTTATATGACAATCGACATATTAGTACAAAACTGTTTATAGTAATTGAAATAATTATTTAAAGTACTACAATCGATATGTTGATTACTAGATAGAAAACAGATGTTTTATCGTTTCTTTAAACGTTTATGATATATACTCTCACACAATATCAGCCTTATTTAATATTTTCGATCTGGTTTCAAAATTGTACGGTCTTGAACTGCCTGAAACGGATGTAATGTTTGTCCTTAATAAATTAGCCGAATATTGAATGGTATAACTGTTATAACAAACCGACAGCAGCGTTAAAATAAATATAAATAATTAAGGAATGATTTAATATTCTCCTTCATCTCGTATTCTAAACAAAGCGAACATGTTGTTTTGAACGTGGGTGTATTTCACTGTATACTATGAAGGCAGTAAGTTGGATGTTCTGGGTAGCTTATTGTTAAAAACAAAATAAAATAGTAGATCAGTTCGTTAATGCACCACTGCGGAGTACAGCTCTCCTTTGCGGCTTTATCAATTGCGATTCACGCGGTCTTTGGCATCCCTTATCGTAAGACACATACCAATGATCAGGTCGTCAAGCTTTCACTTATTGCCCTGGGAACGGATCGTGCGAAGATAGCATGGCTACATTTTTTCTACACTTAAGCAGCTAATTTTCGTTACGAAATATCCAATTACACATTAAACCGCACGATAGTTGGACAAATATCCATCCACATAATAGCTGCAATAACTTACCTAAGTCCCAACTTTCATTTTTGTGAACTTCTATTTCTTTTTCGGCAATTATGAACCAGATGCACGCTAACCAGTGCGCTAGGAGTGTGAACGAGAGCATCAACAAGGTAAGTATTAAAGCCGAGTACTGTGAGTATCGATCCATCTTTTGCAGCAAGCGAGCGAGTCGCAGCAATCTCGTCAATTTTACTAAATGGACATTTCCAGGTGTCGATTCCTGTATCAACAATATTAGATATAAGTATCTAAGCTTTTTGGTCCTAAATATATTAAATTAATATTGATGTAAGGAATAAGCTAACGCCTCGTATAATTTAACTCCGAGTAGCGCTTTTAGGGTAGTTTCAAATATAAACAATAATTAATTAAATAATAACGAGTTGTTATTTAGTCTGTTTCTCGAACTTACCGCTCCGCTGTAAACGTCGGACGCGTAAAGTAGGTCAAAAGGGAGAGCAGCCAAAAGGTCTACTACAAACCAGGAACGAATATAATTAAGAGCAATCGCCTTCGAGTCTGATACCACTTCACCTTTTTTGCTTACGAATGTTGTACGAAAATTAAGCACTATGTCTGAAATTTCAATAAGTTGTTTAGCCGTTCTCAAAGTAAAGCACAATTGTATAAAAAGTTAAAAACCCACCAACGATAAATAATGCTTCTACAACAACATCACTTGTGACGCTAATCCTGGGGTGATCTTCGTCTACAAAACTCGCATTATAAGGAACTACTACAGCTACGTAGAACGTGGCTATAAGAATAAGCCAGTCCCAAAATGTTTTGAAAACTCCGTAATGTGAAATAATAAATCTGGACTTTTTTACCGCAGATGTTTTGTATTCCGGGAGTGGAGGATCGGATGAGTGTAAAAGGTTCTGAAAACACAAATTTAATTTTCTTATTCCTTATCATTATTCATAATCAGTCTTAGATTATTAAATTAATGTCAAAATTGCTTCTCTTTACTTAATATAGCGTCCACGGTCTTGCGCAAACTGTATAACAGATTAAAGAAATTGGGAAACAAAGACCACTAGAGACAAAAGATAAAACTGTACTGTTTCTTAAACTTAAAGTTTACCTTACTAACATTGTTGAGTTTGAGTTTAGTCTTCATCTTATCTGGTTTGTAGTGCCCTGAAAGCTGGTAAAGCACTGCCCGAGAGCGCCGCCTGCCCATGTTGGCGGGCGAAGGCGCTTCGGGGTCAAGATTGCCATTGGGGTCTGGAAGTAGGCAACTAGATTCAGCGCGGAACCGGGCGCCCAAGAGTGCCGCTGCGGGTACAAATGGGGATAACGCTAGAGTGACCACGCCAGCCGAAGGCCGCACCGCGGCTCCTGCGTGCACAAACCACCCTGTTACTATATTTCACATTGGCAAGCTCACCGGAAATAAAAGAGACTATTGTCTTGTTAAAGCCATTCACAAGATTTTCTCTAGTAAGATATTTATCATAAGCTCCAACGACATAAATATATCGAAGGAAATTCGGAGAGCAAAAATATGATGGAAAGTTTTGTACAGAAATATTACATTTATAAATGAATGGAACAAGATAAAATCTTTCTAGGCCGATAAATAAGAAAACCGTGTAAATAGAAAACAGATACTTTAACTTGTAATGAAAGTTCAAAACCATGAATACGTATATAACTTATCTAATACAACCGATGACTTCAAAACTTTGATTGGATTATATTCAAATTAACTTTTTTGAGTTTGAAATTATATTTCAAACTAAGCAAACGAACAGATGACTATATAGCTACCAGTATGATACGAATAACAGTAAATATAATGTTAATCATGTATATAGTCGTTAGGAGATATGCAATTAAAAAGTTAAGGATTTCGTAGGACAAAAGGTCATGAACTTTCACAGATTTGCATCAACTTCAAATGTCGCCAGCCATTTAAAGCAGACATAAAGCGACGTACGGCATAATAAAAATAACAATTGAAAAATGTTGCTGATAATGTTTAAATTTTCAGCATATGACTAGATACAAACCCTCTAATGTGGAATAGAATATAACTGGTCTTTATTTTCCAGTTAATCAGAAAGTGCTAGTCATAATCGCATTAATAATGCAAATATTAATAACACTTTCAGGGTCACCAAACCTCATATTATAAATAGAAGGAATCCCAATTTAGCTATATATACTGGAAATCAATTGTGAGTTTAAAACGGCAACGCAATAACAAACTTAGGTATCAGAATCTAAATAATAAAAGCAAAGTGTGTTTTTAAAACTGTTTAAAAAATACTATTTTTAAAGCACATACGAGTATCAAGTTAAATAATAAGACTTGTGATTGAGTAATTTATTCTCAAAACGTAGACTCACAAAATGAACACAAACTTCCTGAAAAATGTTTTATAACTTCCAAATTCTAAGAAACTAACAAGTCAACGACTTTCTTTATGAAACTTAAGTCTAATTAGATTTCCACACAATATATTTTTATTTTTAATTAAATGTTTCTTTTCGTTTTTTATGGGGGGTAAATAGTAAAAATACTTTTTTCGTACAGTAATCTGACATTATGAAAAAGGACAAACCTTTTATTAGTTACATATTTTTTAAAGAAGACTGTTCCATCGTACGTAATATCCAAATGATTATAAAATCCATACAAGTGTAATAAGTTTTTGTATGCATAATTAATTGGTAATATATTGTACTCGTAATTATACAATAAGGAAATTTATCTTGATAATAATTGAAACGGGCGAGCATAATATATGATTTTATTCAGCACAAAATATGAATAAACACATGTATACGAGTAATTGTAGGTAATTGAACAAATAAATATAATAATATCATAAGAACTATATTAAATTGCTTTTGACTTTCGTACGACTTAGTATAGAAAGAGGAAAAATATAAAGGTAATGAGACCACTTGATATTTATGATACCGATATGCGATAGTATTATCGAGAAAATTCTGAGATATTGTGTGGAATAAAATATAATAACTATAAATATAAAAATAATCATTGTTACGTTTTAACGGTTTTAAGCGCGGTAATTTATTTTATTTTGGTTTATCCGACGTTTCGGCCGCTTTTCAGTGGCCGTGGTCACGGAAGACAAAGATGACATTTGTCTAAAGTGTATTGTCAAAGTTTTTATTCAGGCTACCGCCAACTTGTTCATTTTAATTATTTAGTTGTAATTTTGTTTATGGATATTATTTACTCTATGGGAGCCCAATCTAATTTTACCACCGCTTCACAACATGTTGTGGCTGAAGAGAAGAAGCGGTTTCTTCTCTTCAGCGCTTAAAACCGTTAAAACGTAGTTTTACTATGTGTACAAGTCGCGAAAACTTAGAAAATATTATAATCATTGTTATTTGGCATATACTTAATGTATTTTCTTTAATTTAAAAATAATTCAATAAAGTCGTAATCATGCAGTCTTTCATGCACATATCGTAAAAAAGAAGAGACCAATTTACATTTTAAAGTAATAGCTAATGCATTGCAAAATTTTGCAAAAATTAACTGGCGACATGCCTATTATTTAGAGAAAAACAAAAACTTTCAATTTTTATCAGTACATATATCAGGATCGAATATTGATGTAGAAACATGGTGGTTTTGAAACAATTACGAAACATATATTAAATTAAATTATTCTACGAGTATTAATAGTGTAGTGTACTTGCTTCAGAATATGATCAACAAAGAGTACCTACATTTTTATTGTATTATTGAGTTAAAGTAAGTTTGAAGGCTCTTTATGGTTCTTAAAGAATATTTTAAATTTACTTTAACTCAATATGAATAAGAGCGATACTATATGCGATATGAATAATTTAAGTCATTGTGTGACAAATGCCTCTAATAAGAGATTTGGTACCTACTCATATAAATCAAACTTTTACAACTATGATATGACAACATGAATTGTTTATTTTTATTCCGAATTTTTAACAGTACCTATTCCAAATCAAATACTTTTAAACTATATTATGTTTTTTAAGAAATTCATCTTTCATAAGAGAATGTGTACTGTGTGCAAATAACACGTGTTATATTACTAAAATATTCAATATGAACACTCAAATAACGTCCACGTCAACGGTTGTAAGATATCAGTTGATTTGATTTTGTGAAGTGTTATATTTGCTTCTATCTACTTAGATTTATTACCTAAACAACTACAGACTAATTTGATCAACGCTACACACACAGTGGGTAGTAGAGACAGATACAAACATTCGTAAAGGAACTTTACCGTGCGGTGATGCTCGCAACTCGCTATTGCAACTGGGAGAGCTACGGGAGCTCAATCTAACGCTATCAACCGTATAGATGTACCTATAGCACTAAAACAACGTGCTTAATAAAGTTAATACAAATGCATATTCATTGACAACCGCAGCAGAGTATTGTTAGTAATCGGGGGCTTCAAAGTATAGCTGCGGTATGAAAAAAATATCTTAATATTTTGAATAATTTGCATTTTCTCAAGACTCTTGTATTCAAACAACTTAATAACGGTACTTACCGCTGTCAAACTCCTCATTAGTGTTCATGGCGGCCATCTTGGTGTTGGTGATGTCCTTGAACGAGGCGAGGAATAAAACCACTTCTCGTTTTTCATTTTTAATTGGGACGATGTCAAGTAGACACCAAAAGGGGGACCCTGTGAATTTGAATATGAGTGTTAATTGATAATTAAAACTGACCATCGATCCAGTTTTAATAAAAGTACACTAGCTTAAAAAATACTGAACATTGCAATAGAAAATCGCAACGAAAATAATAAAACGGTAGTATCTTTATGTACTTAGAAATCTCTGTTTAAGTCCTAGTTATGTACCTAAAGACGTAGATAACTATTTCTACATAACTTATACCTAGTCAATTCATTTGGACTATAACGCGCTGGAGTCTAATGTTTTCTGGATACCTTAAATAACTGGCTGGACATAACAGATTTCGTAGAATTTTATCATGGACTCGTTTGTATAAATGCTGTCGAGACGAGAGCGTGCAAGGCTGGATTCGTATGATATTGCCGAGCAGTTGATCGTGGCAATTAAAGAGGTTTGCTCGCTGTATTAGATGCGACCAGATCCACACCTGTCAAGTCACAGTTGCCGTCGCCCGAAATCTTAGTACGATTTATTGGAAGGCCGATGGGGTGTTTAGTTGTGTGACAATTTTGAGAATCTCACACTATCGCACTATTTGTTTCCGGGGAGTGGAAAGTAGGTAGTATCTTCGGCATAAAAATGTCAATTAACTACAATACTGGCTGTTTTTATTTTTCGGTTTGACTTGATTGAGCATAAATTTGCGCTTGAGGTACTAACGTACTGCTCAATCCAATTTATACAAAAAATAGAGAAATAAAAATAACAAAACATCAAGGGTATGTAATATTATTATTACTCCGTGGATGGACTGCGTGAAGGATGATATGTGGTGTGACAGAAGATGTATGTCAGAATAGAAGAGTGTTGCGGCGGCGCTGGATTTAGCGGGAAGCGAACTATATCAAACTTGCGGGAAAAGAAGTGTGGACAATTTGGAATGGGAATCGGAACGAGCACGCACTTACCTGGTTAATGAGAATGAAACACGGCTCCTCTTCTCCACTATCCACTATCACACACACTTTTTTGTATTTTATGTTTATAGTATTTTATATTATATATGGGTTAATTTTATATATTTTAATATTCATTTATTATGATATTATTTATTGTAGTTGCGGTGCGGAGCGGGTTATATATTTATATGGTGCGGGCGCGGTATATTTTAAGTTAATTTATGTTATTTTATTTATTTACAATGCGGAGATATTTAATTTATTTTAATGATATGACAAGAGTGACTTAAGTGACGTGCGAAAGGGGAACGCGCCGTCACATTTGAAGGAAGAATTTAAGTAGTTGAAGAAAAGTATTAATAGGTTGAAAGGAGGTTTACATGGCGGTACCAAAGAGTGTGGAAGGAAAAGACATTGTGCCGTCCCCAATTAATTGGGATATGGTGAAAGAAAAGAGAGACTATTACTCAGTCCGTCAGTCAGTATTGAAGGCTGAAGTGGCCCTTATAATACTCAGATCGTGTCGTTCTTGGCTGTTATAAACTTTTCGTGACGGCCAACAGCTGGCAGCGTGTAAAAGTTTAATTTTGTCGAATGAAATCGTAAACCCCTTATTGGTTTTTGTTTACGATTGCAGGGCGGCCGCATTTGCAAAATCATCAATGCAAACACTTCATAACAGGATATATGCTACTTTACCCATTCTCCAAGTATAAAACGGTAATTGTACTCGACCGAAAACGAATTTAGCCGCTTTGCTGTATTTCAGCAATAAAATACATAAAGGGCACGTACCGACACGTAGCACTAAGTCAAGTTTTCCCAAATCTATATATACGCCGAAATGAAGTTGTCAAAAATGTTCAATATGCTTTCAAGGATATTACAATTCACAAACGTACGTTATTTGTAAAATGAAACTGGAAATGCTTGCACAGTTAAAATACATAAATAAAGAGATGCTTTTTAGAAACCTTGAAATTGTTAACGTTTTAAACAACATTATTCTTATGTATTTATGGATAGGTATGTACTCATATATTCCAGTCTGGGTACTATTTTAGACCCAGGTGTTATCCGTCAATTTGAGCACGCCTGTTAGCACTTAGCACTGTCGTTGTTTATACTTCTACGTGCAGATTGATTGCCGGCTGCAATTATTATTCCATTGCTTTAAAACGGAAGACAGATGATGTAGTAATATTGGCTTTTACTTTTTCATATTTATCTGAATATAAACATGTTTTATGTTATCTAGATTAATATTTAAATGTAAACATGCTTTAATTGCTCTGACTGTAATTTAATTGTGTTGACTAACTTTTGAGGGAAATTGGTAGATTTAACTTATCCGGTAGTAATAGAGCGCAGGTATTAGTGTTATTTTATTTTATTTTATTTGGGGGTTAACAGCTGTAGTCTTACAAACTAAAGTTTTACAAATTGACGTTGCAGATATAAGTAAAGAACAGCTATTCATAAACCTCCAAAGACGATAGGGAAATAAAAATTATGCCGAACAGTGGTATTCTGATATGATGTATAATAGTATAACGCCATTATTATTATGAAAGTATGTTAATAAGCTTAAAGGAGATCTTCCGCAACAAAAGTCATCGTCACTACATTTCAACCACGCAAGATGGTGTTTATTTAATTAGAGTTGCTTTAATTCTTTATCAAAATTACACATACAGATATGTATATATTTTTTAGATAATATACCTAATATATGTGATTATATAACCACTAAGATATCTTAAAAAAATATTTATGTTTACCCATGTATACTTTTTACATATATTTTTTAATTATATTTCTATTCGTGTACAATTAACATAGCCATATTGTTATTATCTGTCTTTTAATTAAGTTGTCTGGTTGAGATTGCTTTGAAAGAAAAGGTCGTCGGTTACTGCTAAAATTATTACAAAATTTTACTGTATTAATAGCAATACGGATTTATCTATCTAGATCTAGCTTGTATTGTTTCATTATCGTTTGTAACGTTGCAGGATTGCAGAGCACGACTATAAAGCGAGAATGTGTGGATCGGGCGACGTGATCGCATGTCAGACTGTAATAAGTGTAAGCTTACGTCCGGAACATATGGTGTATTTACGTAATATGAATTAATGAATTGTCCAGCAGATGTTTGCAAATAATAATTAATTAGTTTGTAAAGATTATTTATATAATTTATATATCCTAAAAATCGGTTAAATTATAAAGTCGCAAAGTTTGAAATAAAACCTTTAAAAATTATCACATTTCCATATCGTAATAACCCATTTCATAAAATAAATATATCCATTTGAGGACGTGTGCATTGCTCAAAATTGTCGTGATGACTCTCATATACTCTCACCCCTCTATACAATCGAACTTAAACATGCTTTCCATGATATTAAAACTTTTTTTAATGCTTGAGGCGAGCAAACTGACAGAGGTTCTTAATCCACCTGATACAAAGTGGTCATTTAATTCTTCAAGCAGGAATATTCTAAATACGAGTAGAGTTACTTTACAATTAAGGCGTACATGTAAGTAATATCTTATTGTCATATTAGGTGGAGTCTTATTTTAAAACAATATCTATAATTACCGATTGGTCAAATGACAAATATTATGAGATTATATAATTAATACTGCAATATTCCAGTATTTAAAATAATCTATATAATTTAACTATTAGTCAGATAAGCGTCAATAACATTTATATAACATGCTTATGGTCGATATATTCCGCCACAGAATAGAAAGCTTTATCCAGGAGTCATTTTTTTAATGAAATACTTCAGAAGCGACCGTCGTATATTTTCTGGTATTTTATTATATATGCGGCCACACATGTGATGGCAATTTGTTAGATATGTAGTGGTTCGTGGAACTTTGGACAACACCACTCTATTGGTGTTTCTAGTACTTTTTGGAAATATATCTTTAGCTCTTGTGAATAATATTGGATTGAATTTGACAAATTTAGTCGCTGCTATAATGTTGAAAAAAGGCAAGCTGAAAAAAAAGGCAATGTGAGTATTTTGTAATATTTAAATAGCGGTTTACAAGATTCTCGGTGGGGTATATTCCCTATGATTCTTACACACTTTTTTTGTACAGGAAAGCTCTGTCTTTATTATTAAAGTCCTTACTTATCTTTATTTGTACGGTTACCGTCACCTATGAATGTTTGCAACATTAAGGAAGACGCCGACGCGTTTTCCGCCTCTAGTGTGGAATAGGGAATGAAAAGTGGGAAGTTAGGTAGGAGGGATGGAATAGAAGGGACGGTGTAAGGGACTGCCAGGACTCCAACGCACCGTGTGAAACACTTTAAAGAATTAACCTTCAATTTAGGTGTCTTTAAGATATACGTGAACAGGTATTTTCTAGACAAGCCTGTGCCATCTTAGACTGCATTTGCTCTTCACTTCTTATGAGGTGCAATGTCGGTCAATCACGAACCAATACCAACTAATTTTTTGTAAAATAAACCTCCTTACCATTTTTCTTGTAAAATATAAGTTCAAGTTTAAGTTCATGCTTGGACTCAAGCGCGACGTCGATCTCGTGGCGGTGCTCTTCGCGCGTGTCGGGTCCGTGCAGGAACTTGCACGCACACCCTTTCTGCATGATATGCGCGCGGGCCCAGCCGGTCAGCTCGCAGAACCCGTCCGAGCAGTACACGATGGGGTACGACGGCACTTGAGCGTTGCCCAGGACGAAGTTGCTATCTGTCATAACAAATAATTCGTAATGTCAACCTTTTGTTATTGCCGGGATCCTATATCTAATGCTGATATTAGACTGATCAACCAAATTGAAACAATTTGGTAGAAATGCACAGAACCGAAAGGACACACGACCGTATTCGATGACGTTGATTGATTCGAGTCTTATGAATCACTTTAGTTTATTCATCAAAATTGAAAGAGAACAATGAAACGTCTAAAATAGAATTATTTTCCATTCATTTACCTTACCATCGTTAAGAAAATTGACATTATTTGTATCCTATGTTAATTTTAGGCACTAGTGAAGTAAACGAATGTGTATTAAGATATAAGAACCGGCTATTCTGGGCACAGAGAGAATCAACGAAAGTAAAAGATTGGGTTTTAGTGATCTTCATTAGCTCTATGTGTACGTTACGCGGAACGGTCCAATGATTCGATTCCTTCGATGTTACCGCCGCGTGGTGGATTTCAGACGAATGCCAACGAACGATGTTTTCAATTTGTTCGGAAACTTATTTATTATCAATGAGGTCGTACGTACGTAGAACATATAACTGAATGTTTATTGTAGGTTTTTACCACCACAAACAAATGATTTTGTTATAAAAGTTCTTGAGTTCATAAGGATATCAAAGTTCTTACCAAAAAGAAAGTTACATTTATTTCATGAACAAATTGGATTTGACTCCTCGTGAAAGAGTAATAAAATGTTTTGTTATCACGAACATAGCTTTTTGATGAAATTTTTCCATTACTTGTTTTGATGAAACCTTATTGTTTTTCCTATTTCATTATCCTCTTTTTTATACCGCTGACAGAATGGATTTAAGCATTCCACCACACTTTGTGAATGGTCAACAACCTTCTGTGGGTACCTTCTGTGCCCACCTTCCTTGCGGTAGAAGTTCTGTGATGCCGACCGGCAGACTACCCAGTGTATTATAGGTTAATTTTTTCCGTTATACAAACATATAACTAACAATTAAAACTAATTTATTAAACTAAGACATTATTCGTATAAATTAATACAATAAAGAAAACGTGGTTATAACCTTTAATCCCTCAAGAATATATGTAGAATACTGAGTGTAGGTTATCATCATCATCCTATCGTTAAATCTTGGTGGCGTTAGGGTTGTCTCGAAACCCGGGGTCAGCTTTCGTAGGAACTTTTTCTTCTCCACTTCGGGCAGTCTTCGGCATCACTATTTATGCGACCATTTAATACGCATGTCAGACTTTATGACATCAAGCTAGTATTTCATGGGCCTACCCCTTCGATCGGGACCTGGCGGAAGCGCCATGGCTACATATTTGTTCCTCACGTGAGAACCCGGTTTCCGTAAAACGTGGCCGTACCAACATAGGTGGCGGCACTCTTGCAGTTAACCCCTATGATACGGATATGGAGGTTGTCGCGGATGCGAGTTTCAAACGCGGTCTTTCCGCGTGACTACACATGTCCACCGCAGCAAAATCATCTTCGTGACACTTAGCTTTTGCTTGTGTTGTCAAGTACAGATCACGCTTTACTTACTTTACATAAGGACAGGTCTAATGATAGATTTATAGACCTGTCCTTTTAGCTATATAATACAGAGTCAAGGTCACCGGCTTCTATGGGTAATGTTGCGGACATAAACACCCCCCTGACCTCTCCCGGTAAATACCGTACCCGCACGCCCCGCTTACCGCGGATATGTAGCTCACTCCGTTAGCTGCTAAACGTCTGAATTTTGGTAGTACTTTAGTAAGCATGGGGCGAGCCTTCGGCAACTCACGGTCAGTATATACACACATGAAAAATAGTCGTGTATATGTACACAAGGAAGACTAAGAAGATCAAAGAGCATTCGGAAGACTCTACAGCTAACGGACTCTCAGCCTGACGACGTGGATCTTGTGGACCACCAGTGTATTGTGATTAGTGCCACTCGTACTAATCGGTGTAATCGATACAATTAGTGCTATCTACGTTCAGTATAATGTCCGGGGCTAGTGGTAAGTTGTGTTGGTTTACCTCGAACGTGCCGTTTGATAGAGTTGTGCTGATCGCACCTGTTGCTGTTCTAGCGCCTATAAATAAATTCAGTCAACTTGCTAAGGGGTGTTTCATTTAGGGCGACCTCTACGCCTGCACGCCCAATATTTTGTGGTCCATCGTACCGGATCGCAAGACCAACACCCAACAGTTAAGATACCTAGAAGCTGGCTACGTTTCCTTGCTAGATTGCTAAACTGATCCTTTGTTCGACCAGCCTTCTGATGCCTACGAATAATTTATGTTAAGATACTTATGTCAACACCTAATCTTCGGACCGCTCTTGGTAACAAATGACGGAGCTTTTATGATTTTACATATAAAATCAGTTTAAGTTACAGAAATACCTACCACTTTTTCTATTAAGTTTACCTATAGGTGTTAATTGGGTATTATTGGAAATTCTTCTCTATTCTTCTTCTTTGAATCCTATTTGTACATTTTACGATTTTACAGTTGTATATGTTTTAGATGTATAGAGTAGGGTTTTAGTTTATTAGACGTGACTAAAGAATGTAAGACGACTGACGTGTATTATTTTTGTTATAATAATGTTAATTTATAATTTATATGATTACTAGCGGTCTCGGCAGATGTAGTCCTACCTCACACAGCGGAACTCTTAACGAGTCTGGGAAGATGTTTGGCCCGTCAGATTTGTTTGGCTCATTGGAAAATATTTTAAAATACTATTCTTAAGACGTAAGTTGTCAGATTTTTTAAAAAGTGTCTGTCGATAGTTATGGCCCACTGGAAGTGTCTGGCAACTGTATATTTTGCCCGGTGGTAGGGCATTTGCCCGACTGGATGCCTACCACCCTTGGTCTAAAGTACGACAATGCCATAAGAACCTTGAGTTGTGTTCCGGCATTAGTGACCAGCTTCCAGTCTCCCTTAAGAGAGCAGCAGCACATTTGTAGCACCTTTGGTGTTGCAAATGTCCATAGGCGATGATAACCGCTTTCCATCCAATGGGCTGTCTGTCTGTCTGTTGAACTTATGCAATAAAAAAAGAAAAATATCTTTGTTTATAACAATATCATATATGACATGTTATAACTAGCTTTGCTACTTTGGCCTAAGTTAGCATGGTTGTTTTCTACCTTTGATACCTGATATCTGAAAAACGGCCCTGTTTTCAGCTTAGTGAGTATCCATTCCTTTCTAAGTTCATGTTAAATTACCGATCCTAAAAAATCATCTTTTCTAAAATCGCGTAAGTCTGGGGTGACTAGGATCTTAAACTAGTACAAAAAATACTAATCATTCGTCTTTATAATATTAGTATAGGTAATAATATTATATTGTAATGAGATGAGGTTTTATGGCAAGAAAAAGATGCGGTAATTGCAAATAGGCGTCTAATATGAAAATAATTTTAATGCTCTGAAAGTAACAGAAGGACTGTTACTTTAAGGGCATTAAAATTATTTTACAAGCTCTGTGGGCGTGGTGCTAACTCTCTTATTTAAATAAGTGAAACCCACTTAACCGTTTACTAATTTTCTACGAACAGTGATGTGGTTGGTGAAATTAGCATATAATTGAATCCGACACGTACACGGTCTCTCGTCTTTGTGCCCTCCCCTGACTCGTTTTAACTCGTGTGTGTTTCTGAATCCTTTTGAGCTTACATATTAAAGTTTGTCATGCTTTAATGGCCTCACCTAACGAATGCTAATTAAAGCAATATAATTAGATAAGTTTGTTAATTAAAATTACATATTTTGATTTTGTGTCACTCACTACTTTAAACGTCGGAATTGCTGGTGGGTTCTCAAGGATTTTTCATTATGAATTAGCAAATGTTTAACTTTTTAAATTCTGGTAGGTACCTATTCCGTATTTTAGTCGTACCAATTCTTCTAACATAATTTTATTGTTTATAGAACAAGAATCAAAATTCAAAATATTAGCGTATTTTAAGCACCTACAGCTACAGGTAAATTAACTTCTAGACGTTTATGCGTTTGTAGCTGTATACGGCCAGCAAAATAGTAAATAAACTAATACTTTTGCTTGGAAAGAAAAGGAGACCGATGAAGAAGTTCCGGATATGGTAAAGGAGAAACGCACAATTTTAAAAACTCTAGAGGAAAGAGAAGGGAAGAAGGCCATTTGCTCAGACACGAAAACCTTCTTATGCATGTTAATCAAAGGCAAAGTAGAAGCAAGGAGAGGGAAGGGACGACCAAGGCGAGCATTTATGGATCAAATAAAAGAAAAAGTGGGTGTCGTGTCTTACATAGAAGTAAAACAACTGGCCCATAGAAAAGATTGGAAGAGGCTCCACCAACAAGAGCATGCTCTTAAATGATAAATGAATAAATTAAATCAATAATTATTATTTTCTTATATATATAAATCTCCTGTCACGATATTTGTCCGCGATGAACTCCTAAACTACTCAACCGATTTTAATCAAATTTGCACACCGTGTGCAGTTTGATCCACCTTGAAAGATAGGATGGTTTAAATCCACAATTGGAACCGGTAGGTGGCGCTGGGATCGGGTCATATTTTTTCAGAGCAGGACAACGTCTGCTGGGGCCGCTAGTATATTTATATAATCAGGTACTTAATTTGAAACTGATCATATTCAACCACATTAAAATAACGAATATTAATATTAAACATTTTTAATACTAAATTGTAAACATTTTTAATACCAAATTGTTGGTCACTATTCTGAAAAATGACGTTTGCTTTCTGATAGCATATTTCCCATGGAAGTCAATGATCCTGTTGATTTAGCAACTAATTGAACGGGAGTCATAATACTGCTCGGATTGCATTGTACTAATTTTCGAAAGATTGGTACAAATTATACAAAACATTTTCAAGTCAAAAGCTTCCCTCGACTACGTTTTAACCTCGGAACCATTTGTAATTAACACTTTTAATATCAAATACAATAATCAGCAACAAATAATAACACTGAACAATAAATAACAAGAATGAACCATAAATAAAATCAATTATATCATTAATTATTATCAAACTAAAACCAAATAGTTAGACCTCACAACAATCAGAAATGTAAATAATTATTATTTATTAGACTTTCAGCATTGACTTTTGAATGTAAATACATTTTATTCTACAAAATCTAACGAACCTCTTTTTACTGATTGTATAAGGAATTTTAAATTTCAAGTTTAGATTTCCTCTAAATATACACATACATACAAACGCAAAACTACTCGAAACTAATTTACCTATAGTCAATAATTTTTTGGAACTGCGTTCATATTGAAAAGCACGAGAACGCACATACCTCCCTGTATATAGTCGGGACTTCAAGTTTGAATTCACTTTTACATTAACTATAACTAGAAGGAAGTATTACGAGCTATTCATTCATTTTGCAAAAACAAGCACAACTGATGATTGCAAAGATATATTATGAGCATTTAATATTCCGTTCTTCAAGTGAGGCGTGATAAATAATGTTGAAATATCTTTCACTTGTACCATGAATTTTACAAGAGTAAACGTGGAAAGCGGCTAAAGTTTTGATTGCTTTGTGTTGTGTAACGCTCTCCCGGCAGCCGCGGCTTCATAGCCCTCAAGCACCTAGTGGACTATGGGCGTTTAATCTTGCAACTTTGTTCACGGAGCTTTGTGTCAGTAATTTTAAGTGCGCAGACACGGTGGAAGCGGAGCGTGGGGCGGAACGAGTTATTCAGTAAAGGCATAATAATTATCATTGTCTACTGGTGATTAATACATATTTTACGGGGTGTCTTTGTCTCATCGTATTATACTAACAAATAATCAAATTCTATGTCGAAAAATCAAACACGAATAAAAAAATATACCTAATTCCAAATGCGATACACACAAAACAACTACAAATAGCTGTAGTCCCGGCAAGGATCTTGAGCGGTCGGCGTGATGGTAGAGATCGCTTCATGCTTGAACATAGCCGACGTGATGCTATTTATCAACATAACGATAATTACCCTTACTCGAAATGGATAATATATTATACTTCGAAAAAGAACTGAATTAGAAGTGTAGTTAGACTAAGTGATCGCTCAAGAATAATGCCGCGGACTATACAGATATAAAAACATAGATCCTAAATACGACAAGCAGGTAACTAATCAGCTAAACAAAATCAGCCTACGACGAAGTTTGCGTCTTCTGCTACGCAAGCATCGATCGCTTGTTACGCGGATGTTCATAACTTCAAACACAAAAGGAAATATGTGCTAACGGTACTTACTCCCGCTTCCCGCGCCGCTTCATCTATGTGTTCTACATTAACACTTATTATTGATGAGGAGATAAATACACGTATATAGCTTATTTATTATCCCAGAAAATAATATGATAATTATGATGATGATATCATTTCGACGTGTCGCCGCTAATAGTTCCCGGCCGAATACTGGCTTAACGTTGTAAGAAGTTGATATACATACAGTGGTACGTTAAGGAATGCCGTCGATCGTGAGAAATAGAAAAGAAAAAGTAGGAAAGCTGACCTCAGTCCCTGAAGCCAGACTTAAAGCTAGAATGGTAATAATAATAAACGATGACATGTAGACGTTCTTCAAATATTTCGTTATAAAATAAACTTTTATGAAATAAAGTTTATATAAACAAAACCACGGCTATAGCCCTAGTATATATATAGTAGTATATATATAGCTCTATGATATATGTGTAAAGTTCATAAACTGGATAAAAGTTCAAACTTTCTAAGAACTTAACGTAAAAAAATACTTTCTTTATAAATGACACCGGTTCAGTAATTCGCAAAACTTGATATGTTAGCAAAAAGTCAAGATTGATGAGGGAAGAGGGTGTACAAAAGGGGATTTTCACCTTTCTTTCTATACTTACGTATTAAATATAGGTTCGTCAATGTAAGAAACCGGTTCGCAAGCAAAGTATTCGACCCATATTCTTAGTCACGAAATTCACTCTACCGTGAATGTAGGCAAAGAAAGAATGCTGAGTAGGAAAATATATTGACAACTGAAAGCTTACCGTTTAAAGGACATTGAGAAAATTAAGTGTAGAAAGGTTTTACACTCCTGTCTCTTTTTTTCTCTCTTTACGCGACTTTGTTAATATAATTTTTAGATTTACTATTCCATGAGAATTGACTAATTTGTCCGGGATTAAAAGTTATTTATTAGTCCTCATTATCCACTTACATAATTTTAACTGGATACACGTCTAAAGTTTCAAATTAATTACGCGTAGTACTTATGCATCGATAATATTTAAGGTGATTGATACACGTACGAAAAAGTCATCGAGCGAAAGATTCTCGCATCTATAAACCGCTAACGTTTTTCACATTTATGTATTACGACGGAGAATTTAAAGACAATTTTAAACTATATTTATATACGATTAACTAATCATGCCAAACATGTGTTTATTAGTTGTTGAGTTATTATGTTTTTATTTGCGTAACTAAATTAGCTACGGAATATAAACCACAAAATTGAAAAACATTGTGATAAAGAAATAAACACGCATATACAGACATATTTTTATAAGTGAAAAGAGTAACGTGGTAGCAAAATAATCTGTATTTTTATTCCAACGCCGAAATGTTTTGGCATACCTATTTTTCTAATAAGATGTTGGTGTCCAAAGATTAATTTCATAATAAACTAGCATACGTCACGCGTGTTTTTAAAAGGTAGTATATATCTATGTAGTGACAAGATTTGTTCTATAATGCGTATTATAATGCTTGTTATAATAAGTCTATACACGTATGTTTTTATAAGTCTATATGTATAACTAATGGTTCGGCAGACGGTGTCCTGCAGTGAAAAAATAGAAGAAAAGAACAAGTCTCAGGTTTGAGAGATGTTCAGTGATATACACAAGTACAGAAAAATTATACAAATTAAATTTTTAGTTAAATTCGGAACTGTAAGAAATAGTGAAAAATACTATAAGAAGTCGGGTGGCCAATTTTGATGAAAACTAAAGAAGCATTATTAGATTTATGAAAAATAAATATAAGCCTGTGTGACGTGAGCTGTCAAATGTGGAATAAGGCGGAGTTCCAAACTAATTTATTAAATAAAATTTCTACGATTTTTCTAAGTATTCATTGTTATTCTGCTATTTGGAGAGTCCATCCGTTTCTGAGTAACTAATGTAACTAACTCGACTTTCTTGTCTAATATACAAGTCTTATAACTTTTAATAATATATAAATTTTATTAGTTTAAAATGAAGGTTTTACTTGATTGAATAAAACTTTCATGATTTATTGATAGATTAACTTTCATTCATATAACCTTTAGAAGAAGTTGATTCGCAAACACAGACAATGAAAACAATTGGATTACTAAGTAAATGTACGTACAACAAATAAGTTACATTACATAACATTTATATACGTATTTACATTAAAAAACGTTTTAAATATTAAAATGAAGAAGACGGTTGGTTATAAATGAAAGTCTTGTACTGTATTATGTTTCTGTTTTGAAGTAATATTTGATTTGCTATTGTAGAATCGACTGGAATTAAATGAAAATATATCGATGAAATGTTCTCCTGGAAGTCGAGCGCGCAGCCACGCTCCGCAACTTCGAACTCAAAATACATTTTATACAAAATTGTTTTCCACTGATAGATTGTTTACGCAATCTGAGAAGTTGAAAGCCAACGTCAAACTTGAAATTAACATTTCACCGTTCAAAGTGGGCTTTTAATTAAAATTTCTGTCTAAACACAATCAGACATATTTACATGAGTATGTTACGTTTAAAAAATAATTTGGGTTATATGTGATGACTGCTTTTAAAGCAATTCTTTTTATTATATTTCTATACTTTTTTGGGGGTTCTGTGACCATTGGAAGCCTAATGAAAATTTTCGCCTTTACATTATTTCCGCCTTCACATATGCGTACACCACAGCAATTTTTCTCAGAAATCACTATGCATAAAGTTCGCAAACAATAAAATGTCAAAAAATAAGCGTAGTCGCCGTACTTTAATGTAATCGAGAAATGAAAATTGATTTTCTGTGTACTCGTACATAGTCTTTGGTCAGATCTTTAAATATCTTAAGCGTGTATGCCTTTTCTTCTGTATGCCTTTTTTATTTATGTCAATATTTTATTATTTATATTTGCTTTCAATCGCAAAATGTGTGTACCTCCGCCTAGTTTCTAAGTTATCGCGCAAGGAAAATTAAAAGAAAAGACAATCGGGGGATAGAACTTATAAAGTATTAAAAGTGATGTATTGAGAATTTTTAAGATAAAAGAAGGAGCAATATGTAGAAGTGTTCTAATCAAATGACGAAAACTAAACAGTTGATATTCATCACTTTACGGAATCCTTAAATGTTCGCATACAGAACCCACTTTACCTATTTCTTTAATTAATTTTAGTTGGATAGAAATATCAGATTATGGTATTTGCAATTTATTTCCGTACCTATCTATTTGCAAAATTATTTGAATTATTTTATTATCTTCAAATATTATCTTTTGTTTCGGGTTGTTTGATTTTATATTTTTGTTATCTGGTTGCTGCTAAACTGATGGCCCACCAGATAGTAAGTAGCTACCGTCATTTATAGTTACGTATTTTTTGATAACAAATGTGCTGTCATGATAGAATTAACTTTATAACGTGTCTTTCTGAAGCCGCTTGTTGTACACTGTAAAAACCTATGCTAGAGCTTGGCTAGGCTTGCATTTCATATTTTTAAGGTGTGCACGAAAAATGACTTCGAGGATACACGAGCGTGCTTGAGTGACGAGTAGCAAAGCCAATAGGAGCCAATAAAAATAATTTCCATTACTTACTGAAGTTGAAATCTGAGGGCATGGCTTGATATTTTGTAGAATTACTCGTATAATTGATTTGGAAATAAATACGGAGATATGACGATTTAACTGATAGCCTTTTCTGAAATTAAGCTTTAAACAATAATAATAATTAAGACGCTATTTGACTTTGTAAATTGACGTCACGACTTAATAGTTATGCTCGTGCAAGATCTAGCCGACATTGGCATTTTATTAAGATCACACTGAAAATTATCTCAATTGATTTGACTGTTAATTACCCAAAATAAATTAAAATGACTGAATACTAAAAGCTTCAAATGTTATACAAACGTTAAAACATGTATGTATCAACTGAGCCTTATCTTATGAGCACTTGTAGTTTCTGTATAACTTGCATATTGTTACACTTAGGTCTACAATGACATCAATAACGATGTGTCAACCTGCAAGCACCTTGGACAGCGTGGGTACTGTCCGTCTCCCTATAATAGGCCCGACACAGCATATTTGGCTGATATATAAACGGCATTCCTTAAAATCCATTTAAAAATTATTTCAGAGAAAACTCCACCGTCAAGGACATAAATATGGATTAATTTTCCATACCGAAGATAATACTTTTTCCAGTGGAATATGGTACCAAATTTTACGCAGGCGATGTCGTATGAAGGTCTCTAGTCATAAGATAATTCTTTAGAAAATCAGCAAATCCCATCTATCAAAAACTGTTAAACAGATGTTGTCGTAACTAATTTTTGTAAATGATTTTTAAGTCCTACAATTATTTTTCAAGATCCCTAACGACAATAAACACGACTAAGTTTTGTATCGATAAATTTCCAACACTTATTAATGTATATGGCTGCAAAGTTTTACTCGTGAACGTTTTCACGATTTTCCCTACACCCTTGTGTCGCACTTCTTTAGTCTCCCTTAAGAGAGTAGCAGCGCATTTATAGTACCTTGGGTGTTGGCAAATGCCCCATAGGGCCGATGGGTAATCCACTTTCCATCAAGTGGACCGTCTGCCTGTCTGGTGAACTCCTGCAATAAAAAAAATATTGCTAAAATAACTAAGGAACAAGCCTTTTATGCCGAAACTAAGTATTTACATATTATACTATGGCACAATTATTAATATCAGTCTTCCATACAGTCAGTTTTGAATTCCATACAGTATATATTTATACGAAATGTTTCCCTCGGGTAGGTACGTTTGCGCGCTCACTCGTCAAGTCTGGTAAACACAGTTTCCGTTTCTAGTGGCAATTTCTTAACGCTTCTTAGCGCGGGCTTCAAACTAGACACATCGCAACTTTCAATTCCCGCTACAGCTAAAAATAGGTCTTTATTCAAGTCATTTTGTTTTTAAAGTTATTTTTAATATCTAAAATATTAACTTATGTACATATGTAGGTAAACTTATCTATCTATGCTATAAGAAATTTGTAAATGCTTCGAGTTTATTTTAAAAATGTGGAAAATCAAGGGAGATAATTTACACCAGGAGATTCTGAGAATGCAATTTTTAGAATTTTTGTCTGTCTGTCTGTTAAACCGCCACGTGGAAACTACTAAACGGATTTAAATGAAACTCGACACGAGTTATCTCATATCCCGGTTCCTAACTTAGGATACTTTTATCCCATAAATGACGTCGTTTTCGCGAGATTGGTGAAAATATCGGAAAAGATGGCGTTGTGATCGAGTCCTTTTTAAACACTGCAGAACGTATATGAACGAAACTACACACAGAGATGGCTTATATCCCAAATCAACACTTGGGATACCTTTTATCTTGATAAATAGTTTACATAGAATAGACGGATTAGCTAAATAGATGGCGCTGCAATCGCGTTTTTTCAATTTATTAGCAAATACCTACGTTGTCATAAACAGTATATCATTCGTTGTATTCAAATCAGGTTCCAAGCATGCCATTCGGACTCTAATACTACCTACTACTATTTCCCCAAGCGGTGAGGAGTTCATGACGGATTACACCTCGAAAAAAGATGAGATTATGTATATAGCTTAATCTAAGCCTGATTTACATTTGCATTGTTAAGTAGCTAGATAACTTAGAAAACTGATGAGTTGAGTCCTTATAGCATTCGTTCAGAAGGTAATAATGTGCCTACATAAAATATTAGTTCCGCGCGAACGAAGTGGTGATCACACTCAGTAAGAACTGGGTAACATGTGGTACTAGTAGAAAAACCACATTTCAGCTTTGCAGGAGGTCTGCGGCTAGCTAGCGTCGCAATGAAAATGGCGGTGCAAACGTTCGCAAGTACGCGGCTAATTTCACTGGGAGTCGGTCATTGCGCCGGCGCACATTTCAGGGCGGAACAGAAATAACGGGCAGTTAATTGAAACTGGCGCCAATTCGTCCGATATAATGTGCAATCAAGCTAAACCACTCAGATGCATTTGTGCACACTTAAGCTTATTATGTAATTCTAGGAATATCCATGCGAACTTGTCTGTATAAAGTGATCTTATATGTTATCTGGATTTTCCCTCAAGAATGTAAGTATGTAGATTACATACGTAGTAGATTCAGTACCGAATAAGCTGTAGGAGGAAATGAACATAGATTTCAGTTAAACTTCTCACTGTAATTTTAGCATTTCACATGAAAGATCTGGAAAAAGTATATTATAAACTGCTGCGCCTAAACTAACTAGCGCATGAGAAAAACTAGATACTTGCCTTATTTTCTATGTAAAATCAAGTTTATTACACAATACTCGTCTATCATTTCTACGTGATTATTTCTCGTTTACAATATAAATTTATCTCATGCAGACGAATAAATGTATAATATTTTTATTGTGAAGCTGGCACACTAGCAGATTGTCCATATTAACAACCTTTAGAATGGTATAGAGAGGATAGGATAGGAGGGCTGGAATAACAGGGTTATCATTAAAGAGGAATGCAAAAAAGGTGTTGGGATATGGAATGGAATCTGGCGAGTGGGAAGTGAGCCATCGGAACTTACACCCATCGCCGAAGCCGATTAACGTCCATATTCTGTGAGAGCGTGGTATCACATCTATCGAGCCGGCTCCAAGTGCTTTAACCAAGAAAATAATTCTAGCATGACTCTACTGCGTTGATTTAACAATAATACCACCACATAAATATCTCGCTAGGCTCTATTCTTTCCACATTTAGGGAAATAGAAACAAAACAGAGCTACGCATTTGTAAAATCTTTGGTGTTGCGAATGTCCACAGGCAATGGTAACCACATTCCACCATTAGGCCGTCTGCCTGTCTGCTGAGCTCATTCAATAAAATAAAAAACTGAGTGTATTTCCTCTCTGTCACACAGACGGTTTACGTGTAAGTTTCATGAAGATGTTTTTCTTAAAAAAGTAGAATGCTTCATAACCAGAATTCGTAACCACGTCGTTGGAATGAAATGAGGATTATTTAGGCATTACGCTATCTATCAATGTATAAACCCTGAAGAACAAAATATTATATTAGTTTAGATTATTGTAATTAACTTAGGTTGCCTGGAAGCGATAAGGCCGCCTGTTGGTTTTACCAAGACATGTGTAATCATAAATTTCTTGTAATCATTTATTTGGTGAGCAATAAAGTGTTATCTATCTATGTATATTAAGACTACCAATGCTGTCCTTTGATTTAAATAAGATTTTCATAGAAGCTTTCAGGTAAAGGTACGGCAAATGGCTTATGAATATTTAGTATGAGGTCTTCAATGTCTCCCTCTATACCTAAGAGTTTTCTTACTTTGTCATTGGTAACATTTTCTATAATAAAGACTTGCCGCCAGCAGTATTAACACAAATGTCTTATGAATAATATTAAAGATGAACTTTATGTCTTCATCTTGTTTTTTAAATTTCTTATTCTAACATTTTTCTACAGTTATATTGAATTGGAAATTAATATCTACTATGTCACTTACCAAATATGTTGCACAAACGATACTGATGAAGAATAGCAAAAAGAGGATAATACTGAAATACTCATTAACTGTACTGGTACAGGGTTATAGAATAAAGTAGAAAATAATAGAGGTGCCACTTTCGCAATTTGTCTAAATCTAACAAATGTTAGGTCAAGAGTAATTTCCATACTTACTAGTCATTTTTAGCACGACATCGTGACAGTATCAAGTTGCTTTAGTTACGAAACATTTTGTCCATATAGCCTATGAACTGAATTACCATAACTGTGTAAGCAAGAGCTTTAACATGTGATATTTAACAGAACAGTTATTTGATTACAAGAAGATAAACTAACCATCACAAACTCATCATGTAGACTGTACGATATTAAATATCGGCGAATTGGAACGAAAAAACGAAAAAACTCGGTATTGTTATAAGCATATTTAGTTATTTTTTGCCGATTTTAGACTCCGATAAACGTTAAACTTAAAATAACATGAATAAATTCGCATTTTTTATGATTGACTGACCTTCAGTACAGATAAAATAAAATTTTGCCAGAAGTACAACATTTGTTCTCGATCTAGACCTAAAAGACTCTATGGTTATTTTATATATAATGCTTCTTTATTATAGATTATTAAATAAATTGAATAAAATTTAACGATCGTGAAATTTCAGGGTTTACGTAAACTGAAATATATACCTATCTCTTTTACATGATTTCTGTTATATTCGTACATGTCGAATAATAGCGCTGTTCTGTTATCAATAGGTTTTAAACGTTTTATGGCTATACAATAAACGGTTTATTATTATACAAAATTAGTTATTCGGTATACTTCCCTAACCTTTCAAACTAAGTCACAGAACAGACTGTTCCACAAAAAAATTTGTTTAACTGTTTCACAATGAAGCGAAAAATTATTTAGATCAAAGTTGTTGATATTCTGCCTTGTCTAAGAAGATTGTTTAGAGATGTACAACCTTTTTATTGGTTTTAATATTTATGAAAAGCAGAATAATTATATCTCATATGTTTCTGATGATTAATACTTTTCTGTCATTGTCAACATTGCAATTTCCTTTTTTCACGTTTCTTTATTTTGTAATACCTTTAAGTATGGAAGAAAGAGCAGCAATTATTGCCGAACATGAAGCTTGTCACAGTATAAGTGAGATATCGCGTCATTTAAAGTAAGCTAAGGAGACATGGCGAAGAAGGTGAGCTCTTAGATTATTGCTAGAACAATTAAGGTCACCGCCCTATCCATAATGCTGCACAAAAATCAGACATGAGACGGCAATATAAAGAAAACCACTTTGTGTCTACCAATCATTTCGTTCAAATGAATGAAGTTTGTCCTATAGTATTAAGAAACGCATCACAAAAAATCATAACGGAACAAGAAATATACAAAATAACATAACAATAATAAACAAAAGACCATGTAGTGCCCTATTTTAGTTCGAGACGAATCTCTACCAATATATGTCAGTTGATGGAGTGAGTAGCTTGTCCTTTTTCCACCGAGGGCAAATTCTTAGATTTGACAGATTCATTATATTAATTAATTTAGGTATTTCTAATTTTTGTAAAATGGACAGGATGGAGTCTGTAAAATAATTAACAAAACCTTTATTCGATAATAAACGTGACAACAAAATGGAACATTTATTAAAATGTTACTCGTGCACGCAAAAAACGAATTTAACTTGACGAACCTTTTAAATGCCGCAACTGAACAACAGTTCTAAATAATATAGAATAGGAATCGTAAGATAATATGTAAATATTTCATACCAAAATATAAAAGTAACATTAAACTGTAAAGTGTAAATAAGGCCTATTATTGTGGATATTGTATCGTCGTAGAAAATATGCTTTTACTTTACGGTCTATAATAGTTGACCTACATAGGCGTGTAGCCATATATGTATAATATTTTATAACAAAAAGGCCATGCGACCTTACACTTAACTCAGACTCCTCAGATTAAATCTATTATAGTGAACAACAACAGGCTCTCTTAAGATGTTTTATTTTGTATCAGATATTTTAAAAATCTGAACTTATTTATTCTTTTAGCATCTAAAGCGTTTTTGAAAGTATTATTACATAAATCGATCACTGACTACTTATAAAAAGTTCACTTGAAATAAAATAAGCAAATTGTTCGAATCCTGTAATATGAGCCTTTTAATAAAAGTGAAGATTCATCCGAAAAACAATTCAAGTATCCTGTTTATATTGATCAGCATTGCAATGTATTGCTTGGTAGTCGGCGTCCAAGTTGTTTGCCAATTCAGGATTAACTATTTCCTGCATTCTAGATCGTATAAACTTATGCGCAAACTGACATGTGAGTTAAAGTGTCAAAATTAAAATATGTGTCCACACCACGGACAATAAAAGGTTAAACATGGCAGTTCGCCATTTGTTAGAATTTTGTTCATAAAATAATGAGGAAATTAATTTATTGCTTTAATTCTGGAATATTACTTTTTAATATTCAGTAATTATTCACAGCGATTTACGGGTAAGCAGATAATTACTGCAAGATACGTCAATTGCAGGGCCGCATCTGCGGGACTTGTATGTACCTAGGTATGTACTAGATATCACAAGGGCGCGCGTCATTTTGATTTTACCGGTTATCATCTCGTATTCGTTTACCAATGAATTTGGTTCTAGAATACGGTTTTATAATAAACACATCAACTTGGATGGTAACTAGACTGTTGGTACTTACGTGTGCCATCGAATCTTGTGGCGATGGTATCGAGGAACGTGTTCTGGGGCGCGAGTAGCCCCTTGCGCACGGGCATCCCCCCTCGCCGCGCACCCCGCGCTCCACTCTATACCTGATCAACAAGAAAAAAGAATTATAGCCGCTTTCGTCTACATATAACAACACTTCATAGACTTTCTGGAGAACTTGGGCTTAGTGGCGTAACCAATCTTCCATTCTCGCACGCGAACGGCGAAAGGCGCTTCCTTGCTGAATTGTAGAAATTGTTCGGCAGCATAAAAAGAAACAAGAAAAAATAAATTGTAGTAAGAGTCAAGACTAAACTGTTGTAACTTAGTGGCTAGCGCACGCAATCAAAACTCAAAGGTCGAGGATTCGAATCCTGACTAGATAGCATGCTGTTTTCTAACTATAGTAGAGTGCATCTCTATTAATATCATAAATTTAAAAGTAACTCTGCCTGTCTGGTAAGCTTTCACGGAAAAACCACTGAAGTGATTTGGCTGAAACTCAAAATATATATGAGATGCCGAGGATGAACATAGGATTCTTATATCTCGGATAAGAAAATAACGGACGTGATGAAACCTGCACATAGAGATAACCGATGTGTCAATCCGCCTTGAACAGGCGTGGCAGGTATATTACCCCCCCTGCCCTGTTCGTTATATAAAATTAGTCCAGCAGTGAGACACTCACGGACTGTTATTATTTAAGAGTAAAGAAACGACTAAATAATAAAGGTTATAAAAAGTATCGTGAAGTATAATATTACTTGTATTGCGAATACCACGGCCAATTTTAAATCACCCGGATCATTTCAATGTAATAATAATATTTTACTAAGGAATTCCTTCATCGTCATCGCCCTATGCTCTAGTTGAACAACTAACTTATAATATTATATGTAATATCTATTATAATGCTACGGTTACAAGCCATCTAGGATGCGTATTGTTTTTTGACAGGTGTATTAGTAACTTGCTGTTGATTCTTAAATTCAACCCTCTAACCCACTCGTTCATTTCCATATGGCTTGGTAGCTTCCCTCGAATAATCTACTGCGCACTAGGCAGTTTTTGTACCTTGTGAATACTTCAAGCGAGCTGTATTGTCTCACAGGGCTGTTGAACCCCACGAAAGTCTATGTGGGATTCATTTTAAGCTGTACTACGTCCTTGCTGGTTCTTGAAACTGTTCTCGGCCAGATTTACTTTTAAAGTCCCAAACAAACAACCGCTGTTTTCACACGTTGTTTACTTTAATTTTAGATCACTTTCCACACGACGTGGATCTCTCTTTTACGGTCCCGTAAATTCTTTGAAACGTAAACAGTGTCTGTGATTTTCAATATTGAGTTCTACTATATAGTGAAATGAATATTTCCAACAATATATTGCATATAGCATTCAAATGCTTATTTATGAACATAAAGTACTCGTAAATTTTCAATTCCCGTTACTCGTAAAATAATAGACGATATAGTCGACATGCATGCGGAGGCGGATTTTTTTTATTGCAGGAGTTCAGCAGACAGACAGACGGCACACTTGATTGAAAGCGATTACCATCGCCTATGGACATTTGTAACACCGAAGGTGCTACAAATGCGCTGCTGTTCTGTTGAAGGGGACTGGAACCTAGTTACTAACGCCGGAACACAAATAAAGGTTGTTATGGCGTCATACTTTAGACACTTGTGGTTTCACACATTGGAAAGTTCAATATGCATATTCTTTCACTATGTTTTTCTCTGCAGAAAGCCTTGTCACAATATTTTTTTTTTTTTATTGCAGGATCAGCAGACAGGCAGACGGCCACTTGATGGACAGCGGTTACCATCGCCTATGACATTTGCAACACCAAGTGCTACGAATGCGCTGCTGTCTCTTTAGGAGCATGAACTGGTCACTAATGCCGAACACAACACAAGGTTTTATGGCACATACTCTAGACCAGGGTGTAGCCATCCAGTCGGCAAATGCCTACCACCTGGCAATACAATATTCAAATTATTTCAAAAATACTTTAGAGCTGATGAATGCTGTCTATCTGGATTCAAACAGATGTTTAAAAAAATCTGATTTTTAAACAATGGTAGTATTGAGCAAAGTTGGATAATACAAATGCTGAAATATTTTTGTATGCTATTCATATCTGCTCTTAGCGTCAAAACTATTTTCCTAAAAGCCTTATGAATGAAACATTGTCGTTATTATATAACAATGTAGGGACTATCCATTTCAAAAGCGTTGCCTGTTATTACATGTACGTACTGGCTATAAATCTAGTTTAGCAGAGCAATGCCCTTAATATATCTTCAATGTCTTAACTATGTCTCTTTAAAGACAGAAAACCAAATACAGTGAAATCTGGATAAAGGCGCCTTTGTTATGTGTGAAATGACTGGTGGTCATGAGACTTTGCATTGATATACCTGTCACTGGGAATTTTGTAACCTTTTTAAATGAGACTTGACTTCTTAGATTATTTCGATTTTTACGTCTATAATTAGGACTATATCGCTTAGTAGGACGTATAAGTTCTCACTTAGAGAGTTTATCTTGCTTAGATAAATTATGACACGTTTGTTTACAAACGGTCTAATTCATCCATTATATTAACTCTTCCCGAATTAACATTTCCACCTCTTTACATGTAAAATGGTATATTTCGCCCTATCATAGCCTGGGCATTTACCCATATTCCCAAATAGGCGAGGTAACATACTGTACTGACATCTTGCATTGGCAAAGCCTCTACAATTTATAAAAAATATATAGATGCCTTCAGATTATCTATACTGTTGGTGCGCAATAATTTTTTTGAAAATCAACCCCTAAGGGTAAAAAAGGGGATGAAAGTTTGCTGAAGATATGACTAATTTTAATCAACGCAAACGAAGCCACGAGCAACAGCTAGTTTGTCATATTCGTAATACAAATCTACGAACGTGACTTATATAGCACCTAAGGATATAGTTTTAATTAATTAAGGCGAAATATGTTATACTTTTGTTGACAATAAAAAAATAATAATTATATTGATCCCCATGTTTTAAAAACTAAAAAGTAAAGACATTGTAAGAAAAGAAGTATTTGACAAAAAGTTTACAGTTTTATAATGCTTGTTTCCATCTATAATCCATTAAAATTAAACTACATAGAAAAAACATATAAATATGATAGTAGCCTAATAGTTGGATGTGTCATTAATTACAATAAATTATGCCAGATGATTAAGATTTTATTTGAGGTGACCCATAAACCGGTGAATACGGGTGTAGCTTTCTTACCTCATCATAAACATTTTACGATTCATAAATAATACAGCAATAAATATGAATTAATGGTTTTCCGAGGTTGTGCTTCGCCCTTTTACCATCCATATCCCTTCGGTTGGACATAAAATTCTTGTTGATCTTGCAGGTTGGAAAAAGCTATAATTTTACACATAAATCGACTGAAATAATGACTGTAATTTATTAACCGTAGAGTATTTATTTTAGGTAACGGCTGTGCAGGTATAATGTAGCTCTAATAACAAGAATTCTGAATGCTCCTTTATTGGAAGCGACTTCAGCATTCATTGTATGAAAGTATTCATAACGTGAATGTGACATTGTTTGTATGTTTGTTTGTTCCTTATCATCTTGAGAATGAGTTGGTTATGACGAAATTTTATATTATTATTATTTAAATTTCTGATAGCATATGGGAGTTTTTGGAGAGAACTTCAAAAATAAAAATGTTTTCGTCCCGAGACGCCCGAAAGAAGTGATAACTAAGCCTGACTACAACTGCTGTATGCGTGAGAGAAAGAGAAGCCAGACAGACTGACGCCGTAACGCGTTACGTAACGAAGCGGATTACCCTCCCATAAGAAGTTACTACTTAAAAAATAACAAAATTTATCGAAACTGAACAATAAAATATTATTTTGTTTATTTTTAAGCAAGAATTTGTCTTTGCTGATAGTTATCTAAATATAATGTGCTTTTTCTTGCTGCCAGAATAATGCCTAGTTTGGCGGCAGTCAGACCCTTATAATTTATCTGAGACTTGTTACATGGGTCGAGCTATCGTCATAGTTAAAAAGAAAGAAGATCTCAGACTTAACTCTTGGACTCGGAAAATGACATAGTTTTCGCAGAATAATGATTCAAAAGATTAATTAATTACAATTAATAAAAAATAGATTATACATTACAAAAGATTTAGACATTTCTGTTTTTCTGAAAACAACAAGATAATTTTAGTGTATCTCTTAAATAACCTAACACCGATACGTGGGAGATTCTAAAATTAGGCAGTACACTGATATTTGTGTTATGCGGCCCTGTACTAACGTGAGTATACATAAGTATACTCTTACACGTTACACGTTAGTACAGGTATGTTAGTATTTAGGAAGCTGTGTAGGTACACGTGGAGTATGAAATGAAACATTGTTTCTGAAATCTACTATAGAAGCTGTTTCTTTTCGTTTGCATAAATTTGAGTTTAGCGGCTAATCCGTGGTAATTACTCATTATTTGGCTTTAAGAAAGAAAATATTATAATGCTTTCATTTCTAAAATACTAAAAGGAAAATCGTCCATACTCAAGTCCACAAAGAGATTTGCGATAAATTACTTCACCAATCACTTTTATGCATCCGAAAAACCATGGGATACGGGTTTAAAAAATATATATTTTACTACATTTAATTTGCTCTCGATCAGTAAAAAAATCACATTGGTATTCGATTTTTTTAACCTGGCTGTTTTAAATAATTCCTAGAAAATTTCCAGCAAGATTCCCAGGAATAAGTTTAAGAATTAGCTGTCGATCAGTGAAAACTGCATCGAAATCGGCCCAGTAGTTTTTACGTCAATCCCGAACAAACCGACAAAAAATCTAAAATAAATTGCACAGTGTTCTCCGACGTTTATTTAGTCTACTCCAGTTTTTTAAATATTTCATGTACAGACATGGCATTTTTAGAATTTTATAATATTATAGATAGACAAGATGCTAGAGGTTCTAAAGAACTACAATAACTAATGGCCGCTTCCTATATCTTATTATTTGTCCACTTGTCTTACCATCATCTGAATGGTAAACTAATTATTTATCCATAAAGAGTCTTAACTAATTCTTTTGTGTAATATGATGGAGATCATTTATTATGTTTAGCACTACCAAACCAATAAAACCTAAAATATATTCTCTAATGAAATACCCATTATTCAATACTCGAGCGCTGTGAGCGTTAAAGAGAATATTGAATTAAAGTCTATTAAAATTCCCTCCCAAGTTTTGTTAAGTGCCATTTTTATTACGAAACAGAAAATGAACTTTTTTCTTTTCATTTTGTGTCGTATTAATTAACAAGAAACAAGCTCATAGAAAACATCAGAATTTAATAACAAATTGAGTTAAAAAGTGCTCGTAACAAAAAATCCCTGAATATTGCGTATACAGCAGTTACATAAATATTTTAAGGTCTGATATCTAGACAATAATAAGCCATAAGATCTGATCCACTCTCATGTGTTTGTTTATACTTTTTTCAAGAACTGTGTTTGGAGATATATAATTATGTAAACAAGGAAAGGCGAAAATGAAATGTCTTAAGGTAAGTACAAATGAAAGTAGCTTTTTTATTTACGCAAAATGCAACTTATTTGGAAATTTGATACTCGTGCTGCCCAATTCCCTTGCCAGTTTCCTCTTTGTTGCCATGGAAATGGGAATAATGTAAACGGGGTTAGGCAGGGTCTAGTATTTTAAAAGTGCGAGACTACGAGATGATTTTTCCGTAGTTTTTTTGGTATAGCGGTGCGAGATTGCGTTTACACATCACCTCGGGCCTCGGGGGACTCACAGAGGAATATGTGGGACTCCCAACGGCCGGCTCTGCATACACCTTTTTTGAGAAAGGGGGTTGTGAGATGCCGGCCGCCGGACTACCCACTAAAATCACCGTCTCCCTGCATCTTCGTGAGGCGCCATGACATATACCGTAGCCAACGACCCCATGACACCAACACATGTCCTCAGTAGGTGTCGTCTAGGGTATAGGTTACTGGGAAGGGCCCCGACCCAGCCCCACTATGTCGTGCGGAGGGAGCATAGCGACGCCTCCGACGCCCCATTTGCCGTCTGCAACGGCGGTCAGTCAGCTCATCCTTCACCCGCTGTCTTTCGGCTGCCTTCTGGAAATAGCTTTTCCCCTAGCCATGTTATAAGGCGAAAGAAGGAACAAATATTAGGGGGTAACGCCAATTCGGTAATAGCATTTCCTTGGAGATGTTATACCACCTTTACATGGCGAAACCCACACGCCCAACCGCACGGTAAGTCATCGAACAGATTTATCCTTGCTGAAACAATTTCAAAGTTCAAAGCTTACCAAAATGCTGCAGTCTTATTACACTAACTATGACGGATAAAGACAATGACTAGAGTATCGATTTAAGAGTTAATCAGTAGGTTTCAATACACTAAGTTTACATGTGAAATACGAATAAAGACAAGTGGAAGATTTTTCGCGCCAACAAATGTATTCTGTTTTGGTTTGTATTTAAAGATATGTATAGTCTTCGTTTATTTTTGGCGTGCAAATGGGACTTCATTTATCGAGCGGCGGAATTTTGCTTCAAAAATATTGTGTAAGTTAATAATAACATTTAATCCATATTTTTTGTTGATTTATTCTATTAACTGCTGAACTGTATCATGGAAGAGTAATGCAAAATAATAAGGCCTATTTGAAATTCCTCCAAATCCTCAAAGGTCGATATTCAGTCTCTTCCCGGAATGACTGGTTCTTTTTTAAGGCGAGATAATGCATTTCGCATAATACCGGGTCCTTTGCTAGGGATTAGACTTCATTAGACCATAGTCGATTGTGGAGGCAATCCGCTTGGGGCTGCGAAACACTAATCGACCGGCTTGTTTGGAGACTCGAGTACTCAATATTGCACTTAAACCACCCTCCTCCCATGAGCCCCGTGCTTATGGTAGGAAGAACGTGAGACTTAGAACGTAGTTACACCCACGCTGGAAGGAATGACTGGTTTATCCTAGGTTTGGCCAAGGGCTTTCGACAAAAGCTGAAATAAATTCCGATTTCGGCTTGCGACTAAACAAGCAAAATGCCATAACAAGGTGATTCTTGTCAAAATAAAGACTAAGGTTTTTTTTTCATTACTGTCATCAATCCTAATTTCAAAAAATAATAAAAATTTTTTTTTCGGATATGTCCATTTATTATATAATACTGAAAGAATAAAAATACAAATTAAAAATATCTTTTTATAACTAATCTAATAAACTAACATATTGCAATACTAATTAGCTCTGACTGGTCAAACTCCGATTTAGGTAAGACAAAACTTTGTTAGTCAAAGGTAGAAAAAGGTAAATAATTTGGACTTTGACTAAAACCTTATGTCCGACCTGAGGATTCTCTAGACAAACCTAGGAGCGGCCGAGTTTCGATGTGTGAATATAGCATATATACTCTATCCTAAAATATCCATTATTTTTTTGAAGAAAGGACGTCATAAATCCTTCATTTTCTCTCAAGTTTCGATAGAGACCAGCAACATTAATCAATTTTCTTAATAATGAAAACATATTTTTAAGACTAAACCATAATTTAAATTTTCAACTAATATCTTTTCATTTCGCATTTAAACAGACTTCAGAACTTAACCAATAGATAATTTTTACAGATGTTATACTACGTTTTTTAATGTAGAGACTAAATTGGCAATTGCAAATGAAAAACTTGTGTCCAAATGTTTAAGCGCTTGTGTAGACGGCATCGACGACATGCCGCCACCGAGACATCAGCGCCATCGCGCCGTGTGCCGCCACACTCGCCACCTCCCCGCTGCGTCGTCAGCCATTCGCAGTCCATCTTGGACGTAGGCCTCCCCAAGACGGCGCCACTCATCCCTGTCCTCCGAATTCCTCATCCAACGCCTACCGGCGACCTTGCATGGATCGTCGGTCCATCGGGCTGGAGGGCGTCCGACAAGTTTTTACCGAGACGTGGTCTCCATCCAGTCCAGGACACGTCTGCTTCGTCGGCCATCGGTCCTGCGATAGACTTGACCGGCCCACTTGGAACTTGTGGACCAATCGTCCATGTCTCGGTCGCGGAAGTCAGGACAGGGAGGACGCAGTGCTCAAAGACTTTTGTCTCCAAGCATTGCGGAATGGTCGACGAGAAAACTCAACGAAGCTTAGCGAATGCTGCACTTCTATAAATTTCTTTGAATATACATACGGGCTAAGCGTTGCTTGACTTTCCATATCGCCGCCCCTCCGCTGACTCCTGCTTAGCTTGATAGCGAAAGTGCGGTATCGGAGCGGGGCGGCGTAGTTGCGGCAGCGTGGCGCTGTTCCTCGCGAGATCAAGGCGTGCCGGTCGGAGCTCCGCCAGGTAGCCGTGGGGGTCTGGGAAGATCGCCTACGACGCCCCAGCGCGGGCCCCGCCACCATTGAGGCAGTGCGGCCCGTCCTGACAGACTGGATCGAACGTAGTCACGGCACCCTGACCTTCAGGCTGACACAGGTCCTGACGGGGCATGGTTGCTGTGGAAGGTACCTGTGTCGCCTCGGCCGCGAGGCAACGTCAGGGTGCCATCACTGTGACACGGGCGACGAGGATACGTCGCTGCACACACTCCAGGAGTGTCCAGCCTGGACAGAGCAGCGCCGAGAGCTCGTCGCCCATACCGGACTAGACACCTCGCTCCCGGCCGTGGTACGCACCATGGTCGGGAGCTCCACCGGATGGGACGCCGTCTCCTCCTTCTGCGAGCAAGTCATGTTTGCGAAGGAGGAGGCGGAACGGGAGCGTGAGCGTAATTCCCTGCTCCGCTCCCGGCAAAGGAGGACGCGTCGGCGCCGGAGGTCTGATATAGACCTTCGGCCACCGTAAGCGGGCGGCGCGGGTGGGGCCTCTAGGGGTATAGAGGTTCTCACTCACCCACATATGCCGTCGAGATGAGAGCGCGAGTGTTCCGCGCGCGCTTATCTCTCTTCCCGTGGGGCGCGTTACTAACCGCCCCACGCCGAAAAGACCCAGTCGTCGCTGGGGGAGTAGCTTCCCCGGCATTGGAAGAGGCCCAGTGAGCGGGGCCCACGCCTGCCAGGGCAGCGGAGTTGGGAAAACCGCATACACGTAGCCCTGGCAAAAGGCGCAGGACGGAACACCCAGGGGTTTTAGTGGGTATCCCTAACTGGGGAGTGGCAATAGCGTGGCACCGGTTCTGACCGGGCGCGCTAGTGCCACCCCCGATCTGGCGAATCCCACACTGTCTCACCAAGGTCGCGAGCATCCCCCAGGCTTCTGCGCCTGTCGCGGTCCTAGTCCTCAAACGGATTTCCCCTGGCCAAAAAAAAAAAAAAAGCATGGCGCTGTCACGGTGCCTATTATACACAATACGCGCGACATGCTGTCGCTTTGTACATACGCTCTTAAATTATTTTTAGGTTTATAAGTTTCGAATTGGCAGCTTAGACTGAAAGTTCACTGAGGTTTTTAATTTTTGAACATTCCGCAGCTCACAGATTTAAAAGCCGTTTTATTCGTTTCATCCTTTACCGGATCCTTACACCCGACGACTCAAGCGTTTCAAAGATTCTGGAAAAGCAATTCGCAGATTATTTGTCAAATTAAAGTGAAATTTTCATTTCAGAAGATTTATAACATTTCCGTTTTGTATGTGGCAGCCTTTGGTTATCAAAAAATGTTCATATTTCGGGATAAATGGAAAAAGCTATAATTATTTTTAATATTTTTCCATTACCTACTCGATGCTTCGTTTCCTGGCTTTTTCCGTGTAAATAGGCATTATATTTTTTATTAACGCGCTATGTGCTCCGTTGAGGAAATACGGTGAAAATTGTTTAATTAGAAAATGTATATCAGTGAAAAAAAATATTATACACTTATGTATGCGTTTTTATTTTAGCCGCAGATAACAATTTGAAATTGTCTTTTGAACAAAGATTAGGCAAAAAGAAGTTCAAATACATATGCATTTAATAAAGACGTTAATCAATATAGATGACGCGAAAGTTGTAGGTATCCATTCAGATCATTTCAAGGGAGATCCCAATGTATCTCTCCTTGAAATGATCGATGGGTAAGCAGATACCATATCTGCTCTCCCATGGGCAACGGGCCTGATAAATAGTATTCTTTCATAAGATATATAAAGATTAATGAACCAAAATAAATATTTATGTATAAACATATATAAGTACTGAGGACAAAAAAATAACTAAATACCACTGACAAAGGATGTTTAAAATATTGCTCGTGATGCCTTTCTAAGTCTCTGAATTTGTTGCCCGAGATACAAACTAATCTGGTGGTCTGGTTATTAAACATTTTTTAAAGTCAAAATGTTTAATTTACAATAAGTGCCTACTTTACCTTGAAGCACAAAACAGAAGGGTAGGTGTCAGTGTCACTAATTGCCGATCGGCCTGAGCTGAGCATACCTTAGATGGTGGCGCTGGGTTGCACGAGTGTCTATTATCTATCTTATGAACTCTAAAAGAACAAAAAGATATAAAGAAAGACATAAAATGTTTTAACATTTTATGTCTTTCTTTTAAGTTGGTTTCATCAACCTAGAAACATAATACTGAATCATTGAATGTCATTTAATATCGTTTTGTTCTTTCGGTGTTGTGCCTCGCCTTAGTATCAACCTTAGGTTCTGTGTCTTTCAACCAAATTGATTTGATTGGTTTCATAATAATACCGGCATAAAACCAATCCTAAAGCTAGTTACTTATAGCTTGCCGAATTTTGTTGTCTATCAGCCACCAAAGTACGCAAACTTTCAAAAGTGAAGAAGAGTGTCGAGCTATAAACAGATACACGTGCTTGTTCGTTAGTTTATCACCCGCTTTTGAATTTCGTACATATTATATAAAAGGTTCAACCGCCTAATATAAAAAAGCTATAAGAACCAATAACGATAAATGTACGCTCGTTATATAATAAACGTCCTTTAGTCAAACATAGAATGACGAAGTAAACACATTCGTCAAAGAATTTTGCCTTATTTAAGGTTCACAATCCATTATTTTGTTACTAGTGGTTGTGTTTATGGCTCTTACGTGTTCTGTATCGATATTTTTCAATACCAGATTATGAAAAAACAGGTGTATATTCAAATTCAATTTCAGCGAGTGAGATTTTCGGCCTTGATTTGTACGAGGGTTTTTTACTAATCCGGTAATGTTATACTTCAAAAGATTGGACATATGAATGCATTGTAATATTTGATCTGAATTCTGTATAATTAAATTAACTTTTTCATTATCATGCCACTAATTATGATATAGTAATTATAATGTAGTTATTTATGTTTCTACCGTTTAGTTTAAATTTAGTATCATTGTAACTGCAAGTATAATTTATAACATTTTTCAGTTCAATAAAATTTATTAATAATTTTTATTACTTATAACCTATTTATTACTTAAATTAACGAAAAAGCTACCAATTAATATGTTAAATGAAACTTAAGAATCAAGACTAGTCACAACTATCAACATTTCTTAAGACAACACATTTTTTAATCGATATTCAATGATTATACTTTATTGATATTTTATAATAAAAAACCTTAAAAGGGTGGATTAACACACAGAAGTGCATTTTGATATTGATTTAAAACATTTGTTTTGAACTCTAGTTAAAATAGATCTAAAAGTAAAATATTTAGGTAAAGGTAACAACGCATGTTTGTACTTACGTTTTAATATTTCAGAATCTATGGAAACGAATAAACGTTACCATACGTAAATACGTATAAACGTTGCTATAAAGCAACGGTAATTATACTCTTATATGGTCTAGTGTTATACGGCGTATAATTATAGCTTTGTTATAAACGTTCAAGGGCACAAGGCACGTTTGTTTGCATTAAATATTTCCTGCAAGCACAGAATTTATATATTACGATACGCCCGTTTGAGAACGTCGTGACTGTTATAAATAAAGTTGAAGTGCTATTCGCCTAAAAATAACTGTTCAATATGTTAATGTTATGAGTATTGTGATGCATTCGTGAAAGACGTCAGTATTGTGATTATATTGTGCTGAATACACTACAATGTAACATAAAAGACAGTTATCTTTTGATAAAATATTTGTAGAAATAAATTAAAGATATAATAGATTATAGATTATGTAGCAGATTACAGTGCGCGGGCCCACCAGGTCGGCATGCACTCGCTGGACAAATATGGCCCTTTGGAGAATGGAGTTCGGTGGTAAAAAAAAGGTTTTACCCTTGAACAGCTCATGCTACTGCCCTTAATTTTATTGACCATAGTTTAATATTATTAGGCAGAATTACGAAACCTCGATACCGACACCTCGTACTCGGCTCTGAGGAGCTAAGGCAAAGCCCCTGCCTCCATGCTTGCCTTATAGCTAGCTGGTACGAAGTAGATAATGCTAGAGCTAAAAATCAAGCTTCAGGGGTGGAAGTGATAAATGGCACAACGTTGTAAGTAGCCTCGGTGAATCTCCAGCCCACCTCTCTACACCTCTTAGTGACTCACACCTATGTAGCCTCACAACAATCTTGTATGGCATTTTTGGGGATTTTTTTTTCGAATATTGCGACGGGCAGACGCCATATTTTCCAAATCCCTCATTTCACTAGCAGTTCATCCAAATAGTCCGGTATTTTGTTTCTCAATTCTTACAATAGCTCTACATTGACCGGGGCTTGTCCTTAGGTGCATTTTCGTGTGATTTAAACAGATATAATCGTTGGTCAGTGTAATGTAATGCCACTAAATTTACTTACTAACTTACTTAGACTGGTAAACAAGTGCCTTTTGGACCAACTTTTTTCAGCAGTCTCCGAAAATTATAAAAGAGGTGTCATTCGATTCGGAATGGTATCTAGATGAATGAAGTTCCGCTTGCAAAAACTGTAAAAGTTATTAACAATTAACTAAAAAAGGGGGTTTAGTTTTTTGCAAATATCTCAAAAATAATAAAGATTTTTCAAATTTGAAAAAAGATTCGAAAAGAACAGGAAATTTCCTAAAAAAAGTATTGACTCCCGAAACTGTAAGATCAATATTTATAATTTCCCAGAGGCATGAAAATACGACCGAAAACGGGTACTCAAGCTTACGCAAGCCACACCCATATCGGCCCTCTAATGAATAAATATTATTTAAACATACTAAATATGAAAATAAAAAATTGAAAAAATTCAGGCACTAACTGAATAGATGAATGAACAATAATCTGGTTGAAAACTATTTTATAACAATTTTTCATACAGTTAATTAATACAAATTTTTTGCTTGAACATGAACATTCACCATCACCACAATTCACCATCTCGCTCACGCAAGACCACATTTTTAAAGATATAAATTGATAGGATTTGTATACGACAAATGTGTATTACATAAAACCTAATCAACGTAAAGGTGTGCGCATCGGGGCGCCTGACAGAAGTGATAATTTGCGTGAGTGAAAGGGAACGCAGACAGACTGGCGACGTAACGCGTTACGTAATGAGGCGGTTTACCCTCCCATAAGAAGTTATCACTTCAAAAATAGCGAATGTTTTACAATAAAATTATTTTGATTCGGAAAGAATTTCAGAGAATTATTTTCTATATATAGAAATGCAGACTATATTTATACATACGAAATCATAACGATTTATTTTCCAAAAACATCGTGTTTTTTTAAATATGGTATTGTCTTGAGTAAATTCTGTAAATTTATATTGTAGATTTGTAAATATAGCGAATACTCAATGATGGCGAAAATCCCCAAAAAAGCATGTTACGGCCAGGATTCGAATTCGAATGCACGTCATCGGGACGAAAAGTGTGTGCCAGCCGCCACTACAACGTTATCTTGATTTATACCTTGAACAATTTAACACGAAGTCTTACATTAGAGCAAAAACCTATTATAACATTTTTATTAATTTAATTAAAAGTCTACGATTTAATTTCTACATTATATTATTAAAACCCCAACAAGTTTTTGGGTATATCCAACTTTATTACTAAGAGTCTTTGTAAATAATTTGCCTAACAAGCCGTTACTGAAAAACTTCATGATCATGGTTTTCAGTCACTGATCTGTTCAATAAAAGTTTGAAGTTTAATTATTGGTTTTTAAATCGTAACTTTTTGAATTTTAGACTCGTTTCATTTTTATTTGAGGTAAATTCAATCTTAATAATGAAATAAAACAACGTTTTTATGATTATCTATTTTGATAAGCCGTGTGATTCTATTATTACAGTAAATCTTAAAAATAATAAAACCCTAAAGTGGCCTTATATAAATATGAAATTACTATTAAATTAAAGAAATTAGGGCCCGACCAGACTACATTTGTAATATTAATTTCGATAAACGGATATCCTTTTATACAAATCGTACCCTTACAGGCCTAATTCGAAATATGAAGTTATTCAATTTTGTACCCTATTTCTATATGATAGTTATTTAAATTTGATGACTCAAAATTTTGATTTAGGTCTCTATAATTTTAATCGTGCGAAATATTGTATTTGAAATGTGTATTTGGTTTCAGTAAATAAGTTTAAAATTTCATGATGACCTTAATTAAAACGAAAACGGAGCCTTTGCTGTGATAAAAAGTATAAAGCAGATCATTAATTTTGAGGCCTTCTCCATGCCTATTCCCCTAATTTATTCTTTTAAGTAAAAATGTAATTTTATATACAAGCTTTTCCCGCAAAATTAAAAAAGAGCTGAGGCAAGATAGGGTCAGCCGTTAATACGGAATGAAATTCTTTTTACCTTTTTAATACCAACGCTGTGCTTTTAGCCGCTTTGAGTCCGTCGCACACGTTAATTTTGATGGCTCTACAAAAAATTACTTTCGATATGGGTTTAATCTTTAGGATTAGTATTGTAAATTATACGCTACCCAACAATGTATCGAGATTTCGGTAGCGTATCTTTTCCATTTATATCCTGAGGAATTTAAGCAATATTTAAGTTTCGGTAGCCGTTATCGTAAAATCGGAAACCTTATAAAATACTTCAATTCAGTACCGTTCATCTGACGGGTGTAATATATATTTTTACAAGCTTTTATTTAACTTCAAATGGATGTACTTATGTATGTATGTAAGTTCGGGTGGAATCTTGCATGTTAAATTTGACCAACTTCCCGGTTTCCGATTGAGTAGAAATTTTACACGCGTGTGTATATCACGTGACAATGCACTAAAAGGTACCATGGAGCTGATCTGACGATGGAGTCGGAAGGTGGCCATAGAAATTCCTGTACTAAACAAAATAGACCCGCCATATTTGGGTTCGTTTTACTTGGCTTGGCTAGCATTCTGCTGCTACATGATATCCAGGATCTCAAAAGCTTGTATTTTAAAACTTTTTGGCGATATAAAATAATGTAGTGCAGTGTATTTAATAGTGTGAATAGTGTAGAGAGGTTCCTTAAAAACATAATCAATTTTGTAAAAAGAAACATTACACTTCGTCATATACGTGTTTTATGTAAAGACAGGTAACAAAGGGGGCCCTAGATACTATGAAAGTAAATTAAATATAAAAGAACACATACTACAAAACAGAATTTACAACAAATATGAACGTAAATATTCGATTGCTCATTTTTTTAATTTGATGTATGTATATATTAATACGTGAAATTTTTGTACCCCTATTTTATATTTTATTATTTTACACACAATTTATATAGAGCAGAAGCGACGAATGCAATTTTTTTTTACATTATGCATATAAATACATTAAATCAATACAAAAATATTACACACACTACCATGTATTTGACACACACACGCATATATACTCATTTGTTTATTGTTCAAGTCAAATTAACAGTGTAGCCTTGGCGAAATCTGTGATTATAGAAATATAGTCTTTGTCATTATTATATAAGTATATATAATATTATTTTAAATTCCTTTTAAAAAGAAACTAAGTATGCCAAATCAGCCCTCCATGTGCGCAATAAGCTTAAAATGGGGTATTGAGTTTCCTCTTGAGGCATTAATAAAAAGACAAGACAAAACATTACAATTTGATAAATAGCTTATATATTTTAATATGTACTTTTAAGCATCGTATCCGAAACTAATATACCGGGATGGTGGTTCACCAAATTGATTAATTAAATTGATTGAAGCGTACATTTTCGATTCGATGGAGCGGCTCACTACATTCTAAACATTAAAGTAGGTATCTGCTTAAACATACGGCTAATATGAAACTCGGTATTGTGTAATGAAATGCGGTACGTAGGCAGGCACATGTTTATAAATAAGCTTGAAATATTATATTGTTTGGGCCGTCCTAAATGACGTGCGAACTGGAGTGAAATGGAGTCTTATATTTTCACGACTGTTTTTTGATTGCATAAATTCAGCAGACAGGGAGGCGGTTCATCTGATGGAAAGCGGTTACCATCACCTAAGGACATTTGTAATACCAAAGGTTCTACCAATGTGCCGCCGCTCTCCAAAGGAAGACTGGAACCTAACCACTAATATAACACAACTCAAGGTTGTTATGACGGCGTGCTCTAGACCAGGGGTGGTAGCCATCCAGACCGGCGAGTGCCCTACCACCTGGCTGTGGGTTGTCACCTCTTACAACAGACCGCCAGGCTGCAGTATATTGTATTATTTCACGGTGCCGGCATAAATTAATATGTATAATGCATTATATCTATTAAGCATATTTTGTTTAATGAAAACATCATAGAACATTTTCGTAATTTTCATGATTAATGATATATTATATATTAATATTGATGACTCCTGTTATTTTAGTACTTTATGTAGTATTTTTATTTGAAATGATGCTGATAGTATCATTTAAAGTATAGTTCTATCCCGTTCTTTTCGTTTGACGGGTCAAGCCTTACAATTTTTGAAAATATAAATTAGTTTTAAATTATTGATGATTAACTCTGAGGATTAAAGAATATTACAAATGATAATCACCCACTAAACAAAGTAACTCTGATAAGGGCCTAAACCCTACATAACTAGATGGCGCCACAGATAATGATTTTACTTATACTTTATCATAGCATTAGCATAGAAAGTAACATTGTGTAATACTAGATTTAAACTACACTATAAATAAAACGAACCCTATAAAATAAATCTAAAAGTAAAAAAAATACTCCAAGCCGCTGTCTGAGTTCTAATTAAGTTATATTTTATTAATCAATTAATTAAAATTGAAAAGAGACTTACTAAAACTTTAAATGACTACTCTGAAAACTTTAAAAGGCATTAAACCTATAGCCATATCTGCGTGAAACGGCCTTTAACAACTTTATTACAAACTAGGTGTGCCCGCGACTTGTTCGCATAGAATTTTCTTCGTGAAACCCTTAAAAAATTAAAAAAAGCATGAAGTTACTCGTACTCCTTATAACATCAGCTATCTGCCAGTGAAAGTCCCTCCAAAATCGGTCCTGCCATTTCAGATATTAGCCGGAACATCCAAACAGACAGACAAAATTAAAAACAAAAATCGAGTCCCGTATATACTTTCATATGCATTTAGTAAAAACTTATTATTTAAAATTACAAACAGACACTTCGGTTTTATTTATCTTTCAAAAAAATCCATTACAAGTAAATGTACATTGTTTTAGTTAGATGATCATAATATTCATACATTACAAACAGGATTTTTACAATGAATTACACCATTAAATGATGTTTAAACGTCTTAGACAATTTAAGCCACATCTAAAGATATCTAACTTTACTTACAGTAGGATATGTCTTATATTAATCATTAAATGCGTCTTTAGAATTAGGACACAATTTGATAAAAAATTATCTTGTACGAAAAAATAAAGTATGAGTAATTTGATGTAAAAGTTTTAAGCACGTTGCCAATGGCGACGAATTTCGATTAGAGTTTACATCAAGTAATATTCAACTGATACCGGGACCTGAGAGTTTGATTTGACGATTTCAGTTTGTTGCCTCAAATTATATTTCAATCAATATGATTGTAGTTATATTGTTAAACTTTTTGATTCATAGCAACAAACAAAGCGTCGCAATAAAACATCATTGTCAACGTCATTTTTTATCCAAGACCGGTTAGGCGGGTTATCAGCAATAACGACTCTTAACAATGCTTGAAGACTTGCTTCAACAATTCTGACCTTAATTATAATCGTTTGTTAAATTTTAAGAAACTGTTCAGCAACTTATTAACGAAAATCTTACCCATAAACTCCTATTAAGGATAAGAGGTGGTGGTAAAGTAACTCATAAATAACTGTTACAAATAACCAACATCGAGAGGTAGTTTAAGTGACTGCTAAGATGGCAAGAAGACAAGTTTTATTTGAAACAGCCATTGACTAATCAGCCCCTAAAGGCTTAAGAGTCTCTTATTTAAGAGATGGCTAATACTTTCTTAACAAGATTATTATAAGTAAGGCCCTTCATGTTTATATCTAAATTCAAAAGAGTAATTAGAGTAAGATTATTCAATTCAGGAGTAGGAATTAATACCCCACGACTATAAGTGTTATAGAAGTTTAAATTAGAAATAATTCAAGTACTCCTCGAAATTAAAATCAGTAAGGTTTAGGAAGTAATTAGCACAAATGACGTCGCGAAACAATTTAGAAAACGTGTCACAGGTCCCATATGCTCGACGTGAAATTAATATATAAATTAGATCTGGGCTGAAAACATAAAGTGGAATATAAATTGTAATTTTGATTAGCAAAATTTAATTACAACACTAATTAGAAATCTAAATCCAGAAGAAGCAGTCTAATATCATAAAATTCTTGTAATAAGTCTTTGAAATTTCCTGAACTTCTGAAAGTTCTGATAGAACACTGGTGAGAGTTCCTTCCGTATATTAATCAATGATACGGCTGCGTATATATTTAGCCTTTCTTTGAAGTTGCAATTTTATAATATGGTTTAATTTTCATTGGTTTTTATATTTCTGTTCATTCACCTCAAGGACCTGTATGCGGACACGGTTTATATTGGTCGATGGAGACCACATGTTGGGTACTGCAGATTCTAGTTGCTTCAACTTACTTGGCATAGTAGAGGTAAGTAGACGTGTGTTCGTCGCCACACCCCACATAATACCCTTGAATTTTATAGCTCGTGACACTGCTACGGGAATACCAGCAGACGTTACTATAGTTTTTGCAATCCACGAAGGGAAGCGGTCTTTATTCGTGTTTGAACGAGTATGATGAAATGATGAAGTAATCAGTTGCGAGGATGCCGTTCAAAGCGCATCATTAGCCGTAACCAGGTTTTTAAGTCTTATGTCTTCTTATGAATTTTTCCGATACTATTCGCGGCTATCTCCCCTACGGGTATTTTTCGTCTGGCGTATGTATATCCACCGATTTATCGACCAATGTAAATGAACCCTAATAAAATTGTGATAATACAAACAAACGACGGTCTCGTTCTGAAAGTCAATAGACATCAATTTAGCAAACGGCGAGGTATTGGTAACTCAATAAGTATCTCTACCTCCTCTCTAACGTGGTTTTGTTACTTGGTATTAATGTGTTTTCCTTTCTTGTTATACCTATTGGATAAATAGGTCAAGTATCTGTCACTAATTTATTATAACAACCAACCAGCTTAATAAGAGATTGCAATTAATTGTTTTTGGTAAGATTTAGTAGTCTAACAGCAAATACGAAGCACTTTTAATTTCGGACTATCCAATGTCAACTAGCTTACTAGGTAGGCATACGAGTATATATACAGACATAAAAAAATTAAAAAGGCAATAATACACTCTTAACTTCTAAGGCACTATCTATTCAATGGCATAGTAAATATGTAAATCAAAATCGGTCAATTGCGTATAATTAGCCAATAAAAGAATACGAATCTTCTCGTATTTGTGATTTGGCTACAGAATTCTTAAAATTAATTTATCGCCAAATTTTAAGATTTCCAGTGATAATATGCGTTGAAAAAATAGCCTAAATTCACAGTTTAAACGTTTTCTAAGATGTTATATAAACAATTACTAAACGTGGCCATTAGACAGTAGTAGCTTTATTACTGAAATCCGGACGTAAGGGACATTGCCGGGAAGATGGCGGATGTAGAAAAACAGCGGAGAGAAAGAATAAGTTTCACCCGTAATATTCTTTTTGTTAGCATGATATCTTAAAATGTTCGCATATTTTCTAATATTAAGTGTTTTTATTGACGTAATCATCCTTCACAGAGTTGGATATAAACCGGTTGTCATGAAATTTGGTACTTTTTATAATCTAGCAAAACTCAGAAATCTCAGCATAATACGAATCCAAAGCGTTGGCGAAGCTACAAAAAAGCTATTAACCTTTTTCTTTTGTATATACCAGCAAGTGTATGCCCTTATCATATTTGTTGTGACAAGTTACATAGTATAATCTTAGAATAAGCAGTAACGTAGATGTAGTGCGATTTTTTATGTAGTAACATTTTGTTTTTGGCATTCCGTGGCTATTTTGGCAAATAAGGAATGACATTAAAGAAATAAATTTAGTAGGCTGATATTTTCTATACGAGTATTATGGTGTAATGATATCGTAATAATAAAATATATTACCACCGTCCACTGAGCCGAGGAATGAAAAATTGATACATTGGGACGAGGAATTAAAAAAATTACATAGGTTTTCAAAAGTTAAAATCAATGTTCTTGTATTTTTTATTTCAGTTTTTCCGAAGCCTAAAGCAGCACCTCCTTCTTTCTCTTCGACGATAGAGTAACTTAAATAAATAATATAAAAAAACTAATTTCAAGAAAATCCGTTGTATAGGTAATTTTTGAAATATGGAGTACTTTCGATCAAGGACTTTTAGGATTCCGTAGTCAAATGACAAAAAAGTGAACACTGGATGTTTATCATCTCCATGGACTGCTACTGCTGCATAAGTACATAAGCGGATCTTTGAAAGTTGACTGAAAGATTGAGAGGGAGAACATTAAGTTGGTATGGGTATATAATGAGAAGGGTTGAAAGTGACGTGACAAAAAGAATGTTAAACTACTAGATAAATGGATACAAATGTAGAAGTAGATCAAAAAAAGATGGATAGATTGTGTGAAGGAGGATATGGTGTGGTGTGACAGAAGATGTATGTCAGAGTAGAGGAGTGTAGAAGGAAAAGACATATTGTGCCGACTCCAAGTAATTGGGATATGGTGAAAGAAATGAGAGGGACTGCTGCTACGCACTTTGTCAAATTAGAGCGTTTGCCTACGTTTCCCGTAACGTATAAATGTTCTGCGAAAATCACGGATCAAGAGTACTGAAATATTCGCCATTGAATAAGGTTATATATATTATGTTTAGAATATTTCATAACCGTTCGGTGAACACTAATTATAAATCTCTAAATAATGCTTTTATTCATACATCTAACAACTTACTCCATTAGATCTTGCTCATAAACGTAATACCTAATCTTTTTAACATGTCGGCGACTATAATTTACGGCACTGCGTTATATGCATGCACCTATTAGTTCTTTGATCTCAGCTTTATGAAAGAAAATCAATGTATTATAGTGGTAATACTGGTATTCCACAAAATCATTATTAATAGATTCTATTATATTTTACGATATGAAACTTAAGACTTTTTAGATGTTTGTATGATCCTACATCACAACTTGAAATTTTTCGAAAAATCATTAATGGTCGATTCCTATATCCTACTATTCATTCTCGTTGATTTTCCATCGGTTGAAATTTTGACATTACTTGTATGGAGTATATGTCAAATTATAATTAATATTAAGACAAACGGTCGGCAAGGCATAGAAACCTACTAGGTAGCTACTTCCATAATATGAGCGAATCGACCGCCGACATGCACACATGCTTTTCGTAGTGTATTTTATCTTATGACCAATAGCAATAAATTTAAAAGACGAATATTCTGAGGAATTTCTTTACAAAGCCGCAGCAATTTTCCAACCTAATGCATGATTATTATGACTCACACTCTGTCGTTTGTTTAATCTACTTTTCTTAATACGTGAAGCGATTTTTTTGTACCAACCCATTTTTAATCGTATTGCGCCGAGGGAGAAGTGTGAGATTTGGAATAGTTTGTGTAGAAAAGAAATGCAGAAAAGCGATTTTTTCATTAAACATGTGCAACACTTTTTCTGAGGCAGATTGGTGGGTTTTCCACATCAGTTATTCTATAAATGTGCCCGATTCCTAACAATTTTTCTTCAATATAGAACGTATTGTATGTCTTTAAAGACCACGGGCCATAAAGATAGCCCAGACTTTTGGAGGGCTTACGTGGGGCAATGGGGAGGCCAACACGTAGAGGCCCCTTGACAAATTTAATCTAAATGTGGCGTGACACTGACCGGTGATTATCCCTGTCTACACCATATGATAATGCACCCAAGGACAATCCCCGGCCAGTGTAGGACTATTGTTGCAAATGAGAACGGAGAGTACCGGGCTATTGGAGTGAACTGCTAGTGGCCAGTACGTATTATTATTATTGTTCCAATATACTTATTGATCAGGAAGTGTACCTATGCAATGTATTTATGCTCTCTGGTTGGTTTCTTGTTAAAGTCACAAAAAATAGAAGCGAATACATAACCTTTGAGCAAAAATGACTTTTAATATAATATAATAAGTATTATAAATTATTCGTAACAATCATAAGATGTGAATATTATGAACTAAACTATACTATAAATAAAACTATAATAATTAAAATGAAAAATATTATAAATGTGAATATATATCCTGATCTAAAAACTGATCTCCTTATAAAAGTTATGACATGAAAAGGTCACCGGCAATAAGTTGTTGTGTGTACTTGATACTCGTAACTGTTACGTATTATGCCTTCCCAAATAGATTCGTAATGTATTGATTACTGTGAACGAAATAAAATCATCTAAGCACTATATATGAGTAATGGCAGGTAAGAACGCACTTGAATTTTCAGAATATAATGAAAACCAAGTTTTCCAAACAGAGAAAAATCTGCGAAATGCGTGACTACGCATCATAATGATTTCAGCAGAATTGACGAGCGTTCACTGTTTTTGTTATTACGCTATAAAAAGCATTTAATCGAAAATACGTAATAATACTAATCTTCTCTTATATATAAAAATGAATCGCAAAATGTGTTGATAAGCACATAATTTGAGAACGAATTTACCGATTTTGATGAAATTTTGTGTGTGTTAGGGTGGGTCCCGGGATGGTTCATATCCACAATTGGAACCGGTAGGTGGCGCTGAGATTGGGTTCTACAATGCTCCTAATCACCTGGAACGATTTTGGGGATTTTGTTTTTGTGTGTTTGAGTGGGTTCCCGGATGGTTTAGATTCGCAATTATAACCCGTAGGTGGCGCTGAGATCGGGTTCTACAATTACTAATCACCGGGAGCGATTTTGGTGATTTTGTAAAAACATCAGTGTCATGAAACAAAGTCTTTTAGGAATTCAGAAAATATGGTGGTACGAAATTCGCCGTGTCAGCCAGTACGTGATAATAATTTAATACGTAATCATAATAAAATTACGTTTTAACGGTATTAAGAATGGTATTTTATTTGTTTTTATTATTTCTACGTTTCGATTTAAAGCTAAATAAATTAAAATAACAAAGTTGGTGGTAGACTAAATAAAAACGCTAACAAAATTCATTGTCAATTGGCATCTTGTCTTCCTTCTTTCCTTGATCACGGCTAGGTTTCGTAAGATGTATTTTTAGAGTTCTACCACTTAAGTACTTAAAGGAGATAGATATATTTTTTATAAATTTGAAAGCACACAGCTTGAATAAAAAGTCGCTATGAAATGAATTTTAGATTTTTGAACACTTAATATCTAAAGATATCATCAGGGCCAGTGAGCATACAGCAGTTTACTCTATCGTTATACAGTAAATTTTCCCTTTTTATACTTTTTGTAATATACCACTAACTATACAATCATTACGTTACATGATTGTTTAGTTAGTGGTTTTTGTCAAAATTTCTACGGAATCCTAAAACTCCGTTTAATTAGGCAATAGACTCGCAATACAGTATTTAAGGGCCAGTTTCTCAATCCCCAGATAAAAATATTCATGTAATAAAGTAACTACAAAATGAGAAATATAAAAATTACAGGTGCATGAATAAAATAATTGAAATGTTTCATTTTTGAGTTTAGTCTGGTTGTAATTTATATGAATGATAAATTTTATCTGATGATTTAAAAATTGGCCCTAAAGAAAACTGAATATATTCACGCTATATTATGTTAATTTATTCTCACTAGTGATATTACCGGAAAAGCGAGATATTAACGTGACCTACATTTAATCCAGCAATCCATAACTATAGTGATAACGATCCATATTTTCATTTGCTGGCATTAAAGGTCCTCTCCCCACGCTCTAAAGACTGAATAAAACGGCTTCTTACCCGAATATCAAGGAAAGGTCATGACAAAAAAGCCTTTTGAAAAAACACTCACAGGACGTATTATTAGTTTTAATTTTAATAATTCCGTGGCTAATAAAAAATCCTCAGATTTTTACTGAATGAATTATGGAATCTTTATGTCACTATACAATGCTGTATCTTGTAGTATCGTGTCATACTCTAAGTTTTAAAAAATCTGAAAAAAGATGCTAAATAAAAAAAATATTTTTTTCCATAAATTGCTTTAACACTATCCGTTGAATTAATTTTAAGATATGATGTATTTTACATAAAATAACTTTATACAGTCCCGTACCCTGGAACCCTTAATAGCATATTTGACAATTAAACAAACAGATATAGTTTTTATTACTATAAAAACATCACAATCTCTTTGATTTTGTATGTTGTGATAATTTTAACGGGACAAAGAGCATATTATTATAATTATTTGTTGTTTAGATAGGATTTAATTAATTATTTACAATATAACACTTTGACAGTAACTAGATAATATAAAGATATTAAGACACGCTCTTTCATGTACAAGTATGTACATTATTCTAGAATTTATTATCAAGTGTGTCAAAATTTAATACCCAATTTGATGTGCGTAGTCTGACACGTTTGTAAGTGTAGAAAAAGTTCTACCATTCAGATTAGGTATGCCAATTTAAGATCTACAAATAATAGATACCTACATTAATGTGGAACTTCCATTATCAGGTAAGTAAATATCTGGATGGCAATGCTAGGGAGGTTTAATATTATTTTAGGTTATACACGTAATAGTGTAACCGTTTTAGAATTAAATAGGGTGTTGAATAATGTAACACGGGGAGAGTTATTTCTAGCTAATAACTATCTAGGGCATTCCCGTAAGCTAACAGTAACAAATAAACTCGGTCAAGTCCACTTACAATGAAGGACTTCGCAGAACCGTGTTTTTGTAATTAGGGTCCAGAATCAAAAACAATTTTAAACGAAAATACTTACCTCAAATCCTAATAACTACGCAAATGGTCTTATTTATACCAATTATTATTGTATTACATATTTTTAAACTCAATCACCGAGGAAAAAATGTAGCACGTAATAAACGCTCCAGAGTTTCCATCAGTGTGTTTTTGTGTCTATGTAAAACACGTTGATCTTATTATTTAAAATTTCTAATTAGATAGATAGATAACGCTTTATTGTACACTAATACAAAAATATGCTTAGAGTATAAAACCATTGCGGCCTTATCGTTAAAACGCGATCTCTTTCAGACAACCCAGAAATGAATTAAGATAATAATGGCGATGGTGGTAGATGTAACATATAGTAAACTACTTACATTTTAATAATAATATATACATAAAGATATAATTATATTTATACATATATGCAGATGTTTTATTGATTAAATAGACAAAAATATCACACTCTAAGGACCTAATTAGCTCCTATTCAATTTTGTAAATTTCATGAATGTGTTATTAGATTCGACAGCCTCTGTGGTTGAATGGTCTAAACTTTTGCCCGCTTTACTCAATGTAACGCTGAAGTCCCGGGTCCTTTTCGTTTTATAATACTCATGAAAATCTTCCGGGATATTACTAGGGCGTAAACCTCACAGAGCGCGAACTGTCGTTCTCAGTTCTGCACTCATACACGCGCACACAGCGAACGTCTAATGCTGGAATTCTACACTTTTCACTACTGGTGTAACGTCACAAGTAGGGTTGCCACCCTTTTTTGAAGGAAATACAGATTTTTTTAAACTGTAAAAATATAAACTTTACTTTTTGGAAATTTAACTGAAAAAGAGTACACAATTATTTTTCATTATTTATTATATATTTTAATTAAATATTTCATTATTGCATCTTTCCACCTATATTTTATTACTAATTTTTGCTTTGGCCGGCAAAATTATATTACTTTTAAAATAATCTGAACAAAAAGTGCGACAACGAATCAGCGATGAAAATATTTTGTAAATAATTTCATACTATATAGTCTTTCTATAGCAGTGTTTCTCAACCTTTTTCATAACACGGCCCCTTTAGTGCGAAGAAGTATCTCGCGACCCCCTGTTGCTTTTTTCATGTATTTTGTTTCCAGACAAATATTCAATCCAAAATATTTATTAATTTTCATAATTAGGGTTCGTATAAATTCATGATTAAGTACTATTTTTTTTAACATCGAATGCGTCGCCAATCGATAACGCAATTTACGCGCATACGTACGACCACGGCTGGTGCCGGCTGCCCCGCTCCCGCCCCGCATAAATGAAAAAGCGTTGCTGGCTAGCTATCGAGTAGCTGTTCCTGTGGCTAAAGTAGAAAACTTCATACTATTACCGAGATTTGATTTTACCAGTGGAGTTAGATAAGGCGGAGACGTTTAGCAAACAAGAGGTCGAAAAACTCAAAAATATACTTCTCTCTGACAATACCATTCAACGCGGGATAAGTGATATGGCGACTGATGTTCGTGTTTAAGTCATAGAAAAATAAAAAGAAAGTACTTTTGTGTTCTTGCAATTCGATCAATCTACGGATACCTATTGCAGATTTAACTGCAGTAGCTTTCCCAACCTTTTGCAACTCCGCTATAGAGGCTTGGCGGCCCTAGGGGGTCGCGACCCACACGTTGAAAAACACTGTTCTATAGTATATAGTGAATTGGTTAAAATATAGTACAATACTATATTACTATATTATAGTTGGCAACCCTAGTAACTTTTGATACTAATGTGCTTTAAATTTCAATCTTGTTTCAAAGCTCAGATAGCGTGACCGCGTGACCTATGGCTTTAGAATCCTCGTTCAGTTTTAGTAAAATGGGAATACATTTCTTCTGGGAATAATTTTAATGGGAATAAAGGTTTCGTAGTCATTTTAGCAAAAAACGCAATCCTACTAAAATCGTCTTGACCAATCAGCTTATTAATGACATAGGTATGTTTACAAAAAAATTCTAGGTCTGTATACATGAAATTTGGAAGGTAGATGGTATTTAGATATCCAGCTACATAATTCTGTAGTGGGAGTGGCATATGGGAGTTAAAAAAAAATCCTTTAAGGGGGCGAAAAGTTCAATTCTAAAGCTTAAAGCACACAAAAAGAAATACAGTCGAATTGAGAACAAAGGTTTTTGGTAAGTAGCAATATTTATTAACCGACTTCCAAAAGGAGGAATCCAATTATAAAGTCGGTTACTAAACACCAAAACTTGAAACTGTGTACATGTTATGTTTACCTATAAAATTAATTCACGGTATGGTCTCTGAACTGTATCCAAATTCTAATTTTAGCAACACGTGATGACAGTTTATTTTCAGCGAAGTTAAGAACAAAAAAAGAAATACCAGAAATTATTTTTACGTGAAACGAGAGACGAAGGCGACGCCTACGAAATTAAAATGTGTGCCAAATCGATATCGACAGATTCGATTGATGGATGTAAAGATGCAAATAGAAAAGATGTTGACAGCATATTACTGGAAGCTCTTTGACCTTGATGCTCATTCGAATTTCAAGACATTTCTCTAGTAATCTAGAAAAAATAGTTGTGCCAAGCCAAATATTACAATTTTATTGAATATTAGGATATGCTCGCGACTTATTCCGCATTTGACTTGAAACTCGGGATTCCCGGGATACAAAGTACCACAACATTTAAATTAACAGTGTAAGCTATTGTTTTAGTAAAAACTGAATCGGAATAAGCTAATTTTATATAGTGTATTCCAGTAATGTTTTTTTAATAGCTTTAATAACTACATTTTCATAATTTTATAATATTATAGATTTTTGAAGATTTTTGTTTGCATATTTCAGGGCTGTAGCAACAAGTAAGATGCTGACTAAGCCGTTGTTCCGCAGCCTATGTTAGAATGATTAAAAGAACAAGAGAATATTTTTGTAGGTATGGTTAATAACATTTGTTTCAAATAGTGCCACCTATTATTGTAATATTTGCGGATATTTGTGTTTACTAATCGGATATAAAAGCGAGCGGGCGTAGTGACGATAGATCACTCTCACTACGACTTTGATCGCATGCACATGATATAGTAGCTCTCTAGGTTGGCTGATTATTTGGCGAGAGTCATAACTTATAATTAATTATACTTAGTCGGCAGTGTTCGTTCTGAATTCAATTAAAACAGTGCTCAAAGTTCTACGTGATTCGTTATATAAATCCTGCACTAACAGCCAGCATTTTACACCGTCAGAAAAGACGCGTAACCTCGCGTAGATAAATATTTTCTTTTGCATAACGCAAAGTCCTAGTTATAGAACAATAAATGTTGCTACCCTGGTATGCTACCTGTAAGGGCACAAGTGGGAACATATACTTTTTATGAATAATGATAGGAAGGGGAAAATCGTATTTTAATGATAGGAGTCACTGAAAAGAAAGGTATAGCACAGCCATATATAATAATTAATACCCGAACTGGATACAATAGAAGTGTCTCGGTTCAGCGACTCATTCCATTGAAACGGTGTAATTAGTTTCCTCTAAATGACATTTAATTTTCTCAAAACAAAGAGTCGTTAGTAAGCAGCCGCCTGTCGGTTTTCTTTGTTTTCAAAGAGAAACTTTTATTAGTTTAGTATGGTAACTATTGGCTATATGTTTGCAATATCCTTGAAGTTAAAATTTTACTTAACGTCATATTTGGCAGCTTTTCCTTGTACCGTTGAATGTGATATTATAGCAACTCAAAAAATGAATACTATTGACAGGAGATGGCTTTGAAAATCTCGTTTTTGTTTGGACGTAATTATGACCTGCATTAAGGTGAATTCCAAGCGAATGTGTAGGAGCTTAGGCTCGCACACACCTCTCTTTCGCTCCTGTGATGCACGATTGCTCCGTCTATGGTAGAATTATTTTCTCCGTGCAGTTTGGGTCATAAATAATCGGAATGGTGAAGCGAGTATTTCGATCTCTTTCCACTCACGGGCCTTATGGGCAGGCATAGTGATACGCATTATTGTTGTCGATAAGCATTATCGATAGTGTATTTAGTTTTGTCATTTTGTGGGTTAGTGATATAAATGAAAGAAAAAAATAGATAAAGCAACGTATTTATTAAAATAAGATTAATAATGTTTGAAAATAAATTATTAATTAAGTATCTATGTATTAAAAAACTATGAGTACAAAAGTTTAGAATGTAAGAAGTTATATTAAAAATAAATATAAATACTTATATCTAAGTTTAAAATTAACAGCAAAAAAGATAATAATGATTTTTATAAGAATGATAATCTTTCTTTGATAAGAATGAGTTTTTATCGATAATGGCGTTGCACCCGCGCAACATGATCACCGCCTTAGCCGGGCTGAGCCGAGCTTTGATTTATGACCCAAACTGCACGGAGAAAATAATTCTACTATTGGCGTATCTGCTGGCCGACTGGTCGTTTAGGCTGTGGTAATAATACATACTGAAACATATCATAAGTATTAGATGACAATTAATAAGAAAAATACAATATGTGACTCATTTTTATAGCTAGGTTACAACTAGTGTTGGGAAATTGTTATTTTATAATTTAATTTTCGGAATATTTCTGTGAACAATTGTCAACTGATAGGTTTATTTATATTTTATTTATCGAATAAAATATCGCTGACCCAATTGTAATTATTATGTCTATTTATTTATTTATAAAACAGATATGCGTCGGCTTGTTAGTCCTAATTTTCCACTTGATATATTAATAGTAGTTTCTGAGATAACTTATAAGCTAACGGTCCGCCTTAACGTCTGTTTTATAAACTGGAATGAGATTTAATCTCTTTGAATACAGTTTATATTTGTGGACCTAAATATTTCCTCTGTTACGGGCCATTTGAGAATCAGTATATTTTTAATTCTATTATGGAGCTTTTCAGAATCTTTCTTGCGATAAATATACTTATATTGTTTTAAGATCCATATGGATACTTATGTGCCAAATATTTCTTTAAGTGTGCGTGTATGTTACTAAGAATACTCGTAGGTATGTGCAGGACGCATAGGGTTGTAATATTTTTTAATTTTACCTAATAATCCGTGTCAATGTCAGTTTGCGCATAATTTTACGAGTTAAAGAGCGAGTATACTTTACGAATCTAAGAGCTTAAGTATAAACATGGGCCGCAGTGTTAATAATGTTCAACATCTTTTGTCCTGGCTGAGGGAAATAAGTAAAACTTTTTCCATAACCATCTGGGTGTTCGCCTACATTTGTTTGAGTTACTTCAAGTGGGCTCGACAAATCGTCATGAATATTAAATCGAGGAATTCATTGAATTTCGTTCGGCTATTTCGATAACTTTACCTATTGAATTGAATGTCAATAGCAGGAAATTTTCCACTGTCTCATCAAATCCTTGTTCTATTTGAATTACATACAATTATTTTCGAACACCGTATTTCCAATTGGGTCTTCTCCTACTTTTGATCCTATTTTCATTCAGGTCATTCTCAAAAACGTGGAAACGGAACAAATGTATTACGTGTAAACGTATAGAAACACCCTCACGAAGTTATTTTCACATATGCAATTTATGTAAAAAAAGTTGTGATCTAAAAATATATTCGTAATTTCGTAAACTTCTATAAATGCAATTTATATATAATACACAAGGTCATCTATTCTTCAAAAAGATCTGTTGCCGGGTATCGTTTAATACCTACAACTGCTGACAGTGATTTTGTAAGGCTCAGGTGTCGTGTCAGGTGGAGTTGGGTATCCTCCCTGGACCACGGATGACCCCCAGTTCCCATTTCAATTTACTCGTAAAATATTTATATCCATTTAGACGCACGTCACTTCCAGTCCCACAGTTAAGCAGTTTCGTAAAAATCATTCGGCGAGATGACAAATTTCAGATGAAAATAAATGAGTTTATTTTTCTATCTGAATTTCGGAGGTGTTTTGATTAATCTAAGGCACTGTGCCCACTAAAAGTTGCGTGACACGTGATCTTCCAAATAATTTACTTGTAGCTTCAAATAGATGATACCGGATCGTGTGTGTATGTCATAAAAATACTCAGTAGTCCTTGCAATTCTCACATTGCAAGAAATAGGATTCCGGTCAATTCTAGATAATGTGAAAATTTCAAGGGAGTCTGTATCATTTTATTACATACATGTGTTTACAAAGGTCGCAGTGCCTTTTTACGAACTAGTGATAAATCAATATGCCATATAATATACGGCGCCGTTCTTGTACCTCACAACGCTCAAAATGCTCCTTTGGCCGTTCCACATAGCGAAAACGTTACTAATGACTAAGATTTTGCGCACGCAGCGCTCACAGCGCTCCATGTCAAGGGGTGGGTCTAATAATCCGTTCCATTTGAGTTTTCGGTTTACGATTACGATACGCGCGCAAGAAAGTGGAACGGTAAAAATCTCGGTCGTTGTGAGTCTCATATGGAACGTAACCATAGTACCACGTTCTTGCCAAAATTGATATATAGGTATCAACATAAAGTATTTGAAATAGTTTACGAAAGAAAGTAACATCGAACTTTATTGTCATTGGACAACATTTTTACAATTGTGGTGCAGGCTATGTCATATTAGAGCATCGTCAGACTTAAATATGCATGCATAAAGCTATGTTGATAGTTAGCGGGCACAATTGCTATTGCTTATTTTCCCTCGTCGCCATTTATGTTCCAAATAGAAGTCCTTTCTGCTTGTTCGATGAGATAACATTGAATTTACATTGAATAGAGAAAATCTCAAAATAGGTAAGTTTCGAATTTAAAATAGAGTAGTAGAAAGGTTGTAATTCGAGTTTTGTTTTAAACTAAGGATTATTTAACAGCCATTAAATCGCTATAGGGGATAATGTATGTTTCACACATCCATTAGTGAAAACGTTTCACCAATTAAGGTTCGACAGACAGTAATTTTGACTTTAAAACTATACGGGTGTTCCGCAACCCAGTCAGTTAATAATGGGTCTTGTTTCAGGTAATTTATAATCTTACTCAATAAGAATTACCATATACTTATATTTACTAGATTGTGTCTGTTGGTTAAATTAATAACAAAGTATTCACTGTGAATTATATATTTATATCATATAGCTATTTTTAAATTTAGTGACTATAAATAGTTCAGTTAGTTGGTGCCAAATTTTGTGTTTAAAAGTATGTCATTGTTATGCAAAGTGTGCACATTGTAGGCAACATCAGTTTAGTTTCAAATTAAACAAAACAATAGTTATTGCTATTTTATATTTAGCTTTCTAAGAATATCAGTCTTGCAAGAAAATTTATTAAGGTATATTTCTGAGAAATTCGGTGAAATAAGGCGCTTTTGTTTGTAACTTTTTATGAATTTTATTTCAACTTCGCAATAGATAAAACGATTAATTTGAAATGTGGGGTCGCAAATAACCTGTTATAATGTTATCAAACTTTCTGATTAAAATTACCGATTTAGGCGCATTTTGTGGTTTGGTTGTTCATTGTAAGTCTGACTTATAAATTACAAATCAAAAGCTCTTTAATCCGTTAAAACGTGAACCTAGAATGTAGTAAGATAATATAGTATAAGGATAACCTCTATCATGGATTTAAAGCATGTAAGCTGGTAACATACGAGATGTTGTGCGGTATTAGAGATCGGATTACGGCATGCGTTGTGAGTAGTAGGGATTCCAGAGTTCTGGCTCACGGCAAAAATCGTGTTTCTGGCGGGCAAAAAGTGTTGCGACGGACAGCCCTGGCTAAAAAAAAAAAAAAAAAAAAAAAAAAAAAAAAAAAAAAAAAGTTTGGTGTCAAATTGGGGGTTCTTAAGTACGCCCGATCGTTCTGCGCTATCAGTTTTTCGATATCTGCTGTATTTACAGAGATAGCTTTTTGTAATTCCGTGCTAATTACAGCACTAATTAGCTACTCATTTGTTTATTCTTTTCTTAATTACTATTTCACGTTCACTAATTACCCTCGTCTGATACTCCCTATTGTTCTTAATGATGTCAACAACGACTTCAAAACAAAAACAACATGTTCTTTTCTTCCTCAACCTTTATTTAAAACAGTATTTGTACAAATCGTATACTAATATATCATTAAGGAGTGTTTCCTGGCTTTCGAATAAATTGGTCAAATCCGTCATACTATATCCATGAAACTTATAGTATAAGTACACCAAACAGTATGCACCACATACTGAAGTCCAGTCATTTTGTATTCTCTTAGTATTGAAATGCCATATTCTACAATTCCTATTTAGAAAAGCCAAGTGGAATCCTACAGGTGACCGACCAAAGGAATCGAAGTATTGTCCAATGTTGTGTTGGTCTATGTGCATGGCTACCCAGTGAGAGCCTGGCTGGGTGCTTGGATCCAGATTGCTCACTAAGAACGTAGGCGCTTCCATGTGAATTGGTAAGTTGTTTGCTGCATACACGTTCCTCTCTAAAGATGGGTGAATTTTGCATAAACATTTCTGGATCTCGATTGTGTTCATATTTGTAACCAAAGTGCACACGTGCTACTCGATGAAGAATACTATTGTAAATGTTCAACAGAATCTTGTGAACTTATCATGTAAAGGAAGTTGTAAATAAAAAATATGAAAGCTATGTTGACAGTTTTATTTATTGATATCTTTCTTATGATTAATACATATAATTCTATCTTAACTACTATAGTCTACGATTACATTGCGGTTCTTATCTATTTCAATAACATTATCGAACTCGGCATACACAATACAGTTAATAGTTTGTGAAAGAGCAGATTCAAAACGAATTTCTAATCTCACGCTACCATTCCTAATCAGATTCCAATGACTTGAGGAGTTAGCTGATAAATCAGGAGTTAAGTCAAAAGCTAGGAGACAGTAACCTTTAGCGTACTGTTCCCTAGATATCCCATTACCTTCGTTAAGAAAATGTATACCCGTTCCAGAGAATAACGTATGATAGGCTGCAGTGAAAATATTACTCTCAAATGATGGTTGTAACGCTTTAGAAGGTATTTGCTGACCATCAATGTATAAACAAAATGAACTCATTTCATAATTCTCAAAATTAAAAGGATTTTTAGTAAGAGTACCATTAAACGCTGCGTTATTAACAAAACCAACTATGCATCTTTTAGGTACCTGTCCCAGGAATATATTATCGAGGGTCTTTCCTTGAACCCCTGATGGTATCGTTAAAACTTTGACTTCAGCTCGAGTAATAGGATATTTTGCAGTAGTAGAGGCTAAAACTTTTTGATGTGCGAGTAAAACAGTTGGGCTGATTCGAGATCTACGTACAATGAGAGTTGCATCCATTATGCATACTTTTAACTTTAAATCGTTTGAAGAAGCCATCAAGTTAAACGTTTCTCTCGATCGAACTAATTTTACAGACATATCAACACCGTTAATCAAAAATTTTTCCTGATTGAATAAATTGATAGCGTCATGTCTGGTTCAGGGTATAAAACAAAGAGAAGAAATCAGTCTTCATTCATTTCACCATCAACTGCCAAAGCAAAAGCTGCTAAGAAAATAAAAGTGAACAAGAAAAAAATAAAAGATATTTTTTCTTAAAATAAAACAAGATGTCTTTTCTACATAGTCATTCTTGCGAGTGCATTAAGTCAGAATTAGATTTGTTTGCTTTACCTTCAACACAAACAAGTATCGAAAGTGGATTATGGATACATTACAAACCAATTTCATCTCTGGCTGATGATGGGCCGATAGAATTTCAAGTACCAGGAGGAGGAGATGACTACATAGATTTATCTCATACATTAATACATATAAAAGCGAAAATATTAAATCAAGACTCCACCAAATTGAATTCATCAACAGTGGTGGCTCCAGTTAATAATTGGTTACATTCACTTTTCAACCAACTTGATGTATATTTAAATCAAAAACTTGTTTCACCTCCGAATAACACATATGCATATCGTGCATATATAGAAACACTATTGAATTATGCTCCTGCAGCTAAAGACTCCCACCTTACTTGTGGTCTTTGGTATAAAGATACATCTGGAAAGATGGATTCAACTGATGATTCCAATGAGGGATTCAAAAAGCGACAAGAGTTGGCTAGTGAAAGCAAAGAAATCGAAATGATTGGACATTTGCATGGTGATTTATTCAATCAGGAAAAATTTTTGATTAACGGTGTTGATATGTCTGTAAAATTAGTTCGATCGAGAGAAACGTTTAACTTGATGGCTTCTTCAAACGATTTAAAGTTAAAAGTATGCATAATGGATGCAACTCTCATTGTACGTAGATCTCGAATCAGCCCAACTGTTTTACTCGCACATCAAAAAGTTTTAGCCTCTACTACTGCAAAATATCCTATTACTCGAGCTGAAGTCAAAGTTTTAACGATACCATCAGGGGTTCAAGGAAAGACCCTCGATAATATATTCCTGGGACAGGTACCTAAAAGATGCATAGTTGGTTTTGTTAATAACGCAGCGTTTAATGGTACTCTTACTAAAAATCCTTTTAATTTTGAGAATTATGAAATGAGTTCATTTTGTTTATACATTGATGGTCAGCAAATACCTTCTAAAGCGTTACAACCATCATTTGAGAGTAATATTTTCACTGCAGCCTATCATACGTTATTCTCTGGAACGGGTATACATTTTCTTAACGAAGGTAATGGGATATCTAGGGAACAGTACGCTAAAGGTTACTGTCTCCTAGCTTTTGACTTAACTCCTGATTTATCAGCTAACTCCTCAAGTCATTGGAATCTGATTAGGAATGGTAGCGTGAGATTAGAAATTCGTTTTGAATCTGCTCTTTCACAAACTATTAACTGTATTGTGTATGCCGAGTTCGATAATGTTATTGAAATAGATAAGAACCGCAATGTAATCGTAGACTATAGTAGTTAAGATAGAATTATATGTATTAATCATAAGAAAGATATCAATAAATAAAACTGTCAACATAGCTTTCATATTTTTTATTTACAACTTCCTTTACATGATAAGTTCACAAGATTCTGTTGAACATTTACAATAGTATTCTTCATCGAGTAGCACGTGTGCACTTTGGTTACAAATATGAACACAATCGAGATCCAGAAATGTTTATGCAAAATTCACCCATCTTTAGAGAGGAACGTGTATGCAGCAAACAACTTACCAATTCACATGGAAGCGCCTACGTTCTTAGTGAGCAATCTGGATCCAAGCACCCAGCCAGGCTCTCACTGGGTAGCCATGCACATAGACCAACACAACATTGGACAATACTTCGATTCCTTTGGTCGGTCACCTGTAGGATTCCACTTGGCTTTTCTAAATAGGAATTGTAGAATATGGCATTTCAATACTAAGAGAATACAAAATGACTGGACTTCAGTATGTGGTGCATACTGTTTGGTGTACTTATACTATAAGTTTCATGGATATAGTATGACGGATTTGACCAATTTATTCGAAAGCCAGGAAACACTCCTTAATGATATATTAGTATACGATTTGTACAAATACTGTTTTAAATAAAGGTTGAGGAAGAAAAGAACATGTTGTTTTTGTTTTGAAGTCGTTGTTGACATCATTAAGAACAATAGGGAGTATCAGACGAGGGTAATTAGTGAACGTGAAATAGTAATTAAGAAAAGAATAAACAAATGAGTAGCTAATTAGTGCTGTAATTAGCACGGAATTACAAAAAGCTATCTCTGTAAATACAGCAGATATCGAAAAACTGATAGCGCAGAACGATCGGGCGTACTTAAGAACCCCCAATTTGACACCAAACTTTTTTTTTTTTTTTTTTTTTTTTTTTTTTTTTTTTTTTTTTTTTTTAGCCAGGGCTGTCCGTCGCAACACTTTTTGCCCGCCAGAAACACGATTTTTGCCGTGAGCCAGAACTCTGGAATCCCTACTACTGTTGTGGCTGAAGATCATATTTTATGGAAGGTATTTATAACAAGTAATACTTGACATTGTAACTGAAGAAACAAACCACATGCAACAAGAATTGTGTTGTATTTAAGATTGCTTTAACAATATATAATATTAAATTTATATTTAACTCCACTTTTTCCTAAAAAGAAACAAGATTTTTTACTGCTGGGGAGCACACAGGTTCACGAGTATTTAATTGCAGGTAAATGATAACCGTCGCCTATGGATATTTGCAACACAAGAAGTTCTATCAGTATGCTCTCGGCATCGAAAAAAGGATTGAAACATGACCACGCATGCCGGAACACACTCCGCATTGTTGTTGACCAGAAAAGGTAGCTACCAGACGCACAAATACTCTATCATTAGGCTGTGAGATATTTTGTGCCCTCTTATAACAAGCCGCTTTGCCGCAGGAATTAGTGTACTTATACTTTCTCAGTTATTGCACGGATATAAATACGTGATAATGACACGTTCCAGTCTAGTTCAATATGACAGACATATTTCATCTATAATGGCAATACCCTCCTTGGGAGAATGCTAAATTGATTGAAAGCTGAAGTTTTTCCTCTAGAAAAAGGTTCTAAACGAGTGATAAGTGTCTATCAATATATTAGTATTCGAAAAAGGCCAGTAATGTGCAAACTGGATTCCATTATAAGGTACTTATGTCTACGAACGTATTCAGATTCATGCAGCTATTAATCACCGGTGAGAAATTACGCCCGTTCACAGATAGTAAGTGCGCAGTAATGTATGGAAAATGCGGATCTGCGGGAGTAATAACACGTTATATACAATTTCCTATTACCGATGTTGTTTTAGCTTCAGTTCAAGATATTTGAAAAGATAATCAATAACAAAAAAGTAAAATATACGTATTAATTATTTTTTTTAATTTTTTTTTTGCGTATAGGCAAACTGGCAGACGGGTCCACTTGATGGCAAGTGGCTACCGTCGCCCATGGACATCTGCAACACTAAGGGAGCCGATGCGTTGCCTACCTCGTTGAGACTTTAAAAATCTGTTTACGCCCTTTTTGAAGAGCCCCATATTGTAGCGCTCTGGGAAATATTTTTGTATAAGAATAATGAAATAATTATCATATTAACAATATATGTAGGTCTTTTTAGGTTACTATAATAATGTTTCCAAAAAAAAGAAACCGAATAAAATCTTTGTCCGTCAATCTGTATATAGTATCACAGAATATTTCTTTTTTTTTTTTTTTAATTTATTTTCAATAAAAATAAAGTTACAAGATTATACATAAAGTTACTTTGCCAAACTGCAGCGCAGTTTGTCGGCAGCGTTCTCGCGGATCGCATTACATTATTATTATACCTTATAACTTTCGTGTAATGAAGTACTTATACTATTTTAATGTAAATTATAATATAAACTAATTTAATGGATTAAGCAATATTATTATCACCGTTATCTAAAGTACATATACACAAAGTCCATTGTAAAATCGTTTCAAACGTTTCCATTGCTTCCTTAATGATAGTACCATATCCCACCGCGTACATGTATCATGACTATACATACATATGCATATACATGCATACATATATACGTATATACATATGTACACATATATGCACACATACAAAACAATCGATCGTACATACACGCAACGAGACACGGCACCACCATCAAGGACACAATGCTAAATAATGCCTTCGTAATATTCCTTTTAAAAATTGTTTTGACACATTTTTCGTTAGTACGTCTTGGGGTATCTCATTATAAATCTTAGGACATATCCATCTCCTGGTCCGTAGTCCATAATAATTGGAAGGAAACTACTGTAGCTATTATTTATAAAATTTAACAGGAAGGTGTACGATATCGCTATATAATCATGCAATAAAACCATAAGGTCAAAAAATAAGGGTAGCTCTCATACACATAGCTGAGGAATAAAAAATGTTTGTAATGTTCATGGGGATGTGGAGTATACTTAGTAGAATCTTGAAAATCATGACGATATTCTTTAATGATTCTTATTGCAGTGAAAAGATAGGAAGATTTATATCTAGGTAGAAAGATTTATATTTTAGATTTAGAACGAAAGAAAATATTTATTTCAAATTACGACTCACATAACACAAACTGATAAGAAAATAACAATAAAAGAAATCCGCAATATATGAAATGAGGTTGGCACTCAGTGTTTCGCTGTGCCGACACATGTTCCGACACAGCACTGGTTTTCAGTGCCCACCTCCATAACCTAAAATGTCCTAAAACCCCAACTATGTAGGTAACTTAAAACCATTACATTAATAAACAAAATATATATAAGAATTATACAATAATTTACCCTAACAAAACAACGAAATAATAAAATAAAAACACAACACAAAAACTAATTTACAACTTTTTAAACTCATGAAGATGGTGTAGTACGAGAACTGTGGATGTCAATCGTCCTTTTAGTAATCAGATATGGTTTGTTCAAGAAAACGTCAACTTCTGCGAGATAAAGAACCGAGTTTAGCGCTCGTTTAGACGACACCGCCGGGACACCTCCACCGCGCTGATAATCTTGATCTTCTGTGTGTACCTACCTAAACATTGGCCGCCTTTTTATACCGCCGCTCCATAACTAACGGCTACCGTGCGCCGGCCGTGCCGTGTACACGTGCCCTTACATGAGCGAAGCCACATAGAAACCTCTAGTCTGAATTAAGTCATAGTACCTGTGAAAGATCTTTATACAAATAATACATAACAAAGTTCTCACTTAGTGTTCTGCCAAAAGAAAAACGCTAAGGGCCTAAAATATAGCTGCAGAAAAAACCAAGTTCATGAGTTATAGGCATGTGTACTGTTGAAGTTTGAAATCGAGTAATGATTTTATCTGTCACAAGCGCTTAAAAAATATGAAATTACGTATGATTTTCTTTCATCTTGTAACGATATTTTCGTCCAGACATCCGAATTGAGTGTTCATCGTTCAGTAATTCGAATAAAATATCATTTTATAATGTGAGAATATTTTCAGGCCCCGGTATTTTAAAATATCTCTCTATTACAGAATTGTGTATATAGGAGACCAAGTTATTTTTTTCCAGTTCTAGCTCACTTGTATTAAATTTGATAGAGATTATTTTAATGAACGTCAATTTACAATTGTTTTATAGGTATGATAAAACACCGAATGAGTTAATTTATATTTCTAGACTTTCGACACCTGAAGGTAAAAAAAGGATTCCATACGGTCTCACTTCGACGATGTTTTTCTTTCTTCCTGTGTAAGCTATAAGCTAAATAAAGTTAGGGGAAGGGATACAAAATTTGACACACGTGTAGAAGTCTGAAAGAAAAATGGTACGATTTCCCAATTATAGTCGACTCTCTTTCTCACTTAACACTCATTCATTTGAATCTCTGGATAGTTTGAAAAATTTTCGAAGTCCCTTGAAAAATATTCGATAAATTGAATAAAATCAACATTATTTAGTCCCCTCGGTAATTAATGTTGAAGCAATAGTATCTTGCTCGCTAAGATGCAATAATTTGAAACACGGGCTTCCTTACTCTCTATAGTTTGAAGCGCTACCCTACGCTTTTACGCGCTTAGGACCGACACAAGTTGAAGACACATGATTTCTTCTCAGCACTCACCACTATCGAAAATTATGGACTTGTTTTCCAAATGAACATTTGTGAAATTTGAAAAATTGAACATTTATCGTAAAAAAATAGTAAATCATCATCAAATTTTTATCAAACTCATGTTTACCAGATCTGTTTCCTACCTCTTGGTTATAAACCTCAGGTCGGAAACAGAAAGCAGCAGCAGCAGCAGAAAAGTTTCTACTGTTACTCAGAAGTAACAGCAGGATAATAACAGGTTATTTTGAATTCTTGGTAATTTGAATTTTATCTTTGATCCCTTGAATTTCAAATTATCGAGAGTCGACTTAACTCTTAATTAGTTTTTTTGCGTTTGGACTATATCCCCGCAAATTGCTAATGCGCTGGAACCTTATCAATTTAATATTCACGTGACGTCATCCGCAACGCGATATGTACGTGTACTCGCCAGCCAGTGATGCTAACGGTACTGAGTGTTCGGCTACGGTTACATCATTTTACATACATACATGCTTTTTGTAGCAGTTTACTTATATAATACACACATCTGCCACAATTTTATCCACGTAGAGATCCAGTGATTTTTGAGATAGATAAGTGTGACGGAGAAGAGGATTGTATAAAAGATCCATTTTTGCCAAAATAGTTTCTACCAATAGACTAGTTTACTAGTCTACAAACTAATAATCAGAAAATCTATCCGAGTATCATACCAATGAAACATTTTAAAACTTATTTGGATATTTAAGTACGTTATAGTTTTATGCAAATGCCTGCTAAATTCCAAGACCAATACTTGCGGTAAGCTAAAATACACAACAGATATCTTGGAAAACTTGCCAACTATTTAATAGCTGTACCTGCTTCATCTAGTTTATTGTTAATCTCTTGAGGCAAATTTCATTGACGAAGGGACCGAGAATTTCTTATCTGTTCACTGAGTTAACTCAAAACTTCTATCCCCTTAAGCCAACTATTAAGAAATTGCATTTATAAGACTTAATGTTACGATCATCAAGAACTTAAGTAGTAAATCCGATAAAATTATCCCCAGGCGTTTTAAATTCACCAATTCAAACGCCTTTCCCATGCCAACTTGAAGAAAATAATAAGAAATTTGTTATATATTCTAAATAGAAAACGTTATCGCTTGAAGCAATTCTATGGCAGTACTAGGATATGCCCGTGACCTCACCCACGCTTTGAAATTCCCGCGGGATTCCCGAGACACAAAATTACGCAGCATTAAAAAAACTGTAAGCTATAATTTTAATGTTTTCATTTATTTCATCATCATCATCATTTCATCCGTGTCGGAATAAGCTAATTTTTATGCACCCGAACAACTTCAACCCGCTCCCGAAGAAATTCCCGTGGGATATCCGGGATACAAAGTATCATACATTTTATTACATAAAATTTACTGTTGATCAGTGAAAAAACCACTTTGCAATTCGAAAAAAATCTGGCCATTTTGAATCATTTCCCCAAAACATTCCCGCAGGATTCCTAGGATAAAAAGTAGTGCAAATTTTAAGTCTAAGAATTTGCTGTCGATCATTAAATAGCTTCAATGTACGAGTGTACAATGTATGGCACGTTTAGAATTATATAATATTACTAGCTGTCCCGGCAGACGTCGTCCTGCCCTAAAAAATAGGGGTTGATCGTAGAAGGTTGAAAATCTAGAGTTGTATGTATTTTTGTATGTTGTATCATAAAAAATAGAAATTAAAAATTTGTCTAATAAATAAATAAAAAATTTAGGGTGGACTACCCTAACATTTAGGGGATGAAAAATAGATGTTGGCCGATTCTCATAGATACCGGTAAGCACAAAAATTTCATCAAAATCGTCAAGCCGTTCGGAGGAGTATGCAACGAAACTGTGACACGAGAATTTTATACATTAGATAGATTATCTCTTTATGATTTCTTTAATACCGTAAAATTCATATTTTATTTTATTTTTTATTCCGACGATTCGGTCATTTTTCAGTAGCCGTATTTTATATACCTTGAAGTCCCAATAAATTGTTTAAAAAATTTAATAAAATGTTCATAATGCGGATTTATAAATGTTACTAATAATTTTCAATATTTATTAGTGCCCCATTATTCCACTGAATTAATACCTCCTTTCCGATCTTATATTGTCGCTAAATAGGCAGATATTAATTATGTATCGGCTCTTGAAAACGCACACCGGACGAGTGCTTTCTCGAGATAACAGCGGGGCTGCGGTTCATTATAAAATTGTTATTCAGGATATCCTATTTTATGGCGTCATCTAATATGACGGTGGCTGAAATTTAATAAGATTTGAACATTTTATTTAATGATATTTTATTTATTTGTATTTAATGACATCTTATCTCATAAAATCTTTCTTGAAACAGTTAACATGATTATTCCTATTCGTGGGGCTGTGGCTGTCAAAATTTATTCCGTATTAACGTTTCCCTAAAAATACATTTTAAAATGTTTAACTTTTTAAATCGCCTTCCCTTATACATAATAGTTTATGTAACAGATGAACAGGAACACCCATTTCCTTGTAGGGAGTTCCTACCCCTAAGAGTTTTCTGGACACTTGGCCCTGTTTAAGTTAAAGGAGGAATCATCGTGTCCCTGGAAACCTGGAACGCAAAAACCTCCCTACACGCCCTATTTGAATGCCCCTTTTCCCGAGGGAGCTGCACAACTTGGCTAGCACCCTGGACGTGGACGTCACGCTAAGAATGTTCAAGAGTTGATGAGCAAGAAGAAAATCGGGGACTTTATGCGTGACGCCATAGCAATTATAGAAAAGGTGACAATAATGTATTTATGTAATATAGTTACTATATATTTGTTAACATTAAGATAATAAACCTGTAAATCTGTAATCGATTTTTAAGAAATAGGTATATATATATATATATTATATATATTTATATATATATATATATATATATATATATACTGTGTGTGTATAATAGAATAGAATAAAAGAAAATGAATAACAGCTAGGATAGAATAGAATTGACGCCTTAAATATAGAATTTAATAAAAGAAAAATATAATATAAAAAAATGAGCTCTGCCCGGGCACACGGCGGAGGAAGGTATTTTGAAAAAAAGGGAGTTCCTACGCTGAGCAAATGTCTACTCGTCACCTGCGCCACGTTCACGTTAAAATAGGCCCAAGATGTTGGATTTACGCTTTCAGGGATGATTTGCGTGCCAAAAATCTTAAATCAAAGAGGTGATTGATTCATTTCTTTGTGAAGCAAAAACTTCTTTAGGCACTTTTGGGATGGGGAAAAAGCATTGAACTCGCATAACTGTCACGCACAGATATAAAGTTTTCATTTCTGACATGCATTCCTATTAACTTTGTTTTCAATTTTCAGAAGATGGTGAACTGTTGGAAAGACCAATTTCTATTACCTTTTACGGACGTTTGCAACACGAGGGCGGTTGCTAACGCGTTGCCAGCTTCGATAAAAAATTATGACGCCCTTCCGCTTCTATCTCGGGACGGGAAATTCCTTAAGTTGTTATTTTACGCGGAATAAACGTTCTTTTAAGTTATTCGCATAAAGAATGTGTTGTGAATATTATTTATCACTTTTTTAAGTTTTGTAAATATAAATAGAAAATTTTTAGCTATTCTTTAAATTTGTAGTCCGAATATTAAGGAATACCATTAATTTAGCCCGATTTTACTCCAGGGACTACTCGCGAAATAAAATGTGTCATTTGTGACAACGAAAAATATCTGCTTTGTTCAAAAGATAGGTCTTCAATCCCACCCTTATACATATCCTTCTGGATGACTTACAAGGCTGGCGTGCTCTTGATCTCCTGTAAAACTAGTTTTACATCTATCGGATATAAATTAATACCAACCCGTATGTGCATTTATGAAACTGCAAACACATTGCAGAAAAGTCGATTACATTGGTATGGCTATGATATGCTTACATTATCTATATAGGAAACCAGCATTGTGATGTGACTAGGAGAATGTATTTTTTTATAAGCACGGCCCTTTTTTGCACCTGACTTTGACCTTCGTGTTTATCTATTATACTGGCGAAAATATATTGAACATGTTGCAATACCTTTACATAAACCAACTAATCAGTAAAGCTACTTACATCTACAAAAAGATTGCCTATTATTTTGTCGAATAGCCTAAAATAAAATAATGAAATAATTGAGTTGACCTTAGGATGAAACCTTTTTTTAATTGATATAGAAGCAACATTACCTACACGCGGTGCGGTCCGTTTAACTATGGATTGTAAGGGGCGAGTGCTTTGTGTGGCTAATTTTATTGCTTACCATTAACAGCCGCTCGGGAGGGTATGTCTCTCTCTCTTTATTCAGACGGTAATTAAGCTAAATTTACCGGTTGTCCTATATAAAACGGCCAGCGACACCATTCCTCGAAACGGCGCACTGAAAAATACCAAACGTTCAGTCTACTTGAGTGATACGTGTCACCCGAAACAACGACAGTATCACACTGCAACAGCACACTGTTTTGATTTGTTATCTCTATTTTATTTCGTTGGTAATTTACATTGGTGTCAGTCTAATTTAATTCACCAACAAATATACCCTGCAAGTATCAGATATATTTATGCTCTGTAATTACCATCTCTACTAAATATTCCCTATCTTTAAAGAATCTGGAACGAGTTACATCTGGTTAAAAGCAAACGCAGTAGACACGTAATGGTTTACCTACATTCTGCAAGAACACATTTATTGCCTTCGGAAATCATTCAGTTACTTTTTAAAGCAGACTACCCGGTATAAGTACCAACTGCTCGCGCTCGTATCAGTGTCTGTTAACGAATGTTACATAGTAGAATCTATCTATAAAGTGTCTTTTATTAGATGATATTTTTAGATGGCAGGTGAATGATCTAATAAAATTAAAAACGATGATAGATTTTAAGATAAACTATTAGTAATAAAGTGAGGTCACATATTTGGCGCGATTCCATATTTCGTGTACAAAGCAATATCGTAGGTGAAGCACTTGTACGGATGTGGCGTAAATTGGGCTAACTTTGTGGCTGCCCGCTATAAAGTTACGAGAACACGTTCGTGTACCACATAAATCTATTCGACGATAAATATTAAAAGCCAGAAAATTTGACGGGTTGGTACATGAAAAGATTTTACTGTTATTATGGATGAACAACTTTATATGGTGTTTACTCTGAAATACGAGTATTATACTCATGAACCGAAGCCTGGGTTCGCCCCGTATTAGAGATAGGATACACCCGCCAAACTTTTCCGAAGTGAATTGTCGGGTTTCCTAGTTTCGGTGCAACTAGCTCCCTCATAATAATTTCTTTAAAGTTACTGGCCGTATGGCATATGTATGTTAGAACAGAAAAATTGCTACTAATTTTATTTCGCTAAGACGCTTGCGTATTATCCCCTGAACCACAACCTCGATATACGCGTAAGTAAAATATTTTTTACAGTTTTCTTTCTAGTTCATGATAATTATAATAAATAAAAGGTCATATTATTGTTCGCAAAATTATTCAAATGTATATATTTATTACTATTGCAATTGTTTCTTAGCAAAACAATAGGCGGCCATATAGCTAAAAGCTATTTAAATAACCTTTAATTTGATTATCATTATATTAATACGTGAACCCCTTTTTACGAAAATTGCGCGGACGGAGGAGTATGAAATTTCACACATGTAGAGAAAGAGTGCAGAATGCTAATATTTTTTTAATTATGCATATAATTACATTAAATCAATAAAAAAAATGCACACACTACCATGTATTTGACAAATATATATTGTCAAATACATGCAAATATATACTCTTTTGTTTATTATTGAAGTAAAATTATCAGTGTAGTCCTGGCGAAATCTGTGATTATAGAAGTATAGTCTTTGACAAAAGAACCTTAATAATGTTCAAACTTATAATTTGAATTAATTATGGTTGACTTTCGAGAACTGGGTGACCACTATACATATTTATTATAATACAAGTTAAACTAAACAGTTTAATAAAGTATGCCTCTAAAATAGGACGCCAGAAAATGAACTTGAAAACACAAAAGGATATTTATATAATTGAACATATTATTTATGAGTGCCTCACAGGAAATCCTGCCAGACAGAAACCCTAAATTTCGGAACGATGTTTAATCATCCATAACATAACCATTTGGCATTAATAGTAATCAGCGCCAAAGGAAGACGAGAATTTATGTTTAAGCCAATAACATCTGGAAAACGACGTCGAGACCTTGAGTTTATTGACTCGCTTAGTAATAGACACAATCAGACAGCTTTTAGGAGAATGATGGAGATCCTAACTGTAAGATTTAAAAAGAAACATTAAGAAGCTTGGAAAGGAGATGACACCATAGACGATTATAATTATTTAGGTATATGTAAGTAAATTTTTACGACGAAATTTAACGATCATAAAATGATCAGCATTTTTAGAAGGCTTGCGTAAAGCATCAGTTATCCAATATCAATTGGATAGACCAACCAAATATAATTGATATGGTTGAAAGACACATAACTGAAAAGACATAACGGTATTTAATGACATTGAGTGAATTACCTTTATGTTTATGTGGATCACTTTGGTTGATTCATCCAAATTTAAAGATAAAAATAAACCCTCTAGTATCGGCCTAAGGCTATTTGGAAGGCCCCGCGCGATGTAATTATTATAGGTACAAATTAAAAATATAGGGCAATAAAAAATATATTAAAATGTGTATCTTCCAAAATGCATATTTAGCGAAGAATAATAAATAATAGTATTATATAGCAATACGTTATATAACACATACATACATACATAACTTCTCGCCAGGTCCCTTGCGGGGTAGGCACGAACAACAGAGCGCCATTCAGGCTTATTCTTGTTATATAATACTTCCAGAAAAGTATCCGTTATAGTAACCGCTACGTTTTGTTAACATTAGAGTTAAGTTCTGGATTCGGAGTCGATCGCACCCTTGTATTGACTCAAATTATGCAGCCTACAGTTGAAAACATCGCTAAAATTATCATATATTGGTGCGATAGGAAGGTAAGCCTTATCTCGACAGATCTCGCATTTACAGTTGATTGAATAAATTTGATAAAATAATTTATCATGATTGAATTGAGGATAAGGTCAACCCGTTTATAATAATGTGGCATATAAACGTTCTCATCTCTTTTCAGATACAAACAGCATTAGGTAAAAAAATTAAAGTGATCAATGCTAACATAAACTGACACATTAGGACATTGATAGTATTTATAGCTTTTAAAATTAAGAGATTAATTTTAAAAGCTATAAATACTATCAATGTATTACTTTTAAAATAAGTATTGTATGCAGTCGCCGTTTATTCGTAAAGAGTCATTTACAAATGTCACAGGAATCGATTTAAAACTTACTGTTAGAAAATGTTTGAAGTGAAATTTCTTTAAAATCGTGATTTGAAATTTGGTGAAACGAGAAGCGAAATAAAAGGTGACACTAAATTCCTGGGTATTTTTTCAATTGCCATTTTTGTAGTTGATAGTTTGCTAATTTTGGTAGTTTTATTATGAGAGCAATTTTCGTAGCCTCCTCACTATCGTCTACTAAGCGATGTAGATACCGAGTATAATTATGTTCTTTGTATTTTGTATATTCTTTGAAGTTCCATTTCAACTGTGTGTAAACTGCACACATGTACTTTTTTATTGGCAAACCGGCAGACGGACCAGCTCATGGAAAGTGCTTACCGTCGCCTATAGACGTTTGCACCAGGAGATGATGAAGATGGGATAGGGGGAGCAGGAAGCAACCGATCGATTTTCTAGAGATTTAAAGTCATAATTACTTAGTTGGTGATGCACCCGTAACTAATTCGTATGATAAGGGGTCGAATCATAAAGGTATTATTTAAATGATCTAAGGGTCGATTACTGGATGACAAAAATGTGTTATTTGGGCAAGTTTTCTCACCTAATGTCTCTATTGCTACAATTATAGTTTGTCACGGTAAAAAGAAAAGTGAGAAAACCTGCATATCGAGATCATAATATGTAAAACTCGCCAATCCGCCTATCCTTAGAAGAGGAAACCCGAAATCAGCAGTGGAACGTTTAAGGTCTGATATTATTATATTAATATGATGTGTACGTAATGTGTAAATGTAACCTTCATATTACACGCTTTGACATCTTCTCACATTTTAACATAATCTATTTCAGGACTTTTAGGCTGGTGTGCATAGACATTTAACCGACGGTTAAAATAAAATAAACACTGTTTAGCCATTATTTTATTTTAACCATTGGTTAAATGTCTATGCACATCAGCCTTAATTGGAAAGCTCAGAATGGTTTCAATAAAAAGTACCACCCATTTTATCATAGATCGGCCTAGAATATGGTTAATCTGTAATTTATAGTTGATAATAATACGTATTTCCTTAATCAATCTAATTGATATAAAGGATTAGTTGATTATGAAATAATTGACACCTACATACGAGATCGTAAGGGTTTAACCTATTTCCTTCATTATTTCTATTAATTAGCATTCGATGTTAGCGTGGATGAAGTTTGGATTAATGCCAAGGTCTAAGAAACAATGCGTTTGGTTTTAGTCATACGTCAATGTTTGGCTTACTTTTTGGGGAGCTATAAAAATGACAGTAAATGTGAACTATTCTGTTTACAAACCAAAACGGAATCTAGATATTTTACATTAGTATTGGAGTCCATATGGATAGTAGAATATATTTTAAAGTATTTTGTAATAAATTGTATGTTTATAATTGGTTATTCCTATTTTGCAGTCTTGGATAGAACTGTTTTAAATAAAATTATGTATTCATAAATTTAATGTTGCTAACGAGGATGAATATAGAATTTCTTTTTTTCCAGAGGGGCAAAAGGGATACGAGACATTTTTTATCACCAAAAATGGGTCAGTTTTTACGTTCGGTCGGATTCCAAAATATATGTGAGCCAAGCTTCGAAAAAAACCTAATCTAATACATAAATATACTCTGCGGTAGGTCTCTTTGCTAGTTGTTCCATGAAATGAAGGTTGTTAGTTGAACTATCAAGTTATTAGGTTTCACGCCAACCTCGATAGCGATCCAGTATCCACCACTTTGAACAAAACTAATTGCGACGCTGGCTTCTTTTACAAATTGATAGATAATTAATTATTAATCGCGCATTATCGCATGGATCGAGTCTGCCGTAAGAGCTGTAATTAAGATAATAGTTGCAGCTTGACTCTACCTTGTAAAAACTCTTGTAAAAAGTGAGAAGAGTAACCTGTGACGCCAACGTGGCCATAGGCTATATATAGCCATGGATTTCTTCTATACACAGAATAAGTGAATTTCAACTTCGCATTATCCATCTATAACATAATATAACATTCTTAACATGTTGTTACACACACATTAAAGCTATTTAAAAAAAAGCAACTGAAATACACTATATAGACGATGGATGGTACGATGCAGTATTTTTTAGATTTCTTGTCTGTTTGTTAAGGATTCACGTAAAAACTGCTGGGTTGATTACGATGAAGTTGTCGCTAATCGACAGTTAATTCTTACGTCTTAAACTCTGCGTTACGTCTTATCCAGGGAATCCCGCGGGAATTTCAAATTAAGCGTAGATGAAGTCGCGGGCATATCCTAGTTATTATATATAATATCACTCTTGGCGGCTTAGTGTATGGTTTAGTACCATGTTTTATTGTAGACTAGCTTACCAAAACCGCACAGGATATTAAAACAAATCCCGTTTCTCCCCTAAAGAATTTATTTAACACAATTGAAGTAGGTTTCTATTGAGGAAAATGTTCTCTTCAAAGTGGTCATCATTTCTGCTTGGTTTATCCATGAATCAATCGATGGAAAGTGTTCGAAATTATTGCTTTTAGGAGTTATTTTAAAGACGTCTCAAGGGTGTTTCAAGATTTGATTAAATAAAGGATTATACTGTGCAAACACAAATTATACTAAAGGCTCACTTTGTCTATTAATTTTAATTAGGATTTTTTGGTGTTTTAATTATTAGTAAAAACAGACGGACGAATATCCGTTAGATTCTTTGGGGATTAGGTATTTAATCAAAGGAACTTTAAATATTATTTTAGAATAAACCGTCTTTTAAGAAAAGCCTCAAGACATTGAATTAAACCTCTTAACTTTGTGACAACTATTACAATGTTTGCATATTATCACATAATTTGTAAAGCCGCGTACTCATCTGCTAAACGTCCACTGAAAAGTACGTTTTGAAGGTCATACATATAAGTTAAAATTTAAATCTACTTCCTATTCTATGTACACCGCTTTGTAACGTGTTAGCGCTGTTTATAGAAGAAGAAGCAGCAAGAAACTCCCCAGCAACGCGTCTAGGTTTTTTTAAATCATAATTATTTATCTATCTCAGACAATTTTTAAAATATATAGAAGTTCTTATGCAATTACTTTTCAAAGAATTAATCGAATGTGATCGCAGGTGAGAACGCGGTATTAGATAATTATCTTATGCATGCTGATTTACATATATAGAGTACCTATATATTAAAGTAGTTATTTAAAGTTTCCTTCTCTACAAATATTAAGAATTAAATAATCAAATTAAAATTAAAAATTAGGATATGTGTATGCTTATGTATGTATACCTTCAAACTGTAAAATAAATTTTGCAGAAGATACGGTGAAGAAGAATTTAATTTGAAACCATATTTTTCACGATGAATGGGTAATCAATTTTAGCTGCCATAAAAATAATTAAAAAGGTACTTATACTGATAACACGATAAAAAAACAACCGCTACACTCTATCGTAACCAGTGTTGCATAATATACATATATAATAACATAATATATATAAATCAAAATGTACTATAATCGAATCTTTATCGTGTGTCCACATTGAATAAAGAAGGATGAATTAATATTCACAACGTGTTTTGTTCGGATACAAAAAGCTGAAATGAAATCGTGAAGGTCATTATTTTCCTTTTTAAGTGGGTTCAGCTAAATCCACCGAATGTGCTACACAGTTCGGATATAAAATAAAAGAAATACGTCAAGTGTGTCGATCCATACGCAGTGAAGTTTACCAAACCACCGTATTGTTTTTCACTTTGCTATGGAACTCAGCAATTAGCCCGTAATATTCCAATATACAGATTGGAATTTTTTAATGCCACCTGCAGGGAAAGTACTCTAAATAATATAGATAGCAAATTGTACTCCAAAGAAACATTTCTTTATTTTTGAAAAGAAATAAAACTGCATTCAAAGATTCTCTTGCTTCACCTGGGAATCGAACCGACTAAAATCAGTAAAAATTGCACCGTGTAATTTTATCGCATTGATCGTTAGGGTCAATCACAAGGATGAAATCTCTCTTAAACACGCAGGAAGATTGTTGGTAACTGTTTTTGAAGTAATTTGATGAGCTTAGCTGAGAGACGTAACAGACGTATAAACATATGTACTTATAAAACGGACATATACTCAACTATAAAATATCTGTAGACCTTATTAAATACCCTCTCGTACATTGTCGTTTAGTAATTTGATACGAAAATATATGTGGAATATACGAATGCGTTTAAACAAAGGAAAGGGAAGAATGTTTGAATTAATTGAGAAAGAAACATTGAATTAATAGGAAATTAATGTTCCGAAATTCCGTTTTCATTGCCTTTTATTTGTTTGTCGTTATAATATCAGTTTTCTAAATGAGAAAACGTTAGAAACAACAATTTTACAGAAATTATGTTATGTAAGCAGATTATTTTTATGTAACATATTTTACTATTTGTATTTTTAGGACTGTATTATGTGCCATGTCTGTCAATTTTCGTCATTCATTTCATTTGCACTAATAATAACCGGTAATTAGTCAACCAATTTTAAGGAAAATTAATGTGTATTAAGATATGGAAACCCGGTTAAAGTCGCATTGACTGTCGTTTCTTTCAACATTGTTCTGGAAACTGAGTCTTCTTCAACTCTTGGATATATGACCTGCTGTTATAATTCCACTTCGGAACGTTTCTTTGTTCTTATTTGTCGAAAGATCCTATAAATTATAAATACATATATGTACGGTACTTTAATTAATTCGTTTTAATTATGTACGATATAAAACAGTTTACTACACATTTCAGATGTTAGGAGTTAATTTCCAATCCTGAGTCGCCCTCCATACAAGCTGTCGACATGCCATTAATATTTCGATATCCTAGAGCAATTAATCAGTTTTAATATTAAAAATAATTAACCCTATTAGCATCATATTTTTTCTTTCAGTCATTAATACATATTAACCGATCGTCTATAAAACTAATCAGATAATACGTATACATACTATGTTAACAGGAGAAGCGCTACTTTTATTTAATTGTTATATATAATATATAAGTTTAATTTAAGAAACTGGTTTTAAAATATATTTTATTAGCAGTTTCGACAGACGCTGTCCTGTTCTGAAACAATAAAAATCTAGAACCCGATTCTAGTGCCACCTACCGGGTCTAATGAGGATTGTTCACAAAAATTACCCTCTGATTTTATATTTTTATTACGTAAAATAGTGTATTTTTAGATACTAATTTGAATATTTTTGTATTAGCGTTAAGTATTAAGCGTTAGTTTTTTTATAGTTCGATTTGAAAATTATTTCTCCGATGACGTCATAAGGGACAAGTTTACATTGATTTCTTTGCCTAGAAAACAAAAATAATAAAAGTAAGTTTTATCTATATATAATCATAGTAATCTGTGCTACCATTTAAATGTCACTGTCATTACTCATTATGTATCGTGATCATTTTAGTGTTTTTTGTCGCTAGGCTGATAATTTTTCGTGTTCATTATTAGTTTCTATAGTTATCGTTAACTTTTTTAAAGTGATCTTTAGGGAAAAATCCATGTTACAGAATTTAAATCAAATAATGTACAGCTAGATTTTTTTACACTTGAAGCAGGCAAACAGGCAGACGGCCCACCTGATTCTGGTTCTGTAACATGGATTTTCCCTAAAGACCACTTTAAAAAATTTAACGATAACTATAGACAATAATAATGGTTGAACACGAAAAATTATAAGCCTAGCGACAAAAAACACTAAAATGATCACGATACGTAATGAGAGTGTGATACAGTGACATTTAAATAGTAGCACAGATTACTATGATTATATATAGATAAAACTTACTTTTATTATTTGTTTTCTAGGCAAAGAAACCAATGTAAACTTGTACCTTATGACGTCATCGGAGAAATAATTTTAAATTCGAATTATAAAAAAAGTAACGCTTAAACTACAAAAATATTCAAATTAGTATCTTCAAATACCCTATTTTACGTCATAAAAATATAAAATTAGAGGGTAATTTTTTGTGAACAATCCCCATTGTGAATCCAAACCATTCCGAGACCCACTTAAAGACTATTTTTTTACACCTACATTATTAAAATTTTAGTATGAATCCCTAATTTTGATATAGCTTATATTAATTTGGTATAATGTAACATTATAATGGTGAAATATTTTTGTAGTAGTTTTTGAGTTTATTCATTACATACATACAAATCTTCCCTCTATATTATATTTTAGTATATATGTAGAACTTCCCCACCAAAGCAAATATCGACTTAAATAAAGCGCGCATGTTCATAATAGGCTTAGTAAATATAAAATATGATTTAAATGTAATTAATAGAATTTTATATTCTATTATAAACACAATTGTTGTTCATCGAGGATCACACACACCATTCAGCAATACACATGAATGTAAAAATATTGAACTAAGAATCATATGTTTATACTCTACGTATTATATACTCATATTTTATAGTACATATGTGTGTTCAGATAGTAGTTACGTGCAATTTTCCACTACATCGGGCTAGAATGATAATATGAAAATTCCACCTATCTCCACGCTGTGATTTGATTTATTACCAATAGGTAACAGCGACATTACGTAGGTGCTTTTGTACGTAGGATGGAATACCTAGGCTAGGTAATGGTTAATAATTTTCAAATATCATTTTCTACATATATACATAGTAATGGCTATTTCATATTTGTATATTACATAATAAGATATACTTGGACTGCCACATACTTACTTGAAGTGGTAATTAGTAAATTTAAAATACCAATGAAAATATAAAGAGATAATTAAAAAAATATTTTCATCTTTAAGATATATTTGTGATGCGACCAAGTATGTATGCCAAAGTACGAAGTAAGAGTATGGAAGAAAGACGTACTTTGCCGAGTCTTCGTCATTGGGAAAAACAGAAAGAACTGAAAGAAGATGGTAGTGATTTGGTACGACTATTTATTGCTTTTATAACACTTCCAAATCTTTAATTAAAATGTTTAACAATACCGTACTTTCAGAAGTATTTGTCTATGTAACGACTTAACAAAGATTTTTATTTGTCAATAGAAGGATTCAGTTGGTTGCTCAGTCGGAAAGTTCCTTTGGGTTTTCACGTTGACCATTCCGCAAGACGAAAATCTTCGAGCTAAACGACCTAGCCGTCATGACGTATGACGCCGAGACGTGGATATTTACAGTGAAGTTGCTTCAGAAAATAAAGATCGCTCAGCAGGCTATGGAGGGAGATATGTTGCGAGTATTTTTTATGGATAAAATAAAAAATGAGAATGTCCGTAAGAGAATCATGGTTCAGCTTATTAATTTTGCGAGCATGTCTACCGACATAGCTCGTAGAGATAGCAAGCGGAAGTGGTAGTGGGCCGGCCACATTGAAGCAGGTTCGATGACCGGTGGAGCATACGAGTCCTGGAGTAAAGGCCGCTTCTCTCGGCAAACGTAATGTAGGACGCCAGCCCGATGGTTGGACGAGCAGCAGATCGAGGAACAGCGGAGGACTGGGATAGGTGGAGCAAACTTGAAGAAGCCTACGTGCAGTAGTGGACAGCGTTTGGCTGACGACGACCAATTGTTTGTTGATGGGATCCTCAGCATCCCTTATGAATCTATGAGTACGAATCCTTATTTGTATATAAATGTACTATAAATTAACCAATGTACCAACCAAATAAATTACAGCAATTCATAATCCAGATACAGAATATTTATTTAAATAAGTACCATTTTGTTACGTCCCACGTTTCAGTGTAATTAAAACAATTCTCGAAACAAAAGTCCGCTTTGTTTCCACATTTACAATTTCACTTGAGAACGTACATTTGCAAAGGAATTAATTATGAAATGGTGAACCATAACTTTTAGGTCTAATTCATGATTTATTAACCGTATGCTCTCATAGTTTACATATATGTTTACTTGATATTCTTTAATGTAAATAAATATCGGCCGTAGCGGCCATGTGAGTTTATGATCGCGGTATTTTGGTGAAAGTATTTCCGTGACGGTAACCGCCGCTTTGCTCTAAACAAACAAACACGTTGATTTAATTTATAGGTAGCTGTTCACTGAACTGAAGTGAAACAAAAGAGACTTGTATCATTGGCTGTATTCCAAAATTCACCTGTTCAGCTTCTTGCTGCTGTTTATTAAAACTTATCAAGCATCCGTAACACGTTTATGCTAACAATAGTTCCACGGTTAAACTAATGATCGACACTTATCAGTGATATGAGAAATGGATTTTGTTAACTGTTCGATAGCAAATAGGAAACCTCAAAGATGTTTTGAATAAACTAAAGTCATCTACCGCTGCTTGTTATACTTAGATAACTACCGGTGATCTTCCGTAAATAGATAGATCCAACTCTTAATATATTTCAGTTTACCTACACCTGTGCCTGCAACATGGTTTGCGTGGGATTTGAACGTTATATTGATATTTTCTGAAACACAAACGAAATTTTAACTTAAGGTTTTAATGCCTTAAGTTGTGATTAAAATATGTTCATTCATGTCGGTGCCTATTCGAGACAAACTTTCAGACATATAATAAATATTTAAGCCGGTAACGTATGAGACCACGGATGCCTGATAGGAATGACTATAAATAACAGTTTTTGCTATTATGACATTTATTTAGAATTTATGCTCGGGCCGCACTTGGGATAGTGTTAAACTTATTATTAACACCGGTCAAATGCGTCTTATTTATAGAGCTAAAAATAATGCCGTTAAAGCTACCTTAGTGTATATACATACGTTATTTACAAACAATTAAAAACAATGTCGCTTCACAAATAATGGATTACATCGTCCCACTGCCACATCTCCGTAAAATGGCCTATAACTGTAAAATGTCCTCAGATGAAGCCCCCTCACCTTTCCAGATGTAGACATTTCAATTTTAATAATATTTATTAGTTAGTTTTATTGAATATTTTATTGATATTTTTGTGTATTCTACGAAAACTGTCTCATTTCACGATAATAATAGTATCTTCCTGCTCTAAAATACCTTTCATAATACATACATTCTTCAAGAGATTTTTTATTGGCTTACAAACTTGAAAAACATGTGACATCTTCAAACAATATGACAGCATTACAAACATAATCTAAAACATCTTAAGCTTGGTTATTTATGAAGGAGTTATTTTAAAGATGTGGTTACTCATTTTTTTTGTTTATACATACTTTTCATGATAAAATGTGAACGTGTTTCTTATCACAGAATTATATTTTTAGAGTTAAATAATATTAAATTTAACCTTTCTACAGTACCTAGTACCTACTTTATTCATTTTATAATCATGATCCAAATAGCAGAGTGGTATATCGTGGCAGATAAGTGACTACGCGAGCGTCTCCTTGTAATTATGTAAATTCTAATCCTGGCCGGAAAGTATGCACCGCTTAGGGTTTCTGACCTAGTGTGCATATCATTGCATCTACTAAGTATTCAGGGTGGAGATAAAAATATCATGGGGAAACCTACGATCGAGATTATATACGTGTAAAACCAGACAATCTGCTTTGGACAAGCATGACACGTTTGTATCGGTTATATTATATAATATGTATAAGAAATAAGACAAACGGTAAGTCCCCATCGTCTTACTATTAAATTCCCATTGTTTGTAACCGGAGCATCCGCTTCGGACCCCAGAGTCCGCTTTGCTTATTTTTCCTTTTTTAGCCTTTGACATCCCTCAATGTTAGACCCTTGAGGAACATAATAATCCCCACTTTTGCTTGGCTATACCCAGACCACATTAAAAAGAACAAACATTTGAATAATTAAAAACAGCTATTCAGAATATTCATGTGTAGTAAAAGAGTTGAGTAGTAAAGGATTCGATAGAAGTGATCCACTCTAAAACATTATTATGATATGTCAAGACTTGTACGAGTATATACATATATCTAAGAATAGTAATTGTGTATTACAGAATACCTATAGGTATATACTTGAAAAGTATCTAGAAAATTTTGGTTGTGCCACACACAAACAGATGTATATATAGGCAGACATGACGATTTTTAAGAGTTCCGTATTTGGTAAAATACCTACGGACTCCTAAAAATATATCTTTAATGTCACCGATATTATGCATCCTGTTATTTTGTAAAAATAAATACAATGTAGGTAGTTATCTTAATTACATTGTTTACAATATAACCATTATATTTATCGTTATCACAGAGGTATAAGGGTCATGCGAAACGGGTGCACAGAAAGTACATGAATCTCGGTTGAGTGATTGCACATGCAGAATGCACTTACGGAGTTTAGCCGCGCCGCTGTGGCGGGATCGATCTAGCGCCGCCGGGCTTTGCCGGCCATTGGTACTTGTCGCTGGTACACCGGAAATGCACTACACTGCCCTTTTGGTTTTCCAACAAAAATTCAAAACTTCACCTTACTGTTATTCACTTTTCACAGATCACCTTAAATTAATCCTGTATTTAAATATTTTAGGGACATAATAAAAGTTTGTCTATAAATAGGTGCAAAATTGTAAAGTATATTGAACGGTATTAATAATGGCATTCAACCAACGATGCATGGTATTTACACGTATCGATCTAGATAGTAGTTAGAGATAACATGCCTTATCTGAGATAAGTTCGGGGTCTTAATGACCGGGGATTGAGTGTATTGAGCACCTGACTGCTATGATTGCAGATAAGCTTCGAATAGTTAGACCTCCGACCATTTAGACAGCACTCAGTGTATTTAGAGAAAACGACAGATCTAATTATAGGATTATCTCATCTTGAAACACGTAGGCGTCTTATGATATTTATTTTAGTATTTTAAAGTGACTGAACAGTCATAATATTTCGGAGAACATTGAACTCGTTATACAGATAATAATGCAATGTGCATTGTGCAACGGTTTATATTATAAATAATCTGGGTTGAAGACTAAAACAACATATAAGTATATTATATTATATCATTAGAGAGAGTTTAACGACTGTAATGCATCTGCTTGCTATTATGGGATCAATTTAAAGGTTGGAACATTGAAAGAAGCTGATAATATACAGTATATAGTATCAGACTTGTATTATTATAATTTATCTACAAGAAAATATGTGTTTCAAGAAGGTTTTATTCGAAATAAACTAATTTGAATAACTACCTTCCAAAAAAAGTTATGATTATTTTCAGATAAATATTTACATTAAATACACCAACAACAACCACGAACAAATTATTCTTGAAATAATCAAAATCACCAAATTTTCTCAACGTTTTAAGGAGAAATGGTATCTTACGAAAATTGATGAATGATGTCAAATATAGATATATATCGAACATAATTGCTAATATGCTATATTCATAACCTACTTTGCATGTCTAAGGCTATTGTCTTATCAGAACCGCTTCATAGGAAGAGAGGATATGCAAATAAACCTGGCACGCTAAGCGGGTTAACGATCAAAAGCTATTCTGACACCAAAATGTCGCAGAGTAATGTAATCAAAACTTGTGGCAATCTATTATAACAAAAACAATGTTAAAACCACAGCATTTGTCCAAACATCACGTCTGGGAACAAAGAAAACAGCTGCTAAATTCTATTAACATTAGTTGTGCGGAAAATCTTAAGTGTTTTTCGGTAAACGTAAATAAAGTAGCGTAAAACGGAATGATTTATATGAAGAAAAGCAAGCGATTTCTCATTGGCAAAAATCGTTCAGTGTAATCGACATGATAGACGAGCTCGGGCCTATGTACTTATAGAATATGTTATTTTTCTTCTTAAAGCATCTGGTTTTAAGTAAATTTGTTTAAAAATACTTTCTCGAAGTTGTATAATATAATGTATATGCATAATCTATTAATATCACGTAGACGCATCGATAGGAACTTTCAAATCTATTACATTTTATACATAGATCTGGTAAATAACTCTTCCAAGAATTAATCTAAGAAATAGGTATATAATAACTATTAACAAGAGGATGTTTGAAGCTTTTTAGTCTGTTCACTTTGAATTTGTATATGACTTCTTAGAAAATTGTATTTAGTATGAAAATCATTAGCTAACATTTGTTTAAAAATTCTTCACGCCTCATAAATACTACCTACATAATTATTAACCCGGCAAAAAATGAAGGCGTGTACAACATATTCTACTACAGAACACATACTTACTTTAAAATAAATATTCCATGAACGATTATAACATTTAAATGCTAATGTTACTTTAACTGACGCAGTTTAAATATTATTTTAACTCATTTAAGAAGAGTAAAGTATTAAAAAACATAACATAATATCCGTGTAAATTATTTTATTAAAAACCGGTTTGTTTTTTTAACTTATCGACTTTCGAAGAGAATAAATGATCGTGATTTTTGATTAATTCGAGATGTTAGGGCACGTGTTTTCGAGCGGAAAACGTGTGAGACGCGATGCGCGGGAGATTCGGAGATACGGTACGAGCAGCGGCGTCAGCAGCGACGCGATGTCACAGACTGGCTGCGGGCGGCGGCAGGCCGGGCCGGGCGGGCGGCGCAACAGATACGCCGTACGCCACAGGTTGGGCGGCCCGGGCCACCCGCGGCCCGCGCGTCCCCCGCCTGCCACCCCGATAGCGCCGCACACGCCAATTTACATCCTCATTATCGTCTCCAGAGTAAGCTTCTGAAGCTAACACCCGACGTCCATCAACAAATCACCATCTTGGTGCGGCTTCATCTGCGTGTCAATGTTAAAGATTTAGACTGTGACCGAATGCGTCCTGTTTAAAGCGTTAAAAAATAACGCATGATTAAAAATATCGTATCTTATATAACGCATTAAACCCTTCGTCATAACTGCGTGAAACGGTCTATATCTGTAACAATGAAGTTACATATTAGTCTTTCCAAAGCAAACCCCTATCGTTCAGATCTCATTTCAAACTAATGGAAAAATTTAAACATAGCAAGTAAGCATAAAGGACGTGTGGCAAACCACTAGCCAGCGCGTAGCTCAGGCGTAGAAAATGCACTTTTATAGATAATTTTGAATAATACCAAGTAAATTAAGTGCAACAGAGTACTTATCCGACAAATAAAATATTTATATATACCAGGTAATATAAATATTTATATGTACATTTTTTTATTTAATCGAAAACTTTTGTAGACAACTTAAGTAGTTTTAAACAAGAAGTAATAGTAACATTACGATTATATCAATCGTCACTGTAGTTAACGTGCAATTCCAGCTTTCAATGTAATGATAACCTATTTGCTTTCCAGTAATACATTCCATGCATTAGCTAGAAAATGATAGTTTAGAAATAGTTTATTCATTTAGTAAGATATTTGCAGTTGTTTACATAGACGAAATCTTTTTCGAAGCCGATAATATATTACAGCACAAATAGAAATAAAGATTCAAATTAAACATGAGGTGAAATTATTTGTGTTATCTATGTTAGAAATCATGTGTCTATGTGTGAGTCGGGCTAGCATGGAGGATAATCAGATCGATTTTTTTTTTACTTAAGCTTCTTTTTATGTGTTCTAGTAGTAGAAATATATTTTCATACAATAAAATAGAATCTGCGCTTAATGGCTTGGCTTGTAGCAAAATTTGCATAGGCTACTGTTAGGAAAAGTTAGCTCGTTTATATATTAAATTTAAAAAACGATTACATAATTTATGTCAATACGTCATACTTTTAACGTCGATTATTAGTATTACCAAATCTATCCAATTATTCAAATTTTACTTAACTTTTAGTTATGCTTTCATTATTATGATTCCAAAAGCAATAAATGCATCCAGTGTATTGAACAATAGTTACACTACTTTATTAAACTAATTTATAGTTACTTAAAGTCTACTTGACATTTTACTCTGTGTTATTTGATATTTTGACGAGGTTGTGAATTTTGAAAATGTTATGTACCAAACGTTAATTATGTGATCTATGTAATAATGTTTTATAATCTAAATGTAAGTTTTAGTTATTCGTAAAGACATACTTTAAGAATAATATATAATATATAAAATTCTCGTGTCACAGTTTTCATTGCCATACTCCTCCGAAACGGCTTGACCGATTTTGATGAAATTTTTTGTGCTTATCCGGTATCTATGAGAATCAGCCAACATCTATTTTTCATCCCCCTAAATGTTAGGGGTAGTCCACCCCTAAATTTTTTATTTATTTTTTAGGCAAAATTTTTAATTTCTATTTTTTTATGATACAGCATTAAAAGATATATACAACCCTAAATTTTCAACCCTCTAAGATCAACCCCTATTTTTTACCGGACAGGACGACGTCTGCCGGGACAGCTAGTTATTTATAACAATACAAATTTATCATTTGTAACAATCGCGTTCCATAATTACGTCTACCTTTATAGTATTATCCTGTTTATTCAAATCATATACTTCCTACGTCATAATTATTACATTCTTTTTAATGTTTTATCAAATGCCTAACAGTATTGGGAGTGTAGGTAGCAAAATACTAAGATATTGGTTATGTGTTTTCATCCAAATCCATTCATTCTATTCGAGAAGGGTTTTCGAGTTCATTACGTCGCTAAATCCCAAAGGAAAAAGCAAAAGTTACCTACACACTCTCGCTACGTCTAAATAAGTTACTAAAATACCTACAAAGGATCTGTTAGACGTGGCATTATTTATGGGTCGTATAAGTGCTCTTTTTACATCAAAATGATCATTGAGTGAAAATGTATATATCTTTGAAATATGTGAAACGTGATAATGATTTTACTCAGGCCTTTTTTGCAATTTCTTTTTAGGGGGCACGCTAATTTTTGAAAGTTGTTAGTCTATAACTTTTTGTTTATAGCTCCACTCCAAAAAACACTTTTACACTTTCATTTTTATGGCAATTTAGCGATATTTTCAAAATTCCCTTCATGGTGCCCCACACAAGAGCCCTGCTTTTACTACAGATGGGTACAATGTGGAAAGTTCAATTTAAAAAATACGTACGTACACGTAATACATAATTTATAAGTACTGCGATTAATTTGTTGTTGTACGATTCTCAAAGTTTTGGCATACACACACACAGAACATATAATAAAGTCATAGTATGTTACGTAGCATTAGGTCATTATGATCTTGTCACTCACATCTTTCAAATTATTTTGGAAAGTTTTATCTTAGATTAACGTACATAAACAAACACTTTGTTTATTTAAAAATGTACTTTTTATTGTTAAATTAAAATAATAGTTATTTATTATACTAGTGCGATAATGTGGTTTTTACAAACGAGTAGACAATTATAATCCCGAGACGAGCCAAGGGACTACCATAGTCACGAGTTTGTAAAAACTAACCAACGCATATGTGTCATATAAGTTTTTCAACCCATTTGCGAAAAAACAGTACAATAAGTAATGAAATAAACATAAATATCAATCAAGAAGTCGCAACAATCTTGGACATTTCTAATATGCAAATGGCGCGCATATAGTATTAAAGTGAGACAAATGCATTGATAAAAAGCACTTCCAAGGAAGTTCGATTACTCAGCTTATTTATACTCATAATGTGAAACTCCTTGGTGTTCTACCAAGGAGTTTCTTTTTTTTCACTTGATTCCTTTTTACCGTACGTTCCGTTTTTTGTTGCGTAATTTTTAACTTTCGGACTATTTAGTACCGTCGTACAGTTTTCTTTAGCCAATTAAAGTCTACTGCTGGACGTAGGGCTCCCCACGTCTGCGCTACATATCTCTGAGCCTCCTGTCTTCCTGACGTCTCCTACATCCTTGCCAACCGACCTTACGCAGGTCTTTGGTCCTCCGGGCAAAGGGTGTTCTACGTTAAATTTACTGAGATGAGGTTTTTACATCAGGCCACGGTTGCTCCAACGGCCGCTGGTCCTGAACAACAACAACAACCTGTAACAGTGAGCCACCTTTACCACTTCCATTTACTATTGTGGCCAGCTATGTCGGTTACCTTGGTTTCTTACTGTCAATCCAGTTATGTGAAGCGCATACCAGCTAGATGTTAAGCAGTAAGTATCCAAAAATATAAAAATCTATCAGCTATCACATTCACACGGCGACCTACCTAAAAAGTAGAAATAAAATACTATGTTGCGAAGGGTCTGCACGGATTAAATGGCAGGCCTTCCTTAGATCCGGTATCAGGCAATCATTTCACATGAATTCTAGAATTTCGAGAGTAACCAGAGGACGGATCATTATATCGTAATATTGGAACCCACTCTTATTGCTGAAAATGTAAACTGAACGAAATAAAAATAATACCCGTTTCTCATGTTTGTAGTCCGTGTTACATATCTCCTTTTTATTTTGGAATTGAAACAGGGCAAATTCTTAATAATTTCACCTTATATGGAAGTTTAAATTTGAAGTGTTTTTATTAGGTTAATCAATTTAAATGCATTGAACATTTAACACTAGTGTATAGTGTACATCGTTTTTAAACACAGCACAGGTATAAAGATCCGAAGGAATATAACATTTAAATCTTGTTTTATTCTTCATAGGGATATCTTTACGTAGTGTAAAACATTTTCCGCGTCTCTATGTATATCTGCCAACTACTATAGCCCGCAGCAATTTTTTAAGCGGTTTTGACACAGTTAGATAACAGACAGAATCAATTAGATCATTTTTCATGGAAGGTTTATATATATGCTAGCTTTTTCCCGCGGCTTCGACCGCGATATATATAAACATAATTAGGTTTTAGTGTACGTATTAGAGTAAGTAATTTATGTAAGTAATAGAGCCACTCAGTTTGGTTTGATCCGCGACATAGCCGCGGGGAAAACTAGAAAATAATATTAATTACATTCTCTATTCCGTTTATACGCAGGAAACAGTCAAAGGAACCTAATCACAGTAACTGTAATAACTCACCTCGCCGCTTTCCAAGGGTGCGTGTCACGTATAACTCCCGTGTCGGGGCTTCAGATGAAAGTTCGATAAATACCTACTTATTAGCTTCCTTATATTATGAGCATCTCATAATATTAGCGTTCGCCATATTATTACTTTTTCATTCCGGCCTATCTTTGTCGGGCTCGATGCGAACCCAAAGATGTATATACCTAAAGATATGGATAACTTTTGAGTAAGTATTTCGGTATGTCCATCAATTTTCTCCGAGTAAAAGGACAGTTTTTTTATCATAACAACCTCTGGGATTCACCATAAAAGGTAAGGGACCAAAGATAATATCTACAAGGATAATAAAGTGGACTACTTCTGAAAGATAAGTCTACATACGCCCCATAAAATTAAGTTTAAGAATATTTGGATTTGTTCTCTACATTAAATAAAAATATTTTCTATATTAACCATTTGGCTATCTTCGGTTTTTGAGGTTACCAGTTATGAGTTCAGTAACAATTGATTCCATAAAGTTATGTAATAGATAAACTTTAACTGCTAACCTACAACTAGTACCAAAACTCGCCACTAGATGGATCTATTTAAGAAGAAATATCAATATTTATTTAGAACAAACAAAACCTCAACAATAAAACGTCAAATATACATATATACACATACATACATAACTTCACGCCAGGTCCCTTGCGGGGTAGGCAAAAGCAACAGAGCGCCATTCAGGCTTATTCTTACAGACCTCACGTGCTTCTTTGACATTCATAGCTCTTGTCATGCACTCTCGTCTGTTCTTAAGGCTCCTGACATCACCTTCTGCTAATACACGATCAATTTGATCATGGAAGGTGTGTCGTGGCCTTCCGCGACCTCTGCATTCATCCACAAAACGTCAAACAAAAGGTATGAAATAGTTAAACGCCAAATATTAGTCCGTTAAGCTGAACCTGGTTTAAATATCGTACGAGAGTGTGTTTAAAAACGTAATTTTATTAGTTATTGAGCCGATAGCGCTAACAAACAGACAAATTACAGTTAAAAGTACCTCAGAAAGTGTTATTTTCTGTATTCATTGTATTTGAGTTTAATAATTACACATGTTACAATTTAACTTTTATTTAATTATTCTCATAATATGTACAGTTGTTACAATTTGAAATTAACAGAATGAACGAATGAGGACGCGCTAGTGATGTGTACATACACTACATCCAGTGTTGGGACACAACACTGTAAAGGCCTGAGCCTGTTGAGACTCCGGTTGTGTCGTGGACTGTACTTGATGATTGGAAGAATGATGAACGTGTATATTGATAATAATGATTTTATTGCTTGGATGGTTATTACAATAGATTTAAATGTGGGCGCACGCGCGTTGATGATAGAGGCTCGTAAGCGTGTGTTTGATGTGTGACACCGGCCGCGGCTACCGCCCCGCGCCAACCGGTGTGGTGGCTGGCTGCAGCCGTAACAACACCCATATACAGAAAGCGAGCATAAGTGCTTCTATTTACTCATAAAATTCAAATACATATATTTGGATTTATTAAATTATTTTTATTTATTGATGAAATTCATTGAAATTGCATAAAATGTCTAATATTAATTTGTGACCCTTGGTCTTCAAATGCATCGAACATTTTAAAAACATAAATGTGAGACTTAAACATAGCGTATATAATATAAACAAACTTAATAACAAAAGTAGTAAAATACTGTCCTGAGATCGTTGTTAAGAGGGAGTATTCCCAAAAGTTTCAGTACTAATTGTACACGGGTTCCAAAGTATTCTACACTTTGCACATGCCACCTGGTCTCATGTGTTTTTCTAATTTAAGTTTAAAAAAAATCTTCTGTGCCCTTCTTTAGACTGTAAGAATTAAATCTGGCAAACACGATGAAAGCCGGTTCATTTGCTGTGGAAAACGCTCATAAGCAGACACTTCAATTTATCATGCATATGCATACATGTAATAAGATACATAAAAATACATTTATAAATATATGAGTAAGGCAATGTACCTGGCTTACAAGTACGATACAGTATCTGTAAAACCCTTATGTTGTAAAAAAATTAGCCTATTTCATCCTCTATAACAATCACGCTTCTCCAAATGATGGAACTCAGAACCGATATTGAAATCATTTATTGAGAATTAGGATATGCCTACGAGTTCGTGCACGCTTGACTTGTAATTCCCACGGGATTCCCAGGACAAAGTACCGCATTTAAAATAGAGTGTAAGCTATCAGTTTAATGGAAACTCTGTCGGAATAAGCTTATTTTTATGTATCCGAACAATTATACACTACAGATTCAGAGATAAAAAATATTACATAAAATTTTCTATTGATCAGTGACAAAATCTCATTGGAATCCGATTTTTTTTTATATTTAGCTATTTTAAATAACTCCCAGGAAAATTACCGCTGGATTCCATGGCATAAAGTAGCACAGAAAATAAGTCTAAGAATCTGCTGTCAATCATCGAAAACCGTACCGAAATCGGCCCAGCAGTTTTTACGTGAATCCTAAACAAAAAAACAAAAAAGCTAGAAAAAATTACATCGTCTTCCCCATTGTTTATATAGTATGTTCCAGTTGTTTCTTTTAATAGCTTCAATGTACAAGGCATTGTAAAGAATGTCAAAATATAGTCTATAATATTATTATTATACTTTTGTAGTACATAATCGGGTTTTAGTATTACTCGCACAGGTATGGCCTACTGGTCGCTGTATGGCTCTCGTAATAAAAGCCCTTCAATAGATTGTGAGAGTATCGATTTCTCTTAAGAAAACTCATAAGGTACCCAATGCTCGGACGATAAGAGCATTAGTCTTGACAGATCCCGGTTGATTCAAGGCCATAAAGCTGCGAAAAGAGACAGAACAAAGGGAAACTTTTAGCGAGCATCTTTAAAGAGGTTTACGTGATGCGGGTTGTGAAGGTTTAATACTTTTACCTTAAAAGGGTGCTTCTTTACAAAGAATATGACTATAAACAATTTATAGCGCATATTTTAGAGAAAAAGCTGTCGTAGTAAGCTAATTTAAACAACGCTAAAAATAAATAAGTTGCCTTTCATCCTTTCTGAAGAAGCCTTGGCATCGCATAGTTTATGGGTCTAGTCTGCGTTAATATTTATGAATAATAAATAATTGAGATTTAGAGTAATCTTTAAACAAATAAACACTATATAAAATTTGGAGCAGCAGAAGGTGATGTCAGGAGCCTTAAGAACAGACGAGCGTGCATGACAAGAGCTATGAATGTCAAAGAAACAAGTGAGGAATGTAAGAATAAGCCTGAATGGCGCTCTGTTGTTCGTACCTATCCCGCAAGGGACCTGGCGTGAAGTTATGTATGTATATATAAAATTTGGACTCTTGTAACTCCCCGCCAGCTAAATTATATGTCATTTACTGACGCAAGCGGCGCAGTTCTTGTGGAAGCGAAAAATCACATTTCACTTAATATTGGAATAAAGTTCCTTATCGCACATTACTCGGCTAATGGGAGCTAGACGAAATAAAGGGTAACCAAAAGGAAAAATGCTGTCCGTTATATATTATTACACAATTTCAAACTTTAAGGCAACGAAATAAGATTTAAAGTAATATTCATTAGTGTAAAATACGCTGTTTTGAGATTAGAAAGAAGGTATTGTAACCGTCGTTGTTATTAGGCCACATTTGGGCACTGTCGCCGCTCACGTGCACATGTTTTTTTTCACCGACTTTCACAAGGAGGTTCTCAATTCAATTGTTTATTTTAACTTCAAATTAATTTAAATTCTAGTTTTTATAATATTTATGTAATTCAATAATCTAATAATAATAACTCTATTCATAAAATTTGTTTTGTCCGTTGGTTTTCGATACTTATTAACTCTTTTTGGGACGTTTTGATACTTCTTGTGACGGTTGAAAATTTTAAGACTTTTAGGAGAGCTTCGTTCCAACCAGATGTCCCAAAGACACCTCAATACTTTTAGTAATTCACATACACAATTATTGCTTTAACACAATTTCACAGGTACATACATACATACTGTCTTGCTTGTATCCCATAGGGGTATGCCGAGCTAATGGATCTCCGCTTGTTACGGTTCTGACAAAGTACCTTCCGCTTAATCTACGTTAATTTTTTTTACGTGACATTGCTTCAAAATGTCTTAGACGGGATACGAAAAGGGGAGCAGCGCCGTGATCTCGTCACAGCCATCGGGGCGGATTTGTCTCTCCCGGCCGTGGTGAGGCCATGGTTGGGAGCGCCGACGCGTGGAACGCAGCCGCCTCCTTCTGCGAGACCGTCATGTCCGCGAAGGAGACGGCGGAGCGGGAGAGGGAGCAATCCACGACGCTCCCCTCCCGTCAGAGCCGGCGGCGGCGTCTGAGAGTCGTCCATGACAACCTCCAGCCGCCGTAGGCTACGGCCGTGCTAGCGACCGGCGGGAAACCGGACCCGCCCGCACATAAAGGTCGGAGAGGAGGGACGCGCACCGACCCGCGCGCCCTCTCTCACCTCGCGGTGAGGTAGAGAAGCCAGAGAGACCCAAATCTCCGGCTACCAAATGGAGAGGCCAGCCCGCAAGGGGCCGGCCACCGTCCGTCCAGGCTGGTGGTGAACGCGCTAGCGAGCCCACAGCCTGGACAAAGGACTCTCGTGATCGCTCAGGGGTTTTAGTGGGTATCCCTAACCGCGGCGTGGCAATAGCTCCCCACATCTCAACGTGGGGTGCTAGTGCTACCCCGACCCGGCGAATCCCACACACGGGCCGCGACCTTTCCCTCTCGCGCGGCCTACGGTCCTCAAACGGATTTCCCCTGGAAAAAAAAAAGAACAGCAACTGGTCACTAATATAATAATCAGAGAACCTTACTGTTTTAATTCATACACTGACTCTACGCAAACATTTTTAGAACACCTCACCATCCCTCCAACAGTTTTACAGTATAAGAAACTTAGCAAATTGGCACAACCGATAGAGGATTAAAGTCATTGACAAACTATTTTAATTCAAAGGGTTATGATTAAGGTGACCAACTGTACTCATTTACTGAATTTTGTACTCATTTTTCGCAAACCGTACTCTTTTCAAATCCTGTACTCTGAAAGTACTCATTTGTATATTAATTAAATACTTCAAATTATAATAGAAATAGTAGAAATTTCCTTATGTTGTCCAGGCACTAATGCTTGAAAGGGTATTTTCACTAGGAAATGATTATTGGCGCAGTGAGAAGTCGCAACTTTCTGTAAAAGCATTATCTGCCGGCTTAACAGTCAATTTAATATGCAAAATGAAAGTTGTTCGGACGTGGCTACATTATTAGACGAACATCCTCATTTAACAAAAAAAATCCACTGCAAGGAAAAGTATGTTTTAAAAGAAACAATAAAGTTTTTATCGTTTTTCTTCTTTTTTTTTCACCTATGAAATACTTGCAAAGTGCTCTTTTTGAACAAAAAATAGTTGGTCACCTTATTATGATGAGACAAGATTTAACATACTATTGTTTCGAAATTTTAGATAATATTTTATATAATAGAAAATACTATATCTTAAGTTTAACATGTAATAAAATAAATTAAAAACAGTATAAAATCTATTACGCCTGCCAAAATGAAAATAAAATTTAGTAAATACCGTTTATATACAGTTGGGAGATTTTGAATTATAATCTATACATCACTACATCATATTAGAGATAAATATTGTTATATATAATTATGGATAAACCACTCTATAGAAAACAGGCGCTAGTCACAGAAGAAATAAAGATATAACATTATTATTCAATTAAGGAAATGGCTGATTGTATCGTTTAGAAATAAGAGGGTACCTACATAACAAAATTGATTATTGACCTTAGAAAGAACACATGACAAGAACAACTAAGCAACTAAATGAATATAACACCGGCCTTAAGATCTGCATTCAAGATAATGATTCCAGCATGGCTCTACCATTACATTTTGGCATTTCTTTTAAAATTACAGACAGAAACATTAATATCTATTTATATAATATTATGAAATTGAATTGTTGAATTGATAATTGCCGTGTTTGAAGTAATTTAAAAGTTTAAGTTGAAGTTCAACGTGAAGCTATTTAAAAAAAACCAACTGGAATATCTATAAACGACGGAGAACACAATGATTTTTTTTAGATTTCTTGTCTATTTATTGGTTTGTCTGTTTGTTTGGGATTCACGTAAAAACTACTGCGCGGATTTTGATATGGATTTCGTTGATCGACAGCAAATTCTTAGACTTCTGTTAGAATCTGGGTAACGTTTTATCCTGGCTATCCGGCGGGAATTTTCTGGGAATGATGTAAAATAGCCAGATGAAATAAAGAAATTGAATTCCAATGTGATTATTATATGTAAAATTTATGATATATTTTAGTTCAATTCCTTTATAGTTGTTCGGGTGTATAAAAATTAGCTTATTCGAACAAAGTTTTCACTAAAACGATAGCTTACATTCTTTTTTTAAACGCGCTACTATGTGTCCCGGAACTGCCGCGGGAATTTCAAGCGAAGCCTGGAGAAAGTCGCGGGCATATCCTAGTTATTTATATAAATCGATATAATAGTGAAAGGGTTGCTAACTGTAATAAATAGGCTTTTGCTACATCACGTAGTAATGACAATGCATTGCTGAATTTTGATAGGTGTTGGGGCGTTATCTGCTCGTGAAAGCTTCTCTACGCCATTAATCACTGCATTGTTAAGGCATCCACAATAGCATTGAGTTCCGGGATTACAGTTTCCTTTGCACTCTTTTGTGTTTGTTGCGCCAAAATGTCAAAATTAATAGCCATCATTATTTATAATGACGGAATTCATGCAAAAGTCTCTTTGTTGCCGTAGTATTGGAAAAGCTCAGAAAGACGTCGATTTTCGTCCAATTGTATTAAAATGTATGCGACAATGCCCTTTTTTATTTAGAATTCCTTAGCTGAATAGCACAACGGAACCCTTATAATTACGGCCTGTCTTTAATGTCACAAATATTTTACTCGGGGCCTATTGGAACTACAGTAATGAATTTCGGAAGATAGCTGTTCAGTGAAGTACGAAAAATAATGTAAAGCAGCGATGTTTTTTGTCAATTTATAACTGAAGGATGAAAATTTCAGTAATTGACGGCTACAGTTTAGAAAAATGATGTTGTATGTCTGTTATTTAAACCAGTGGTAAATTAGGTGACCGTCAATGACCCCTTCTATATACCATTTAGCAACTTCAATGTAAATTGGCACGATTGATTGTTTAACACATCGACACATAATTATTATCTATGATTCGACATACTCCTACCTTCTGACATGTTCGTGATGTCTTTGTATTCTAATTCGGGAACGTGATGGTCTCAGATTCGATTCTGGATAAGTTAAATTTCATAATTAAATTTTCTGATATTTAATTTGGTCTGGGTGCTTGGGATTAACCCCAGAATTAATCGACGTATATTGCCTATAATACTTAATCTACATTATTTCAGGTTTCCGTTTATTAATGGCGAGAACGGCATTCTTACTAATTTGTACAATAGAACCTTTTCTTTATTTCTTGACCTGATCTAGCACACACTTGTCTGATATTTTACTAGAATTTCCTAATTTCTGACAAAACGTAATAAAATTGTCCAGCTGGGAAAATTGTAAAATTAAATTGTAACAGATAATATAGTAATAACATTAAGTGTCTCGTAAAACTTGAAATTTTCCTTTACAATTAGCGAAAACATTCGCCTCGGCTTTTTTCGCGTCCCATCTCGTCGTCGCGGTAATTTCATTGTAATATTTTGCTCTGTGAAGTGAATACAGTGGAAATAATGAAATAGGAAAAGTCAAACGTAATGCAGCTGAAGCTTTTAAGAGTTTGGGTCCAAGTACATAATCGCATCAATTACTATATTCTCTCTATTTCTCGTGTGTATCTTGTCTATATTAAATAATGCTACAAAAGGCGGGATCTAAATTTGTTTTTCTATAGGTACTCAATATTGTTTTATATACAGAATATGGTTGTGGAGTTATTTTATATAGCGACAAAATTTTCCTACAGGAACGCCTAGTTCTCTACTACTTATAATAGCTTTACTTCTCCTGCGTCACCTGCTTCACCTGCGTGTGTGTGACTGAGGTGGTCAAATGCGTCTTGTTTATAGCATCAAGAAATACCGCAATAAACATCTGCGTGTCACAATGACTAGCACCAACATTGTCCCAAGTGTATCCGGGACAGAAGAGAAAATAATGATCTATCTTCTGATAGCTATCTTCTCAATTTGTTAATTACAGGAATTTAAGCCGCTGAAAAAACTTCTTAAACAGATTTCTCAGTTTGTATAGGACTCTCAGATAATCACAGATCCATTTCAATATTCTTATTTCGGCCGAGTAAAAACGTCAATCTGTTTTTATCAACCAAACTTAGAAACAAACATTTAATTTATCAACTCCTTCAGTTCAGTTATGGAGGAAGAATACTAATTTCCTTGATTCAACGTCCAACAGCGAATCTTAGCTTTCTTCTCTGATTTTGCTTATCTCTGTGTATTGTACCGACAGTATAACGGGGAGTGTTCCGAAGAACTGTTTAGAATGGTGCCTTTGTCTTCTTACTACCATCGCACCGCTCACCATCGGTTGGTAGTGCACCCCCACTTCCTTGAACCGCTTCGCTTATTTACGCAACGTTTCTGTAAAACTCTTGCGTGCTGTGGGGATTTGAAAATGAGCTCCCAGCCAAGGTTTTCCCACAGCGTTACGATATGGAGTTTTTCAAAGAGGGTCTCATAAAATTTCTATGAGGCCGGCAGCTCGTTAATAACATCTCTGGTGTTGCAAACGCCCACTAGCTTGGTAAAACAATAGTCGTTCTGGATGCTTGAAGGCTCACGTTGATATTGAGATGACTTGGCAAAAGCCCCCGCACTTTCTTTTAAGATGAAGCTGCTTTATGGCACGTGTTCGGTTTCCTTCGTGAAACGGCAGATCCGCATGGGGACGGTTGATAAATTGAACCGAAGTTACTGTCGAGAGTCAACGGCGTCCGTTACGAAACTCTCCCGGATGTCATGCGGGCTTATAGAATTATTAGGCTGATCGGCCTTACCAATCTGCACATCCAGTTGTTTACAGGGTACGGGGGATCTCGGAGTAACTGAACCGCTTCGGGTGCAAAGAGAATCTCTCATGCGTCTGTGATCAGGAAGAAATTGAAGATGTCCCACACATAATTTTCTATTATACTGTACAGTACGCGGGAGAGTTGTAACCGTGAAACAAAGTTAAGAATTGAAATTAAATTTAATTATCGACTTATTTGATCATATGTCAAAAAACAATGTATAACTTTTGTTTGGACGCTGTTAAAAAAGTAATAAATAGAAACAAAACACAAACAAAAGCTGTCCCATAACTATACACCACCCCAAAACAAAATAGATATATAATAAATGTACATTACAATATATGTTTTAGATTTTGATAAATATAGATAATAAAACAATAGTGCCTATATATAATAAATACAATGTAATAAAATAAGCACATACTTAGATACATAGATATATGTAGAATGTACAATGTACATCTTATGAATTTACGACAATCTTGCAAACCGGTCTTAAGGCTGTCATGGCTTCCGGGTGTCCGCATAAGACACAAAAAGTTTGTTTTGGGTTCTTTACAGTAATGGGAATTGTTTGTTATTATTTTAAAGCTCCCAGATTGAACAGTTGTGCCGATGCTTGGTTATTGGTCGTTTGTCAATTTTTAGCTAGGAGTTTAGCTTTTCCAAAGTTTTAAACATTGTTCATTGGGCTCACTTGTAGACAAGATCGACTGAATTTTGGCGGGTTTTGTCAGCCGGAGTCAGGACGATTGGAACGTATTGTCCTGGTTGGGCACTTAGTAAGTGCCATCTTGTTCATTGTAACTTTCCCTGCCTTAGGTAGGGACTAGCTTGGGGTTTTGTTTTGGAGGAAATTTTCCTCACTTCACCGTGATGAAAATTTTCTCGGAGGCCCGCGGGATGTAACGACTAAAACCTTCTTAGTCGTTGTTTATATTAAGAAATATAATATTATTGAATTAGAATATCGAATGCCTCTAAAAACAATCGAAATCATAATTGTATCGGGCCGCGGACTGAACAGATGTAATAGCTTCCTGATTGAAAATATAAAGAATACATTCCCTGAACCAGTCCATCATTTAAAGATCCGTACCGAGCTCGAGCCCTGGGTGCGCCACATGCGCCCTATCAAATAAGAATGTAACAACTACTAAGAACAAAATAATGTATTTTTAATTAAATAAGAATCCTTTTGTAACCAGTTTAGAAAAAAATAAGAAAAAAGATAAAAATTGAAGGCAAATAACCCAAAAAAGATATATAAGGCCGGACAAATCATGTTCGTCTAGCGAAGAGCTTTTTAAAAACACATCAAAATTCTTTAAGATATATTTCAATAAGTGATTTTTTTATACTTGATCTTTACTGAATATAAAATTTATTTGTATATTTGAAACATATGTCCACAAAATAATTATAATTTTAAAAAACAATTGCATTTTCATTAGCGTTTATAAGTAGTTCAATGAATATGTTTTATCTATCTTTGTATAGTCATGATTTTACATATTTTAATAAAAAATGTCAGAAGAATAAAACAGTGCCTACATCGAACCCCACGCTCTCGGAGTGAAACCAGCTAAAGAAAGTCGATATTGGAAGTGGAAGCCGATCGCGCCGCAGTGCGATACAAGAATTAAATAAGCGAAATATTACCGGTAAAGGTAGAGTAAGTTCCAGTGGATAAATATATTACTATTAACCACATAGTTCACAGACGCAAACCACGTACATAAGTGAACGCAAAGAAATTGATAAAAAACGCCTTGGGCTTTTTGTTCATGTACGCTCTGTTTGTACATTCATACATTTTTATCCGTACAGGAACGGAGAAAGAATACAATTTCCTGCGGCCGGGCGGTCTGTTTAAGAGGCGACAAAACAACCCACAGCCAGGTGGCAGGGCATTTGCCCGACTGGATGGCTACCACCATATAAAAAATTAAAGTCTAAAGTATGTCGCCATAACAACCTTAAGTTGTGTTCCGGCATTAGTGACCAGGTTCCAGTGTCCCTTAAGAGAGCAGCAGCGCATATGTAGCCCCTTGCTGTTGCAAATGTACATAGGCGATGGTAACCGCTTTCCATCAAGTGAGCCGTCTGCCTGTCTGCTGAACTCCTCCTGCAATAAAAAAAAAACACTCGTCCGTTGCAAAAAACTGCACTCAATAGATAATCATTAGTGAACAAATGAAAGCAAAAAGAAAAAATATTTAAATATCATTAAGAGAATAGAAAAGTACCTATTTATATGTTGCATAAGTACCTACAACAGGAAAAGGGACACGTAGTGCCGGTATTATAATTGTAATTCGAAGTTAACCTGCTTAGTATACCGTAGAAGTTTCCAGGAAACAGTAATTTTAGTCGTGTCGCAAATTAATTAGTGGAGCAATGAGTTTTAATTAGCAGTAACCTTTCTCTACAATCCTGTTCGTTTAAAGTTTATTAAATAGGTAAGTGATGTTTGTAGCTTAGTAATGCTGCTTAGGTTATTTTAGACGAACAAAATACGTAGACATAATATGCCCGATCTCTCAGAGTGAAGCTGGCTAAGGGAGGCCGATTTTGGAATAGGAAGCCAATCGTGCCGAAGTGCGTTACGAGGATCTAGTATAAATATAATAATAATAATAATATAAATATATTTATATAAACTTATAGTACCTACTGCATAAGTTTACACACATAAGTTTTTAAAAAAATCTTCTCTTTTTATGCCTTTCTTCACGTAGGCACCGTCTATACACAAATTTCTGGGGTTTATATAAAAAGAAATGCTTTTACTGAATACTATACCTATTAAGAAGAATTTAAAAGTCAAAAAGCGTATACGAGAAAGATTGAGGATGGATGTTTATTTAAAAAAAAACTACCGAAGGCCTTTTGATTAAACGTGCATTAGAATTACACGTAGACAATACTTTATAAAGTATTATTTAAAATGCCTAAAATATAATTTTAGTATCAATCCAGCGCGAAATTAATCCCGATGTAGGTGCACAGCCACATCTTGTATTCAATCAATTCCAGTCATTATCCCTACTGTTAAATCCTAATTGCTTCTGGGATATCTACTTCGGAAACAGAGACCTGCTTTTCTACATATTCCGTAGTCTTTATTATAAGACAATAGACACATAATTTAGTACATATGTCATCCAGAAAGAGATGATTCCAGCATTTCTTGGTCCATTGTATTTTATTTCACTGAGGCGTCACTTACACATCGATTCGCCTTTAGTCTAGTGTTTATGTCTATTTATGCTAGATTTATTGATTATTCTAAAATTTGAACTTCTTAAATACTAACACTACTTAAATCGGCATTGTACAAAACCATGATAAATAAACGAGAAAAGTAGGATGGTCTGCAAAACCTTAGAAAAACTGCAAGAAACCAAAGGAAGAGAACATTCACATCCTGCATATTGTGACAGGCTAATCAGTAAGCTTAGGGACAAACTTAGAAATTGTAATCGTGTAACGAAAGAGTGATACTTTGTAAAACTTTGCAAGGGACGACTAATTTATTTACAACTTTGCTTTTAGTATCTCTCAAACAAACTTTGCTGGCTGGTTAAGCCTCGAACCGTATTTTTGAAGGTACCTACCTAATTATTCACCGATAAATTATTGGCACAGCGATTCTTAGGATTGTGGAGCGACATTGCAAAAATGGTGGAAGTTCGCCATTACGGAATATCTCGCCGTGCTTGGTCGGACATGTGATTGCTTTATCTTTCGGTTATTACTTATTTATATAGAATTAATACCCCTAGAACCCGTGTAGGTGCCACTAAACTGAAGCACTTTTAAGCAAGACCTAAAAAGTCTCAGTTCGCTTGTCGACGCGTCCGGTCCCGTAAGCCCGCAAGACAAAGTCTCAGTGTGACAAGTTCCAATAGTTTCAATACCTTACTTTTTGGAAATATTATATTTACGACTTGTAACATTATTTATGTCTGTGTGCGTATGAGCAAAAATGACATGGCGCTCACGCAGACATCGATTGGTTTTGTGCTTCAACTCTGAACGAAATTTTGTAGGAAACTATCTTTCGAAGTATTTATAGTTGAAGCTTACTAACAAATCTATATATCTATCTATACTATAATAAATCTGTAAACTGTTCAAGTTTGTAGATGGGTTAAAAAATGAGAACAAAAATCAAGGGGGCTAGTTCGGACCAGCAGATTCTGAAAATACAATTTTTAAAATTTTGTCTGTCAGTTAGAACATTTAGTTTTAGGTCTAATATATATAAAAAAACCTAATTTAGTTTTTATGTAAGTAACATAGAGATACTACCTGTGATTTTTCACATGGCATAGCCGCGGGGAAAACTCAAGTATATATATATATATAAATCAGTGGCGTGGTTTAACAGTTAGCCCATATAAAGGATACGGAAAGCGACTTTGTTTATACTATTTAAAGATTAAAATTGTAATTAATTTAAAAAGCCTACAAATTAATTCTAACTCAATATGAATAATACCGAAAATGTAAATTCTATGTGTAAAAATCAGTTTTCAGTTTTACTTTGTGCCAAAAAATGTACTTAGTATGTAGTAGCGACATCTATTAGTAGTTATACAATCATAATGACATTGCTATTGTTTTTATTCACGCGTGCAATAAATCAAATGTACTTAGTCCCATTTGAATTTTTGCATTCGTAACAGCCTTATGTGCTTTTAATAGATAATGCACAGTCGATAAACCGTAAAAGTCCCTCACACTGAACAACGCATGTAGTAACGGAAACGGGCAAGTGGCGTAAATGAAAGATAGCCCTTCTACCGCCTTCGTCAGGTCCCGGTGGTAGTTGTTGGGGAGTACCTATTTGAAGAGTGAGTTGTAATGTGTAGTTTTAATTCGCCAAAAATATCTATTATTGTTACCAATGAACAATTGGTGTATGGTTTTCAAATATTCTTAAGAATAGTTTAAACGCAAAACCGTAAGACATTCTAAATTTACACCGCAAAAGTAGGACTCAGCCAATAAAGACTTTTTGTCATCAAGGGCACATATTATCTAATGGTTAGTCACATTTATTGTATGTAGCTCCTCCAAAACCTTGAATTCACGATTTCTAAATTTCTTTATGGAACTGCAGATATGCAATAAAGCTGACTACTAACATTATCAGCTAGAGCAATTTTAAATATTAGTCGAGTCCACGACTTCCTTCGTGTGGTGTTTTTTATTATGCTTATTATATTGGTCGATCGTGTTTTGAAGCTATGCATAACAGATAGTTCAATTCTTATAATCATTAAATTTATATTAGATTTTTTTGAACAATTTAATATATGCGACGAATTCGCTGCACTCACGTATGCCCCACTTACACGCCACGTTATCGTGGTAAATATTTCGATAACGTCACATAAATTAACAATTATAAAAAATAGCAATATTTGGCAAGTATATTAAGCGTGATGCTCCTAATTTAAATGAAACACCATGTTTATTATTTATTTTAATAAATCCTCTCACAAAATTACAATATTATTTTACGAGTTAAAACTGACATCAAACAAGACTTATCTCCAGTAAAGAGATATTAAATAAACCAAAACACAAACTCTACACAATCTAAGTGGGCCAAAATAAATTACAACTCAAGGCACTAATTAAAATGTAAAATTATGTCGACATGATTTTCCGACCTATAAAACATGATGTATAAAATGGACTTGTAAATTTATTAATAAAAATTGCATCGATATAAAATGTTTTTGCATTGTGTTGCTAGCAACTACAGTGTTCTGGTGTATATCACGTGAATAAATCTAATATAGGCTAGAGGTAGGCTTATTCATAAATCAAAACAAACAAATCCTATCTCACTACCTATTCATATTTAAACATTAATCTAATTTGTACCTTGGATGTATTTTCACACCATATTGTCTAACATGAGCATAAATAAACTACCAGGCACTCCTGATAACTATCAATACTCTATCAATTACAATTACATTAAAATAATTTTGTAATATCTGATTTAATTAACCAAAATGTTTCTGAATTCATAAATCTTAATTGACAATAACCTGAACACATGCCAGTCAAATACACAATTTTTAATATTTGCATCATGCCTTTATAAACCCATCGCATAAAAGTAATCATTCTGAAAATATCTAAAACTAACATCATAATGGAAAGGAACTTTATAATACATATATAACTAATACTAGTTCAATTAGTCATTAGACCTCGATAAAATTAAATTAACTGTTTCTAAATGCTAACACAAAAGAAAAATGCTAAGAATGACAATCACTCAGTACAAAATGCAACTCTAAAAAAGGTCCTAAGCTCCTTTCTTATTTTGTGAAAATTTCTTCAATTTTTTACTAGCATTTTACTGGATTTTTTATATTTTTAATGTTGATCAGAGGACGCAGCAATCATTTATTTCTCATTTGCAAAAAGACTTCTAAATTTTTTAACTAGCATTTTATTTGATTTTTTTATTTCTTATGTTGATCAGAGGACGCAGCAATCATTTATTTTTATTTTGTAAAAACCCTCAATAATTTTTTTACTAGCACTTTATTGGAAAAACTTATTTTAAAATCAAAGCCAAAAAGTTTTACTTGTCACTTCCTAATCCTTTATTCAAATATAGTTCCGGAGTTTAATAGGAGAATAGATAGTGAAACCAACCGAGATACTTTATTTAAAGTTACAATATAGATTTTGTACGAGTATATCTGCTTATGACGTCATAAGTAGGCACAAATGAAAGAAGTCAAATATCACTTTTTTTAAGTAATTAAAACTATTTCTTTCATGATATATTAAAAGTTAAGTGGATAAGATGTTATTTTAATGCCTGATCTTTTATATGTCGAAATAAAAAAAAAATTGTAACATGACCACATCCCTATCATTAACTTTACAATTATCCAAAAACATGACAATATACATACAGTTACAATGAACTGATATAGTGATGTTTAAAAAACGATATGGAAATACCCATCAAGACAACACATTAAAGTACTGGTGTTGTCATTCCTAGCGTTGTTCTTTTATAGTGCTAATTACTTATGTTTAACACCTTTCAAAGGCAATAAGATCAAAATATGGCAAATCTCACATATCCAAATCAAATATGAGATCATTCTTAAAAGCTACCTCTAAGTATTTACCTTTGTTTAACCTATCTGGGTTGTAGAGATCAGTGGTATGTTTAATATTATCACAAGTTATTGGAGTTGACTTATTATGAACTTCTTTATTTCGATTTGTTTCAGATTCCCATATGTCTGGTTCATTGTTAACTTTACTGTTGTTGTTTATCATATTAAAGATAAATTTCCCTTCATTGCTATTGTTGTTGCTGTCATTCCGATTGTCTCTGTCATATAAGTCGGGTGTGTTTTTGCAGTCGGTTTCAGCATCTGAGGTGTCAGCTAGTCCACTGTCGCGACGTTGTTTTAATGCGGATTTCAAACGTGGCTTCGAACTCTGTAATCACAATGAAATAGTCTTAAAAGGATTTGATATACCTAAATGTATATTATTGAATAGATAAGAATACAATTTCTGCGGCCTGTCCTAATAGGCGACAAAACAACCCACAGCCAGGTGGTAGGGCATTTGCTTGACTGGATGGCTGGTATCCCTGGTCTAAAGTATGTTCCCATAACAACCTTGAGTTGTGTTCTGTCATTAGTAGAGCAGTAACATATTTGTAGCGCCTTTGGTGCGAATGCCATAGGCGATGGTAACCGCTTTCCATCAAGTGGGCCGTGTGCCTGTCTGCTGAACTCCAACATAAAAAGGATGACTCAAAATTCAAAGGAATTTTTCTGATATATGTTTCTTGGTGAAAATTTCTCAGTCCAAAATTGACTGTGCTTGTCTTATCGAGAAACTACATTTGTATGTTCCCCCTAGTCTTGTACGCCCTAAAAAACTGCTTCATTCACCCTTGACACGTACAGCCTTCAGACCGCCACAAATTTTTTGTTAAAACAGTGAATGAATTCAACAAACTCAGCAAGTCGATTTATGTAGACATTGACTTGTTTGTGGATAATCTAGCACCCGTAAATGCGAATTTAATCAAAGCCTATTTTAATAATAATAAGTTTTCTGGTCACAAAATTTTCATATTATTGTTATCTTCTTCTAAAATTACTGTATATTATTTCCCTGCCATCTGTGGAGGCTTATGAAAAGCTGTTCTATCTCTGTAACATTAGTTTGTAAGACTTCAGCTGTTAACCACCCAAATAAAATAAAATAACTTAATAATTTTAAAGGAGTGGTTAAAATTCGAATTCTTTTATTGATCTGTAACTACTCTGGCTACATTCCATTAAAGAATCACAATAACCACATTCACAACGATTTTTCCCATTCCACTCGCTTCCCGGCGTTAAAATCGTAAACCCAAGTGGAACAGCTATTCGACCCTCCTCTTGACACAGGTCTTGTAAGTGTTGTGTTGTGACATTTTGATGTGTGATGCACCAGTTACATGGTGGATATTCTATTCGTTAGAACAAAATATTTTGCCTCCATCTGTCTTTTATATCACTGCCAAGTGGAACAATTTGCTGGCTCTGTGTTCTCTGATTCTAAAAAACCAGTGATCTTCAAGTCACAAGTGCATAGGTATCTACTAGGTAAGAGTGTTCCATCCTAGATCACATTGTCAATTAACATCAGGTGAAATAGCTACCAAATGTGAACCTATATCATGATAAAAAATACAGGTGTTATATTTTAAATTATCTCACATTGGATGCAATTGCTATGATTTAGAGTAAGCCTAATACCTGAGATAAAGTGCCAATATCATCTTCAGCCTCACTTTCGCTCTTGCGCCGCTCCTGGTTTCGCTTTTTACTCTTCTTCCTTTGGTTCTTCTTTTTCTGGCCCTCTATTGATGAGTTATATCTGTAATATCAAAACAATTTATATCAGCGATGGAAGATTTCGATGTTTGTGTACTCCATGCAACTATCAATATGATAAGAATGATAAAGATAAAGCAGATACCTGTGGTGATAAAAATATAGATATGCTTAATATACAGTACAAGTCAGTTACATAAACATATGCAATCGATTACTTTAATATAAATTATATTATACAGTAACTATATTTTGATAATATAGTAATCCTCTTAAATTATCATTGTTAACCTAATTTAATATACATATCAAGATTTAAAATTACCTATAAAACTGCCTAGCGATAACATCACTAAATCTAACAGTCTTCTTTAAACTAGACTCTTCTGGGATGCAATCAGAACTTATGTAGTCCATTGATGATGCAAAATCTCCCACACTGGATTCAGAGTAACTCCTCATCTTGGACATAGGCTTACGGAGTATACTTTTTGCTGCACTTTGAGAATTGGATTGTGTCCAAACAATTTCTCTTTCATCAAAAACAGGAGATTCCATATCATCTTCATCAAGATCACTGTGATTTGATGATACAACTATGTTGGTCTCATTGCCAAAATTTGTTACTTCAACAACAGGGGGAAGTATGTCTTTATGACAAGCGTTTGTAGCTTCTTCTTGTGCTTTAGTTGATTTTTTAGCTTGAGACATATCAAAATACTCAGTATTAAGAGAATCATTGCTTATACCAATCTGGAACTTTTGTGGAACTTCTCCAATAACTTCTAATTGTAATATAACATTATTGTCCCAGGCTTCACCATTGATATTTTCAAATTTAACAGGTTCATCAAATATAATTATAGCTGCATAATGGACTGGCACAAAACCTGAACTAATAGATGTGAATTTAATATATATTTTGTTATCACTATTCTTAACTTGGACTGAGTCAGGTTCTGTGTTCTTAACATGGAAAGTAAATGCTATAACATCATCTAAAACATTGTGAGTATAAGAAGGTAAAATGTATCCAAAGGTAGGGTCCAAGAATTCTGATTCCATTCTATTTGTTGTGGCAAGGGTATTAGGGGTGTGAACTCTATTAGGATTTGAGGATAGTTCCTCAACTAAAGGGTAGTTACTAATCTCGTCATCACTTTGTGAGCTGACATTTTCTTCACTTTCAAGACCACTGTCCCCTTTTAAAGATTTTTTATTTGAATTACTAAAGTTCCTTTTTATCACTGGTAAAGTTACTGTTAACAAATGTTTGGTTTTATCAAATTTAGCACTTCCACATTCATCATTTACTGAATAAGGTAAAGCTATTTCCAATTTGTATTTTGCTGGTTTTTCAGATTTCAAGCTCAAGGATCTCTCTTTTACATCTAAAATACAATCTTTAGTAGACGATAATAGAGGGAGATTTACTTCAACCACAATTTGGTTAGGAATGGCTGTATATTGTTTGCAATCTCTGCTGTAGGTAAACTCCTGAAAGTCCACATTTTTCTGTTGTTTCAATACATATTTAGGCACTGTATAACCTTTTTCAGTAGAATGAATATACTCATTTGATTTTTTTGCTTTTAGTTTTGTTCTTGAATCAATTTGTGGCTTCTTCACATCTTCATTTAGTTTTTCTGCATAATTTTTCTGTGGGTACAGTTTTTCCAGTATTTCTGGTGAAACGTTTTCAGTATCTTCATCTTCAGGAGGCTTAAAATTTGGATCTTCTTTTCGTATAACAGCAGGTATTGTCATACCTTTATAACAAGATTTAGGAAATCGTATGTTGTTGCTATCCAAGTTGATATTATAGTTGTCCTTCAAGCCGTCAAAGGCAGTTTTGTTAACTAACTCTCGGAACTGTTTATTAACCTCCGCCATGCGCAAAGTATCTGGATGGAAAACAACATCGTAAATGACGCAACGTTGTCGATTTTGATCGTAATCCTCACGAGGCGGCACGAGCGAGTATGGGATTTGCCAGTTCATGCCTTTTTTTCCATTGACCTCTTGAACGGTGTATGAGGGTTTACCGACAATATCATTACTACAAATGTTAATGAACGCCTTTCTGTCGCCTGCGACGCTTGTTTTAATAACATAACTACCCTTTGGATTAATGAAAGTAACATCGTAACCACGTTCCTTTTCTAACTGGATCATTTCTTTCTGAAAGATTGCCTGGTTTGCCGGGTCACGTACTTCCTCACAGTACTCGACGAGCATGTCTCGAAACTTCTTATTCTTCATTGCATCTTGTAGGGTTTCGAGATCAGATCTCGTTAGTTGTATATCATCATCACGAGGTTTTACTCCCGTTGCCATCTTGATCTTGGCTTTTTCCTGACCAATTTATAAATAAACACAAAATATTTCACTATTTTTACTACGCATTCATGAACAATTTTTCAGCTGACGAGTGTGATAAGAATAATGTTGCTAACCTTAAAATCAGGGTGACCATTCCCAAAATAGTGATGATGGAGTTGGCAACACGAGTTTACACTTACTGAAAGTGGCAGCACGAGTCATTAATTATCCGTACAAGTACTACGGTCGAGCGGCCTGTTCTCAGAGGCCAGAAAACACACCCACAGCCAGTTGGTAGGGTATTTACCCGTTTGGATGGCTACTAGCCCTGGTCTGAGCATGTCAACATAACAACCTTAAGCTGTGTTCCGGCATTAGTAGCAAGGTTCTAGTCCCATTTACGAGTCCAGCAGCACATTGGTAGCACCTTCAGTGTTGCAAATGTTCAAGCAACGTGACCACTTTCAATCACAGTTGAGCCGTCAGGCTGTTTGCTGTACTCCAGCAATAAAAAAAATCAAAATGTGTGCTGCGACACATATTTTATTAGAAGTGAAACTTCAACGGACAAGTGGAAAAACAAATGGTAACTGATCAGTGGAAAAATGAATCGCAACGGACAAATGGAAAAATGAATCGCAACGTCCGTTGAAGTTTCACTTCTAATATTATGAGTCCCAGCACACATTTCGATTTTTCGCAGGTTTACTGCAAATTGTGATTAGGTTAGGTTAGGTACATTTTAATGAATGGATTTTTTATTTGAACATATTTTATGCACGCATGACGTAAATGAAGCAACCTGATCCATGAACGATGTTACAATAAATATCTTTGACATTATCGCAGCTATATGACTACCAGTATGAAAACTACGGTTGCTAGTGTTTAGACAAATTTGCGAAAGTAGCGCTCCTTTTAATTTCTACTTTATTTTGCTACAGTATATTAAATGTTGCTGTATCCTGTCAATGTACCTCTGTAAATGCCAAGCTGCCAAGCCATAAACAAAAAAGTAAGGGTGGATGGAAATTGAGAAATAAACAAAAAATTTTGGTTATTCATGGCAGTTTACTTTTAATTTAAATAATAATATTTTAAGGTTACATTTCTAGTTATTAGTTAGCTGTGGGTTACATATTTTTTAACTTACTGAAACAGAAAATGGCACGCAATTTGCAATGCGTAGTATTCAATTTATTAGTGACAAATCAGCCGGCTGTGTGTTCTGTGAGGTTATATGGTAGATGGATGCACAGAAAACCTGCAAAAGTATTATTACCTTTTGAACCTACAGGCCCGGTAAACCTAAAAAAGGAAAAGGTTATAGATCTTGGTCCTGAAATTCTTAAGAAGTCTCATACAAAACCAGAACCACCTCCTCAGACACACACAAAGAATGTAGACTCTTCTCCTTCGTCGACATTTTCTGCAGAAAAATCGAAAGAAATAAAGAACAAAAGAGAAGACAAAATAAAAAAGCATAAATTTTATTTAAATCAACAAAAAGTATTTAACGAACAAGGCGAAGTTATTTATGAAAAGTTAAAAGAAAATGATACTCGAATAAGGTATAATATACACAAACGTTTTCCTTGGAGTCATGGGGTACAATGTAAATTTCGAATCTATAGACTATGTTGTATGTCAGGGTGTGATTTACATATATGTCCCCGTAATCATAAGTAATGAGGGGGGAGAGGGGAAGGGGGGAGGAAAACTTACCCTTCTGCAACTCCTATGTGGCGGAAATGTTCCTGAGTTATTAATGTTTTTGTCAATCTAACCTCACTTCTGTTTTTCACTAATATTTCACTTATATTTAAGATAAATAGTGAATGGTTACAGTCAGTTCTGGCACTCGCCGGGCGCTTCCGCGGCACGCTCGCTTCGCTCGCTCGGCTCGTGCGCTTTGGTCTACACAAAACCTAACCTAACCGACTGTTTCAAACTCCACATATTTAAATTTTCGGATACATACAGTCTCCTATTTAAATAAATCCCGTCCTCTTAAAAAAAAACGTCTCGGCGACAAAATTACCAGATAATTGTCGTGAATTTTAAATTTCGATAATTAATTGAATATGTATTTTTTCCACTCAAAACCAATTTCAGTTGTTATATATAAGTCTTAAATATATTCCTAAACACATTAAACATTAAAATCATCCAGGAAATCATCCGGGGACATATATGTAAACCCAACCCGTATGTCAAGAATTAAAAAGTATTCTAGATTGCAATTACATATGCAACATATGGGTTTTCTTTCATATTGGTCTTATTCATGATATTCATAATCAGCATCTGTAACAACAGGATAGACTTTCATTTCTAAAAGGGGTGTGGTATAGTTATAGGGCACATTTATTTATCATTTGAGAAATAAAGTTGAACTTTGTGTGGGTATAAAAAATTATTATGAAGGCTAAGGCGAGAGATCCACTTCACTCCCATCTTAGTATTCTAACCTATATAAAAAAAAATTGGTACTGTTAATAATAGATAAATGTGCCCTATAACTATACCCTACCCCAAAAGGAATATCTATAAATAGTTCATATACTTGTATTTTTAAAATTATTTACAGTTCCCTGTTTGTCAAATTGAAATCAAAAAAAGAGAGGTCAAAATCAGGTCTCACATTAGTAGAAGGATGGAGGATGATTGTTGATGGATTAGAAGCCAAATGTTCACTTAAATATGTAATATTTAGTCAAGTGGAAGATTTGAATAATTTAAGACCATTCTTACCAAAGACTGGTGTGATGTTTTATAAAATACCATATAGGGAGATAGAAATGTGGTCTAATGTGGAAACACCACCTGGAATTTTTGGTAAATATATAAAAATATTTTGGTAGTATATAATGTTTCTATAAATACTCCTCTTTTACCTTAGTCATATGAACTTTTAAAGTTTTGTTGTAGGTATTATTATAAATGTATATATTAAAAATGTGGTTTGCTATAGTATAATAAGGAACTAAAGTAAGCTTTCATTTAGGCAAATAATTAATAAACAATATAATTAATTTCAATATACACACAGTGCCTACTAAGCTAATATTATTATAACTTATTGCTCATGTTAACACCAAACATGGGTAGAGTGTGCTACGGCAGCGGCCAGCGAGTTGCAGAACTGGTCACCATTTATTCATTGATAACCATGTAAGCAATGGTTAAAGTCGTTTCTGCCAGGTTTTGGTCTGAAGCTGCCGCCTGGGTTTAGTTTAGGTTTAGTGGGTTGTCTGATGGTCGACCGTCCCCAATCCCTCTGATCGGAGGCCAAGGTGGCCATTCGGTTGATCAGGAGTGCCACATATCCCTCGGTGTAAAGCCTTCCCCCCAGGCCCGAGGTTTATTTCTGAAGTAAATACATTACCCCTGCATCATAAAAAAAAGGCTTTGGTCTGAAGCTAATCTAACCCACTGTTCTTGTCACTTGCCATGACCTTCGCCCACCCCTCACACCTATACTTTGTTTTGCTAATATTAGTATTTGCATCTTTTTGGTATAATATAACATACTATAAACATAATATAAACTACAAAAAACAGTATTTTATTCACAATAATGTGTGTAATAATATTCCATACTTTCATGTCAATAATATTGATATTAGGCTGATTGAATAATATTGATATACGTGCGGTATGGTTTACTTCGCCTGACATTTAGCAAAATGAAGTAAAAACTTTATCTTTAAATTAAATTATTAATCTGAGGTTTACTTAGGAATTACAGAATTGTAATTGCATAATAGTTGATTTAATAATGAATTATTTATTATTGTGGTTATGACAATAACATTGAACATTATGTCTATTGCTGTGACTCTCTCTCTATTTAAGGTATTAATTGTATTATTTATTCATTTTTTGCCTAAATGATGGCTTGCTGCTGATTTTAGTGTCCCGTTATTATAGCATAGAATTTAAAGTCTTTGAATACAAAAAACACATAATTTCTGCATGTATGCATTTAACATTTAACTTTGTTCCTTCTATCACAATGAATCAAGATCATCAGATTGTATCTATGTGTTTTTGAGTCAATCTTGATAAGCTATGTAGTTGCTGCTAGCTCACCTATGTAAGTTGGCTTCTTCTGCTGGAGGATTGGCAGCGAACTCCCTAGGCATAGGCACAGCCTAGCTATGGTCTGGCAAAAAAGAGTAGTAGTACTAATTATAATCAGTTTCATACCAAACTAGCAGATTTGGCAGAAATTCTCTTTCTGAATTTTTCTATGTAGTACTTTCTAGTAGGTTTCAGTTTTACGGGCAGGTTTTCAATTTGGACAAGAACATTAACAATCTGCCTGTACCACTTCAAGTTAAAATTTTGTTGTGATTCATTTTGTCACTTGTTAATTGAAGATATTCCACTTGTCCGTTGCAATAGGTTTTTTCACTTATCTGTTGCCATTTGTTTTTCCACTTGTCCGTTGACATTCGTTTTCCACTTGTAAAATGAAGTAAAATAAAAAGAATTTGTCAATCAGGTTGATTTCCCTTTGTACACACAGAAAGAGCTCAGCACCTCAGCATTCGAACTTTTAATTTATGAAGTAGAAAATTATGAAAAATTCAAGAAATGATGGTGGTAAAATTTAACATACTATTAACTCAAATAACTTCATACAATATTCTTTAAGAAATTATTTAAATATGGGATACTTTCAGTTAAATACTGTTATTATGGTTTTGTGGGTACAATATAATAACGAAACAATGGAATATGTGTGTATGTTACCTCTGCAAACTCCTTCCTTTTGTGTGGTCTGACAAGCAGTTATCCAGTTTACACTTTATTGATATCTAGATAAAAGCAGATGAATAAAAATATCTTTGCTCAATATGATAATTTTATGTAACTTAATTTTAATAAATTTTTATTTACTTTTACAGGTGTGTTTGAAATTCCAAGCTTTGAAAAGATCAACAGACAATTCAAACCTTTGCCACTTCATCTTATTTGTGACAATATTAGAGTACCTGGGAATCTTGGTGCCATACTTAGAGCAGCTGTTGGAGTGGGCTGCGAGAAAATAATTTTGACAAAAGGTAACATTTGGTATTTTATGGTTTTGTTGAGATTTATATAACAAGTAGAGGGTGAATAAAAAATTGACATGGACACCTCCAGGATTACTTCCAGGGAGGTGCGTCTGCATCTACATATTATATTATCAACTAATATAAAATTTAGAATTATATAACTTTACTAGAGTTTTCCCCTGCGGCGTACTAAAAAACCCTAGCCTATGTTACATACTTAAAAAAATAATCAGGTGTTTTATATATATAAAACCTTCTATACTTATATAGTTTCTTGTTCAATTTGGTACAATTACAAAAAAGCAATTTAATAGTGTAGCATTACACACTTTTTATTGTGAATATTTTTTATATATAGTGTAGACAACTGCACAACACAACATAATGCAAATAAATGTTAACTAGTGTTGTAAGTCAGCTCTATGTGGAGTTTCCTTTGTATGCATTCATTAGTTTCCAAAAAAGATGCGATCGCAGCACCATTTTTTTCGTTTTTTTTCAACAGATTCGAATTTCATTTAAATCTGTTCAGTAGTTTTCATGTGATGCTCTTACAGACAGACAGGCAGACAAAAAGTGTAAAAATTGCATTTTCGGAATCTCCTGTTACGAATTCCCCCCTAATTTTTTTTCACCTTTGTAAACACATTGTACACACTGGAACCATTTACAGATTTATTATAGTATAGACTATATAGCTAAATGTAATGTCAAATTCAATGGGATAGGAGATGCAAGGTTAAGCGCCCTGTGCATGCTCAGTGTTCACAGTAAAAGAGTTGAGGAGGATACTGAATATATAGATAAGGCGATGAAAAATTTGGACAAGAACTCAGACCCTTTCAGTTTTTATTCAAACAGTAACTAATAAAAAACATTTAATTTCTGTGTATTTTTTTCCTGCCAAGGGGGTGCAAGTTCCCTCGCCTTTACCTTGGACCCTGTTGCCAGCATCCATGGAAATAGACAAGGGTAAAGAAAACCCTTTCTAAATTAATCGACTATCCAAATCTAAAGATAGTGAGTGATACAGGCAAAACTGTTAATGAGAGTTTTAGTTTTAATAAAATTATGGTTTGCATTTAATAATATTTTTCCATTACATTACGAACAATGTACTCTTGTTTATGTTATAGGTTGTGTAGATACATGGGATCCGAAAGTAATAAGAAGTGCTGCCGGAGCCCATTTCAGACTACCAATACACCATTCAATAGAGTGGGAGAATTACCAAAACTTATAGAGCCGGAGTCATCGGTATTTATTGCAGACAGCAATGATAAAGTTTTATTTGAGAATGAAAATAGCCATGTAGAGGAGGATACTTTAAATATGCCTGTGTTGCCATATTATGGGGTTGAGTTTGCTTCATTAAAACATATAACATTAATAATTGGGGGAGAAACAGAAGGCATAAGTGAAAATAGCTATAGGTTAGTTGTATTTACTTAGCAATATTTACCTATAATATTGTAAAATGCTACACATACCCGCCCTGTCTGTACATTAAAGCTGTTAAAAAAAATCACCTCGTCAAGACTATAAACGATTGAGAACATGATGCAATGTTTTTTTATATATATCTGTTTGTTCGGGATTCACGTTAAATTACTGAATTGATTGTGTCTTGGGTATATCTAGACAAGCGTGGACATTAATAATACGTTAAGTTTTTATGAGTTTGCCACTTCTTATCTAAGTTTATATGCGAGTGTGTTAAACTATACGACCTTTATCTTGCCAGTAATGACAGGATAAAGAAAAAGTAGAAATTATTTGAAATTTTGATTCTGACCATAGAGTACATTAATGTAGTAGGAGAATTCCGACATTAATATTTGGAATTGTGACAAAAAGTGATCTTCTATAAAACTGTATAAAATGACTTAAAATATATTGTTAAACTATTGAAAACCTACCTGCTGTTTCCTAAAAACAGCAGAAACCAGTAGCTGCTGGAACGTCTAGCAAGTTTTTTTAGTATATATTATTTCGATTTGAAAAAAGTGACTGCTCAAGAATCGTGCCAAGGACTATAACTTATATTGGTGGTTTTATTTTCTTTTTCAATGGGCAACGCGTCTCGACTTGGTTTTTTTCACAGTATTGATTTCTTAAATATTATCATAAATGAACATAATTCTTTTATTTTCAGGTTTGCAGCAAGCAGAAATGGTTTGCGCCTAAAAATTCCCCTCGATAATGGAGTGGAAAGTCTCAATACGGGAATGGCGACAGCAGTGATTGCGTTTGAAATAAAGAAACAACTTATACAGGCCTGGGCTAAATCAGTTTGGAAAGAAAAATGGGTGTATCGACTTGAATTGTTATTTTATTGTAAAATAGATCTAAGCAGTAAATATTATTAGATAGATGATGAAAGCTTTTTATTTATCACATGGGCATTATGGTAAATATTCGCGACACTTAATAGATTCGCAGAACTTGGTAACGACTGCATGTTACGTATATTTTTGGTTAATAAAACATTTAAAAACAAATTTATAACTTTCATATTGAATTACAGCTTTATCTTCGTTTCTAAAGCAAATGCTATGAATGCAGACCCGTAATTTCTGGGTACTTGTGCAAAGAACGATATGTTGCTGCAATGTACAGTTTACAAACAACTTTCATAAGGAAATTGGAAATAAACATCATTGTCTTATCAGCCTTCAATCAAATTGTCGCATACATTCATTTACACACATTATTTCAAGCACAATCCAAAAAAAGTGTATATAAGAAAATTCAAATATAGTGACTAAACTTATAAAAACTTGTGTTATCACTATGACTAAACCTAAAAATTTATATGTGATGATGATACTAGTCGTCTTTATTCATTTTGCTGAAGCTGTAAAATTTAAAAAACAAGGTTTGAATAAAAGCAGAAGTTTCCAGTCAACAAAAGTTCCAGAATCGGTATGTATTATAGGCATTGTAGGGTGCATTTACCTTTTGAGGGTTCCGTGGCTAGTTTGATAAACATGGATCTCTTATATAATAGTCACGTCTGTATGAAGTGAAAGAAATTAACGAAATTGGAAAGGAGCTAATTTGGACTGAATTTACAGATTTAAAAGTTTGAAATATAAAATATCTAAATAATGCTGTGTTTGTACATTGAAGCTATTAAGAAAAACATCTGGAATAGACTATATAAACTGCATTTTTTTAAATATCTTGTCTGTTTTTCCGCGATTTACGTGAAAAGTTCTTAACCGATTTTATGTGGTTTTCGCTGATCGACAGCAAATTTATAGCATTAAAATCTGTTCTATTTTTATCCTAGGATTCCCGCGGTAATTTTTCTAGGCATATTTTTAAATGGCAAGTTAAAAAAACAACTCCAGTGTTTTTTTCACAGATCGATAGCAAGTTTTGTGTAATAAAATGTGTAAATTTTTTATTTCGGGAATCCCGCGGAATTTTCCCTGGTTTGAAGTTGTTCGAATGCATACAAATTAGCTTATTCCGACAGCTTTACTGAAATGATAGCTGGGTACTTTTTATCCTGGGAATTTCAAGTCAAGCATGGACGAAGTCGTGGGCATGTCCTAGTGCTTTATTTAATAAAACTGATTAAAGTTTTAATTGAGATTTTGTATAAAAACAAGAATGGACTGGTGGCGCCAACTGCAATTGCAGAGTGCGCTAAGGTCTATATTTTAGGTTATTTAAATTCATTAGTTTTCTCTTCCGTACTATTATGTACCTTCATGTATATTCATATCATTCTTATTGTCAGACTATAGGTCACAAAATCCGCACGATGGATGAATATTTCGAGTTAGATGGTCAACCCCAATATATTATTTCTGGATCTCTACATTATTTTCGAGTGCCTTCCGCGTACTGGCGCGACCGACTTCGGAAGATGAAAGCTGCCGGCCTTAATTCTGTCTCCACGTAAGAACTTTCCCATCAATGATAAGGAGTTCCAAATATAATTTTTCCACTCAAATATGTCACGCTGTGAACCTGAATAAAGTTAGGACCAGTTCAACACAAAAATACTAAAGACCTATAACTCTGCTTTATAGGTCTTTGTAAATTAATACAATATAACGAAGGTAGAATGCGGACGCGGACTCTATATACAAATAAAATTTAAGTCTAATTTCAAAATTTATGTTCATATAAACTTTAATTTAAGTAGGTATTATGCAATACCTAGTCATAAATGGTGGTCTTTATAATTCTTGTCTGTTGTAAGTCTCGAATAGGCTGATGAACACAGTATTAATGTTGTTAATATTAATTAGTTTTATAGAGTGGTCTTATCACGAACCAGAGGAGAGACAATATATATTTAACGGTGACCGTAACGTTGTGAAATTCATTAAAACTGCTGCCCAAGAAGACATGTATGTGCTGATCAGAACGGGCCCTTATATTGGTGCGGAGAGAGATATGGTTTGTTTATTATCATTCAATAAACGAGTAGGTGGTTTCAGTAATATTATTATCATTTTATTGCGCGTGTACTGGGAGAAGTTTCATTACGGCATAATACTGAGGATTTACAGCTTCGAAGTAGCTCAATGTGTGAGAGGCAGGGAGTTGCTTGGGACGGGTAACCATATTCAGGATTAGTTGTCTGGATCCTTCCTATCTATGATTTCTTAATTTTTTACTGAAATACAGACAATGCTTTCCATTCTTATTTTGGAGCAGTTCTAAAAGGTTGGACAACTATTGTCCATATAGGGATTATCACCAAATATTGCAGTCAGGGTACTTAATACATTATTCAATCAAATTATAGCTAGATATAAAAATGATCATTGATCTTTGTTCGTTAATATACAAGTTCTAAAAACCAATATTTAAAATACAATTTAATTAAGTATAGTTAAAGACATTGTTTAATAGATATTTCCGATTAAGCGTACATTTGTTTTAGGGCGGTCTTCCATACTGGCTTCTTGGTAAATATCCAGATATGATATTGCGGTCTAGTGATAAAGGTAGAATACCATAAAATATTAATAAAACGCAAGATTCGTTTATATTTGTTTCCCGAGATTTACGAGGGGTGTTATTCCAGATTTTATGGAGGAAACAAAAATCTGGATGGAAATTCTTTTTGCACGATTATCATCTTTGTTATTTGGCAACGGAGGACCCATAATACTAGTACAGGTGAATATTTTTACATTTAGCTTATACTTTAATATTTACTGTATATGCATAAGTATCTAGTTCTGCCACAGCTTCATCTTCCCTTTTTGTAGAAATTAGGATCTGCATTGCCCTGAAACACATATCATATTTGTCAAAAGTTAGAATTTATTTATATATGTATTTAGTTTAGTGTATAACAGATAGGCATTAAATATTTTCAGTTGAAAATTATACATTAGCGCTCGCGTAGACGATTCCCGACACGGCGCGCCACCGCAGCGCGTCGCACTCCGCCGCGTTGGATCTTCTATAATATATTAGTTCTTTACCTACGAAGTTGTCATTTTTTATATGTATAAATTAATACTTTTTATTTCCATTAATTAAGGCAATCACCCATGCAATTGATGCATCATTGGCAACAAAGTGGCAGCTTTTTGATGTCCTTCTTGAAGAAATCAACTGGACGGAAGGCAACAAATTCTTCAAAGGCATTTTGTACTGCCTCTCGAGTATTGAATTTTTTCCCATGTAGACACTAGGTCTGGTAAATACGGCGAATGACGAACAGCTTTCAATCTCAACTTTTGTAACTTGGAGACCGTCTGCTGTGCAGAACGAGGTCGTGCGTTATCGTGCAGGAGCAGCGAGGATAAGATATTGATCAAAGCTGGTTGGATACGTGTGAGATTCTCCATGATTGTGTTCAGTTCTTCACACTTCACAGTTCACATCTGCACTAATGCCCATCCCATTTGGTAAGAAGTTGTGATGTATCATACCGGCGCCAATCCACCAAACAGTGGCCATCAATTTTCTAGGGATAAGTTTTCATTTAAAGCATTGTTTAGGTGCTGAACCAGGATCCAACCAACTTACCGAGCGTCTGCGATTGTCAAACAGAATCTTTCGTCGCAGGTAGGTAGCAATGCGGTTCTAAATTTCTTCGTTTATGTGCCTGTTGAGTAGTATAAGGCACATCTTTATAAGTACTACGCATTGGCGATCATTGAGTTTGTGGGGCTCCCAATAGTAGTTTTTTTACCTTGCCAAATTGATGTAAATGGACCAATATACAATTGTTTTGATGCAAAAGTCGAAAGCTGCTACTGACTCGGCCGTAGAGTCAGTGTCATTAGGTTCCACAATCGCCTTTAAAGTTTTCGGACGACCACGAGGTTAATTTTTCACGTCGAAATTTCCAGAATGGAAGCGGGCAAACCAACAACAGGTGGTGCGTTCATTTGAAGTGTTCGCTCAGTAAACATCGTTGATGTTTCGTAGTCATACTCCATAATTACTCGGTATTTTAATGTATCCATGATGACGAAAAAGTTTCAAATGCGATGAAAACATAACGCTTACCAATAAAAAAACAACTAATTTTGTTAAAAGAATTTCATATTTTTCAAATAAAATTAATTTGAGATTAGAATTCTTACCCAACAATTATTTTCATACGTATAAAAGACTTATTATTTCTAGGTGTTGATAATAACCGCTTGACAGCGAAATTGGCGGCAGCCCAGTCATGTCTAGTCTACACAGCTTATTCTCGCGGCAGCGGTGATGGTCTCCTGTTCACACGCAGTAGGGCTCAAAACTGCAGTTCTAGAACATCTGAGTAACATTATTGGGAGAAAAAACTAAATACATACTGTCACGCCTGTTACTATTTCAATAGTTGGAGACTAATTATCTCCACATGCTAGGATCTTCAACTTATGCTTCGATTTCTATCATAAATTTCTGTATAGATAAGGGTTAAAAAAAAACCGTTTATTTATCTTTATTAGGTGGAAAATAAATACGGAGTGATAGGATCCGATGTGACGTACAAGACGCAACTTCGCGACATAATATCGAAGCACGTGGATGGGAAGGCGTTGTTGTATACCTCAGATTTGGGTGCCTGTGATTCATTCGTCGCTGGCGCTATACCTGGCACAATAACTACTATTGTTACTCATGACCGTAAGTTTTTATCATAAGTGATTTTAATGTCTGTTATAATTCTTCTTGCATTTTTTTGCTTTCCTTATTCATTTTGACGACATTATTTACATTCATTAACTTTTTATTATATTTGTACTTGACATATGCATAATATTGACATTAATTAATTAAATTACTAGAAATTGACATTTAAATTGTAAATACTGTGCACTCCTGTAATGGGTCCACACATCAGAACCTTTGTATTGACACACCAACAGCACACACCGTAATGTGTGTACTGTTGGTATGCCTAAAAAAATAAAATGTCTGCATTGTTCCACTATTACAGGCTTTAGCGTAACATCCATGCAAAATCTGATAAAGATGGCTTATGTAATACATTATACAAAAAACAAAATCTTTATTGTAGGTATGTGAAAGAAAAGACACCTAAAAATGTCTAAAAATCTACAAACAACAATGTTTCAGCTGAATTTATGTTTCTCGCTTTTTAAATATATAAATTATTTCTTTTCACAACAGACGTTATTATTGCTAAAAATATATTGTTTTTATTTTTCTTCTTGCATGTCTATCTATACTAATAAAGCATTTCTGATATATTAGTGTCAGAACTCCAAAAATTTAAGTGTTAAAAAAGTCCATTTATTTTCGCAAATCGGTTTAACAGACATATTTTGACAATATATACCTACAACATACGAGTATTTATACACTTAACTACATATGTCGCCAAATTCGTTTATATATGTAACGAGATATCTAAGTATACGTACGAAATATTATGTATATAATAATACTTTTGATAACCAGAATCAACTTAGGATGCTTTTATCTTGTAGATAAGATAAAGTTCATAGTATTCAAATCTGTGGTAAGTGTAGTTGCACGAAAAGCTGTAGTAAGAAATAAAGCAGGCGAACTCGCGGGAAAATCTAGACTGGAAAACAGAAATGTAGCATCTGCTTTTTATTTTGAAGGAACGTAAAAATGAATTTTGTATTACTTGTTCGAGACGTGTGAAGTAAGCTGTATTTTGGTTATTTACTGACTTTTCTCACAGTGTCGTTACATTTTTACACAAAGGATATAAATTCGGCGATGATATTTTGACATAAATACATAATTAAAACTTCATTAACGGTTTTCGGGGCGATGTTAATTTTAATTTTTAAGTCTGTTTAACAGCCGTGGTGAAAAATAAACACTAAGAATAATTTATAAATTGTTAAAACGTCGTTTTAATTATTATGTAGTAGCACACAAGAAGAACAGTAGAAAAACGTAGTTTTATGTTAAAAATAAGTTTTAACTGTTTTAGGCGCGCTAATTTAATTGATTTTTATTAATCCGACGTCTCGACCACTTTTCAGTAGCCGTGATCACGGAAGACAAAGATGTCAAGTGTCAATGAGTATTGTATTGTAATGTAAAGTTTTTTTAGCCTACCGCCAACTTATTTTAACGGGCAGGTTTTCAAATTGGACAAGCACATTAACAACCTGTCCGTAACACTTGAAGTTAAAATTTTGTTACGATTCATTTTGTCACTTGTCATTTGAAGATTTTCCACTTGTCCGTTGCGATTCGTTTTTCCACTTGTCCGTTGCGATTTATTTTTCCGCTTATCCGTTGCCATTCGTTTTTCCACTTGTCCGTTGTGATTCGTTTTCCAATTGTCCGTTGCAGTTTCACTTCTAATATGTATCCCAGCACACATTTCGATTTTTTGTTTTTCAGATTAAAGTCGGTTTTTGTTAAAAGCAAAATATTTGTATAACACTATCCAAATTATTTTTTTTTAGCAATGGTTCAAGCATTGGAAGACTTGAGAAAGTTAATGCCTTTGGGTCCGTTTATTAATTCGGAGCATACCACTGGCTGGTGGACATACTGGAGCGTGCCGAAGTATTGGACGTACCAAGACATGATTACTGATCACTTAGAGTACATGTTGAAGAAAAATGTTCACGTTAACTTCTATATGTTTGCTGGGGGTACTAACTTTGGGCTTACGTCAGGTACTTATTTACTTTCATTTGTATAGTGGTTAAATCTTAAAAAGTTTTTGCTGAATTAGGAAACAAGAAATAAAAATGTTTCAAATCTTTAAAAAAAATATAAAGCATTACATGTATATTTTTTTAAAGATCTGTGATAAGTATTACATTGAAATAAAGATCAAAGATTATGCGTAGGTCCAGCGTAGGGGAACGTCGGCTTATCCTCACATAACGACCAGAAAGTCGGGGCACACAACTCTTGTGAGCGCCCCCTCTCATCCTCCTCTCATCACATGAAACTGAAAAAGTTTGAGAGCTATAGTTAGCCGACTGAAACCTGGAGGCATCAGTCCAGGCCGTCGCGGCTGGCCATGGTACTTAACGGTTGCAAAGCATGTACGTGCGGAACCACAGCCCGACCAATGGATCCCAGGATAAACAACGAGGTGTTTTATTAATTAAAAATAAATATTAACCGGTATCCGGTTCATTTAAAGTCCGGCGAATCCCACATGCCCTAACCGCGGTTCCCATGCGGTGAACGCTGTACCGTCCGCAAATTGATTTCACCTCAGAAATAAAATACTTACTTGTTAAATTATATCAGGATTTTTTTATTTATTAAATTTTCATTGATCAATTTTTTAATTGATCAATTGCCATTCCTAGTATTATAATAATAGTATTAGTATTGCGAATATAATATTAACGGTCTCTGTAATCCAGCGGTTTAAGCACTGGCCTGCCTTGATCGCTGGAATTCATAGGTCCTGTGGTCGATTCTTGGCAAGTAAAATTTTTGATGATGGCTTCCCGTTATTTCCTCTGGTGTGAGTGTCTGGGCTTATTTAGCCTTAGAACAAAAGCGTAACTCGTAATAATTTGGAATGTATAATTTGTGTTTATCTGTCTATGTATTGGTAAACGTTACACACGCTTCGCAGAGTGGTGTGTGACTATTTCAATTATGTAATTTGTATATAAATTGTGACTTAATGTAAGTTTCGTTATTATGTGTTTATAGGTGCCACATTTAATGGAAGCTACATACCTTTAACCACGTCATTCGATAGCGACGCACCGCTTTCTGAAGCCGGAGATCCTACTCCTACGTATTATGCTATAAAAGATGTTTTAAGAAAGGTATACTAACTAGTTAATAAATAGTAAGTAATAAATATGATCACGAAACCAATATAAGCATGTTCTTTTTTCTGAAATTCGTAAGGCGACAAAAAAACCAGTGGTAGCATTTGCCGACTAGATGGTAACATGTCTAAAGTATGTCGCATAAACTTGATTTTCCATTAGTGACATTCTATCTCCTTAAGACAAGCAGCATTGTAGATCTTGTGTTCAAATGTATAGGATGTAACCTCTTCATCAGTGGCGTCTGCTGTCTGCTGAACTCTGCAATAAAAAAAAAAAAAATAACTGTAGTAATATAAAAAAATAAAAAAATCTGTATGTAATTAAAAGAAATACTTATGGCAAGTGGTGTATTAGCTTCCCTAAAATGTTGATTAACCTGTAAGAAGTGAAGCGTGTACTTACTGTAATTGAGTTACTCGACACAAACAAGAGCTATGTATCCCGGAGATGAATGTCTCGCGGTGAATGTGTGAAGTCACGTACCTCATCTGTCGCAACCAGTATGTCCGTGACATAAAAAAGAAACTGCAAAATAGTCGTCTGCACGGTGTTATGGAACACGGGATTATCTTTTACATAAGGCATTCAGGGAACAATTGTCTAACCATAGCACCTCCATCAGGTCCTGGTAGAATGGGTAGGTCCAAGAAATGCTGACTTGCCTTCAGAAGGATGACATGTGTGCTAACAGTCTTTTTTTAGTACAGCAGACAGGCTGACGGCCCAATTATGATGGAAAGTAGTTACCGTCACCTATAAATATTTGCAATAATTTGTATTATCGATGTGCTGCCGTACTCGTAGATGGGACTGGAACCCGGCCACTAACGCCGGAATACAACTCAAGGTTGTTATGGTAGCATGCTCTAGAGCAGGGATGGTTCACATCTAGACGGGCAAATATCCTACCACCTGGCTGTGGGTTGTTTTGTCGTCTTTTACGATAAGGGAAGCTGAAGATAGTGCAAAGTGGAGAACAATAAGTAGAACAGCGAACTCCGGGCTTCGAAGCGGCTACTCCGAACGCCAACCAGATTTTATGTCTAAAATAATGATGAAAATTTTAATTTAAAAAATTCTCATCATTATTCACGAAAGTAATTGTTAACTTCAATAAGGCACCTACATTGAGTATATGTATGTACATAAAGAGAAGAATTGCGGTCAACTTATATAAAATATTCTTTACAAGTGACATAAATAAAAAACCGCATTCTCCCGAGATAGTTAAACCCTTTTCCGCCGCCTCTTCCAATATTGTGCTACACTTCTGATATACAGAAAGTATTTCCAACCCACATTGCTGACCTAATTGAACCGTGGTAGACGCTAAAATCTATAGCGAAACTGAAATATTTCTTCGGCGCTTTTCTCTAGTTTTAATATTAGGGTAAAATTACCGTAACTGTTCTATAAACAGAACAGAGGTACAAAGATTTCCGTTAAAGCATTACAATAATATTTATAATTTTATTACTAGTTTATATATAGGGTTCGAAGTATGTATAGGTGTTTGGCAGGATAATGTTTTTGTCATTTTATTTAGCGCTATACAAGGGCTTAACAATCTAACAGTTGTTGGGAAACGAATGTACTGGCGTAGAACATCGGCGGGGTCCTCGCGGAGAGATGGGCGGCGCGAATCGCGCTTAGTTTGCGTTCTCCTATTATATTATTGTACTCTATGGTTTGCGTGCTCGAACGCTGAGGACAGATACGTCTGTGTAAATCGCGAGCGAGTTTTACAATAATCGTTGAATAAATTAATTATAATGGTGAATACTTGTCCTATGCACCTACACAGAAAATTGTCGAAAAAGAAAGATTTAAGATTTCATAGAGTTCTCTATGATGCGAGGTAAATTTATACCCATTAATTTGTATTAGGTACCTAAACAAATAATCATCTAGTATGTACTAATGTTTGTCTAAATTAGTATAATATAGCCTGGTCTTTATATAGTCTGTATTAGCGGAGTCGTCCAACATACAAGGCGTTTTTCAACTGGTAGATTGTAAAACTGTGACAAGTGTGTAGTGAAAACAAGAAAAAACACTTGAGGTGTTCTACATGCATGTAATCCAGGGGTGATATTTTTGTTCATAATACTAAGCATGTCGATAAGTTTATAACAGATTTTGAAAAGTCATAACGAGTTTTCCTAATTACTTTATTAATTAAATCAATGGGTGAGGAAAAATTCGCTTATAAATTATTCTTTATTCTATGGAACTCTTCACTATGCGTGGACCGACATACACTTAGCCGGATTTACGTATTTTTAATTGTTTCTTACTTATAATTGGGGAAGACCTATTCCATAACCAACCTTAACCTCACCGCAATTGTTTTAAGTGAATTTTTATATCGGTAATCTCTATGTTCAGGTTGCGAGGCTTTCTCACGGTGCTGATGGAATACTGCCTAAACGGTGCACGCTTTCTTGGGTCACTTAGTTAGTTTGGCACTTAGGTACTTCAGACGCCACGTCTTTATTGTCACAGCCGCAGAGAAACCTATGTACTAGTAATAATATATTGCATTAGGATAAATAACTAAGCACGACTTTAATGTCAGTGTATCATTATTATAGAAAAGTTATGCATTTGGCTTTTTAATTTGCAGTATGGTTTTGCAACGGATTTGCTCCGTCCAACAAAATCAGTAAAGGGAGCATACGGACTTGTGAAAGTTGTTGGAAAAATTAATCTGTTCTCGAAGAAAGGTCGTGCCCTGTTAAGCAAAAGATATGGTGTAATAAGGGACAAAGTTCTTCCAACATTTGAACAGTTAAGACAGAGATGTGGCCTGATGTTGTATGAAACAGAATTGGATAGTGTAAATGGATCCCTCTTTATTAGGATGCCACGTGACATGGTTTACGTATATGTGGATGGTGTAAGTTGATACCACTTACTTTATACAATATTAGCTGTACTTGGCAGACGTTGCCTTGCCCTTAAAAATAAAAAACCAGAAAACGATTGCAGCGTCATCAATTGGGACCAATTGTTAATCTAAAACATTCTCGAATCTACTTGAAAAAACACAAATAAATTCATCAAAATCGGTCCCACCGTTAAAGAGGTGTTCAGCGCCACCTACCGGGTCAATCGTGAATCTAAACCACCCCGGGACGCACTTGAACACAAACAAAAATAATTCACGTAAATCAGACAAATGAAAATGAGTTTAAATGCAGTCACCATTGCCAAAATCAGCCTATATAGACTGATATTTGTTTAGTGATATTTTTTTACTGGTGAATATCATATACTTATTATCCTATTATTGACTTATTATCCTATTATTGTATACTTATTATCCTATTACTGACTTATTATCCTATTATTGTATACTTATTATCCTATTATTGACTTATTATCCTATTATCGAGGAAGAAAATTCCAAAAACACAAAAATCATAAAAATTGTTCCAGCCGTTCTTTAGTTATAAATGGTGTAACTAACAAGGCTTTGTTTTATATTATATATATATATATATAGAGAAGTAATTACTTACAATTTAGAAGTGAAAAATTTGTATTCAAGTAGGATACAGAAAATAAAATATCCTGCATATATTTTATTATTATAACTATACGGCTAATATTCTTGTTACCGTAAGTAGTAATGCAAAAAATCATGACTATTGGCGGCTGTCATTCCTTGTATTAAATTTTGTAGGATTCACACAGTAGGTACCGATAATACGTATTCCATCCGAAAATCTCGCTGATGAACACAGAATACGATAAAAAGTACCCTTATCCCATATAAATAATACTTTCTTTATATTCTCATAAAAGAACATGAATTCACTTAAGTATGTCGAAAGTGATGCCTGGAACCTGAATTTCTATTGTCAAAGGGTATATCATAATTTGATAAACAAAATACAATAATCGTAAGTTTTGTATGTATTAGACTCTATCGAGTGTTAAGACGGTCTTAATTCAATTTATTTAATGTGTTAAAACTGTTGTTAGGTGCTCCAAGGTATCATAAGTAGAATGCATCAAAAACATACTCTACAATTAGTTTCAAGAGTGGGTTCGACTTTATCTTTACTCGTTGAAAATCAGGGACGCGTAGATCACGGTACTGGATTACGTGATCATAAGGTACGCCCATTAAGCTTACTTTTGAAGCATTGTTTCCTCGTAGTTAATAATTGAAAACTTTTAACGGTTTGAAACAAATAATTGAGAAATCTTGTGCAATCAACAACTTTCTTTCAATACTAAATATTTGTTTTCGGACGAGTTCGTTCAGAAACTTGCTGTTTTTCCTGAAACAATTTTGGTTTCATGGAAACCTACTGACTTGGATATGTAATATTAATACTAAGAGTATCGCCTATAGTGAACTGTCATGTAAGCGATAAAAGTATTATAAATAATGTTGAAATTAGACAGACTAACTTGAATCAATGCTATCTTATTAAAAAAACCAACAGCGCATATTGATAACACAAACAAATTAAAACGTACTTAAAATATGGGACTAATAACAGGTTTTTCTATGAAGTTATAATGCCGATAAACGAGAGAATTAAATTTGTGTAAAAATGCAATAAATATATACATTTGTTAATGTTTATGTTTATTATGTTTAAATAGTTGCATATTATCACCATATATTGTATATGTATATAACTTATGTGTATAATTGTATATATAGTATAGTTATATATTTATTATTAAAATGAAGTAATCGTACAATATTTATGTATACCACCATCGCAACTCCTAATCAGAATATTCTTGCCACGGGTTGTCTGGAAGAGATCGCTTTTTAGGGATAAAACCGCCCTTTGTACCCAACTAGAATAATACTAGTTCGTAAGTTTTTTCTGTAATGGTCTACAATAAAGTGTTATCTATCTATCTAAGTCAAATAAGTATATATTTACACAAATACATACATAATAACAAATATATATGCATAAAGAGATATCTAAATAAAATATATTGATAGATACATGTAAAATATATACGTGATATATAATAACATTGAAATATAAAAAAAATATTCATTAAACATATTACTTACATATATTTTTATTTTTTATATGATGTAGTATCTGTTCCAATAATTAATTTGAAGATTAAACTTTTCATTGAAAGGCTCAGAACTGACAGAACGAAACGGTATTCAATGTTTATATGAATCGCTTTGCTTGATTTATTCAAATTAAAAGACAGAAATGGACCGTCTAATATCAGCTCAAGTTTTTTTATTTTAGGGCATTCTGAGCCACGTCATATACAGTTTCAACGTGATTCTGGATGGACCGTGGAAGATAACTGGATATCCTTTGCATTCGGTGGATTTCAATTATACGGCTAACAAGAAACACATTGCACATGGCCCTATAATATACGAAAGCCTGTTCACTTTGCCAAAAGGGCAGAAACCTTTAGACACTTTTTTGGACACTACTGGATGGGGAAAGGTGATTAAATTATTATTCACATTTCCTAAAAAAATATCTTTATATTTTTGTAAAATATATAAAATATTCATTATTTTATAAAAAGTACTAACTACTATATAAAATATTGTTAAAATAACATTTTTTTTAAATTATGACTTGATAATAAATTAATTTATAAAATATTATACAGATATAATTCGTGTAGTATAAATACATATTTATGTTTTTAGATTTATAAATATTATAAGCCAAAATTTACGCAAGCAAAGCTGCGTAGAAACTACTAGACACTGCTTACACCTAGAACATCATTTTCGTACATTACAAACGGGTGTGCAATGAATTACACTATTTAATGGTGTTTATATATCTTAAACAACATAAGTTAGACATTAGAGTTTTTCTTGATAGAAAAAAAAGTATTATTATATTGTAAATGTGCAGGTTTTAGGTACTATTTACAATTATGAACTGACTTTGATGAAATTTAGCGTATGCGTGGCTTGGATATATACTTTTGCATACAAACTTCGTGTAATTAACCATCTACTTAACTTAAACTAATATACAAATACTCGGATGTGTGTTTCTTTTTTCTTTCCGGCCTTGGAAACCGACCGTTTTGACAAAATTTCTTGCCGGAACTTTTGACAACGGGGCTAAACTGGATACTTTTTATCTTTAAAAATTAGGGTAATAATTTCTGTGGTGTAATATGGTATAACGATCCAAATTATGCACAAGCGTAAACGCTTGGGACATCTTAGTATGTATACCATTCTGCTTTATAACGCTTCCAGTATGTTTCATTAAAAATTAATAAGACCTGTGCGAATTGGTCGTTTTATCTATGTGAAGATCAAATGTACTTCACCTAAAAGCTGCTGAATTTCGCGGTTTCCCAGAATACGTAAGACACGAATTCAAATAATGAGATGACAATGGCCATGATCATTCAATATACTCGTATTTACATTAATTGCTTTTAATGTAAAAATTTTGCGAATCTTTTTCGTACAAATTGCAATCTGTTCTTAAATTTAAAAAGCCCACATATATAAAAGTATATACAATACGTATTTATTACTTGTTATAGGTATATTTTCACAATATAATCTTACTTTGTAGTAGCTTGGAACTCCCACGTTGCGCACTATGAGAAAATCGATATAAAATGGCTGTTTTCTCACGTACTTTTTACTCGAATCCTATACTAATATATAAAGCTGAAAAGCTTTTTGTTTGTTTGCTTGCTTGAACGCGCTAATCTCAGAAACTACTAGTCTGATTTGAAAAATGCTTACAGTGTTAGGTAGCCCATTTATCGAGGAAGGCTATATAATATATAATCACTCTAACTAGAGCGGAGCACCAATGAAGAATGTTTAAAATCGGGGAGTTTTTATTAACTTACGTTTTTTACTATTCCCCGTGAACGAAGTCGCGGGCAGAAGCTAGTACATAATATATTTTTTTTTTTTTTTTTTTTTTTTTTTTTTTTTTTTTTTTTTTTTTTTTTTTTTTTTTTTTTATATATATATTATGTACGGTAGTTGTTTACACCCAAAGTCATAAATGACGAAATTCTTAGAAATTGTCTAGACGACAATGTAACCTTTGTATAGGTAAGGTTCGCAGTCCATTGCCACATCCAGGCTTCACGTAGTTCGCGTAATATAACTAAATCCTTCATTTCATTCAGCTGAGCAATTACCACTTCAGTCACTTACAGTAAATGTGACTTTAATTAAAGCATTTTATTTCTTCAGGGGTTCGTTTGGATAAACGATCACAATCTGGGACGTTATTGGCCACAAGTAGGACCTCAAGTGACCCTCTTTGTACCTGGAGTGTGGCTAAGGGCTGCGCCCGCGCACAATAGGCTGCAAATACTGGAGTTAATTAAAGCCCCGTTACACTTAACTATTCAATTTATCGACCACCCCATACTCGATGTGCCAACAAGTCTGTTCCCAAATGATATCAAAATATAGGGAGTGTTTGTGTTTAAAGTTAATTATTGATTCATAAGTTAATTTCAACACAAGTCTATAACTCATATTATGTTAAAAAGTAATGTATTGATTTCGTAATTATAATTGAAAAAATATTATATTTTTAACGTATTAATGAGTTTTATTTATAATAAAATATATTCTTATTCATACAACATGATATTAAATTGGTTGTTGCAATTTTTGAAGCCGGATAGGCTCTGGTTATAACTTTTGCCAGAAAAAACTTTTCATTTTCGGAAAGTACGCTAGGGGTTGCCTGATCACAGGGATGAAAACAGTAATTTTTCTCCATGGGCAATGATTTTGCCCGCTGTCAAAATTTTTTAAAACTATACGAACCAAACCAAATACGTGCGACTTATATCCCAACTTTTTTACAGCCATCGCAAATTGTAATAAAAAATATCAAATATTTTTAACATTATTTTGAACCGTTTACTAAATTATATTTTGAGCTAAACATTTATTATCATCAGTGACAAAAAAATACTGGTTGGTAAAATGGCACAGAAAAATAACTTTGCTTGACGTTTCATGTGTGACGTATTAAAGAGTTCATCAGATTTATATATGGATTTTATTAGAAAAGTAGGAACTTTTTAATTTCCTCGGGATTTAATAATTTCGAAATCACGTGATATTAGGACTTACTTGATATGGCAATTTCTATGTTTATTACTATCATCTTCAGTAAAACAGATTTAGCTATGCCTTTAGTAACGTTATTCTGGGTTTTTAAGGGAATTTTCAGAATTCATGTATTTTCATACTAAAATATCCGTTGCCTTGATGAAAATACCCTTTGATATTAAATACTGGCAAAAAAACTGTAATTAACGTTTCTCGTCAAGCGTAGACGATATCGCGGATAAATCTTAGTTTTTAATAAGAGAGCAAATACTGGTTTGTGCCCTGTAATTATTTTTTCGAATATTTTTTTAAATTCTAATTATGAATACAATACCTTAAAAACACTCTAAAAACTATCACATCAGTAACCAATAGATATACTTTCTTTTTATGATTAACATTTATTTTGAAAATAGAGCCTTAAAGTTTTCGCATTAGAAAATTATTTTTCCAACTTAACATTTGCGGGGATATTTCAATAAAGTTATAATAGTTAGATATTAATTAAGGCATTTATAAAAACAATTTTATTACTATGTGACACAATAAAATAAGAATCTGGAGCACATGTTCTTATAAGTTAATTCGTTTGCAGATATTTTCCCCGTTGCCAACTTATATTGACGTCATCTACTGCGTATGTGGGTTGTAGTCCAACTGGGTTGTCTGGTCGACTAGACTGGATCAATCATCCATTTGAATTATCTATTTTATTTGCTTTATAGTTCAACTATATCTATCTTGTTTTGTGCGAATAAGGTTCAAATTTGAAATGTTTAAAAATTTATAAGTGGTTGTATTTCAATTGGAATAACTTACTTAATCTTGTAATATTTCTTATTATATTATCTGTAAAAGCATCGAATTAATTTTGCATAAAATATTTTTTTTCGCTGGTGTTACCAAGTGAAGTAAAAATGACTTGGGATTTATGAATAACAGCTTTTAAGTTCGAGCACTTAATAGAGAAATCGATGTTAAATTTATTTTTAATGCGTAGTTGGTTTCATTTCATGGATCATAGACGTGGCCTATCTCAATCGGGGGATGGAATTAGAGGTTTCTTCAAAAGCGAATTCGTAGTACCTAGTTAAGGATGTGAAATGTGGGATGGAGGCGTCGTCGGTCAATACTGGTGGTGGTGCGGTGCGGGAGCGGTGCGCAGGCGTGGCCCCCGTCCCCGCTCTGCCACCAGCCTACTCACGCAACTCGCGAGTCAGCCGCCGTGCGCTGCGATCGCGTGTGGTTCCGCTCTCCTTGCCGCTAAGCCATGTGTGATGTTTTCATCACAGAGAGGTACTACGTTTCGTTAACGCTGTAAATATTCCGAAGGATGAATGAATAATTCACACTTATACGAAAGCAATTGCGAGCTCTGCCCATTCTACCCGTGTATGGACAGCTTTCGCCGAGTGTCTAGTTTTTCTTGTAAGCTCGTGGCCGTTGACACTGCAGCGTGCCGATCCCGCAGTGCGCGAGTGTGTGCTTAATTGGCGAATATAATAGACGAAAGCATCAGCTGAGTCGCGTAAACATTGACCGCGCATAGCTTTACCGACGGACTGTTGACTATGGCTACTATTAAAAACAAGCATAAACTGTTGTACCGGCACCCGAAGCTTTCCGATATGCGGCGCCAAATTCTCCTACTTTTGCTAACAGGTAAGTTGCATGCGTATTCAAAGTAAATTCTCAGTTTATTATCACGCTGTGTTGTGAAATTCTTGTGTTAATTTTTTTCTTAATATGTGTAGTATGTAATTACATTCTTTAACTCTTAATTAGGTCAGTTATCTGACATATGTGTTATTATTCTGCTTATGTGTAGATAGAAAATAGTAGTAAAAATTTGTTGTGGTGTTCACATACTTTGTTCGAGAAAAAGTTCTGGTAAGTAAATATAATTCTAATGATAATATAATTAATACTCGCAATATAGTCTTACCGCTTAATTTTTTTATAAAGACCTCATCCTCAGACCCTCGTCCCAGGCGGCTCATAGAACAAATTTTAATCAGACCAGTAAAGAGAAAATATAGAATTTTGCGTACGCCAAATATACTTTTGCAAACAATAGAAGGGCTCATACTTCGCATTGTAAATTTAAATTTTGCCAAAACGTACCCAATTACTTTGAATTAATTTGTTTATTACAAATGTCTATTCTCTATCCTTATTCTCGGTATCTCCGTCGTATTTTTTTTACAAAAGAATCCGAAAGATTTCGTGAACGAGATAGGAGTATTGTTAAAAGCTCGGTCATTGTTAAATGACCATCTGCCAGTATTATCGAACAAAATTGGTTCCGGAGTATTGAATTCATCATGATATAGCAACTTGTAGTGTTATTATTTCTAACCTAACCATATTGTGGTGTAAATTGATCTTGATCAGGACACTATATGAATTTTTATACAGACAGCCTGATTTCTAAGGCAATATTAATTTTCTTTTATTGTTAGTCATACTAAGAATAATTATAAAAATAGTCCTTAATAATCGTTCATTCGTCACGTATATCCCAAACAGACTAAAGGTTTCACACATTGGTAATCTCAATTCTCATTATAATCTTTCGTAGTCATAACACATACATGCGATCTGGTCTTAGTCTTAAATTACCTTTTATCTGTTAACATTGAATAAAAGTAACAAAAATTACTACACTAGGGCATTCAACTACCTATACAACGGAGCATAGAGTACATACTCTGTCTTTAATTAAAAAGCAAAAAGTCATACATAAGTACCTACGTTTTTCGTAGCAAAGGGTTTACGAAATTTCGAGTATAAATTCAGTAGAGTTTTGCGTTCTTTATTTGTAACAGCCAGCGACAGGTGTTCAATGCAGGTAGACCCCTATGTAGATTTCATCCGGCCGACAGCATTGCTTTTTTTGTTGAAACCAAATCTTTCAATACCCAAAAGATATCCGCACAAATTATTATTACTTATTCTTTTGAATGTTTATATATAAGATACGACTAAGTATATTGAATAAATTAATAGAAGACTTAAAATATTATGCACTTTGCTCAAAACTAAAAAGATGACTGTCAGTTTGTGATACAGCGGTTTAAAATAAGATAAGACCATAAACACATTCTTAAAGTAGGCTTATACCATTGAGCTTTATAATATGTTATACACCTCTGTAGTCACTAGTGTATCCAACATTTATGACTCAATATATACTAATGTTTTCGTCAGTAAAACTAGAACTTACTTATTAGTCATCATCTTCATCATCGTGGGGTTTTGCTATTTGTTGTTCTCAATTTCGCCTGGTTTTCATCATACACTATCGTGAGATCGCAGCACTCATATCATCGGTTACGCCAGAAAGTCATCGTTTTTGGAGTTAGCCCTCATATTGGATCTTGGCGGAGCCAAGTAGACTATAGTAGAATTATTTTCTCCGTGCCGTTTGGGTCATAAATAATCGGGGCAGTAAAGCGAGTATTTTGCTCTCTCTTCCACTCACGGGCTTTATGGGCAGGCATAGTGATACGCATTATTGTTGTCGATAAGCGTTATCGATAGTGTATTTAGTTTTGTCATTTTGTGGGTTAGCGATATAAATGAAAGAAAAAAATAGATAAAACAACGTGTTTATTTAAATAAGAATATTAATGATTTAAAATAAATTATTAATTAGGTATCTATGTATTAAAAAACTATAAGTACAAAAGTTTAGAATGTAACAAGTTATATTAAAAACATATAAATACTTATATCTAAGTTTAAAATTAACAGAAAAAAAGATAATAATGATTTTTATAAGAATAACAATCTTTCTTTGATAAGAATGAGTTTTTATCGTTAATGGCGTTGCGCCCGCGCAACATGCTCACCGCCCTAGCCGGGCTGAGGCCGAGTTTGATTTATGACCCAAACTGCACGGAGAAAATAATTCTACTATAGGAATCTATTCTCCATATAACAAGCCGGTGTTTTAGTAATTTTTCTGTTTTCACGCTACGTTTAGCATTAAATCCGTTTTTATTATATGGTTCGTACGTAAAATTACGATCAATCAATACTATTAATGTCTAAAGCCGATATGAAACAGTTCATTTCTGTCTTTCAATTTGGATGAATCAACCAAAGTGATCCATGTAAGCATAAACTTGAATCATTCTATTTCATTGAATTTTGTCGTATCCTTTCGGTTCTGTGCCTTTCAATTAAATTGATTTAATTTGGTTGACCCGTTTAATATCAGCATAACGATCTATGTAAAACTAGCGGATATGTACGCCTGACACTGTACTTATAGTAAGTACAACCTAGGATGAGACTATCTTTAATGCATAAATATGTGGTTACCCTAAAACATTATATTTGTCATATACTTAAATCAATTTTCGGTCAATTTCTCCTCTATCTTCTTATGTAAATAGCCTCACATAAAAGTTTCGTCTTCAGCGATTTGTCGTCGAACCCCATACTTCAAACAGAATTTGATAAATCACAAACTTTTGCTGTGCAAATTCGACCTTTTCATACCCTCATCAATCTACTGTTAGTGTATTGAATTCGCTATAGGTCGTCGCAGCTAGTCTGACAACCCTCAAAGCTTCTTTGAAAACTTTTGGTCATACTTTGTCTTGTTAAAAACCATCTATCTCTACTAATATAGTATAAATGTAAATGTAACGACCTTGAGAAATAATGTACTAATTATTATTAAATTTTGTGTTTAAATATGCACATAGGTACTCTGGATAACTGGAGTTAACTCTAGATAATTTTTACTCCAGAAGTGGCATAGTTTCCGCAGGATATGTAATTAGCAAAGCCTCGTAGCAAATTGTAACATTAAAAAAGTAAAAGATTTTTTTAAGTAAATAAGCTTAGATCAGGACATGAATCCTTATTTTTTATTTAATGTTAATTTGACTTATCATTGGTTTTATAATTTAAAATGTAAGTCGTCGTCAGCATTGGTGTGAAGACGGATTAATTTCGAAAGGTTCCCATTTTTCACAGTGAGACGTTGGATGCAATTTGGTAGCAAGCTCTCCTCACAGGCAAGTTTGTTTTTTTGCTTTTTCTTTACCGGATATCGACTGCACCTGGCCCATGTTTATAAACTCTCTACAACTATTATTTTTGGAATCCGGTTTAGGATAACCAAACATATCAGTTTAACGACTACAATGAAGTCGACAATATCTTATAATGAACCGAACTCTAATAGAGTACTGGATTAATGGTAGACTAATGAAGGCGGCGGATCCCAGTGTTTGCGGAGAAGGGGTCGTTAAAATCTCATCGTCGCTTGCATTGCCGGTATTCAAAGCGTTTATGAATGCTTTTATACGATAATTTATTTTAAAAGAAGTCGTCTGCAAAAAGCTTAAATTTTTTATACATTCAATCGATTAATTATGCTTAATGAATCATTTAGAATAAAGGCTAAGTAACGGCGCTGTAATGTGTCTCCGCACGCCGCGTCAGTAAATTAAGTAATGCAGTGAGGTCTCTCTCAGAGAAAGGCTCGAGTGAGCCGATACTGTTGTTAGGATTTTCTTTGGTTCCCGAGAATACCTACCTACCGATCCTGACATTACGGGTATGGTATGTAATACCGAGATGGTTTAGTTGGATGTTGCGAGCATGTCATTGGGAGTTCAACATTGTCTACTGCTATCTGCGGGTGGTACGAAGTCCAAAACAGATTAAATCACAAAAAATGGCAAATGTAAATGAGCAAAGAAGGATATAAATTAATATGTTGTTTTGTTATATATTAATTATTATATTGTGATGCTCTAATAGACAGAAGAGAATCTGCTGGTCCGAATTAGGCCCACTGATTTTTTCACATTTTTAAACGTATTGTACAAACTCGGACGATTTACAGATTTATTATTGAATAGATAGATGACGTTTATACGCTCATTAAAATGTCTTAGAACGAATCTATAAACCTAGTATAACTGTTATAAACGAATAAGGAGCATAGAGTTTAAAACATCTGTTACTTAACGGCCGTAACACGTAATTGTACTTAGAGGAATGCGGTGGCTTATTCTATTTTAGGGTGCTGACAGAGAAGTTATAATCAAAGCGGGTTGCAGGGAGTCGATAAGTGGCCGGCTCGCTTTCATCTCGTTTATAGTGTATTTATTTACACACTTCGGGTTGCGCTGGCGTCTGTGGCCAGCGCCCGCGCACTCTCACGCTGCAATTCAAGGGTCGCAACTGTACATGTTTTTAACGATATATTTAATTTTCATACGTAATATACAAAACGCAGTCGACTGCAAAAAGGTTTGAGGGAAAAATGTAGTGGTGTAATGCAGAATGGATGTTAAAAGATAAGTATTGGTCCAATTTATTTGTTACCTTATTAATAATTAAAATAAGAAGCAGATTTAAATAACGAAGTAAAAATCCGAACCAAGGACGCTTTTATATAAAGTTTACAATGCACATTCTATGTGTATATTTAATAATATTAGATAATTTTTACACATAAACTTGTGACTATAGCTACAAGTTAACATTTCCATTTCGCTTTAGGCAATCAACGAAACGTATCGAACTATAATTAGTTTGATGATTTTTTGTACCATATCTACGTCTCGCGAATAAATGTTATGTAATTTCAAATTTGCTCGCGTAAATTTTGTATCTCTTTTGTCGGTCAAAGCTTCAATTATTTCGCGCAGAATAGATGATGGGATTAAACTGGGATGTTAGAGCGTGATTTCCCAAGTGCAAATTAGGCTGGTTATAAATTTCCCTGAAGAGTATGCAGTCTTCATCCTCTAGTAGCTCCAAATAAATGTGGTGCCAAAAGTTTCCTCATTTGCCGCTTATGTTAAGACGGACTGAAAAATATTAATATAAACTCACAGAACGAACTAGTCACAAAATACGAAAGAAACAACTTTGTCTTGTTTAAAATTATCCTGTCTTTTTATTACGCGCAGGCATTACTTTTCCGGTTCCTTGCAATTGCCAATTTAGACCACGATATTTTTGTAGTATGTAGGTGCTTCGGTCCTGGTCAATAAAAGGAATTTGTAACATAACTTACTTATAAATGGACTTACATAAAAATAATTATAAATGGACTAGGGCTCCCCGATTTAAAAAAATATATTGCTGAGAAATGAATTTTTACGTACTTGAAATACTGGATTCTTACTATTCTCACATATCTTACTACTCTTACGACTCTTATATCTTATTATTCATTCATTTGCCTTGGAGCCCGCGGTGCCCTTAAAAGAAATTCCGAAAATTTGTCGAAACCATTAAAACAGAAAAATGAAGAAAAAACAATTTTGGTAACCTTTACCAAATAAATATTTTTTAAATAGTGTTTTTGGAGTTACAAACAAAAAATTTAGCCTTACAACTTTCGAGAATTAGCGTGCCCCCAAAAAAGAAATGACAACATACCTATAGGTTGTGACAATTTTCTGATGTTGGTAAAGGCAAAGGCATGGGCAGTGTTAATAAAAATGCTGTGAAAATTCCGGATGTACCTATTACAATTTTTTATCTTATATAGGATACGTACCAACTACGTCCGGAAATTTCGGATGCATAGAAACCCTAATCCCGATGGCCTTCGATAACAATATATGCCAAACGAGCAACATGCTCATATTAACTTACATCACAGTATACAAGAGTGCAAGTTATTTCCCTAGTGGCGCGGCAGTGGGTCGTCAAACTGATTTAGCTATTACTAGTCACTGCAGAATTTATAATTAAACTGCTATTGATTCTAGCCGCTACCGTGTTGGCTATTCCTGGGGGATATAAATTTATTGGTGACCTTTTGTTCTCGTGTTCATATTTTGAATACCATCTGATAAATTTCCTAGTAAAATTAATATAATTAATATAATAGTAATGATGAGATACGAGACGAACAAACTAAAGAAAGGATTTTATTTTTATTACATACATATCATCACGCCTGTTTCCCATAGGGGTGGCCATAGGATTTAAATATCTACTTGGAGCAATCTTAACCTACCAGCAATAAAAATCTTTTGCTTCATTTATTTAAACTTTTATCGTAATATGCTGAAAATAAGACCAACTGAGACTTATTTGCGCTTCCTTTTACATGCATATTATCGTTTTACAATTTATAATATTATAAAATTTAAAAATGCTGTGTACATTGAAGCTATTAAAAACAGATGGAATATATTTTTTAGAAGTCTTGCCTGTTTGTCGGTTTGTCTGTTTATTCGGGATTTACGTATAAACTACTAGGCCAATTTCAATGCGGTTTTCGCTGGTCAACAGCAAAGACCTCGATTTAAAATCTGCACTACTTTTTATCCTGGGAATCCCGCGGGATTTTTCCTGGAAGCGTTTTAAGTTATTCGAGTACATAAAAATAGCTTTTTCCGTCAGTTTTCAATAAAACGATAACTTACATTCCTTTTTGAATGCTGCGGTACTTTGTGTTAAGCGTGGACAAAGTCGCGGCAATATCATGGTTCATTACATAATGTATGTAATACCTACCAAAGATTTGTGTAAATTTGTAACATACAGTTGCAGGTTGCTATTAGAATTAAAAAGTTTATTGTTGTTATGTTTACATATAATACGATTCAAAAGTGTTGAATAAATATAGGACAAAAGACGGAAAATATGTAATCATGGACCTTGATAGGAATGAGGGTCGTGTTGTTCAGCTCGGCACGTGCGCCAAGTAAAACGATAATGATAGAGTGGCCATAGGGGAGGTATAATCAACTGAATAACTAATTCAAGTCACTGCGCTTTGCTATAAATAATAGGGCCTCTTTGTATCACCCCTTGCTCTCAAGTAAAGAGCCATTTTGCAAACGTCAGTAAAATATTGCGATAGACTGAAATGGTACGTTCGCAGAAAAGTATTAGTTATGAAACTCGGTCATTATTTTGTCATAATTATCAATTACATGTAACTGCGTCTTAATGGTTCGCTTAGACTTTCTCATTTTAGAAGACTTCTATACCCGTCACGTTAGTTTATAAAAGATTGACCGGCAAATGACTATTCCAGCAATATTTAGATATATAGGTTAACTCACATTTACCTTCTCTGTCAGCAGCGGTGGTTATAAAATATGATCAGAACAACTGCTTAAACAGGGCGCAACAGTCAAACATTGAGCGAACACGACTTTTAAAATCATTTAATCAAAAATACATTTTCTTATAACTATTTATTCAGAAAGATAAAAATATACCAATACCAGTGTTTAATCCCATGAAAGTCAGGTAAAGGTTTTGAAAACAATTTATAAATCATAGCCCACTACAACTAACGAGGTCACTACTGATGTTTGTTTAAAATTTACTGCTGCGGATTAATCCGAATATAATTTTGTACAATTTGTACTAATAATAATCCACACTATATATATAGAGGAAATATTTGTATGTTTGTAACGAATAAACTCACAAACTACGGGACCGATTTCAAAAAATATTTCACCATATGAATGGTACATAATCTCTGATTAATATAGGCTATATTAAAATTTGGGATCTCTACTAACACTTCAATAATGTAACTCATCAATCTAAACAAAATAGTTGGCGCGGGAATCGGGTTCTACGATTTTGATGAAATTTTATGTGTTTTGAGTGGGTCCGGGGTGGTTTAGATTGAGAATTAGACCCTGTATATGCCGCTGGTATCGAGTTGTAGATATGTATTAATTTTTTCAGAGCAGGATAACGTCTGCTGAGACCGCTGGTGTACTATATTGCGGAGTTTTTTTTAAACGATTAAATAAATAGGGATAAAAACTTATTGAAAGATCGGTTAATGTAGTAAGTAGGTACTCGTTGTGTTTATTTATTAATCTGACGTCTCATGTGAACGTTTTTCTTGGGAAATTCTTCTCATTATGAAATTCTTTCAGGAACTTAAACGACGCAACCTCGTGATTATTTGAAATGAAATCAATTTTTTACATAGAAGTCATGGAATGTTTACGTTTAATTATTATATTTTAAATTTATTCTGATATGCATAGATACATAAAAATAAAGGCTCTAAAAATCCTTTTATTATTGCATAAATCTTTAGTTTTTGGTCACTTGAAGTGAGTTCCTCGAGGAAAGACAATGCCAATATGTATAAGGACAAAAACGGCTAGTTTAATTGGGTCGGAGGTAATGGCGGGGTTCACGGTGGGCAAGGTGCTCCGTGCCGCCCTCTGAGCGTTGTTTCACAATGCGAATGGCTATGTTATTGCCCGTTATGTTACAACACAACATTCCGTGGCGCTGGAAACTTTATGGAAATGTGCCTATGACCCCTTTGGCAAGGGAAACTTGGCTTTGCTTAACATTTTTCTTATTTATGATTTCATTCAATGACTACACTGTTTTGGCTAAAAGCAGTACTGGAATATGAGTTACTTTGTAACGTTCTGTAAGCGGTAAATGACGTGCACATAACTTTAGACGCCGTTTAAAGCGACATAACAAATCGATGAAAGCACACTATGTAAGGCGTAATAGGGTAAGGGGTCGTATAGGCGGCAATAAAATTTGATTACAGTTCATCATAAATCTTTTTTTTTTTTCATTATCTTGGTTGGCGTCGCATCGCGTCCCTTGAATCGTCTGAGTGGGGAGACAACGCCCAAATCCCCACATTTTGACATACATATCCACTGTATTCGTGACACAACTTGATTCAGACGATGCGACACCAGATTTATGTAGCCCGCATGTGTGCTTAGGAGATTGTATTGCTTTTACGCAATAGCAAAATCCCGTTTTGAACTTTCAGATTCAGTATTCTATTCATTTTATGTAATCCGATTTACTGTCACGAAAATGTTTTGTTTGACAGCGACACTCGTTCACATGAGCCCAAGTAATAAGCTTGTTTCATACATTTATTCACGTTCTGAGATAAATATTTAATATCGTAGGCGTGAATTCGCCAATATTTATGAGGTTTTATCATGTAAAGTTGAGTCCCAATTGTTAATATTAAGTGATCCATTTGATTTATAATTGCCTTTTGAATTCTTGGAAGCATGCAGTTAATTAAGGAGTCAGACGAATGTTAATTTGAACAATTTAGACCAATTGAGTTGTTAATTTTTGTATTAAAATATTCCATATTGAAATTGTTTTGTTTTTATTTTCCGGTTCTGAACTATATTGCACTGTACTGTGACATTAGCAAAAACTATGATGTCATCGCAGGATTGGTTTATACTTTGCAAAGCTATATAAGTATTACCGTCCAACTTAGTAATGTAGCCTTCTTAATACGTTATCTCTGGCAACTTTGATTATGAACTCGATCAGTCTAATTCTATTAATATGAAGTGTTTCATAAAAAATACATATGTGCTTAATATTTTTTTTGTAAATTTAAATATAAACCTACTTACACTCTTTCAAGTAAACTAAATTTTGTTGGCTGAAGATTAGCAAAATCTATCTCTTATAAAAAGCTAAACCAAAGATAAAAGCCATTAAGGGCATTATTTTTAACAAGGCGCTTTTTCCGTAATCTGAATATTTTATTTATATTATTCCAACGATATCAAATCTATTTAATTCTATTTCCACTGAAGACGACTGTAACGACATTATATACCTACTGTATTAGTCTTTATCTTTTTAACATTAGTTTCAATGTTTACTTACAATAATACATTTTGAATCCATAAAAGTGTTTGTATTCTCTAAACAAAAATGTATTTTAAACATGCTAAATGTACAAGAAATAAATCCATTAAATATTTCGTCCCCTTTGCTGGCGCTATAGTGGGTTGTTGCAAGGGTAAGTTTTTATGTGCACTCAGACAATATCCTATTGCTTAAGTTCCAAAAATAACGGGCCCCTTGCCTCCGTCTCTATAAAATTGTACTGTAGCTTAGAGTGACATGTGGGACTCATGACTCATCCTCTGGGAGATCCATTAGTACAATTTGCCGACTCACGCTCACTTGAGGGCGCCTCTTATATCATTTATATGCCAATACTGAACTTGTGATGTAACGATGTTTTGACCAATACATTTGTTTTGCTATGTTTAGGCTGCAAAACGTTCGGAAATATCTCATTATTTAGGTCTTTATCTAGAAGGCATCAGCGATTTCTAAGCTAAGGAATTTTTAATAGTAAGAAAAATATAAAACAAATAATTTTTAATTTATAATGATAAATACGACGGATATTATTCGACCACTCACATATATTGTAGAATAATTATAATTGGTACATAATATCACCTAATTACTTTTTATGGTTGATATGGTAATGTGGTAGATACTTAATAATAATTGTGTATGCGAAGGTTAAGTAAATTAGCTTATGTTATGGATAATGTAGAAATAATAGCTAAGGGATCGATCTCAGACATCCGAACGAATTACGTTTAGGAGTATTCTGCTTTCTAGTTAACCAGGCAAGTCAAACGATTAAATCGCAGAGGCGATAAAATATGTGTTACAAAATAAGTCGTGAAATTTATTTTTTGATCTGGTAACCCTGCTATTATTATTAGACAGTTTTGTGGATTATATTTATTTAAAAAAAAATATAAAGCACCAGCACAATATACTGGATATTGTGCTGGTGCTTTAATTAATTTAGTTATTTGTTTTAAATTACAATTACTCATTCTCAATGTTGGCTAATTTAATTACTAACATCGTTTTATAAAGTTCCTGGAAGCATTTTTCGAGCACCAGTTGACATTATAATAAGTGATTTTATCACGAAACGATCTCGCGTTCCGACGTCAACTAACATCCTAGCAACTATTACAAAGTGGAATTAATGATTCTTTGACACGCCGAATATTTGTTTTTATGCAAGTTGAAATATTTGTTTTTGAGTTAGATAAGGGCGCAATGATTAGGACGGCATGGCGTGTCTTACTTCCGGGCAGGGCGGACACTGGCGGCGGCTTAGTCAGCCGGATGAGGCAAAACATGGAAAGCATTTTAAGCGATTGTCCCAATAATCTACCAGTCCATTACGACATTTATTTCGAGCACGGCCTTATAGATCCTGCATATAAAACGGAGAGATATTGAGTCACATGATAATTCACTACGACGGCGACGTTCGATAAATGTGTCTGATAAAAGTGTTTCTGTGTGAAGAATTCTTTATAGTCACTGGACATTTTGTAGGCACTCTATTGTTCAATAGCCGTATTAAGATTGGTCTGTGACTAGAAGTTTAATAAAGACTCTTAAAAAGATTTAATAGGTTCCAGATCAGCCTAAAACTAGTAGACAATAGAAGTAAAGTAATTAGCTATAGTGCGCACCAAACTTTATGACCCGCTCAACAATAATTATAGGTCACGCAATACGTTTTTACGTTTCACTCGTCATTCATTACGGAAACATTGAATGTGCATGGATTAGTAATAGGTTTGAATATTTTTAGGGTTCGTACCCAATTTGACAAAATCAGAACTGTCCTGACATCGTCATGTCCCTTCATCCACCTGTCTTTGTACCCCTGGTCTAGAGTATGCCACCACAACAACTTTGAGTTGTGGTCTGACTTAGTGGCCAGGTTCCAGTTTAGCCTTTAAGGCCGGGAGCACATTGGCAGCACCTCTGATTTTGCTAATGTCTATACGCGACGGTAACCACTTTCCATCCCCGTTTGGCCGTCAGCCAGTCTGCTGTGCTTCAGCAATAGAAAAAATATTTCATTTATCTTAGTAACTACAGACTCCATCATGAAATCGCAAATAAAAACATGTAAGCTGAGGGTTAAATTTTTTCAGATGCTTAAAAACCATAGAGACGTTCTTTTAAAACCTTTTTTTAAGTGAATGGTTGGCGAGATATTTGCATCCAAATTTGTAAAAAGTGTGTACCCTGTAACTTTTGAAGTATGAGGTAGAAAGTTTAAAAAGAATCAAATTGATAAAACTTAAATACACCTTTCAACAAAAAATATTTTGAACAATATCAGTTGAGTACATTCTGATGTATGTACACCCTGTATTTAAATATTTCTGATTCTTTAGCCAAATAACAAATACAGTGGACGTCAGTCATTTCTACGAAACCCTTAACTATGCGTGGACCGACATGATCCACTTGACTGTTGTTTTTACACAAAATCAGGTATTACAGCTTATTTGGAGTGGTCAGAATATTCTCGATGATTTTATAAATTGATCAAAATAAATCTATGTTTTAGCCAACAGTTTAGAAATGTTAAAACACAAAAAAGATAAACCATGGATTTTCTATAAAGCCTTGAAATGGCTGTAAATACTGTTGGCATTTTGTGGTGGACCAGGAAGCCACATAATGCGGTCCTCGCGTACGTAACGAACGTTGACACTTGATATGGCTAAACTGTCATTTGAAACTCGCGAACATTAAGCTCCTTTGATGTGTTTTCTATAGGTACCTTGATGTTTTTCTTATTTCGTATGAATAGTTATTATACCATAAGCTTAAAATTTGATTCATGATTAAGCTTAAAAAACAATATAAAATTTATCTATCTACTTGATAGATCATTTATTATTGTACACAAACAAAAGAATAAACTTACAGACTAACGGTCTTATTCATAGGGAGTTAGGGTAAATTTGAACGCTTCTTTATGGTTCTTAAAGGAGCATTCAAACTTACTCTAACTCTCTATGAATAAGACAGTAAAATTATATTTCATTAAGCGCAAAGGGCGGTGTTATCGCTAAAAAGCAGTCTCCTTCAGACAACCCTAGGAACAACGATTGAATACGGCAATGATTACACGAATATACGTCGTATGGTTAAGTAATGAATGCATTTATAGGGCTCAAAAAACCAGCGTTGGGCCACCTTTTTTGCCAGGGGAAATCCGTTTGAGGACTAAGCCGCGACAAGGGCAAAACCTTGAGGGATAATTCGCGATCCGTATATGGGATTCGCCAGATCGGGGGTGGCACTAGCATGCCCAGTCAAAACTGGTGCCATGCTATTGCGCCTTTCTAGTTTGGTATTACCCCACTAAAACCCCTGGATGTTCCGTCCTGCACCTATGCCAGGGCTACGGGTAAATGGGATTCCCAACTCCGCTAGCGTTGAGCCACCTAGTCTTACACAACGCAAAGTATGACGTTTGATAGGTACCAGGCAGGTCAAATTTCGGAAAGGAATTCTGTTGTTAACTCTAATCTGTTGTATATAACCCATAACACAAGAGATAAGATTGGGATGGTGTATAAAATGTCATTACGCCAGTAATATGTATTTTTAAACAGACGAAAAGTGTTATTTAAACGTTATGAATAAAGCAAGCCAAAACCATGTTAAGTAATCATAAACATAATCGAAGACTGTTAAAGTAATATCGTTTTTTAAAATAAAACATTTAGACCGGTAATTAAAAAAATAATAATAATTCAATTAACTCTGATATAAAGCTCGAACAAAGGGAAAAAGGTTTTAAATTAAAACGACAATTACAGAAAGCAATCAGCGGAATGGGCCCTCGGAAAACTAATGTTTTTTGGGTTGAGTTGGTAAATAGCATAAATAATCAAAGTTAATGGTAAAAAAATGCAGAATAGGGAATCCCATATTTCCCCACATTGTCGTGGAGTCGATACATCATCGGGGGATCAACTACATTATAGCCCCTTCTTTTATGAATGTATGTTTAGGAATTTTAAGTATCCTATTCAATATACAAATTCTATTACTTAATTAAAATATTACGAAATCAATTATTTAAATTTGAAACACATTGTTCAAAGTATTTGAAACGATAGAAAATCAAGGTATCATACATTACGGATTTATGTAGGTGCGTATGTTATAAATGTTATTTTTCTAGAACTTCAGGAAACAGAATTTTTGAAAGCAGGTACAGTAAATGGATCTAGAATAGGCCGCCATAACAACCTTGAGTTGTGTTCCGGCATTAGTGGCTAGGTTCCAGCAGCCACACTTTAGAGAGCAGCAGCACATCGGTAGCACGAATGTCCATAGGCGACGGTAACCGCTTTCCACCACTTCTTTTACTTTATCTACAATTTATGTAATATGTATTAGACATAATAATGGTGAGTTTGTGTAAAGTTGCTGTGATCCGCACATCATAAAAATACTTCATGGTAATTGATAAATTAATGGCAATCGGTTAAATGTCAAGGCCATTAAAAACAAACATACAAACAGAAATAAAGTCACTATTATGTTTATATATACACACTTTTTCTTACAAGATAAGTTTTGGATACAATTTTAGCTAAATTGTGTTTTTAGATGATTAATGTAAAACATTTTTATCTATAATTTCTAACTTTAGATATGGCTTAAGTTGTTTAAAAAAATTGAACACCATTAAATAATGTTATTTATTCAAAAAATCCTCTGTGTAATGTATTGTTAGGATGGCAGCTCGTGGTTGGGTCCTTTTGTAAGTGAAACATACTTTTGTAGCAAAAAGGTTTAATTTGGACGTGCCGCAACAGCGGGCAAATTTACTCTCTCGATAATTTTAATTACAATACAGTGCAATAAAAATACTAAGCATAAAATTTCATGACAGTAAGATAGTGATTTTATAAGAAAAACTATGTATACATACATATGTAAAGTGGCGGAATTAAAAAGTTGGCCAGTTTTCAAATTGATTCACTTAACGTTCCGCAAGCACATGTTATCTTTAAAACTAAGTTACAGAACAGGCTGTTCCACAGAAAATATATTTAAGTAACTGTTTGACAATAAAATTACTTAAATCAAAGTTGTTTGATTTTCTATCTAAGATTTGTCTAAGAAAATGTTTAGAGATGTAAAAACTGTTTTATTGGTTTTAATTGTTATAATGAGCGTAGTGATCATATCCCATTTGTTTCTTATTGTTAATCTCAGCGTCTGTTATTGCCAACATTGCAATTTATTTTATTCTCGATTCCATCTAAACATACAAATAAATAAAATTAAGTGTCTGTTTGTAACGTTAGAAACACAGCTTCTCACTAAATGCATATATACGATACCTATAACAAAAAAATCAATTTTAGACATTTTTGTCTATCTGTATGTTTCGGCTAATATCTGAAACGGCTTGATCGATTTTGACCGGACTTAAACTGGCAGATAGCTTATGATATAGTTAGTAGTAACTAAGGCTTAACTTATCTTTTTTAGGATTCCAAGAAAAACTTCCACGCGGACAAAGTCGCGGGCACAGCTAGTATTTTACAAACGTAACATGCATTAAAATGTTCGTCTTTAAGACGACGCATATTTTAATTCCGTGAATGTAGGTACGTTATAATCAGAAACTCATTAATATATAAAAAATATATCAATGCAGAAACTAAAATTAGTGTTAAACTACTACAAATTATGTACTTAGACGCATATTCTATCTCTAGTTTATAATGTACAAATATAGTACATGATCTATTTCCCGCTGCTTTATTTTTTCATGAAGGTTGAAGGGCCCATCATAGGTCACGTTCGACGAAAACTAGTCCATCATTATTAAAAGCAATTTAAGATAGTATTCATTGTTCTGGATCGCTTAGGTTTCTATTTCATTAAGTACCAAGTGAACCCGGCCGGAACCGATAATGGGTCGAGATAAACCTGTATGGGTCCTAGACGGGTATTTATAGAAAGCTACTTTTAATCGAGTTGAACACCTTACATGACTGGCTAGCGGTTTTATAAAGTATTCTGCTGATATCATGGCTATCTTTTTCAGATCAGGATAATATCTTTATAAATTAGATAACAAAATTACTTTGGGAGAGTTTTGACTATAAACTTTTTGAAACAATCTTGCCAATATTTCTTATTCTTAAATTTCTGACTAAAGCCAAAAAACGGAATAGTGACAGCTTGTAAATTCACATTTCATCAGATGGTCGAGGTTTTGCACATAAATACAATTCTTGCTTAATAGCAATCAATAACATAGATATCATTTTTGAAAAGTAACTTGTACAACCTGCCCGTTGCAAAAAAAAAAAATTGATAACAATGCCTATATTTGTCGCAATTAAATATAATCTATCCAAATTTAATTACTTATAGAAGATAGCTATAAAAATGTTTTAATTAAATGAATTGGCCAAACGTTGGAGTGTTTGTAAACTGTATTATTATTATATATAATGTGAAATAATAGCTCTAAGATTTTCTTTATAATGTATATATTAAGGGTTTACAATCTTTTCAGGAACATAGCTTTTGCCTCGTGTTATTATAGTATCTAAAGCAAATGATTATAAATTAATGTTTCGATACTTAACCCTGATATTGTATTTATTATACAAATGCGCAATGCGAAAATCCTGCCCAGTTCTCCAGAATAATTACTATTCGTTTATCGTTGCGCAGATGTCAGATTAAGCAGCGGTTGTCCCTAATGCCTGTGCTATGTATGGGCATCTGCGCCCTTAAGATCATAGAAGGGTCCGTGCCCCACCCTAAGTTGTTTATCCAGTTATCGATCTGGCAGTCATTGCGAATCGCTCTAATTTGTTGGCTTAGGTCTTATCTTTTGCAGTATTAGTTTACTAATCAGCTTTTAATACGTTTGGCTATTTGTAGATTATACAAGTTTAATTAAAGGATTAGGTTCATGATGCCATATTAATGTATAAATATGAATGTAGATTTCCAAGAGAATATTTGTTTGTTCCTTATTTACGAACTGAATTATTTTTTATGGGATTTGGTATTCATAATAAAAGCCTGGCATGGCATATAGGTTACTTTTGTTCCAGGATGAATGCAAAAAGATCTAGTCGTTTTAAAGCATTGTAAATGATGGTCAGTCAGGTCACTCGTTAAAACAGCTTCTATTCATGGCTATGAATCATTGCAAGCTTTTCAATTAATTATTCCAGAGCAATTTCATCTTTTTTGTGTTACGAAAACAATTAGCTATTAATTTTCTTACTATTTTTTTAATTTTTACTGTAGAAGTTCCGCAGACAGGCAGACGGGCCACTTGATGGAAAGTGGTTACCATCGCCTATGGACATTTGCAACATCAGAGGTGCTGCAAACGCGCTGCTGCTCTCTTAAGGGAGACTGGAACCTGGTCATTAAGGGCGAAACACAAATCAAGGTTATTATGGCGGCATACTCTAGACCAGGGGGCTATTCAGTTGGGTAAATGTCCTACCACATGGCTGTGGGCTATTTTGCCGCCTCTTACAACAGACCGCCCGGCCGCAGGAAATTGTATTCTTTCTCCGTTCCCACACGGGTAAAACCAATACTCTTATTATATAAAAATTACTAATACTCTTATTGTAATAAGACTTTAATATTGTCTAAAACACAACCGTAACACTCTTGGGTATAAGCAGTATTTGTCTTCTTCTAAATTCGTAGAAATAAGTTCGTGTAATTTTACGTGACGACCAGATCATTCTCATCACAGTTAATAATTTTAAAATATAGCAATTTTTTTTACTCAATATACATTACATCTTGATATCTACTCTTGGGCTCTCCATATCAACCCATTAATAATACTTTAATTACGCTGTACTTATAGATGTATCCGTCCGTTGGGTATCATCATAAATAATTTTAATCATGTTGAGTACTAAGATCGTGCGCTACTTTTATTTCCCTTAATTTCCCTAGAGATTAATCACATTAATATTAATCTGAAATGTTTTATTGGTACGTTGTAAAGGTCATATGATCATAGATCGGTTACTATGTGGAAGATTTTTGTTGAAATCCGTTGAGTCGTCTTAGAGCCTGTTAGAGGCAAACTGACAAAAGTTATAAAAACAGTAATTTATGATTGGACATCGTATAAATAGTAGTTATCATTTCAATTTTGGCATTTATTTTGCAATCACTGACAGCGTGACAGCCAATTTAATTTTATTTATTGGTAGGTATATATTAAGTTAGGTTGCCTGGTAGAAATCACTCTAAGCAAAAGGCCACCTATTGTTTTGCCTACAGATATTGTAACTAATGTATTTTGTCTGATATTTTGATGAGTAATAAAGTGTTATCTACCTATTGCTACCTATAGATTATTTTGCGAGAATTGTCGCTATCTGTCGCTAAATACGCAAACACAAGAGATTACTTACATGAAAATACATTTTTGCACATTTCTGCTAATTATTTTACTGCGAACATATCTCTCGAATGTAAGTGACCTAATTAAACTGTGATAATGTTAATTATAAGATATACGGTCGTAATAATGCTCTTATTGACGGACGTGTCTGTAATACACAAAAACATAAATAAATATGCATTTATCGAGCTGCAATTGACGTCGGCGTGAGTGCATACACAGTGAATGATTCAATATGTCCACATGTTTAATGTCTCTTGTAACAATTCATTGAGGCGACATGTAATCTATTCATTTATATATTTATTGTTTACGTGCGAACTATTATTATAAATATCATTAACTAGCGCCTCGGCAGACGTGTTGCCCTTAAAAATTAAAAATTTAGAGCTTGTTTCCAGCGGCACCTACCGGGTCTAATTGTGAATCTATACCACCCCGGAACCCCACTCAAACAGACAAAAAACCATCAACCCGATTCCAGCACTAAGTATATTGTTTTGATTGATGGGTTACATTATTTGAGTTTTAGTAGGGGATCCCTAATTTTTATAAAGCCTTATATTACAGCTTATATTTTATTACAAAATTCACGTCTACGACCAAAACAGGTTCCTAATAATTTGTATTATATCCGTCAATCTAAAACAGTTACTCAGAAAAAGGAAGTACATTATTTAAAAAGATTTCATATTCGTTCATAAAAAAACACTCGTATTTTGTTAAGTTTTTCCATTAAAATTGTATCAAGTTTAATTCTAGGTATAGGAAGTTACAATATTCCGGTTTTTGAATAATACATAGCACCAACAATAATGCAGTATTTACAAATTCAATAAAAAAACAAACATTGCTAACAGCATTTTCATTTAAAATAACATTCATTTGCCTTAGTATATCTTTTATATTATCTTGTGTACATAACCTCTGTTAACATAACATCATTCTCCTATCCCAACAGATAGTAATTTACCGTGGTTCCGGTTTCATTTTCTTGGTGTGAAACTTATTTACCTTGCGACAAAGGTAAATGCCATTTCGGAGCATTTCGCTACTGTTATTTGTCAAGAAAAATTAATCGCCAGAGACACGTTTTACGCTTGTTTGAGATATTTATTTTTCCCTTTGCGGTTTTTTAGACAACTTCTGGGTGTGTCTGGTACTGGAACTTTCTTTCCGGTATAAAATCTAGGTCAGAAACATACTTCATGTTTATACCAACACAGTTTCTCATAAACAAAATACACAATTAAATATTGAAATCAAAGTAAAAATACAAAATTATATTTAATCGTATTTGTAAATCTTTCGAATTGTTGCAATCTATATTTATACAGCGGAACTATAAGTGACTAGTAAATTTCTTATTGTAAAACATATATAACCATAAAATTAGGTATGTGACTCGTATGCGAGTCACATACCATTTTTTACGGGTTCTATGTTTCTCTTCTCGATGGCCATACTGATCATTTGCAGAACGAAGGCATCAAGCTTTTCGATCACCTGAAAAATCGGCGTTTTTAAGAGCTAAACATATAATAAAGGTATATAGTGTTACAAATAAACAAAACAAGACATACATTTGTACTTCTTAGGTAGTTTTACCCATCCGTGTTGACGTCACATTATTACTAAAGCTGACAGCTGAACCCAGCTTAACCTACCCTGAGATATTCTTTTGATATTATTCCACAAAGTTCCATTTTCATTACCTTACCTTTTCTCTATTCCCATTTTATTACACCTTTCCGTTACCACACCCATAGCCTTCGCTCCGAGGATTTATGGAATTGTGCAAAGCATTGAATGTTATTTCCCTTTTCTTTTTTACCTTATGGCAAATGCAAACAAGATGTATGTAAGAAACATAGTTTTTTGTTATTTAGTTGTTAAAGGTTGTGACAATGAAATTAAATTATATATTATATATTAAATTATAAAGTAATAGAATAAAGGTAACTCATCTTCTATTGTATTCTACCTATGTATAATCCTTTAAGGCTATAGGTAGAACAGTGGGCCTAAATCACCGATTCCATGGGTAAGGATTGAAGAACGCTGGCTACGTTACCTTTCTGGAACGCCATACTGCTCCGTTGTCCGAGGTAGAAACTAGTCCTCTGATCATCCGAAGAATCAGAGTCGTTTTAATAGAAATATGTTTAGTAAGCTGCTATATGAATTATGATAAAATGTGTAGTTGTTAATACTTATACTACTTTGAGGAATGAAACTTGAAAGTCGAAATATTGGATTTATATATTGTTAATTTACTTGTCTATGTGCCTTTCAAATCATAAATGGAATTTGTTAGACATGTTAAATTTATTGTTATTGCTAGGTAATTAGTAAGTATGGTATTTATGAATTATTAGAGCTTACCACGCGGTTTCGCTTGTAATAACTTTGAATCTGTATTGAAAATTATACCGCGTTCTGAAATAAAAAATGTTCATCCTATTATCGAAAGTATAACTAATATCATGATAGTCGATTTATTGCCAAGGCCTTGAAAAATAAACATCTTAAGTCGCGGCAACATTTATTCATGAGTATGAATTAGAATTAAGTCATAGTAGCTTAGTGTTTAGGCATCTGTATCTCATTCCATTTATTGAGACTTATTTGGTCTATAATAAAAAATATATAAAACACCAAAAAACAAGGGAAAAATGACCTGTGATGTTGTATCGCTTTTTACTGGGCGATTGCAATTTCTAGTTATTGTTCTTACCAATACGACCTAAATATTGTAACCTAAAACAGCCAACAATGCTGATCGAAAAAATATCGCTTCCCAAAGAAAAGAAAACATAAAATTATACGACTACACATAGATGGTAGCGATAAAACCAGTTCATGTTTTGGCATAATCCGAGGGCTCGGGTTGTAATCGTCGTCGCATGGTATTACTTTTATTGCGTTTTGTGCCAGCCCTCTCTGCTGGTTTCTGGCCTGCATTTTAATTAGCAAAACGATACCGTAACAGGCATGGAACCTTTATAAAGTAATTTCGATAATTACTGTCATTAATCTTAATGTGGCGTGAAATACTTTATCCTGAATTATTATTAGGTATTCTTAATGGGCGGCTTTATTAACACGAATTTCATAACCCAATTTTAAAATGGGTTAGACGTGTGATCTGATCTATGAAGACTGTAAATTTTATTATCTCAAAACAAATGCCTATTATTGCTCTTGTCTTTTTTTATTTTCATAGCCATTTTGGATAAACTGAAACTTTCATGAAACCGTCGTAATATTTAAGTCTGTTTTTCACTGCAATTATTTGTATGTGGGGAATATTATTCTTACAAATTGATTTACTGAGCCTATAAGATTGAAACGCTGATAGGTGTTTTTTTAAAAATTGCGCTTCACATTAATCTAGTAGAATAGTAAAAAAAACTATACTGGTGTCTGTTATACGTTATATGAGGGATATTTTTTATAGCGATATATGCTTAAAAAGACGTTCCTTAGAAGTAACCCTCGCCGCCGCGCTATATCTTGAATTATGTCATGGAAATTTCTGAAAAAGGTCATTGTTTTGTCTCAAAAAATAGTTTTAATGACAATTAATTTGAACAAGGTCCGCGTAATTTTCAAGTTATGAGGTAATTTCGATTAAATGTTCTCAGGGCTACTAATTCAAATAGTGGATATTCCTAACTTATACAACTATTACTGTGTGTGAAACCATGCACGCTTGTTTATTATTTCTTATAATGTTCTTATGCTTAATCAATCCAACTGAATTCTATTTTATAATGAACATTTAAGCACAGGCTAAATTTGAAAAGTATTTTAGCTTGCACTTAACTGGAATAGTGAAATAGGTTTTCAGGAAGCCAGTCAAAGCGGCGTAGGAAATTAAAAATTCAGTTGCTCTTAATTCTAGTCAAACTGTAGGACTTTGGACACTCATATATACGAGGTAAAATAAAAACTTCGTATGAGAACTTAGAGTTTATTTAATATTTAACAGAGATCACAGTTCTATAATATTAACATCTCACAAGCAATACATTTCAGACCAATAAATTCAATTGACTTTATGTAAAAGGTCTTATATATATGTAAAAAAATTAAGTTTACGCTTGGTTACATATATGTAGGCATGCGTAAATATATGTGTGTGTAAGTGTAAGCAAATATCTTACAGACCCATAGTTCCTTCTTTCATGAACCAAGACAGAGGTAAAATTGTTTAATAATAAAAAAGGTCTTATCTAATTATACCTAAAAATATATTAAAAATAACCAAAATGATCTAATATTAATATAATTCATATTAGTTCATTTTTGTTATAATTAGGCCGGTAAAGTTGTTCAGTTCCGAAATCTGGGCTACTAAAGTGATAGACCTAAAGCGTCACTCGGCTGAGATAAGAACATCGGAATCTTGAATGTTGTTACAAGAATGAGTACAGTGAGACACATGTAAAAGTTAAAGATAACAATCATATCACAAAATGAAAAATGAAAGACCGATGGATAGATAATAGCAAAGGTAGGCCAAAATGAGATGGGTATATAGTATAAAAGATGACCTGATGCTTTGTGGTGTAGAGGATGTCCGCCATAATAAGAATAATTGGAAAAAGAAAAAAATATAGGGACAAAAATAAAGTTTTACATCATGTAGGGTCAATTCGACCAAGGAAGAGTAAATTATAAACTAAGAATAAATAGTGATTAACTCTCTTGGCGTTAATATTATATCAAGAAATTAGATTCTCGTTAACTGCGAGGAAGGAAGTATTATATCATGAATTTGAGTCGGTTGATCATTTCGTTCTTTATCCATTCATTGAAAATAGAGTAACAATACGGAGTATTATTTATTTCTAGAATTTCACGCAAAAAGCAATCGAAATTATCTAATACAAATAGTAAAATTATTGCAGTAATACTGGTGTAACTCTGTGTTTGGTCGAATCAGCGCTCTTCGTACCTTCCTCTGATTCCTCCGCATTCCCTTGCTTTTATAGAACGACCGCAATGCAATTTTAAGACCTTTTATCTTTTCGAAGCTGTTTCAGAGTTCTATTCAGCTACATTTTATGGTATAAATTTTCATTCCTTTTTCGAATTTTTTCACACATAAATGTTTAAACTATTTTTTAACTTTTTAATGATTGAACACTTTAGATGATGTTATAAAGTTCTAGTTGGATGAGTATTTGTCGGAAACTTAAATACTAAGATAAAGTTTTATATTAATTTAATAATGTATTCATTGATTGTTTAAATAATGTAATAATGGCCAGACACCATTACAATCGCCTGTATTGTACCGAAAGGACAAACTGTCGTTCCAACAAAAAACTCGAACAACTCTGTAATTTTGTGATTGTGACAGTTTATACAATAAATGTTTATTCTATTCTATTCTAAAACAAAATTGTGATTTTATTTAAAAAAATCGCATTTTCATAAAGAAATGAATTAAAGTTTCTTAGAACATTTGGATTAGTGAAACAAATAATCATACATGACTTGTAACGGTCATCAACTTATAATAATGATTGGATAGAGAGAACCTGAAAGTCTTTCAATCCATGCTTGTCTATTTTAAAGAATCAGTAAACACATTTCTTTTCTAATCTCTCCATAGGCCGCTTAGCAGACGATTAGAGCTTATTATAACACAAGTGCTAATAACGACTGTTGTGATGTCGGTTGGGCGAACAATTAAAATCTCTTTGATGTCATTACGAGTCGTCAGCTGGTGGGATGTCTAGTAATGCGGACGTCAATAAAGAGAGTCATTCGCGAGATTTACAACTCCACCGAAGTTAACGATCCGCCCACCATTCAAGTCAACACAAGTATTACCGAACAAAAATGAAATTTCAACATTCAAAACACAGTTGAGTTTTAAAGCCTTGAAAAGGCGATGCTCGAAAAGTTCTTTAAAAGTTATTAGCCTTTGTTGACTGAACGACTTAGCCACATGTTAAAGTGACGTGAAAAATAATGGCCGAATGCATTCGCAGTGTGAAGTCTGTAGCTTTAAAACTTTGGTCATAATTTTCTAAAAACCGCCTTAACTTACTAGAAGTTGCGTAAACACCGTAAGTTATGCATTTTAAAAGCCTTTGATAATAATTTCTTGAGAAACGACTACAGAGGGTATTTTACTAACGGATATTGATGACTTATGTTAACTTTAATATCGCGTGGTAACGTATACGCCGAAGTTTTATTGTTAGATAGAACTTATGCTGGGGGATTTAAGTAATATTGGAGTTCCGGAACAGTAACGTTTGGGCATACTTATCACGATACAGCCGACAGTAGAGATACCTACTGTAATTGTTATCTCGAATACTCCGTTACAGACTTCATACGAATTCTAATAGTTATCTTAGCTACTAAATTAATGTAAGATTTAACATTTTGTATGTTTATTTTTAGGATTGAGATAACCATAATGAGGAACCTATATGGTCTGATACTAAGGCTATAGATATTCGATAAAAGGACGGTGTGCCCTACAAAAATATCAAGTGATCAAATATGTGAAAATATATTTTTTAATGTTGCAAACGGGCCCCAGAATTGATATTTAAAATCTGTGTTATATCATCCTACACGATACCTCATGCGAAAGGTCTTTTTAGCTATTTTCAAAATTATTTTTTATCTATTTTCCAAATTGCCCCTTAGGTTTTCCGAAGTTTATCTGCTGAAAAATGTGAAAAAATTGCCTTCTTAATTTTATTTATAAGTTTTTTAAAGGAATTACGCGACAATTCACCTACATTCAAATTATTGCCAAAAACATCTAAAACCAAAATTAAAACTTTAAAAGAAATTACTTCGCAAAGTAACTCTGTTCGTCATATTTCATTTGAATAAAATTTGCCATGGAGAAAATCCGTGGCTCTGAGAACTACATAGGTCTCAAAAAACAATTAGAATGGAACGAAATAGGGTATGAAAATTTATATCCAAATCCTTAATTTAAGATGTGTAAATTCATATTAAGATTTTAGAGATAAATAAAAAGTAGGTGTTTCAGCGATTCTGAAGAAGGCAAATAAGGCATAGCAATTTGTCTATAATATAGTTGCAGTTAGCAGTTAATTAAAAATGAAAGCGGAATATAACCGTGACAATTTATTAAATCAATAAATTGTTTCGACCTTCCACATGTCCCTGCCCCTGACAGAAGCTTAAACCAAGGTTATATCATGACATCAGCGTTATTAGTTTTAAATGGGAAGTTATTCAATAGGTCTGAAGTCGACGTTAATCCAAAGGATTTAACCATTCGGCTGTTATTTGTAATACGTATAAAGGCATGTCGAATTGCAATACGACTGAGGTGTAAGGCGTTCGTGCTTTAACATTAAACAGTTTCTTTTGTTACCATCATGGTGCGCACGAAAATCCGCTTTACAGTGCATGGACTGACGTTTTGTATACCAAATAATAAACATACAAAAAATAAATATTGTTTCTAGCAGTTTTAAATCGAAGAACGTGTGAAATACGTTTGCAATAAGACATTTGTTTCTATTGGATCTATAGAAATGGCAGTAAATTCTTATGACCACATTTTCTTTTATATCGTTAGGGGAATGCATTTGCGCATCCCTTCTGACATCGAGGGTGGTAAAGGAGGAGTATATGGAGCCACTGGAGGCCGTCTCTGCACCCATTTTTCCTGCGAGAGAAGTTGTAGATGCGGGTCACCAGACTATCCACTAGACCTCCTAGCGTCAAGTGACGCGCTGCGATATCTAACGATAGGCAGATACCCTAAGGGTTCATATCGAGATTGTTATGACCCCTCGAAGAATGCCTACAACAAGGGTGACAATCAAATTCTACCTCACTTATGAGTTGAACAATAAAAAACAATAGGTATATAGGAAGTTATTGCACAGGATGTCGAATGACCTTCGACAGCCGTAGAGACGCAGCAGCGGTATTGATCATTAGCCGGCATTGGTTCGACAGATATACATTCAACGGAATATGACTATAAGGGTTCCAACTTTAAGTATTGGAATCCTAAAAATTGGTTCCATATCGCTGACAGTGGAAAGCGATCCTAAAATGCTTGTGGTATTGCTGTTTAGTTGATACTATTTCCATAAAACTTATAACCAAGAATTAGTTAAATATTAATAAATAAGATGAAAATATTTATTTAGATAATGTGCGGATATGTCGAGAAAAAAATATCGTGTAAACAAATGCAATAACGACTTGCGCATGCTGCGTAGTATTTATTTTAAACACAAATATCCGTTTTGGTGAGAATAAAAATGAGCAAGCTGTTGCTGGACCAATATAAAACTGCAATGAACAACAAACATCCGGAACACAAAGGCGTTTCACAGCAAAAATAAAAAAGGAGAAAACACTCGCTGTTTACATACTTAAAGTCGTTGCAATAAAATTATGCCTGTTGCGGCATAAGATATAGCGAAAAATACTCATGAGATTCTCGGAGCCGGTTTTGATGAAAACTGAAGCGGTCTCATTAGGTTTTTGAAAAATTAATTAGCCTAGTCAGGAATCGCATCGGCTGTTTTTGAAAAATAAGTATTATTACACCAGTATTGTATTGGTATATTTTTATACAACAAAGTTAACAAAATTTTACGAATTTATGATTTTACATACCAAGAGTTAAGTTACAATGGGGATTGTTCACTTTTTTTCAATCTGGCTATTTGAAAAACCATTTCGTGGAATAGTGTCCCTAATCATTTCTGTCTAGTTAAAATTCCAAAAAACGTACGATCTTCTTGTATTTTGTAAGAAATGTGTTTGACCTTTATTTGACCTTACTAAATCCAATCAGGTGGGCCGTCTGCCTGTTTGCCTGCTTTAGGTGTAAAGAAATCTAGCTGTACATTATTTGATTTAACTTATGTAACATGGATTTTCCCTAAAGACCACTTTAAAAAATTTAACGATAACTATAGAAAATAATAATGGTTGAACACGAAAAATTATAAGCCTAGCGACAAAATACACTAAAATGATCACGATGCGTAATGAGTAATGACAGTGATATTCAAATAAGTAGCAAAGATTACTATGATTAGATATAGATAAAACTTGCTTTTATTATTTTTGTTTTCTAGGCAAAGAAATCAATGTAAACTTGTGCCTTATGACGTCATCGGAGAAATAACTTTAAAATCGAATTATAAAAAACTAACGCTTTAAATACAAAAATATTCAAATTAGTATCTTAAAATACCCTATTTTACGTAATAAAAATATAAAATCAGAGAGTAATTTTTTGTGGACAATCCCCATTAAGTAATCGGCTTTTAACTCTTGACTATGATGCGATAGAACAATAATTGTTAAAACTAAATATATAACCCAATTGTCATTGTTATCTTTTTTATACATACTAATTCACAATATCACAAGTCCCACATAACACGCACGCACAAATACACACACACACACACACACACACACCACACACGCACGCACGCACTCACGCACGCGCGCACCCACACACACACACACACACATACATACATACATATTTCTTTTTTTTCTTTTAAATGATGATGGTGTAACTATAATAAATAATGCACTATCAGAATTGTACCATTAGGAAGGAGGTCCCCGGGATATAGGTCGACCTAGTCTGGGGACAAATGAGTTTCAAAAATTGTATTGACAATGATTTTTGATTTGATTTTTTTTTACCAACTAATAGCTTGTAAGGATTAATTTCTGTGAAGGAATGTTAAACGTAAAACTAAGATGTATGGAAATTTAAAAAAAACTATTATTTTCCTTATATTAATTTCTAGAAATTAAATTATTGAACACAATTATGTCACGTGTTATTTCAAAGGTTCGTAGATTGTGTTTGTACGCTATCACCTCTGCTGCACTGCACGTACGCTGCAGTCGTGGAATAGGTTGCAATTTACCGTTTGCCACTTGGCACTGTACGCCAAAAATAAATAGAAGCCGTGATTGGGGTTTCTGAATTGTATTATTACCTACCAAATGCAAACGTCGTAAACTTCTGACCTCGATTGGTTGGAAAAAGGTACATTGTAATTTAATTAAAACTATGTTTTAACAGTTTTAAGCACGACATTTTAATCAATGTTTATTTCGACGTTGCGGCCACTTCTCAGTAGCCGTGATCACGAACGACAAAATGATTATGTGTACAAGTCGCGTTAACTAGAAAATACTACATTGCAAATTGTTAAAGTTACTATTTATTGTTAGTGTAGACCCGGAGATTTTTAGCGATAGAGACTTATAATGATATTTTTGTATAATAAAGAGCAATTTATTGCATTTTGAAAATTACAGCTATTCCGGTTTATTTTCATTTCAGATAATATTCGCACGAGACTTAACCGCTAAATAGCATAATCGATTTTATTAATTATAATGAACTTCGCGCTTGGATGAATGCTAAAATTGTTAGACATAAAATACCGAGTAATTGTTAAGCTAGTTTCACTTTATCTCTATGGTTCGGTTGAAGCTATTATTAAACATATACCAACTATTATTATTTAATATATCGATTATAAAAATAATAAATAATTTATGTTCACAATTAAATGATGTTTTTAATTAGTATATTATCAGATGAATGCATATATAACTCATATAATGTACTAGAAGTGTCCGCGACTTCGTCCGATTGAATATTACTTTCGCGGAAGCCTAATTTTAAAAGTAGCTTAAGTAATAACATCCTTATAAAATCAGCTATCTGCCGGTGAAAGTCCGGTCATTAGCCAGATCATCGAGATTGACAGACACAACCATTCTAAAAATGCCAGGTGGTAGGGCATTTGCCCGACTGGTTTGATGATTTGTGTTCCGGCACTAGTTCCATCTTCCTTAAGAGAGTAGCAGCGCATTTGTAGCACTTTTGGTGTTGCAAATGTCATAGGCGACGATAACCGCTTTCCATCAAGTGGGCCGTCTGCCTGTCTGCTGACCTCCTGCAATAAAAAAAAGTTGCAGTTTTCGGAATCTCCTGGTCCGAATTATGCCCCATGATTTTTTCCACATTTTTATTTTGACATTACAAACATTTTATTTATCTGGATAGATAAATTATTCATTTTCTAAACCGTTTTTATTATTGTAGTAGGTATATAGTGATAGTGAAAAATAAAAAATAGCTCATAAGTGATGTTTAAGGACACGCGAACATGTGAATACGCCCTAATAGACAGTGACTAAGTAGAATGCCAAAGGACATTCTTAAATATAATTTATTTTGTAGAATATTAGGTCAAAATGAAATTATTATTTATTAATCTCTCTACGCTAGATTGCAATATTTAGCAAATAATGATATTGATTTTACTACATTAAATAATATTTTTTTAAGTTAGTCCGTAATTATATCCTAGCAGGAACGGAAAAGAATACAATGTCCTGCGGCCGGGCGGATTGTCGTCAGAGACGACAAAACAACCCACAGCCAGAGGGTAGGGTATTTGCTCGTCTGGATGAGTAACACCCTGGTGGAGATTATGCCGCCAGAACAACCTTGAGTTGTGTTCCGGCATTTGTGCCAGACTCCAGTCTCCCTTTAGAGAGCAGTAGCGCATCTGCTGCAACTTTGGTGTTGTAAATTGTCTATGGGCGACGATAACCGCTTTTCGTTAGGTGGGACGCCTGACTGCCTGCTGACCTTATGCAATTGAGAAAATATATAGTAACGGTTAAAATCGAGATATCTCTAAACAGCTCTTTAATCGAGGATGTACTTCTTTTTTGGTTTCGTATTTTCCTAACTGTGCTAATTAAAAATACCTATTGTATATTCCCATCATTTGAAGTTCTAAGTTTAAGTCTAAAGAACAATTTTCCATTTGTAAGCTTAAAATCGAAGAAACTAGAATCCATTCGTGTTACAATAACAAGTCTGGAAAACAAAAAGTGACGGCTATTGGATTGGGAGCAAATATTGTGGCTTAAGAGGTTCACAGGAAAAATTGCTTATTTTCTTACAGAAAAAGTTATTTGTCAATGTAATAGAATTTTATGGATTTATATTACGTATACTTTATCTTACAGAGCTTATTACTTTTTTCGTTGACATATGTATATTATGTAAGTACTGGATCTGACTGTGACTTTTTCGCTTAGTTTAGATCTCTGACGCATGGATTTCTTAATCTCTCATCTTGTAACAAACAAGATTGTCTGATGTTTTTATTACAGGGCGCGCCTATGGAATTTGTTTTCTTTATCTGTAGTCTTTAAAATTGTTTAATATGAGGAGGAAAATTGTTAAAAAAAATTACAACTTCTAAAATAATTTCAACGAAAGTTTACTTGAAAAGTAATCGATTTTTTTAAATGAGTATTTTTTTTCAAAGAATTTTTATGTGTCCATAGCCAATGACGAATACAGTCAACAATTGTTAGTGTACTGTAGGACAACCTTTTTATGCCTTTATTTTTCTATAAATTTTTACATTTTATTGACACTGTCATTCCTATATTAGCTACTCGAAATTATTTTATTGAATAATACTAGAAAACCAGAAATTAAATAATTCAACTTGATATAAAGCCTATCTTCCTTCCCCATTGCGCCAATCCGCCACATTACCTCTACGAAACTCTTCGTCTATGGCGGCCTGCTGAACACTTATCTATTTTTGGTTTATAACTTATTTCCGCCTCAATGAACTTTCATTTAGTTATTACAAGTATTTTATTATCATAAATTAAACTGCAGGTAAATGGAAATAAAATATCTAACTGAATGATTTATTACTCCGTAATTATTGCTTAAGATTCATTTACCTGTCATGTAGAATATCACAGATTCAATAAATACGAAAAAAGTTTCCATATCTATATCAGCCCATTTATTTTACATTCATAAATATATTCTTTAAAGAAAGGATGTCAAAAACATTACAGGAGATAGGTATATCACGTGAGACTCGTTTGTCTAACGAAGCTGTTTTGTGGCACAATGCGGTGCCGCGACGTCTAGCCATTCAGTGACGCCGGCGAGACGCGTGGGACGGGGGAAAACTGAGGGTAGTCGTAAAATAGTAGCATCCACAACTTCATCGCTACCATTGTCTACGGTGTTGAGCATGGGATTTTACCTTTCATTTTGTACATATGAGTACCTCTATCTACTCATCTTCCTTATGAGAGTTATTACCGATTGCATCGCCAGTATTACGTGTAGCCATATTAAAACTATTTTCTTCAGTGTTCTGTGACTTTGTTCCACTCTTAGGTGAATAAAAGAATAGACAGGGCCTACTCGAACAAAAGCGTCAAATAAAATGAAGCATTTTTTAAAATAAAAAAATAAAAGTTTTATGAGCAAATTCATGTAGTATTTACGTGGTTTGCGTCTGTGTCGTTATGGGAATATATCCACTGCAAACTATTCCACCTCTATCTGTACTAATTCGATTATTTGTACAGTTCTTGTAACGTACTGCGGTGTGTTTACCTTCCCATGCCTAAATCGGGTTGCTTTAATCGCCTCTTTGAGAGTTCGACTCCGTCTTTCTATGACGGATAAAAGGTGTCACTATACATAAATTATTGTTATATTATATTAATATCTAATCTAATTTATATTCTAGCTTTCATATTCTAAAGTCATTTGCCATTAAAACGCATTTCTCTAGCAACCATAAGGTTTTTACACGCTCTCTAAGCCTTACACAGATTTTATTTGCGCACAGAACTTTTTAATAGCTACAGTCATTAACTGCAAACGTCCATAAAACTCATTTTATGCTATGCGTACTACTTTATACGTACTTAGATCTATCTATCGGTTGTTTTGTTGCCTGTAATAAAACGAATGGAATCACGCATTATCTTATTACATTTTTAATAAATAATCACATCCAGTATGTGATTATGATTTACTCATAATCTTTTTTTACCTTAATGAGCTTATAACCCTCTTATAACTATTTTGAAAAACGGTGTAATATTTATTGGTAGTTTTTAATGCTAACATATTTAAGGCGACCGAGTTGGCCGGGGCCCGCCTGGGTGCCCTAAGTATCACCGACATGATAGAATTAGAGCTGACAAACGAACGATAGATGGCCTTATCGTTTAAGGCAATCTCTTCCAGGCAACGTAACTGCCGATGTAGGTGGTATACAGTATCAAAAAGAACTCAATACACATACGTAGTTAAATTAGAAATTAAATACTATGTTAATTATGACGTCATACATTTGATGAGTGAAATTTGTAATGTAAGCTCTTAAACGCCCACTCTTTTTCATTTAAATTGGTTTAGTATTTATTGTTAAATATATCGTATACCCAATTAGTTAAGTAAGTTAAGATAACCCCGCGTTTAGATGGCTTCATTAGTATTCTGCTAGGATCGTAGTTAGAGGAGTTACGTATTTGTCTTTAAAAAGTTTTATAAATCTTTAAATTGTGTAATTTAATTTGATTAGATTAAAATAATCATTTAATTATAACCTACTAACCTAACACTCAAGGTGTAGAACAAGCTGTCTGTGGCTGAAAAAAGGTCCTAAGAACGATCCTGGGTCCGACACGGGGAAGCGGTGGCAACTGGCGGATCCGAAAATAACCCAAAATCGAAGAGCTGATTGGCTGAGCCCAAACAATAGGCGTGAGCAAGGCACATCTTTATTAAATAGCCCCCCCACAGGATAGACTAGGCGTGTTGCTGGGAAGTTTCTTTCGCCGTTTCTTCTCTCCCAGCCATAACACGTTGCGAAACGGCAGTAAGATAGTAGGCCGCCTCGAACCGCCGATCCTGGTCCGCCGGGATCCTTCCCCTCGGGCTTTATATTACCCGTCGCCCGTTCTCAATTAGTTCATTGTGTCGCCCTATGGCGGACATCATCAGATTCAACCCCCTCTCATGGCAACAGTCCTGCCGAGGTAAAACTCCCTAGGGAGCTCCCTCAGGCAAGGTGCCCCCGGGCTCGAGCGCCTTCGCAAGGCGAAGCGCTCGCCCCAAAAACCCCGGTAAAGTTGTGAGGTCTTCGGACCAACAACATAAAGTCAAGTCAAATAAAAAAAAAAAACTAAAATTTTCATTTAAAGTCGTCGAGTCGCTTTAATTAAATTAGTTTAAAATATAGCTAAACAGTTAAAAGCACATGCCAAATTATTCTGCGAGCCCAATGAATATTTTTCTACATAAAAAGCTCAAGTAATTGCCTAAAAACTATAACGAATCAAAACATAAATATATATTACATACATCTACAATGGAGGTAAGTCTAATTATCTTAACCAAAGTGTTGGGTACTTTTAATAAATGTCTTGCAGTTATTAAAACTAAGATCTGTACAGTTAATAAATCGTTAAGTTCACAACATCTCTTGGCAACTTCGCAGCCTCTAGTGTCGAGTTTAAGATGGCTAGCTAAGAGAAACTTCCGGCACTATTTTCTTTTGACTTCAGCTTTGATTAGATTATGAAACTTGGTTGGTTTACAAGTTTTATAAAATGTCGATTGATGCGCGGTTTCAATATAGCAAAAACGATTCGTTTTTGATACCGACGGTTAGAATTTTAACGCCTGGTAACTCTACTGACGTTTCTATAATGAACTGTCCGTAGCTAGTTACACATGAAAGTACCAACTACCGAAGGGAGGGATTTTCTAACCGATCGGTAGATTTTTTGTATGGAAACGACAGATGAAGTGTTTCTATATTATACCACTAGTTGTCAGTACCAGTATTCGTAGGAATTTTGTTACCACCCGATTTCGGCCGGTTGCCGGTTTATTTGTTGTTAACCATTCGTGAATATTAAAATAAATACGTATAAATATTATTAAAATGTTTGTAGATTGTGATAGTGCACTCAAATACATAACTAGATTTTTATGCAATAGCAAGATTTCCTCGAATCCTTGGAACAATTGATGGCACTCGTATTAGAATTCAATCACCATGTAAGTCCCATAACTTTACTAGCCATATTATAAACATACTTAACCTTGTTCCTACAATATAAAATTGTGTTACTTTTATTTCAGGTTCTCAGATAGGAGAAGAATTCAGAAATAGGAAAGGATATTTTTCCTTAAATATCCAGACAGTGTGTAATGCAAATGTGCAGTTCATTAATGTTGTAGCTCGCTGGCCAGGATCTGCGCATGATGCCACCATATTTAATAATTCAGAACTGAGAGGTAATAAATAACATATATACTTACAATCTAGATAGATAGATAAACACAAGCATAGATAAATGGAAATAGAAAAATTCAGAGATAGTGCAATGGTAGGGATTGACATATTTATAATAATGTATTGATTTTTTTAGCGCAATGTGAAAGTGGTATATTTGGAAACAAATGGCTGCTGTGAGATAGTGTATACCCTTTAAAGCCATACCTTTTAACACCATTATTAAATCCTAGGACTCGAGAACATCTATACAATGAAGCTCACATTAGAACCAGAAATGCCATACAAAGGTATACATTAACACATAAGTTGTTATAAATACCATAATATATTTAATTTCAGTAGATTTTATTCTAACTCAGTTCTACTGGAGAATATATTTTGGAGGGTCATACATAAGCTAAAAGTTTAGTTCCTACTCTATTGTACACCACTTTTTAGCACTTTTTAGTTTTTAGTGTTTTGAGAAAAGAAACTCACTATCACCATAGTCTAGCTAAAAATTAGTTTATCCTATATGTCTGTTTTAGGTCTTTCAACATATAAGTATGAAATAATATTTATTTTCCACAATGCATTGCAGTTTAGCCTATCAGTGCATATCACAGTAAAGACAAATCATACTGAAAATTCACAATGCAACATATCTCTATAAATCCTAATGTTATTCATTGACAAAATGTTTCACAAAAAATAGGGTCAAAAGCTGAAGCTACCATGTGATTGCAGTTCTGTTATAGAAATATTCTTCAGTAGTATATATGTAGTATCCCTAAATATTTTCAAATTTGTTAAACAGTTGATGTAACATTTCATTTGAAATCTTATTAAAGAAATGTATACGGGTAGTATAGAAAAGGACTACAATTTTTGTATTCTAAAGTTGGCAGTACTATATAGCTAGTATTGAGATTGTAAACATCCTTGTTGACATATTTTTGAGGCATATTAAAGGGTTTTAAGGACAATAACCATCATTTAAAATTTATTTGTTATAGATGTTTTGGAGTTTGGAAGTAGAGATTTCCAGTTGTGGCATTAACATTGCGCCTCAGTCTGTTAAGAGAACATACAGTGGTTATTGCTACCGCTATATTGAATAACAGATGTAGGTTAAATAATTTGGATGACATTGCCTTAGAGGTAGAAGTGGCACAATCAGACATGGAGAATGCAATGCCTGCATCTAATAATAATGAGATAGGTGTTAATATGGAACAGAACATGTTAATAGCGAAATATTTTAGTCAGTAAGTGTTGAAAGATATTGCAAAAGCAGAATGTTAATAATGGTTTACATAAACTTATATTCATTATTTGCAGGTTGGAGTAATAATATAAAAAAACTGCTTTATTTCTCAAATATTAATTAAGAACTAAATCCAAGTATTTGCTTCTCACAATTTTATCAGATGGAGCCCAAATATGATACAAGCCTGGAAGAGATTGCTTTTAATGATAAGGCCACCTTTTGTTTTTCTGTAAAATTATTGTAATTATTTATTTGGTGAACAATAGTGTTTACTATTCTATTCTCAGATTGTACATATTAAATATAATTAAAACACATATTAAACAATTTATTTTATTTATCCCAATAACAATATAAAAGTTTAGAATACATTTTACATAAAGAGATCTAACTAACACAAAATTGAACTGCTTTGCAGATAATTCAAAAGGTAGAAACATAGTCATTTGCAATGTGATTTCTGTTTAAAATCAAAGCTTTATTAAATTAAAAACAAATTCATTCATAGACAAATATGAACAGTTAGAAATACAATATACAGATACATACACACAATATAAAACTATAGAATAAATTATACACAAATGGTTTTATTAATATAAAGTTAGAAAACCTGAAAGAGATTTACAAACTAATTCAAATTGACACTTCTTTGCAGACAAAAAGCCAACAATTGCAAATATAACCATCTTCGAAGTAGTTGTTTGTCTCCATATATTCAATATAGGTACTCTTTGGTTGTTTGTTTGCTACTATAAATCTTCATTTCATAAAACCTCATTACATCAAAACATAGTATTTAAAATCACTCGTGTCACTCGCCTTATATACGTCTAAACATTAACACAATAATTGCTATATAAAATCTAAAAATACATATAAAGCCCGTAAAAACATAAAATATATATCTAAAATCTCAAAAGAGTTTAAATAAAGTATATCAACAAAACATTGTTGTTGAAAATCGAAACAATAATTATTTAAAAAGTTCGTATGATATGTCATGAATGCGTTCTGTTCATGCAATATTCACACATAAGATGGTTCTGTATTTGTAAGCATTTTAAAGCAGATTAATTGAAAGATTGATTTTTAATGACAATCGTATATCAGAAAAGATTCGTCTTTTGAAAATGTATTTATTTTGTAGTTATACCTCAACTCATTGAATTACGTTGCATGTACTACTATTGCAACGACGTTGCGTTAACAAAACGCTTGGGAGGGAATTAGTTACTGATAACCGACAGTATTACTAATTGTCAATGAGCTTGTGAAACGCTCGTATAGCCCTCTCAACCATCGGTTATTGGTAGCATCAAAGTCAATCAGTTACTATTACAGACAACTGTCGGTAAAATATAGAAACCGGGAATGAGAAACGTAGTAGTAGCAGTAGTAGAGTACGTAGTACGAGTTCAAAATGATATGATAAGGTTGTTCCAGCACGTAGTGAGAATGGAAGAAATTAAAATCACAAAAAAAATATGATAGCACTATGAATGGTAGTTGGGGTGCCGATAGACAGTGAAATACTTACAATGTTCAAATAGCAGACGTTTTAATGGGGAAAAAAATGTATGGAAGTAAATGAAACGAAAGGTGTGTGTGTATCAGGATCATCGCAAGTGGAGATTCATCGTTTCTGCCCCCCTCATAGGAAATAGACTTGATAATGTGTATGTAAATTTTATCAATGTCAATTTTGAAATAAACAAAATGAGAGACATTACTAGACAAGTCTCTTAAATACAATGAGTAATTTGTAAACATAAACGTCTTGAACACGAATGTGTACATTGTTTTTCTTTCTCGTAATTAACATAATTCAGAAAGTTAATTACAAAGTTGTAATTAATTTAGAACAAAACTATTGAAAGATTTTGTTTTTTGCTTTGTAATAAATGCAGGTTCCAAGATTGTGGTAGCTTAGATAATGCAATCGAGTTCAAATGTCGTGGGTTTGAATCTTAGCCGGGAAGCATAGCATACATTTCTTAGGGAGTTTTTTGACATAATGTGTTTGTAATTATGACATAGTATTACAATTACCACGTGATAACGATGAGGCAAAATATCGTGATGAAGCCTGCCAAGCCGCCTTGGACAGCCCAGGTAGACGTTTATGGGCTGTTATTACTACCATTTTAATTATATTTGGAATTAGTGGTCTGTATATTTAAATAAATAATAATAATTGAGCACGTAAAGTTTGTTACCCTCGTATTAAAAGCGTATTAATCCGTTCAGTTTGGACGAACACATCGCCTTTTAATGAATCAATATAGCGTGTAACCGTAATTAATGAGAACGGTTGAACGCCTGCTCGATCAATCGAAGCCGATTCTTCATGGAACCAGAGGCAACGGAAATCGGAAGTAAGATTTCCAGATGGCTGTTAACGATGGGACTAACACTTTTATTTTGCTCTTATTAAATTAACTACCCTCACATGTTCTTAATTATGTTATTGAGTAAAATTTACGAATAAGTGTTGAATACGTGTTGAAAAATGCAATTTTATATTATATATTTATGACGTACTCGTCGACAGCGAACCCTGTCAAGTCCGAGTCCTGTACGAGCGCAGGTGGCTAGCGAAACCAAATTTGGGGTAGGCAGAGTCTCAGGAAGAATCTCTTCATAGATAATTATTATGTACACGTTTACCTGAGCTTTCTCCAAATATCTTAAGTTTGATCCAAGTACGTCGCGGTCCACGGGTACTGACTTTACCAGGCTTTTTGCGGACATAGACATGTCTTGTAATTCGACATTCATTCATTGTCTACTTACATGCTGAAACCACCCTAACATATTAATTTTATATTATTACTCAAGTATTATTTAAAACAGGAATTTTCCAGCACCCCATGGAAACATATGATCATTTCCGTATTCACAAGATGTCTACAACTGATTTGAGATCATATTTTTGACAGCTTCTATGGTTGAGTCGACGAAGCCATTGCCCGCCTAACTCACTGGCATTATACATTTCGCCACTCTTTTCGATATTTACTAGATGTCTAGGACCAGCCGAATAATACATACATAACTCACTTACTTAGCTTAGGGATATACAAACAATGTGCCTGTGTTTTCCTATTTTATTTTCTGTATTGAAATGTTTATTTTCCACAAATAATTTTACATGAGTATGTGATGGGAACAACATTTTATCACAAACATTTATCATATATAACCGTACAAAAACGCATTTTACACTACTACTATGTGTTGAAGATCATTTGATAACGTCCAGTGTAATGAACAACACGGTACTTTTGTGCTATTATGCTTCAGGCTATATTTTATAGCGTATCCGCTCTTTTGTAGTTTTAATGACGGAAATTTATAGTTATTTTTAAACACACCATTCAGTCTTTAGTCAAATATTTATGATACCTGAAGCTTTTGATAAATACAGGTATTCCATTACAAACTTTATGTATATGTTTCTTACATTTATGTTTGTATTATACAATAGAAAATATTATTATAGGAATTGATTTTATAATTAGTTAAAAGTGTAATTATAAAATCAATTCCTATAATAATATTGTTTATCAATTAAATTATGTAGGCAACAATTATCTATCAATGGCAATCTACCCAGTTGGCAGCATTACTACGATAAAACTTCTGGACTTTTATGGGTAAAAATTGGTAGGAAGGTATTTTATTATATTCTAGCTTTTCGATGCCAAAACGTAAAGTCTCGAACAACGACGCAGGGTTTCCAGCTTATCGGTTTTCTATCGGATTCACTTTGGAGAGGGTGCAGCTGAACTCTTAGATCTGATCCCGCTATCTCCCTTCAATCATCAGACCGGCATGCGGAATCAATACATGGTGGATATTCCACCTATAAGAACGAAGTGCTTTGCATCTAGCTTCATCATAGGCAGCGCAAAAGAGTGGAACTTATTGCCGGAGTCTGTCTTTCCCGATACTTATAACCTGGGTGTCTTCAAGTCCCGTGTGAATAGGTACCTACTAGGTAAGCGTGCTCCATGCTAGACCAAATCTTCGCTCCACATAGGGCAAGATTGGGGTCAAACGCGAACCCATACTAGAAGAAAAAAACCATATTATATATGTCAGAAAAAAAATATAATGATGAATAACGAAATCTGAAAATCATGTGTGGCCACCATACATCTAATATTATAAATGATCAATTTTAAAAACCATTTTCATAAACAATTTTTTGAACAAGATCCATTGAGTAGTTTTTCAGATATGGGGATTTTCGACCGTTGAACTAGTGCAGGGAACATGAAAAGTAGTAGACTTGACACTTTTGTAAAACCTTATACTGTGTGTCGAGCAACACGAACTTGGCTGATTTTAACACCATTTCAATAATAATATGAAACTTTACAAATAACTTATTTCTTTGAATAATTAGCAAGCACGAGGGGCGAGAAAGTCCGTAACATAAGGTGCTTCCATTATGACTGTGTCCGTAATGGGAGCCACGACCCAAAACCCTCTTTAACTCGATATTAATAATATCCACCCTTAAAATTGGAAACTGGCAACGGACTAATTAATTTAACAAAGTATTTCGGCCAAACATAACTTTCCCGTCAAAGAGGAGAAGTATTGCGATCGTAATTTAATTTATTGTTTTTTAGTAGCTATTATTTCAGAATTATTATGCCGGACCAGAATATAATGACGAACGTGGTCCAATTTTAATCATCTGTTTTATATAGAGCATAGTTTAGTGTTTACTGCAACTTCAACAACTTTTGTTTGCCCTAATTCAGTTTCTATAACTACTCAAATAGGCCATACTTAAGTCATTTAATAACAAGTAGCGTTGGCTTTATAGCTAAGAAGTTCGAGTTTCATTCAATAGTAAAATCTTGGCCCGGGGAACGTGCACCGAGTAAAATAGTTTTTCTCTATAACATTTTGAAGAAACATGCATTTTAAGATTACTGATGTGTGGAAGCAGTTAATTGGCCTTGAACAAGCCAGACGTTTGTATACGTTATTAATTATAGAGTAAAAAAACTTATTTAAATGCCGTTTAAAAACGAACTAAAATACTTTTCGTTTTTTTACGTATAATTGTCAGTACTCTTGGAACCGGAAAGTCCAAGTCTAGCAGTGGGGTATTTGTAGGCTGCTAACAAATATAATTCCATTCATTGATAGTGATTTGAATGAATGAATGAAAAGTCTTTATTGTTCACCGTGATCTTAAATCTAAACAATTGAGCATTGGTCGATCGATCGATCGATTTGATGTTGTCTTTAGTACCTATTAAGAGTGCATACTGAATTATATAATCTGCCTCTAGTTACTATATATTAATAACATTTCGAATTTTCGGAGTACTGTAATGGAGGTAGTTATTATCGTACTGCTATATGTTCATAAATTCGTTCTCGATTATTTGTGATAACAAACAATATTTACATGGCATTCTAAATTCAATAACATGTTCCATATCTGTCAGCATTCAAATCTTGTAAAGCATTCGTACAAATAAAATTTCAATAAATGAAATCAAAATTCGAACGGATGGATGTGAATGGCTGTCTGTAAAGTGAATGATGTTAATCCGCTGAATTTGAATCTCTGGGAGCATTGCCCGGGTTGACATTTAATTAAATTGACATGTGCCCGATGCGAATCGCTGACCTGCCGCTTACAGCGACTACTCAAACTACTTCATGCTATTCGTAAACCTCAAATTTATTGAGTACTACATATACACAACGAGCGCACATATAACGCATGTCTATGTTTGTTATGACGATCTTTATGAAGTAACAGCATGAATCTGATAGCATCTGCTGATATACTTGATGTCTCTGTAACTAATATTCATTGCAAGTTATTTATATATAAAGTAAAATCGTGATTGAGCTGTGTAAATAAACTTTTTACTAATCGAAGCTTACATAATAGAGCTTATAATTGAAGTTTATAGAATAAATAAATAAATATTTTTAACAAAAAATAATAAATGAATTTATATTGTAATAAATAACTGCTTTGGTTTAGGTACATCATATTTATCAAAGTTTTTACACGGATCCGTGAGAATTTTGATCCTATAAGTATACCCAGAAGAATCACTAACATTATTAAATTTACTGTAGGTATCTAGATACCAAATATCATAAATATCGGTTAATATTTGATACTGTCAAGAAGGACCAAACAAATGTACGTATTGACTTTTAAATCCAAATAAACCCTTTTCAAATGTATTTATTTATTACTATACATCTTCTAAAAGCATAGGAATTCGCCGTTGTACTCAACGATTACGATTATTCGAGAAGCCAACGCCTAAGTGCAAGTACATGTATGTAAGTTTCCTAGATTGCTTCCCACGTACTTTTAAAGTCATTATGTCATTCCTCTCGACTTAATAGGGGAACAAAGGCAGGATATGTTCAGTGGTGACCTTATGACGTTAACCGAATTAAACTTTTACATAAAGGCTCTTTGATGTATAAATAAATGCGTTAACACCCGTCAGAGGAGAGTTATCGATTCGATTATTTTTACATATTGCTCCCATCAGTAATACAATGCATTAGTTTCTAAGCTTGAAACATAACTAGTGTCTCTGCAAAGTATGTGTTCAAAATATGTTTAAAACCTTCTCGTAAAGATCCATTGTTACATGCTTATTTGTTTTTTTACCTTGATTATTTTAAATTGCAAGTGGGTTTACTTATAAATACGAATAGTTATTTTAGTTCACTTATTAGATGTCTTAAGTTACTTAAAAAGTAAGTTTTTTTTTATTTAAAAAGATTTTTTACTTTGTAATCAATACGTGAAATTTTCAATAGTTCAATTAATTTACAGAATTTTTATTCTTATAATTATTCTAAAAAAAAACCATTCGTATCGTATTCATAAGAAAAGGATTTTTTTTTCTAATAAAATGCCTTAGGATTTAAATCTGAACCTAGAAGTTATATTTAGCACTATTCATCTCACTTGTTATTATAAAAATAACAGTATTAAATATATGACTCACGTAAAAATAACCGACAAGGCAACCTGCACATTGTTTCTGGATGTTTACATTTGAACACAACTTTTCTGGCATATTACTTCTTATGGAGTGGTGAAATAAGAGAGCACATTTGGGAGTTACGTAAACGCTGAATGCTCGGTATTGTTATTGTTAAAAATGTGAAGCTGAAGTTCTACAACTGGAAAGAAATCGGCCTTTTTAAATATGACCTAACATGGTAGATCTAAGCAGTGTCAAGTAAATAGTATTTAAGTTTTAGTATAATATTCGAGCAAAAAGGAACCAGCAAAAACCAATATCATATTGTTACAACTCTCCTCGTTACCTTTAGCTATTTGGAGGTTTGATGAAGACACAACAGAGTTCATATAGCAACCCAATAAATCAAATTGTACTAAACAATTCAAGTTTAAAAAATGTAAATAGATAAAGAAAATACCATAAAAATTAAATAAAAAATTGAATGATACAAAATTAAAATAAAATAAATCCCTGAAAAACTAGATTCATCAGAAGGGTATAAAAAATTATAATATAAAACCGTTAAGATTTTCCAGATACAGAATTCTTGCTAACCTTTTAAGTGTCTGCCAAAGACTCCTTCCAGAACAAGAACGGGCATTATCGAGCCCAACCAATTAACATAACACTGCCTTTCTCACGCGAACAGGATAACTGAAATTGCATAAAGGAGGATACATGCATACTGGTATAACAGGTTGCTAATACACGCGACAATTTACGTACATAGGTACTCCATAGATGTCACTGGCCGTTATTAATGATCGAGAAGTTGTAGTGGTTTGGCGTGTCCCGGTCCGGGTGCGCCAGCGCAGGCTGTGTACAGAAAGCGGGCGCATACTCGCCCAACATGGGCGCGCGGGCGTGCAGGGTCAACGGTCGGCCAGCGCATGCGCCTGGGAACTGACGATAAATATTTGAATTTCAACACTTGATACATATGCATAGCAAATTGATTATCTGGCTGCCGAATGCTGGGAGTGTTTTATGGACAAGATATTGGGTCAAATGAGTAGCCAATTCGGTGATTCCAGTAAATTCACGTCAGCAATTTAAATGTATTTATCATACATATCATTAACAAGTTACTGCAGTTTGGTTCGTTTTAAGATACTACATTTATAAAATTATTACAAAATTAAATCAGCTTTGGTTTGACCGTCTCGGCAAAACTTGGAAAGTAGTCAACGATTTGACTTTCGTAATAAAATTAAAATCAGATTGAGCCACAGCAAAGCGTGGTCGTATTTATAATCTATCCGTGCTATCTATAATCTATCTAAATTTCATCCGTGTAGGAACGGAGAAAGAATACAGTTTTCTGCAGCCGGGCGGCTGGTCGTAAGAGGCGACAAAGCAACCCACAGCCAGGTGGTTGGGTATTTGCCCGTTCCGATGACAACCACCCCTGGTCTAAAGTATGCCGCCATAACAACCTTGAGTTCTATTTCGGCATTATTGGCTAGGTTTCAGTCCCCCTTTAGAGAGCGGCAGCACATTGGTAGCAAGCACCTTTGGCGTTACGTCCATAGGCGACAGTAACCGCTTCCATCAGGTAGGCCATCTGCCTGTCTGCTGAACTCATGCAATAAAAAGTAATAATAATAATAACCGCCCACAAACGTCTCACTGCTGGGTTCAAGCCTCCCATTATAGGGGAACCGACAGGCTACCCGCGACGCCTGTCTAAGGCGCCTTGGCAGGTTTGACACATCGGTTATCTCGATACAGGTTTCATCACGAAGTTATCCTTCACTGTTAGCACGTGGTAATTCTAATAATATGACCACTGCACTACTTGGGCAGTTTTCCGACCGAATTTATATATTATTACATAATTTATTTGTTAATGTATATATTTTCGCCCAGGATTTGAACCTACGCCCTTTAACTTTGAGATGCATGCCCTAACCGCTAGCCTGACACGGCTTTTACTGGCTGGCTGGCCAGGTTTAGTTATAAATCTTAGGACACATCATCATCATCATCATCTTCAGCCGAATTCAGTCCACTGCTGGACGTAGGCCTCCCCAAGTACGCGCCACATATCCCGGTCTCCTGTCTTCCGCATCCAGCCCCTGCCGGCGATCTTGCGCAGGTCGTCAGTCCATCGGGCTGGCGGGCGTCCTACGCTACGTTTACCGAGACGTGGTCTCCACTCCAGGACTCGTTTGCTCCATCGGCCGTCGGTCCTGCGGCAGACGTGACCGGCCCACTGCCACTTCAACTTGCTAATTTTGCGAGCTATGTCGGTTACCTTAGTTCTCTTACGGATGTCCTCATTTCTGATTTTATCCATAAGAGAAACACCTAACATAGCTCGCTCCATAGCCCGTTGAGCGACTTTGAATTTGTGGACCAGTCCCGCTGTCAGTGTCCACGTCTCGGCACCGTACGTCATTATGGGTAGGACGCACTGCTCGAAGACTTTCGTCTTCAAGCATTGCGGAATGGTCGACGAGAAGACTTGACGAAGCTTACCGAATGCTGCCCAGCCTAACTGAATCCTCCTATTGGCTTCCCCCTCGAAGTTGTGCCTGCCAACCTGTATTTTCTGTCCAAGGTAGGACACATACTATACCGTATTCTAAATAATTACTTGACTTTTTGACAGGTATGGAGTAGATAATGAACATTAACATGACCGCATACTCGCAGCTTTATATATTCATTTACATGATAAAGGCTGCCTTAAAATATGAAGTGAAACAAATTGATGATATCCCTGGTACAAACATGTTTTGACGATAATTTTCCGCTCATAAATATTAATGAAACATTCTCCAAACAGAGTTTCGTTTTACGGGACTGCATGTTAGGATGTTGTTGTGATATTAAACGCATTACTAAAAATTTAAAAATGTTCAGAAACTTTTTTAAAGAAGAATGATGATTTGTTATATATACTAGTAGAGGTTTCCCCGCGGCTACATCGCGTGAAAACCCTTATATCGTGAAAACTCTTATATTTTATATACATGAACCTTCAGTAGTTTAATTTCTTTACAATTATAAAGAAACCACAGACTACTAAAGAATATTATAGTAGTTAGTAATAGTAATTAGTCAATATATTATAGACAGCTGTACAGCAAAACATAAACAAAAGTCCCAGCTGACTGATTTGAAGTACCTAATATGCAATGAATAACATGTGGGCAACCTGACAACGAATTTTTTTATTAAATTACAGCGATGGTTGTATACACCAGCATTGCAACGTCATCTATTTTGCTAATCCGTATGTTTTAAAGAAACAACGTCATTTGTTGGGATAAGATAAAATATATAAAATAACTGTTAATTCGGGATATAAGCACTATGTCGGGTTTCAATCATATACGTTTAGTTTCCAAAAAGGTTGCAATCGCCGCCATCTTTTTCGCTATTGTCTATCCCACGGAAACGACGTCGTTTATCCGGATAAAAAGTATCCTAATAGGCCCCGGGATATAAGATAGCTCTATGTCGAGTTTCATTTAAATCTGTTCAGTAGTTTTCACGTGATACTCTAACAGACAGACAGGAAGACAGGCAAAAAATCAAATTCATCAAAATTGTAGTATCTCCAGAATCTGCTGGTCCCAATTAGCTCCCCTAGTTTTTTTTTATATTTCACAACCTATTATGCAAACTCGAACAATTTATAGATTTATTATTATATAGTGTAGATTACAAAAATGAAATCGACATTAAGAGTACTTATAAAGCCAAAAAACAAACACTTTCACGAGAATTTGAGAATCTTCTCCTATTTTAAAGTCGGTTAAAAAGAAAATTAAGTAAGGTGAATGTAGCACTCATTTTGAAGCTCGAGTGTCATTTGAGAGGAAAAATATCGAAAATGTGTTTCAAAGAACTATATAAAAATAGTATCTTGAGTCAATAATTGTATGTTCTTTTTAAATCTGGAGTAATGGGTCGGAACGGACGACATGTAACATTGTCTTCCTAATAGGACATTGTCCTGAAATGAGCCGAAAGGCAATATTTGACCGCGCACGTACTCCATTATTCCTTCGTTCCTTTGTGTTTGGAATGTAATAAAACTTATCTGGGATCGGTATGCGATGTACGAGTCATACCCTTCCCCTGTCCTATCATTTGCAATAGTTTGTTTTCGGACGGGAAACACTTAAAATTCAATTTACTTAGTAACTATAAGTAATATCCGTTTAATCGAAAGCAACTTTTTTATTTATAAAGTTAAATTTATAAGTTGTAGCGCCTTTGAAAAATATAACTTATTCGTCAACAATTTTAGATATTTGAAGGTTTATAGAAGAATTCCTGTTGACCTGAGTGTGCTACAAGTCATATTCTCGCTTTTTGATTTAGAAATAGACCGCTAATAATATCAGTCAAAAACTTACAGGCATAAAAATTCCTTTAGTAATTTGGTACTTATTATATATGTGTGCACTTTCTATATCATCATAGAATCCCTCATGAAGTTGTATTACTTTACCATCAGCATGTGATAATGCCTGTTGCAATTATGTAAAAAAAAATATTTTGACTGGAATGTTCTCGGTAGCAAGATTTCGAACCGACTTCATTGGAATGAGACGTCAGACGCCTAACAGAGGCTAAGGGTGTTACCACGGGTTAATTCTTAGTCTAAATTTGGCATCAATTACACGAGAAGTGCTAACACTTAAACATTTAGGTTACGAAAAGTATATTTTTTAGTAAATTGATTAGTTAACTTAATAATAAAATTATGTCTATGATAAAGATCCACCAAACTGGTCAAACTTTCTTAGCTGTGACAGTGAGTAAAATAATGAAAATAATTGTATATATTTTTGTATCAAACAAGATATGATTCGCATTACAAATCAATACAATACATAATTAAATATAAATTATCCTATTTTTTTCACCTTGAATGAAATACAAAATCTGAGACATCCCACTATTACGGGATGCTGCTAAAGAAGCTTTTGTCAAAGAACATATTTGAACAATCTTGTGTTCAAATATTATTACAAGCTATAACCGCTCCTGGGCTCTTGCCCCGGACCATCCACTAGATACAAGGACAATGAAAATTGAAGTTAAATCAACAAGGCGTACTTTTGAGGAATAAGGTAAATTTAATTAAGGCTCCTATTGCCGCAAAAGGTCGAAAACAGGGTGCAAACAAAACTACTTTTGGTTGTTAATTACTGATCAATATTTACTAAAGAGACATATTATAAATCTTCACGATATGAGCCGTAACATAGTTTTTTGTAATATTTCTATAGTTACTGTAAGTTAAGATAACAAAAACCACTAAATCACCACCAAATTATTAGCATGAAATCATTTTAATTTACGGTTTTTATCAAAAACAGGATAGGAAAATATTCATTCATCTCTATCTCTATAGATAGGAGATAAATGTTTTATTTTACTTTAGTTTATTAGCAGTAAAATATTAATGGATCGGAAAAACTACTGCGTCTATGGAATCTCCGCTAACGTCCGAAAAATTAGTACAGAAAACTCCTCAAGGACGTTGGCGTTGCTAAAGGCCTTAACATTTCTTATAAAAACATTTTATATGTACATTAAAAGAAACGAATAATAATAATTATGAAAAAAATATATATCTTGCGCCGCTCCTTCTTTAACAGTAATTTTAATTGCTTTTGAAACGCTGGAAGACTCCTGTCTTTCAATAAGTAGGTAATGTTTAAGATTCCTTTTGGAGATAATACATTCATTTTTTTCAAAGCCCAAAACCTCGTGTTCGATTCTTGATAGGCTAAGTCTCGAATGTGCTTCTTACTGTATTTTATATTGATCTGTGTGTCATTAAGTATTAGGTGTAGTGATGTCTACTGTTTGTTGTATAACACGAGCATCGTTCGGCTTTATTTTACAAATGCCGTGCTCGTTTATCTTAACAGAGTTATTAAATAGTACTTAAGTTAATAACATAATAGATAGATAACACTTTATTGTACACCATTACAGAAAAACTTACGAACTAGTATTATTATAGTAGGGTACAAAGGGCGGTCTTATCGCTAAAAAGCGATCTCTTCCAGACAACCCGTGGCAAGAATATTCCGATTAGAAGTGGCGATGGTGGTATACATAATTATTGTACGATTACTTCAATTTTATTAATAAATATATAACTATAATATATATACAAATATACACATAAGTTATATACATTTATTATATATATATTTATTTAAACATATAGCTATATGCAATATAATATATACTAATTACATAAAATTACATATCATTATATTGCAGATAGAATTTTCTGACCAAGTTCTTAAATATTATTAGGGATTTTGCTTGTCTGACAGCAACAGGCGATGAATTCCAAACTTGGACAGCCTTAACCGTGAAAGAATTATTGAAGAACGTTGTATTATGAATAGGAGTGATAAGTCTATGTTGACTGGAAGGGCGTAAATTGTGAGAGCAAGAAATAAATTCGAAGCATTCTTTAAGGTACTGTGGAGTAGAAGGATGAATAAAATACTGTAAAGTAATGAAAGAATAAGAGTATTCTGGCGAATACGGATTGGTAACCACTTGAACTTTTTTCGAATTTCAGAAACGTGGTCATACATGCATAACCCAAATATGAACCTTATGGAAAAGTTGTGGAGTCGCTCAAGTTTATTAAGCTGTTCTTGAGTTAAATCTAGATAGCTGGCGTCGGCATAATCAAGTATGGGCAAAAGTAGCGACTCTGCTAGCTTAATTTTGGTGGCGATGGGCAGGAAGTTACACACATACATTACATAATAACTAAATTTAAAAGAAATCTTTAATTCAATCGTCATTAAAATGAAATTACACATCGAATATATATTATGTACTTGACTTGCATGTCATTGGAGTCTGGAGAGAAGAAACAATATTGACATGCCGAACTACTTCGCTTCTTTTTGTCTGTTTATCCTCTTCTAGCGACAATGTAAATAAGTTGATGTAACATACAATATGCATAAGGTTAGTCGGGCGAGTAACGCTAATGCGTTTTGGAGTACCACTATGCTTCGATGCGCTTGGGACCCAACTCAATGGCCCGTGTATCTGTTACTTTGAATGTTTTAGTTTTATTCGTGTTTTATAGCTACTCCATTCACGTTGAGGATAATTGGATAATGCGGCATTAGGAGAATGGATTAAATTGAAACATTGAAGACTCTTGTTAATTTTATAGATCGTTTATTAGCTTGCGCGGTGTACGGTTGCGCCATTTTGAATTCCAAACTTTATCTGTATAATCGTGTTTTATGGCTATACCGTAAATTATCATAAGTAATATTTTTGTGTGTTTTAATACATTTTATGAGACAAAAGCGAACTATTTTAAGATACTATCCTCGCGTACAATTCGCATTCGTATTCAGCAAGAATTGTTCTGTTCCAATTGAATCGATTCATTTCAAGCTTTATCAAAATGTATGTAAACTACATTTTATGATACTCAGTTCATTCAATTTTGCTAGCGTAATTTTTGATTCCTTATTCAGGAGTAACTATCCTATAACCGTCATTAGAATGGATCTTACGTTACAAAATATTATTACCAAAGTTTATTTTCAAAGCCGCGAAGAAGGCTCAAGCAACGGCTAAAGACATACAAACATTGAAACAAAGTCATTGTAACACTTTTTTATTCTTATGCAATTTGACAATACAAACATACATACAACAAAAATACAGATGAGACTTAAAAATGTATTAATGTTACATGTATAAAATAATATTCTGGCAGGACTAAATCATGCCAAAGAGAGTAAAAACTTAAATCACTATATAGACATCATAATTATTATACAAACTCATTAGTGTAGATTTATGATCCAAATCCCTGGTCGTGATGTGTTCTTTTAGTTCCAGGCGGAAGTAAACCGCAGTCCTTATTGGTTGCATTACGCTGAGCCGGGGTCCAATTCGGTACTTATTTCGTTTCTATTATCTCACTATTTTGTCCTGAATACTCATTTTTCTTTATTTCAATAAACTATATGTATGTCATTAGATTATTGTAATGCCAACTTTCTGCGAACAAATAAAAAAAAATAGCTTTGGGAAAGATTTTACCATGACCAATCGAATAGCCACTTGAACAAGTGATGTACTACTTAAGTAAAGTGGGTCAGAGGCATCATGGGAATGGATCCTTTCTCAATTCGTACATCAACTCTTCATATAATATTTTGGTCTTCCATCCCAAACAAATTGATTATACTTCTGGAAATGACAGTTTATTTTTAGGAAAATTGGATGCGGAGTCGCTTGCAAGAGACAACTTTGAGGGATAAGACCGCTCATTGTTCAATAATATCTCTTAATTGATTGTTTTTTTTAAGTTCATGATAAAAGGTAAACAGATTTTCATTAATTCATTTATATTTACACAGCAAAATAAACTCACTTCCACATTTAAATGATAAAGTTAAATAACGTTTATTGCCGGGTTACGTATTTATTTATGAAAAACCTACAGCTAAATACATTGAATTAGATAACTATAATCAACATAAGTAAGCCAATAACAGGTTTTCACGAATAAGCTATTGGTTAAATGTAATATGCAGACGTAACAACGGCACCGAAACGCTTAGACACTGCTTGGTTCCTGAAATACTAATTGCAAAAGGGTCGATGTTATTGTATTTACTTGCATTATTTAAATAATTTATTACTCTCACTAAAAGTGAGTTTTGTTTCTAATTAATCAAAGTTAAAGGTACATTTATCGGTTGATTAAATCGTATAGATTCGCTGGAATATTAAAGTGGACCTTAATTAGAAGATCTGGACAATGAATATCGGGGAGATAATTTGTAGAAGAAGTAAGTAATTTATTTAACGATGTTTGGCTGGTTCTGGATGATTGTCATTTTGCAAAGGCCTGTTAAAATTAATATCTGAAGAATAGAAAGAAATATTTTTATTTTAAAAGTACATAGCTGAAACCTTAGGCCTAATGGTCTAACATTAATAGAAAGACGAAGTCACGGACTCTCAAAGTGTAGCCGGTTAAATGTTGCAGAATTTGGAATGAGATGCTGACCGCACTGCTTTACGACAATCAATATTAAAATAATCAAATTAGTACGCATAATGCTGGAATAACTTTCCGTACATACTTTACTAATAACCACACAGACGCAAACCTCGTGTACATAATAAATAAGTTTACACACACAAGTTTCGTAAGAAATAATTCATTTGACGCATTTCTTCAAATACGTTAGACTCCGTCCATTCTTTTATTTTGTCTCTGGCTAAAACTAAGACTATTTTGTTATCAAAGCAACAAAAGCAATTATAAAATTAGTATTCAGAAAGCCACAATTTCTCGACTGTTGATCACTAAAGTATGAAATCTAGCAGAATTTGAATTACAGTACTTATAATTCAGGAAATGGAATTCGAACTCGTTCTCAAATTCTCGAAGCAAATTGGCTTAACTCGGTAAGGCGCAACCCATCAATATTACCAAGACATTTCCAATTAAACTTCGCGGCCCCTTTCCGAGTCCCTTACTTTTGTAACTAGCAGTATCTTAATTACTTCACTTCCTGTTTATCCGAATTTTATGTATGATTTTGTTGACCTCATTTCGTGACTGGTTTGTATATTGTTTATGTTTTTGTGCTTTGTGCGTATTGTTTTTGTGCTTGCCTCTTTACTTTCTTTATTTCGGTTTTTTTCCTATATTATGTTTGCCTGAAACATGACTCGTACGTAGTTGGTGTTTATATTCCATGGTACGAAGCTCTCGCATTTACTCGATACTAAATATAACAGAGTTCAATAAAACTTGATTAGATTTAATAAAATCTAATCAAATTAAATCGTTTTACGTGTCATTTCATCACAAAGAAACAAACTAATATCCCAACAATCCAATTTTTGCATTTGGTTTATTATTATTTTAGACTAGGGCACAGATTCGCCATTCCTACGCGCGAGATTTTATATTTATATCTTTAGGATCTTATGAAATATCGAAATAAATTTTTCACTGAAATCTGTAAATCCCTTTTGGAGCCCATTCCGACCAAACGCTGTCTGAAAGTGTGTTTGATCAAATTCTAAAAACGATAAATTATGGCTAATTATTCCCGTTGGGCTTCACGTGTGATAATTTATTGTTATTGAATGTGGCCAAATGCATCTTATTAACAGCGCTAAAAATAACACGGCTATGTATGTATATCCACATTAGTGTAATACATACATTATCCATTAATATTTAACGTCATTTTAACAATACATATTACATTTTACTTAAATTTTGGAGTTTGTTTTGAAATTAGAGACAGATACATTTGAATTGGTATACAACATTTTACCATCTTTCTCATCATACATTTACTGTACATTTTATGCAAAACTAAAGTAATTTTAGCTGTAAGGCAGCTAGAAACCAAAATCTGTCCCGACGGGCACTTGAAATCCTTAATGCTGATCAGCAGGTTACATATTGTCCCTCACGACACACTTCTGTGACCTTTTTGTTTTAAATTGAATACCGCTGCGAATCAGTTTTTGTAATAGCATTTACAACCTTTGTCCAGGCTGGAATCCCCCGGCACATGTGCCGAGGGCTTTGAATAAATTGTTCGCTAAATCCCGACCTTATTTACGTTCTTATACAATATACAGTGAAAATATTCTAATCGCAGTATGAACAGAGTATATTGCGAATCTACCTTTGTGTTTTTCGTATAAAAATGTGAGACAGAAATTTCATTGTGTTTTGTGAATATAACATGCGTACATATCTAGTATTGTTTCTGTGAGTTTGTGTATTTGAATTAAAGATCTAGTCAGATAAATTTTCACCAGCCATATGTGCTACACCAGGGATACCCAAAGCGATCGATATCAATTTTCAAGGTTTTGAAATACTGTACACACTGAATTTTTCTTTTATCTTTGCGATTTCAATGATTTCAAAAAATAATAATTATAATTAATTAACTTAATATTTACTGAATTTTATGTCTAATTCTAAATTAACAATATAAAATTAAATTTTGAAGAGAAAACGATGTCAAGTATATTCGCTTAACCAACCGCAGTTTAAAATTTGATAAGTATTTTGTTTTAATACAAAAAAAAACTAGAGATAGGCCACCCATTACTAAAGCAATGGTTATGGGGGTCTGAGGTATCATTCATTTTGGAAAAGGGGTCTCTTGCTCAAAATAGTTTGGGAATCCGTGCGCTACAGTATTTGTATATAAAAAATACGTCTTTCAGCATGAATATATAGAGGCATGTTTACGCAAATCATAGTAAGAAATTGTGCTGATAAAGTTACAAGTTATATTAGTACTATATTAGTAGTAGTTATATTAGTATTAGTTACAATTTATACTGTTAAATTATAATAAACATATATTTTTCTAATGCATAATATTTTATTTATCTATCTTATAATTAACTTAGTTTTATTCGCATATGCTCACATGCTGGATATTATGAACATCCAATAAATATGGGCACTGTTTGTGTCAAATAAGGCGCGAGCAGACGTCAGGTTCCCACCATTGCGTCGGCGATGACAAAGACACGGCACTGCACACCCTCCAGGTGTGTCCAGCCTGGGACGAGCAGCGCCATGATCTCGTGACAGCCATCGGGGCAGGGCGGGGACATTCGTCCCTCCTGGCCGTGGTGAAGACCATGGTTGGGAGCGCCGACGCGTGGGACGCAGCCGCCTCCTTCTGCGAGACCGCCATGTCCGCGAAGGAGACGGCGGAGTGGGAGAGGGAGAAATCCACGACGCTCCCCTCCCGTCAGAGTCGGCGGCGGCATCTGAGAGTCGTCCATGACGACCTCCAGCCACTGTAGGCTACGGCCGTGCAAACGACCGGCGGGGAAACCGGACCCGCCCGCACATAAAGGCCGGAGAGGAGGGACGCGCGCTGACCCGCGCGCCTCTCTCAGCTCGCAGTGAGGTAGAGAAGCCGGAGAGACCCAAATCTCCGGCTACCAAATGGAGAGGCCAGCCCGCAAGGGGCCGGCCACCGTCCGTCCAGGCTGGAGGTGAATGCGCGAGCGAGCCCACAGCCTGGACAAAGGACTCTCGTGATCGCTCAGGGGTTTTAGTGGGTATCCCTAAACGCGACGTGGCGATAGTTCCCCAGATCTCAACGTGGGATGCTAGTGCCACCCCGACCCGGCAAATCCCACACACGGGCCGCGACCTTTTACTCTCGCGCGGCCTACGGTCCTCAAACGGATTTCCCCTGCTAAAAAAAAAGGATATACCATACTCTTAGGGCTTTAAGGTTCCGTAGCTATTGTGACAGAAGAAGATCCTTATATCGTCATATCCATCTTCTATGATAAATAAGAAAAATTACAAAATTACAACAGTCGTATTGAAGACGCCACGACAAAATAGAGACCTAACGGCATTAGCAATTGAACAGACTAGTAACGAAAATTAGGTAGTAAAGCATTTCTAAGTATGTTAAATATTAATATGTTCTGTTATGCCAGTTCAGTCTGTTTTCGAGAGCGGCGACAAATTGGTGTTACAAATGTCTATAGGCGCGACGCTAACCGCTTTCCATCAGGTGGGCCGTCTACCTGTCTTCTGAACTCATACAATAATAAAGTGGAATTTATACTATGCTTTGTATCTAGTAGTATATCTAGATAAGCGTAAATTTCAATAATCAATTCTCCAAAATCATCCGCTTTAAGCCCACAGCTCATAAATGATAGATTAGCAAATAGTTCATAGTAAACTGATTAAAGATCTACATAACGTCGACGTTATATAATTGTGTTAGCATGTTGAAATTACTTACCCGTATAATCAATATTGTCGGTGTAAATGTTTCATTAGTTGGGTATTAGCTGTTTGATATTAAAGGTATCATACGGATCTAATTAAGGTTGGTAAAGTCAGCAAAGTTCGTTTGCGTAGGCTTCTATAACTTTTGTAATGTGAAGTATTTTATTCGCTTTCTCATTACTTCACATAATGACTTCTATATAAATATTCGTAGCTTGAACTCAGTAAATTAACTTTATTAACCTTGTTTTTTCGCGTAACAGAAAAGGACAAGGATCTATCTGTGTATTGGATACTAATAAAATTATCTATAATTTTACAAAAGATGAGCAGTACGCACTAGTGACGCGGGTTTTAAGTTTACCCAAGTGAAGCTGAGTGAATCGATTATCATGACACTGTTGTTGGAAAAAAATAAATATTTAGAGTGGTGTATTAGTACAGAGTAAAGATAACACTTCAAAGGGTAATGTAACATTCTAAAAACTCAACTTTGTCCTTTAGATAGTTCATGAGTAATTTGATAACATTTAGATATTCAATCACATTGCTAACACATTTATCTGCTGTGTAAGATTAATAATTTGATTGCTCAGGAAAAAATTATCGTCCTGCCAATCCAAGGCGGATTGGCAGGTTTCACATAACGGTCAATCACGATATTTCACTTTATATTTGACTAGAAAAGTATGACCTGCCTAAGCGCTGCACTCTTCTATGAGGATCCATACCGATGCCATGCCACTGTTGCCTTATCCAGTCAAGTACTATGTCTCGCACCAAAATGTTTTTTTTTCACCTTGGTGCATTTTTTTATTTCGTCCTTTTAAAATTTCATGAAATTGAAATTGCGAAAGATGAAACCTTCTAAGCTAGTACTTATAAACCAACCGAAACTGTAGTGTGATAAGCTATTAATAAAGAACACATAAACAAAATTTTTCAACTTAATAGACACAATAAGAGAAATGCTAATGCTTATTTTCTTAGTACGGATACTGTTAGTTAATTTAGGTTAAATATAAATTATTAGTTTTAGATTAGACTATAATATTAATGTTATCTATAATCTAAATACTTCACGTATTAAAACTATAAATAAAATTTGGTTTCATGTGTTAAAATTAACGAATGTGTATAAATTATAATACCTTGAAGTCACTGTTTTTCCAGGGGTTACTAATTAGGTTCATACGTGTTGGCAGCTATTCCGACCAATTAGCATTACAAACGAAGGAGCTGACGTGGTATGGCAGCCAATGCGGTTTTGTATGACCTCATTTCAGGTCTAGTTTGCATTATATTATTACGAAGGAGAAAATGCTACATTGCATAATTATATGGTATATACAGCCAGCTATAAAATATCTGAGTTTATAAATGAAAATGATCATCGTCAGTACAGTCCACGGTCGGACTTGGGCCTTGTTATTTATTCTTTATAATCTCTATTTGAAGTGATAACTTCTTATGGGAGGGTAAATCGCTTTGTTACGTAACGCGTTACGGCGCCAGTCTCTCTGGCTTCCCTATCTCTCATGCATACGGCAATGGTAGGCGGGCTCCTCATCTCTCACTCTAATCCACAGCGCTAGCCGTATTTTGGTAATTAGATTAAATAATGATACTAATAATATACATACGCAAAATTCTAATGTACGTATACAAGAATTTTAACTAAGAAAAAATATATTTTATAATCAATAAATATTTTATTAATAAATAACCTTTCTTTACATTATCATATAAATATACTAAAATTTAAGTTATAACCTAAGCTTGTCTCAAGTTAAACAATTTCAATATTAAATAGTTTAACTTATCTCCTCTGTCGGGCGTCACGAGAGGCACACGTTTTTTCATTGCGAAGCTGGCTAACAGGTAATCGGCCCAGCTCTTGAAGAGTGGTTACCGTTCCTTATAAACGTTGACAGCACCAAGGGTGAAACCAAGTCTTTGTGAGCCTCTAAGATGGTGTAAAGAGGATGGGATAGAGTGAAGAGATAGAATCCTACGGACTTCCCTACCTGGCTATAATCATTATTTTGATTCTAACACGGCTCTAGCGTGTCCAAATCTTTTAAGAAGATCATAAATATTGAACTTTATTGTCCATGATATTATTGTGTTTGATTACAAAGATTAGAAACATGCGAATACTCTAAGGCACCGTAGGTAGTAAGTAGGTGCCTTTCAGTTCATAACGAATATGAATCATACGTCAATAATCGCCATGATTATTTAGTTACTGTATATATGAGCTTATATACTACAGAAAGGCAATCATTGTAATAACTTGGCTTATTTAATTTGGATTTAGACATATTATTAGTATTGTTACGAGTGCGGGACTCGAATCAAAATGCCGTTGGAATAACTATTTTTTTTTAGAATTATACAAACACGTATAACAGAGGTTCAAATACGCATAAATCGGATTTCTTAGAATCAGTTCGACACATCTGCCTAATGACTGCCATAAAACAAGTACAATGATAAAATAATGTTTTCTTAATTACAAATTTTAAACACAAAGGAAACAAAGGAAGCCCAAATGCGGGAAAGGTAATAAAGGTGTGCATTCACTTTTTGTCAGCATGTAACCGTATGTAGCTACATGGCTTTTACTACGAATTAATTAGGCTTAACCAGACTACCTTAATCATCTGTGTCTATACACGATGCTGCCTTCCTCTATTTATACGCGAATATTCTTTAAACACAAAACATTATTTTATTTAATATATAATATAATGACAATTTTTAGTTAAAAAACGGTGTTTTGTTCTCTAATTAGCAATAGTTTTCTGAAATTCGAGACAACGGGTCGTGAGACGTCTTTGGTGATTAATTAAACTTGTTGCTCTGAAGTCTATAAAGAAAACTAGTGACAAAAATGTCCCAAGCTAACAACACTAAGAGCAAATTTCAATTAAAGTTTTCTAGTGAAGTTTTCTCACAAGTACGTGACGTTAGAGTCTGAAATGCTATCTTGACTGCTAAAGGTCCAACTATAAACTTTCATGTGTCTCAGTAGAGTTTTTAGAATGTCTTTTCGCAAAAAGTCGCAATTTTCTTCGAGTGTAAAACGTCCCAGAACTTGGTCTACAATGTGGTAGACATTTCATGATGTTTATATACCTATATTACATCATTAAAAAAAACAATAAACACAACTTATTTGGTTTGAAAATAGATACATTCAATTATTTTCAAACATTTGGTCAAAATATGCATTTAAGAAGCCTTTATAGAATAGAATATTTTTTATTGCGCACAAGAAAATAATACACATGAATTAACAATCATATAACTAATACAATCGGCGGTCTTATCGCTAACAGCGATTTTTTCCAGACAACCTTATAGAAATATATATTTATACATTATTCGAAGTTAAAAATTACAGACTACTCAATCGAAAATGCGGTAAAATAGGTACTTAGGTGAAAAAATCAGAATTCCACCAAGGACACTCACTACGAAAGTAAATAAGCTGAATAACGGCAACTCCTCGGAAGCGTTTTTATTGATTAACATTTCTATGTAATTGACATTTGTCTCACTTTAATACTATAGAGAAAATGAGATGAACGATACAGTTTTAATTTTCGTCATGCGCACATGGCGTTATTTGCGAATGCGCGCAATTTTCATACTAGAAACGTCAAAGATCGTTACGACTATCCAACTGATATTTATTTATATATGTTTAATTAACTATTGTTCTATTTACTCGCAAACGTGTTGGTAAAATTATGACACACGTGCGGTTGTTGGTTTTTACAAACTCCTCGCTATGGTAAGCCCTCGACTTCGGCTCCCGCTTACATTCGTCTACTCGTTTTAAAACCAACTTACCGCACTAGTATCATAAATAACGATTTTCAAAGTTACAAATTATATTTTGTTCAAATAGCTGTCTATGGTACAAATAAATGCTTCTGCTAAACTGAAGTTACTTACTGATAGCTATATACTTTTATCATTTTATAAGAAAAAATCAATTCAGCTCTATGTGATTGTTTGATTATCATCATATCTAAATCTATAGGGAAACACCGTGGGATTGCCACAGAAACGAATGATGAAATGAACTCAACTGTTTTAGTTTAACGAAAGGTGCGAATCTTTTGTTACACAAAATTATTATACGGCAACTCTACTCTAAAACTATCGGCCTATTGTAATAGATAAAAAAACATACCGGCCAAATTGAGAACCTCCTCCTTTTGGGAAGTCGGTTTCAAAAACAAATGAAAGTGTGATTTGTGTTCTGCCGCGTTAATTTTTCTCACGCTCCATATTAAATTTATTGCCAAATGTGTCTTATTTATAGAGTTAAAAATAACGCTGTTAACGAATAACCACATTAGTTTATATAGGTTATTTGTCAATATGTAAAGTCGCACACAAATAACGCATTACACCTATCGCTACATCTGCGTAAAACGGTATTTAAGTGGAACATTATAGGAGGTGCGGCCCCGGCATCAGAATATAAAATAAAAAGTGATTCTATAGTTTATGTACATATTATGTATAACTCGAACTTTTTGACATCGCTCAATAGTAATAAACTATCCAATAAGTGTTAGATATATAATTAATTATCCATTTTACTAGCTAACATTTAGCATGTTTGACAGATTGACGTTGCCCGAACAAACAGGTCGAATTTACAAACAACATTTCACAGTAAATTTCAGTTTTAAGCGATTATTTCTCTTATTTATAGTTATTGTGTAGCTTTCCTGATATTTGGTCGTTTTCAGTTTAAGCCAAAATAGTAGGTACGGGGAGTTCCAGTCAAATAAACGTAACAAGCAAGGGTGTGAGTCCCTCTGGGAACTACCCTTGTAAACTATTTTATTTAGTTTTCGCCAAAATGAAACAGTGAAGACTACGAGAAAAATAAAATAGGTGCTCCTTTGAGATATATTTGTTGCTTACGTGTATTGAGTACTTATGTTCTAAACATCCGGGGTAGCTCACACGTGACACCGTGGGAAAGCACTTACATAACTAGTAAGTATCTGCATACGTTTTCGTGGGAATTTAAAGAGCGATATATTGCGGTGTATGTAATTTATAAAATACTTTAAATAAGCGTGTATGTATGAAGAGATTAATGAATGTTGATGAAGTGAAAAGACCGTTTTCGCTTCATAAACTTTCAGTCAGGATCGTAGCTGGTGGAAATCCATCGTCTCTGCCTACCCCTACAGGCCCTTCAACGGCAGGAAATTATATTGTTTCTCCTTTCCTGCACGAAATGTCCCCATGTATTTACATATATACAAATATTTACATTACCAAACGCAAATAACTCATAAATATGCGGGTAATATATATTATATTCGTATTAATGTAGCTAATATATGTGAAAGGTAATTTATATGTATATTTATTTGTTACTTTGTTTCTTCTGCTCGGCCTTAGAAAGAAAGCGGTTATCAAGAAAGTTGGTTGAGGTTTTTTAATTAAAACATCAGAATTGGTTTAACCTCGTATATTAATAGCCTCATTGTTTTTACATGTTATATGAAAAGATCCATTCCTATATAATCTATTTATATGTATACCTAATAAAATAAAGACTAGCCTCGATGTTACCGAATGTCTAACATTTTTTTGTGAACTAAGCGATTCTAAATAGAGAAATTAAGTACTGAGCATTTTTATAAGATGTCACTGACATCGTGAAATGTTAACAAAATAGGAAATGCTTTCCTCCAGTATCGATTATGGGGGAGCACATTAGAGCGATACCATCAAAACACTTGTCGAGGGCGCCAGTCTATGTGTTTTCGAACAAACGAGCGCCCCGCCCTAGGGGCCTACAGCCTTCCTCAAACAGTGTTAAATTCCGGAATCATTTTTGTTTTAGTTCCAGTGGGCTTTGATGGCAAAAAAGAATCGATACCATTGAACGAGTTTTATTAAAGTTATAAGTTAATAATAATTGTCTTTAGACAGCCGTATAACCTAATCCTTATTATTACTGAATATAATACTGACTTTGTTTATTTTATTCTTGTTCACTGTACTGTACAGTAAAAGCCTAAGAGCCGATTTTTCAATCATCAAATTTGTAGAAGTTACCCATTTTTGTAAATTACATTACAACCTAACTAAATACAGTGCTGAAACAATTTACAACAGATTTATTCGCACAAACATAATTTTTAATATTATCATATTATATTTCGTCCTTAAATAAATAAAGCTGCAAAAACGCTACAGTAAGTTTGAAACAAAAATCGTTTGTAATATGAATGTAAAATTTATTGTATCTAATTCCATAACCTTTTTTTAATAAAAACAATATAGAACTTTTTGCTCCGTTTATTAAAAACGATGAGCGGAAGACAGGTGCTAAAATGTTCCTGAATAAATTAAGCATCTATTCCCGGCCCGCAAAATAATCAAACTTCTAACAGTTTAAATTTGCTGCAGGCGGGAGCTCAGCCTCCACGAATAGATCGGGCTAAATACTCTTCGTGCAGACGGGACCTCCATTAGCATAATAGACACCGACAACGTCCTGCCGGCGATAGCTGCAGGTAACAAACTGAACATTTTCCGTCAAACAGAGAAGCGGATTTGTGAAAATATTCGACACTCTGTAAATAGAATGGAAATGTTTCCGCAGAGGGTAAACCTCAAAGACACGAAGGCTCGCTGAGCATTTGTTGAGTCACGCGAGAGATTGAGCGATTTCATGTAACCCACTTTCCAAACAGTCGTAAATTAATTACAAGTTCGTGAATAATATTTTTTCTACTACAACAGCTACCCTAATTTCTTAAACCCTGTCTATATTCATATGAAACGTACTATTTTCATATGATTAAATGAAAAACGAACGTGCCAACTTAACGAAATTTAATGGGATTTTACGAGAAAATAGATTATATCCTGGAGAAGAATATGGATGATCTCGAAGAAATTGAAATGGTAGTGAAAGAGGACGAAAATATTAAAATATAAAATGTTAAAGTGACTATTCTTAAATGTTTCTTTTACGATGTTAGAATTTATATGTAAATTGGCATGTGTACTTTCATTAAAAGGAATAAAAATATGATACTTTTCTTACTGGATAATGAGGTAGTTACTCTGAATACACATTACGTTAGCGAAATCAGCATCAATACATCAGTATGTACAGTATTGTATTTATTACTAAAATGTAAGTCGTACTATAGTTTGCGTATACCACCGTCACCTTTATTGTCTTATTTTATTTCTGGGGTTGTCTGGCAGAAACAACTTTTTAGCGATAAGATCGCCCTTTGTACATAATAAGCTTTTGTGTGTAAGTTCATTTTTTGTATTCGGTGTACAATAAAGTGTTATCAATCATTCAATATTTTTCTATTTCGGTAGGATTGATATTTAATCCTATTACTTAATTGTATCGTGAGCCATCATCAAAAACTAATTAAAACGCAAGTTGTAAAGTGGTATGAGATTGCAAAAAGTTTTTTGATACAGCTAAAAATTTAAAGGACTATAAGGCGCCGCCCGTCATCATGATTACAAATATTTCGGGCTATTAGAATCAACTAGCGACCCGCACCGGCTCGCACGGGTGTAATTTAGAAAAAATAGAATTGAAAATCTTAAAGTTACTGCCTTTGATTATAGAATTTCTTTGTAAATAATGTTTGCATAAAAACTTAATATATACAAATTTTCAGTGAAAAATTAACTAACTGATGGTGACAACCGTTTCAAGATCCGTTGCGTAGTGTAGGATTTAGCGGATATAAATAAGTACAGGCAGACAGACGCGGGAAACGACTTTATACTATGTAAAGACAAACACCTACACTCCGTACAGTAAAATAACGCGAGAATTCCAATTTAATATTAAAGAGCTGTTTGTTAATCCAAAGAATTTTACTCTGACTTTCTTTAAGTATTGGAAAATTTATTTCACCAATAAATCCTGAATGAAACGATAAATTCCGACTTAGATCAAAGTACAGAATGTTTGAACAGAAGATTTATAGGGCCGCATATTTGATTTAGTGAGACCATTTTTACTGTATTAACGTTGTCATATGCGTAAAGAAGTATTTAAGAACTAATATTGATTTATTTCTTGTTACAGGTAATTTGAGGAACATCAACGTTAAGGAACATACCAAATTGCAGTCGCTCATTTTGTTTTAACGCACATACACATATTTCGACACACAGTGTTGTTAGGAACGTCAATCTAATTTCACACTTGTCGACATCGTAACATAGCATAACATTTCACAGTCGGTGAGCGGCATCTAGACAGGCGACCGCTGTTTTTATCTCATTTCCTCGACTCCTGTCATTTGCGAAGCCTTAAAGAGTGCCCCGGTGTCGACAATGGACTTTTTATCGACGAACCGCCTTCGCTGTCGTGCACATACGCATCGTTTGTCGGTCATAAAGTTCACAGAGATGATGCCGTAGTTCCTCCGAGGCGTGAAATTTTGTTTTTTTACCATGATCATATTAAACTTTGCGTCATCTACCGGAATATATTAAAGAAAATTTCTATACCTATCAGTGGCATGAACGTCACACAACTCGACTAACCTGTAAGAAACTAGTGACTAGCAAAAAGCTAGCTACCAAAAGATTAAAAGCGCAATGAATTTATTGACACCTGAGTTTTTTTACCTGTATATATTATTGCTGTATTACTATCTCTTACGTTTGGCTACTTTCCACATGAATTAGATGAACTAGCAACTCATAACCTGATCAGGCACCGGTTTTTTTCAAAATATGCGGTCAGATTGCAAAATTAAAAATACAAATTATAATTACATGTTTTTCCAACAGCGGTGTAGTCGTCGCTTGCATAATACGGTATGTTTTATCAACCGGCTTACCCTAGCCGAATTTCCACCTAACGCGACTGATAGCTGTGTGCATAGATGTATATGTATTGTATATGTATTTTGTTTGTGTGTATATCCTTCTGTAACGCAAGAACGGCTTAGTTGATCTTCATGAAAATTGATATACATAAGTAATCCTTATAGTAATCATCCCAATTAATATAATAAATGCAAATTTGAGTTTGTTACGCTTTCATGCCTTGACTACTTAATCAATCGGTTTCAAGTTTTGCGAACAGCGTCCAGGAGTGCAGTCTTCTGAATTTGGTCCCTTACCCAGCAGCCTAAAGAGAGCCAACGACGGGATGTTCACTTTCATTTCTTTGAGCTTCCACGCTTAACTACGCAACGGTTCTTTAAAACGTTTGTTAGGTAAACGACAATGATTCGGGGAAAGTTTTACCCCGGTTTTCCCTCTGCGTTATTACAAGGCGTTGTTTGGAATTTTTTTAGAGATTGGCAACGCTTTTGGAACCTCCCGGTGTTGCAATACTTCATAGATGACGGTAACCACCATGTGGGCCGCCTGTCTGTTTGGCTGCTTGAGGCAATAAAACCAAACTCTCCAGATAACAGTCAGCTCTTAGTTGTATATTTAAGACTAGAAACGTGACAATGTTGCTGAATTGCATGAATAAACAATGTTGAAGAAATTCGTGTAACGTCCCAGATAAAAGCACCATTGCAAGTTAAAGATAAAAATAATTTAATGGCTTTGCGTAGAATGTTATCTGTTGGGTACGCGGGGCGCGGGTTGCGTGTGTTTACCCAGCCGCCCTTACAAAGCAGCCAATATATCAAGTTGTCGACTCGACTTTGCTCTGAGCCGCAAGATGTAGTAACACGAGCCGCTGTTTGTCAAGTTACGCGAGCCCAGGCCCCATTACATGTACTACATAGGTAGCCGTGGCATTGTTACCCCGAAACTGTTGTAATGTACCATAATGAGAAATGTTTATGTCTGTACTTAAATAAACTACATTTTTGTCCCAAGAGGTACTGCACGTGAGGGTTATCCAAGTAATAACACTCCCCGCATACATCACTTGTGCCATATAATATTTAAAAACGGAAAAATGCGTCCATGCGCAGTGAAGGTTGTCCGTTGATTTAGAACTTACACATCCAGATGGATGCACATTCCAAGTGGAGTACCTCAAGGCTCAATGCTAGGTCCTTTACTGTTTTTAATACTTATATGCTATATTGATAGCTGTTTCAGAATTAATCCATCCTAAATTTTGCTTACCATCAGAAAGTTTTGAACTCTGTGAATTGCGTAGATGATGGTATAGCATTACAAGATGATTTAGTACGGTTGGATAATTACTGTTAACTAAATAGATTAGAACTAAATCTCGGTGTTAAACACGATTCAAAAACTATTAGTTGATAGGCGAGTCACTGCTTATGTTCCTTAAGCGTTTTTCAAAAGACTTTATTTAGGCTAAATCTTTCAAAATATTCGATCTCACTTATAGTACGAAATGCATAGAAAAACACATCCAAAACTGATTAAATATCTAAATTTTAGGACCGACTCCAAATTAAAAGATTTTACTATATTATGTAAAAATCACCATTTTCTGAAACTCGCTCAGCGTCGGGAAACCGCTGATTTAATCTTCCTAGCTCGTATTGTTAACTCACACTTTGATTGTCTTGAATTACTTAACTAAATAGATATGTATACGCCTCGACACTCTTGTCGTCATAGTCGCTATTTTGCGTTTAAATCGGTTGACACGAACTATTATTACCAAAATAATTTTCTGTATTGACCGGGTGCTACCTATACGGATCCCTCGGTGCCTGATTTTAGGTATAATCTCAATGATTTATATTAAAAATTTTAGTATGTAATGTGTCGGGATTCTTATTATGTTAGATAAATTTTTCGTGTTTGAATTATTATCTTTCTATGATTCTTTTAGTTCTCTGGCCTTGATTAGATATCTTAATTTATTTCTATATGTGGTGATTTGTTAATAGCGCACTATCACTAAATGTATGATTATTCTGAATAGCTGATAGTCATCCAAAAATTGTGAAATAAAATAAATAATAAAGATCCTCCTCTTTATTATTTATTATATTTTACATTTACTGTTCTTATCATTGGTTACTTATCTCTAATATAAGCATACATCTAGCGGGATTTATTACGAAAAATGCCTTTTTCCAAACATTATCTCGATAGACGAAGTGGCTTTAACAAAATGGTTGTGTTAAACTTAGACAGATGGTAAGTCATGGCAATTTTGTAAGCATGCCAGTTTTAGTAATATTGCTACCGAATTTCAAAAATCAAAAGGGCTCACCTACTTTTAACCAAAGAGAAACTTTTGTTTTCTTACGTTTTTGTAAGACTATTCTTAATTTTCATAAAGATTTTTTTTCTGTATTCTCATCAACTATGTATTAAGTAGTTATTATTAATTATTAAGTAAATCATAGTTAAAGGAGGTGTACCCAGAAGACTGCATTCGTTGTCACCTTGGAGGGAAATAAATATTTATTTCACGAAACATGAATGTGCCTTATTGTCACGGGTAACATTAGACGGAGGTATTCCAAATATCTTCAAAGTAACTCACAATTTTCAATCCCAAAGGGCACAAATACATATTGTATGTTATAGTCTTAATAAAGTTCCTTAATTAAGCTGTTAAAGACTGGAATATAATAATATTCCTCCTGACCAAGGTTTATATATTGAGTTTTGCAGTCACAATGCACTTGAACTTCGCCGGAATGCTCATCTTCTCAACCTGCTGTATAGCATATTATTTATTCCTTCTACCCCTTCCTATCTTAAGGAGCGTTTTGATTTCCTCCATACATCTCACACCCTTAATTTGCGCTCTTCTCATAATCTTGCCTTAAAAACACCTGCACACGTTTCTACTTTCTACACCAAATCCTTTGCTGTGCAGGCTGTTCGGCTATGGAATTCATTGCCCGAAAATGTGAGACAGGCAAAGTCACTCGCCGTTTTTAAAAAATTGGTACGGGAATATTATCTCACTTTATAATAAATGTTCAATACCATATTACATGTATGTTTATTTATTAGTTTATTTGTATATTAACATTATATATATATTAGTAGGTATATATAATATTAATATATTATGTATTAATACTATTATTAATATTGTATAGCTATTGCTGTTGCTATACACATATTAATGATGTATATATTAGTATATATATAATATTAATATGTGTTATTGTTTATTGTTTATTCCCTTTTTTTTCATTTTAGGTATATGTATTATGTGATATTTATATATCCTATTTATATGTATTGTGTATTAAATTAGCACACCACCGTCATACACTTGAAATTCCATTTCATAAAATCCAGAGCCCGGGTTGTCTGGAAGAGATCGCTCTAAAGCGATAAGGCCGCCCATTGCTCCTACTTTTACTCTTAAATGTAAATACTGTAAATTGTTTATTTTATGTGTATGTGGTGAACAATAAAGTGTTTTCTATTCTATTGAAAATTAAGTTATCTGAAACTAAACTATAAACTTAGATGAAGTTGAGCGAGCATAATCGATACATAAATCTGTTGTAGAGCCTTATTTTGTCCCGATAGCGGTTCAGCCGAAGTGGAAATGAAATAAAAGTGCACAAATCACGCGTGAAATTGAGTTCGACCGTTACCAGTCATTGTTCGCTTTGGGAACAAACTGCCGATGTACACATGGACATTCTGAATGTAAGGAAATCTAGGAGCAACTTTGTTTTCACATTGCTTGAACGTATTTTGCGAATTCAAAATGAACTACACGAGAGAAATGAAATTAATTTATTTGTCAGAAACATGAAGATGAAAGATGGTACAAGTGAATCATGTTTGGTACATGTTTCGCCTTACAAAACATTCAATATACTTAAAAATACTACATAAACAGACAGACAGAGCTTGAACTTACATAATATTTATTAAATAAAGATAGCAATTTCATATCTATAGTTGTATATACTAGTAGTCGCCCAGAGGTTTAATTTCGCCCGTTTGTTATTATATTTTAATTTTGAACCTTATTAAGGTTTCTTTTCTGAAGAGAGTTTATATAATGTACCTCTGTTGTCATTATATAAAGATATACATTTCTTAAATATTTAGCAACATTAAACAAATCCGCGTTATCTCTACACTGTGCATTGTTTGACTGCAGATTATTATGTACTAACTGCACCTGCGACTATGCTTGCATTAATATTATCCCCGGGAACCGTACAGTTTTCCGGGATAAAAAGTAACCTATATGCTATTCCCGACTATAATCTACATCTGTGCCAAATTCCAGATTGGATAAAAATCCATCCAAACTTTGTCATTTATAATATTAATTATATTATAAATGACAAAGTAATTGAAAGTAAAGATATTTTCTGTTTGATGTAACACATTTGTTTGAGGATTATAGATATATAGATAAATAGATAACACTTTATTGCTCACCAAATAAACATTTTCAAAATACACAATTACAATATTGTCATGGTAGAAACAAAAGGCGGCCTTATCGCTGAAAGCAATCTCTTCCAGGGAACCTAACTTAAGGAATAATTTAATCTAATCTGGCGATATAGGTGGTGCAGATCATTACATAGATCATAAATAAACATACTTAAACTACATAATTTATAAATTAAATATTACATACGTATATATATATACGTATAACATACGTGCAATATTCTTAAATATAGGTACAAAGTTTTCTCTTCAAATACCTTTTTGAAAATATAATACGTAGATTGTTAGGTAAGCAAGACGCGACGTCTAGACATTGGTTCTTCAATAATTCACTTACACGTGCACGCAGGATCATCAACTTAGGGATAATAGAAAGTATACAAAATAATTTATTTAAAAACTTTGACGAGTTCGGTGAAGTACTTTGGCTTATTTGAGTCTGGGATTGTATAAAAAGTTGGAAAGGATACATAATTCAAATGTAGGGTCCTGAAGCCGGCGGTGGGCGGCGTGGATGTGTTGCAAAGTTTCATGTTTTCAGCTGGGACGGCGCCCTCGGGACTCATTTGTCTGCCAACGCGAGGGAAAGATATAATTAATTGAAATTATGCTGTCAGCCTTATGTTACTTGCACACATCGGTCTTTACCATAAGCACTTTTTATAGACATTAAAAACATAATATGGTACTTAGCTGAAGTCCTGGTGATTCGATGGCTAAGGCGCTCGTGTGACGTAGTTTTGAATCCTGAGCACCTAAAACATATTTATACAGTTAGATGCCAGACAGTTCAACAATATAACAAGTATTACGAATTTGCAAAAGCGTCTCTTTATGGCTGTCTTGTCGGTTGTATGTAAGGCTTAGGTGTGTCTTCTGACCTAATTAATTTATATTCTTTTACAATACTACATTGGGGTGAAATGGCATGAGCAAGAAAATCCGTACATCTGATTGCTGCCGTGTAAAACTTACTAATTCATAATAAAACTACTGTTCAACGGATCCCGAAAGACAAAAATGTCAAGTTTTTATTTAACCTGCCGCCCACTTGTTCATTTTAATTGATGTTTGTTTATGGTTATTATTTACTCTAGCTAAAGAGCAGAGCTAAATCTAATTTACCACCGCTCAGAAACATGTTGTGGCTTAAAAAAAAGAAGCGGTGCAAGAAACTTTTCAGCAACATGCCCAGCTCTAATAATTTATATGATATTAAAGTCGGAGGCAGTTAAAATAAAAAGAAAATGTGTCAATCAAGCTGATTTTTTCCGTTGCACACAGATCATGATCACGGCTTCTGAAAAGTGGCCAAAATTACGGAATAAAAATAAAATAAAATACCGCGCATAAAACCGTTAAAACGTAGTTTTATTGTGTGTAATAGTCGCGAAAACTTGAGCAAATACTCGACCAATTCGTGTTAGAATTAGTTGGTTTTGTTAATTATCCTTAAAATTGGAATACTTGAGCCCGGAAGTTTATGAGGTGATATTTTATTTAGATAAAGTTTACTATTTAATAAATTACACACATTATCGGTTTATTTAAATGATAACAAATCTTACCATGCACAATTAAAATTTTCTTGCGTTTTATTTGTCCGGTACGTTGCCAATTAACAAAATAATATTACAATATACATACATATATATTTAATCTATACGTACCTACGTATATAATAAAATTGTAGAGGTCGAATTTCTGAACAATGAAAAAAAATGCTGAAAACCGAGCCAGGGGGATGTAAGAAGTGAAATACTTAGAACTAATTTAGATTTTTTCATTGTTTGTTGTTGTTTGTTGGCTAATCTCCGTAACGACGACCGATTTAAATGAAATTTTGTATGGTGGTAGCTTATATCCCTAGTCAACATATGGAATATTTTTGATTCAGAAAACTTAAAGATTTCCCGTGGGATAATTAAAAAAACTTTCCACGCGGGCGAAGTCGCGGCAGAAGCTAGTGTTACATAAATATTTTATCATGTTAATTAATACTGTCATCGGTAGCTTTGAGCTGGAAATCACGTGAGATTCATTAATATATACTAGATTACATTCGCATTGTAAATCGCAGCAATACCGTAGCAGTAATGGGCTAGCAGGTCTAGGTGCAATCGATCTCACAGGGCGTTTGGCGCCATTACCATATTATTCGTGACACGTCCGGCTATGCAAATCAGACCCGTGCCAGTGTTGATGACGCTTGGAAGATTACTAGCCGGTTGAATTCACTAGATTTACCTAAAAGTCGACCGATAGATGCATTATTCTCAATCTTTCTATTGATGAAGTGGGTAATTCTGCCACGGCGTGCTCTAAAGATGACGTAAGTAGGGGCGTCATGGTAGTAGTGATTCGTACTAAATCCCTTGACCCTGTCAAAGCGTGAAAAAGGGGCGCAGGTTAGGTTAGCTGGCGGTTAGTTTCTCGTAACTTCGTCTGTTTCATTAGAAGTCTTGCGTGGAGAGTCGGCCGTGCGTAGGTTCCACATTCCCCTCGGTGTCCTTCCCCAGGCCCGAGGATCGAGTCGAAATGTATTCCCCCTGTGATATAAAAAAAGGCGAAGTACTGGCATAACTGACGCAAACTTGGTTAGGCATACGTCCAGCAGTCGACTATGATAGGCTAACGACAGTCTCAACAAGAGGTCTAAAATTTACAAGTCGTAGGGAAAGGTAAATATATTTACTTAAATGCAGACCAATTTGTAGACACTGAAATTTTAAATTTATATTTATTACAAGAATATGTCCGTAACTTGAAATTTCTGCGGGATTCCCGGGACACAAAATACCGCAGCATTAGGAAAAGAATGTAAACTATCGTTTAGTGAAAACTGTTCGGAAAAGGCTAATTTTCATGCATCCGGACAAATACAAACCGCTCCCTAAAAATTCCCGCGGGGTTCACGAAATAAAAAATATCACACATTTTATTACATCAAATTTGCTTTGCTAGTGAGGAAATTACATTGGACTTCGTTTTTTTTTTAATTTGACCTTTTAAAATTATTGTAAGCAAAATCCAAGTGTAAGAATTTAATGTGTAAGAATTTAAATTTATTCAAAGTGTAAGAATTTGTTGTCGATCCGCATCAAAGACGGCCCAATAGTTTTTTTCGCGAAACCCGAACAAACATATAAACCGACAAACAGACAAGAAATCTAAAAAATGCATCGTGTTCTCTATCGTTTATATAGTATATAGTGTATTCCAGTTGTTTTTTAAATAGCTTCAATTACAGTAAAGACATAGCATTTTTAGAATTTTATAATATTATAAATTACAGACTAGTGTAGCTAATAGAGCTATCCATGCAGTTTTACTCGCATAAACTTCAGATCCGTAGGTACCCCGGGGAAACAACCCGTTTTCTGGATTAAAAAAACTTTCTAGATTCAGTCTCGTTATCATAAATCATAATGTATACAAAGTTTCGTAATTGCCTATTAATTTCGTATTCTTGTTGAGTGCTTAGAATTACGGCATCATAACTTACAAGGAGGCTGCAACTTTTTTATAAGATGATAACAGATGTTTTAGTTGATATGATTCTTAACTACTCTGCTAGTAACATTCAAACACACACATACATACACACACATTTATGTATGAACAATGTATTTTAAGTATGTGGATACTTACCGTGTTTTACCAAACCCTAGCAATATACATTACTTGTAAACGAACGACTTATAATTTAAGAATGATGGCAAAACGTATCCAGTTGGCGTTGTCGCCGTAATATGGCTAGCCCACGCATTCATGTGTCGTATACAGACCTTTACCAATCACGGCCGTTACCCTAATAGCTTCACAACTTCACATTCAAGGTTGAATGCTTTCATATAAAATACTGAAATAAATGATATATGGAGCTTAAAGGACGGCTTATGTAGGAAAAAAATTAAAGGAAGAAACTATTAACAAAACTATATGTATTTCAATAGTATTCGTCGTATATAATATAAAGAAATAAACCGGCCAAGTGCGTGTGAGTCTGCGCACAATGAGGAGAAGGCTTAAAAGGTGATGAAGATACACGTTTTTTATTGTTTGTTTATTATAAAACTGTTAAACGTTACTGCTCCATACAATATATAGCTTATATTGCGTTTATAATATACATATATAATTAACTTATCTATATATATTTAGCAATTTCTGAGAAAAACGCCTGTGGCAAGACTGGCAGACATTAAGATATATTTTATACCGATTCCGTTTTACCATAACAATTATGCGTACAAATACCTGCAAGTGTATTTTTGTATAAAAATTAAATAAATAAGTTTGTATCTTTTTGAAAATAGTTTCTTTTTTAATAATTTTTAATTTAGAAATATATGATTGAGTAATCTTTTAGGTCTTTATCTATGAAATTCCCGTTTTTTTATGAGATAAGTTAAAGCATTTTTTTATATATTTTATTTCAATTATTCAAAGTATTCACCCATACAATCGATGCACCTGTGCCAACGCAGTGAAAGTTTATTGATGACCCTTCTTAAAGCCATCCAGCTGGACGGGAGGCAACAAATTTTCAAAGGTATTTTGTACTGAGAGTCAGTTAGAGTCAGATATTGTATTTTTTCCCGCCAAGATGTTATCCAATTATAGAAAAAATAGAATTCTGTAGGCGCAAGGTCTGGTGAGTACGGCGGAGGAAGGAGAGCTTTTAACCCCAGCTCTTGTGACTTGAAGACCGTCTGCTATGCAGTCGAACGATTGGCCAATGCTGGATTGAGACATGCGAGCTCCATCATTTTTTTCAGTTCTTCACAGTTTACATCTGCAGTAATACTAAACCCGTTTAATAAAAAGATATAATGAAACACACCGGCGCCACCAGACCACCAAACAGTGACCATCACTTTCCTAGGGGTAAGTTTTCGTTTAGGGCATTGTTTAGGTGCTGAACCAGGATACAACCAACTTGCTGAGACCTTGCGATTGTTACACAGAATCTATTTTTCGTCGCAGGTACGGTTCAAAATTCCTTCGTGTATCATTGAATTTGTGGGACTCGCAATAGTCAAGATTTTTTACCTTTGCCAATTAGACGCAAAGGGACCAAAATGGTATTGACGCTAACGTCGAAAGCTGCTGCTAATTCAGTCGTAGATTGAGGATCATCAGCTTCCATAACCGCCTATATTCGTCATTGTCGACCAGTTTTCGGACAACTACGAGGTTGATATTACAGATCGAAATTTCGAGAACGGAGGCGGGCAAACCGAAACAGGGGGTGCATTCGTTTGTAGTTTTCGCTCCGTAGACAACGATGTCTACGGAGCGAACACTACGAGTAGGTACTATGAGTAGGTACCTACTCATATTCTAGAATTACGCGAATTTTTAACGTATACTTGATGATGAAAAAGACTCAAATGTGTGTGTGTGTTCAAATAAAGGATTCCATGTTTTTAGAATAAAAATAATTTGAAATTAGAATTTTTAGCCAAACAAAAATTATTTTCAATTGAAATGTCAAGTACTGCAGAACGGCAATTTCATAGGTAAAGGACCTATTATTATTGCTATGTTTAATTATAATATCCGGTAAAATTATATAAGTAGATACATGGTATGTATTATAATAATAATCAAATCCCACCACATATTAATGCTGTACAAATATATATTATTGATTAAATATGATCGCGCCTACGCAATTCCGGAGCTATGCCTTTGACCTTTGAACCCACAAATATGTCGTTAATTAGTTCTGAAATGAACAGGCGTTCATAACCTCCATCTATCACAAAGCTGTACGAAAACCTTTAGCGATGCCATACGCTTAGGGTAGTATAAATATAGCCAAGCTATATAGTTAATCTACTAAACCCACGACAAACACGTCTCTAATTGGTTTATGAACTTGTCCAATAGTAGATCCTAACCACGTTTTTAGTATTAGGATTTAGTTAAATTATATTATTATTAGTAGTATATTGTGTACATATTTGTTAGGTTTTTTTAAATTTATATGTATTCGTTTTATTTTAGATGGGTTCTGAATATTCATAATATTTAATTTCTAAGAATAGAAAATTTAAATTAGTAGTCAATAAAGTATCATTAATAGCCATCTGTTTTTGTAATTTTATGAAAAGAAGTACTTCTCAAATCAAATTAATATTATAAATATTTAACACCTTGGTATAAAAACAGGATTTGAAATATTACACGCGTATAATAATATCGCTTTATTATAATTGTGTAGGTGTATAAAAAATACATTTGACTCTCCCAAAGTTCACTCACTCAAAGTTTCCCCGCATAAATTAGCTTGACAGTGAGTTTGTTTTGCAATATTTGATTGTTTACAGAATTTGATTTGAAATTCATATTTACTTTAATTATTTTCATATTTCATATTATCGCAGTATATATAACAATACTTACCTATAAGTCCAACTTCGTATCCTATTCTTTAGAATAAAAGCATGTTATATTCCTAACCATTATTATTTATTACCACTATACCAAATACCACCATTATACCAAAAGTATTTACTCGATTTTATAAAAATCGGTTTCTTTCAATAATTGTGGAGTATCCTATTTTATTCTTCATTCATTCTCACGCTACGTCACACAGCGGAACTCTTAACGAGTCTGGGAGGATGTTTGGCCCATCAGATTTGTCTGGCTCAGTGGAAAATATTTTAAAATATTATATTTGATAATATATATATAAAATTCAGCCTTCTTAAAATGACGTAAATGCCCACATTTTTTTTAAAATGTCTGTTAAAAGTTATGGCCCACAGGAAGTGTCTGGCAAATGTATATCTTTGTTGATAAGAATATCATATATTATGGCATATGTAAAAACCAGCCTTGCTACTTTGACTTAAGTTAGCATGGTTTTTGTCCACCTTTGATACTGCTGCCTGAAAAACGGCCCCGCTTTCAGCTTAGCGAATATCCATTCCTTTTTAAATATATCTAAAAAACCGATCCTAAAATTTTCATATTTTCTAAAATCACGTAAGTCTGGGGTGACTGGGATCTTAAACTAATCGCAGATAACAACACGCATGTTGTAGTCCGTCTATAGAACTCTACACATAAAATTTTAAAAATAAATATTATTAAAAAAAGACTATAATTCATTTACTTTTATATAAGAATGTCCTTTGCAATTCATTTTTATCCTATTAAAAACCGCTGTCTCTAATTAAAGCACCTACAGGAGGGAAGAATCTTTTGAATTTTCTAATGGTAAAATGTGAACGAATTCCCGGCAGGCTGTCGGAGGAAAAGGCAAAGTTCCGTTTACCTTTTCGGCATCTGTAATGCGCACTCACTTTAATTAAATTACTGTTCGAGAAATCGAGAAGTGCACGGAAGCGCACATAAAGGCGAATGTTTGAAACTTACCTACACTGTATTCTTCGCTATCGGAGACCGTGATTGAAATTGCATTTAAAAGACGACTTTAAATTTCTAGTAGGTATTTAGGCTATATTAAGTTTTATCTGGAAATTCTATAAAGAATACAGTCATGTATTACTACTACTATTCATTTACAAACATACCTAAAAGTAAGTCTTAGAAATAAATTAAAAATTTACTGTATAGTGTATACAAATAAGAATAATATAATAGTACAAAAACCAGCTCCAGATAGCTATTAGAAGAGAACGTTATCAAAGAGTGGCCACGTAGAGGGGTTCTTTATTTTTTCAAAAGTGACTTATTCAGCTAGCTAGACAACGCGTAAGGTTGAGCATATAATCCTTCTTGCATATGATAGATCTTCTGATCTATCATTGTCTGATAAATATGTGTGTAATAAAAAACTAAAATAAGTCTCAAATGGTAAGTTCACGCAAGTCAGTATGAAAAACAGTTATACCACAACAATTGGGTAGGTGATTTGAAGTTGGATAGGATATTCTACAATAAATTCTAAAACAATGCTCAAATAAAGGAATGTGCGTAAAAACGTTTTTTATCATGATTATTTTAAAGTATCGGGACAAAAATAAATTTAATTACTGTTTAAAGAATAATCAATACGCTATTTCCTTTTTTTTTGGGCGCATTTGCAACACCAAAGGTGCTACAAATGCACTGCTGCTCTCTTAAGGGAGACTAGATCCTGGTCACTAATGCCGGAACACAACTCAAGGTTGTTCTGGTGACATACTTTAGACCAAGGATGGTAGACATCCAGCCGGGCAAATGTTCTATATGCACTTGGCCAATTCATTTGATTCCTTAAAGATAATGTTTCTATTTACTACGAAGTTTGCGCGCAGGCAGACAGCCCAGCTCATAGAAAGTGGTTACCGTCAACTTTAGACATTTGAACCACTAGGAACGAATCCAACGTAATGCCAGCATTTAGAAAGGGATAGGACGATGAGATAATGGAATATGGAGGTAGTGGCGCATCGGCACCTTCACTCATTGCATGAGACATGATTAGCTTTATGGTAACCGTTTCACGCCGATATTCTGAGAGAGTGTGCTATCACACCGATCAATCCGGCCTAAGAGCAAGAATAATCAAGATAATTATGTCAGCTTGGCTCTACCACGTTATATATGACGTTAATACATAAAATTTAGGCGATTTAGCCACAGTTGGTAACCGCTTTCCATCAAGTGGGCCGTCTGCATGTCTGCTGAACTCCTGCAATAAAAGAAAAGTTATTTTCAATGTTAACTAGCCCCCATATAAACATAAAATTGATTTATTTGTTGCAACTAAAAAAAAGCTTAACAAACCCATTATATCGGATCGGTTCTAACTAACATTTAACACACACAAAGTCGGTTATTTAACACACACGGAAAATATTTAGAATTAACTAAATCACATTTCAAAGCTAAGCTCTGTTCCACCGTGACATAAATGAAATTGAATGTAATCGTCCGTGATATTGTAGAAGAGAACAGATAATTTTCACGCTGTGTGGTAATCACGAATGTCGCTCAAGTATACGGAGATAGACGCGTTCATTTTAAACAGACCAAACAAAAACAAACATGAATAGTTATTTAACCATTCCAATGTGTTTTATTAGGCAATAGGAAGAGCGTAACATAAATCAAATGTGTTTTAATAGCTACAATTGTTCGACAGGCACGCATATATTTATTATCATCGCGTTGTTTATGTTTTATTAAGAAGATAGTCAATAGACTCGTTCCATCATCGAATATCAACTCTCAATTGAACCACTTGCGGTATAGTTGATCAATCATTCAATAAACAGTCTGCTTCAGTTCGCCATTTATCTCATTAAGGTCCGTTATAATGAATGCTTTTATACTTCGCGGTGCAGAATAATAGTTGGTACGAGCGTAAATTAACACGTTACCTTATTAATGATCTTTAATTGACACCGTTGATAAATAGTACATTGTATTAACTTACATACAATAGCTATTATATTATAAATTAATCTATATCAGAGTTTCTCAAACTTACAGTTTGCTGTATTCCTGTTAGATTTACAAAACGGCGGCGAACCCCTTAGTAACTTTCTATGTTATATATAATACAAACTAATTTATTTGATTAAAATAAAAAGATTGTCACAAATTGTAATAAAATGTGTTACGAGTCATACAGTGAAGATTTATAATATATATTTTTTTAAATTATCGATCACTAAATACCAACGAAAAGTGGTTTCGTTTGCACCCCAGTTTCGATCTTTTGCGATAACAGGAACCTTAATGTGAGTTTACGATTCAAAATAAATTTTACTGGAGAACACTTTTTGAATGCCATACATATAAGTTAAAATTTAAATTTACTTTATATTCTTGTACATAGCTTGGAACGTCTTATTGTTGTTTTAAGGAGAAGGGGCAAGAAATTCCACCACACCTATAAAAAAATATTATGTAGCTCAAACGCTTTTTTAAATGTTTGTACAGAAGTATGTAACATAATTATGTTTTGCAGAGTTAATGGAGTTGTAGCAAACAGTGCATTTAAACAAGCACGAAACAAACGGAAAGAAACATAATATAATAATTGACAAGACGTACTAAAAATTTATCAAGCAACATATCTCCATATAGGTAGTTGTGAATATGAGCATTTCGTTGTATCGATTTTACGCTTGTTTAGAAGAAAATATATTTAGAAAGAGTACTATTAGGTTATGTTATGTTTTTTTTTCGACTGTATAAATAGATAAACAAGTCCTGCCACAGTCTTGCAAGCATGTTCCTTATGTGACGGCATAAGGTAAGTTTGGAATGAAACAGAAAGCCACTGCGGAGTAATAATGAACACTAACGGAGATAGTCATTTTCCTAAAAGCAAAGAGAGTGCACCGTTTGCATAGTACTCGACCTGATTTTGAAACTTACCTTGAACAGGTACCTATTCCAAAAGAGAAGAATTAAAGAGATGAAAATATTATAATTACCATTTTAAAATTTTAAGCCTAAATAAAGTTTTGATGGATTTAATTAGAATTTTTTATTTAGATTAACGCTAAATTGTTAGCGTAGTAATAACGTGTAGAGACACGTATGAACAAACATATTAAGGCTATTTAAATTATTTGTGATCGACTCAAGTTTTTTTTTAATTATTCGGTTTCTTGTCATATCTAAAAATTAATTATTAAGAATTAGTTCGAAGAGAAGAAACGTTAAAAACGTATTAACAATCAGAAAAACCTTATACGACTTAAATGTTATGGAGAAATTGGTTACAAAATAAATTATAACAAAATTTTACCGCTATTGTGAAATTCTTATTATTATGATACCCGTACCTTAAATAGATTTAATAATCCGCTACACAAGATACTTAAATAAATAGACTCTCGCCGCACCACTTGAAAGGAGAGATTTTCTAAGGGTTTTGGCAACGCTTTTAAATCCGGGGACTTTATACAAATTGTAGGTTCTTATACGGAGAAAAGCTTAGCTATTATCACATAATTTATATAACATTATCTACTGTTTCAGTATTAGAGCCGTTGTAAGTAGGGATAAAATACCCATAGAGAAATGTTTATGAAAATAAAGTTAGAAATTTTGTCTCGAAAATATCTTGTCTGAAAATAAATAATCGTTGGATCAACGATGAATTTATTTTACTATTGTTTCTAATTTTTGTAATCGACAGAGAAACGTGGTTATTGTATACTTTCAAACGAATTGCTATGTTTGCGTTATAATTAACATGCAAACAACAATTCTGTGGTACCAACAACAATTTTCGCTGACACCTAGACCAGAACAAATAATAGAAAGTTTGATTATGAAATTTACCTCGTTGGATTAATAACCTGGGATTTCTGTACTCCATTTTTATACCAGTAGATCACAGAGACTGTAGTACGGCTACATGTCATTCCAAATAAACAAAGTAGTAACAAATAATAACAATACAACTGTCGTTTGATTTTATTCGAAATATGTTTTTTGAATAATTTTCAAGTATCCCTATTTCATTTTTCTTTTTTTATTAATATAACTAAATATAAGGTAAAAATTTATTCATTTTGAAAGATCTATATTAGTAGTGTTGTAATTATAATTACTTAATTATCAGACATCTTTTCTTCAAGTGAAATATGAATACAATAACTTAGCTATCTGTCATTAATACATTACTAGATTTAGGTATATATAAGAGAAGCTAGTAGATGAAAATTATAAAATAAATAATAAAACAATAATGTCGTTGTTAGCGTTATCAATATATTAAAAATTAACCACTAGTCATTCATATATTTTGTATTTCAATGTCTGGCAGTGATTTTGCTCTTTAACGGCAATCTGTCTATTTCTTTGTAGTGTGGCTTTGAGCACATCCAGTGACGCATCCCCGCTGCGAGGGCGGCGCGCGCGCAGCGGGAGGCCACGTTACTTACTGCAATTGGTCACGATTACAATTTCACTGACCGAATAAACTCTATTTTAGAATAATTTAAAACCATTTCTTCCTAACCTAGCATAAATTCAAATATGTCTGTCAAATCAAACAGCAGTATAATTTATATTTAATAAATCTAGACAAGGAACTCAATGAATATTATTCAAGAAAAGCTACTCAATTAATATCATTCAAATCAATTTAATTTGAAAGTAATTTAGATAGCGCAACATTCTTTTTCGATAATTTTCACTTCATCGTTCACAAATTAAGGGAGGGTTTTTTAAGTATTTGCATGCTGACATCTCCCACTTATTGACTTAATAAGAATAGCATTATTTCATTAAAAAACATCGTCATATTTTCCAGATCAGAATAATGACAAATCTATCCTAGAAGACTATATAAACATTAAAACAATGTTAATCCTTTAGTTAAATGTATATGGCGGTCATTCCTAATTTTGAGTTGTTTAGCGGCTTTACATCTTTTTATTGCGGTGTACTTCGCCTTCTCATTAAATTCCATCCATGTAAATCTAGCCATTTTTGAGAAAATGTTTGCCACGTATACAGACGGCTAGATGAACATAAATTCAAATACATTGGATTCTATAAACTTCTTTGTAGGCCTTATAAATGATATCTAAAATGTATTATAATAACACATTTTAATTATAACAGTTCAAAAGCTACATTTTTTTTGGCGGCGGTTGCTACTCTAGACTCTAGGTCTGTATCGTAACTAACATATTTTTTAAAAATAAGTATTTATTGTAAAAAGCCTAAAAGCATACATACATAATTTTTTTAAATGTTTATGTCACTCATAAACATATTTAAAATGTCTAAACGTCTCGTAGACGTCACACGCGACCAGAAGGCTGGCGTCTATTTTGCGCAAAGACTAGGCATTGCCATACAACGTGGTAACGCCGCCAGCCTTTTGGGAACGTTCCAGGTACATGACAGTGGTTTGGGACCATTAATTAACGTTTAGGCACTTCCCCCCCCCCTTTGTTATTTAGTTTTAGTTTTTATATATTTGATAGTATAGTTTGTAATTCAATAGTTACAAGGATTATATGTGTATGTACTTTTAAAATGTATTTACATTTATTTGTATAAATTGACAATGTCATTCCGTTAACGTCCAAACTAGGTTTGGGTTATTACTTGCATATGGTTTCTAACATATTCAAGTAATAAGCCAATTATAAAAATTGTAATAATTAATTCCTTATTAATATTTTCTTAAACTATGTGAAAAACGTGTGTGTGTTCTCGTTGGGTAGCTATTATTAATATGACAATAAAATAAGTGTTACCTTTTTGTCAAAATAACAATGTAACCCTAAAAATGAGATGCCGTTTAATAGGACACAAAGTTCCAATAAAAAGTATCGTTGTATTTTTATCGATACCGTTGACATGACACTAGAGGTCGATGCAGTTTATCATCGTTCTCAGTAATTTGTAAACCGATACGATATCTCCAAATAAAATTATTGTCGTTACATCCACTTGAGCTTAGTAGTGGTTATCTTTTGAGATAAAACATAAAATAGCTGTATAGGATTAAGTAATTGCATCATAACTCATTAAACTTAAGTATTTTCGGTAATAAGAATCACATGGGGATATCAAAAGTTTCTATGAGATACGGAACTGAGTTTTACACGAGTGAATCGCCGTGGAATGCTCTAGGTCATTACAAACTCAATCGAAAAACAATTATAATTATTTTTGCACAGTGTTTTTACATATAAATTACTACAGCATATAGCAAATTTTATAAGTAATTCATAAAGGGGCATGTTTTTAATACAAGTAAGTTAAGTTGCCTGGAAGAGATCTGTCTAAGCGATAAAGCCGCTTATCGTTTTGCCTAAAAATATTGAAACTGAATTTTTGCGTGTGTTATTTTGGTGAGCAATAAAGTGTTATCTATCATGTTATTCTGTAGCTAATTTAAAGTGGAAAATAAACCTAAAACAACCTCTCCAATTTAAGTTAAAATATTCCAAATTCACGAATAATCGTAAACCGCGCCAGTTCTCGTTTCGCCAGTGTTTTTAATATCAACTTTATGTTCTTTAACAAGCCACCACCGCTAAGGCTGAGCAAATGAGGGATACGTACAAAGATCAAGGGGCACCCTCCTTTATTTGCATTTAGATGGGCTTGACAAGTTATTGTGGAGTGGAAAATGTTGCCGAGGGTGTGGGGACGTAGAATGTACTTGTAAAAATATTGTCACCGCGCAATAACCAGAAATCCTCACCTAGCTTGTACTCGACGTCTAATTACTGCTACCAGCAATCAAGTTAAGTGGTGAAACATAACACCGCAGTATACCCAAGATATAAACTACATTTACAATGTATACACATTGCATAGCTAAAGATAAACTTTAGTAGACTTTCTATTGGTTTATAATAATAAGTTTTGTGTGTTTAAAAGTCAATAGTGTTTACAATTATGTTATTACGTGAATTAATACAACTAATGCATCGTAATACTCATATTATAGGTATGAATAAATATGGGGAATGAGTTTATTTTGATGTCTGTTTGTTGCTACTTCACTGACTTGGAATGAATATGTTGTAATAAGATGTCTACCTGTTTACTATAACGTATTATTGGCCCAATGGGAATAGTAGGATACTTATTTTTCTTCTACGAGCGGGCGGTTTCCGCAACTCGACGACAACGCGCCTATTTTGCGTGCGAGGATACTTATTATTCTAATCTATTTTTTTATAGGTTTATGGCTTGGCAGTTAAGCCTTCAAGTCAGATCTTAATTTATAATATAGTTTCTTCATTTTCTTAAGCCTATGTTTAGCACAGCTGAACTGTAGGTTATAAGGTGGTGCCATTCAACGGAGTTCTTGTGACATCTCAAAAGGCCACATTTGACTATACAGTTCACATTTCTCACAAAACACATAATCACTACTCAAAAACCTATCAATATCCTACAATAGTTGTAGGAACAACTATTGTTCATTTTAGAGTAATTTTACACATTTTTAGAAAATAAAACTGCACAGCACGACATATTTCAGTTCCCGCCAAAAACCTTCTGAGCTAATCTGTTCGACTGTATGACCACAGATTAATATTAATATCTATTCGATTATCATCAATTATAGGTTTGTATGGTATAACGTCTATATACCTACTGTAAAAATTAGACAGTAACTCCAAGATGAATTACTTACTGAATTATATTACAGTACCTTACTTAAGGCATACCAAGCGCAAACACATGGATTGAAGTAGAAGAGTAAATAGTAAAATATCTGTTATTAAACAAGCGACAAGAGCATACCGTTATGTGCTGGCGACAAGATTTGGGCCCTTACTCAATGTCACATGAATGGTTATTTGACAACGTTAACATTTTAGTGAAATGTTTACATTTCTCATACTGCCAACAATATAACCATAAATCTTTCCATTACTCGACAATAACAACTATTAATAGTGTATCTTTAGCAAGTATTTTTATTCTCACGGTGAGATCTTGTAGCTACGTGTGCAGTGTGAATAGATAATGGAGAAATTGAATCTTGCTTTATTATAAGAAATAGGTTGGTGTAGGTATTTAAATTAAAATAAATAATCGTAAGTATTTATTTTAATATGATATGTCTTGATGTCTCAATAACGTGGTTACAAATCCTGGCTTGTGTTGACCTATTTCCTAAAATCGTTTAAACACTATCAGCGTCTAAATGATTAGTGATAAATTTGTTAAATTACCCGTTGGAACAAAAGTTTATTCAGATTTGTTTCCTCTATTTCATGTATAATTATTTGAACAACGAGACTATTCCAAAGCGTTGATAAACATTATTGTGACATGAAATTAAGATAGATATACAATTAAAAGAAAGTATCAACAAATACATGAACAACGAACGATCTTGTTACTGAAAGATTTACAGGAAAAAAATGTAATAATATGCTCTTCTTAAAAGCAATACGATTAAGAAGACAATTTGACTAAATTATATTACAAACTGATTTATCAAGTGTGAAACAGCTAAAGAGATAAATCTAGAAATAATTTTAGCTTTATGGAACATTTTCCAGAGCGGTGTATAGTCTGCAATTAGAATCAAGCGTAATATCGGTAATGTAAGTGTTATCCAGGAGATTATTTCAGTCATTTTATAACTGAACGTTGTTATCAAGAATGCTTATAGATTCATTCTTTTCGTAACAAATAATACTGTACGCACTTAGGATTGGAAGGAAACACCAGTTTTTAACTAAACGCTTTTATTAACTTACACAGCCGTACGCGACTCCTCTCCGCAGAGTTGCCCCTACACGCACAACTAATGACGCACTGCCCCGACGATAGGATGTCTTACTCACAATACAGTCACCGATATTGCGTAGACCATCTCCTGCTACTGCAGTGCTCACCTCCGATTTACCGCGTGTAGGTCGCTTCCGGTTCTTCTCTCAAACTACGCTACACTCCTCCTTCACTGAATTTTCCACTAAATGCACTTCTAAACTCGTCTCTGTCTTCTATTAAACTTCTCTTCCAACTCTCTTTCGTATTGCACTTGTTGCTTCGTTCTCTTGAACTGAACTCAACCCTAAGCTGCCCTGTAAGCGCGCCTTACGCTGCTTATATACCCGGCAGAATCTTCTGGAACCCATAATTTCGATCTTCTTTTCGTTAATCTTTTATTTCTACTATCTGTCTCTTTCTAAACATCTATCTATCTGTGTCTTTGCCTTCCCGAACCATCTATTCCAGAACTTTCGTTTATCATCTATCCCTTTCTAAAATGTATCCGTCCTTGTCTTTTCCTTCCAGAATCGTCTACCTTTTTCTAAAAGTCTTGAGACCGGCTTACGCTGCCAAAAAGTTCTACCCTCGGTCGCCACAATACAATGGTGTGCGTGCACAAAACAAAGTTTATAAATACATTAATAAATAGGTACTTGGCCAAATTCTAACTATATTCAGCACTAAGTCGACGTTTGAGATAATATCAGTAAAATTGAAACGTCACGCAACTCTGTGAGGTCACGTGCATTCGGAAATACTTTATATTAATTTGTCCCCTACATCATACCTATCGTAAATTTGGGTGCAATTACTGTTCTTATGACTGGTATTAGAAACAGTTATCCTCGTCGTAATACTGTCAACGTTTAGTTAAACGCTGTGCAATTATTCGTCAAGTATTTAAGCTAATAATAATATTTCAAGGCGGGAAATCAAGTTAATCTTATTATGCGCCTCGAAGTCACGTAAGGCATGTTAAAAGCGTTCTATGGTTTGTTCCGAATTATAAATAGATTGATTTACGCCTTCATAGATAGGAACTAGGAAGTATTTGTTTCGTAGTTGTCACGAAATTTGATTAGTAAAACTTTTCAAGCGCGTTTCTTTTGTTGAACTTTGGAATAATATCCCGCAGGAACTATCTTATTTTTTAGGAGAAAATTTTTCTATATTTATTGAAAAGTAGGCTATGCCGGCGACTTCGTCCACGCTTGAAATGAATTTCTCGCGGTATTCCCAGGATAAAAAATATCACACATTTTATTACATAAAATTTGCTATCGATTAGTGAAAAAATAATATTGGAATTCGATCTTTTTTAATCTGGCTATTTCAAATTATTCCCAGAAAAAAATCTCGCGGGATCCCCAGAGAAAATTTTAAAAAAAACAATTGCATTGCATTCTTTATGTAGTTTATTCTTATTATTAGTTTTCAATTATTTTTATGGTACAGATATGGCATGTTAAGAAAATGGTTTATTAATTCCTAAAGAGTGCATGAAGACATAAATATATTGAAACATTAATATTATTTAAGTCGAAATTAGAAAAGTCTATTACATTTACACTTATGTGATACATGTTAGAAAAGTTTGTTGTTTGAGAATTAAATAGGGAGCGAAAATAGGTTACGAAATAAATACGTACATACATATTAAATCTAAGTCGTTTTGTAAGAGTTTTTTTATACAATTCGTTGATTATGAACTTATTTATTTGCCTATTATTAGCCTAACCAGGAAACTGAATTAATTATAAGGGGAAAAACTGGGAGCTCAAACTAGGATAAATTCCGTAATATGACACTCAAGATCCTCACCTCTCCGGCGTTAATGACTGCATATTATTTTACCTTAAAAAGGTAATAAACGTGTTATTATCTTACAACGAAGAAAACTAATGCATTTTAATAGAAATTTCCATGTAAAACGTATGACGTACTAGTCTTGCTGTTCTGCATTATGTAGTGAAACGTAAATCATCTCGAAGAAGCATATTGCGCGTAGGAGCTTTTCATAGAAGCATCCTCGACTCTAGTATGGCACGAGTGCTTGACGTGCCTGGAAGGTTTTGTTACGAGTATTTTTGACTGGATATTACAGTTGCCATTACGCAATATACCTCGAGAACTCTAGAATATTTACGCAAAAATAAATTTTATTAGCGTACTATCCGACTCGTCAAATTTCACTTGGATAATAAATGTTCTATTTTCGTAAATTTGAATGCTAACTACGTATCACTTAATAAAACCACAGTGTATAGGTTTATGGCCGGTTCCTATATCTTGCCTTACCATTGCGTTGGTTGAATTTTTACATTACTTTGATGAAGCTTATGACAAATTTTAACCGATACTAAGGCAATATATAAAAACCGGTCATTAGTAATTCAAGCATTAGACCTCCCTAGATTGAAACGCAAAGATACCTCCTACTAAAGCTGGTGTGCACCAACTTTTAACCCATGGTTAAAATAAATTAAACGCTAAAAATGTATGCATAAACAGTGATTATTTTATTTTAATCGCCGTTTGAATGTCGGTGGTGCACACCAGCATAAGAATAGGAGCGATTACGCAAAGAGATTTAATTTTGACTATTATCTCTCGAATGCATAAATCTATAATATATTGCTTTTATTTGCTATATCTATAGTTTCTCTGAAACTATTAAAAAAACTATATCAACGATGGTGCTGCAATTTTGTTTAGATTTTTTGTCTGTTTATTTTTGTCGGTTTGTTTAAGATTAACGTAAAAATCGATTTCAAGGCAGTGTTTGCTGATTGACAGCAACTTCTGAGACTAAATCTGCTCTACTTTTATCCTAAGAATTTTTCCAGGGATGATTTAAAATGGTCAGATTAAAAAAACCTAATTCTAAGCAGACTTTTTCATTGATCGAAAGAAAATTTTGAAAATGTGTGATATTTTTTATCCCAGGAAACCCGCGGAAACTTTTCCGGGAGCGGTTTGAAGCTGTTCGGGTGCATAAAAATTGAATTATTCACAGTTTTCACTCAAACGAGAGTTTATATTCTATTTGTAATGCTACCATACGAAGTCGCGGGTATATCCTTATTATAAATAAAGAATATAATTCCTTTTCACTATAGACTTCTTAGACAGTACTTAGACTGGATTTCTTCAGTCTTATATGAATAAGTTCATTCTAGACTAGCGTGTTCCATCCTAGAGCATATATGATTATTGTCAGACGCGAAAATAAAACCCAATAAAAAAGGATATGCTGAACTATTTTAATTTTACCATCCATATCTCATATCGGGTATGCCTGTAGCTATTCTATTTCGAGCCTTGTTGAATAATAGTTTGCCTCGTCTCGTGAGTCAAGCGTAACATGTTCTCAGAATGTGTCAGCAATAAGTTACGAGTGCCTAATGATGACATGACGCGCATTCCTTCGCGAATTGCATCGTCTACGTCTGCGTCATTCATGTTTTTCTTTTATGCAAATTTCTCTGGCAACCAGACAACACAAGCTTGTAGTGAGTTGAATTATAAATTATATTATTCTTTAAGATCTCATTCGCGGGAATGACTTTGATTTTAATACAACAATTCACCCGCAACTTTTACCAAAATAGATAAGTGATAAGTTGAGTATAATATTATGATATTGGTTTGGTATAAAGACAGAAATGTATTTGCCAAATGCAATTCATATAAATACATAAAACTATTTATTTTATGTCGTAATTTGGTAATGAGATTAGTTAGATTAGTTTAAAACTATTGATTTATTTACGTCAATTTATAACCTGGAAGCTTTTAGTTGTGTCTATGTCTACGATATTTTAAATAAGGTAAAATGTCCTTTTTCTTTCCTGTCTGGGTAAAACCATTTGTATATATACCCAATTGAAGAGTGAGATGTTAGTACAAGGCTCATATAATCACCAACAAATCTGCGATAATGACGCCAGAGCATTCTACGCAATTTTATCAGATATATTTTACGGTGCAATCTGTAAGGTTGTGGAATGCATTACCAATAAGCATACTAAGTGCAAAGTCACTTCCATCTTTAAAAAAAACTCCTCAAAGATCACTATCTAAATTTGTAAACGGTAAGTTATATATGTGTATGTAACTTTATATACATATAATTATATAGTTTGTTTATTTTTATTTACTATTGATATATGTATATATTTTAAACTATGCGCACTAAATTCCGACCCACTATTAGAAATGTGAAATTATCTCCAGAAGGTTGTTTAGAAGAAATCGCTATTAGCGATAAGACTGCCGATTGTACTAGTTAAATTAATATTAACTCATATGAACCATTTCTTGTGTGCAATAAAGAATATTATTATATTCTAAGTAATTTGTTTGTTTTAACTACAAAAGGATAACGTATCCCTTAACATAAAAATTTGTTATAATACCTGGATGTAAAATAAAAATGTGGCAAACCATAAAAGAAACCGCTAACAAGAGCTTACTCAATAACAAATTACATCGCGGAGGCTTCTTCAACTCGATTCGAAGTTATTGATAGGCTGTTATAATGATACTCGTTCGTTCCGCACTCGTCTGGGAGTAAACACGGAAACATATACTCGAAATGAGGAAACGTTTTTGTTTCCAATGACAACATAAATCTTATATGTTCGTGTTTATGTCAAAAAAGCCGATGTTTTCGTAGATACTCTGTCTGCTTGGGTGGGCGACGTGTGGCAGCTTAAAGGAACTTTTTCTTGTTTTTCTTTCGAATATGTGCAATCCCTTTGGCGGTCTGATAGTAATAATGTGTGATGTATAAATGTCTGAGATTTTACGTTTAGTGTGTTTTCTGCGAGGGAATGGAGCAGTAAATAAACGAAACATACACATTATCTCGTCTCTTAATATGTGAAAAGGATACGGTTGGTTTTATTTTAAAGGGTTTCGTAAGCATTTGGTAAAACCAGCTACATAGCTACAACCAGGAAGTTCTCTAAATATGTAATAATTAAAATATTAGAGTCAACCCATATATGTGATTGAGTAACGAAAAATACTTTTCAGCCGGCGGGAGGGATGTCGTTAGATAGATCTTAATTTAGATAGGTCATCAATCAAGCGCTACCCCCAATGACGTTTGAATTTTTATGTAAAAAAATGAAGGTAGTACAGCCTAAAAACACTTATTAATACACTTACTGAGTTTATTAGATATAAGATATTTTCGATTAAATGTTTTACTGAGGATTCCTTAGTCAAATGGAAAAACGGATTTTTCCTTGTGCGTATACTAATATTGGTAATATATCTCTTCCTCTAATAACTATAATGAAACACGATCTAATGACCTAGTTGTCTTATCAATTAAAAAACATTATAATAAAAATTGAATATAGTAAATAGAATGTTAAAACCAAATATGGATATGACAGATGCCGCCACGGCTCGCCCGCGTGAAATTGAAAAAGGCAAACAATTTATTTAGGAATCCAGCTTTCCCTGCTACGTAGGTAGGGTGGGTGAGTCATTATTTTTTACGCTGCCTTCTTTTACCTCAATTTTCCCGGCTTATTGTCGTTTTATACAAATTTTAGATGCGATTCGATCCGGTTCCTGCGTAACAAATATTTATTTTATGACGCGGTCTTTGTTATACATAAATTAATATCGTACAATACATACATTAATATTGTGTTACTTTATGCGTACTTATCTATATGTAATCTGATTTGTTCATATGACATTCGTGCTAGAACACCTTATGTAATATAATAGTATATATGCTTATTACTTCTGTCTACATAGAATATAAGTAAGAAATTGTCAAGAAAAAAGCTAGAAAATACCCCGACAGTGCTAAGGGAAGACAGCTTTATAAAATACTTCCGTCTTACCTATGCTTATTTAGTTTACAGACACGTCCATCATTTAAATGATTTTTTTGAGTCTCAGCTAAAACTGTTATACCAAGTTTACGCGAGGTCGTCTGAAAATTATATGTTACAAAATTATGAAATTGGATAAAAATGTTAGAAGTTTGTATAATTAAAAGCTTTAGAGTTACATTACATTTCTCTGAAGATACAGTATACGAAATACAATAACAGTGACATCAATAGCATGGACATGCTATACAGAAATAAAGTCTGCTAACAAATGCATGTTCAGCTAAGTATAGGTAGGTACCTCATAGTTTGAAATATATAATGGGCAGACACATAATCGATGAAAAAATGTCAAACGAATACAGGGATTTTAAAATAAGGTATAAGTACTGTTTATAATCAATTAAGTTACTTCTATTCCGTACACTATATTTCCAACGACCATATAACTATCCTTCAATACTTTAAACGCGTACAAACTTTCACTGATACAACTAATAACAAATAAAATAAAACTTAAAGGCACAAATAAATAAGATAAAAATATGACTTCTTTTTAAAGCTTTTCGATTGACTTTATCTCGTATGCACCACATGTTGGCAATTGTTGTGTTCATTGGAGCAATGGACAAGAGGATAATATACTATGAGATATACTGTAGATAAATAAAGAAATTTATTACCGTAACTGTGCTATTTTACTCGATGCTGAATAAAATATGAAATGGTATATTTTCGCTGCTTCCGAATAATATTGACCCGTAAAATTTTATTCTCCATTCAAATGACATGCTAAGCTGTGTTAATTATAGTATAACTATACTTAAATCTGGTAGTGCAGCAGCTAAATGGCTCGTTTCTTATTTGAATTACGAAAAAAACATATTAATTTAAAACATTTTATTATATTCATAGGGAAACGTTTATTATTACAGGAAATATTTTTTAAATTATAGTATCTTCAGACTATTCTATTTACAGCCAACCGTTTTACAGATCGGTAAGCTTCATTAAGTCTTCTCATTTACTATTTCGTACGTACGTTCGCCCGTCCTGACCACAAGTGCCGAAACGTGGACACTAAAATAATGAGTGGTCCACAAATTGCAAGTTGCTCAGCGAGATATACTCAGTTTCTCTCTAATGGATGAAATGCAAAATAAGGTCGTAAAATTAGCAGGCTGAAATACATTATATAAAACAAAAAAAAAAAAAAGAGATAAACATATAAAAAATAAAGATGTGTACTGGGAGTTGGCCGCTTCTCTTTAACAGTAACTAAATGCTGAAGCGGTAGAGTCATGATCAATAATAACGTAAGATCCATTTGAAATAAATAAATTCATTTTCATTCATTTTCATTTTACAATAGGCTGCTCATGTCTATCGCAGGAGCACTAGCCAATGCAGTAGATAAGTCTTAGAATGAAGACCGCGTATTGATAAATGTATATGCCCTCGAGCCGGTGGAAGGACAACCTGCGTAAGATCTACGACGGGCGCTGGATGAGGAAGTCGGAGGACCAAAATATGTGACATAAACTTGGGGTAGCCTGTGTCCGGCATTGAACTCCGTTTGGCTTACAAGAACAACTCCAACACAAAGCTTATTAAAACTAAAATGCTTATTAAAATCAGAAACTAATCTTAATTTACATTAAACTCTTTTTCGACATTTTCCTTTACGTGACTGCTTTTAAATATTGTTTAGGGAGAGATAGCTTATTTAATGCAAACTGATGTTATGATAAAATAACGCTTATTCAATACACAGGCATATGTAGATAGTTAGTATGCGAACATATTGATATTATGTGATAGCAAAATTTAGGTTGCCAATGTTGAGTCTAAGCTGTTTTCTGATATTCCATAACTGAAATTATATTTAAAGATAAATTGAATTTCAGAAGTCAAACCTACGTCTACATAAAAGAGTAGAACAGTATTGACGGGGTAATGAGACTAGAGTTAAATTGCTTCAGTTACCTTTTATATCAATACTAGCTGTCCCGGCAGACGTCGTCCTGCCCGGTAAAAAATAGGGGTTGATCGTAGAGGGTTGAAAATCTAGGGTTGTATGTATTTTTGTATGTTGTATCATAAAAAAATAGAAATTAAAAATTTTGTCTAAAAAATAAATAAATAAATTTAGGGGTGGACTACTCCTAACATTTAGGGGGATGAAAAATAGATGTTGGCCGATTCTCATAGATACCGGATAAGCACAAAAAATTTCATCAAAATCGATCAAGCCGTTTCGGAGGAGTATGGCAACGAAAACTGTGACACGAGAATTTTATATATTAGATTTAAATCTCTATATTAAAGAAATATGATTTTTTATCACAATGCACTTAATAATGGCCTCGATGATCTAACTGTTGACGGCCATGCTCACTAAAAATATATAAATGGTTATTGCTGTAATGGTATTTTTCCTATTTAACATCTTTTCTTCTTGGCACCCCCAATACTGTCCAGACAACGGATTTATTGTAAAATTAATTGGTCATGTTTATAGACGTATTATTCTCTACTTCTTTTCCGTTAACAGTAACAATAATTGCTTTGGAAGCTGTGGTAGACTCATATAAGTAATCTGTAATATAATATGTCTGATATTAGACGGATTAATCAAATTGATTAAAAAGTCATTGAACAATTAAGTCTGTGTTTATTTGGATCACGTTGATAGATTCATCAAACTTGATAGACAGAAATGAACGGTCTAAATTTTTAAATCGTCATCACTTAAGATTCCATTTCCAAATAAATACATATTTTTTATTAATTAATATATATAATACCAGCTGACCCGTGTCCACTTCGCTGGGCATCAGAAAAAAGTTAAAAAATATTTTGTCATTGCAAAACAAGCGTTATTTGCTTAAATTGAGAATATACAAAGTTTGTTTTTCTGTCAATTAAAATAAAATGAGTGAGCGCTTTCGATTTAACAGTTGATGAATGACAACTGAGGTAAATTCGGTCCATAAATTAATCGGTGGTTATGCAATGTGGATCACATATGTGACATTATGCAAATGAACACAGCGGTCAGAGGCTGACGTCAAAGAGCCAGTCCATTGCTAACATGGCATGACAAATGGGCAAATATTTGTACATTAATGAAGCCCCAACACATTACCTACGTTATGACTGTTTCATTATAACTTTCACGGTTATACGGGTAGGTACAGGCATAACATTTGGCAAACGTGTGAAGTTTTATTTGGGACATTATTGCTAGTGATTAAGTCAGATTGAGTGCTTTAAACTATAAGCACAAATATTTTGTTAGTCAAAGGATATCTTTGCAGATGTAACCTCTATATATTGTGACATCGAATACCTGAATAAGTGAATATTTGAGAAAATATAAGTTGAACAACTTATAGTTTTGATTATTTAAGAAGGCACATCAGGCCTCAGAGTGTTTCCGAATAGCATCACAACTAGCGTGCCCGGTAGACGTTGTCCTGCTCTATTTAAAAACTTAAAAACACAAAACCAAAATCAGCAAAATCCGTCCAGCCGTTCTTTAGTTATACATAGTGTAACTAAAACGACTTTCTTCTATATATATATATATATATATATATAATATATATATATATTATATATATATATATATATATATTATATATATATATATATATATATATATATATATATATGTATATATAAGGCTTTGTCGTTTAAGCAACCTTGCTGCCCTGGTAAGTAAGTACAATTTCGTAATATAACAAACAAAGTAATGACTGATTCTTATATCTACTAGTTTATATAGATCCTGGCGTCTTTTGAAGATGGGTCTGTCAGAATATTACTCTAGCCTTAAATTGAAACCACAGCTTTGTCTAAAAGTGTCATTCTGAAAACATTCCATCAATATGACACAAATCATCGACAGTATTGCAAGTTTCACAACTTTGGGAATTAGTTCTGCGAACTAAGTATAAGAATTTTGGCATGGAATGTGTCAAGATTTGAGTCTTAAAGCTGATATTAATTCTTTTCTAGTCAAAGTGTGTTCCAATCTAAGGAGATTTTAAAGGCTGTGTCTAGATTGTGCTTTGCCATATTCCTTTTCCTGAGGATCTTATATTAAAATATTCTTGCCAAATATGTTATGTCTTGTAACTGAATTTGAATATATAAAAAACGTTGTATTTAAAAAATATTAAAGAAGCTTTTGTCATAAACTTGATGATTAGTATCATTACATGACATTCTGGTAAAACAGGAATGTTGAATTACTTACTATTCCTTGTTTATGCAATAATAAATATGAAACCAGGAGACTTGATTTCTAAAAATTGTAGTGGATTAAGCGTATTTCAAAATATCTCTAGTGCATAGTACATAACACTGGATTTATTGGGATAATTTGCAGAAATGACACCCTTGTAGTCAGCTGGGTCAAAAATCGTCACGTATCTTGAGTTTAGTTTCTTCCCGTTTAGGGAGGCGTCCCTTCTCAATAAGTCCACCCTCTTCTCGTCCGGTCGCAACTGGGGGTGCGATTGGAAACGCGATATCAATTCGCGAAACTTTTCTTTTTTGCAGCGGCAACGTACTCCGAGGGAAATTAAAGTGTGGGACGGGGGAACGAAGCGTGCGAAATTATGGCTATTTCTTTATAGTTTTATGTTCGGAATTGTTATTGCTTCCCTCCCGCCTTTCTTATACTGTTTATTATATGAAATTAATATCAATTCATAAGTGAGTTTCATCACTCGATGCCGTCTATAATGTAATAATCTAATAATAAATCATTTCACCTTGGTTATCATTTATATGCTGCGTAGATAAAATAAATCAGTATATCCACTTGCTCGAATGAGGTATAAATTGTATCTACAATAAATACTACGTAAATTACAATTGAATTAAAATAAAGTATTGTAATGCCGTATTTCGATTGTTTACTTCAACCGTTTAAAAAGTTGAGATAGTACTACTACCATTTACTCAGTACGTGTTCGTAGATGTCTGATTTTAATGTTAGATGCAGCATTCGCTGCTTTCGTTCAACTTTCGTTAAATAAAAGCTTAGTTGTCTTATTAGTTTTACACTATAATAGTATCAGCATCTTGTGTCAACCAAATATTATTATTTTATGTTTAATTGTTTTCTGTTATTCCTAAATAAAGCAAATTCTAAGGGTATAATTTAGTGGCAGTCCAATTAACTGATACAGTTTTTACTCCTAAATAAAGGTGAAAAAAGACAGTATGCTATTCTTTATTTCCTTTTATTTCTCCCAGTAGTAAGCCCAAGCCTAGCAGTGGGCTAGCTAGTAGCTTATGGGCTGTTATTATATTTTAATACTATTCCTATAAATATATAACATCAGCCCATAACTGTCCCAGTGCTGGGCTCTGGCCTCCCACTATAGGGGGGAATGGCTGTCCGTTACACACATTATACCCGCCACGCTTGTCCAAGGCGTCTTGGCAGGTTTGACACATCGGTTATCTCGCTGTTCAGGTTGCATCACGAAATTTTCCTTCACCGTTGTTAGCACGTGATTATTATAATAATATGCACATTAGGTCAGAAAACTGCCTAAGTAGTGCATGTGTTCCGGCCAGGATCGAACCCGCGCCCTTTGAGTTTGGGACGCGTTCGTTACCCATTACGCTACCACGAGTTATCTTATACATATTATTATTATCTTTATTATATTATGGAAATGAATTTTGAAATTTTGAAATGAATATTTTGTCTGAAGCTGTTAAGGTCGTATTTGTTGATAGTAATTCACATAGTCCTATTTGAACTCAATCACAGACGTAACAAGTATATTATTTTAGTCCAACCAACAGAATTATAAATAGGAAACATAATGAATTCCGTGAAGAGCTCGTAGAGTGAGAACGTGACATAAATTCTGGGTTAATAAACGAGGCAAGTGACGAGCTCATGCGACAGTCTGCGTGACGCGTGCTTATCACTCACAAGGACGGGAGTATACATCCACCAATTAATTCTGTAACCCGCAATAATCACTTGCTCAAGCCAAAGGGTTTGCTATTTATTTAGTCCAAAAGGAGTAAAGATTGTAAAAAGATTAGAGTGGTTTTGAGATTTATGTTTATTACGGTGACATTTTTTATCATTATAGTGGGTTTAGTTATTTTGAATGAATAAACCGCCTGGCGTATGAAATTTGCACACTTATAATTTATATTGAGAATAAGCGACGAATGCTAATATTTTTTTAAAATTATGCATAAAAAAACAATAAATGAATAAAAAAAAACGTTACACACACTACCATGTATTTGACAACAAACATGCTAATATATACTCTTTTGTTTATTGTTCAAGTCAAATTAACAGTGTAGCCTTGGCGAAATCTTTGATTATAGAAGTAGTCTTTGACATTAATTGTTATGGTCAAATTTCGACTACGGGCGACCACTAGTACATATTATTAATTGCTGAAATTCATTCACACAATCAATGTCTTATTATGTGTCCTTTGAGGTGAGGATCTTATTTGAGGTTGACGTTTTCCATTTTGTAATAGAAAATATATTCAATCCATATCTCAACGATGAAAGAGAGAAGAGCACTTTTGGGTCAAATAAATATAACGAACATTTCTTTGACCCAAAAGTCCCTGTCTCCTTTTATCTAATTATTTAGTAATAGGATATGCCCGCGACATTGTCCACGCTTGACTTGAAATTCCCGCGGGATTTCCGGGACACAGGTATCACAGCATTTGAAAAATAATGTAAGTTTAGTAGAAACTGTATCGGAAAAAGCCAATTTTTATGCCCCGAAAAACTTTAAGCCGCTCCCGGCGAAATTCCCGAGGGATTCCGGAGATAAAATTTCACACATTTTATTACATATCGATCGGTGAAAAGATCGCTTTGGAATTCATTTTTTTTTCAATCTATTCATTTTAAAGCATTCCCTGAAAAATTTCCACGGTTTTCCCAGAATAAAAAGTAGCGCAGATTTTAAATCCAAGAATTTGGATCGATTAGTATTAACCGCATCGAAATCGGCCCACTAGTTTTGCGTGAATCCCAAATAAACAGACTAACCCAAAAACAGACAAACAGACAAGAAATCTAAAAATTACACCGTTTTCTCCATCGTTTATATAGTGTGATCCAGTTGTTTTTTTAACAGTTTCAATGTACAGACACGGCATGAATGTTATAATATTATAGAATTATAGATTATATTGTCAATACTTTTTCTTATGATGACATTATAATAGTACCATGTAATTGAGGCAAAAATTGTATGTCTGGATTGTATCAGTTAAAAACGCATTATCATTTACATATATAAATGTTTAAGTGCATATTGCTACAACATCTTTAATTTTAACTTTACTACGGTTTAATCATTGTCTCAGTATTAAATTGTCTTATTTATAATACTGAAAAGTCAATCATGTTTGTAAACATTAAGGATAGGGTCGTTTCACTTCAGGACATAATGCAGTTGGAGCATAGCCAATGTTTTGCTTCGACGCCCTTTTATCTCGTGACAATACCAAAATAAAACACTTATTTAACATTTTCCAGATGTTATGCATTCTTGAGACTTTATTGAGAACTTTTCTTGTTCACAGGGACCGTGCTCGGCGTAGAAGTACATTTTGAAAACAAAGATAGCGGATTCTTTTTGAAACACACACCGAGATGGAGCGGTGCAGGTCCTCCTCCAGAACCTATGGGAACAGCTCTACCTGGCGCTCTATTATCCCTGGATCGTTTTACAGTTCTACAAGGATCTGCACCAGCATCTGTAAGAGCTACCTATGGACCATTTTCGACTAAACAGACTGTTCCTGCGCGGTATGCTGTTCCAGATCCCTTAGAACCCCCAAAAAGAAATGCGTCATTGATGGAATTACAAGACGCTACCGCGCATAGACTCGACGTTTCCGCGCACCTTGTATTCCGAGAGCTTCCTCGCGACGCTCCTGTGTTAAGAGTTTTATTTCATACGGGAGGCGAGGGTGGTGCAAGGCGAGCTGCCACAAGGCCAAGACGAGTCTGCATTACCTTACATGCTAGTCTTGGGTCTCGGACACTAACAGCGACTTGCGGACCTGAAGGCGAAGAAGGAGCGTGTTTAGCTGAACTGACAGTGCCAGCGGCTTGGTGGCCAGCTGACGGCAAGGGCAAAAGACCCCCAAGAACAGTACGATTAGCGTATAGCGCTGCAGAGGCTGGTGGCAGTGAATCGGGAGAGGATGCATGCGGTCGAGTTTCTGTGCAACCAGCATGGCCATTGGGCTCTGTTACTTTAGCCGGAGCACGAGCTGGCTACCGAGAAGCACGTGCTGGTGATTCCGCACTATTATTGCCACGAGCGCCGCTTTACCCGCACTCAAGATTACATCTTCCCTTTGTTGTTCGACGCGACGCTAGTCACAATATTGGACATGTGGTGATCAGGTCAGTTATTATTTTATTTATTTTTCTTAGGGAGTCATACTGATGTTTAAGACAATTATATAGATTAGTTTAGTTTTAAGCATGCATGTAGACAACGGACGACGTGCCAACAAACTATTTGAAATTTTCTGTTCAAGCACTTTTGTACACACAGCGCATTGCCAAACTGCGGTTGAATCGAACAGCTTTCGCTGGTTATCCGCCTCGATGCACCAATTAAAACTTTCGCCGCGGTTTATATTACAAGCAATATTATAAATAAATTGCATTATTTATTTCTATAAAACGATTTGCATTAAAATATTATGTAACTTAAAGTAAAATCATAATATTGTAACGATAATATTAAATTTCTTAAATTTCTTATTCAATGTACCCTAGACACATATTACAAAATAAATACAAAACCTAGCCAAAGTGAAGTTTTGTTATTGATATAACAGTTTGGGTCTTTCAACTATATATATATAATATCATTATGTATTATTTAGGTAGGCGTATATATATATATATATATATATATATATATATATTAAAATAATATAATAATAAAATAAGTTTTTTGGGACGTATAACATCCTAACTTATAAATATTTGTCTATTCCCTCTTTCTTTCGTCTCAAGGCTCAGCTGAACTGAAACTTGAACATATCACCTATTTCTGCCTTGCACAATTTCTTGCCATGTACAGACTGAATCACCCTGAAATTATTCCTTTTATTTTTCGAAGTTATGTTTGTTGTCGTTGCCTGCCTGGCAAAAAATAAAACTAATGAATAAATAAATAATAATTAATAGCTTGAAAAAAATGCCAAAACAGATATTCTAAAACCCAGAAACCTGTATTGCACAACCAACAAAACAGTCTAAACAATTCAGATAATTTTTCATACCATTTCCACATAATCTACAAGTTTAGCACTCAGTACGTGAAGTCGTAGAACTCTCTACAAACACTAACCATAAATTACTGCTGCCGTTTCGAGCTATTTGTAAAGCGAGCACTCTAAGAATAGGTAGCACAAATTTTGATAAACGACGTAACATGTGCAATAACTGCCAACAAAGTCGCAAATTCACCATTCCTGGCGACATTAGCTTTGTAAAAACTGTAATAGCCCGGAATGAGAAACTGTCTTGCAATAAAATTATTTTTCATAGTATTCATTCATCTTACGGAGTTTATTTGGGAGATGAAATTATAAGTGATTAAGTGAGTTATTTTTAGACTTTTGACTTCTTTGGGCACAATACAGTCATCAGTCATAAACCAAGCTGTGAAGGTGGCGCGCAGGTGTTTTTCACTCTTCCTTACTTTATAAGTTAGAAGCTCGCGGGTGAGGCCAATCCGGGGGCCACCCTGCTCCCCCGGCAATATATCAGGGTCTTAAAGCTGGCTAAGCTGTTATACTATGACCTTAATTCAGGATGCGAAAAGAAACACTAGGATAGCTTTAATAAGTATCCGCTTATTGCTGCAGTTCTGATATTATTTAACTTTTTTTCTGAGCAAGGATAGGATATATATAAAGCTATACCATTCCGTGAGATAAAAGATATCTCATCCTTGTCATCGAAAGTTTTACAGTAAACATTATAGGATCTCTATACTATCTTTTATTTCGCTTCTATCGCATAAACTTTTAATCATATCTCGCGGACTCTCATTTTCAAGGATAAAAAGTATCCCATATGTATCCCCATTAGCGAATGTATATGTGTGCCTTATTTAATTTTAATCACTTGATTCCTTTAAGTCTTCAAAACAAAGTAATTTATAGAATCCAGAAGAACATCCAAAAAGGCGTTTTTATCTTTATTATATTAATACGTGAAGCAAAACCTTTGAACACCTTTTTACGAAAATTGCGCGGATGGAGGAGTATGAAATTTTGCATACTTTTATACACAGCCTAATGCCTAATATTTTTTAAGAATTATGCATAAAAATACATTAAATCATTAAAAAAGATTACACACACTATCATGTATCTGCCACCACACACACACGCATATATAATATTTGTTTATTGTTCTAGTCAAATATTAATTCAATAAATAGTGTGTAGTCTTGGCGAAATCGTTGACTATAGAAGTATGTATATATAGTCTTTAAATTAATTATTATGGTAGAATTTCGAGCACTGGCGACCGCTAGTATTAAAAATTACGTAAATCTCTTTGTTAATTACCAATTTTAAAATCATAGATTAGATAGATGTTACCTCAAGATATATTTACAATACGCCTTTTTAAAAAAAAACATTCGAACATTTTATTTTATACTTACTATAAATTTACTGGATACTCGTACGCGCAAGTGTCCTATAAATTATATGCGCCACCTGTTCCAAAACTTTACTCGTGTATTCCTCTATCTGTTTACGTTTGTTATTATAGTTTTACTATTTAGTGATTTTTCTTTATTTACAAATTATAATAAGTGACGCTCGCGGACCGCGTTCGTAATACTGAATTAAGAAAGAGAGTTGGTCTGAAAGAGAGTGTCGGGGTGAAGGTAAGGAAAGGAATGCTCCGGTGGTTCGGGCATGTGGAAAGAATGTATGATGAAAGAATGACTAAACAGATATACAATGCAAAAGTGGATGGATGCAGAAGTCGCGGAAGGCCACGACACACCTCCCATGATCAAATTGATCGTGTACTAGCAGAAGGTGATTCAGGAGCCTTAAGAACAGGCGAGCGTGCATGACAAGAACTATGAATGTCAAAGAAGCAAGTGAGGTGTGTAAGAATAAGCCTAAATGGCGCTCTGTTGTTCGTGCCTACCCCGCAAGGGACCTGGCGTGAAGTTATGTATGTATGTATGTACAAATTATAATATAATTATAATTATGTTAACTTTAATTTTATAAAATTGTAATAATAACCGATGGGCTCAAAATAGGGGATGGTGAAGACCGCGCGAAGTGGGTAGAAAGCGAACCCTGGGCGTCGGAGCGAACGCTCCAAACGCAACCGGGATTTACTGCTCGAATGATGATGATGATTTAGGATCTATTCGAAGTTACATTTTTACTGAACGATTATCATATTAATAGTATTCTTCCATGACCACGGTCTAGGTTTTAATTATTTTTTTGTATAACATGTTTTTAACTGGTGTATATTTTTTTACTAGAATGAAAGTGAAATCCGGATTAAGGATGGTGAGCGTGACTGCGGCAAATTCTCGATGGGCCGTCACCGCTGAAGTTAAGCCTCGTGTTGCAACAGTCACCGCTACAAGACTTGAACAGCCTTTGCGTGACGACGATGGACTTGATACGTAAGAATTTTAAACTTCTATATGAAAGCTATTATTAAATATATTAAAACAACGGTGAGCCAGCCAATGTATTGTATAAATATCGTGGATCGGCAGTGGTTAGTATATATATTAGTAATAAGAACGAAGCGCTTTGCATCTAGCTTCATCATACACACCGCAAAGGAGTGGAACTCATTGCCGGAGTCTGTCTTGCCTAATACTTATAACCTGGGTTTCTTTAAGCCCCGTGTAAATAGTTCCCTTCTAAGTAAGCGTGATCCATGCTAGACCACATCTTCGCTCCACATAGGACGAGATCGTAGTCAAACGCGAACCACAATAAAAACAAAAACACTGGTTTTAAAGGGAAGGAGAAAAAGGGGGTGTCAAAAATTAATATGAATATTTTTAACATAATATATAATAACATAATATATATCTAAAGAGTACATTGAATATATGGAGATATATATCTATTAATATTTCTGAACCCAGGAAGTTATCAAAATAATATACATGTACACGCGAAGTAAAAGCAAATAAATCCCTATTAAAATATTCATAAAATAAAATATTTTTTGAAATCCCTTGAGTCGTTTCGGAGGCCTTTCGAGACGAATTTTCAGATCTACACTCAAACAAGTATCCTAAAATCGGTCATAGGCATCAGGAAACGTATAAATATTTTCACTCAAAGTTAGTCTTTACTTTGATTTTATGTTAAAGGTAAGTTATCTGATGTCTTTTTCATGAGACTTTAGCTATATGTAGGTTCACAAATCCACCTGAACTAACTCACTAATTATAACATTAGTAACAAAGTTATTATCATTAAGATTTTATAATTTATAGTATCACTAGAATGCAATTATCTATCAGTCCATACACTTTTTATATCAACGTGCTATATTTAAACAGCAAATGTATTGTTTTAAACCTTTACACAACTCAAGCAAGCGTTTATCTAAGATGTATTTTTTTTACTTAAATACATTAATTCGGCCATTAAAATTAATGGCCTTCCTGATGCTCTTCGATTAATTCACCGCTGATGGTACTTATTCACAATTTTTTTGCTTTATTCAAGTGAATTTTACTACTCTTAAAAACTAAAGAAACATTTATTAAACCAAACGAAATGAACCGATATAAGTCTTGCAAATGTACAGCATAAACTTTTAGCATAAAATGTAAAATTTATGATTTAGAAGTGCGATAGTAATCTGGCCAGTCTGAGTGAGGGCTGTACCACCGACTGAGGACTCACATTTTTATATACTTTATAATATACTAGAGTTTTTAGGTTTTCCTAAAACCTACTACGTACCTATTTTTTAATGGGCAAGCGTTAATACAGGTTACATTGTATTAATTTTTGAAGTGGTTTTTTTTAATCGGCGTTGGAACAAAAATACAGTCATATTTTTCGGTTACGCGCCATCTTTTTCTTGCCCTTACCACGGTCTGAACGAAGAGTAATTATAAAGTTAAATGAAATAATTTCATGTATTAAGTTTCAAGTACACGCACACATTTTTTTATGTTAGTGCCATTTGTCTTCAGAAGATTCACTTTTGATTTTATATCGCAAACTATCCCATCTTCCAGGATGAAATTATTTATGTCCATTTTCGGTATTATAACTACGTATATAGTATAACAAAATTATTTACATTTAGATAAAATTACAGCAAAACCGATCTAGTACTCTCACTAGTTTTTCACAGATCGAGTTTTGTCAGATCGAGTTACTATCATAGCAATTTTTCATAGATGATGAATTTTATATCCATAAACTTGAAAAATGATCGGTCTTCCCACACACGCTTTCATCCTCTATTTCATCTCGGTATAATATTATTTATCCATCTCCCGTCTATCTATCTGTACACTACATAAATGTCAAAAATTACGAAAATGACAAAAATGCCAAAATAACCAAAATTACGAAAATGGTACATCACAAAAAACAAAACCTATCCCACGTTCTGGTATACCTTTACATAAATATATCCCAGTATCCGGGATAAAAGTATCCTATGTTCATCATCGGCATCGAAAAGATATATTTACTGAGTTTCAGCCAAATGGGTGCAGTAGTTTTACCGTGAAACCGTAAGAGACAGACAGCCAGAGTTACTTTCGCGTTTATAAAATTACTACAATTTACCCCGCGGCTGCACCGTGGGTCACAATCTACTGCGTACCTATTGTTTAAAGAGCAGGCGTTAATACAGCTTACGTTATATGAAATTTTTATGTTGGTGCTATTTGCCCCCGGAAGATTTACTTCATTCAATATTGCAAACTATCCCATATCTCGTGATGAAAAGTACTAAAAATATAACATCCATCCCCTATTTCAACCCGCTCTAGTGTTTATCTACCCATTAACAAGCGAAACTACCAAAAGTACCTAATCTGCCAACACAACCAAAACTACCAACATTACTAAAATAACCAAAATGGCATATTTAAAAAAACAAGACCTATCCTAGTTTCTGGGATAACCTTTGCATAAACCTGTATACCATTCATTAGCCGGTATAAAAAGTATCCATGTCCACCCTCGGTATTAAAATTACATATATGCCGAATTTTAGCGAAATCGGTTTAATAGTTTTTTCGTAACAGTAGGAGTTACTTTCGCACTTATAATATTAATAGTGATAGGATTTTTTAGATATTTTCGGATACATAATAAAATCTTAAAACTAATCATTTCAAGTTAAAATATGTTTATTGTTTTAAACGGTTACATATTCAGTAAAAGTGATATTTGTAAAATATGTAAATCTTTATTTATTTTTCTAGATTGTTTTATTATAGTTAGCAGTACAGTTCAGCAGACAAGCAATTGGCCTACCTGATGGAAAGCAGTTACCATGGCTTATGAACATTTGTACAACCAAAGGTGCTACAAATGTGCTGTTGCTCTGGAACCTGGCCACTAATATTAGAACACAAATTAAGGTTTTTATGGCGGCATAATCAAGACCAGGGGTGGTAGCCATCAAGAGCACATAATCTACCCACCTGGCCGTAGGTTGTTTTGTCGCCTCTTACGACAGGCCGCAGCAAAATGTATCATTTCTCCGTTCCTTCACAAATAAATGAAGCTAAATGGAAGTCTCAAGTATCCATTCCGTTTATCCATAAATTTCTTAATACAATATTTAATATGTTTCCTGGAAAATATTAGAACACTTTTATTCGATGTACTCTGTAATGAAATAAGGCTGTTTCTCATTTGCTTGCCGGGATTTGTTCACAATTTCGTTCAGACTACTTTGCTTTTACGGGGCTACAAATCGGCCTTGGCGCGCTTAATGAAACTCGATGTCATGACTTTTCTTATTGTTATTACAACACAGATAATTTAACTTCTTCGTCAGGACAGCCAGAGCAAATAAAAGTTTAAGCTATCATTGTACCTACTGAAATTTGTATGGACTATTGATTCACTGTGACATTGTGCCCTTTATGTTCAACCTTTTAGCTCGGTGCCCTCTCCTAACCTTTGATATAAGATTTACAATTTTATATAAGTAGGTACTTTGAATGTAGGCACTAAGTTGTATCATTGACTTCGTTCGCATTTTTTAGGATTCCGTAGCTATTTTGGCAAAATACAACCTTTATGTTTATCTCGTGTTCGCCCTTCCGTCTGTGTTTGTAAATCGGTCATATTTGTAGGAAACTACTGGATGTATTGAGTGGCTAAAAATGTATAACTATAGCTTTATAGTTATAGAAAAAGAAGCTAAATCAAATCTTATACAAACAACAATGTTCAGGGCCGTCTTTACCCGGGGGTCCAAGGGTGCCTGGCACCCGGGCGCAAGCCGACATCTTTATACCATATATACAGTACCTTACCTAACTTGCCAGTTCTGAAAATACTTAACATCATTTCAACTCGATCACTGAAAACATAATGAATTGGTAACCTATACAAACTTATTGCCTATATTGTTTTATTTATTTTATTGTTTTTTTACTGGAAGGGCAGCCTCATTTTGCACCCAGACAGTCAGTATTGTCAAGACGGATCCAACAATGTTATTTCATGAAGTCAAGAAGTAGCAAGAAATTAGCTCTGACCATCTGGGTCTGCGACAGACGTGACTGACTGCTATAGTATAAGGTTAGAATATGATAAATTTCGTTCGGGATTAAAAGTACCCCATATTACGTTATACGTATTATAAGTTTACAGACAACATAATTGTAAACTAACAAACATAAAATCACAATTAACGTTCCTTTACTACAGATTTATTATTTTATATATATCAGGCTTTTTTATCTTTACAGAATATGGAAGAGAGTAGCGGGGCTGGTGGTCCAGGTTGGGAAGAGGTCCTCACATGGTTAGTAGAAGTAGGAGCCGAGGGGGAGGGCGACAATGAAGGATCAGAGGGGGAGTCGGGACGAGGCACGGCTCGGTTGAGCTGGTCAGCTAAAGTGTCTTCAGCATCGTCTACCGCATCTACCACTGAAGAACCTCCACATGAACACAGAGTAAACACTCGCCTCGACATTGAAAAAGATGATATTCAAGCCGTTCTTCCTATTTCTAAAGTAAGTGTTTTATTTCATCCGTAATATTTTATCTTTTTCCTTTATCTTTTCCCAATGATTTGAGGGCAGCACAATGTATCTCCTATGCTGCTCTATTCGAGCATACATTTGTTATGTTTTTAATATAGTATTGAATAATAAATATACAACAAAATACAGTGTAATTAATTTGTGCTGAAATCATTACGCCGGGATGCTCGAGTGCTCATAGAATTTTTAACGTTTTGAATTAGTTTGTAAGTAATGTTGTCATTTCTTTTTATCTATAATTATAATGTATTCATTATACCATGTAAATGTAGCTTTTTAGTCAAATGAATTTATTCTTCAATTTATTTGTGATAATATAATTTTGTCAACCAATACCTACCTCATAAATTCTTAATTCTTGTTTAAAAATGTATGCGAATATTCTTCATTATAAGCTTCTATAGATGCCGCCCACGCTCTTTTCTTTTTACTATATTATAAGAGGTAGATAGCCGAAATCAAAGATTTATAGAGACATCGATTGCGGTGATAAATTAACCGAAAGGTATTTTCTAAGTAATTAATGGTAGCGAGGGAGCTCCTTTTATTGCTATAACGATATCTTTATCGAGTTAGAAAGGTTTTATGAGGTGGACGATGTGACCCAGCATTGTCTCCAAATTACACTGAGAAAACAGCAATTCACTCTAAGATTCAAACTTATTCACTTAACAGTTGGTTGGCTCATATATTCAATATTTTTGTTAAACTCACTTTTAATTAGTATTCGAGTAGTCTTATAAAAATCTTTTCGTTACCTTAATCCGCATTTTAACTCTTGTTGAAGAAGTTGATAGTAACAAATGTCTGGGATTAACTGTTAATAGCACACTTAGTATGGGTGAAGTGGTGTAATGGGAGCTTTATCGCGGGCTAATGGAGGCTGTGAAGATCGTAGCCGCCCACATTGGCTGCTGCGTAGTACGTTCAGGCGACTTAGTCCGGTTTTTTAACTACTTAATTGCTTGTAATATGTTTAGCCACCTGGCATACTATGTAATTTTTCGGAGTAATTACTTCTTAATAATATTTGTAATTATAACTTTCCGATTTACTATAGCCTAGTATTGCGTCATATTTATTTTACTTACAAATAGATATTTGTTACTTTTTGCCGCATAGTTTCGAATCAAAGTATGAAACCTTTTCAAGCGACTCAGATTGTTACTACCCTTTTACAGGGTGATTGCGTAAATGAGTTCATGGACATAATATTACCATTATTATTACTTACTTAGTATTGCTCGTATGATAATAATTGAGAAACGTAAGCCTAAAGAGTTAGCTTGTACTTATTGATATCTATCGACTATCGATATATTCATAACCGTATACTTTTAGATCTAAAGGTAAAAGTTATTTTTTTCTTCTTTAAAGAACTAGATAAAATATTATGGAAATAAACGTCTAGGGATACCGCGTCCGCAAGGTCTCGGTAAAGAGATAGGGCAAAGATATGATGGCTCGATGTCGTGAAGGATAATATGTGTATAAATAGGATTTCGCAAATCGTGCGCAGAAATAGTGTGAAAGCGGACGCTCTGAACGTAACCAAGATTTATTTTTAGGTTTATCATGATAATAACTGAATGACGAACAGAAAATATATGTACAAATCGCTTTATTATATTATAGGCCATGAATACCTCAATTGTCAATAAGAATAGTAACACAGGGACATGTTGTTACAACGGGTCTGGCAATTTCGCGCGGCCCGCTTCGTGTGCGGTCCCGCAGAGCTGCTTTAATGAAGTTACGGAATAATATTTATAAAGCAATTAGTTTATCTCAATATTAGCGTGGGGCCATAAAAGCCCAGCCCCGGGCGCTCGCCGGTCGAGGCCGAGCCTCTTCATATCTACTTACTGACGGATGAGCGCGCACATCCTGCAGCTCAATTCGATTATTAAAGCTATTAAATCACGGTGTGAGTGATGAAGTGATTTATAATGGATGCAATAATACATACTGTTTGTAGCGAAATTTTCTATTGAAAATCTAATGAGTCATTTACCGTATTTATTTAACACGGTTTTACCTAATTGTTAGAAACAGTTAAAACGTTGACTGCCTGATGGTAAATTGTCACCACTATGCGTCGCCTAAAGGCGTCAACAATACCTTGCTGGCCTCGAAGACATTTAATGACAGTTATGTTGTAGCTCGAAGAGAAGCTTGGTCATGCAGTTCCCTCTTGGTTATAGGACAAACGTTCTATTAAACCTATTGTTTAGCTAACAATAAGCATAATAGCTCAGGGAAGTCAGGATGAATATTCCACCGATCATAATTCAATATTGCTCTATTTGATTTTATTGAACATGATCTTTTACACTAAACAGTTTTAAGCCTATAATACCTTAAATCTAGTGGATCACTGGTGAATAAAATGAACGGTCTTTTTTTCAGAACTGGGAGGTGCTGAACACAGCTGTTCTCACAGGGCGACAAGTATCACAATCCATGAAGGTGCTGATCGTTTCCCAAGCTGGACAAGTTGCTGACGTCACTCTACAGAGCTCCTGTCATTCTGAAGACGAAAGTGTTCTTAAAGTAAGTTCCTGTCTCGTTTAAGCTCCTTCGTCGATTATTCAACTGCTGTAGAGCCTAAAGCGAGATAATTTAAAGGTAAATTGATATTTACCAACAAATTTATTTAATAGAAATGCGAAATTAAGTTTACTTAGGACTGTTTAATAATTCTTTTTTCGAGCTCTTTGGAATGAACAGGATAATGTTTTCAGTATAATACTTTACCTTTACTACTTTAATAGAGGAGATTTAAAGTATAAGCAAGCCAGGCCAATACTTTGAGTATCATTAAATTTAGTATATGTGCTTCTAATGTGGGGTTAAATACAGAATAAATATGATCCTTAAAATGGGATAATTTTGTAATATATGGAACGTCGCGTGGCAGTAATTGCATTCCCATCTATGAGTTCATAAACATTTTCTATATGACTTTGATATGTGTGGGAGGGAAGCCAATCCAATACAAGTCTCTGTAGTACAGTAGAAAGACATAGGTTCAAGAATATATTTAACATTAACTTATTATTGAGCTCAGTGTTTGAACTGACATTAGATTTAATAAAGAATTCTTGTTCAGTGTCGCGTGTTAATGGTCAATTTTATTACTTCCCGTGTATTAAAGTTTCATAGTGTCGTGAAAGAAAAATATTTACCGTTTTATTACAGGTATCGTCATCATGCAGTTCAGTTTATGTAGACGGATCAGAAATTCGAGGGTCATCGAACGCCTCCGTTATAGTCAAATACGGTACATATACTGGACTAGCCAGGTTTACTGTATGGATGCCGGAAAATCCGTTGGAAATCGATGTGGACGATAATCGTCTATCGCAAATTAAAGGTATTTCATAACTGATTACAGTTGATAGCTGGTTTAAGTTATTAATATTCATAGACTCTCATTGAGTTAAAGCAAACAGTTTTGTGTTTTAGTTAAGAACTACAGTTTATTTTAGAATAAATTTTCTGCATGACTGGGTTTGTTATTCAATTTAGATTTAAACTATTCACGCCGTTTTAGGGTTGCGCACCATTTGGACATAAATGGAACTCTTTTATTTTTTTAATGTCCATTAATCCATTTAATCCATAGAATATTCTTTATTGCACACAAGAAAATAATAATACACATGAATTAAGAATCTTATAACTAATACAATTGGCGGTCTTATCGCTGACAGCGATTTCTTCCAGACAACCTTCTGGAGATAATTTTACATTTTTAATAATGGGTCGGTATTTCGTGCACATAATTTAGAATATATACAATCATATATATACATATATGTATATTACAAGTGAAAAATAAATAAATACACATACATATTTGTATACAAATATATGTACATAGGGTTACATAGACATTATAAATTACTGTTTACAACTTTAAATAGTTATCTTTGAGGAGTTTATTAAAAGATGTAAGTGACTTTGCACTTCTGATACTCAACGGTAGAGCATTCCACAACCTTACAGCCTGAACAGTAAAAGATTTCTAACATTGCGTAGAATGTATTGGCGTCATTAGTCGTAGATTTGCTGATGATCTCAAGAGCCTACTTTCTTGAAAGAAATCAAAACGTTCCTTCAAATAGGAGGGCGCTTTTGGACTAAAGAGTACATTATATAAAAGGGATAAAATATGAGCATTCCGGCGAAGGCGGATAGGAGGCCATTCGGCTTACTACGAAATTCAGAAATGTGAAATGTGTGTAACTTATTAACAATTATTTAGGAAAATAAATAAGAATTAGAGGTGGCCGTCTGATCAGAAAGCGTGATAGAAAATGTTTCGACAGCAGTTATGGTGAAATATATAAAAAATATGATGTGTGAAATTCCGAGAAATCAGATAATAGAGGGCTTAAAACTTTCGTTCATGTTAAGTTAAAAGTATGGTTAATTTTTGAGATATTTTCGTTTGCATGATTTTAAGGAATTGAAATGATAAAACTATACAATTGACATTCATCACCACTGCGGGACCGTTCAATAAAAATCGAATAATACATATTTGACTCATTTTATTTAATGTGTGTAAGTAAATATAAGTGTTTCTATAAATGTGTTAATAAAAATAAACACCTTTTGCCAGGTTGGAAAGTATCAGATGAGGCTGGTACAAAAGATAGACTCCGGCGATCATTGTCCGCTCGAGGTTGGGGAGGCGCCAGACCCGATAACACTAATTCCTTGACTGATCAACGTTCTTGTCGGCTTCGGTACCAACAAAGTAACGTCGAGGTTTGTACTTATTCAATTAAGACACATAAACTACGATTCTCCGTCTATTCCGGGATAAAGAGAATCCTATAGATATCTTATAGACCTATTGATTAGTGATCACAAAAGAAAGCAAATTGTATACTTTTTTTATAAACAATTACGATATGCGATGATAGCGAGTTCGTCGATTTCCGGGACACAAAGTATCGCAGCATTTTAAAAAAGAATGTAAGCATCGTTTTAGTGGAAGGTGTGTCGGTATAAGCTTAAATTTTAATTCCCAGGAGAAAAATGTCATACATTTTATTATATCAAATTTGCTATTGATTAGTAAATAATCAAATTGGAATTAGACTTTTAATCTGTCCATTATATGATTCCCAGAAAAATTCCCGCCAGATTCCCACGATATAAAGTAGCGCAGAGTTTAAGAATAAGCTGTCGATCAGCGAAACCCGCATCAAAATCGGCTTAGTAGTTTTTACGTGAATCTCGAACAAACAGACAAAAGGACAGAAAAGAAATCTATTTAAATTGATTCGTGTTCTCCATCGTTTAATAATATGAGCCCATAAATGTCCTTAAAGTTTGGACCTCTCATTATAAGGGGAACGGACAGTATATCCGCCAGGCTTTTCCGCGGCGGCTTGGTAGGTTTGACTTCTCGGTTATCTCGATGTGCAGGTTGCATCACATTATTTTCCTTCACCGTTGCTAGCATGTAGTCATTGTATCAAAATCCACATTAGATCAGAAAACTGACTAAGTGGTGCATGCGTTCCGGTCAGGATCGAACCCGCGCCCTTTGGGTTTGGGACGGGTGCGCTAGCTATTATGCTATCACGACTTCACTCCGTTGTTTATATAGTATACTAGCTGTCCCGGCAGACGTTGTCTTGCCCTGAAGAAATAAAATTTAGAACCCGACTGCAGCGCCATCTGCCGGATGTAAACTATCCTATCTTTCAAGTTGGATCAAACTACATACGGTGTACAAATTTGATTTAAATCGGTTCAGTAGTTTTGGAGTTTATTGGCAACATACATCGTGACACAAGATTTTTATATACTATACTGACCCGGCGAACTTCGTACCGCCATATTTTTTTAATTCCTAAAAGGCTTTGTTTCATGACACAAATACAAAATCACCATAATCGGTCCAGGTGTATAGGAGGATTCTAGAACCCGATCTCAGCGCCACCTACCGGTTCTAATTGCGAATCTAAACCATCCGGGAACCCACTCAAACAAACAAAAACCAAAATCGCTCCCGGTGATTAGGAGGATTCTAGAACCCGATCTCAGCGCCACCTACCGGTTCCGACGGTATAAAAAGTATCCTATCTTTTAAGTTGGATCAATCTGCACACGGTGTGCAAATTTGACTGAAATCGGTTCAGTAGTTTTGGAGTTTATTGGCAACATCATCGTGACACAAGATTTTTATATATATAAGATAGATACTCAAGTTTTTTAAAGTAGCTTTAATGTTTAGAATTTTATAATATTGTAAATAGATCATAAATAGTGTAGTTAGCAACACTAATTCACCCATTTTTGTGTTCTTGTCGGCTTTTGGCGGGAATTTGGTTTGCGGTCTTCTGCGCAGTTAAAGAAAAAGTGAATCGATAAATGAACTGTTGTTGTATTCTTATGTATTCCAGGTATATGCGCGATTTCTAGCCAAAGATCATGACTCAGGTCGCGTTTCGTACTTCGTGTCTCGTCGCACGTGGCTCAAAGTGACTGAACTAGTGATGTCCTTGATGAGAGTGGCTGATCTAAGAATCGCCACGTTGCGGGGCCGCGTCCTTCAAGGTCGCAGTCCTGGGCGAACAGAAGTCCAAGTGCTGTCACCTATAACAGGTTGGTATCTGAATTTATTTATTGCAGATAATTTGTCCTAGGAACACATTATTCTGCCAGTGATTTGGGGTCCAGTTACCTATTGAATCTTTTGTATTAAATTTTTTTAGCATTGTGCATTGATTTATGTTTATGTATGTGTATATATAATAATATATGTATCTATATATTTATCTATGTATATATTTATGTATGTAATATCAATAGGAGTATTTATATATGTCCATTTAGTATAAAATATATGTAAGTAGCTGCATATCCTCTAATATTTATGTATACCACCTTTGACCAATTTAATATGTTTTTATTCGTGCCTCGGGTTGTCTGGAAGAGATCGCTTCTTAGCGATAAGACCGCCCATTGTGCACATATAGAATATTTTTAGGCTATAAGTTCATCTGTGTTTTCTGTAATGGCGTACATAATAAAGTGTTATCTATCTACCTTTAGCATGTAAGCATTTGGATTGATCATTGCAACGGCACAATAATTAAGTATTCATTTTTTAATTTATGGGTTTTTCTAACTTTTTGTCATTTTATTACAGGTCGCGTAATCGGACTACGAGAAGTCCGTGTGGGTAACGACAAAGTATCGATCTCGCAGTTACTAGTGCGAGTTATTTCTGGACTGCAACTTAATATATCTCCCGATACAGCTATCGAAAACGGATATGTCTCTGAAACTACTGTGACGAGACGACTAACTGCACAATATCAGGTAATGAGATTCTAATAAAAATTAGGTGTCACTGTACAAACACAGTTATAAAAATTCATTGGCTCATGTTCTAGAACAACATTTAGTAATTATTTAGTATTTAGATTTGAATAAATCGTTATTACCCTAGCGTTTAATTTCACTTGTATTTGAAGCTCTAAATCTTATTCACTATCTATTATTCACATATCATTAATTTCACGCGATCTTCGGAATTCCGTTATCAAACCAGTTTATGCATCATCGTACTTTGTAACTTCAACGATCTACTCCATTTTTATGATCCTCTAGTCTTTTTTGATGATCCTCTCCCTGGCGAACTGGATTATCAGGTCTCATTTTCTAAGTAGAATATTTACAATCTCTTTACAATGGATTTTTTCCATTATTATTGTATTTTATTTTTTTATGTTTGTATCTCTCTTTTACTATCGAGCTATATCAGTGTTGTCCTTGTCATAGTAAAAAAATATGACGTATTAACGTAAATCTCAATGAAAATAAAATCCCAGTACTTTAAAGTGCTGGTTTGGCTAGTTTGATGATTTGGCCTATTAGCAGAAATGGGTAATGAAACAAATGTTGATTACAGGAAGGTCTACTCGATATTGATTTGGAATTCTCAGATGGAAGCCGTACGGCATTACGAGACGTTGCGATTTCTGACTATTATTTACTGGTGGAAAGTCTTGATCCAAATGTGGTCGCTTTTGCTCCAATGTTGGCTTCACGACATCCTCGAGTTATAGCCGTTGGTGAAGGTGAGTTTTTGAGAACACGATGTGTTAAACATAATTATTACATAAGCATAGACATTCGGCCGGACAAAATATAATTGTTTTATTTTTAATAAATAAATATGAAAAACTTTGGATGTGAAAGAATTTTCATTAAATTTTACTTGTCTGATTTAGAAGGCTGAAAATAAACAAAGACATTTGTTGACCAATCTTTTATATTTAAGGAGCTATTTAAATGACTTTGTTATATTTTATATTACATTAGAATTTACTAACGACAGATCCGTATTCCACAACAACAAATCTTAAAAACAAAATTACGAATTGAACAACGTTCGTTGAATTATATTAGAAGAAACTTATTAAGACTTTTACTATAAACTTATTAACAATTTGGAAATGACACGATAAAAGAATCAAACATAGACCATTTTGGTCATGGTAATACAAAGAATAAGTTTAACGTGTCTTTAATACATATGTAATCTCGGTGTTCCAGGGAGTGGCGAACTTTTAAGAGTCACACTATTAACTCCGGAACAATGTCGGTCCGGGCCTCTTCGAAGGGTGGCACTCCCTGGTAAAGGCGACACGAAGACTCCCGCCAACATTAAAAATATTCCCGGAGCCCTCGCGACTGCTGCTGCGAGTGTAGACGTTGACTTTAGTGGTGGGGACGCACCACAAAGGCCAGACACGCCGCAGAATGATGACATTATGGCAAGAGGTGGCCTTCGATCTGGCTTATCTGATCTTGGCGACGTTCTTAAAGGTAAACTTTGTGATAGGTTACTAGAATTACAACAGGGACTCCTTTACTTTGTGAATTGCTCGGGATTCATAACAGATGGAGAGATTAGTAAATAAAAGCTTTTATCTCTCGCTCGCTGTTTAACCAACCACATTTTAACTAAGAAGCTCTTATGTTCCTAATCAAATCAATACTTATCTTTTATTTACTTTAAATTGGCTGTTGCACATCTACGGCTGGTGTGCACCGAAATTCAACCGACGTTTAACCAAAAATAATCACTGTTTTTCCATACTTTTTGGCGATTATTTTATTCTAACCATGGGTTAAAAGTCGGTGAATACCAGCCTAAGAGGTTATAATTTATACTTCATAACCTTTATAACCATAATAATGATCGAATAAAAAACGAAATTTGAAACATTTTTTTATAATTTCAAGTTTTGAATCTGTATGACCCCGTGATTTTAACAGCTGACATTAAATATTTCTAATTTTTGATAATCTGTCGGCGATCAGCTCAGTGTTGCCAGATGACCATGTCAATTAACCCCCAAATTTTTGTCAAAAACCCCCAAATATAAGCTTTTTGAGAAAAAAAACCCCCAAAACAGTTTTTACTAAGGAGAAATAAAAAAGCAAAACTACCGTCGTAACGAAAACGTCACTAATGACGTCATCATTTTCCCTCAACAGGGGGGTTAACAACGACCCGTGTCAATAGGTGGGTTCAATAACCGTTCCACTTGAGTTTACGATTGTGACGTCAGCAAATAAGTGGAACGGGAAAAACCGCGGTTGTGAACGTAGTCGTTGTGAGTCTAACGGAAAGTAGCCTATAAGATACGACGCATACGAGTAGAGACGGCATAATAAATACAATTAATGATGTAAATGAATGAACGAATGCATCGAATTATTAAAATGAACTATTGAATTGAAGTATGATTAACTAGTAGAGTATAATTCTAAGATAAAGTAATAATACCGTATTATAACTTAGATATAATAATTGTAGTGATAAGAATTGTGTTTGTAGATGGATTATTAATACTTAAAATATCGCCAAAAATTTCTCACAACAAAATATTTCCCCCCGAATGTCCCCCCAAATATCCCCCCCCCGACGTCAAAAAACTCCCCGAATTTGCAGGGAATCCCCATCTGGTAACACTGCCAGCTGGTTCAAATAAAAACTGCTCTTAAAAACTTAAGGTTGATATACATTATTAAGCTATTACATACTATTTTATATTGATATACATTATTAACTTGGGGACACACCCAGCTTTAATCGAGAATATGGAGTCAGTCAGACTTGGTAGCGTTGTAATGACTTCAAATCAATTTACACGATGCCAGTATGAAATCAGCACTGGCTTCCTTCCAATTTGAAGTCAGTAACTGGATCAATGTAAATCAGCTTTCATTCATTGCATATATAAGTTCTTGGATCTGTTTAATTTTGACACTTGTTTAAGCATTACTTAACTACCACACCCTTAAGTGGCGTTTATAAGTAATAGGTCCCACTTAACTTTAATTTCCGTTAAATAACTCAGAAAATATGTTTGTGATCTCTTTAGCTATCTCCCCGTTCAAAGATGAGAACAATCATGAACCAACTGTTCAAGCGCAGCACTACAATTCGATTTTCCGAGGCAACACATTACAACACCCTCGGCATTCCAACCCGCACATGTCACCCGTAGAAATAGGTAAGAAATTGTACTACAATTTAATGTTTGTTTTGACTAATATTTTCTGCAAATAATTATAATTCAATTTTATACACAATTACAGGAATGTATGTTCTCCTTGGAGCATTCTGCTTTGCGATTGTGGTAAGTATTTTTTTTTATTACATATGTAAATAAGTCTACAGGGTTATTCAATTATTTATCTATGATATAGTGACGAATTATTAGATCGTATTATTTGTTTATTTATGATTGTATATTATAGTATAGTATAGTACCTGTAAATCGTGTAGCTTGGTGGTCTAAGTAACTACCCGCATTTCATCATAAAGTGGGTTGAAATATTAGCCAGGGAGCTGTCACCTAAATGATGATAACTAAGAAGCTATAATCGATTGTAGTCACTTGACTAAAACCGATTATAATATTAAAAAAAAAAAATTCTTTATAGTGAAATTTAAAAAATGGAACGCTCTTTTAGCCCGTTTTATTCCGCGAGAATTACTTTCTCGATATGGCAATAAGCGCTAACTACTTACGACAGTTAATTTATTATTGACGATTACACCATAATCAGTTTGAATATATAAAATTAAATACATACCTATTAATACTAGTAATTTTTCAGGTGTTTGTCGTATCATGCGTGGTATATGCATCTCGGCTGAAGCCGGCAAACTCGGACGGCGGTGCGGGAGGCGTGTGCCGCAAGATGCCGACGCTGAGCGAAGGCGGTCGCCTGCAAGTGGCGGGCCTCGTGGGCACGACACTCGGGCTGGCGCGGGAAAAGCCATCCAGGGAATCCACCACCAATGCCCACGACTGGGTGTGGCTTGGTAAGACATCACATAAAGGGCTAAGTAAAGATTACTATCTCTCTCGTGCATCGCCTCATCAACAAATCAAAACTTGTACCAATTTTCTCATTTTTATTGCGAAGCTAGGGGCAAAGGGGCAGACCACCCACTGGAAAGTGGTCACTGTCGTCTAAAGCGTTTGCAACACCAGATATGAAGCCAAGATGTTGCCAGCCTTTAGGAAGGGATATATAGGAGATTGGAGGATCAGTTACGAAGAATGGGATATGGAATAGGGGGGAAAGTGACGTGGATCATCGTAACTCTAACGATTAGGTCAAGGCTTACCGTTTCACCCCAATATTTTTTTTGAAGCGTGATAATGACTCCAGTATGGCTGTATTACGTTAAAAACAACACTTTACCACTTAGTACTGGCCATCAATTTTGGCATAGTCTATTAAAGTACTGGCTGGATGTCGTTCATAGCAGCTGTTCTTCTTCCATCTTATGATATCAATAACAAGTTTCCTTGTAAATTTACAGGGCGAGCTACAATCGAAAGAAATGGTAGCCGTCAGCCAGCTAATCGAAACTCCGCTCAACCTCCAGATAATGGCAACCAAGAGATCCGAATCACAGCAAACCCACTAAACCATAACTATGCAGATCCCGAGGATGCTATTCGAGACAATGGAAACGTCATGGTGACCAGTTTTGACAATCCTAACTCAATAGAATTGCCTTCTCAAAACGAGAGACGAGAGAGAGTGATTGACTCCACGACATATTGCAAGAAACCTGCAAGACATACTCGGCAAAATTCTGGAGATGGACAATGGCAGTAAGTAATAATTATATTGGTTACACATAAACATACAATTGATTTTATTCAGATATTTATATTTTCGTTTGTTCCTTCTTCATGGCCTTGGATATGAAATTTAGCAATAATGGGTACGAAAATAAGAGACGTTTTTATCCCGAAAACGTGAGTTTTCTGCGGGCTAATAATTTAAATCCTAATTAGTCAAGTGTAATATAGTGTAGTATGCGACTGGTTTTTGATATAGGTGGTGAGCATAAGACATGTTTCACAAAGTTAAGTGGATTTTGCACTATGATATGAAGTTTTTCAAAAAGGATGTCATAAAATTTCTTCGAGGCCGGCAGCGCGTTGGTAACTAACATCTCTGTTTCAAACGTCCATAGGCGACGGTAACCGCTTTTCACCAGGTGGGCCGTCAGCCTGTTTGCTGTACTCCAGCTATAAAAAAAAAATGATAAAAACTTGCGGGATGTGTATGTGCGAGAGCCCAAAAGCGAGATTGAACATATAGCACCCTCGACCATTCTGTCAGAAATGCACGCCAACACAATTTGTAGAAAGACCGTGGAATCCTAGGGCGATTACCTGTTCAAGTGACGCATATGTGTGGTGTACATATACGAGAACGTAAACACAGGCAAAAGGGAACTATTATCGATCAATGTACTATATTTAAGGAAAGGATAGCATGGATCCAGAAACCAGACTCTTTGAGAAACGGCAAGGATGCGGGCACATCTGCAGATTAAATCTGTAAATGGGTTCACATCCCAGCATTACGAATTCGGGATCATGGGAATGTTCACACACAACACAATTATTTTAGTGTGGGTTTTTTTTAAATAATAGGTTATTGCAGTAGGCTGAAGAAAAAAAGCCAAGGTAGAACAACGCTAGCGATTTTGCGAAACATTAACTACATACAATTGATGAATATCAAAAGTATTTTGTACTTAATATAGAAATATTAGAATTCTTGGTAAACTGCTTAGTATTCTCATGGTTTATAATAGTTAAGGTATAATTTAAAACATTCGGTCTTCAGGACGGATCCAAGCAACCCAGACGACTATCGACCCCCAGTGCCACCTCACAGGAACTCCTCCACTCCACAGCCTCAGCTACCAGTGCCACCACGAAATCCAAAAGTAAGTTTATCTTATAGTCCTTAGTTTATTAGGTATAATCGACTCTATACAAATAAAGATTTGAGAATTTTGAAACTTTAAATTAAATCCATAGATATAACATATAAAGGGAAAGTGTTTTATAGAAATAAATAACTTGTGCTTGTGTATCTATGAAATACGCACGCACAAACATGTCCTGGAAATAAGGACACTGCACCTTAGTTCTAGTCTGATATGAAATATATAGGAACAAAAAAGATTACTTAAGTAAAAATAATTATATCATTGATAACAATAAAAAATGGCTAAATTATTTTGTTATCACTCAGATCAATAACTCATGCTGTCAAGAACGCTTAATAAGCCTAACTACTGGTCGCCCGTCGTGGAAATTCGACCATTATCAAATCACCAAAGAAAGAAGATTATAGACTACTTCTATAATCATCACAGATTTCGCCAAGGCTATTTCAATTTGACTTTAACAATAAACAAAAGAGTATATATGCATGTGTGTGTCAAATAATAATAGTGTGTGTAATGTTTTTTCGTTGATTTAATAAATTCATATACATAATTTAAAAAATAGCATTTTGGACTCCTCTATATAAACTATAAGTTTGAGAAATTTCGTACTCCTCTGTCCGCTCAATATTCGTAAGAAGGAGTACAAAGTTTTTACTTCACGTATTAATATATAGATTTTATAATTTGCGTTGCGTTTTGTAAATAGGTAGTTACTTAACACATTTCAAGCTTTTATTTTTACTTTAGATTTTACCCGACGCTGTCATGCCGCCGACCCGCAGAAGCCACTCGAGGAACCATTACAAGAAATACGAACGAGAACACGAACCGACTAAACGATCTCCGGAAAATGGCCGCCGTTCAGACAGGTACATTTCAAATTTCAATTAAAACCTTGCTCTTTTAGTTACAAAAATTGAGGTAGGTACGTGACGAATTTCGGTTCCGGTTCTTAAATTTAACTATTAATTCACTTACCCTTACCATTGGTAAAAAATTGACATTGACAGTACTTGAATGGAGTTTATGTCAAATTGTAACCCATAGTAAGTTTCATCACATGAGTCTCATTTCAAAGACATTGATTCGAATCCCGTAATGGGAGCATGAACCACTTGAGAGTTTTTCTTTTAAAATGTGCATATCTTTATACCACGTTTATCGTTTAGTAATTGAAGACATGAGTGGATGAAGATGATAAGTCGCATAATTCCAAATCTAAGTAAATCGAGATCAAAGTTTTAATTTTATTTTAAACTGAACTTAACACCTTTGCAACTCATTTTTTTTAAATATGCCTTATATCTATGGTCTAAGGTCTGTAGGCATTTGGTATCGACTTATAACCTTCATCTACGCATACAAAAGCAAAAAACCGAATGTGCGACATATCACCTTCATCCATTCACGTCTTCAATTGTTTATTGATTAACATGTCTTTGACGGTGACTAATGTGTGAAACCCACCAACGCTTTGGTCAAGTGTGGTGAATATGCTGAATATACCCTTAAAAATAGGGAGGCCCGAGTCTGACACTGACTTGTTTCTTAGCTAATATTATAAATGAAACTAAGATTTAACGATCTTTAGGGCTTTCAATTACATGAAGATACTACACCGAAACCACATTAAAATAATTTCATATGATTTTTTTACAGAATTATTGATTTGAATAAAGCGGACGCACCATACATTTCAAGCAGAGACATTAAAGATTACATTCGCGACTCCACCCCCATGCAGCTTCGTAAAGACTTAGAAGACAACGCCGTAGAGAAACTCACCAGCAAAGATGATTGCGCACGTTTATTTGAATTCGATAATGACGCTCCATTAATTATGGAGAACAAAGATTACAGAGAAATTATTGGTCTTAATAGAGGAACTGATGACTCAAGACGTACATTCGCCAAACCCGAAAGTCCTGACTACATGCACGATTCTGGAATAGGTAATATGGAAATCTGAATAATATTCATCTCGCCAACAGCTTTAAAAGGCCGCCTGTGAAGTGTTTTGAATTTGGACACTGCCAAAATGGCTTTTCACAATTCGGTAGTTGACAATTTTTGAGAAACAGGTATATTTTGAGCCTTATGGTCTATTTTAGCCAAAATATTAATATTTCAGCAAAATAACAACATTAACATATTTAATTTTTAGCAATTCTATAAATATTTTGACATTTCGTCACAAAAACGCGTTAAGCTGTCGTGGCGTCTCGCATGACGTCACAGTGTGCAAAACAAACAGTCTGCACAGTGTGCAAATCTGTTTCATTGAAGTGTTATCTGAGAAGTCATTGATAACTTGTTGTGTTTTGCACACTATGACGTCACGCGTTCTGATCGGCGTTCATTGTCACGTGGCTAATGGCTGCAATATAACAATTTTATTTCTCAAAAATATCAATTTAAATTTTAGTTAAAACAATTTATTTTGTTATATTTAGATCGTAATCTACGATATATATTAAAATCAGCCTATATTTTTCATACTGGCATGTACCGTATTCCATTGGCACACGAGACTACCTTTCTATTATTGTAGTACAACATTGAAAAACAATCAATCATTGTTAGTATTTATCGTTTGTGCCAAACTTTAATCCCGCGTAAAATAAAGTTTGCTTTAACAATTGCAGGCATAAGAAATAAATCAGTTACTGTAATGTGACACACAAACTCTTCTTTTCCTATAAAGGAAATAACGAGACCCAAAAATCAGCTGTAACTAAATTAACAGATTTAATTGCATTTGCTTACAGGAATGCCAACACTGTGTTCCTAATTGAAAAATATGCGTATTGTGAGTAATCTGAAGTTACAAAACTTCGGGTTGCTCAACAAGCGAACATTTTTAAGGCTTTTTTTAGCTATTAAGAATCAAAGCAACACTCTTTAATCATTCCAGGTTTACCGGAAGTCCAGATGAGGCACAAAAATAGATCAAAAGAGCCTAAAGGAGACTTTATTGATGCGGCCAACCAGAACAAAGGTGAGTTGCATAAACAATGGTATACTTAATATTTAGGCCAAACCGATCTTCGTTACCTAAAATAGCGTATGGTCGTGTACCATATCTATGGACAGAAGAGTATATATATTGCCCTATACTTCCCACATACATAGAATAATACTAGGAATGACAACAATGGTTTGTTATGAAAAACATTGTAAGACCACATTGATCAAAAATTTAAGCTATTCATAAAGGCAACATATTAAAGTTCTGAATCTTTTATTTCCTAGTATTCGTCTCGCAAGGTACTGAGGTTGACGGAACGGGTCGTATGTTAAGACATTGCAAAAGTGTAGGCAGTGTTATAACTGTTGGTGAAAGCAACGGAGATACGATCGTTAATACTAATAATGACTTATGGCCTTACTTATAATCGTTTGTTAAAGTTTAAGAACCTGCTCAGCAACTGATTAACGAAAATCTTACCCATAAACTCCTCTTAAGGATAAGAGGTGGTGGTAAAGTAACTCATAAATAACTGTCAAAAATAACCAACATCGAGAGGTAGTTTAAGTGACTGCTAAGAGGCAATATGGCAAGTTTTATTTGAAACAGCCATTGATTAGGGGCTTAAGAGTATCATATTTAAGAGATGGCTAATCTTTTCTTAACGAGATTATTATAAGTAAGGCCTTTACTTATTAACAATAATTAAAGTCTTACAATTTGTTATGTGTATTTCAATGTATGTGGATGAATGAATAGGGCTTAATTAATTGTTGAAGGGAGTAGTTCCCCGGAAGTGAAGCGGGCCACGATAGTGGGCAACCCGATGTACTCCCGGGGCGAGAGGGGCGCGGAGGGCCAGCCCATGGAGTCGCTGGGCCTCGACGACCTGCACATGGACTACGATCAGATCATGCACTATTTCCACAATCTCAAGGTATAAACCGCCACAGTCCGCCCCACCACGCTTCTAGAGTAGATGTTGCTGACGCTTGCATCGCATCGACACCTCGGTCGCCGGTCGCGGCCTCGTGGCGAGGCGCCTCGCCTACTTATACTACCTATCTCGATGTTCGATGTAATCTCTTATGAAACATAAAGCCTAAATTTGGATGCATTTAAATATAAATTTAGGATAATGTTTTATATGCGTACATTTTATACGAATATACACAAGCCGTGCAGTATTATAATTCTATCTATTAAGTTTCACTTTAAGTATTAGTAATTCCACAATTCCTATATTTTAGGCGTAAGCCACTACATTCCACTTTTCACATGTTTCCTAGACTTTCATTATTTTGTCTCATCAAAGTAGCAAAGCAGCTATCTCTAATCACTAGCATAGAAAGTAGATTTTAACTTCACGATTCAAATTAGAAATTTCAATTCACAAAAGTCTCGCTGCAAAGAATATGACTGACGTCTATTTTGAAATTTTTCGCAGGAATCAAACGCCTGAGTAGAGCAGATCATTGCAAAGATCCGGCAGATATTGTCTACGTTTAAATATCAGCATATCATCAAAGCTCCTCCAATCGACGTATACAATGCGCCCACTGATAGGATCGAGGATAGTACACTTGACACGCACAATAACAACGCGCACTCGCACATTTACGAGAACGTACGCAACGGCAACGTCGTCGCGCCCACGCAAGTGCTTTGCGACTCCATCGCTCATAAAAACAACTTTATGAAAACGCAGCTCAAGTTCTTGTTAGAGCACCTGAGCGAGGCTTATGAATAGGAGTCCTTTCATGTCAACGTATTATCCTCAATACAATATATGTCTCAAAGTGGATCCTTGCAGTGATCGAAAACAAAAAAATACTTATACAAATTGTAACTGTTTTATACATAAATTATATTATAAATTATCGTTAAACGTATTTACTCTAGTCATCTACAAAGCTGCACATATTTAAAGTACCTACCTACCTAATAAAGATATTAAGTGCATGTAGTCAATACTCGTAATTTTATGTCAAATATCGTAAATATTTGTACACAAGTGTTGTCTATAATATTTATTGCTATGTTATTCTCCTAGTTACGAGCTGAAAACTCATTTAAGCTCCATGGTTTGCCTATTTATTGAATACTTGCCTATTGTTCATCATCCTTTACTAAAAGAATATATTCCTCCCATACCAAACAAACGAGAGGCATTTGTTCCATATTTGTAAATATTTTTCCACTAGAAGTTAAAAACGCTACCTCACTTTTATCTTAACTTATAGCTTAGCTAATACCTATATATTTATGCATAAAGTTTTATCAATATAAAGGCATTGCATTCCTACAACACAATTGACAAAATTATTTCATTTAACCAATCCATCCATCAAAATCGGAGAATCGAAACATAGATGTCGGTGAGACTACAAATGCCAGTTTTTAGAGATATTAATTTATAATTTAATTAAGTATAGTATAAGATGAAACTAGTCAATATTATGTAATATACCTACTATAATAATATGGGCTAATTGATTTGCTCAAAACAATAGATCCATACAATTGATATAAATAATAAAGATTAACTTGCTTGAAAATTTTCATTGGCCGAATACAGATGCCAGAAATATTGAGTTAAATTTCGGGCACAGCAACAAAGACACAAAATATTCTATTTATAATGTAATAAACTGTTTTTCGGAATATCAAATCTGTTAGCTGCCTATTAAAAGTTTTCAAGTTGTGATAAAATGACTGTTACGGATTGATTCTCAATCGGTTTTATACTTATATAAAAAGCCATATCATATACTAAAAGAAGCTAGCGCTTGTATAATATTGTAAACACTATTAATTTATTTGAAATGTAAATTGCATTTAACTGTAAGATAGTGTCTTAGGCTTTGTAAATATTGTTATGACGTTATATAATTTATAGGAGATGGAAACTCAGAAATAGAAAATTAATGTGGTAGAGATGCTTATCATATTATGGACAGAGTAGCGTTGCACACGATATCATGATGTTTCATGACTGTTACAATTATACACTTAATATAAATGTTCTCTTGTGTTGTTCATTAATAAAATCTACATTTCTCTCAAATAAACAAATGACTAAATAATTGTGTCTATGTATTTTAGCAGCGAAATAGGTCTTCACATGCAGTATTTGAGTAATATTCTTGAATCATGATAATTAAAAGTTAGTGTGTTGTTTGGCTTTTGTCGTTAGGTTAGGGACGAGTCATAAGAATATAAGTACTCTGTGCGGTAGTGTTTGTTACTGTAAACATTTGTTTTTGTTGAGTTTTTGCCATAATTATAAGAAAGGAGTTTATGAAATAATTATTGCTACAAGGTTTATACATGTATGCAAACTGAGGCTTGTCACGGAAACCCTTTCATGAAATGTCAAATCTAATAAACCATCATTAAATAATTACGTTGTTTTAATACCTGTATTATTCCCTATAACCATGGAAGAATACTATTAGGAATGACACTCGCCTAATAAACAAAGTAACTCTGAAAAGTAATTGTAGTATATTACTTTTCAGAACCTACAGTTATATATAGTATAAACTACAATAATATAGTTTATACGAGACAAAATAAGCTAAAATATATTAAAACAAGCAAAAAGTTCTAAACGAAAACGAACGAAACGTTTGGTAGTACGCCCCTTTGAGCCGTTTTAAAATATCTCGCTATAATTTTGCTTTTAAAATATAACAAAACTTAATTTTAATTACTGTTTTTATTAAACAGTATTTGAGTCGTTCAACTTATGACATTACTTGCTACGATCGTACAAAATCTAGGAGCTTGCGGTATTTTGTACAATGGTAGTATCCCAGCTCATTGGAGTATCAACTACTGCATTGCAATGCATATATCTAAAGAACTTTGAGTATCTCTATCGCTTACCTATCTATTTTAACCCCTCGCTTGCATTCTAACCACTTCTAATGTAGCAAGTAGGAAGGTGAAGGTAAGTGGAGAGTACAGTATCATGTTCAATATAATATGTTGCGTTTACATACTTGCACTACCTACTTGCCTACTTCACTCGTCACATAACTGCTTACTATCGCAGGTATAGACATGTTCTATACGAGGTATAATACTTCATCTGTGAAAAGATCCACCTGTTCCAACATTATCACTTTTACTCCAGGCAAATAATAAGACAGTAATATTTTACAATATATTTATTATACTACAGAACTAAATATTTACAGAAAATAAACTTACAGATATTTCCCATACCATTTAAAATCAAATGGTGACAGCATCTTATGACATCCTCCCATATTATTTTGTATGATGTATTTCATACTGTATTTGTTTTGATTGTTCTCTTCTAGCCATTTTTCTTTCGCATGCTTTTTCTCTAAAATCTCGTGTGATACAGGCTCTGCTTTAAATGGCAACCGTTCAGATACTATCCTCAACATGGTGAAAACCTAAAATTCACATTATCTATGATATCAAAGCGCAGTAATTAAAAAAGCCGGGATAAGTAATGTTACTAACGGCATACATACCTACATCTGTACTAAAGATGTGTAATAAATACAGAAACTATCATTTTACGCAAGTCCTAATCACGTGGTGTCGAAGTTAGGAAATTTCCGGGAATATAAAAAGTCCCGGATTATCCCGGATAAACGTTGCTTAAGTATCAATTGAATCCGAATCAGTTCTGATTTTTATGTGTAATAATCACTTTAAAACACTCCCAGGAAAATTCACGCAGGATTCCCAAATACAAAGAATGGCATAACTTGAAAAATAACTTTCACTATCTTTATAGTGAAATCGTATAAAAATTAGCACATGTTTATGTAATTTAACCGAGAAAATTGGGTGCGGTATAGCTAGGCACATTTTTGAGATATAAAGTGAATTTTGGGTGATTATAAAAATAAATGGTAACCACGAAGCCTTCTAACCTATTTCGTGTCGGAATAAGCTAATTTTTTGCACTCCAACAACTTCAAACCGCTCCCGGGAAAACTCTCGCGGGATACCCAGGATAAAAAGTATCAAACATTTTATTACATAAAATTGCTATCGGTCAGAGAAAAATAATATTACAAAATTCTAAACATGCCTTGTTTATACATTTAAGCTATTTAAAATGATATAAACGATGGAGAACGATGTATTTTTTTTAGGTTTCTTGTCTGTTTGTTCGGGATTCACGAAAAACTACTGAGCCGATTTCAATGCGGTTTTCGCTGATCCACAGAAAATTTTTAGACTTAAAATCTATGCTATTTTTTATCCCGGAAATTCGGCGAGAAATTGTTTTTAGAATAATTTAAAATGGCCAGATTAAAATAAAACGAATTTCAAAATATTTTTTTTTTTTGTAATCGATAGCAAACTTTATGTAATAAAATTTGTTATTTTCCTACACCAGCAATTCTACAGGAAATTTCTCGGGAGTGTTTTAAGTTGCTCGGTTGCACTAAAACAATACCTTAGATTGTTGTTTAAATGCTGCGCTACTGCTACTCTGTGTTCTGGGAATCCCGCGAGAATTTCAAGTCAAGCGTGGACAAACTCGCAGGCATACCCCAGTTTAACATATAGGTAAGTACCTATTTATTAAAATTTATGTACTTTATGACACAAATGATTAATACAAATTACTTTGATCTTAGAAAGCATGTTAGTTCCTGTAGGAACTAACTAAACTTTTTTGTACTATATTGGCAAACTGGCATGGCATGTTTATAAGTTTTTTTTATATATTTCTAGTATTACAGAGTCTAAATTAGCTATGATATATTATGACAAGGGTTGTGTGTTGTTTATTGTAGTATTAGTAATGTTTATGAGTTAATAAAAAATACCTCAGCATATTCACATTTTCCAGCAACTTCAATTATCACCCTACCAGCCTTGATGGGTGTAACATAGTGATCGATCGCCCCTTTACCACCACCCATTCTCTGGCCTTGTCCTTTCTTGGTGATCGGTTGCCATGGTGGGTCAATACGCCATATTGCATACATTCTCTTTTGATCCAGATGCCTTGCAACTACTAGACGAGCCATTTCAAAATGTTCAAATCGCATTCTACCACCCCCAGTAGCCTTAAAAATAATAAAATACATAATCCATTTAACCACTGTAATATCAAGCCTCAAAACATCTTAGTAGGGGTAATATGGCACTGAAATAAAGTGTGGATAGGCAGTTAGACAGTGTAGCCACTGCATGATCTGTGCTCAATGTAAATATGAGCACAAAAAAGTACTTGTGTATTATCATGTTGAAAAATACTTTTCTTGCTGCATGTGTCAAGCAATGGCTTTACAAGGCCTGGTGTGATGATCTGGATGTGCAGAATAGCTACCACTCATGAAAATTTTTGCCTTAATAAACCCAACTGCAGTAACATAGGTTTAGTGCAGAAGTTGTAACTGCTACTGGTAGGACGTGCACTTGCATAGCTGCAAAGTGCTATGCACAGGCACTGACAGTGAGGTATAGCGGGTTTGAGGAGAGACACTATGGCATGGTACATTAATTGTCCTCCCCTTTCTTTGAAATGGGGAAAATTAGTCAGAGCCTTTGAGTGAGTTTTTCACTATTTTGTATAGTTTAGTATTTGACCCTGAAGGTTCACTAGAAAAATTCAACCTGAATAAAACTCTTAAATATAAACAAATTTTTTAATTTTCTATGATGTATCATATACATATCAGCCTCTGAAGTGTTGCAGATGCATTTTAGTTTATATTAAAAATCTTTTAGTACATTTGACAGTGTTTCTTCTTTACCTCAATATGCATTTCCATAATAAAAAAACAAATTGGCTAATTCAAATAGAATGTTATGAGGTTGTGTACTTACAACAATACCATACTGTTGTAACTGCAGAGAAGTGTGTAAATGTTCTGGGCCTCTCATATATTTTAAACGTTTTTGCATTTTGGGTGGTTTCAAATTTGGTGGATATTGTGGGACTTTATCAAAAACACGTAGCCTCTGTCGTTCAGGTATAATAATATCTGAAACAAATAAGTAATATTCTGTTTATATTTTTAATATGGTGTGCCCTGACTTGTATGAACTATAATAATTACAAAATAAGAAGCCCAATTTGTCACTTAAGAAAGTTAATTGAACATAACTTTGAATGAACTCAACAAAAAATGAAAGACAATAGCAATTAATTTATTTAGTTTATACATACATACATACATAACTTCACGCCAGGTCCCTGGCGGGGTAGGCACGAACAACAGTGCGCCATACAGGCTTATTCTTACACACCTCACTTGCTTCTTTGACATTCATAGCTCTTGTCATGCACGCTCGTCTGTTCTTAAGGCTCCTGACATCACCTTCTGCTAGTACACGATCAATTTGATCATGGAAGGTGTGTCATGGCTTTCCGCGACTTCTGAATCCATCCACTTTTGCATTGTATATCTGTTTAGTCATTCTTTCATCATACATTCTTTCCACATGCCCGAACCACCGGAGCATTCCTTTCCTTACCTTTATTTAGTTTATAATATACATAATTTTTATACCAGTGCTTTATACAATTTTGTAAAAAATATTTCCATTATTACTTTCCTCCAAATAACAAAATAAGATAAAAAAAATGTAATTCTGTAATGTCACATAAATCTATGAAGTCCCAAAAGAGTAACAATCATGTTCTAAGTCCTAAGACATTGTCTTATTTTTAATTTAAGTATTGCTACCAAAAGGTTGTTGAAATTCGTCTCAATCTGATTAAAAAAAGAGCTATTAATACCAAATACTATACATATAAGTACCAAAATCTTTATGTATTTATACTAAAACAATTATACATATTTAATGCATTGAATTTAAAGTGAATTGCGGGTGATTGGTAACTGGACCTATTATTTTGAGATTAGTATAATTCCTTCGGTTTGTACTTACCATCGTAATTTTTTGGTGGCGGGAAATATTTTATGCCAGCAATAAGAATGAATTGCGTTGCCTCCGGCCGTAATAGACCTGGACAAGGAGAAATGATTGTTTATTTAGTTTAGTATTAAAATACAATTGGTCATCTTTTTATTTTTACGATACTGTTTGCTTACCGAAGGTCAACCGCAACGGATTCAATAACATTATTGATATCTAATTCAGTTGTTACATATAAGAGTGAATATTTTAATAAATGTATTGTTATTTCATTGATTCCTAGTTTTTCTAGGTTAGGTACCCACTTTAAAATGTAGTTGTAGATAACATTTTTTTGACAATGACAGTGACAAATAGAGGTGTGTAACTCCTGAGTGATTAACTCAAAAGATATATATCCGACGCGAAGAGTGATTAGATCTGTATATCACGTGCGTTCAAAATGTGTCTTTATATCTTTAACTCTTAAGTTAATTCCTGTTCCACGAGATAAGAAAGAATGACTAGCCCGCTCACTGCGCATGCGTAGTGAGTGAACGAGGAAACCGAATATAATAGCAAACCAAAATAAATCGTAACTCTATAGTTTTGTGGTGTAATTTTGTAATATTTACTAAAAGTTAAAGGCCATCTAAATGGAGTGTATGTTATTTAAATGTTAGATATTTTGAGTTGCCACAGGTACGCGTGTCGGCTCTGCTAGTATATCTCTCACAGATAATAACTCATCTTGTCTGCAATAGACACTGACACTATTCACTGTAAAGATAAAGAGTTATAGATATAAAAGAGTAATATATATCTTTGTATCAAAAAGATATATATCACTCTTTTCTTCTTGGTGAGTGATATTTCCCATGACTAGTGACAAAACGTTACCGTTAATTTTTTATTTTTTAAATATACATTTTTTATGGCCTGGTAAAATTGACCGCAAGTCGCCCCTTAATGAATCTTTACTTAATATAGGACAATATCGCTTTCTGGCTTGTATCTGTCTGTAAATCCGCTAACTCCTTCTAAACTACGCAACTTATTTTTGTGTAATTGTTACCATCAACTAAATCATTCTTTAAGGATTAAATAAATTTTAGCTTTTGTTTTCTGCTTCGCTCGTGATATATAAGTAATCTAATTAAGTTTTTATGAAAGTAAAACAAAGCAAACTACTAAGGAGTTGTAGAAATATTATATTTATATAATTTACTATCGAAAATTGAGAAATTCATAAATGTTAACTCCACCCTTATCTCAAATAATGTAGCTGCGAATCCTGACTGAAAAGTATGCATCGACGGCTTAGATAATTTCTCTGACCTAATAAGCACATTATTACATTTACCATGTGCAGTGTGATGAAGGAAACATCGAGATAAATCCACCTTGGACAAGAGTAGTGAGTCCGTTCAAATGTGTAAGTTTAAGCCGAGCAGTGGATCATTTATAGGCTGATTTTATTAGGTAATTACTAACTTCTTTTTTATGTATAAGTATATAGCTTCAATGCAAATGGTGGTATCTAAGTATTTCGACCAAGTTTATAGCCATGTTTCTTTGATTTATAGTTATATTAATTAATGTATTGTCTTTTGTCGTTTCTAAGCAACAGAATAGACAAACATTAATTGTAGATTAGCAGAGAAGGAACTTTTATAAATCTGTTTTAACATAAGGTTAAATCTAACTATTGCTAGTCTACTTTTTATTGTAACCAATATGGAATACAGAATAATGCTTCATCTACAAAAATGTCTCTTTATAAATCATACTCATTTTATCCTGTGGGCATTAGTTACAGGATTCTTCTTGTATGTAAAGGTAAATTGAAATTGATATTTTTGTTCAAATAGAAATTGATTTACACAACCACTGTCCAGAAATAAACAAACATTTAATACAGTGGCTGCTAACCTTTTCATTCTCGCTGCATTACCCGCCACTATTTTTAATTGGTGACCTTAGCCTGCGCAGTAGTGTTTCGGATCTTTTTCGAAGTATGAGGTAGGTGAGGTGAGGCGACTCAAGGACGAATTTTATCGTTTTGATCATGCGATTGAAGAGCCTACACCCCTAAACAACCGAATCCGGGCTTATTAATAAATGATTATAAATGTTAGTGCTTATTAGCCTTAAAGATAGACGCTTACGCGCACAAAATTTAGAGGTGTAAGGCCGCCTTTATGATACGATACATATATTTGTATTAACAAGTCGATATCACGGGTATCACAACGGTTGCAGCCGTGGATGGGAAAAATTCTGAAACACTGTTTCTGTAAACTTCTACGTATTTCAGAAACTGTTTCCAAAATAATAAAAACGGCATTAAGCAGATACAAATTACGATATTTGTTTCAGCTGGACTTACTTGGGCACCTGACGAGATATCTTTCACTTACAGCATACGTACTTCTCCTTGTTATTGAGTCGGTTAGGATTTACCTTGGCTATTATGGGAATTTATCATGTAGAGTAAGTTTCATTTAGCTTTGTGAAATTTCAGAAACCTAAAACGCCCTTTTTTGCAGGAAGTATAATTACAATTAGTTGTATGCGATTTTTTGTAGTTAATAGTAAGTAAGTTAATTTTCTGTAGTGCGAAAATTCAACCCATAGAGCCAGGTGTTGGCCAACAGTTCTTAGGGTTCTAAGCAGCGCGTTGGTAGCAAAGCGGTTGAAGGCTCCGTAGGAAGTTCTAGCATTATCTTAAAATAGCGTCGTCAGGCATTTTTGTATCGTATACACTATTGTTATAGTAGACGGCACTGAAGGATAGGCTCTAGTGCTTTTGGGAGGATGCAGGCACCATATGGAAGATATCTGTTACCGACCGTAGTAAGTCAGCGGGAGACGGTATCGGAGGGTCGTCTACCACTTATAACTTCAACCATTCGAGGCGTGGATACACATCATATATAATTTAAGCTACTATAATACGTACAGGAAAGAAAAAGAATACAATTTCCTGCGGCATTTGTCCGTCTGGATGGCTACCACCGTTGGCCTATAATATCCCGCCATAACAACCTTGACTTGTATTTCGAAATTAGTGGCCAGGTTCACTCTCTCTTAAGAGAGCAACAGCGCATTTGTAACGTCTTCAGTGTTGCAAATATCAATAGGAACCGCTTTCCATCAGGTGGACCGTCCGCCTGGCTGCTGAACTCATTCGATAAAAAAAATGCAGGTCAGAAACAAATTAGGTAAACATTTGCAGGTTACACTTTGTTACTAAAAACACGGTTACACGGTTTTTGAAAAGTGGCCCAAACACCGATGAAAAATAAAATATAATGCCGCGCTTCTAACCGTTAAAACCTAGTTTTCATTACACTCTGTAAAATTTATTTTGGTAATATGACCAAACATGGTTGTCAGTTCATTCCCAAAGCGAAAAAGTGATACGGAAACACACTCAAGGGTCCACGGGATATAAATTTCTCGTTTACGTAAACAAAGTCACTAGCCAATCTCAATCCACTACAGAAAGTGCCTAGTTTGCGCTACATATCCCGACCTGGAGGGCGTAGTACAACTACGTTTATAAAACCAGGTATTCACTCCAGGACTAGTTTGTTCCATCATAGGTCATACGTATTAACTTTGCGAGCTGTGTCGGTGACTGGGTCTCTTAGGATATCATCGTCTCGGATCGTTTCGGATTTTATTTACAAGAAAAACTAAGTCCTGTTGTGCAACTATAAAGTGAACCAATCCTTTATAAATTTTCACATATAAAACTTAAACATATTAATTTTGTTCCGCAGGTGCCAGAGTTAGCTGGATTCTTAATGCTGTCCGTTTTAATGCAAATGCCATTGTTAAGCTACTTCCTTTTTAATCCATATTTGCTAAGTACTCCTACAGAACTTATTCTACATTTTATATTATGGTTATTAACGGTTGCTGAGATAATCCTAAGTTTCTTCGCATTAAAAAAGGCCTCGTCGTTAGCTAAAAGTGTGTATTTATCTCAGTTAAGTTAATCAATTTATTAGACGAATCTCCGATTATTTTAAGTATAGCATTTTTATGTAATAATTTTATAAACAATGACTTGATTTATGTCAAACCATTTATATTAACTAAAATAGGCCCGCGGCGTCGTCAACGCTTGATTTGAAATTCCCGGGATAAAAAATATCACACATTATGTAAAATTTGCTATAATTCCGCATCGAAATTGGTCCAGTAGTATTTAAGAAAATTCGGAACAAAACTGAATCGTGTTCTCCATCGATTAAATTATCTATTCCAGTTGTTTTTTTAAACTAACTTCAATGTACAGACACGGCATGTTAGGAAATTTATATTATAAATTTGTCATAAACGTATTAGTCAATCTACTAGGAAGCAAACCAATATCTTCCATCAATATCTTATTGGAGCTAGTAGTATCTATCCGAATTCATTACTGCAGCGCAAGGGAGTGTTGATTTCATTCAAAGTTGCTATTGAATAGTCTGTCCAAAAAATTTCATCACTACATTTAAATACTAAGTAAGGCCCAACGGATTTGTAACGAATTGTTTTCTTGTGCGCGCTTCTATTGACAATAGATTTTACGGAAAACAAATCGCACTCAAATAGCTGTCATGCGCGCAAGGCCTAAGGATAAGGGTCTATGTGTTTCTTTATAATCTATTTGTATAGTTCTATGGAATCGAACTTATTATAGAATAAAACACAAACTACATAAAAAGAATTTATTATGTTGTCAAACAACATATAAATGCTCGCTCCAGAGACTCCAAATACTGATTAAAAATTTAATTAAAATGGCTAAATGTATGATGCCAATGAAAGCTTTAGTATTATAAAACTAATACAATTAATTTTTATCTTTGTATCATATAAATAAGTACATGTTTTAAAGAAATGTTTTTCATTTAATTAAGTGAATACGGCAAATTTTTCAAGGCTGGGCCTATAAAATACTACCTCACCATAAAGTCTTAATAATACTTCTAAGTATAGCGCCAAAATTAGTGCCATTGCCGGATAGCTTCAAAAGGCTGCATAATAATTGTTTTGCACAGAAAAACAGCTTATTGCGATGCCATCTGTTACTATCGTAGCGACGTTTAGTTATACATAATACTTTGTTATAATCTTTGCTTTATGAGAAAAGTATAAAATGGCATCATAATTTAATAAATAATAATTATGTCATAACATAAAAGAATAAAAATGTTGTATTTAAATATTTTATTTTATTTTACAATTTTCTTTCATTTAGATTCAAAATAACAAAAATAATTTTCAACAGTTATACAGCATAATAATTATTTTCAATCCAATTCATTCTCATGTATTTAAACTATGGACTCAACTAATATCTACTTACTATCATAATGGTATCAAATATAATTGTTCTTGTTAAAATTTTAACTTCTGATTGTGTCATTCTATAATATTAGTAGATTCTGCAACTAGACATTCCACAAGGCACTGGATATTTCGAAGTTGAGGGTATTTCAAAGTTGTTTTAAAAGAAAAAGTATGCACATAAATTAATTTCTATAATATATAAATATTAATATCTATTCGCATATTATTTTCATTATTTATTGAAATAGCCTCTTACATACCGACATTACTAAATTATCTCCAAAATTTACAATCTTAGGTATTTCATAAAAATTTTGGTATAAACATTTACAGTGATTGCTTGTATGTTAACTATAATTGTTGATTTACAATCCACATATCTTAAATGTTATTAACACATCTTATTTCACATTGAAATGCATAATACTTTAGAAATTTTAGGCTCAGGTCTAAAACATAATTATCCTAAGTTAGTGTTACACTGCATTACTTACTAGATTATGGTCTTTGAAGAAATCATCAATCTTGCACCTTACCAAATGTAAAGTTATATTGAGACTTTCTAACTTTCCTTCAAAGGCTCTTATGTCTTTGTCGCCCTCAAATGATTTCAATATTTGAGGAAAGGTGGGACACATTTTGCAGACCAACTGAAATAGAAAACAAAACAGTTATACATATGTCAAGAGCTAAATAAATATGGATTAACTAATGCTTACAATGCACCATTTGGAGCAAGCGCCCAGGACTGCCAGACCTTCATCATTTTATAAAAGCTGAAAGTTTTTCTGTGTATTAACCATTAAAACTGTCCGGCTATTGAGGTAATATTTCTTATAGGTCCCCAAGTAACATATATAAAATTTAGCTTTTATATGATAAAGAAAGTATAATTATAATTTATTAAAGTTTAGGTGTGTCTGGCAGGGGGTCGCAACTGTCATGAGTGCCTGACAATGGACGAGATTTCTAAAGTTATCCCGAAGAAAATATAAAAAAATTGAGCTCCATACTTTAAAAATTTAAGGTACTATTTCATATACCTTTACTACCTGTTACCTGCCTAAGTAACCGAAACCCAAACTCTATAGTCGCTGGTCGTTCTTACCCATATAGGGGACATGCACAGAAAAACTTTCAGCTTTTATAAAATGACAGAGGTCTGGCCGTCCTCGGCTTTTAAACTATTTGATCTTGTTAACTTTGAATCTCTACTCCGCTAAAAACACTACATTATTATGTTTTTTATATTATGTAGAAGTATAATAATATGTATGGTCAATAATGCACAAATTGTATAATCGAAAGTATGTAAAAATATATTCCTAATTTACGATCATCAAACTTGTGAAGAAGAAATTAGGAAATGTATAAAAAAACATAACAAGATCATGTACAATATTATATTAATATAAAGAAAGTTCTATTGCCAATTCCTTAAGCAACTATGTTGTGTATGCATATACAATGGTTCTTAAGGCGCCGTCCTATTGTCATCGCTCGCACGATGGTTGCGATGTGATTTCATCGTACGATGAAACCGGTCGCGCGATTAGAAGGCGCTGTCCTATTGTCATCGTACGATGAAACCGGTTTAGAATCGTGATTTGGAGCGCCTAATACCTTCCTTATTGCCTATAACACTTGGAATGATCCTGTTTCAAAAATTCTATGTTTAAGAGATTTATTTCAAAAGTTATGTAATTATAATCAAACAATCTTGCACATATATATATTTCTATATATCAAATACACTTTATTTACTTACAATAAATATTTGCTGAGTAACCCAGTTATGATATTTCTTCACAGAACCTTCATATGCCACAGAGAATACTTTCGTCATATTAACGTCATGTTTACCCAACTTTAAATATTTTATTATTTCTGCAAACACCAACTCGAAAAACAGGAGAGCCCTGGTGGAAATAATAATACTTCTGGTAAATAAAATTTATATATATATATATGTCGCAGAACGGCCTCATTCTCACGACATCTCCTTTAGTTATTGCAGGTTTAGTGGGCGTCATCAGGATAAAATGTGAGCATAAAACACATGGCCAACAGTTTATACACTTTTAATTTAGATTTAAAAGACAATTTAACATAGTTTAGACCGAGCAGTGGGTTCAGGGCACCCGCTCATACTTCTAACTTAAAACACTTTCTTTAAAAATACTCTAAGGTCCAACTCGACCTGCTGCCATCAACCCAATGTGTCACAAAAACTCCTCAGTCTACCCAAGTAGATACTACTCAAAGTATAGAGGGCGTCCTTGACCCCGCTCAAGACATGCTCTGCTCTCATTGGTCGTTTATTAAATCACAATATTCATAACTTTTATTAGGTTAGAACGATCTTTTAGTTATAGAAACATTTAAGACATCAAATTAAATTAAATTAAGAATTTTAGAAGTCATTAAAATGTAAAACAATGATATTGTGCGTTATACATCCAGTCAACAATACGTCCAATTAAAGCTTCCCTCCGACATATATATATATAAGTTAGCCTTCCCATGGTCCCACGCAACCTGGGCCATTTTTATGGCTCGTGGTTTTTACGGATATACAATATTATAAATAGTAAAAATAGTTCATAAAAAATTACATCTGCATCCCACTTGAGGTTTGCACTTTTGGCTAATGGTTCCACAAGATCTGTCTACATTATAACCAGTAGTCATTTGTTACTCATGTAACTTATCAATTTCTATAAAATGTGCAATACAAATAACTAAAACAAAGTAGATTAATATAGAATCTTCATAAATCATCATGCCTACCTACCTCTGTAGGGAGAAAATTTGGAAGAAACCATTTTTGTCTATTACATATAAGTAAAAGTATTGCTATATAATCAGTATGATTATAAAATTATATAAATGCTGTGTTTGTATATTGAAGCTATAAAAAAAACTACAACAATAATACACTATGCAAATTATGGAAAACACTACTGGGCAGATTTTGATATGATTTTTGCTGACATTAAATTATTAGACTTAAAATCTGAGCGACTTTTTATCCTGGTAATCTCAAGGAAATTTTCCTAGGTCTGGTACAAATAATTTAGGATGCATAAAAATATGCTGATATAAGAATATCTCATTATTTTATTGATACTTTATATTTTGGGATTCTGAAATATTAGGACAGCATCTATATTTATTACATCTTTATTACAGTTATAGTTATGTATGCCTTTAGTAATATTATTTACTCTGGGTTTTTGAGGAAATCTTCAGAATTTATATATTTTCATACTAAATCTTTCACCCTGTTCGAAATTACTTTTGAAGTTTAATACCTGAATATAATTGTAATATAAATGTCAAGTGTGGTCGAAGTCATAGGCATATCCTAGTGGTGTGATAAAATTGTAAAAACCATTTAGGGATAGTTGCCATACAAATTAGAACAGAAAAAAATTGTATGAATAGGTGTGTTTGTAAAGCCTTTTCCAACCATTTAAGTTTTGCATTATACAGTAAAAAGTCTGAATGTATTAAAATCTGTAAAAATTGAAAACTCTTTTAGGTGAAAATTGGTTTAAATAAGGTACATAGAGACATTTTAGGGACATGAGGACTTAATTATGTTTCATTAGACACTTTATGGTTCCATAGTGTAAAGTAAGTAATAGATTAATCAATAATACCTGTTCAGCCATAAAACACCTTCAGAAGCAATATTTTTACCACTAGTAGCCTCTTCAAGCATCAACTCAAGTAAGCAAGAATTCTTGTCACACTTGTAATGCTTTCTAATTTTCTGCAAATAATTTTTTATTCTATTAAGATTAGTTACTAAAATGGAAAAATCAAAATTTTAAGATGTATTTATAATTCAACTACAAAATGAAATGTGATTGAGTTTATTTCTTATTTTGATTATTTATTTTATACATAGACTATGAAGTTATCATAAAATGTTATAATTATAGCTGTTTAATAATACTCTCTTGACAGATATAATGCTGAAGATGGTATTACTAAAGTTGTGCACACAGAACACTCTATGTTGTTATTCTTGTTATCAAAGGTTAATTATACAAGTAACAAAAATTGGAAGAGTGAAATTATTTATACCTAATAATATGTTAAACTAAACTAAGTTAAAATATCTTACCTCGATATTTCCTTGCATGTCATACTTAACAGGAGTAAAAACTGTACCGAGACGATCTGTAATGGATAGGATGTTTTAAATATTTATATCTTTAAATAACAAAACCAGTTGGTTTTTCTACATATTAGTTTGAAATACATACCAACAAGACATACCAAGTCCGACGACGCTTCTAAAAATGCCACTATGTTTATGCGGCCGTCTATAACTGAAGGAAATTGTTTCATATTTTTGTTGAAAAAATATTCTTCATTGAAGTCTTCTGCCATTTTCTACATTTGCTTATAAAAAAACGACACTAAATATATTTGTATATCCAAATTATCTGCTAATTTTAATACATAAATTTACGAAACTATTTTACGTTATCACTTCAGTCAATGCAATAATGTCAGGAAAACGTCTTATCATTTTTATCACACTTGTCAATGTAAATAAATCTATTTCAAACTTTTCAGTTGCCAGCACTGATATGGGGTTGCCTCTTTTGTTGAAAATACTAATATTTAAGTTGCCTATAAAAATTATTCATTTGTTGTACGTTTTTAAATATTTTATTTCAGTAATTTCTATTTACATTATTCAGATTAAAAAATAGACTTTTATGGATTTTGTAGATTAAAGTTTACTTTCTAATACCAACACTCTTTAATACTTATTTCAGTATCTTTCGATTACCTTCACTTAACACTTTATTGTCAACTGTTCTAATACTTTCTGGCCCTTAGTTTATTTAATATGAGAAACTTTGTTTCAGTACATTTCCTAAGTCGTCTTCTACCACTATTGTCAACACTTTGCTTTTAGGCGAAAAAGTGAATGGGACTAAGAATCTTTTTTCTGGCAAAAGATTTGTAAATTCATATGAGTCTAATACCATTCCATTGGATTCATCCCTCACTTCTACTATTCTTATCCCTGCTGTTGATATAATTAACATTTTGTTTTTATCAAATTTCAAATATCTTGTTATTGCTTGCCTTTCTCTACCATATTCATTGTTAAACCATCTGTGATATGATAATAAAACGGCACAATTTCTAGTCCAATATATTGAATCATTTCCATTTGTACGGTTTACATTTTTCTTCGATTCTGATAATCTGTTTGATATACTCGAGTATACACTGGATGGTCTTGTAATTGGGGTAATGTTGGGACTCCTCCTCACGATATCAGATTTAGACATCGAAGCAAAGTTTCCCAAAGTGGTTTTACTTCGGGGGCCTAAAATACGAAGTGGTTCTGCCACATTCATAGTAACACTTATGTTCCTTTGAAGAGATACTGTTGAATGCTGTACTGGTTTTCCGCTGAAGTTGTTTAAGTTATCTTTCATCAAAGCAGATCTTTTTTCTCCGACAATAAAAACTCTGTCTAAATTATCAAAACCTCGTCCCATAATACCATCTTTGGTATGGCCAAGATCAAAAGTATGGCCCAGTTCGTGAAACACTGACCCTAAAGTTGTGGCAAAGCATCCGCCTAGTGTTCCTCTATACCCACTATCGTCCATAAACCTTCTTGTATTTACTGGTGTTGAATCTAAAAACTTCGGGATTATAAGGTCAACATGTGATGGCCAGGTATATAGACATGCCGTACCAAATAGTGCTAAGCCCCCACCTCCTAATGCAGCATAGGATTCAGTAAGAGATATAATTTCGTCATGTGTCATAGGTTTATCGATGTCAGTCCCCTTGTATCGCGTGCACGATATGAAAGCTAAAAATTTTCTCTCGTTGCTACCTAAATCTGATAGCATCAATTCTCTTCCAAAATGTGACCATAGTTCAGCTTGTTTCATTTTTCTAGCTTTATTGACATTGAGATTGCTTTTAAACACTGTACATTCAGGTTTCTTGGGATTAACCTCATGTTCAAGCTGAAACGTCTTTCTTCCAACACCGCTTTCAAACAATTTTTCTGCAGTTAGACTTTGAATTAGCTTTGAACCTAACGCTATCCGTAAGCAAGCGCTCTCAATAGAATTATCAACATCAGGGGGACTTTGGAAACAGCCATCATGGCCTTGACAAATTATGTATACTGGAGTAACTCTCAAATTTGTGTTTCTTGGAGTATAATCAAGTATTATTGTTTTCTTTTGCTGCTCTGCATATTCTAATTCAATAATATTTTCACCCCTTTTTAATTCAATCAACACTTTAAATTCACCATTGTGTACATTCCATTGGGTTTTATTTTCTACATCTTCTGTTATTACCGTGCAAATTATTTTCTCTTGGTTATTAGAATTGCCTCTTGTTATAATTCCTTTTATAAGAACAAGGGAATAATTTACGACATCTCCGTTTTGAAAGTTTGTAATAAAAATGGAAGAATTGTGTTCATGGTCAACTTCTTCATTCACTCGGTTGTCCATTACCTGAAAATAGTGTATCATTATTTTGTTATAGTTATTATTTATTTAAATGGCCTTTAATGTTTGGCCTTCACTAACGGTGCGCAGTTTGTCGATTTCTTTTGTATTGTTCCATTAGCTTATAATTGGGTTAAAAGCATTAAGCTGCTGTGATGTTATCATATGGGTATCACGTATGTCAAATGAATGTTGTCATTGATAAGATAAAATTACAAGTGGTTAAAATATTTCCTCTTTAGGTGTGCAGTGTATTTTAATATCTTCTCAAATGAATAGATTCGCACTTTTGCAATGACTCACCATGATGCGGTCGGCGTGGAGCGCGCAGAACAGGCGCGGCGGGAGGACTGCGGGTGCGGGTAGCGCGGTACGGCGGCAACCACTCGGAGGCAACGTGCAATGCCGTTTCTCGTCACTTCCCTCAAGTTGGTCGAATGTTCGTTCGCTTGGTCTGCGCATGTCTGCCGATGCAGACCGACGCGTCTCGGTAACGATTGCGTCCGCCAGACAGGTACGCGACTAGCTGTCTCCATTGGCAAGAGGGAAATTTGAACAATGCAGCGAATACAAACGAGAAAGCGTCACTACTACTATTAATCTTTGTTTACTGTTATTCTTTATCAAACAAAACACAATGTTGTTTTTTTTTGAATACCGTGAAACTAACTGTCCGTTCAACCAATCGTCTTATGTCCGCAGTAATTCTAATGTATTTTAATCTCGACAAACTGGTTTGGTATAAGCAACATATTATGAATCCGATTAATACTATTAAATTAACTAAAACTACAATACTACTATTAAAACTAAATAACTAATGTTATTGGATCTTAGTATGAGTAGGTACCAAACATTAATGAATATGTACCTTATGGAAACGTACTACATACACGCATGCATTAGGTTATTAGGTATTTATTGTCAATCTAAGTAAAATAGTATTAATAATATATTTAAATTGAGACTATAAATACTTTGTTCTCTGTCTACGCTTTGTTGAGTAATGATAATAATTAAGGTTTTTGATAACTATTAAGTAAAGCGCCTGTTTTTACTTTATTAGCCAAACGTATTTACGAAACATTCAGTAAATGTTTTTGAAGGAATTTTCAATTCAATTGCTAGGCATTTTGATGGCATAATTTGCAAGCCAAGATTATATGTATAATTAATCGTTACGAATTTTACATTAGATGAAGTTAGATTCGATTGTAATCATAATTTTCTTTTAGTATGTTCTAGGTAATCGAAACCTTTTTTCTTACATTTAAATAACCAATTTTAAACTGCTTCTACGACGAACTACTCAAATTTTGAATCAGGAATGTCTTTTGAATAACCAACACACCATATTTATGTAGTACCTAGCTACATAAAGTGGGTCCCATTGTCGCCAAGTCATCAGGATCTATTGAGTGGATCGCGGGGAAAACGAGAGCAACCCTTGGTGATGAGCGCCTACACCAAAAAGTGAGATAGCAATCTTCTATACGGGTACTAGTAGGAGAATTTCTACTGCCCCTTAGTATATTAATTCTAAAGCTATTCAAGTATTTACGAAGTAAAAGGTAAAAAGTATTTTTTTTTGACAAAAATAAAATCGACTTCGGACTAAAAAGCGAAAAAACATACCGACTTCTTTCTACAATGCGTTGAAGTCGGTGGGAAGTAAAACATAAGATTATTAAATTAAGATATTTTGCAAATTTGTTATTGTTTTTTATGTTTTACCAATTTCAAAATGTTGTTGAAAGAAGTTGGTTAAATATTTATTCTTTGATTTATGGTTTGAGGTCGGCTTTGTTTTTGTAAAAAAAATGGTATGTACACGGAGTAGAAGTGAAACAAAGTATGACGGGGTGGGATGGATTCTAAATTTCGTGACGTTACATTTCATATATTTTATCGTTTTAATATATTTTAGCTATAAAACACGAAATTTTAAGTATTAACGATAAACTTCAAAACGTTTCCAACTTTATCTGTATGAGAATAGTGTTTAAATGATTAAATATATTGTATTTTATCTCATTATCTCGCAGGATTAGTCCTGTAGCTTTATGCGTTGATCTCTATAAGGTGTCGTTTTTTGTTTCATCGAGTTTCAACTCACAACGAATCTAAAGAAGATTCACTTCAAAAATTATCAGTTACCATGCCCACAGTCTATAGTAATAAACAAAATTTTTATATTTTTCTATCTATAACTTCCAAATAAATGCCAAATTATAAGTAATAAATAAATAATAGATAATAATAATTAATCGGCAGACAAACACACACATTGTATATCCCCAAATTAAGCAAGTTACGCTTGCGTTTTAGGTAATATACAACGGACCACTCTGGGGCCAGACACTCAGACCATGGTAAATAACGGAGAAAATACGTTTCCAAAATTTAATATACCAGGAATCAAACCCGGAGCCTCTGCGTTGCAGTGAGGTAGGCTGGCAAAGGCTTAAACAGGTATCAGTGAAAATAGGAATTATATTATCTTAAAGGTGGCGGATACACTTTCTGGCATTCTTGGGCCCAAGTTGTAAAAGATTAGAGTGACTTTAAGATTTCTTTTCTATTATGTTGATATATTTTTTTGATAATTTTAGTGGGTTTAGTTATTTTGAATGAATTAATTTGTGATGTATCTAAATGTTTTCATATTATTAATTATTGAAATTATTTTATTTGTGACTTTATTTTTAAGATTTAAGCTGATGTTTTCAGTTTTGTATTAGAAAAATATAATGCTTTTTGAAGGCACATCTCAACCTATTACATTTCTTTGGCCTAAATGCCCCTGTCACCATGTCGTGTTTGGTTCATTTCGATATCTTGCAGATTTCAAAAGGTATGAATACTTAAGGGTAAAGGTGTGTAAAGGTATAAGTTCCACACAATGATGTGACGGGTGCAGAGGATAGCAATAAATAAAAATCTTGCTTAGGCTGGTGTGCACCGACTTTTAACTGATGGTTAAAATAAATTAATAGCTAAAAATGTATGCATAAATAGTGATTATTTTATTTTAACGGTCGGATAAATGTCGGTGCACATCAGCATTGGTAATCTTCGATTGTCCATCTATGACGACAACCTTCCCTTACAATAAAGACGCGTTTCAGATGTTGTAAGTAAATTTTAATGAATAAGAACGGAAGAACATGCATGCTATAAAATAATTATATCTGAAATATTTAAATTTAGTTTTACTAATGCCCGATTCCTATATCTTACTATTCATTCACTTGTCTTATCATTGCATTGATTTAGTTTTGACATTACTTGTATGGAGGCTATGTCCAATATTAACTGATGGTAAGGCAAATGAAGAATGAATGTGAAAGACAAATAAAATAACTTATAATGTTTTCTAATCGTAAGATTGATTTTATGCTGGTATAGTTGCGTTTTTCCCCACTCCAATAACATATTTAGTGGCTATTTAATAAGTGCTAAATATACCCCTAATACCCTTAAACTCAAATCAATTCATGTACCGAATATCGAAGTAGTAACCGCCGCATACATTATTGACCATACTTACCCTTCGCATGGTTTAAATTTCTACTTTATGATTAGTTCGATACAGTTCTACATAATAGCGAGGTTATAAAACTGCCTTACTATTATAATGGAATGTAATGTGATTGTCCTGTGATTATCAGACCCTAAACCATTTTAATTCCAGTAGTAGTAACTATAAAGAATACATAGGTGCCTTGCGAGGAAGAACTGTAGTTCGCGAATAGCTAAGTTCAACAAGAAGAAAATAGTAACAAGAAGCCCCTAGCAACTGTTGCAATACAATTGATTTAGGAAACAATGGAAACCAGTAACAAGAATAAATTTGATATAAACTACTAACAACTCTGAACGATAACATATAGTGTGCGATCTTACCTCCTTTTGTTATCGAAGTAACCCCAGTATGCATTAAATTAAACTAAAGTAAGAAAAAAAAATCGTGGTGTTTGGAAAACCTCACTTTAATGTATTTATTATGTCAGAGTTAACGTAATATCGCACATCGGCAACGAGAGTGTCACAACACAATAAATGTAGTTTTTGGGAAAACCCGATTTACTTTTTTTTTAAGCTTATAATTCCATTTAAAAAAATCTGAGAGAGTATATCGGAGAACTTAATATATATTTAAGAAGTATATTTAATGCTCTATTATATTTTTATGGAAATTAAAATCTGAAGATATTATTTTCATTTTATATTAATTTTTTACTTTTAAATTCCTCTAATGTGTCACTTTTTTCGACAAAATTATCAAAGATTTCACGAAATGAAACACTTTAATTAGTTCATAATATTTATTGTTTTTTTTTTTTTAATTAATCAGGTAGGTTTAATATTAATATCTTTGTAGCAGTTACTCTTAGTAACAATAGAAACACTTAAGGTATCAAAACAATCAAGAGTAAATAGTAAATTATTAGAAAAAACACTGTTGGTATTGGTGTAATAACAAAATTATAATAATCAAACCGGAAGCAAAAATATAAACCACTAATTAAATTATTTCTATACAAAATAAGATATAATAATAATTAATAGGAACTTAGAATCAACAATATTCAAATAAGCAAATCTTGAAACAAATTAATTTTAATTAAGAGATCTGTAAAAAGACGCATAGAATTGAGGAATGTGGTTACTTTCAACCAAACTTATTAGGTCATTTATTTTGTTTGGTTTTATTTTAGGTTTTGTTCTGTAGGCTGGTTTCAAATTTATCTCGCCCAACTTTTTTCGAGATAACTCAGCTGTCAGGAACTCTTTGATTAAACGAAGTTTTATAAAATACTAGAGTTTACCCCGCGGCTGCGCCGCGGGTTAACCTCTAGTGCGTGTCTCTTGTTTAAAGAGCAAGTGCTACAGCTTATATTATATTACAATGTTTTTATGTATTTGCCCACGGAAGATTCACTTCATTTTATATCACTAATTATATATACTATCCCCCGTCTATCTGTCAACAAAATAAATTACAAAACTTGACCAAAAAGGCCAAAATGGTCTAAATGACCAAAAGACCACAGTGACCGACATGGCTAAAATAACGGAATAGGAAAAAACGACCAAAAAGGCCAAAATAATCAAAACGGTCAAAATGACCAAAGAGGCCAAAATGACCAAAAAGGCCAAAATCACCAAATAGGCCAAAATGCCCAAATAGGCCAAAATGACCAAAGAGGCCAAAATGACCAAAGAGGCCAAAATGACCAAATAGGCCAAAATGACCAAAGAGGCCAAAATGACCAAAGAGGCCAAAATGAACATATAGGCCAAAATGACCAAATAGGCCAAAATGACCAAAGAGGCCAAAATGACCAAAGAGGCCAAAATGACCATATAGGCCAAAATGACCAAATAGGCCAAAATGAGCAAAGAGGCCAAAATGACCAAAGAGGCCAAAATGACCATATAGGCCAAAATGACCAAATAGGCCAAAATGACCAAAGAGGCCAAAATGACCAAAGAGGCCAAAATTACCAAAAAGGCCAAAATGAAAATTATCCCTTGTCCATCCTCAGTATTTAATTTACATACGTGCCGAATTTCAGCCAAATCGGTCCAGTAGTTTTTCCGTAAAAGCATAACAAACAAACAGACAAATATCATTTTATCCCGGAAACTATCCCATTTTTCGGGATAAAAAGTATCCTATGTTCATCCTCGGTATCGAAAATATATATATACTGAGTTTCAGCCAAATCGGTCCAGTAGTTTTTACGTGAAAACGGAACAGACAGACAGACAGACAGACAGAGTTACTTTCGCATTTATAATATTAATAGGGATAGGGATTGTTGTCGGTGCGTCTTTCATTATCTTCAATATTTTCACGTCTAATATTTTAAAGGACTGTGTATGGATGCCCATATCCTGTGCTAAAGTTTTTAACGACAGAAAATCGCAGGAACCCATTTCAGTCAAGTTGTACGGTCTCCCTTTTTTCTTCGCTGACTTAATTCAATTCAACGTACTGGCTTGGCACGTAAATAGGCCCAGATTTTAACCTTCTCTGTATCTGTTTTTCAATTGTAGAATGGACAGCATCACCTTCGTTTTGGGTATGTCCAGTTATCAAAAATTTATGAGATATACTTTTAATTTTTGAATAGTTACGTAGGCAAAATGAATATAACGATAAAATAAATCTATTTTTATTTTGGCCACAGCAGTTATCCGAATAAAAGGTGAAATCAAGACCTGGGCCTTCATAAGACTGCATTTTGCTTTGAATGTATTTGAATACGCACGAGCCAATTTCATCAGCCCCACGATTAGCTTCCCCTTCATGCCAAAAATAACATTCGTTCCTATCGATGGTCAATTCTGAAATCGTTAAGTTAAAATTATTTAATTTTGACTTATAATAAAATACTGAGGTGTTTCCACGAGGTAGCTGCAAGACAGCTTGTAAGTCATAAGCCGCCACTACATTATCTGGACTGATATTTCCTTTATCACGCTCTTTTTCTCTTCTTGATTCTTCTTTTTCTTCCAAATGTTTTAAATATTTCAGTTTTAAGTTTTCTTTTGCACTACCTTCGGCATTTTCATAACTTGCACAAAGTTCACAGCGGTCTTTCTTTGGAGTAAAAAAACTTATGTTAAAGTCTTTATTAAATATTCTTGAATACATTGTCTCATTAGCGTAAGGTTGCTGTTTTGATTCATAATCCTTTTTGTAGTCTCTATATAAATCTGCAAGTGTCTTACCACCTTCTATGAATTCTCGTGTTGATTTTTTCCTAATGTAATGGCTCTCCACTCTTGGTATTGAGCTGATATGATCTTTAACTCCTTGTTTTATAGAATCATCTACTGTGTGGTGACGACCGTGTTTACCTCTTAGATCTTGCTGTAAAAATCCATCTTCACTTTTTTTTATAACAGTACGAGTGACACGGTCATTAATGCCTAATGTATTTTTAAAAAAGAGTTTACAGTCTCGAACTGTTTCTTGATTGAATGTTAAGTAAAAAGCGTGATTGACTCGTCTTGGTTTTTCTTTAGCAGTAAATCTAACTTTAGGGATGATAGGTTTAATAGATTTATGAATAAAATTCCGTTGTAAGTTAATGTCGCCCAGTTTCCAGTAACTATGACATTTATTTTCTCTCTGACTTTCATTAATCTTTTCGATGCATTTTAATGTACATTTTTCAGCAGGTAGCAGGTATTTTTTTTCTTTCTTTGGTTCTTGAAATATACGTCTCATCTAAATTCCTAGCTTTTTTAGTTTTATTACTCAACCACTCTTCTCTTCGACATAAACGCTTTTTCCCTTTTATTACTGTATTTGTTTCGTTATTAATTAAGCTACTGATTGGACTAGATGGATTAGACTGATGATGGAATTCTGTTTCCCTTTCACCTTGAAGAGAAACTGCTATCGGCGGGGATGAGAGATTGGCGGTAGAGCTTGATGGTAATATAGCGGAGTTTGAACGCGAAGTAGTGGACCTCGAACCAGAAGATGAATTAGAGCTTGAGGACGAATTGGAGCTAGAACATGAGTTTGAAGAAGACGCATCGGAGTCATAATTAGTATCCGGTCGTGTTAGATTTTGAATAGGATCAGAATTAGGAATGTTGTCAGAATTTAAATTAGGTGAAGTAATATTGAAATTCAAATCGGGATTATTTTGATGCATTTCCTGCTGTTGTATACTTCTAATTTCAGAAAGTAAGTTACCAGTTAATTCTTTACCCTGACTATTACAAAAAACTCTTCTTCTGAGCATACCGCAACCAATATCAAAATCGGGATCTTTGACGCTATCATCACTATCCTCGATGAAATCAGCTTCATTTGAAGGAGTTGTAGCTTCTTCTGGCATGGTAAGTGTGCCTGGAATTAAAACATCTAAGTATTAGTTTCATTAGAATTCTTAACAGTTTTACATTATCAATAAAAGATGGAAAAGTAAAATAAACAATTTATACTTACACACACCATCCTCATTAATTGAGTATTCGTCTTTGAGTACTGTGTCATCATAATTATAATTTTGTAAAGTAGATTGTTTAAAACTTGTAGATGCCGGTGCTGAAAATAGATGTAAAGAGATCATTAATTAAGTAAAACTTTGTAAGTACGTAGGTATTTAAAAAAATACTGTCACTTACCATAGTCAATATCAGAAAGTGTGTTGGTATTGTAGATATTTTCTTTAAAAGTTTCAGATTCATCCAAGCCAACGGCTACTTCTGGAGTGCCATCGCGTAAAACTAAATCAATCATCAGCTCCGCTCTTCTTGAATTCCGCTTCATTTTGTCCTATTAAAGTAAAGCGCACAGTTGTAACAGTTGAAATGCGTCCTAAGATTTTTTATTATAAACACTATATAAAGCAGAATTAGAGACACAATATTAAATATTACCCAATTAAATGCTTGTCTTATTCGGTAGTACTGTTATATCACATGTTATAACACTTCTACCGATATAATAACTCGGTATCAACTAACGCTAAAACGATAACAGTGTCATTTCTCATGATGTGACTGTGCTATTTTCTAATTTTAAAATTGTTATTGAGAACAACTCAACAATATAGTCATTTCACATGATGTGACTGTCTTTTTGCCGAAATTAAAGCAATTTTATGATAATTACTTACCGTAATAGGGTTGTTACACAGGTTATGACAGTACTACACACACTAGTTGCACGTCCGTTCTGTATCAACTGTGATGTGACACTGTTTACGCTACAAAAGGTAGGAAAGTTGCTCGGTGAAAAAGGGTATTAAATGCCATCTCTCGGAAAAGAAACGCACTATAGTTATGACGATTTTTTAGCAGGTAAAGTTTGTGATTGCCTTTCTTATGACATACTTATCTCAATATCGTATTTTTATGTGTTGTGACTCTCTTGTTGCCGATGAGCGATATCTTGACCGTCGTCATTATTAGATATATTTCAGTGCTTGGCTCGATTTTTTATATGCCAGAGATCAACTTTTATACCCACTCCACAGTTTTAGCATTTAGTGAATATACTGTTCCTTTCCCTGAAATTACGAGGCTACAGCTTAGCCATGGGACAGTTAACAGTTGATATAATATTATTTTCTTTTATAATTAAGAACTTTCAAAAAACTTCATCGCCTTTCTTTTATGCCAATTTCAAGCCAAAATTCGAACTAATAAATACTAAACGAATAAACTCTTTCAATTAAGGTCTGTTAACCTTTCTCGTTGATTAATTGTATCTCATATGGTTTTATTAATTGTTCAAGTTTTTGGCAAACAATTATCGTAGCTGTAGTTTGGACGTGTTGTATCGGCATATGCGGATGGATTGGAATTTGGCGCTGTGCCGTGACAGGCTATGGGCTGCTGCCTGTGTGTGATGATAGCCAGTAGGAAAAGCCAACAGGGCTGTCCGTAGGAGGCGGTCATTGTCCCACTGAACGCAGCACTTTCGCTTTTATCGGCGAACGAACCCGGCCCATTACTACCTCACTCACGCTGTTACACCATCACATAGCCGTACGGTTTTGGCTGTGTTTGTAGTTTCGGTATGCATACAAATGCTTTATTTAGGGCTGTGCTGTTTAGATTTCTCCGCGCTACCGCATGCGGCGCCACCATACCGTTTATTGTTTTGACTTGTTTTGTAAATATACTTTGTTATACTTAAGGGTTATTTCCATTCCGCTGTGAATGCGTAAGTAATGTTGCTTTGCATATAATTATCGTTTAAGCCTCTTATTGAAGCAGTTCCGTATAAGTAGTTTTTTAATACTTTCGGGACTTTTGTTGGTATTGAGTGTAAATTACAGTGTCTTTTACACAGTAAGATATGTCACAGACTTCGCAGGCACAAGAATCTTCAGCCAAAATATGCTAAAAAATAATAACTTAAGTTTTTTACTTACTGCTCCACAATTTAAAGAAATCTTGGAGCCACAATCATAGAAGCCACCGTAATCAAAGTAACATTATACTAAACATTACATAATCTACATTGCAAGGTTTGTAGTTTAGTAAAGAGGCTTAGCAGCAACTGTTTGATTGCTTTTTCCAAAAGGAAACTTTGGTCAGAAAGTTTTTCGTCAGGTATGTTGACAACGGGACAAGAGGACTCTGTCCTAAATTGTTCTAAGCGCCAAAGATCTCAGGGTGTCCATCTACTAGCTAAACGGTAGGTAGTAAATATTAGTCTACATGGCGGTAAATTAACAGTGTGTTCTCTCCTAGTGTCTAGTGCTAGTCTCTGCTCATATATTATAAATCTAGTTTTAAACTGGCAAACGGCCCAGCTCATTAATGAAATGTGGATACCGTCGCCTATAGATCAACATCAGGGGCGAAGCTAACGTGTTGTCGGCCTTTGGGATAGAATAGATGTAGAATTAATTTAAAAAATTAAGTGTAACTTCTTTAGAATCGTTGTGATTTAAAACTCGATGAAACGAAAAACCGACACTAAAAAGAGACAAACACATAAATCTACGGGACTAAGCCTGCGAGACAATGAAACACGAGTTTACATTGTGCAGCACAGATGAGAGAGTCAATCATCATCAGTCTTGATGATTAAGCATAGCTCCAATTTAAACCGAAATAAAACTGGTAACAATATTTTTTCGACTAAAACTGAAAAATTGAAGAAATTTATTTTGAATTATGATATGTTGACAGGTGTATATGCTAAAGGAATTAATTATATTTATGTTAATAAAAGTTAGAGAAGTGATCTGCGAGTACCAATTTTCTTCTAAGTTTCATTTCTACTGCGTGTGAACTGCATACATACACACACATTTCTTTTAGCTTGACGTGTTGCTGGGAATTTCGTGCCGCTTCTTCTCCTTTAAACAACAACACGTTGCGAAGCGGCGTGCATAGAATAGGAAGTAAATTTAAATTTTGACTTACATGTATGTCTTTCAAAAAGTGTCCTCGAGTAGAACTTATTTTCAATAAAACTATTGAGTTTGAATTTAAAGGAATCAAATATGGGGAATGAAATAGAGGTCTTTCATGGAGAATAGGGGAAGTGGACTATCGGAAGTCTCGTTGCATGAAACTTGATTAACTCAACTTTAACCGTTTGACGTCGTTATTCTGTGAGAGCGTGGTCACGAGCCAGCCCTAAGAGCTGAAATCAAGATAATTTTATGAATCTTTGTAATAACTCTACATGTAAGATCTAGAGAATAAATAGATATCTAGAAATAAATAAAACTGAGATTATAAGTTCCTTAGTTTTGTTGATCACTTTTAATAGTTGCAGCATTGTGATGGTAGTCATAAAAAAGGTTAAACTATTTTAATCGTTTTAATAACTGATCTCGTTAATGTGTTAACTGGATAGATAAACACGCACGATTTAATTAATTATATGTTACTCATTTATCTCGTAACGTTAATCATAATAAATAGTTGGTTTCTTTGCGCAAGAGTAAATAAAAGGACTGTTTAACATATTAATACGTATATATATTATATATTACGCAACTGTGGACAAACGTATGGAAAGAAGAGTGTTGATATATTTCTTAATATTAGTTCTTCGTGAATTTCAATAATCTGTGGCCATAGACTTTATTTATTCAAAATTTTATTTTGAAATTCGTACGCGGCTCCGTTTTTTTACACCCATTTATGACTGGGTCCTACATTTTGACGACCGTTCATTTGCCTTATTATAGAATAAAATTTGATTTAAGTATTATACACGTTATGTTAAATAAGATAGGGACTTTTGGACCCAAGAAATTTAACAAGTTGAGACATGGCTTAAAAAAGCGTTATATTTTTCTATTAAAAAAAATTTAAAACATTAGCCCTATATTCTATCTGGATGACGAGAAAGCATAAAAATAAAGTAACGAACAAATAAGTTTCGATTACCATAATCAATTTATGTAAATTACATTTAACAATAAATGATATGAAAACAATTAAACCACACACACGATTAATTCATTCAAAATAACTAAACCCACTATATTATAAAATATATTTATAAAAAAATATAAAATTATAAAAATATCAACATAATAAAAAGAGATCTTAAAATAACTCTCATCTTTTTACAACCCAAGGATGTATAAAAGCATATTCATCTCCTTTAACCGATAGTAGGCCAAGTGATTGATTATTAAAAATTTATAGGAACGCAAATAAGTTTTCTGAGATTGCCCGCCCGCCCTATAGCAGCAAGAACTGTATGAGTGAAAATTTAAAAACTGTATTTATTTGTTTTCAGGGTCCATAGAAAAAAAAGGATTATTAAGCATATAGCGTACTTTGGTCCGTCCGTCTGTTTATTTATCGGTCCTATCATGACACGGTCATTTTTCTAAGTGAATATTACACCTAGACTTGTATATTTTGGAAGAACTGCATCACTTATGAATAGTTTTAAAACACTTGTGAAATCACAAAAATAATTAAAATTACGGGTGACATAAAGGACGGTCGTTATACTGGTTTGAGAACCAGCTTTAGGTCAATTTAAGTACCGAAGTAAGAGAGTTGGTCTGAAAGAGAGTGTCGGGGTGAAGGTAAGGAAAGGAATGCTCCGGTGTTTCGGGCATGTGGAAAGAATATATGATGAAAGAATGACTAAACAGATATACAATGCAAAAGTGGATGGATGCAGAAGTCGCGGAAGGCCGCGACACACCTTCCATGATCAAATTGATCATGTATTAGCAGAAGGTGATGTCACGAGCCTTAAGAACAGACGAGCATGCATGACAAGAGCTATGAATGTCAAAGAAGCAAGTGAGGTGTGTAAGAATGGGCCTGTGTGGCGTTCTGTTGTTCGTGCCTACCCCGCAAGGGACCTGGCGTGAAGTTATGTATGTATGTATGTAAGTCTAAGCCTTCTGGATGGAGCAAAGGTGTCGCCTATCGCTATGTTGTATTGTCATGACCGTAGCTCATGGCTAAATTAAACATAAACTGGATTGATTCTAATGATTTGCTCTCACACGTTTCTAATTGATGAGGTGTGTATTTTCACCCAGTAAAAAGGAATTCGTAGCCAATTGCCAGTATTATTTAAAATTTCTACAAAGAAAAATCTGTGAATGTTATACGTATACGTTATCTATTTCTGTAATCTGCTAATAAATTATTTAACTGGAGATAATTATAAGTTGTATTTTTATGCAATGTCACTACTGCTACAGTTCATTCTCAAAGACGCAATGGATTATTTTTATTGCCGCCATTTAAAGTCACGATGTTATGTAAAATGTTTGATCTAGTCGGTTTTTTTTGTTATGCTTAATATGGAGTCCGCTTGTAGTTTGCATGCCATAATTTCGGCCGAGTTTTAGGGCCCGGTACGTGCCCTACGTTTGCGTACGTGGTCCAATATTTCGAAACATTGGTCTTTGTTAATAATAATGAAGATCTGCGTAGTTTCATCACAGTGCGCTCGTTGAATAATAACGCTCGGTTGAATGAACCATTGCATTGTGTCCTTGTTTTCTGTGATTTTCCATAGCACGTGCTAAGCGGACGCAGCCTGTTGACGATGTCCACTCTTCACGTGCGGACCGCTGGGCGACGCCAGCGCACTTCTCATTCCTCATGCAACTAACACAGTAACTTAACGCCTGAATGAATAAAGCTGTACATACAACTACCTTAGTGCACGTATGTAAGTACTTGGAGCTTGTTCACTAGGTATCGATTTAATACAATGCTACTTCTAGTGAATAGTTATTCAAAATACAGTATTTTAATATTATAATCTGGCTCAAAAGGACCTTTTCTTTTTTTATTTATGTAATCTGTACAGATCATAAAGTTTAGTATTAAATAGTACTTAAATGTTTTGGTTGTCTAATTAACAAGTAAATAAAACTTTTAAGCTCTTTTATTACCTGTCACATACATACATACAGCACAATAGGTACCCACTTTAACTTCTTCAAAAGTTGTTTTTGGAATCAACAGTAACTAACTAAATATGTAAATAAACACATACTCGATCAAAAAAGTACCGGGAAAAAGTCCATAATACACAACATGTTAGTTATTCATTAACATTTATTTTATCACCTTCAAAGTATGCTCCTGCAGAAACGATACACTTACGCCAATGAATAATCCAATTGTCAAAAAACGCTTTATCCTGAACTGAGTTTACTTGTCGTCGCGAAGTCTCCTTTATGAACCGACTTTGAAAAAAGGAGGAGGTTCTCAATTCGTCGGAATCTTTTTTGTTGTTGCTTTTTTTATGTAAGTTCGCCGATTACTCCGTGATTTATGACCCGATTTACGTGATTCCTTTTTTGTTCGACGCGGAATAGCTTCCAATTGGTCCCCTAAAAATTTTACATAGTTTGGCCCAGAAGTTTTCATTTTATAAACATTTTTTATGAAAAAAAATCCTTTTCGTTCCATATGTGCACCGATTACTCTGAGATTTATGATTCGATTTACGTGATTCTTTTTTTGTTCGACGCGAAATAGCTGCCATGTGGTCTCCTAAAAATTAGACATAGTTTGGCCCAGTAGTTTTCATTTTACGAACATTTTGTTGTTCTCGTTTCTTGGGACCTATATTTTTTAAGAAGCGCGGCATCATTCCTAAGTCCACCCATACATAGCTAGAAACTAAAAAATAACAAATAAAAAATAAAAACTTCGTTTAAAATACCGACTTCAAAAACAAAAAACTAAAATGTATAAAATAACTTGCTTCTAAAGCTATTTTTATTAATATATATTATCTTAAACATCTTGAAGTCGGTGCAAAGTAAAACATAATAAAAATTACTATATTTTGCAAATTACTAAGCACCGACTTTAATAAGTTATTTTATAGATTTTAGTGTTTTCGTTTTTGATGTCGGTTTTTTTAAACGAAGTTTTTATTTTTATCTTCTACCGAGTGAAAACGGGTGCCACGAATTGGTGATTTGAGTTTAAGAAAAAAGTCAACTGGAGCGATATCTGATGAATAAGGTGGTTGCTCAAAGGTATTTTTTGAGTTTTTAACAATGATGACCTTGTGCGAAGGAGCATCACTGAGGTGCAAAATCCAAGAATTATTTCCACAAATCTAGCCATTTTCATTGAATTTGCTCTCTTAAACACCGCTACGCTAAAATAATATACTTTATTTACTGTTTGACTTCCGCACATAAAACCGCGACAGTCAAAGAAAACAACATGAATTTGACTTTTGATCGACTTTGGCGTGGTTTTTTCTGTTTCGGTTTAGTTGGAAGGCGCCACTCCGAAGCTTGTTGACTAGTTTGCATGTCAAACTCGTAAACCTCGTCTCCAGTGACAATGCCTTTCCTGAATTTTGGGTCGGAATGAACTCGTTTTAGCATGACCTCAGCTACTCTTACGCAATTGAGATTTTTGAGAAAATTCAGATCTCTCGGGAGTAGTAGTTTCATGTGTAAAGTGATTATTTAAAATAATATAGATCAATTCGTGAGACACAGAAAGTTCAGCGGCTATTTCTCGGAACTAACTTGAATGAGAGTTTTCAGTCTAGTACTATTTCCTTCATTTTTGTGATGTTAACTTAAGTTGAAAATGTTGATGGCCTACCAGGGCGGGTTGCCTCGCATTCCAGCATATCTCGACAGCTTTTGAACGCTTTGTACGACTCATGAGCACGTGTTTTTGATAGTCGTTCATTGTAAGCCTTCTGTAACATTTTCAGTGTCTCCGAACAAGAAATTCCTTGCTAAAATGAATAGCAGGTGTGCCAAACTAACAACAAAAAAACAATAAATTGAATTTGGAACCATAAACAAGTCATCCCTATAGTTTTTTGACAGAAAGTATAAGAAATAATATACTCGTAGTAATAAGAACCACAAAAGAATATACTTATTCGCTTTGTGTTGCTTATTTTATGTAAAAATACGATTTAACGACGATAGTTGCTAATGTGTTTAAAACAAGCGTTGATTAATACGTTAAACACAGGTATAATTTGGTTAGATACTTAGAAATTGTGCTGACCCCAAATAATTGGGAGAAGGTGAAAGAAAAACAAAAATTTGGTTACATACTAGTTTTCATTCATTTTATTTTCATCTGTTATAGTGTCGTAACTGCCGTGAATGTTAAGTTTGGGGTCAATGAACTTGTGTTTCTTATATTGGCTATTACAAATCTGTAAAACGACTTTTTCACTATTTGCTCTGGTCCGGGTATAGGTGAATTCGGCTTTATAGTCGCTCGTTCTATTACACATAACTCAAGCGTGACTTATTAGCTTCGAAATATACAGTGTGTGCGATCATCGATTGTCGGCCGTTTAAAAAATATATTAAAATAGTGCCAAACGTAGTTTTTTTATATATTTTCGGTTATGTTATTAGCTAGGAGACTCTCACGTTGTTGTGTTTAGTGGACTAGTGGAGCAAAATTCTGTTATATGTTTAATTCGGTTACTTTTTTTGCTGATGACCCTGATCATGTGCTGTTTTAAGACGAGCCCTTTGTTATCTGATCAAATTCTTGAGTACTGGTTCTTGTTCACGTTTGAACAATAAAAACATGTTGCTGATTTGTCCGTATTCTTGTTGTTCCGTAATAGTTATGATTTCGTAGAACCATTACCTAGAACTTAAACCTTATAAAATCGTAACTGTCCATCTGTCTGTTAATACATATTAAAGTCACGGTCTTTGTTCCGAGAAGTACTGGGTCTATATAGGTATCTACATATTGGTATAAAGATATGTTCTAAAACTATGCGGCTACACATCGATGTACTGAAATCGTAAACAACTAAAACTAGGGATGGCTGGCATAGATTATTCTTTAAATAGTCGGCAGACAAACACACATGTTATATATCCCCGGGCTAAGCAACTTATGCTTGTGTTATAGGTAATATACAATGGACCACTCTGGGGCCGATCCCAGGCACTCAGAACATAGTAAATAGCAGAAAGTTCGTTTCTGAAATTTACCATGGCAGGAATCGAACCTGGAACCTCTGCGTTCCAGCGAGCTCGATCGGCTAGACTTGCCCGCTCAACCACAGAGGCCGTGAAAAAGATAAGGGATGACTGTTCCAATTACACAAACGTGTAGGAATATATTAGGCACATCTTGAAAAACCCTAAAAACGATTCTTGATGCCTTTTGAAATTACTACTTGTTAATTTTAATATGATGTGGAAAATTCAAAATGTATAAAAAGAATAACTGAAAGAGAGAGAGAGAGAGAGAGAGAGAGAGAGAGAGAGAGAGAGAGAGAGAGATTAAAAAGTATAGGACAAAATATATTATTGTTGCCACCCCCAGTGTTTGTTTTTTGTCAATTTATTCAAGACTAGTTGTGCCCGGATCCGCGTCTACGTGGATATTTTTTTTTGGAACCCTAAAAAATGTAGCTTAAGTTACTCCTTTTAATATCAGCTGTCAGTGAAAGTGCCGTCAAAATCGGTCCAGCTGTTTCTGAAATTAGTCGGAACATCCAGATAGACAGACAATATTTAAAAAACAATGGTTTTTTGATATAAGTGCTATTTTTCTTATCTAATTTATTTAGGGGCTTTTAGTGATGATGTTACCATGGCAGCCCCAGTATAACTTCAACCCAGTATAAATTTAATATTATTAGTTATTTTGAAATTACAAACAGATACTTCTATTTATCTGTAAAGATGTTATAGTTTATTTTTTATTATATAATAAAGCATACAATATAATAAAGCCGGAAATTTGTAGTTCAACGTGTAATTTATATATAAACGAGTATTATATCTAAAGGTTTCGGCTATGCTAATGATTATTTAGTTAACACAGCCACAAATTTAAAGCTGTGCTGTTTATGAATGACTGAATATTTATTTGTAATAAAAGGCAATAATTATAACACAGGTAATAAGTAACAAAGTCAAATGTTCTCACTATATTTGACCTACACATAGTTATACAAATATTTCAATGCACGTCAATCTAAAAAAAATAAAAAATCTAATATTATAAACTTAAACCAATTAATTCGTTATATTAAAAAACAGAAATAAAAATATGTCAAGAAAACAAAGTAAATTTAATGTCAAAAGCCAAAAATATAAATAAAATGTAAAATAGTATTAAAATAACATCATTGTCATATTTAAGGAAATCATTAATTGAGTATATCATTTTTCCAGTAACCATATTTTTAGCTTTCATATCACGATATCACAGCTACGAATTCATAATTTCAATAGATACATATATATCTGTGAAAACGATTAGCATATAAGCCTGTGATATTGTCCATCGCATTATTTTCAGAAATATTTCGACGGTGGATGCGCCAGAATATTTATGATAGGCACAGCCGCTCAATTCGTTAGCAAAAAAGTCTAGTTGCGGCATCTAATTACCAACAAATTAAAGCATGATTTTCCATATTGTTTTTAAGGAAGTACCTACTCATGGGTCAGTGCCACACATTTAGATTAACTTTTCGAAAGGGCCTCTACGTGACGGTATTTCCGTGGCACCACGCAAACCTTCTAAAAGTCCGGGTCATCATTATAACCCCAGATATAAAATGATATATTTGTGTACACCAAATCTGGCAACAGCAGTCACTAGTCGGTATATAGTGCAAGCATCGCGACTCTGATTTTTGAGCTGATTATTTTGTTCGGAAATTTACGATCAATCAAACTAGGCAGGTCGAAAAACTATTGCAATAATTATAGGTTATGGCAATAGTTTGGCAATGACAATGGGTTTTGCATCGTTCTGCCATCATCATTTATTAGCTTGTTATCATAGCAGTGAATTTATTTCACTCTATTGAACGTGAAATAAGTCACAAATTATGTACTTCCGTAATTAGTATGTTATAAGGGCGATACATAAATGTAGTGAAGGCAGTAGGGCTACGTGCCCGCCTGCAGCGTTGCACGGCAACAATAGCCACTTTGCCCAGCCTGACCTAATCACATCGCCCATTCAATATCCGTCTAAGAAACTGACCACACATACTGAATATGAAATGCTTGCAGTTAATGTGTCACTTTTGTCAGAAGCAAGCATTTTCGAGTACGGTCATTGACCCTACCATTGCGTAGGCTAGCTACTTTCTCTTAGTGTTGGGGCGAGGAGGTGCGAGGCAGGCGAGACGGGGTCCTGCCAAATTAAGTGCGTGAAAGGCTGCGAACAGCCGTTCCGGTGACGCTGTTTGGGGATCGCTGATTACATCGCTGATTCCTGCCAACCCAAATTTTACAATATCATCTTGGTATATCGTCTTTCATATCAACCGCAACTACATACAGTGCAAAGCATGGTTACTAACATTGTTTTCACGTTGGCAACTGTTCGCGAAATCGTGAACATAGGCTCAGAAGGGGCTAATGGGGTCGGTGAACTCGAGCTGAGTACTTACTAGCAATCGCAAATATACAGAAACTTTGTTAAATCAAACACAGGTTTTGGCAATCTTATGCGTGGTTGAAATATTGCGCTAAACTACGAGCACATTACGAGTACATACTTTCAGTTTACTTTCGGAATTTTACATTCTCGTGTTTAGTTCAATGATGTATACTAGTATGGTAATATAGATACATCTAAGCTTTTTAGATTTGATTTATTATTCATATTCAAGGTGTTGGAAGCAATAGCTATTTCACATCTCAATTTGCTGAGAAATATAACTTTAAACACAGTAGCCTGGCGAAGTCAAGGCGTAGTTATGATGTTGTAATGAATCTAATATAATAATAACCTGCAATTTATTTTATTCAATTTCAAGATTTTTCTATTGTCGAAGGATATTTTAAAATAAAATATAAATAGTCTTATAGTCTAGTGAGAGAAATTTGATTGAATCTCATTATCTATTTTAAATATTTCTTACAATAATGCACGGTTACTTCTGTTATATGAAAGAATCTCATTTGTTTCTTTATTTTTTGATATTATTCAGGTTTTAGAAACTTTTGTACAGACAGAGTAGGAGATGAATAAATGTGGTTCATGTGTCCTCTTAAATAATGTTCATCTGAATGATTTGAATCTGCGTCCCGCTGACACTAATTAATAGACAACCGTCCAAAACTACTTTTGAATTAAGTATTTTTCTTTCTCTAAGAGACCTGAATCCTATAGTATTGAGTTTTGATATGTATTTCCATATAAAAAAATATAATTTCTAGTAAAATGTATTAAACAGTAACATTATTATGTGCCTTTATGAGCAAGCACACTTGCACTCTAAGCTAAATACGAAATTAAATACAAAATTAAGTTAACTTAATAGTAGTTAACTACTACTACTAATTTACCTTCTTAACTAAAACGCAAAATTATTAATTTGTGGAAAAATCACTGAATTTGTTTTAAACTTATATAAATATTTGTTAATGATTTTTTTATTCCAAATTCTAAATAGCCTAGTTTGGATGCGTAGCGCGGTGGAGCAACAACTTTGAATAATGTAATGAATTTAAATAAAAAATGATAGTATCATAAAATACCATTGCCAAACATTTCAAATTTTAATAGAATATTTGAAATAAACGAGCTATTAAGGCACGAGTAAAACATTGTCTAAATACGCCTGCCTAGCATATCTGTCTCAAAGTTCTAGTTTCAATCAAGCATTTCCTAAAATAGTTAATCATTCGTTTTGTAAAAAGTAAAGTAAAAGTAATTTATTTAAAATAACATTGAACAAGGGGGTCGTTGCTGTCGCCGAATTATAAAAAGTTCCGTAAAAGTGACAAACGTATGTTGCTTGCGTGATTTGGCTCCGGTGTATTAAACGTATTTAACTTAAAATAGGGTGGAACTATTCCATCATCGGCACCTTTCGCCCTCTATTAACATATTCAAAACATTAAGGAATCTTCATATTTTTTTTATTTTGTAGCAATACATTTATAATGATGGTATTATTGTATGGTTATAAATATATTGACAGGATGTCTAGGGAACAATGGCAAAATTTCCCCCTACTTCAGTCTTTAAAACTTGGCGGATTATTATAGTAGTTTAGTTTATAGTAGTATCTAATATGTAAAATTCTCGTGTCACAGTTTTCGTTGCCATACTCCTCCGAAACGGCTTGACCGATTTTGATGAAATTTTTTGTGCTTATCCGGTATCTATGAGAATCGGCCAACATCTATTTTTCATCCCCCTAAATGTTAGGGGTAGTCCACCCCTAAATTTTTATTTTTTATTTTTTAGATGAAATTTTTAATTTCTATTTTTTTATGATACAACATACAAAAATACATACAACCCTAGATTTTCAACCCTCTACGATCAACCCCAATTTTTTACCGGGCAGGACGACGTCTGTCGGGACATCTAGTTATATTATAGTAGTTTAAATAAAGCTACCAAAATTAATCGTTAAAGATGTAATAGATAAATTTGGATTTGTTTAGTAATGAGAAAACGCCTTATACTCGCAGACATAAGCGAAGTCTGTCTTTCACGACGTGACATTATATCTTCGTAAGCGTTGGTAGAGATTGGCGCTGAAGAATAAAACCTCTGTGTATACTATTTTATATAATAAATGCGTCGTCTTTGACCACGATCAGACCTAACATAGGAGGACGATGCGGACGGTGATGGACACACAAGACTTGAAGATACCCGGATTGTACTTTTCGGGAAACACGGACTCTGGTAGTGCATTCCAAAACTCTGTCGTAGGTACGTAGTAAGAACCTGGAGAGGAAACGTTCCGCTGGTACTGATGACATTTCCACTGTGAAACAATGGCGTAGACCAGAGCACCTTGTGGTACGAAGATGAAATGGAGAATACTTTCAGAAATGTACCTATCCTGTAAATATTTTTTGTAACAAAAATCAAACCGATTTCACACAAAAAAATAAATATTTAATCAGTTTCTTTCTACAACATCTTGAAGTCGGTGCTAAATAAAACATAAAAGAATAACAAAGTTACAATATATGGTATTTTTTATGTTTTAATTGACACCGACTTCAAGTTGTTGAAGAAAGAAGTCTGTTAAATATGTATTTTTTGGTCTTTAGTATGAAGTCGGTTTTTTTAAATAAAACTTTTTAGTTGCGCAAATACTTAAATAGCTACAGAAATAATATATTAAAATTAACAATTTGCCTTCTGATTTTTCGGTGCATGCTTTACAACAAAAGTTGTTCTCGATTTCCTTGCGATCCACAAATCAGATCCTGGCTTGGAGACTGTGATACCGTCTCGGGAGTAAAAAAAAACAATTGGTCCACAATTGACGGATAAGTAATGAAACATGCATACAAAAATATTAGGCGCCTGTAGAAAGTGCTATACTGGCACACCTTTAAAAAAAATATGTAAATTCGAGGTTTTTTAATACGGGTTACTCTCGATTTCTCTGGAATCCACTCATCAGATCCTGACATGATGACAATGGACCAATTCGGGGGTATAAGTTTTCAATGAAAAGGAATTTTTGAAAATCAGTTCTTAATTGCTAGAGAAATCGAGTAATGAACATACAAAAACAACGTACAGACGAATTTAGAACCTCTTCCTTTTTGAACTTTGTTAAAAAACCGATAAACTAGCAACCGGGTGACTATGCTCTAGACTTTGGGGCCTCGTATTGACAAACTGGTCGCTAACAATCAACCTTTTCGCTCTTCTCTCAGTTGGATTTTGCGCTTTAAGCTGTTATTTAAGGTGAGAACAGTATTTCATGCAAGACTACTTGAGCACTGAAAAGAGTAAGTAGTTTCTCTGCAGTGAAGTACCGTCTCACCTTTAAAAGTATACTCAGCTTTTTTGCAGCCTAACCTTTCAATATTGGAGCTAAAGTTGAGAGTGAATGTTAAGGAAATGCTTAGAAGTTAAAGTTTGTCGGTTAAAAAACCAAAATGGTTTTTTTGACCGTAAATAACCATGCCTGGGTTTTAGCTGCGTTGAGTTTGACAAGATTAGCATCGCCGGAGTCGGATACTGCTTTCAAGATCAAAGTCCTTCTACGATCCATGTCCTTTATTTACTGTGGATGTATTGTGTGAAAGATGACTTGATTATTTGTGGTGTGACAAAGGACGTATATCAGAGTAGAGGAGTATGGCAAAAAGTACATGTTGTGCTGACTACAAATAGTTGGGAGAATGTGCAAGAAATCAGAGATTATTTAGAGTAATGTTTGCAATTTAGGTACGATTTTTCAATCCGGAATATTATTTAAATCCAATACAGTTGACTTTTGATAATTTGACACTTAAGGGACCATAGAAAAATTTGAAATCACCAAGATTTCAAAATAATCGTAGTGTATAACCAAGGTAGAGGTAGGGAGGAAAAATCAAGTAAATAAGAATTTGATTGAAATTCGTGACTTATTATAACTTGTACAATTATTCACAAATGTTCATTTTGAAATGAAGTCCATCATTATCTGTTAAGTTAGCGAATTCAGTCTTATATTGTTTAATAAAACTTCGATAGTGGTGAGCCACTAGCGAAATTTCATTGGACAATATTAGACTGAAGCCGACAACACAACAGAAAATAACAGCTCTCAAGCTGAGAAGAAATCGTCACTAGTGTCTGTTCTAAGAGCGTAGAAATGTAGGGTAGCGCTTGAAATTATAGAGAGTAGGAAAGCCCGGACTTTATGTTATTGCATGTTAGAAAGCAAGATACTATTCTTTCAACTTTAAACTACCTAGGGGACCAATTAATATTAATTTTATTCAATTTATCGAGGATTTTTTAAGAGTCCGTGAAAAAATCAAATTAAATTTAACGAGTGTCAACTGTATTAGTGTTCTGTGATTAATCAATAGAGCTTGTAAGTACATAGAAGCCATAAAGCAACACTATGTAATTAATTAGAATTTTAAGAATAATTTGTATACTCCGCGTGTGGCACTTACACCAGTATGGGGGTCACGTCACGCTTGAACATTGCCGAAGCATAAGTTACGAAAAGCCCGAGACGCGCCACAGGAATATCAATCCGGCTAAATTGGGCGTCTTACAAAGGTCGAAGGCAAAATTATTTATAAAAAATTGCGAAACGGCCACATAAAAAAGAGTTGGCACATTGGACGTGCTTACGAAGCCACGTTCTCTCTTTTGAAGGTTATTTCGCGATGCTGTGCGTGTACCGTTAAAACAAAACTGTCATCGTTATGAGATTTAGTTTAACCATTATATAAACCATTTTATAATGTAACTGTACTGAAAAGGCAAAATATCTTAATGTCAATAACAAGTAAATGGGTGTTTTAGGAAATGAATACAAAATCTATCTATCTATAATATTATAACATTCTAAACATGCCGTGTTTGTTCATTGAAGATATTAAAAAAACTGACTTGAATAGACTATATAAACGACGAGAAGAACATGATGACATATTTTTAGATTTCTTGTCTTTTTGTCGGTTTTTCTGTTTGTTCGGGATTCACGTAAAAACTACTGGGCCGATTTCGATGCGATTTTCGCAGATCGATGCAAATTCTTAGACTTAAAATCTGCCCTTTGCAGCGATTTGTAGTTGTTCGGGTACATAATAATTAGCTTATTCCGGCACAGTAGCTTACATTCTTCTTAAATGCTAGGGTACTTTGTGTCCCAGGAATCCTGCGGGGATTTCAAGTGAAGCGTGGACAAAGTCGCGGGTATATCTTAGTATACAACAAATTCTGAAGTATACACCTTCTTATTTCTAATAGACTTCGGATAATTATAATAATAACTGATAGACAAACACAGACAATGTATTTATATCCCCAAAGAAAGAAAGTTATAGTTAATATATAAATATTAAATCTAGGGTCGATCTCAGAAATCCAAACAATAATAAAAATAACGGAAACTTCTTTTACGAAATTAACCATACTAGAAATGGAATGCGAGACCTCTGCGTGCATATATACTAGTTGGATAAGGTAAATCACTCAACGGCTCGAAGGGCTGCGCTGCTTCGCCAGGCGCCGCGTGTGATGGTCGTCAGGGCGATAAGGTGATACCATACGGTGACCTTCGAGCTACATGTCGGATCTCGCCATAGGATCTGGAAGCCAGGGTCCTCGCGTCGCTGTACCAGTGGCGCAAAGAGGCCTTGGAAAGGGGCTCCAGACCCGCGCCTCACCAAATCGAGACCTGCCCGTCGGAGCTCCACCATGTCCGCGTGGAGTTCTGGGAAGAATGTCTTAGGCGCCCCAGCGCAGGCCCCAGCAACTTGGAGGTGATCCGCATCATGCGCGAATGGCTTGAACCTGAAGCAACAACACAACTCCGTTCGGGGCACGGCTGCTCCGTGAAGTACCTGTGTGGCTTTGGCAGGGACCCCGTGTCAGGGTACCACTATTGTGATACGGGTGAAGGGGATAAAGCTGCACGCACTCCAGAAGTATCCAGCGTAGACGGAACAGCGTGGAGACCTCGTCGCCCATATTTGACACCTCGCTTTCGGTCATGATCTGCACCATATTCGGGAGCAAACTCAGATGGGACGTCGTCTTCTCCTTCGTAAGCATGTCATGCTCGCAGAAGGAAGAGACGACGTCCCATCTGCGATGCAGGAGGAGTGTGAGTGGACTTCCTTGCTCTCCTCCCGCCAAAAGAGGACGCACCGGGGCCGAAAATTCTCCTGGGGAATCGGGAATTCATCCGCTGTTATGCCGTTAAGATGGGGGGGGTACGACATATTCCGCCCGCGTTCACCTCTCCTCCCGTGGGCCGAGTTATAAACTGCCTCATGCAGGGACCAGATAAATGATGCCAGGGTATAGAAGTAGTCCCCTGGCAGTGGATGTACTGAGGTGAGGCCCTTTCCTGGTAAGGTTGGGGCTGTTTTCGTTTTCCCGTAGCCCTGGTATAAGGCGCAGGACAGGACACCCAGAGGTTTTAGTGGATATCCCTAACTGGGGACTGGTAATGGCATGTCTAGTTCTGGCTAGGGGTGCTTGTGCCACCCCCGATCTGGTGAATCCCAGACACGGGCCGCGAATTATCACCCCAAGGTTCTGCTATTGTTGCGCCCTACGTTCCTCAATCTGATGTCCACTGACAAAAAAAGGTGAATCACGTAGAGCTGCGGAGTTTTTTTTGGTGCGTGTAGCGATTTAAGTGCTCTGGGCTGGGGTCTAGGGGAGCAATTTGGCTCGCGAGCAGTTTGTAGTGCGGTAGGCAAATGCAGCCAGTGCGGCGCGCACGCAGTTTCGGCCCGCAGCGTGCGGTTGCCCGGGGTCGGGTGTCGTATTTCTAGAGCATTGAACCTTGCAACCTTGTGCGTTGAGCTCGACCACTCTCCGCACGCTGACGCAACCGCTCCAGCCCCTTCTCTACTTCGACCGCAACCATATCGCATAATTACTCCTTTAGGGCACACCTGTTCTTAACAAAGACTATAATGAACGATCTGATGTTAACTTTAATTGATTGTTTAAAGGTTAATACAAAATTCACTTTGTTGTACGTTATGAAGCCGTGCCATATTAATTAATACGCTATGGAAGTATAACAAATAATATTTGTAAAAAAATCTACAGCGCGAACCTATTTTATTGCGTGTACGTATGTAAGAATGACATAAGATACTTCAGTTTATTATTATTATTATATTATTATTTGTCTATCAACTTGTGAAACTGGCGAATTAAGTAATAATAAGTCCTTATCGTTGTTTACTGTATAATATATAGTTTTCAGTTTAGAGTAATAGATAGGATGATGACTAAATTTATGTCTGTCCAAATGACGATAAGGGCTTATTTACAAGTAGATTATATAATGTAAATATAAATCAGTGAAAAATTTAAAAGCAACTTGTTAAAATTGATTATTAATTTGGTTAAAAAGCGACAAATTCACCTGTGACGAAATTTAGAAGATTTATCAAAATTACATTTTTGTACTAGGTAATTGTTTTCCATAGGTATGAGCAACCTTATGTGAGGCGATGTTACCAAACACGACCTTTTCTTGTAACTTTGCATAATTATCCAACATAGCATAATTTTTATGACACGCCGTTCTACAAGTATCAGGTGATAACAATACCACACTTCACTTCCATGTAACAATGTAAGCCTGTTTGTGAATTTACAGACATTAACTTTGAGCTTAAGCAATAATTTTGGACCATCGAAGCCACTTGGCCTAAGCTTCAATATAATTTAAGCCTATATAATTCTAGTAGACGTTGAAATCAATGTCTCGGTCATGTGAAGTAGATATGCTCATATCCTCGGTGGAGCAACGTTCATTGTCCATCCTTGTATATTGTGAGTGTAGTAGTACTGGTCTACTGATTAATAAATCTGTGAACCAAAATGCATTTAATTAAGTGGCTTTGGAATTTAATGTATTGTTTATACAATAATCGAAAACAACAAAAGAAAATCTAAAAATACAGGTACATTGTGTTTCAACATCTGACTGATGGTAATATGTACTGTAAATACTTTAATGTTAACTGAGTGTTGATGCAGATCTTAATGCCCTCGGGTGACGGTCAGGCCCGGGGTAGGGCTGATCTGCTTTGCGGACGACACCCTACTCACGGCACGCGCCGCGTCATTCGCGGAGTCCGTGGACGTCGCCAACGACGGGTTGGCGATAGTCGTAGACAGAATAGCTAGGCTGGGCTTGAGGGTCTCCCCCGCGAAAACGGAGGCCATCATGTTCCATAGGAAGTTTCGCAATCCACCCCCGGATCTGTCCGTTACAGTCCAGGGGGTGGCGATCAGAGTAGGGCCCACGATGAAATATCTTGGGCTAGTCTTAGACGGGAAATGGCTGTTCAAAGCGCATTTTGAGCAGTTAGTTCCCAAACTCGTGAGTTCCGCGGGCGCACTCTCAAGGCTTCTTCCCAACGTGGGGGGGCCGGGGGGTGCGACGCGGAAACTATATTCTGGCATCCTGAGGAGTATGGCCCTTTACGGTGCCCCCGTCTGGTTCGATTCGCTTCACCGCCACAATAGAACCCTGCTGCACCGGGCGCAGCGGGTTCTGGCCGTGAGAACCATACGTGGGTATCGTACAGTGTCTTGGACGGCGGCGACACTCTTGGCAGGCGAGCTGCCCTGGCCTCTCCAGGCAGACGTCCTGTCCAGGGTTCGTCGTACCCAGCAGGATGCCCTAGCTAGAGGACTGACCTTCTGTCAAGTCGAGATAGAGACGGTCAGGAAGCGGGAAACCGCTTCCTGCCTCGTCGACTGGTCTCGTGACCTCGAACACCCTGCGGCCGGCGGCTTTACGGTGGACGCAATCAGGCCACAACTGGAGGAATGGGTTAACCGCACTAGCGACACCCTCACCTTCAGGACGACGCAGATACTGACCGGACACGGTTGTTTCGATCAGTATCTGTTTCGCATTGCGGGCTGCTTGCCTTCTCCGGATTGCCGACAGTGTGGCGCGCCCGATACGGCGTTTCATACGCTTGTCGAGTGCGCTGCCTGGGCGCCGCAGCGTTTCGAGCTCGAGACAAAGTTAGGAGCCGTCGCATCGCTCGGCGATTTGGTAACGGCCATGTTGCAGAGCGACGACCGCTGGGATACTGCGGTTTCTTTTTGTGAGGCAGTTATGTCTCTGAAAGAGGCCGCAGAAAGGGATAGGGAGCGAAGTCCTAGGGCGCGTGCTACGGTCTCTTCTCGAGGTCGCCGGCCTTCAGCCGGCACCCGGAGAGGCAGGTACGCGCATTACTTCCCTCCCTGAGGTAGGATCCGGAACGATGGGGGCCCTTAGCTACTAGGTAAAGCAAGGGACTTAACAACTACCCCCGTTCCGTAGTGGAGTGTGTTCTCCCGGGGCACACTTCAGCACTTTATGCGCTGGATCGGCTGCTGAGTAACTATGTTCTACATCTCAGTCTTTCCTTCCCATCAAAGCGCAGGGCCGCGAAGGGAGGAGGGGTTTTTTAGTGGGTATTGAGGTTGCTCGCCCGTGCGGCATCGCTCGGAGTCTCCACACTCCTCTGTGTAATCCATAGCGGACGAAGCGCAAGTAGAGCATACAATTGCTAGCGTTATCGCCCCCCGTGGATTCGTGCCGTTTCCTAGTGACGGCCCAGAGAGTGCGTAAATCGGTTAGTCATTTTTCCCCGCCTCAAAAAAAAAAAAAAAAAAAGATCTTAATGCCCGTTTTAATGATTTATATTAATTTGAAACTAAGTTTGTTTGTATATTTGGTTATTCGTTTTTCACGCGCTTATAAACTGACTAGCTGTGTCCGCGACGGCGTCCACCTGGAATTTGTTTTCAAAAGCCCCCGATTTATATGATTTATATAAATATTCTTCATTGGTGCTCTGTTCCTATTGGTCTTAGCGTGATGATATATAGCCTATAGACTTTCTCGATAAATGGGATATATAACACTGAACGAATTTTCAAATCAGACCAGTAGTTCCTGAGATTAGCGCGTTCAATCAAATAAACAAACTCTCCATCTGTACTAGTATATATTACTATAAAATTATCAAATTATCACGAAGTACATTATATTTGTATATAAAAATTAATACAAGATGTTTTTTGTAACTATGTGTAGGTATAAACAGCCTTGTAATTATATTTGCAGGTTAAATTGGCAGATCATCAACCTCATTGTAAGTGGTAGCAGCTGCTCATAGATATCTACACCTCCAAGGGAGTCGATCTATTACCTACCTCACTACTTCATCAGGACTTTAAAAATCTGTTTATGTCATGTTTGGAGACGCATGTTATAGAACTTTTTACAGAAACCTTCGAGGGCTATTCCGCGACTTGCACATGTATGGCACGAGGAACGAGTGCCAAGCATAGTGGGGACGTTGGCCAGTATCGAAGTATGGATGAACTCCAACTTGCGGTGCGATTGATGAATTTTGATGTAGTTGGCATAGTTCAAACGGTTTCCACTCCCATTATACAGACTACCCTAAAATACACGTTGGTGGAATATACTGCAAACTAAAAGACAGACAAAACTATATACGATATAAATAAAAAGCCTGGAATCTTAAACAATTATATTATTATAATGTTTGTGTTTGACGACCACGGGCCATAAAAATGGCCCGGACTCTTGGAGGGCTTGCGCGGGGCCATGGAAAGGCCAACACGTAGAGGCCCTTTGACAAATTTAATGTAAATGTGGCGTGACACTGACCGGCTATTATCCCTGTCTACACCATATAGTAATGCACCCAAGGACAAGCCCCGGCCAGTGTAGGACTATTGTGGAAAATGAGGACAAAAGTACCGGGCTATTGGGGTGGACTGCTAGTGGTACTGGGGTTCTGGGAATATGGGGACTATGGGGTCGGTCCGTCGCAATGTTCGGGGAACATGGAAAAATGGGCAGACGGTGACTCGCCACTTCCTGCATGGGCCCCAAAAAATGCCATAAAAGGCAGGGGCAACATGGGTATGAGGGGCTAAGGGGTGTAGAGAGGTGGGCTGCAGGTTCACCGAAGCTACTTCTGACGTTAGGCCATTTATCACTTCCACCCCTGGAGCTTGAGTCTTAGCTCTAGCGATCTCCACTCCGTGCCGGCTGGTTAAGGCAAGCACGAAGGCGGGGGCCTTGCCTTGGCCCCCGGAGTCAGGTACGAGGTGTCGCTACTCACCTAAGGCTTCGCCACAAAGCCCCCCTGCGGGAATATTATTATAATTATTATAATCGTGCAAACAAGTATCTTTATCCAATTAACGTTTATTGAGAGGTCAATGTGATTTATACAAAATGTTAACAATTAAATTTGAACATAGCAACTAACCATTGTTTACTGCGTGAGGAACTTCAATGTTATGTATTATAAATTAAGTACAACGTTTACCGTAGCAGAATAACCAAATACCTTGCAGTAATCAATGAAGCTGTACTAAACCATGCATTCAAGGCAACTTCTGTAGTTGTTGACCAGATTCTATTGAAAATATGATAACTGTTAATATATTTTTTGAACTTTAGTTACAAACGTAAAGCATCTACGTATAACATGAGCTTTCTACACTGCTTCGTTCTCGCAAATTTTGAACCCATACGCTGTGAGAACATAGAAAAATGTTTTAAAAGTTAAAAAATATTCTTTATTGATTACCGCTATCCAAATTACTTATTTACATAAAAAATTATTTATACCCAAGGTTGTGACGAAAGAATGAACAAACGTACAAATATACAAAAAACTCACTATTATATTATTTATTACGATGGGAATAATGCTCTTTTGTAAATAACGCGGTATCTAACAATAGTTCACTGTAAGTGTAGTATAGGTCTGCTAATGAGTAGAGGAATTAACGTGTACGATAAGTTTGTGAAGCACAGTGCACCTAGTTGGTGCACAAGCGCAATATTGGTACGCTAACGAGCCGCGGCAGTCCGCAAATAGTCCGTGACAAGTGCGAAACGGCCGCGGGATCACATTTGGCGCCTGCCCGAGAGCGTTGCGAGGTGACACTTACGTAAACCGCTGACATAACCGAGTCGACGACCGCCGCTTGCGCAACCCGCAACCCCACGCAACGCGCTTACCTTCCCCTCGCCACCGCAGTACTCCCACCACCCGTTGGAATTACCTAATTGTACCCAAAATGCATCAAAAGGACACCAGTCCAACGCCCGTTTTACGGCTTGCGCCATAGGCTATCATTAGTGCAACAACCTTTTGCCTAGGCCAGTGACGTTTAGTATTCATAGGCGTTTGGTCTATCTACGTTTCGACTAACAATTCAATATGTCAATCGAATTAATCCAGAGCGATTAGTGTGACCACTTAATATTTAAAATTTACGATACACCAAAAATATAAATATCAACAACTTCCCTACACCACTGCCCAGTAGGCACGGTAGGCGCTTGGTATTTTTATCTATCCATTCTGTTATTAATGAAATAAGTACTGTCACGTGTTTTTTATTGCCCAAATAAATGTATTTTTTTAACTGTTCTTTGAGTATTCTTTACAGGACCCAGGAACGGAGTGTGCAGTGAGCGGAATTGTGGGCATGTACGTGACGTATATAGTACGGTTATCCTTAGCAAACGAAAGTGAAAACTAAATGCGGGTCCGGCCATCGACCTCATGCGGGTTCGTCGACCGCACCGAACTGCAAAGGCCGTTTGTGAGTGCTGAGGCCGCGCGACATTAAACTGCGCGATGGACGCGCCTGCACGCCGCTATTGCACCTATCGTAACATCGCAAGTGTACAAAGATATTATACATTGAACAATAAACACCCGGAATATAATGAGTTTATATTTTATTTAAATTATAAGAACTCTAAAAAAAATGCATCGTGTACTCCATCGTTAATATAGTCTATTCATATTCATTTTTAATAGTTTCAATGTACAGAAACGGCATGTTTAGAATTTTATAATATTATAGATTATGGCTTAATTCATCACAAAATTACATTAGATTCAATATCAAATTAATTATGCCTGTCACCTTGTTAGCGCTACAGTCGAATTTTATATTCATATCTTCGGAATCATCCAAAATATCGTAATGAAACATTTGGAATTTTAAAATAAAATTCTTGTCATAATCCTTAAAATTTTCATTGATATTTATTGCGTCGTTTCAGACCTTTTGCGAGACATACTTTTCGACAGGCCTAGAGGAAAAGTTCTAAAAATGGTAATTATTATTAAGGGTCATATATAAAGCAGTTTGAAATGATGGCATTGATTTTGAAATTATCAACTGATACTTCAATTATCTATAAAATTCAAATCAAAATATTTCTTGTTTGGATAAGAATTCTAATTTCAAATTAATTGTACTTTAAAAACGTGAAATTCTTTTTCAAAATTAGTCATTTGTTATTGATTAGCGTTACGTTTTCATTGTATTTGAATCTTTTTTCTTATCATGGATACGTTCAAAATACGAGTAATTATGGGTGCCGTCGTGGCAAAACGCGGCACCAGCGGGACCACAACAACAACCTTTACAGAGCGAACACTGCAAACGTAACAACTTTTACTAATTAGCTCACTTCCGTTCTGGAAATTTCGACCTAAAAAATGAACCTCGTGGTCGTCCGAAAACTTTGGTGAAAAATGAGGAATTAAAGGCGATTGTGCGCGATTGTTAGCGACAAAACCCATATTAGTCTACTTGCGTCAAATTGTCAAGGTAAAAAGCTTGAGAAATAGATGCCCCACGAACTCAATGATCGCCAGCTTGAAGTACGCGTCGAGACCTGCCTTGGACTGCTCAACAGGTACACAAACGGAGGAATTTTGAACCTGTTGAGCAGTCCAAGGCAGGTCGCATTGTTACCTGCGACGAAAAATGGATTCTGTTAGGCAATCGCAAACACTCAGCAAGTTGATTGGATCGTGGTTCAGCACCTAAAAAGTGCCCTAAACGAAAACTTACCCCTAGAAAAGTGATGGTTACTGTTCGGTGGTCTAGCGTCGGTGTGATCTCATCTTCTTATCAAACGTGGTGAGCATTACTGTAGATATAGACTAAAAAAATGAACACAATGATGGTTAAGCCCACATGTTTCCAGTCTTTCAATTTCTCGTGTTCGCTGCTTCTGCACGACAACGCGCGACCTGTAATGCGCAGCAAACGGTCTTCAAGTCACAAGAGCTGGGGTTGGAAGCTCTCCATCAGTCGCCGTACTTGTCAAATCTTGCGCCTATAGACTTCTATTTTTTACACATTTTGCATAACTTCTTGCCGGGGAAAAATTTAATACCCGAGAAGCAGTGCAATATGCCTTTGAAGAATTTGTTGCCTCCCGTCCAGCTGATTTCTTCAAGAAGGATATCAATAAAGTGCCACTGCGTTGGCAAAGATGCAATGATTGAATGGGTGATTACTTTGATTAAGAGAAATTAAAAATATATAAATAAAATTCTTATTTTATAAAACCGCCAATTTCATAGGTAAAGACCTAATATTAGTATAGGTAGAGAACAGATCTGTTGTTTTTTATGTAAATAATCTTTTAAGTTTCACCGAGACTGCCCTATGTTTTGTATGTACATCATTCTGGACGTCTGTGTGTCACAAGCTTTTATTTACTAACCATCAAAGTTATAGTTAAGTAAGAAATGCACATTTCTATAAACTATTTTTGTTAAAAACATTAATATCTAATTCTAAAATATTTTGGAACTCAGTATTGGTAGTGGATATGTATTTGCGGCTTTTGAGATAGAGACCCTGGGGCCGTGGGGGTCTGGAGCGGATTACCTCTATCGAGACCTCTCAACGCGTCTAATTGAGGTCTCGCGTGACCAAAAGGCTGGCTTGCACCCAGGGCAACGCATTAGCGTTGCCATTCAACGTGACAAAGCGGTCAGCATTTTGGGTACTCTCCCCGGCGACAGTGTTATGGAGTCAAATTTTTACTTTATTATTTTGTATATACACGAGAAGTTTTATATATAGTATAGTTTAATTTATTTATTTTTTAGAACTAATGGACGAAAATAAAAAAGTTAGTAAGAAACATTAAGTTAAGTTTAATTTCTAACATTGACTGTTTCTTTCTAAATAAAGAAAAGAAAGTGAAAATTAAGCTCTAGAAATTTAGTACATTAACCTTGTATCATTCGGTCATTAGATACGTTATTTTCGAGTGAAACTGGGACAATCCGACTGAACCGACATAAGCATACATCAAACGATGTTGCCATGGCTTCACCATGACCGGCATCTTTAAATTATAAGTAATAGTCAAATTCAAACATCAGGCTTGTTTTAAATTTAAGGTAGGTTACCTTCACTGGCGTGTTGATGTAGTCTTTTGACTACATCAGCACGCCATTTTTATTTTCTTTCTTTTGTATTCAGGTGTAATATTTTTAATTTCTCTTTTATGCTTAACTGGACTTATATACATATATTTAAGTATATAGAATATAAAGTTTGGATAGCAATATTATTAGTACGACGTGAATCATTTAGGTACGTCTCTTCTTTAAGACCTAATCATCGGTATCCAGTTTATAACACTAATGAATTATTTAATAAATTAATTTTTTTAATGCAACTTTAATTCAGCAATTATTACAAAGTTTTAGCAAGATAGTCTATAGTTATCAACTTATTGTGGAAGCACTAACATTTTTGGGCTTACATCATTACTACCTTAGTAAAAATACAAGCACAAAATATTTTCTACCTTTGGTTTTACATTTGATATCGGTGTAAAGTAAAACATTTACTATATTTTTGTATATGCAAAGGCATTGCATACAAGGTGGGTCACCTTGAAGCGATACTGAATCCAAATCAAAAATAATGTTTATAACCGGTTGAGAAGCACAAAAGTTGTCTGAACATACGTAAAAAAATACGACGTATTGAAAATCTCCTCCTTTATTAAACTCAGTTTAAAAGTGCGCAGTCAAAAGTATCCTGTATATCAAACATCAGTCAAAATATTCAATAATATTGAAACGATATTTTCAAATGTATCTTAAACTTTATAACACAGCTTAAGAGTAGAAGATTACTTCGAGAAATATAGCTATGACAGTAATATGACTTGTAGAGCCGGTGCCGGTAGACTGAGATGTACTCACCATGATCAAATTGAAGATATTTTAAAGAAAGTTCAGATAAAAGGAGGTTTAAATAGGCTTGTATCTATGAAAAGATTAATGAAAATGAACCGAAGTGTTTGTCAGAATCATAGCAGGTGGAGATCCATCTTTGCCTATCCCAATGAGAAGCAGGCGTATCAATATGTATGTTATATATAAACAGCAAACACACGGACATGCATAAAGAAATTATAAAAGTTTCATTTTTGCTGTTTGCTTAGCGAGCGATAAAATGTGTAGGTATATTATGTTTTAAACGATTTTAATAAAAGACCAACTATGCTTTTAACGTTGTCATTACACGGGCATATATCCGTGTAGCAGAACCGGTGTTCAACTTGTAGGCATGAAGAGTTTAACGGATAACAAAACAGTTTACCTTTGTTGTTATTGTCTTGGTTTTATGCGGTACACTTTACTTAAATAAGTGTTATTCTGTCCTCTTTAAAAACAATTAGCACTTAAGCCGACGCGAAAGTACTCGCTTTTGGGCTCGTTATTGAATGTTATTGAGAGGCGCTATGTCGGCGAGAGGCTACAACTAGGCCGCGTTACCACTGAACGGGTATCGACTTTTTGTTCGTGATGATGCGGAACAGAAGAGAGAAATTCGGTAAGATAAAGCAGCACTCGCTAAGGAGGACACGGTCACGAGGAGTCATCGGCTCCGAATTCACGAATGTGGATCGAGCGATGTTTCTCCTTAGTCCGAGGTACAACCTGTCCGCCATCCGCTGTCGCCCCGGGCCGAAATACATCAAGCCTGTTTCCACAATAGGGATGCGGACATATTTTACAATAAATTCTAATATTTATACATATAAAAGAACAGGCGTTAAAATAGCATCTTTACTTTTAAAATATCATGATAGAAATAATTTTAATTTTATTTTCAAAAAATAATAAATGCCCTTTGAATCCTTTTACGTGTATTTACTTAGATAAATAGATAGATAGATAACACTTTATTGTACACCATTACAGAAAACACTTATAGCCTAAAACTAAATGTGCACAATGGGCGGTCTTATCGCTAACTAGCTAATGCCCGCGACTTCGTCCGCGTGGTGCGGTTTTTTAGCTATCCCACGGGAACCCTAATTTTTCGGGATCAAAAATCCTATATGTTGCGCAGTGATATAAGCTACCACCATAAAAAAAATTAAATCGGCCCAGTCATTTCGGAGATTAGCCCGTACAAATGGACACACAAAAATTTTGAAAAAATCTAAATTAGTTCTATTTCACTTCTTATATCCCCGTGACTCGGTTTTCAGCATTTTTTTTATTGTACAGGAATTCGACCTCTACAGTTTTATTATATGTATATATATAGATAAGAGATTTTTTCCAGACAACCCGTACTTACTTACTTACTGTACTTATGAATTCATAAGTAGGTATGCTTGTACAAAATCTACGAGGCTGCGACTTTCTATAAGTTTATAAAAAGTATTTTAGTTGATATGATTGACCCTTATTTGCACGTGACACCACTTCAAAAACACCTAAGCGTATATAGGTGGATTTCTTTTCTCGAAGAATTGTTCGGTTGTTAATAAAGTTAGGTTCTAAATAGCGTTTAAAATTTATTTTGTTGCACATGGTGTTCTTATACACGGTTTTCTTGAACTGTTTGTTTATGATTTTAAAATAAATGTCGAAACTTAAATGAAAATTGCTATTCGTATGATGCTGAAATTATAAACGTATTTACAATTTTGTGTGTCTGTCGGTCTGAAAATTTGTTTTGAATTAGTCCCGATATGGCTCGGATTTGACGGAAGTTAATCATGAGAGAGTTACTTAGTAAACAGTTTAAAAATAAATTACATATGTAATTTGTTACTCAGTGCTTAAGTAGAAACTAAGTAGAAACTTACTTTCTCAGTTTCTTGCATGAAAATATTAAAAAAAACATATTTTATTATTATTATAAAATCAATAATGACATTTTATATAACGTATTTATTTTGATTATGGCACAATTCTATTTTTTTAGTAATTAATGAATTTATTGAAATCAGAAATTAATTATAAAATGGTAATTTTGGAATTAAAAGAGCTATTTTATTGTATATATAGATTCTTATATGTTTCATTTAGGTATTTTGTAGCGTTCCGAAGTTAAGAATTTAAATTCTAAGTCCTACATGAGATAACGTCACACTAATTTAGATAATATATCACAGCTATTTATTTATACCAAGTATTGCAAGAAAAGCTATAATGAACAATATATAAAAAATCAAAATAATATGAATCATCGTTTTAATGATTAACTTCTAACAACTCTTTTAAAAATTAGAAAATAACAATGTTTTACAATATATTAAATGGCTTAAAATTTTAATCGCAATGCGTTATTTATTTCTAATAAAAGCCTATAATCATCTCTTACTGCTAAGTACTGAAATAAAGCCAACAAGAAGACATTAATGTAAACTTCGGTTTACATTAATAACATTACCAGAATGAAATTAATCAGATAGCATTTCATATACCTATATATGTACATTATTATCTAAAATTGCATATTCTCCTATCAAATAAATGTATCTTTATGACAACTTTATGTGTAATAAAGGTGACTTTCTTTTGCCATAAAATATAAGTTAAAAAAGGCATTGTTCGTCAAGAAAAGCCCACATTTCGGCTAATATTTTCGAAAGCACAGCGAGTCCTTATGTAAGAGTTCAACGTGACACTTCTTGTTGAGGCGGTGTGCGGTCGTTCAACGTGCCACTTGTCTTGCGGTACATTATTTGGATAACTAGATATGTACCCCATACTTCAGGATACTTATTATTTATTCCAAATACCTATTACCATTTAGTGGTTGTTGAAGTGTTAACTGAAAGGTTTTGACTCTATAAATTAATCCATATTTATATTTTAATCTTAAAAATTTAAAAATTAAAAGTACGATTTACAGAAATACTGAAATTAACGTAGGTATAAAAATTAATCACAGGTCAAGTTAATGGCGTTTTCATAAAACATTTAATAGATGTGATTATTATTAAAGCAGGTAAATAGAGGATGTTCGTGATTACAAGATTGCTGATGACGGCGTGTCGAATGTCGTTTGAAGAAGAGTCGCAATAAAGAGTGTTGACAGCAGCCGCACCAATCGCGGGGTCAACGACCTCTGCCAGCACTATACATTTGACGAACAATGATTTGGAGTGGCGAGGTGAATGGCCGTGCTCGGAGGGGCTGAGCGTGGGCAGTTATTGACCCATATTGAAGGTAAAATGTAGATCAGTGGGCGAGAGCGGCGAAATTCGCCGCGGAGTCTGCGCTGTTGCGCTCACGGCCCCGCCTCACCCGCGCCGCACCGCGCCGTATCGTATTCGCAGCTGCGCCCGCGTCGAAATACAGCTTATAAATGATTTATACTACTCCGTCGCGGGCGCGGACCGTGCGATCGTGTATAACACGTGCGCAGAAAGTTTGCCGATGGTCGCCCCTCCAACTTCCTACAACTTGGACCAGGGCTTGTCTAAGTAGTACTAACTAGGCGGGTTGCGGTTGTGGGAGGCGGGAGGTCGATGTCAACCATCGGCAAATATGCGCCCGACTTACAAATCGTTCGGTAGACGCACGGGCACGATCGATCTCGCGCGCCATAATGAGATTATTTTATTGCAAAGCTGGCAAAGAGGCAGACAGCGTAGCAATTCAAAAGTGTTTACTGTCGCCTATAGAAGTTTACAACACCACGGGCGAAGTCAACGCGTTGCTATCCGTATAGGATATAGACGAGGGGATAAAGGGATGAGAAAGAAGGATCAGGCAAAAGGGACATGGGATGGGAATAGCTAAAATTTGGAAAAAATAGGATAGGGTAGAGGAAAGTGGGCCGGAACTCTCACTCATTGCATGAACCATGATTAGCACAAGGCTAACCGTTGCACGCCGTTATTCTGTAAAAGCATGGAATCACACGGAACGAGCCGACCTTAAGAGCTATTTTCAAGATCCCATCACGGCACTACCATGTTGTACGAATTTCTTTATGTAATGTTCTTAAGTTTTAAATCCATATGCCTCAGCCGAGCCTCGTACGGGCTATGGCTCGCGTCCGAACGGAGTGACATAAATCCTTTACTCTGTGCGGAATTCGCATACGCATCGAAACCACCGCAATATTATCACTAAACATTGCCAGTTTTGGCATGCCAAATAAGTTACGGTCCATCAAAAACTTTTTAATCAAATGAAAATTGACAAGGCCTACTTTTGCCAAATTCATCGGCAGAATTGAAAGCGTTTTCTGTGTCATCCGTAGATTATCGAGGGTTCAAATCATAATAGCAACAAACCGTTGGAGTTGTAAAGACCGTAAGAATCAGCACCTGGCAATTATGCTATAAACAATTTTGTTTCAATTTGTTTGCATTAATATTCATGGACTAAAGAACTGATTTTATAGACAATGAAAAAATATTCAACGTTTAATGTATTATATCTTGTATGTAGATTGTAGATCCTTTATCACTACAATAATCCATTTTCTTTTTTAAATCTATACTAATATTGTAAAGAGGAAAGATTTATATTTTTGTATGTTTGTTACGGATAAACTCACTAACTATGCGAACGATTTCAAAAATTATTTCACCAATGCTTCATTATCCCAGATTAATATAGGCTATATTCATTCCTAGAACAAAATTGGGATCTCTGCTCAAACTTCAATAATTTACCCAAGCTGTAAAAAAATGTGTTTGAGTGGGTCCAGGGATGGTTTAGATTCATAATTAGACCCGGTAGGTGACGTTGGAAACGGTTTCATCTTGAAATTGCTATAGCAATAATGGTCAAATAATTATATATTTAGCCGTCATCGCTCATTCAATCTGAATTTCTGAATGCTTACTTACATACTATAAAAAAAAAAAGTGGGTAGGTGTTGAAAAAGTCAGACGTTTTTGAAAGAGCTCTTCAAAATTAAATTAAATTATATTGTTTTATTATCATATTAGTTATTTAAAGTATATGCATAAACTCAGTGTATAGTGAACCCACCTATCCCAGTTTTTCCTAACAACAACACAAGCATTTGTTGAGACTTATCACTGTTGGATCATAATGGATTCTTTGCAAGATACCATGTCACAACTTGTTACTTCTTTCAAGCAACGCATGGACAACTTTGAAGGTGAGCTACAGAAAGGGCACTCTTCAACAACTTTATCCTCCCTAGCAGCAGAATTTGCCACATTCAAAGTGTTTACTTTAAATACTTTAAAGGTACTGCAATCTCAAATTGAACTTCTCCAAAAATCCACTGATAACATGGAGATGTATAGCAGGAGGAAGATATTACTGATTCATGGAGTAAACGAAGACAAACAAGAAGATCTTGTTGACATAATTTCAAAGTTAGTCACCAAGTTAAAGGTGGATAATTTTAGTCAGGACCATATCCGTCGTTGTCACAGGATGGGAAAGCCCCCAACTTCATCGAAGAGACCCAGACCTATTCTACTTAAGTTAAGTGATATTTCTATTCGCAATGCAGTCTGGTCAGCTAAGTCTAAACCCAAAGGCTCTGGTGTGACAGTTTCTGAATTCCTTACAAAGATGAGACATAATACTTTCATGGAGGCCAGAAAACGCTTTGGTATATCCAAGTGTTGGACACAAAACGGTACAATCTTTGTAACGGCTGCTGATGATAGTCGATATCGTATTAAACAGCTATCTGACTTGGATAATATTGTTCTGCCAAGGGAAGAGCCGCAGTCATATAAGGATGCTCCTGCTGCTACTAAAACGCGAAGGGCTGCGACGACATCCAAAAAGTGATCTTAATTGGTTTCTATGGCTCATTAGAAGATATTTTATTTTATTTTCTTCACTTATTCTTTTCTTATATACGTTTTATAACAATCTGTGACACTTAAATTAGTTTATGATTCCAACTTTTCGGCACAATCTTTATGGCTTACATTAGTAATATTAAAGAAACTACTATTATATTTCAAAGACGTGTTTAGTTTAGGTAAATTTATTTAATGTTTCTGTGTCGTATTTTATTTTATAATTCATAGGTTATATTTACGGTATCATTGTTTACTTTTTTTTTTTTTTTTTTTCCTTTTTCTTTTTCTGTACCGATAATTGATGGTGCGTTCAGAAACCTACAAAATAAGTTAGTAGTTAATACGTTTGAAAGTGTCACATTAAAATTATTTTTACGGTTTTGTTTTTCTTGTTTGTGTTGTTATAATATTATCTTACTTTATTTTTTTGATTTTTTTTGTAACTGGTAGGTGAAATGTGAGCAATTTGTTTAAATTTTTATTTATAATTTTCTAACATTTATATCATATAATTTATTTAATACAGTTAATAACTTTTGCAATTTATATATAGCATTATTATAATAATTTGATGAATATCTCAAGCGATACTGAAAGTGAGGCCGAATATGTGTCTTGCTCCTCTGACAGTTCTTATAGTGACAGTAACCCGTCGTTAAACGATCTCCTTGAGGCGCGCTTTTCAAATGTTACACCTAACTTCAATATAGTTCACATAAATGCGCAGAGTATTCCAGCTCACTTTATAGATATGTTGGCGTCGTTTAGTCAAAAAAGTATACATGCTATACTAGTATCAGAGTCCTGGTTGAAACCCTGTCTACCCTCAAGTACCTATACCATACCTGGTTACCAGCTTATAAGGAATGACCGTACCGGCAGTGGTGGTGGAGGTATCGCTATCTATCTTCAATCACATATTCCTTACTCAATCGTTAGCATGTCTCCACAGCCTCCTCCGCCTGATGCTGGTGAACATCTGTTTATTGAGGTAGAACTATGCTCAACAAAGGTACTGGTTGGTGTGTTTTATAGCCCTTCTCTTAGAATCAATTACTTCACATCGTTCGAAAATCTTCTAGAAAATTTAGTTCCTATTTATAATCACACTATTATTATGGGTGATTTCAACACATGTCTTCTTAAGCGTGATCATCGTAGTACGTCCCTCGAGTCCCTAGTTACAGCTTCAGGCCTGACCATCCTTCCGCTAAAAGCGACTCATTGTTTTCCTAATTCTATTCCTTCTCTCTTAGATTTGATTCTTGTATCTTCACTCCCACACGTCGTCACACATGGTCAGTGCCCGGCGGACGCTTTCTCATATCATGACCTGATTTTTCTTTCGTATAATATTCGTCCGCCAAAAGCTAAGCCTAAAATTATCCTGCAACGTAATTTTGGTGGTATTAATTCGGATAATCTACTTAAGGACTGTCGTGAGTCTGATTGGTCGGGGGTCTACAATGCAGTTTCTATTGATGAAAAGGTGCATGTATTTAATGAAATTGTATTAAAACTGTATGACTCACATGCACCCATGCGAAAAGTTAAAATTAAGCACCTTCCTGCACCGTGGCTTACCGATGACATCAAGAAACTTATTCGCAAAAAATCTCTGGCCAAAACCAAATATAAAGTCAATCCATCCACTGACAACAAATTGGCTTTTATAACTATTCGTAATCGCTGTAATAGAGTGTGTAGGGACGCACAACGCCGGTATATTCATGAATCAGTTGATAATGGTAATCCGTCTAAGATATGGAAATTTCTAAAATCGTTGGGAGTTGGTAAGTCAGTGCAAAATTCTGTCCCAAAAAACTTCAACATTGATAACCTTAATCAACATTTCTCATCCGTTTCAAACTTTGACAATACCATAAAGTCGAATACATTGAAAAATCTTTCTTCTATTCCAACTCCTTCACATTCTTCTTTTTTTCTTAGCCCATTATCTGATTGTGATGTTAAGATCGCTATAAAGTCTATTTCTTCAAATGCAGTCGGCAGCGATGGTATCAGTCGTAATATGATTATCCCCATCCTAGATGTCATCAGTCCCATCATCACCCATATATTCAATTCCTCATTAACCAGTGGCATCTTTCCAGTAGCATGGAAAGAGGCGCAGGTCATTCCTCTCCCTAAAAAACTTAACCCTACATCCTTCTCAGAGTTCCGTCCAATTTCCATTCTTCCATTTCTGTCTAAAGCTTTAGAGCGCGTAGTCCATAAACAATTAAGTACCTTCCTCAGTCAAAATTTACTTTTAAATCCCTATCAATCCGGGTTCCGTGCAGGTCACAGCACAGTAACAGCTTTATTAAAAATAACTGATGACATCCGTTATGGTATGGAGAACGGTAAGTTGACTATACTATCGCTGCTTGACTTTAGTAGTGCCTTTAATAATGTTGACTATGATATCTTGCTCGGAATTTTTCGCAGTCTTAACATATCTCCAACAGTAATGGACTGGTTTCACAGTTACCTGCATGGACGCCGGCAGCGAGTTCGTGTTGATGACGATTTTTCGTCATGGTGCAATTTAGCTGCCGGAGTTCCGCAGGGCGGCGTTTTATCTCCACTTTTGTTCGCTGTGTTCATTAACTCCATTTCCAATAATTTGACTTCATCCTATCACCTCTATGCAGACGACTTACAAATCTACACCCAAGCTGCTCCAGATGACTTACCTAATGCTGTTGGCCGAATTAATTTCGATCTGAATTACATTCATCATTGGAGTACAATGTTTGGTCTCGCAGTAAACCCTCAAAAGTCTCAAGTGATAGTCATCGGTAGCCCAAAAATGAGAGCCAAAGTAAACTGGCCAGCTTTACCAAAGGTTGTTTTTGACGGTACTACTATCCCTCTGAGTGAAACAGTTAAAAACTTGGGAATAGTAATCGATAGTGAACTGTCTTGGAGGCCCCACATGTCCGAATTGAGTCGCAGAGTTTTTCTATCGTCTAGGTCTCTTAGAAGGCTGAGAAACTTCTTGCCCACTACCACCAAAATTATGCTTGCAGAGTCCCTCCTACTTCCCATATTTGATTATGCTGACGCCTGCTATCTAAACATAACCTTAGAACAGCTAAATAAACTTGAACGACTTCAGAATTTCTGTATCAGGTTCATATTTGGTTTGCGAAAATATGACCATGTTTCTGAATTTCGTATGAAGCTCAAGTGGCTTCCTATTCGTTTTCGCCGGAATACTCACATTCTAACTCTCCTTTATAATATACTATTTAATCCTAATAGTCCTCCATACCTTAAGGAACGTTTTGATTTCCTTCGCCTCTCCACTTCTCACAATTTGCGCTCCGACACATATCGTAGACTCCTGACACCTGCACACACTTCATCCTTTTACGGTAACTCTTTTACAGTGCAGGCTGTCAAACTATGGAATGCGTTGCCTCTTACTGTCAGAGAGGCCAAAACATTATCTACTTTTCGGAACTCCCTTCGAAAGCACTATCTATCTTTAAATAAATATGTCTAATATATAGGTAATACATTTACTTATTTATCTATTGTAATATTCTTAATTAATATAAAGTGCTTGTCACATATAATGTTAACAAATATATTTATCTAGATTGTTTTGTATATACGTATATATATTACTATTTTATTTATATATGTATTAAATTTATAAAATATTGTAAGTATGTATATTTAAATTGTAGAGTCCTATATTTTTCTGCTCCACCTACATCGCCAGATTAGTTAAGAATTTCTTTTAAGCTAGGTTGCCTGGAAGAGATCGCTTTTAGCGATAAGGCCGCCTGTTGTTTTGCCAAGTAGTATTGTAATTATGCATTTTGTTGTTGTACTTGTTTTTTTTTGGTGAGCAATAAAGTGTTATCTATCTATCTATCTATACTATACATGTGAAAGTATGCTATCACGGCCAACCAATAGACTTTCTTTATGGCGGAAAAAAGAACAAAAAAAATAATCAAATCGCACAGATATGTAATTGTAAATTAGCAATAGTACCTAAATAATTACATGTGTGTTGATACCTACACACCTATATGTATAATAACACCCATAATTATATAGATACATTGCCTATTAATATTATTAATGTTACGAGTTGCGAGACTCGAATTACCGTTGGAATTATTATAGAGTTTATTAGAACTATACAAACACGTATAACACAGGTACAAATATAACCGAACACAACAAATCCGAACGTAATGCAAAAGGTCATAATTCAATAAAACACGCAAAGACCGTCACTAAGAGATTCCGGATTGCACACACGTCACGCCTTGATCGTAGTTATCGCTGAACTACCTCCTCTCTCCACTAAGCCATCGTTTTATATCTTACAAATACAAGTGTGCCCATATCGTAATCGACGTAATCCGCAACACCATGCTTATGATTCAGCCGCAAGCGGCCGTAATGATTGCAATAGAACAATAGGCTGTCCTGTAGAAACGTATGCCAATAAATAAGTAAACAAAAGAAGATGATCATAAAAGAATTACAATTAGTTCAAATGCCGAAAGGTAATAAAATGTGTTTTTACATATATGCAGGTGGAATTTGTTTTTGACGGAACCTAAGTTGTAACATTATGAACACAACTAAGATTAAAAATGCCCTTCTATTTGAAGGAACGCTTTGAGTTATTTCAAGTAAGTAGTACAAGGCTCTTAAGATCATCAGCAAATCTGCGACTAATGATGCCGATACATTCAACGCACTTTTGTCAGAAATCTTTCACTATGCAGGCTGTAAGGTTGTGGAATGCATTACCACCAATGAGCATCAGAAGTCCAAAGTCACTTACATCTTTTAATAAACTCCTCAAAGATCACTATCCAAATTTTTAAATTGTAATTTATGTATGTGTATATTTTGTTTGTTTTTAAAATTTATATATCTGTTTGTATATATTTTAAACTATGCACACTGAATACCGACCCACTAGTACAAATGTAAAATTATCTCCAGAAATCGCTGTTAGCGATAAGACCGCCGATTGAACTAGTTAAATTATTGTTAACTTATGCGTATTGTTTTCTTATGTGCAATAAAGAATATTCTATTCTATTTTACTCTAATTTTCCGCAATTTCTCTTATTCCAATTAATATTGTTTGCGAATGTCATATATAATCTCTTTAAAAAGTGTATGTATGGCGGTACTATATTCACAAGAATCGCACATCACATCACTAAAAACGAGGAAGAATAATGCTGTCAGATTTTAACCTTTCAAGGGAGTTCGTTTGTCATCCCGCCAAAAAGATTGTAAATAGTTATTACTGTGTAATAGATAGGCATTACTTATTCACGTGTTTTGGATTTTAATTGTCTCCGACTGACGACCCAGAGGTGCCTGCAACCTTCACACATGTAGTGAGATCAACTTGGTTCAAAAACTACAACTTGTAACGTTTTTGTTTACCCGTCTGTCTGTTAATCTATTTGCCCAGGTCAGGGCAAGTATTGTTGTAAATAATTGTCCAATGTCATTGTTTGATAGTTGTTATGGCGAATTTTTACAGAAGGTTTAGTGGTCCTCACAATGAAGTCGTATTGCGGACAGCATTCTGTTGGGGACCCACACATGACCAGTAAGGGCCATCCAAAAATTATTTCTCCACCTCTCTCCCGTCCTTGTCACAGCTAATCACATTCGTGAGACTCTTACGTCCCTAGTGTGACATCACATATTTAGCAAAAAATTTGTTAATCATATTAAACTGCCTCAAAACGTTTTACACAAAACGTATTGACAGTTCTATAAACATCTTTAGCGGCAAATTTTGCGTTGTGCAAGATTGTATTTAAGGGTGTTAAATATTTTTTGTGTTTCTTAAATAAATGTAAGCAACCTTATGCAAGCGGCCCTAAATATATTAGATTTTGATATGTGACGTCACTAAATTAAGGACTCCTCCCACCTCTTGTAACACTTAGTCGACTAGTCGTCGTCGTCACTAGTGAGTGAATTGCAGGGAAATTTTGTCCAACCTTGACGAGCCTCTCCGCCGAAGAATGAGATAGCAAAGCTTGTTTACGCGTGCTAGTAGTACCTACAATTTCTACAGGCGCTTAATATATTATTTCTAAAGCAATTTAAGTACTTGCGCAACTAAAAAGTAAAAATATTTTTTTTATAATATTTTTTACAAATTACTATATTTTGCACATTTACTGTTGCTTTTTATGTTTTGCTTGGCACCAACTTCAAGATGTTGAAGAAAAAGGTTGGTAAAATATTTATTTCTTGCTTTTTACTATGAAATCGTGTCTTTTTTTTAAGTAAGTAAAACGGCATCAGTAGATTTTTAAAACATTCCTCATTTGGTAACTGAACCGATCACAGGTCGAAAAAGCTAAGTTTTTTAATCCCAGACAAGTCTATTTTTGCAATAAAATACACTTGTGTTGCATGCATTCAAATGTATAAAATTTACGTTCATAATAAGGTAGGAAAACAATACAGGTACAATTTGACGGTTTACTTTAATTTAAGATACCACATTACATGAAAATAATGAATCCTTATTACTGACCATTCGGACCGTCATCACAAAAACAGACAGTTTTTTTTGTAACATTTGGTCGGTTCGATGCCCAGATAGGACAAGCTAACTTTAAAAAAATCACTGGATACAGTTTCATTTTGTTTTCAATATTGTTACGACCGACAAAGACCAATTCACACATGCAGTTTATTACCTTCCAGCTTTTGTTTACGATGTGTTAAAATTTGTAATTAGAAAAACAGCCAATTGTGTATTGTTATCTTTATGACAGTCATTAGCCAGGTGTGATTCTTGGAAATTCAGTCCACGCGGTCTAGTATGTGTCGAGACATATTGTATTTGTACAGTATAAAGCAATGCCCGAACGGAGGGGTGAGGCAGTCAAGCGACAACCACCATCGTGGAAAGACGTGTGTACATTCGATACTCTATATAGTGACGGACTTTGCGTGTGTTATTGAATCGTGCATTACGTTTGTACTGGTTGTGTTAAGTAATATTTGTACCTATGTTATACGTGTTTGTATAGTTCTAATAAATTCCATAGTAATTCCAACGGCATTTTAATTCAAGTCTTGCACTTCGTGACAATATAAAAGAATATTTTCATTGAACGATATTTCCTATCTGTACGTATCCGTCATGTGCCATAGTTTTGAAGTACCCCTATACGAAGTTTCCCTAAGATGCTTCTGGGAAAACGGGAGCAGTCACATGTTACAATACATACATACATACATAACTTCACGCCTGGTCCCTTGCGGAGTAGGCACGAACAACAGAGCGCCATTTAGGCTTATTCTTACACACCTCACTTGCTTCTTTGATATTCATAGCTCTTGTCACGCTCGTCTGTTCTTAAGGCTCCTGACATCACCTTCTGCTAGTACACGATCAATTTGATCATGGAAGGTGTGTCACGGTCTTCCGCGACTTCTGCATCCATCCACTTTTGCATTGTATATCTGTTTAGTCATTCTTTCATCATACATTCTTTCCACATGCCCGAACCACCGGAGCATTCCTTTCCTTACCTTCACCCCGACACTCTATTTCAGACCAACTCTCTCTACAATAAATTTTAATATTTTAATATTTAAAATACAGGCGTTAAAATCTACAATGTTATAACATTCTAGACATGCTGTGTCTGTATATCGAAGCTATTTAGAAATACCAACTGGAATAGACTAATTAAACGATGGAGAACACGATGCATTTTTTAGATTACTTGTCTGTTTGTGCGAGATTCGTGTAAAAACTACTGACCCGATTTCGATAAGGTTTTCGCTGATCGACAGCAAATTTGTAGACTTAAAATCTGTGTTAATTCTTATCTTGGGAATCCCGTGTTAATTCTTATCTTGGGAATCCCGTGATAATTTGTCTAGGAATGATTTGAAATATTCAAATTAAAAATCGAATTTTAATGTGATTTATCACTGATTGATAGCAAAAATGTAATAAAACGCGATATTTTTTATCCTGGGAATCCTGCGAGAATTTTCCTGGGAACGGTTTGAAGTTGTTCGGATGCACAAAAATTAGCTAATCCGACATTTTCCAAAACGATAAATTAAATGCTGTGATACTTTGTGTCCCGGGAGTCCCGCGGGAATTTCAAGTCAAACGTATTTTTCAAATTATAATTAATGCGCTATTTCACTACTTTTACCTGTACCTATTTAAGATTTTTACGATTTAAAGACAAGGGTATCATTTTACTAGATTTTATTTTTGAATGAATGCAAAAACAGGTTTATAATAACAAGAAAAATGCTTGAGTGCTTGCCGTACAGAACAAAAGAAAACCCTCTTTTTTTTGCCACGGAGACATAAAAAAGGACTCAATCACAGATATATACATCATAAAAACAATATTGATTAAAACAACTTTAATTTAAAAGTATTTTTTAATCTATTTTACAGCATATACACACGTCTTTATGGGTAATGATAATGTATCCACAGAAAACCATTCCACCTCCACATTATCGGTACTATTATCCCCGCAAATTGCTAATGCACTGGAACCTTGTCAAATTAACATTCCCGTGACGTCATCCGCAACTCGATATGTACGCGTATTCGCCGGCCAGTGATGTTAACGGTACTGAGTGTTCGACTACGGTTAAGTCACCAAAATGGCGGCCAGGCGCAATAGCAATTTCCGGGGATAATAATTAGATTATTTATTATTCAGTTCTCATAACACACTGCGGCGCGATCGGCTTCGTATGTCAAAAATCGGCTTCTTTCAATCGGCTCCACTCTGAGAGCTAGCGGGTCTGTCTACTTTTTTTGCTTGTCTGAGGATTGTACAGTCGTTGTATGAAAATATTTGCCACTTTTTAAATTGATTCCTTTAACGTTCCTCGAGCACACGTTACCTTTTCAAAGTAAGTCACAGAACAGAGTGTTCCACAGAATATTATGTGAATACACATTTGACAATAAAAATAAAAACTATGTAGAACAAGGTTCTTTAATTTTCTAACTTTTCCAAAAGATTGTTTAGTCGTGTAAAACTTTTTTAATTGGTTTTAATATGTTAAGCGTAGTTATTATATCCTCTTTGTTTCTCACTGTTAATTTCAGCGTCTGTCATTGTCAACATTGCAATTTTCTTTTTCACGTTTGTTTATTTTATACATATAACGTTTATTACTATGTTGGCAGTATTATTTCTTGTACTCGTCCAAGCAAAAGTCGAGTTAAAGGTGATAATTTTCATTCCGCGACTGTACCTACAACATTTCAAATTGTATACAACAAATTTTAAAGAGTATCCAGTTAAAAGTAATACGACATACATAGAGGGACAGATAGATATATAAAGAAATTATAGTATATGATATAGTCTGCTTATACCATTTGGCTACGAGACTTTCAAGTTGTAACAGATAAAATATACCTATTACGAAAAATCTCGAATGACCCATTTTTACACGTGCGTGCCGAAACATTTGTTCGGAAATAAAGGAAAGTCCTTTATTGCCTTGCGAAACAGTTAAACGGTTCTTTGTCTTGGGTCCAGACACATAAAAATGCCAAATCTCCGGGGGTACCTTTTATAGCATTCCATTTAGCGGTGCTTTTATTGTACCTCTGTGAAGAAGCATTTAAGTCTAAACGTCACAGTTGGTTTTCATACAATAATATGACGTTAACCTTATCTTAAAAAAGTTTATAATGCGTTTGCTCATTTTTGCTCATCAAAAAACTTATTAAGCATATTATATTCTGCCTATAAACCCTCAAGAATACTGAGCCTAGGTGGTGACCAACCCGTCTCCTATGGGTAAGATGCCTAGATGGCTGGGTACGTTTTCTCGCTCCGTAAAGTCTTATAACGCTGGTATTTGCAAAAAATGTTGTGTTTGTGATAGTTTTACAACAATTTGTATAAATAAAAATTATTCGTAGATATGTATGTACGCGCATAAATTGAGGAAGACTTTACCGATTTGATGTTTATTTGTGTGTTTGAGTGGGATGCTTTAGATCCATAATTGGAACTCATAGGTTGGGGCTGAGATCGGGTCCTAGATTTTTATTTATTCAGGTTAGGACAACGCCTGCCGTTACCTCTAGTATTATAAATTACTAGCTGACACTCGCCCACTTCGCTGAGCAGCAGGACAAATCAAAAAATGTTATCAGAACTTTTTTGTAGAGCGTTAAATTCTCTATAAACACTGGAACAGCGATTTATCATTCAACCAGTCGTTTGAACGGTACAAAAATCAGAAGAAGCAAAAAAAAATTTCCTGTGTTATTCTTATGGGAATTAAATGCGATGAGGACTATCTTAATACTAATATTAAGGGCTCATCTTTTCATAGAAATTTTTTTACACCCAAAAGAAACTTTTGAGCCTGTATGGATCACCCTAATATATATATATATATATATATCTATATATATATGTGTATGTATAGAACATTTATGTTCATACATATGTATGAACGTCTAATTTTAAGTTTATATTTGACAATAAATTTTTATAAGTATCGATTTATCAATCACTAGATATAACTTATTCAAAGAATAAAGTATAACATAGAAAGAATAAAAATGTCAGTCGCATAAATGAAAAGGATATTTCCCTTTTTGATTTACTCGAGTTATAATTTATTCGACTGATAACTTTTATCTGATGCTTCAAGAATCGGCTCTTAGTTAAACAAATCTATTCGAAATCATGTTGAGTAATTAATTAGTTGGCAAATGGAAGTTCGTTTTCGAGTAAAAACTTTAAACATTAAATTTTGTAGTAAACACTGTTTTTCGATGCACTCTGTTGGTTGCATTAATTAATTAACATTTGTTGATGATTATACAAATAACTGATTCTGTTTGGGTTTGTAATGGGCATTTATTTATTTTGAAGTCTCGGCCAGATCCTTTAATTTTATTTATCTGTCTTATAGATTGTTTAAATGATAAGAAATTAAGATTATTATAATAATGATAAGAGCCCCGAGATCTTTATTCATTTAATTAGTTTTTAAGAACGTAAAAACTAAAACAAAAATATCCCGTTAGTTTTTATTTTGTAGCTAAATGGCAAGAGCAAAAGTAATTAACGTTTGTTACCTCCATAAAACCATTGATTATTTGTGACCTGACATGTATGTCTTACATCTACAAAATTAAACTTTAAAATTGTGTATCTATGTATATTTGAGTAGAGAGCTATATGTTGAGAAACTGGATATATTTATACCTAATGACAAACCTGATACTGCTTAAATAGTCGCTCATCGTATATCTTGGAGCTTTTAGTACATATTGTCCAATATTAGAAACGACCGAAAATTCTAGTGCGGGCGTACAAAGAACAACTTATGTCACCTAGTACAAGGTTACTTACTATAGCGAGGAAAATTGTTGTTGACAAGTTTCCGAAAGCGGCTGGAAGAAAGTACTTTTACTGAGAGAAGGCGCTACGTGGCACAGTTTCCACGCTAAACGTGACTGCGGGTACATACCATACTTGTACTCGTCACTCGGTGGCGCCTGAGCATGCTTTTTAACCACACTACGAAGTTAATGAGCTTGTGGGAAAATATACAGGGTTAACGCCATCTTATTGTTGTTATCTAGATGAAATGACAATGTCAGTCAGAATAGGTTTTTAGAATTATACTCTGTTTTTGATTTTTTTATTATACGACTATCGCCAGCGCCATCAACCGGAACCAATTGGTAATCTAAACCATTTTCGAATCTAGTTGAAAGCCGCAAAAAATTTCATCCAAATCGGTCCCACCATTAAAGAGATCCAATCGCGAATCTAAATTATCCCAGGATTCACTTGAACATACACAATAATAATTTCACCTAAATCCTGGAACCCGATTGCAACGCCATCTATCTGGTTAAAATTTGAATCTAAACCATCCCAAGGTCCACATAAACACCCACAAAAATTATACACTTAAATCAGAGAAGTGAAAATGAGTTTGCAGTCACCATTGCCGAAATCGGCCGGGAAAGATCATAACAAATGAATAGCCAGACTGATGTTGTTCTGTATTTTCAATTATAATTTTTTTTATTGATGAATATCATATTTTAATAAATACTTATAACCCTACTCGGATGAAGACTATTCCAAAACAAATTCCGTTTCTGTTTTCCGTTCTTGAGTTATAAATGGTGTAATTAACACGACTTTGTTTTGTATATATAGGTTATATTTTTTTTGTATATGAAAAGCTTTATATTTTTACTTTTATTATTATTGTTATAACAGAATTGAACTTGAGATTACTATCTGACTTCTCGGTGCAGAAGTGAAACGACATCGGCATGCTCGGTATATACAGTTCTGAAAGCTCACTGAGCTTATTTCTAGACGTTGCTTTAGTCGTTGAGTGATAAGGTTGCTGTTTGTTTAAACTAATTTCCGTCTAGGTCTTAAGAACCTAGTTTAAATTTACGGTGAATAATAAATTGTTTTCATTCATTCATTTATTCAAAATTACATTATTTTACACATTTTATATTAAAAGTATAATATATTGAAGCAGAGTATACAAGTCACTAGACCAAATCTCTCTATTAAAGTTACCTACTTTTAATAGCAGCTGTTTATGGAAAAAAAACTATTTTTTTGAATCTTAAACAAAATCAGTACTAATTTAAATATTTTTGCTTATATTTTGCATAATATTTGTATTAACATAGCATAAATTACCGCTAGTTTAATTTGTTTATTATTTTTATTAAACTACTAGCAGCACCTTGAGATGTCCGAGATAATTATAATCAATACATGTGTTACTCATTTCTATTATTGCAGTAGTATATTAACATATCCCAATATAAAGCAATTTTCATATACTTTTGATATGTATCTATTTACGAAAGTTCGAAGATACTCGTAGTGTGAATTATTCAAAATATAACGATTTTCCATAACCACACGTGTGAAACCGCGGAGCGTAGCTAGTATAGTGTAGGTGGACTACAATATAAGTTTTATAAATAAATTCTTATTGCTAATATTCATATCAGTTTTCATTTCAATTTTGGCATCTCGTTTGAAATCGCAAACTGACACTTCCATGTTGTTTTCGTAGGATACATACAGATCACAGAGTACTTTATATATATATATATATATATATATATATATATATATATACAGATTCGAACATTATGCTATTCAAACCACGTATGAGCAAAAAATATATTTAAAACATTTTTAAGCCGTTACTCAATAATTAAAAGTCTTATGGGTCAATTTTCAATTTTATCTGCTACAAATGATACATGCACTCATTAAGGAGCTTTTCAGAATTACATTACTGAACAATTGTATTTGTAACAAAATCCTTCTACGCTATAACTGGCACTGAAAATATTCTAGAAGAATGTAGACAGCTCTATATAAAAGGTACTGTTTGCGGCTCGATACAAAGCGCGGTTAAAAATAGCCCTGACTCATTTCTAGGCGATGACGCAGCTATAAAAGGGGTTGTAATGGGAATGTCCAACTTGTTTAATGCCTAGCCTTCTACATATAGGCAATAACTCGTTGCAGGCTAACAGGAAAAAGCCTCTTGAAATTCCAATCCTGTTTTCGTATTATAAAAATAGACCTTAGTTTATAGCCTGCTAGGACTTTCCTGCAGCGTTGCTTACGTTTATTTTCGGTTTTTAAAGTTTTGTTTTCAAGTCCATAAAGACATAGAGTGTAATTTAGTAATGTATGTAGTACATTTATTTTATGTAAAATAACAATTTGGACGGAACTTTCTGCCAAGGTTTTTTTTTCACCTCTACGATATAGGGTTATTTAAAACGGGCGTCATAGAGCTTTTTCATAGACACCTCTGGAGTCACAAATGTCTACAAGCAACACAATGGTGACGAACTACTTTCTATCAGGTGGTCCGTCTGTTTACTTTAGACAAAATAAACTACGTGTCTCCTTGTGGTTTCGCTCGCGTACATTTTTGCATCTAAATTCCGAGGAATATATATAAATGGACAGAAGGAATACAAATGTCCTATGTCATCTTCCAGTACTGAAGATGTATAAATCAGATTGCATGTTAATTAGTTCATTCTCAAAACTGTAAAATGTTACAACTACAACGATACTACATAATGATAACCAAATATAAAGAATCTTCACTTGCTTCCATGTTGTCATCATACACCCTTTCATTGCATTGCTTGCTCATAAATTTACGTCAAATAGAGGAAGGAGTATGAAAGGCAAAGACATATTGTGATATTCAGAAACTCTTCTGCAGTGGAATTTATTTTGATTAAAAACGTTTGAACTTTTGAAAATGAAATTATTTATTTTTAAGAAACACATTTACAATTCGTCTGTTGATCTTCTTTTAAGCAAATTTAAACTGTATCAGAAAATCCCGCTCGTTCATAAATAAATATTATTTGTATTTTATTTAAAAGTACTTTGTTTCTATGCTATAGTAAATTTAAGAACGATTCTGTATACGTGCATTTTTGTAAATATATTTGGTGAGCAACAAAGTGTTATCTATTCTATTTTATTCTAGATATTAATATATTGTATTATACTTTTGTATTGAAATTAAAATTAATTAAAGTACTTAATTTATCAAAACGACTCATGGCCTCTTTAGGTGATCAGAAGGCTGGTTGGTGCTTATCTCGGGCAACGTATCAGTATAGGGATCCAGCGAGGAAACGTAGCCAGCCTTCGGGCACCTTACCTAGATGACGGTAATCTCAGTATCAGCTCGGCTCAGTTAGAATCTTGAGGGACTATGGGTGGAATACAATACAAATAAGTTAAGTTTTGTTTTATTGTATTCGATTATAAGGTCATGTTATGAAAATAAATTAACTACACTAATAAGAAAAATGAACTTAATATACTTAATATAATATTGTGCCGACCCTACTAAATAATTGGGGAAGGTGAAATAAACAAGAGCAATAAAAGATAATAAATATAAATGTCGTTAGCCAATTGCAGTTTGCGGCTGGATGTCTCATCATTTTCATCATATGGTTTGCTCCTTTCCTATTCATTTGGTAACCCTTTCCCTACCGAATACCTTGCGTAAGTCATTGGTCAACCGTGTCGGAGGATGTCTCACACTCCGATCACTAATAGTCTCCATTCTGCGACTAAACTGCTTTGTCAGTTCTGTGACAGACGTTATATAATATCTATTACAGGGCATAACAATAAAAACATATTCTAATTGTTCTCTAAGGGAATTGTCCGTTAAGCTCTCTGAGTGCAGGAATAAGCTATTGGCTAATTAAGCAGCTCAGCAATATCCTGAATGACATCATTCGACTGTGCGCAAGTTGCACTATTGCAATGTATTCACCCACGCATGTTCTCAGAACGATCTCTTACTTCCAAGAAATGCGTATGCGTGTATCCGCTCTATTAAATCCAGTAATTTCATTGAGCTTAACAAATATTTTTTGTTCAAACGTCATATTATATTTTTACATTTATTTCTTACTACTTGTTTTCGAATAGTTATTTTAAATATTTTTAGGATTTTCTGGTCATTTTGGTAACCGGACCTTTATGAAACAGTCATGTTCGTCCATCATCTGTCAGGCTCTCTGTCTTTATATTCATATTATGTCACAGCATTTTTGCTTAGAAACCAATTGGTCTATGTGGATGAAATTTGACATGATAAAATAATGTTAAATTTTACATGTGAAATATAAGAATAGGGGTAGTATACAGAATACAGTACAGAAATAACGTGTACCGTACCTATTATTTCTCGATATCATTTAAAATTGCACCATATGCACGTGAATTTTGGTTCACTGCTAAAAATATACCTGTAGTTATTCCATTTTGACCGTACGCCTACTAGAGGGCGCCAGGGTATTGATTGTACAGGGGCGCTATATGAGATAAAGCCGCCTCTACGTCATTGTTTCAAAGAGGAAATAGCACCAGTGCGAACGAAATATTTTGCTTCCACGTTCCTTCTGCATATGGCAGAGCTTTGGAATGCACTGCAAGAGTCCGTGTTTCTCAAAAAGTACAATCCGGAAGTCTTCAAGTCTAGTGGGAATATGAATAATAGTAACATTTTCTAGGTAATCTATTTCATATTCGACCGCATCATCGTCTAATATTAGGCCTGATTGTGGTCAAATGCATACTTATACATAGTATAAAAATAAATTATAAATACACCAGACATGTCGTCGCTAAGGAACCATTGATTATGCATTAATACGCACTTGCTTAATTACTTATTGAATACGGCGACAAGAAAGCCGACGAGTCATTTAATGCAAGAAGGATGCAGGTAATCAGCTTCGAATACATTCAATAACTCCCTTCTGAAGTAGCCCCATTTCGTAGGGCGGGGGGGGGGGGAGGTAAAACCACGGCGGGAAGTTCAATTCACATCTATATTGCATATGGAATAAACGTTAAGGAGAATAGATCATAGTAGATAATGAAAACTTTTTATTTTGTTTAAAGTTCTGCTACGTTTAAGTTTAACTACACGTCAGTCTTTCATCATAATAACATATGGAGATACAGTTATTATACATTATTGTTTCAAGAACTTTAATTAAAGAGTAACTTTTATATTTCTGCAAGGTTTCTCGTAAAGAAAACTACGAGTTGATGGTAACAAAAGATTATTCGTGTTTTTACTTCATAACCACAAAAGGAAAGTAGGGCACTGAACATATTTACACACGATTATAGCTTAAAGATCCCTTACAAAATCTCTTTGCACTCGCTTGATATACATAAATGTTTGCCTACCTGACATGTCTGTCTTTGTATGTAGTAGTAATTTTTTTCAGCTTTTACCGCTTCTATATAATGAAATATGTCATGAAAGTGTATCTATAAGCTGCTTCACAATTGTATAGTTTAACGAAAAATACTATACATTAGGTATGAATCGTCATAAGTGTAATTAAAGGATGTAATCATTTTTTTGTATACTTACACAGCACATGTAGGTGGGGTATCTTTAATGAGATTTTAAACAATGATGATATTCCTAAACAGCTTTTTTGTCAATTCCATAGGTGGCCAGAGATAGTCGGTTCTCTAATGTACCTCCCACTATATAATTTTGAATTATGATATTTTGATAAAGTCGTGTTGATAGCACTTAAAAGATTGGTTTCAAAAAATCTATTAAGAAGATGTCCTGTTCGTGAAAAAAACAACAAAAACAACTGTGTACTAATATACAAATACTTGAACACGTGGATTGGATCGTAGATTTATTTATTTGTTCGTTTGTAAAAATAGTTACTTAATGACCAATGTAATCTCAACTCATTCATACAAAGAAATCTCCGTACAAGTACAGTACTATTTTCTCATGAACTCTATCACCTATTTGTTATTTATTACATGTTATTTAGTAAGATATCTCGTTACACATCTATTGTTTGGACATTAAACGTGACTTCGATTAAACGCCTTTAATACATCGATATAAAACCACTACATACAATTTTAATTTTTATATCAAATGTAATAAGCAGTTGATATGAACAACCGATGTATGGAGCTTTGGACACGCGTTTGTGATCAGAAGCGATAATAACTGCAGAGGTCACGCTATCACTCGAAGACTTCGTCCAATGTGACCTTGCTCCAGATCACCCGACCTTGTTCACTGCATCGAGCTAACGAGCAACAAACGCCTATACACTAGTGATGTATAATCATATTTATTCATTAGTCGCATTTGTTGGCCCACTGTGCTTAATTGAGATGAATTCCCATAAGGATCAATGTTAATTGCATTGTTCATCACCCATTCGTTGTGGTCATACTTTTAATTATGCCCGTCATCCTATAGTTCCTCGGGAAAAATCGCTTTGAGCCAGTTTAAGCGATAAGGCCGCCCTTTGTTCAACCTACATATAAGAATAGTATTGATATACGCTATTTGAGAAACTATGTTGTAAAGATCCAATGGTTCAATGTTGGCTTGTTTATACAGTACACCAAAAGTTTTGACCCGACACAATAACAATTATTAGAAAGAAATGAAATCCTTATTTCATTAGAATTTAAAAAGGAAAAAGGAAGAGGTTCCTAATTCGTCTGTATGTTTTTTTTGTACGTTCGTTACTCGATTTCTCCGTCAATTGTGAACCGATTTTCATTTTTTTTTCTTTTCATCTGAAGGGTATATACGATACTGAATTGTTCCCATTGTCATAATATCAGGTTATGATGAGTGGATCCCAGGGAAATCTAGAGCAACTCTTGTTGAAGAGTATATACACGGACGAGTGAGATAGCAAATTTGTATACGTGTTCTAGTTGTATTTTTCTACAGATGCTTAATATATTATTTCTAAAGCTATTCAAGTATTTGCGTAACTAAATAGTAAGGTATGTTTTTTTTAACAAAAACAAAACAGAATTCACACTAAAAACCATAAAATATATAATAAATCGACTTCTTTCTACAACATCTTGAAGTAGGTGCTAAGTAAAACATAGAAATTACTATATTTTTTACATTTTTCATCGTTCTTTTAAATTTTATTTGGCGTAGCACCGACTTCAAAATGTTGCAGAAAAAAGTCGGTTAAATATTTATGTTTTGGTTTTGGTTTTATTAAATCCAAACGTGAATACAAAACCTTCGGTCTTTTAAGTGCATTACTTTCAATTTAATAAAGTTAATACATGGTGAGATATTAGCTCCCAAAACCCTTATTTGATCAGAGGAAATCTGCTCTGCCGCGGGGTAGTGCGGAGGGGTATTGTGGAATTGGTGATAAATGCACCTCCGGAGAAATGCTATGAACACCCGAGTCGGGGAACAAACTGAAACTTCCCGGGGTTCTTTTTTTCTCCTTAAGCCCGTCGTACAGGTAAGTAGCAGCTGATCAAAAAAATGAAAGTGGTAGATTTTAAAAATATTTTAAACACAAATTGTCTGGAACAATATCAGTCAAGTATCTTTTGCTTTTTAGTTACTCTACAAGTCGCTTTCTTTTATGTAAGAATTTCTTTTTCATTCTTCTCTAGAAATTTGTAAATAATTCGCTTATTAGTTACGTATATAGCATCCAATATTAATGAAATTTATATGAACCTATCGTGAAGCTGTACTGAATCTAACGCAAAAACAATTACAAAATAGTTCAAACGTATAAAAGGTACCTAAAAATCGCTGATTTTGACGAATTTTTTGCAATATCTTCGTAGCCCAAAGTCAACGTAAAATTGATATGTAACGATTTAAAACATTTATTGAATTTAATACATAAATAATTAGAACATATATAAAACGCAGTTAAATATTTTGAAAAAAAGAAAAAGAAGTATTTTTTTAAATTTTAGCGACTAATATACAAGTATTATATGAAGCAAAAGTTCTAATATGAAAAGGGACTACGAAGTACGTTGATTGTAAGACCTGAGAAAACTAAAAAGTTATACCGAAAAACACGAAAAACATATTTACACGATGAAAAAAGGAGGAGGTTGCCACTCCTCCTTTTTTCGATTATAAATAGCCATCATGTTAAGTCTGTCACAAAATGTATTTTGAAAAATTTCACTTTCATCCCTCGATATGTTTGTTTTCCCTGGTTGTTCCTCATCTTGAACTTACTGCCTCGAACTCAGACGCATGCATGAGTAACGTTCTAGAATACCTAATGACATTCATCTTGACATAGCTAGACATGGCAATTGACAAGATAGTAATATTTCTGCATTGGAGATAATAGTAACATTGACAACAATGTTTTCAGATTATCATTCACTGGGCGAGTGGAGATTAGAGGAAAGTACAGCTGAGCACTGCTTTTGTTTTTCTAAACGTTTTTCCTCTAAGTTTGATATATTTATTACATGTGGATATTCTTATTTCTTTCACCTTCTCCCAATTATTTGGGGTCGGCACAAGATGTCTTTCCTTCCATATTCCTCTATTCTGATATACGCCACACCACAAATCAACATGTCATCCTTCACAGAATCCATCCATCCATCTCTTTTTGCTTTTCTTCTCAATACCAAAACATATTCATCGTCATATTAAAATAAACATTATCCTATTATTCTCGTTGTTATGTTATGTACTATGTAATAAATATAATAATAATTTATGTGATGTAAATTTATGATTCTATGTTTTCCTCGGACTTACAGATAACATTGAAACGATTCTTCGATTGATCGATTCTTGTAGTAATTACCAAGAAATTTTAGACCAGTAGATTGCACATATGCTCATCTGTCGTGGGACCGATGGCAGATGGACGTTGTTGGCGATAGATTTGGTCTCGACCAAATCTTGGCAGAGGCAAGACTTCTTCCAGAAGACGATGAACAGCGTCTATTCGCCTATAGGACTGGATTATAAAAGCAGAACATCGGGGTATATGGTGCAAACTTGAACTAGCATGTTTGTCTCGTTCTGTTCGTTTTCATTATTTTCCTTAAACAAGAACAGAATAGAAAACTTATTTCAAATAAATTAATCTATCTACTCGTATGCTTACTATTATTATTATAAAGAGGAAAGTTTTGTTTGTTTGTTTACGAATAAAGTCAAAAATTACTGAACTGTTGTCAAATTTTTTTTCATCATTAGAATAGTTCATTATTCCTGAGTAATATATGTTATATTTATTATTAGAAAGAAATATCTCCCTATTAAAATTTCAATAACCTAACCCAAGGTGTAAAAAGAATAGCTATAAAATGTCTTTCATCGCATGCGCTGCGGAAAATATTGATAGAACAAAAAATGTTTTGCAATATTAAAGAACATCAATATCTATCTGTCTAATTTCCCGATACCGTATATCTAACTATTGTAGTTATGTCACCATAACTCCTTTTTAAATTTTAAAAGTTAATAGAAATCCCAACCAAATTTAGACCATGTTATCTTTGTTTTAATCCTTATCCCAATAAATAATTTCAAATTTAAGTCAGTTTCAATACCTGTAGATTTCTTTTTGACTTATTTAAATCGGACATTCTATTTAATAGATATTACGAATTTAAAAATGTCAATCTAAACAAAATACTTGGCGCTGTAATTGGGTTCTAGGATTTGATCAAATTTTATGTGAGTTTGAGTGGGTCCCGGAATGGTTTAGTTTCACAATTAGACCCTGCAGGTAGCGCAGGAATCGGGTTCTAGATTTTTATTTTTTTCAGGGCAGGAAAATGTCTGCCGAGTTCGCTAGTAATATTATAAAATTCTAAACATGCCTTGTATGTACACTGAAGCTATTTAAAAACATAATTTTTAGATTCTTGTCTGTTGTCTGTTTGTTCGGGTATCACGCAAAAACTACAGGGCCGATTTTTGCGATATTCGATAGCTAATTCTTAGACTTAAAATCTGCGCTGCTTTTTTACTCAGAAATCTCGCGGATTTTTTCTGGGAATGATTTAAAATGGCCAATTGTTTTTTTTATTCTAATAATTTAATTTTTCACTGCTCTGTAGCAATTTTTTTGTTAATAATATGAGTGTTACTTTCTATCCCGGGAATCCCACGGGAATTTTGCTTGAAGCGTTTTCTGGTTGTTGGGGTGTATAAAAATTAGCTTATTCCGACACGGTTTTCACTAGATCGATAGCTTGCATTATTTTTTAAATGCTGCGGTACTTTATGCCCGAGAATCCCACGCGAAGTCCAAGTCAAGCGTGGACGAAGTTGGCGTGGCATATCTTGGTAACTCACATAATTTTTATTTATATTTTAAACTAAAGAAAAAATGAAAAGAAAGTAATTTTAATTAATGTTATGTTACGTTTTAATCTCATTACTGTTTTATTACAATACCGTACGTAGTAACGATTACAAATATTTTTTATACCAAATTATTTCTCTCATTATGTTTGTACATGTTACTGTGCTGAAAACATAAACCAATAAATGGAAACGTAGCATTTTATATACCACTTTAAGAAATGATTATAAGGTTGGCAATTTTCGAAGAAAACATTATAAATCTTGTGGTAAAGCAACATGTATTTTTTATATTGCCTGTGGGTCAATTTCATCAGCAATAAATACCCAGAATACAATTTTAAAATTTTCCTATTACCTTACTGCTTCATTTCGGAATATTAAAGTTTCAGGCTGTATCACGCAGATTTAGTGACGTGTTTAAAGTGTTATTTGTGATGAGATATCGTTTTTAGTTGTTAATGACGTTAACTATTCACAGAAAATGTATATACACAAATAATAAAAAAATCATTAACGGTGTTATTTTTAACACTATAAATGAGACGATTTAATGCTCATTCACTAAATATGCAAGCAAGCTATAAGTAATGTTTAAAATCTTAAACGTCATATTCCTTATATCGAGCAGTGTAAGCTTAGTCAGTGTTTAAAACTAGCATTTCATCAGACTGTAACTTGCTTAGATGGTGAATGCGCGTACATATAAAACGAAATCTGCACTTCAATTGGACTATACTTTGTATTAATTAAGTAACATATAATATTTCACATCAACAGTTCAATAGAAACTGACTACATTGTTATAGACATGGTTTTATTATAAAACAATTAGGCTTCCATACAACCAGTGTTTATGCAGGTTTCCTATGTAGGAATATGTATTCCCAGGGAAGAAATAAGACATTAAAAGAAACATAAATAAATAAATTAACATCAATAGGCAGTAAACAAACGTTACTCCAAAGATATAGCTTCGTGTTCAGTGAGGTTCATAGTATACGTGGAATTTGAACCGTCTCCCGCCCAGGTGTGGTGTGTAAGTTTTCTCAGCTTTCCCCCACCCTGTATCGCGGGGCGTGAAAGCACTGCTCTCGTGCGCGGGCGCCACTAAGTGTGCCACTCGGGTCGACGAACGCCGGCCTAGACCCACATTTAACAATTGGGCCACAATCAGCGACAGTACAGCGAGCACGTTGACCCCGCGCGGTGAAATGCCCATCTCTCTCCTTCACACTCTTTCTCTCGAAACCGCATCGGCTTTCCCATCGACAAGCATATAGCCAGACGTTGGTCGCGCCTTATTACCCTTTCACAGATGACGCATTCTATGTTTACTCAACGGAAACTCTCCAAAATGTTTATAATCTATACATTAATACGTGAAGGGAAAAATTCGTACTTCTTTTTAAACGTACGCGTTGAGGGAGGAGTGTGAGATTTGACTACTTAAACTTCATGTGAAGAAGTGTAGAATGCTTTTTTTTTAATGTGTACAAATTACGTTAAATTAAATATTTATTTTATACATTTATATAGACAATTCTAACTACGAGTGATAATAATTTTAAAATATTGTCATGTAATAATTAATTATTACATTAAAGTTATACTCTTTGAAAAAATATTTTTAATTATTTTGAAATTAATTTTATTTATTGTGAATTAAGGTCATATTTTCACTACTGGTTGGCCCTAGTAATTATGAATTCTTGGATCGTGAGATCCTGAGGCTATGAGCCTCTCTCTATAAAGAACTATCAAAACGGCTCATTGACTCTTCGGGTAATTAGACGTCTGGTGCTTATCTCGGTCAACGAGTCAATATAGCAATCCAGGGAGGAGCCGTGGCTTGCCTTTACAGTCTTAAAGGACTTTAGGTAGAATACAATATAACTAAGTTTAGTGGTCATTATTGTATTAGTTTATATGATTTTAATCATTTTTAATAGTTTAATAATAAAAAAAATATTTTAAAGTACAACATATAGCATTTCACTGTTTCATGTATATTTTCTCTAATACATTGTTTGCATTGCAGAGTAAAAAGTAATCACTACGTTATTATACTCGCATGTGACCATCCGAGCTATTCAATGAAAATGATACAAGAAAATGTCGTTTAAATATCAAGTAATAGGTGAATGCTCTCTCTATACTAGTTGCCTTTTAAAAAACAATTTTATTCACAATAGATATATGTGAATAAGACTTCTGTTTTACAGCAAGAGACTGAAAGGTTCTTAATCAAAATCGGCGATACCTTAGTTTGTATCCTTGGGAAGGTCACTTTTTATCACAAAAAACAATCTACAATGGAGCGGAATAGGGTGTAGGAAACCTACATAGACACTGGCTGCATGGAAGCCTAAATATTTTATAATAATAAAACAATGTGTCTAATAATTTTAAGTCAGTTGCTATTGAACTGTTGATGTGAAATATTATCTGGTATTCAATCAATACAAACTATATTCCAACGAAGTGCAGTGTTTAATTTCATACATGTACACCGGCCAAATACAGTCTGCTAAAATATAACTTTTAAACATAGGGGATGATAATTTTTATGAGCAAGCCATAATATCACATGTTATGCATATATATTTTATGAGAATTAATGCATAGATTTTTAATATTGATTAAAATAGTATATAACAAATCAATGCGAAAGAAGTTGCAAATAGTTTTTCATTAAATTGGTATTGTTAGTAGAAAATGATTAATATGAGATAAACATCCATTGAATTGGCATGTGTGTAGTACACAGCTCATGCGTGACAAATGCTTCGTAGTGCTACAAGTGCTCCAGTAGTGTATTCCTTGTATACGCACATTTGATTTTCACTTTCAGACATGCGTATCTTTTATTGATGTAAATACCTGAAATACAGATATTATAGTGTACCGTAGCCAAATGGTTTAAACGATACACTTCTGTATTCGTCTATGGCACAACATTTCACTTACATATAATTTTTAAGTACTACATCGATGACAATGGAAAAGGATTCTATAAAAACAATAGAATAGATATAGTAATAATATAATAGATATAAATAGGTACAATTGCGATAATACTGAAAATTAGAGTTAAGCATTTTGCATGTAACTAAGGTGAAAAAAATTTATTTAAGATAAGAGTTTGTTAAATATTCAAAGTTTATAGATATAGGCTATTTTTGGTTACACGTCACATGGACGCCTGTCGCCATGCTGAACTCTTGAATTTTCTGAGCCAACATGCACTTGTCTTATTGCTAAATACTCCTACTAAACTCTATGTGCCTCCTCATTTAAGTTAGTCGAACATCGTAATATTCCACATATACGGGACATAGAACCGGAAATATCCAATAACACGAGAAAGTTTATAAATGCTATTGAAAGTACGCTGGTTGAACTTATTGTTTTGTAGATCTTCTTTGGGTTTATTGACCTCGAAAGCAATGATGTTTGTGTTCATTTAAAGACTTTGCAGATAATATTTTCTAAGCTTTTCGCGATTAGTGTACATAATAAAAATACGTATTAGAAACGTCGGAATAATAAAAATCAAAAAAATTACATCGACTTAAACTAACTACTAAAACGTCTAGAGAAAGAAAAAGATTTGTTTGTGGACATGACGACCAGGGTTTCTTCCAGATTGAGTTATGAACATTACCCCAATTTGATTTTGATTATGTCAGTAATATAACATCTAGATAGTCGTCATTATTAGATATGTTTTATGCTGAACTCGATTTTTTACAGGGAGATACAAAATTAAAAAAATACTCCAAACAAACGTTTCTGGGGATAAAATAACTAATCCGGAGACTCTGATGGTGAAATATTTACACTGTTAATATATCACCTAAAAATTGCACTTATTTAGCATTTGTACACAGCAGACGAAATTGGCACTTAGCTTATTGTTATGTATTATAGTTAACCTTTCTGCCGTGATGGTAAAACAACCCAAAAAAAATAATTGAAAGGCATATTTAATATTTGTTATCATTTCAAAATAAAAACATGGCCGCTGTCCGCCATTTGTGATAGTATTAATAAGCGTGGTGAAATAAACGAATAAAAGCGAACGGAAAAGAAAGTAAAAATCAGTGCATTGATACAAGAACTAGACAGACGCGTGCCGAGAGACATGTGCAAGCGAATGCGACGGTTTTGTTTAATAGGAAAAAGTAATGGCGATTCAATTGGAAACCGCATGTTCTAAGCGAGTATTGTTTCCGTAAGCCGTATTCCCGCGCCTCTGCAATCACTTGTATTGCATTTTTCACCTATTTCTTCACTTTCTTCTTATCTACACTTTCTAGGCTTTATGGTGAAATGTCTACGCTTTCTATCGTAACGCTAGTGCAAGTTTTTCTTGTCACTTACCATTTGAAATGAAAACGAGTTAAAGTCTTCGAATTTGTGTTACTTTCGCCTTTTTCATAGAATAAATTTATTTTATGGAAAATGATAATTTTATAATGTAACAGAGTCAATGACCATTTGTTAATATATTTTTATTGCTTTTTCAATGTTGTGGTTAAAACTGAACGCTACGTTTATTTGTTTTTATAGGAATAACACCCATACTAGTAGATTCAATTAAGATAAAATGCTTAAACGACCAGACACTCCTCTATATTTGACGGCCTCTGTGGTTTTAAGTACTGGCCCGCCTAGTTAACTGAAACGCAAAAGTACGGGATTTGATTCGGGCGGGGGCAGGGAAAATTTCCAACATAATTTTCCTTATTTACTACTTCTTGATGTTTGGGATCTGTCTTTAGATTATACAATATGTACATTATACATATAACATTATATATAATACACTATTTGCATATATAATGAATCGTTAAGTCTATCTGAGTATAAAGTTTATGTAAATAAATATTCATAAATGAAATCGAGTAAGTATGTGTGATATAGGTGCTTTAAACTTTATTTAGGTCACGGTCTCCGTGGAAGCTTGCCCTGGAAATCTGCATAGACGGATGTCGGAGCTATTAGATGTTGTGAGTTTCTCTATCGGAGAAACTTTCGGAGTGAGCGAAGTGTGTCGGTCCGCGGGCAAGGCAGGTACTGTGGTCGTGCACCCACGGAAATGGGTCCACCACAATAAACTATAAAACATGTCTATGTGGGCCATCGCGAGCGGTGAGCGCGGGATTGCCGCTGCCTCGCGTACGTATCGCGTTGTTCGCTTAGCGCTGCTATGCAAATCGCAGTAGGAACTTTCTTCCGGCGAGGGCATTGTAACGATTTCTCCTGAGCAAACGAATCATTGTCTCCTTTCCATTACTATACGTTCAAAGTGTTATGTTATCGATATATTATTACATTGGCCTATTTTTTACTGCACATAAATTGAAACAATGTATTTTATTTCCAGATTTCTTGAATATCATTGGAACACTTAAATCGTCTCAAAACATCTCATCCAATATTAATTTTTACAAACGTTCAGGTGATCAGAGGTCTAATTCCTATCTCAGACAAAGGAGCACAGCGATCGTGCGAGATAACGTAGCTTTCTGGGTACCATGTGCGCATTACTATGATAACCTATAGGATCAGTCTCCTACTACTACTAGTCGTAAGTGCGTAGAGGCAGAATACCGTATAATTAATATTAATTAATTAGGATTACTGAAAGTCCAGTTTCTTATCTGTAGAACTATCTAAGTTATGACATCCTTTTATTTATTTTATAAGTATTTATAATAGAATATATATTGTAATTATAAATTTCAACATGCTTCATAGGCGTAAACTTTGGATTTGTATCGTCTAGGATAAACATTTTTTTTCTATTGCAGGAGGTCAGCAGACAGGCAGACGGCCCACTTGATGGAGAGCGGTTACCATCGCCTATGGATATTTGCAACACCAAAGATGCTACAAATGCGCTGCTGCCCTCTTAAAGGAGACTGGAACCTGGTCAAATATATCAAATGTTCTTTCTTCTTCGTCAACATTTCATGATTATTGCAAATTAATTAGTCTGATTAATTGGTAAATAATCAGTTTCATATCATTTCGACATAATCCTATTTTATAGGGTAAATCGTGCTGTATTTTAAATAGACCACGCGCTATTTATTTTATAATTAATGTCATTTAATTCCTTACTAAAACCACTTCTTCACAGAAGGAACAAAGAAACATCCAAAAACTCACTTTCACATTTGTATTTTCACTTTGTGTGGTTGTTTATAATTTTAGGGTTCCATAAATATTTTACCAAAATTGAGTGAGTTTTTTTCTTAAAGTTAATAGATAGGAAGATATTTGCCTTTAAATTCGTCCCCCATCTAACTTTTACATTGTGCAGTGAAAAATCTGAAACAACATAGGTAGTAGTAGAAAATAATAAATTATTTTGCATAAATTAATTTTAATCAAATCTGTTAATTAGTTTCTGAGATATGTGGCATTTTCGATTACAATACAATATACGGTGTTGTGTATATTTAAAAAAATACTTAAAAATATTAAGTACTTTCAGGTATATATTACAAGGTCTTACTTAAGGCAATCTCTTCAAGGCAACCTTGCAATTAAATGTTTTTTCGGACTATTAAATTACAACAATCGGTAAACATTAGTCACTTCTTCATATATAGTATATAGTACGCCCTCTGCAGATTTATTTTTTTATTACACTCCTATTATAGATGCAAACATTGATTATATCAATTAAGGGGTCTAATAAACAATTGTTTCGGGCTGTTGGCTTATCGGTTATCTGTTGGGGAGGCCACGACCACGACCCGTGGAATAAGAGAGGCGGGCGCGTTGCGGCGCGGCGTGCGGCCGAGCTCACGCGGCGCTCTGCTGTGCTAACCTACTTGGCGAGCGTTGATCTCTTTGTTTGTAAACATGAATGAAACATGTTTGAGGAGTGTGTGGAAATTTAGGCGGTTCCGTACATATTGACTAATAATTTGAAAATTATTTACAAGCCGGCTTCGAAAAGCAACGTAACCACGTAAAACAAACTACAACAAGCTTTACGCGTTTTTTGCAATAACAATATTGACACAACCTTCTTAAATGTAAATTTGAGTAAATTTTGGCAATCGAACGTACTTCATTTCAATAAATATAGTATTAATATTATCACATGAAATAATGTAGGTTTATACTAAGTCTTAGTCTGTTCACGTACGTTATTTATTTTCAAATAACAACGCAGTTAGGCATAATAATTATATAGTTACATTATTGATTTTGACATTGTATTATAATTGAAACTGTCAAATCTATTTTAATTTCACCGACCTTGTGTCTGTTCTGAATAAAAATAATTCCGTGCACGCAACTCGGGCTGATGTTTTCAAATGTACTGAATAAGTGTTATTTAAAATGAGTCATGTGAATATGAACTCGCGGTGGCTCAGTAGTTAAGACACCAGCGTCTCTTTTCTTGACGAGGGTAACAAAAATTCAGGAGTAAAGCACGGTGCGTCTGCTACATATTGATACAATTGGATAAATACCTACATATGTAATATATTTAGAAATGAATTTAAAACAAATCAAATAAAAGAAGCAGATCTTAAAACAACTTACAATGTTTTTGTTTTTGAAATATCTTGAGATATATTAAAAATCACTATTTAAGAATAAGCATATGATTCGATAGAATTGTGATTACGTATCTCGCTGTATTCTTACAAAAAGACTGAGCGCAAAGCAAAACACTGTGAAGAATCCTCTGCACATCAAGATTACCAATGTGTACAACCCACGAATTCACCTTGAAGAAACGTGGGGTATATTTTTGTCGTTTACTATTCTAAAATAGAGACGCCCGAATCAATAAATATCAAAGAAATTAATAAAATGACGTAAAATTTTTGAATTCAATAATCTAATTACAGACTATCTGCCAAATCTTTTATATATTTATACTTCTTATCACAATTTATTACAGACAATATGTGAGCTGCTTGAACAGACATGATTTGTGGTGTTATAGAGGACCTATGTCAGAATACATGTGGTGTGGATTGAAAAGACTTACTCAACCGTCTTCAAATGTTGGTAAAAGGGGAAAGTTAAATACGAAGTGACGAATCTGGATATTAGATTATTTTTTATACTTAAAAAATGTTTAGTAACTATATAACACCTAAAATAGTGAATAGTTTAATGCATGTTTAATACAATCCAGTCATTTTATATTAAAAAAATATTACTACTTTTTTTCCAACAAAATTTGGATTAAAAGCATATGTACAGTCATGGTGCGAGACTGTTCGCCAGTTTTCAAATTGATTTATTTGAACACTCCGCGAGCAAATGTAACCTGTTTATGTTAAAAGTCACAGAACAGGCTGTTCCACAGAAAATAGTGTTTAACAATTTGACAATAAATTTTAAAATTACTTGGATCAAAGTTGTTTGATTTTCTATTTTGTCTTGAAGATTGTTTATACATATAAAACCTTTTTATTGGTTATAATATTTATGTTAAGCGTAGTGATTATATCCTCTTTGTTTTTTATTGTTAATCTTAGCAATTGTCATTGTCCACACAATCAAAGAGTACATCGAATATATGAAGACACACAATAATTCTCTTTGTCCACGTTTGTACATTTTTTAATCGTAATATTTACTAAAATGTTGGTATATTGTATTGTTTCTTGTACTCGTGCTAGCAAAAGTCAACTTTAAGCTGACGTACATTTTCAGTCCACGACTATACCTATTTCCAAGTGGTCCCTAATACAAGAACATAATCAAAACTTTCATGTAAGTGTAAGTATAATGAACACAAAGCGTTTAGAATACCTAATTAGCATTAATGAATAAATATGCATTTTAATTATTTAGTTTTCGCGCTTGTGAACGATGTGCATATTTTTGAGGAGGTTTTTATATACATTTGTATAATGTAGTGCTGATTTTTTTTTAAATAAAACTTCTGTATATACTGTATTAGGATTTTTACTGTCACGAAAAAGCGTTACGGCTGCGTGGAGGGGCGGCATAAGTTTATAGTACACGTAGTGAGAGGAGGCATATTTTAGAGTAGATGGATGGATGGACTATGGATGCATTTTTTGGTTCTGGATCGAATTCATTTTTTGTTTCATAAAATAAATCATATATATTTAGTTATAAAGTTTAAATATACTAATAATATATAAGCAATAGTAATAGTTAAAAATGCATTCATTAAAACGTACCTAACCACATCATAATTTGCAGTAAACCTGCAAAAAATCAAAATGTGTGCTGGGAAAAATAGTAGAAGTGAAACTTGAACGGGCAAGTGGAAAAACCAATGGAAACGGATAGGTGGAAAACGAATCGCAACAAAATTTTAACTTGAAGTTTTACGGGCAGATTGTAAACGTACTTGCCCAATTTGAAAACCTGCCCGTAAAACTTTTAATTTCAAATTTTATTGATATGATTTTTTAACCGTAGCTAAAATCCATACATTTTGTACATAAATATATAGAATTACATTAGGATCAAATGTTTCTACATTCTAATAAGAAACAAATTTAAAAACTATTTATAAGCCTATAGCGTGGGGAAGTCCCCGCTCGCGGTTATACATTAGTATGAATTCAAAAGTTATAGTAGTGTTATAACATTTGAACTCCGATCAAGCGGAAAATCTTACGTAAGTATGTATCGTATGTATTGTATATCATGCCTCTAAAGTAAAATATCAAATTTTGTTATCGTTGATTCAGAAACTTATTAATGTAAAATAATATAAAACATAAAGCCTATACCCCACATTTATTTTAACGAGGATTACAATAGTAACAATAGATAGAAATACAAATAAGTACTGTAAGGTAAGGTGCAAATTGTCTCGTAGCAGTTCATCATCACTTAATACTTTCTTAGTAATTTTTCTCATAAAGATGAAAGTTGTATCATCGTAAGTCAGGAATCTATGAATTCATACTTATCTTTAAATATGAGAGTGACTCTGTTTAGATGATTGTTTATTTTTCTTTTACGACTTTGGGAGTGAACAGATCATCACAACATGTAATAATTATGTAAATTTTCTATAACTGAATAAAAGAACGTAAATGAACATAAGATATTAACTTTTGATTCGGACCCGAATCATACGCTGGCGAAACCTTATAAAAGATCTTTATTAAATTTTTAAAATAAGCTAACAATATTAGCCATAAATATGTTTAGAGAGCTTAAATAGTATATTGTTACACAAGCAGTGATAGTGACCTAATCAGGTATGAGATCTTTTGGCGCACGAGCGTAGCTAGGGCGCTAATAGTCCGAGTGCCTAAATAGTCCTTTTACCTAGGGTTACTTTGATTTTAATTTCAAATATGAGGACAGTAAATAAAAACTGATAAGTTAAACAAATAAGTCAGACATAAAACGTCAAGTATTTATTTTCTGCGTCATTCAATTTTTTTATCACTGATGATTGAATTAAATAAAATTTAAGTCAAAAATGATTTATAAGTATAAAATTCTGTTACAACATTGTTGATATTTTTATTACAATTTATACCGCGATTTAACAGTGGTTGTAAAAAAATGGAGAGAGAGAGAGAGAGATAACTTTTTATTGCTCACCAAAACATACAATAATAATTACAAAACAGACAATATTTAAAATATTTTCTAGGCGATACAATAGGCGGCCTTATCGTTCAAAGCGATCTCTTCCAGGCAACCTAAATGAAAAACAAATTTGAATCAGACGATGTGGGTGGTGCAGGAAAAAGGCAATGGACACATAAATACTCAAACTAATTTAACAAGTAATATACGTATAATATATTACAAAATACATATGTTATTATAATAAATGTATTAGCATGATTATATTGTAATGGAATATATAAATCGCATCTACTATTTATGATTTCTGTAGTTTTTTTAATTTTTGACAGCAGGGAAAATCGTTTTCCAGGGACGAAAACAGTTTTTTGATTTTATTTCTCATGCAACATCAAACGCATTTTTAAAATATGCGAAATCAAAATAACTTATTATCACTTACTCTACACGACATAGAAAAATAAAAATATCGACAGAAGAAAATGTGTTCTAAGTTATATTTACTGCCTAAATATTGCACCTGATTGTTTTAGCATCATTGCACTTCGTGCGTATATAAACATTGTACGAGATGTGACCTCAATACATGAATATTTATTCACACGATGACGCCTATACACTTGTTGAGCATTGAATGGTCCGTGATTATTTATAGGTTAAGTATTAATGTCTAGATAGACGCCGCCGACTTGCATACAAACATACATTGTAATCGTAGATTATGCTGTTATTGCACATATTGGATTTCTCTTCGATCTGGTTGTATCAACTACCGAGATACGAGCGGCCGTCAAATCAATCCGATGCTCACGGTTGAATTCGTTACGTAAAACTACCACACCCGAGAGCACGCTTGATCCCTTCACATTGTCAAGGGTTACTGAACCGGTACTGTTCTGATATTCCTACGAAGAATGCAAGGACGCCGATGGGCCGCTGGGCTTGCCGAATTGCCTGGCGTCTACAGTTGGAACGAGCCCGCTCAAATTCGTCGGCCGCATGTGCTACGAAGCGGCCGCGCTTGCTACGTTGCGTCTCAAAACCATTTATCAATAAGCGCTCGGCTGATTGCATGATCTTTGTTTGCCTCGAAGAATAAACTCAAATATGCATTTCGCAATAGCGTTTAAACAGACAGAATACAAATTAATTTGCTTAAAATGGTAAGTTTGTTCCCAAAGCGTCACTTTTAGCAAATACACATACCTGTGTGATGATGTTAGACATCTCTGTGTTATTTATTATTTATGACTGTATTTGTGCGAAGGTATACTATCAATCAAGAAATAAATAAATGGAGTCAACGTCCTGTGAGTGGTAATGTCGTGAACATTGGTATTCATACTATGTTAATAATTAAATTATTTTCCGTTTAATAAAGAAATGTATACTCAAAATATATAATTATGTTAATTAGTGATGTGGTAGTGCCCATTTTCATATTCATTCATTTTGACACTAAAGTTAACGCAGCTAAACTACGGGAATTTTAGTATCGAAACAAACAATTTATGAAAGTAACAGTGTTTCAAAATTGATTTTGAGTTCTGCATGTTTATTGCAGGCCAATAAGTCGCAAATGTATTTGATATGCTCGAGACATTATTTATTATCAATGTTGATAAATTAATTAGAATGATTGGATGAATGAATGAATATGTTTTATTGTGTTTTAAAAGATACAGTTAACAGAACAAAAATTTTACAATACAATAGATGGTCATATCGCTATTAACGATTTCTTCCAGACAATCTTTGGATGGACAAGAAATTTGATAAGAACACAGGTGGTATGTTGTATTATTCTCACTACCGAATCAGTATCTTTTAAATATATACATACATGATAAAATATACATACATTAATAAAATATGAAAATTATTGTAATAAGATTGTTACAACCTAGGCGCCGACAAAGACAAATTCCAGGTACAGATTAATTGTAGAAGCACATTTATTACCCGTCGGCATTTGAACTAATTGTAATTCTTTTATGATCGTCTTCTTTTGTTTACTTATTGATTGGCATAAGTTTCTAGAGAACAGACCATTATTTTATTGTACTTGTTTATGGCTTGCCGCCGAATCATTGGCCAGGTGTTACGGATTAAGTCGACTACGATACCGGCACATTTATATCTATGAGGTATAAAATGACGGCCTGATGGAGAGAAACGGCAGTTCAGCGACAACTACGATTAAGGCGTGACGTGTGTACAATCGGAAAACTAATAGTGACGGACTTTTCGCGTTTTATTGAATTACGACCTTCTGCATTACGTTTGGATTTGCTGTGTTCGGTTATTTTTGTACCTGAGTTATATACATGTTTGTATAATTCTAATAAACTCTATAATGATTCTAACTTTAATAACAATATATACCAATAAAATATTATACAATACATTAGTGGTAATAACTACTACTACTACTACTACTTGAAATTACTATATATTATTCAAAATAATCGCCAAACTATATCATAAATTATAGGTTTTAGAATTGATCTGTCTTGAAGTTGACCTCAAAATGGCTCCGTATCCACTCAAAAGATTTTAATACTTAGATAATTGTTCTACTGTTAATGAATTAGGCTAGATACTACTGGGCTCGTTTAATCATCGCTCGGATATATTCGCATAAGCGAGCTGACGTGGCAATGAAAAATAATTCTCGTTCGGCTTTGGTCCGATGCACATATCATAAGAGCGTTCTAGGGTGATTGATTATTCTGCAAGAATCTTAACTTACAATTAATTGTACTTAATTAGTTAGATCGGAATTTTAGTGGAAGAAGCACACATAAAATCAAAAAGGTGTATAGAGAGTATCCTATTTTATTCTCTGATGATAGCTTTGCCGACCTGTATTCGGTAATTTCTTGTGGTACCATTTCATCATCTTGCCAGATTCAGAAGATATGTATATAAATCTAATATTACACCCATATAAATGAAATTGTCAACACATCCAGTTTCAAATACAAAGTAACAATTGGAAATATTATAATAATTTCATTAATAGAAATACATAACAATGTTCTTGTCACTCAGAGAAGTATAGAGAAGTACATGTACAGTCTATACAAATATAACGTTTGTCGGTTTGGGAATGCTGCTTCAGAGCTGGAGACTGACAAGTTTGATCCATTTAAACTAAGTAGATAATTATTTGTTACTCTTTATGTGTATTTATACAAGCACAACTTGGTAGACATTCGCCTTGGCAGTGTGTAGGTTAGTAATCCTGTATGCCTTTCACTTTTCAATGTTTCAGCAGTTTGGCTGAAAGTTATCGCGCAAAGTTGGGCTTCCGACTTTGAATTATTATTTAAGTATTTATTCTTTGTTTTAAGTCCTTCAAACAACCTTTCTTTCAGTTTTGTGTGCCGCAGGTGACATCCCTATCTTCACATTTTAATGCGAAAGTAACTCTTTCTGTCTGTTTGTTACGCTTTTACGGCAAAACTACTGAACTGATTTGGCGGAAACTCAGTATATATATATATATATATATATATATATATATATATATATATATACTCTGGTTGTCCTATATGCTTTTACGGAAAATTATTAAACCGATTCGGTTGAATATCGATATATATGTAAGTTCAATATCTAGGATGGAAAAATTGTACTTTTCATAATATTTTCTTAAGTTTGACTGTAACACTGTAAGACTTGTACACATAATAAAACTACGTTTTAACGGTTTTAAGCGCGGTAATTGGTTGATTTTGGTTTACCCGACGTTTCAGCCGCTTTTCAGTGGCCGTGGTCACGGAAGACAAAACTGTACTTTTCATCCCGAAAAAGGGATAGATTTTGGGATAAATTTATGTAAAGGTTTTCCCAGAACGTATGACAAGTTTGGTTTTTTGTGACGTCATTTTCATCGTTTTAGCCATTTCGATCACTTTTGTCATTTTCATGATTTTCGTAATTTTTGTCACATTAGTAATTTACAGATGATAAAACAGGCCTTAACATAGGATACTACTTTTTATCACAAAAATAAAATCTATCATATCAGATAAATCTATAAAAAATGGGATAGTAACTACTGCAGCGCTGGATTGGTTTTGCGGTAATTATGCACATACGAGTATGTAGTTTTAATGCCGAAAATGAACATAGATACTTTTCATCTCGGAAGATGGGATAGTTTGCGGTATAAAATAAAGTGATTCTTCCGGTGGCTAATAACATTAACATAAAAATTGAATACTTTGTAAAAAAAAATTGTGCTAATTTTTTAAACAAGAAGCACACATTAGGGGTTGACACTCGACGCAGCCGCGGAGAAACCTCTAGTTATTTAAAAATCACAGTAAAATTCTTAAGTAATTTTATATTTATGTGATTAAATTTATATTATAATTTATATTAAATAATTTTTAATGGCTATCGGCTGAAAGGCATAAAAGCAAAGCGCTGCGTGTCACCTAGTAGTGAATTATAGAAAAATTAATACTAGAACGAGGACTGTAAATTAATAATGCACACTATGTAAACTATAGTAACACACACTTCATTACGTGGGTGGTGCTTTTTTTGCTGCATCTGTGTGCACTTCGCGGTAACCTCAGAGCGCTACAACCTACAATACAATCTTTTATTGCTGGTGTACGGCGCCCGGATCACTTGGTGTGTTGTCTATGGACATTTGCAACACCAAAGGTGCTGCCGGCTTCTTAGGGGGGACTGGAATTGACCTCTAATGCCAGAATATTCTCAAGGTTGTCATGGAGGCTACTCTAGAAATAGTGGGCTTCGAAACGCACTAATGCTCTACCACCTGGCTGTGAGTTGTTTTGTCGCCTCTTACGGAAGGCCACCTGGTCGCAGTAATTAATATTCACTCTCTTTCTTATTCAGGCTCTTCAAGTGGATTGTACCTAAACAGATATTTAGTTTAAAGATCCCTGTTGCTACGGTAGGTATACGTTACGTGTCGATATCTTTAGTGTTAAAGATATGAACATTTGACACTAACTACTAACTATCACGTGAATTTTCAGACTATTCGCCTCCGTCTCTTTTTTCTTTCACCATATCCCAATTACTTGGGATCGGCACAATAAATCTTTTCCTGCCACACTCCTCTACTGTGACATACATTTTCTGTCACACCACGCATCATCATATCATCCTTCACACAATCCATCCATCTTTTTTTGGTCTACCTCTTCATTTGTACCCATCTATCTTGTAGTTTAACATTATTTTTGACACGTGACTATTACTCCTCCTCATTATATGCCCAACCCACTTAATCTTCTTCGTCTCAATTTTTCAGTGACCATTATTGTAACACCACACGTCCGTCTCAACATTCTCATCTCAGCTAGTGTGCCTAAAAGTACTTATATTATATACAGCATGAAAATATTTGCTGTGATCCAATTCATATGTATGCCAATTTTCATAGCAATCGCTTGAACGGTGCACTGCAGTGCCATCTAATGACGAGTTATAATTAAGTGGACATTACATAATCTTCTCCATGAAATAAGAAATATACCAACGTTTACAGTGATCAGTCTAACAGTTCAATTTCTAAACATACAGCACCAAAAGTTCCAATTATTAATGGGTATACCTTATCTGAACTATTTTAAAATCATGTCAATGAAGTGTCCAGTAAAACTATTAATTTCATTTGAAAATAATAAACTAGTCTAATATTGTGTTCATGGCTTAATCTATTATACTATATACTTCAATTTAGCTATCTAACTTAAAAACAAATAATAAAACATTTCATCGTCAGATTAAGTAACTTGAATTTTATCCATCGGAGTATAATGTGGGTAATATCTTACATAGCAACAATAAATTGCATTTGCTGCCCTACATTTTCCTGTAAACGTGGAAATGCTGCGTAAATCAAGATTACTGCCATTACTGTGATGAATGATTACAAACGGCATTCTATCTATTTATAGCCTTTACAACAAAACGGCTTTAACATCATGTAGCTATAAAAGTCGCGATCACCATGCTCGTATGCCAGTAATTTCTTGACTATTGTGCAACAGCTGCACATGTTTGAGGCAAAAAGTCTCGATTCGTTGACCCTGGTCGCGCCAGGCCTGGTCGACTACCTTTTTCGAAACAAAAAATAAACGAAGTTGGATGTGCACGGGATACGGTCAGGCAAGCATACTGGTGCAGACCTATGAGTTTAAAAGATTAACAAAAAATAGGTCAAGTGCGTATCGGACCACAGACATTGAAGGGTTCTGTATAGGTAACAAACGTCCACTATATTGCTATTTTTCCAGAGCACCAAAAATAAAATCAAAAATACCCTATATTAAAAAAATATATATAAAAAATATATATCTTATTTCAATTATTGTAATTTTCGGTGAATCGTTCGATGATCTTTGTTCGAATTGTTCAATGTTAAATAAATTTTCCTTCTCGGTCCTTGTCCTTCCTATAATTCAGACCAGGGGCCCAATTCTGCTATTTCAATATCGTGGCTTTACGATGATATTCATCAGAGTATATTAAGCCTTGCGATAGCGTCAAAAATCGTGATCTACTAGATCCACAACATTTTTTCAATATCGTCGCGGTAGAATAGTAGTAGAAAATTATCGGTATTATCACTAGCAGAAATGGCGTTAGCCGAAATTAATACTGAAAAGCTAGCTACATTTTAAACATATATATCGCTTTATTTTATTTGTTTTGTTTATATGTATTTATTTGCCACGGACACGCCATTGCAATTAACATAATACCGAAACGAGGCAAACTTACTACTGAAATGGTAGTGTCTGGCGATTTTGTCGAGACAGTAATAGCAGAATTGGGCGCCAAGGCACTCACATAATTTTAACGACTTTGGAAGCTCACCTCCTCCACCTAAAGTTGACTAAAATAAAAATTTAAAATACGGACATGATTTTTCAAGATCTGATTTATTATACCTTACACAACTATATATATATATATATATATATATATATATATATATATATATATATATATATATATATATATATATATATATATATAGTTCGTGATTTAAAAAAATGTTTGTGTGCTGTTTAGACGCAGAAGTAGAAGTGAAACAAAGTGTGGACAAGGAGTGGGAGGGATTCTAAATTTCGTGACTTCCCATTTCATATATTATATTGTTATAATATATTTAAGCTTTAAAACACGAAATTTGAACTAGTAACGAAAAACTTAAAAACATTTTCAACTCTTTCTGTATGAGCTGTGTTTAAATTATTAAATATAATGTATTCTATCTCATTCTCTCGTAGACTTAATCCTATAGGTTTAAGTTTTTATCATCTTTTAGTGTCGCTTTTTCGTTTCATCAAGTTTCAAATCGCAATGATCCTAAAGAAACTTCACTTCAAAAAATCACTTATTTTTTTGTAGATTCTATTGTGGGGCGATATATTATTGAGGTATGTAGGCAATATTGTACCTTCGAATCAAACATCCATATGCAATATAGATAGAGTAATTTCTTAGAAATGATAGTGGTTAAAAAAAGGCAGATGGACAGACTTCTAATTTGCTAAAATGGCTACGGATTCCTAAAAATGTAGAGCGTTTAATGACTTAACAGGAGTAGGTGACCGGTAGTGTGGCAGCGGACAAGTTCTGGCCATTATAGGTTTATGCTGGCAGTACCTCTAAATATGTTTAGCTTTGTATATCAAGCTCATTGATACATGTGTCTCATTAAAATTTCCATTGACTTCTCAGTTCGAGTGTTTCCAACGTAATGACCCTTGCGACTAGGATCTACCTTGAACTCATAACGAGATAAACATTCCACTAAGTATAGAGTCGTAAAACTAGTTTTGCAATGTGTAACCTTTTATCGATCAACATAAAACGACGAAAAGAATTTTGACATTCGAAAAACATTTGAAAAAAATACGAATTTAAATTTAAGAGACACTTGTTGTCAGGTATAGTTAACAAATGAAAGCAAAAAAACTTGTATCCGGCAAGGTCGCAGGACTGTAACACCGTACATGCATTCTACTTGTTTCGCAATTGGTCATACAAAGGTTTTGTTAAAACTCTATGAGGAAACGTGCACGACGGAGACCCTGCCATTTAGTGTGCCAATTCAAATATTTTATCATATTCTGGAACATAACTAAATAAAATAAATAAATAAATCGGCAGACAAACACACACATTGTATGTTCCCAAATTAAGCAAGTTACGCTTGTGTTATGGATAATACACAACGGACCACTCTGGGGCCGATCCCAGACACCCAGACCATGGTAAATAACGGAGTAAATACTTTTCTGAAACTTACTATACCAGGAATAGAACGCGGAGCCTCTGCGTTGCAGTGAGGTAGGCCGGCAAAGGCTTAGCCCGCTCAACCACAGAGAATGTAATTTATATCTGTATTATGTATTTGTCTCTCGCGTTTAATAAATTATCTATACTAATATATAAAGCTGAAGAGTTTATTTGTTTGCATGCTTGAACGTGCTAATCTCTGGAACTACTGGTCTGGTTTGAAAAATACTTTCAGTGTTAGATAGCCCATTTATCGAGGAAGGTTTTCATTACGCTAAGACCAATAGGAGCGGAGCACCAATGAAGAATGTTTCAAAATCGGAGGGTTAAAGTTAGCGTTAGCTCAGAGTAAATATTCCACGCGGACGAAGTTGTGGGCAGAAGCTAGTATAAAGTAAACACATAATTTAAACTTCCTATAAATTTGTGGTAGCATTTTCGAATGCTCGAAAACATCGCAGAAAAATGGATATAAATGAAATGGCGTAAAAATTTACTTACTTTACTTACTTACTAATAGGCTACCAACTGACTACATGGTTATATGGTAATCGGCAAAAATGAATATATATACATACGTAGTGAGGAAACATGATTTATTATACGTAGGCATGTTTCCAGGCACTTTCAGCATAATAATTTTATTTATGAAAATAACTAAGTCTGTGATAGCTATTCAACAAAAACTAATGTTTTAAAAGGAAAATTTCGATCAAATTACTTAAAAACCAATAACAATTTTGTTACAGCATTAATATAAGTTACTGCCTCCCATCTAAAAGTACTACATATTACATAATGCTCATCGAGAGTATCATTGACGAAAACAAACCCGAAAGTCTTACTTTACATTCATTATTTTAAAAATAAAATTAACTGAAGATACTTTATTTTTAAAACAGCTGGATGAATCTTGTTCACCTATGGAATATATGGAAGTGAATATTTCGACTATGAATATAAGAAATTGTTAAGACACATTATTATGATTATTGAAGGCGCGTCCACTCCCGTCTAGATTTAAAAAAATCAATCCTTATAATATTTATTTGAATACATTCCGAATCTACCTTATCCGTAAAAGGTAAAATAGCAAACGAGAATTGTGACGTTTCTTCTCATTAAATAATAATAACAGCCCATAAACGTTCCACTACTAGGCTCGGTCTGCCCATTTTTATAGGGGAACGGACAGTGTTCTCGCCATGCTTGTCCAAGGCGCACTGGCGGGTTTGACATATCGGTTATCTCGATGGGCCGGTTTCATCACGATTTTATTCTTCACCGGTACGTGGTAATTATAGCAATATACACACAAGATCCGACATCTGCCTAAGTAGTGCATGCTTTCCGGTCAGGATTGGAACCCTTTGACTTTTATTATTGTTTATATATATAAATAAAACCAGTATTATGAACAATGGTACGCCAACAACGACAACAAAACAAGAGTAATATAGTATTTAATCATATATTATTTCTAGACATTTTAAACATTTTTGCTGGTTTTTCCACTGGTCATTCTGATTCGATAAAAAAAATTAGTGTCCTTCTTGAATGTTGTGTATCGAAGTGCGCGGGCGTCTACCTCTCGTTAACCTTGCATTGTGTCAGTAACTCTACTCGGTGGATAACTGTACGATGGCTGCATGAGAATGGAAAAAGACTGTACTCTACCCGCTATACTTCCAGACATCTAATTTCCCTAGTGTAGTATATAATAATAATTGTATAGATGACACATGTATAAACACGTTTTTAAATAATTTGTATATAAAAGAACGTACTTACGTTAAAATACTTTTCTATCGTCGTTCAAAAAAATGAATGCGCTGTGTGTCTCGTTAAATATATGACGTTATGTTTGCTAAAATGATAAAAGTATGTTATTTGATTTAACTGTCATCTACCCTACTATACATTAATGGCCTTACTTATAATCGTTTGTTAAATTTTAAGAAATTGCTCAGCAGCTGATTAACGAAAATCTTACCCATAAACTCCTTCTAAGGAGAAGAGGTGGTGGTAAAGTAACTCATAAATAACTGTCAAAAATAACCAATATCGAGAGGTAGTTTAACTGATTGCTAAGAAGCAAGATGGCAAGTTTTATTTGAAACAGCCATTGATTAGGGGCTTAAGAGTCTCTTATTTAAGAGATGGCTAATCCTTTCTTAACGAGATTACTATAATTAAGGCCCATAATGTCTATATCTACTACATTATCTTATACTAATAGGTATATAAAGCTGAAAAAAATTGTTTGCTTGCTTGAATGCGACTATCTCAGGAACTACTAGTTTGATTTGAAAAATTCTTTCAGTGTTAGATAGCTCATCTATCGAGGAAGGCTATTATACATCATCACGCTAAGACACGATAGGAGCGGAGTACCAATGAAGAATGTTTCAAAATCGGGGGGCTAGTCTATCTATGAAATTCTAATCATGCCGTGTCTGTACATTAAAGCTACTTAAACAAATTACTGGAATAGACTATAATTATATAATTTTTTAGATTTCTTCTCTGTGTGTCGGTTTGTCTGTTTGTTCGGGATTCACGTAAAAATACTTCTGGGTCGATTTCGATGCGATTTTCGCTGCTCGACAGCTCATTCTAAGACTTAAACTCTGCCTGACTATTTATCTTGTGAATCCCGGGGGAATTTTCCTGGGAATTATTTAAAATGGTCTGATTTAAAAAAATCGAATTACATTGTGATTTCTTTACTGATCGATAGCAAATGTTATGTAATAAGATACGTGATATGTTTCATCCCGGGAATCCCGCGGGAATTTCGGAGCGCTTTTGTTGTAGTTGTTCGGATGCAAAAAAAATAATACCTTATTCCGACACAGCTTTCACTAAAACGATAGCTTACATTCTTTTTTAAATGATGCTATACTTTGTTTCCAGGAATCCCACGGGAGTTTCAATTGAAGCGTGGATGAAGTCGTGGGCATAATATATATATATATATATATATATATATATATATATATATATATATATATATATATATATATATATATATATATATATATATATATATATATATATACTGACTGACTGACTATATATATATAGTCTAGATATATATATATATATATATATATATATATATATATACTGACACTGACCTGACTAAGTGACTGACCTATCAACGTACAGCCCAAACCGCTGGGACTAGGACTGTGAAAAGTTTCACGCAGGTTCCGTAGATACACTGAAAGGATTTTTGGAAATTCAACCCCTAAGAGATTTAAAAGGGGAGGGAAGTTCTTATGAAAATACGTCATTTTTAAAATCAGAAGGACAAACTTAGAAAGAAATGTATAAGTAAAATAAAATAAGCGTTTATGGGAATTTATCCCCTAAGCCGCTCTAAGGGGGTAAAAAAGTGGATTAAACTTTATATGAAAATCGTCATTTTCAAAGTAAGAATCACGAAATTTTATGTACCTGCTTCTGGTTAGCAGATGTACAGTATATCAGCTTTTGAGATTAGATTCCACCTCTAACGGGATGAAAAGGGAGCTATTTCTTTTAATTTGTTTGTAGATTAGTTCTGTGTAGGTATTTCGTTTCAATATTTTGCAAGATTCAAAGTTAAATTTAAAATGTACAAGACTAGAGTGAAAGAAATTGTAGATACAACTATTATAATTAATCTATAACTCTTTCTAAATTCATAAAAATGCAACATTTTCTTTGTATATGCATTTTTGATAGCTTTGTATATTTTAGGGTAATGCCACTCTATCAGTGATAAATAAAAAATAATAAAAATATAATATACGAGTATGTACATGAATGTTTGATGTCATAATAAATAGACAAAAGCAAAACCAGCTTAGGTTTTCGTAATTTTAATATTAGTTCATGCTTTGGTAATAACCGAGCGGGCGATTGCGTCTCGTAATAATGAATTGAATCAGTGGCACGTGGTCAAGCTAATACTCATATCAGTCGATACTGGGAGAATTGATCGTTATGATTGGTTCGATAAGAGCAGCTCGGCCGCTGACCGGCCTTCACACTTCACGCCGCCTGCGCCCGCGCAGCACGCGGCCTCGCCCCTTCATCTCAAGCTGCCAGCAACTTTATTTTTTATACTTAGATCTCTTCACTACAACATTTAATTCATTAAATTATTTTGATATTAATTATTAATATTTTACTATTATATTATTATACGCCTCTATTCGTGTGAAAGTCATTTTTAAAGTTTCTTTCTTACTGACTTGACTTTAAGAACGAATTGATTATTTTGAAATGTAGGTATATCAACGCCCTCATGAAATAATCCATTACTGAAAAAAAGTTACATCAAACTTAGCATCTGTAGCAATTTCTTTCTGATTTTTCTTATTGTTATTTATTAAAAATATCTTCACGACAATTTTATTGCACAAAACTTGTCTGTCCACAAAACACAAAATATTTTTTCCTGTAAAATTTGAATTTTTTCATATTGGTTTATTGTGCGGCGGCGTCGATATGTGCTTTATGAGAATGGACGCATCTTCTAACATTATCATTTCGTTAGATAGTTCATGAAATACAGATTGGAAATAGTTAGGAGCTAACGTCAAGTACGTTAGAGAAGTGATACTATTGTAGATACTATACTTACGCAGCAGCCTAGTCTTCATGTAAACGTTGATCATTAAAACTTGTGGCGACCGTAAAAAATACGTTCGTTACATCTTCTACTTCAACTAATTGTTTAACTAACGATGAAATGTATTCATTTATAGGCGTTTCCAAATGTAAATACAAAAAATCTAGCAGAACCTCTCTCTATCTCTTTACTAAATTTCACCAAGATCTGTTTACCCTTTTATTTGTTTAAAACTAACTGTTATTTGTTCATCGCAAAACTTTACAAAGTTATTAAATTGTCTCTTTGTGGTCTCAAAATAAACTTAAGACAACACTTTAAGTAAAAACTGTTTGTACCGTTTTTTAATTTTTGTGTATATTTCTATCTGTTACTTTGTCTTGAAACAATTCAATGAAACTTGATGACAATGACTTTCAATGAAAATGTGAACGACTAAAACAGAAAATTAATCTTAATCTTTCGTTTATTTTCCATTTTGATACACAGTTCAGAAAATATGAATAAAATCCCTCTCGACTGTCGAAGGAACCCACCCACCCGCAGGTAATATTGTGCAGGTAAATTGTCAATATTAGTATTTTTAAATTTATAATATCACATGGTATGGAATAAAACCTGACTTCATTTGCATTAAGTTAGTTGTAAGTTAAGTTGCAAATAAGTCCTTAATATCGATATACATTTATTTAATCGACATTTATCATTTAAATGAAAAATGTCTCCATACAATAATTAGGACTTAACTTACCTAGTTTTGTAAGTTAACGTCTTACTTAACTAAAGCAAGTGTAAATCATGCTTAAGTAGATAGAAACTAATTATGCTAATATTGAAAATAAGTTCGTTCCTATTATCAAGTCTATTTACAATCCGAATATGATAAATATAATAATTACTTTATTTTAATATCTGTTATGTTTACATAGATTTTACAAACTTTTAGTGATAAAGTATTATTCACCATCAAGCGACTATACATCTCAGATTTCTGAGATCTTAATTTGTGAGTCAATGATGTAGACCCAAGTATTCAAATCGACTGAACTACCTGGAGCACGAAATGTAAAAATCCCCGAGATACCGAATGAATATGAGAGTTCGGCCGGCATAGTATACATTGAAGAGATGTAACGGATATTCTATTCAAATAAAGGTGCCCACTCCGCATTAAATAGGATATTTACAAAAGTAACCATGAAAAAACTCAGAGGCTGGCGAAACTTTCTGGAAATAGTGAGCATAAATGTTTAAATTTGAAATCTAAATGGAGTATTATAATTTTTATAGGAGTATTGTTGTTACGGATCCGTAGCCATTTTGGCAAAGTGGAATCCTTATGTAATAGCCATACCTGTTTTTTTTTAGCAATACCTGGTTTGGTTTTCGAAAGCTATTAGGTACAAATGCCCGAAATATGAAAGCAAGTGGGAAGTCCTATTTAGCGCTACGAGGTTATGTGCCGCAATGGAGAAAAGTAATAAAAGTAAGTTTTAACCGTTTTAAGCGCGATGTTTTATTTTATTTATCCGACGTTTCAGCCGCTTTTAAGTAGCCGTGACTACGAAAGACAAAGATGTCAAGTATCAATGAGTAATGTTAAAGAATTCATTTACTGCTAACTTCTTCATTTTCGAAAGAGAAAGAGATGTATAAGACTATATTGCACACCAAAATATACAATTACAAAAACACACCATTTTTACAATATTTTTGAGGCAATATAATAGGCGGCATTATCGCTCAAAGAGATCTCTTCCAGGCAACTTAAATCAAAGAAATTTGAATCGGGCGAGATAGGTGGTGCAGGAAAAAGACAATACATACATAAATACTCCAATTAATTTAAGAAATAAATATACAACTACATACATATATACATATTCATATATATACACATATACAATATTATATTTCAAAATACATAAGTTATAATAATAAATCTATTTAAATTATGCTAATAGCATAATAACCGATAAAACATAGTTTTATATTATATCTCTAGTCGCGAAAACTTAATAAAATACTATCTAGATTTTTTTTAAAACTTATGTATGTATCTAAATAAGAGTTGCATTTTTTAATGTATTTACAATGTATGTAGGTACACGTACCACACGATTCTGGGTTATCAACTTATCATAATTTGAATTGTGAAGTTTCTATATATTTTTTAAATAAAATCAATAATTAGCAAAATATTATATCCCAAAGTCGGTTGTTTGTTTCTCGGTTGTCAAAATTGTGTCCCCCCATCTAAATTTTAAAATATGAAGTGATAATTTTTGCAGAAGATCAAAGAGGTAAAGCTTAAAGACACTTTCAACTAAATTTGTCCTGAGCAATATCCCTCGAGTAGTTTTAAGATGTATGTTCTACTTTTGATTTTATTGGTTTTATAACCTAATAACGAAAACAATCGACATAATTATGTCACCTGTACAGCACCCTTCGTTGCGCATAGACAGCTAAGCACTTACCCGTTTTATTTTTCAGTTGAGTTCGAACATCAGCAATAATACGCATTCCACCAACGACAGGGCGCGTGACCAGTAGTGTTCTGCGATTGATATAGGGCGCTATTTGCTGACTAGTGGCAATATTTTTGAAACAGTTCAACTGAGATTGTAGGTAAGACTTGAACATACATGTTATTTTATAATTCACTTATAAGTGCTAATTTTCCGATTATTTCAATAAATAAGGTAGACTTGATTGTACATGATTAATTTACCCGTGAGCTGGCGTAGATCAGATGGTACGATACTAATTTATTTGGTTGGCAGGGCCGTGTCCGTGTGATATTCAAGATTGAACTTTATCTCGTTAGTTCCAAGGTGACACATTCTGCATCTAAAAATATAAATTTAAATAATAAATACCATAATTCTTATTCAATCGCGTCATCAATTCAGATAACAATATACCTATATATGATAGCAAGGTACTTATCTGACATATCGTTGTCATTGTCTCAGAACCAAAATTATTATTGTGTTGCCACAGTTGTGTTTATTCAGCCAGGCTAAAGTCTACACTAGCGGGGAATTCTCCTTGTTGGCCGGCATTTGTCAAATGCATTGTCCATTGGCCGCAAACAAGTTTTGGTTAGATCATTCCCGTTTGACTGTAATTAACTTATTAGCGCTCATTATTATTATCAACAAAGCAGCTGATACGGAATGCCTCTTATAAAGCTATAATAAAAAAACCTGGATACAACCATTGATGCAGGCGGTTGGGCCCGGGAAAACACCCTGGCAATCTTCGATCAAAATAACCTATGGTAGCTACGCTATCAGCATTGCTATGAAACGGCAGAGCGAGTCATCAACCCAACGATGCGTGGCGTCACGCATTCTCTAAGGCCGTGTACATATGGGAGCTAATTGAGGAATGTAAAGGTTTGCCTAAAATCCACAGTGTGACGGTAACATTAAACAAATCCGTACATTCAACTATTTCACGAAACACATCTAGATAACCATTACTCGCCTCTGCTCTTATTTATTAAAATAAAAATATTGTATACACGACTCCCTGCGGCACGAATAAACCCATGATGCGGTTTCTGTGCCACAGTTCAATTGTGATCTGTAATGTATATGAATGTAAGCATATTTTGGTTAATAAATTTAAAAAAAGATACAACGCAGAGCCAACCAAATCCCTCTGTTGGCTTTATGTGTACGTATCTTAATTCTAAGCCATACATATACCACAGCCAGTCCAACTTACTATATCCCATTGTCAACACGCATAATCCTGATAACTTTAAACACAAGCTGACATATTTTTTCAAGAAAAGAAAACTGACACTAAAAAGCAAAAAATAATATATTTTCTATAATACATCGAAGTCGGTGCCAAGCAAAACATAAAAAAACAACAATAAGTTCGTAAAATATAGTAATTTTTATGTATTACTTTGCACCGGCTTCCATATATGGAATAATATTTTTTCATTTTAGTTTTATGAAGTCAGTTTTATTTTTGTTAAAACAAAATCTACGTTTTAGTTGCGCAAATACTTGATTAGGTTTAGGAATGACATATTAAGCGCCTGTATAAATTGTACTACTAGTATGGGTATACGAGTTTGTCTTTCGATGAGTGTAGGCGCTCTTCATCAAGGGTTGCTATCAATTTCCTTGGGATTCACTCATCAGATCCTGACTTGGTAACAATAGGACTACCACAGGGGTATGTTTTTTGAAATAAAAAAATAAATAAAATTGATCCACAATTGACGGAGAAATCGCGTAATAAATATAACTTTCGGGTGTTTCTTTCGATTTCCCTGGGATCTACTGATCAGATCCTGACTTGGTAACAATGGGACTTCCTCAGGAGTATATTTTTTGAAATAAAAAATAAATAAAATTGATCCACAATTGACGGAGAAATCGCGTAATAAATATAACTTTCGGGTGTTTCTTTCGATTTCCCTGGGTTCTACTGATCAGATCCTGACTTGGTGACAATGGGACCACCTCAAGAGTATTATTATTCTTTCAAATTAAAAAAGTGTTAAAATCAGTTCACGACTGAAATGAAATGAAATGAGAACCTCCTCCTTCTTGAAGTTGGTCAAAAATATTGAAACACTTTTAATTAATTAATATTTATATAGATTTAAGTAATGAATCTACAAATAAAAATTATTTTGGTTTTGTAACCAAAAGAATCTTGGTTATAATAGGATATGAAATATTATTCACGTATCAATTAAGTAGTCTGGGGCCGATCCCAGACACCCAGACCATGGTAAATAACGGAGAAAAAACGTTTCCGAAATTTACTATACCGGGAATCGAACCCGGAGCCTCCGCGTTGCAGTGAGGTAGGCCGGCAAAGGCTTAGCCCGCTCAACCACAGAGGCCATGCCATGTTCTTCAATGTGGAAGAAAGACGTATATTGTGCCGACCCTAAATAGTTGGGAGAAGGTGAAAGAAAAAGAGACAGATCATCATTTTTATCTGAAGAGAGCTCTTAACTGTAGAGGTATCTCTACGCATTGAAGATCAGACATTATTTGTGATTTGGCGAAGTTGTTATACAGAACTACATATATTGCGTGCAACATTGAAAAGATGTGTTGCTTACCACATGTATATACTTGCATTATTTTATTAGTCATAAATAATTGCTGCGTCACTAGAAAAATGGTGAAAACAATGTTCAATGTCAACCCAGTCTTTGTTAAAACAAATAGACTATATTAACATAACAAAATAGATGCTATTGAATTTTACACAAAAATATAATAAAATAAAGTATAAATGTACATATTATTTTTGATTCTGCATAATAAATTAATATTTTATTAAAGTGTATTTTATTTTATATTTACTTACACGACCAATTTGCATAAAACATGTGGTATCATCGTTGGCAATGTAATGATTAAATTAAAATCACTCTAGATAGAGAATTCAGAAGGGCGAATCCTTTAGTGTACAGTTTTAATGACAGTAATAATTCAAACTGGTGTGTTATATATGTTTCGAATTAAATATTAGTGAAGTGAGTGTATGTATATATGGTTGAAGATTTCACTAATATTATAAAATTTTACTAAAACATTTTTTGTATTTATCATGTCACTTTTTCAGTCAAATATGTTCTTTATTTGTCTTCAGTAATTAATTAAATATTTAGATTCTGCGGGATCTCACGTTATTTCTGATGTCAAGATATAACGAGCCTTTACCGTAATTTTAATGTAAACGACATTTCGATTTATGATCAATTTTCTTGTTGTAAAAGGTTTTTAAACTTTATTGTTTGTTTTAAGTTTATGATTATGAAAGTATATACGGTACTTATATATAAAAATCAGATTCACGTAATACTACTGGGCCGATTTCGTTACGGTTTTCGCTGATCAACGGCAAATTCTTAAATTTAAAATCTGTGCTGCCTGTCATTCTGGGAATCTCGCAGAGATTTTTCTGGGAATGATTTAAATTCTTCCTTTTTTTTTTAAATGATGCGATACTTTGTGTCTCTGGAATCCTACAAGAAGTCGCGGGCATATCCTAGTTGATCATATATTAATAAATTGTCTTAGAGCCTGTCTCACTGCGTACTTGCAATTGATTTCTAAACAATGTTAAATGAGTATAAAATGAAAATACTATTTACATTTAAAATTGTTTTTATACTTTGTTGTAGAAAACAATGGATTTATTATTATTGTTTTTAATCACTTTTGTGGCTGGATTTTGGATTTTTAAGAAGATAAAGGATTGGCAGGGATTGCCTCCTGGACCGTGGGGATTGCCAATGGTTGGTTACCTGCCGTTTTTAGACCCGCGTCAACCACACAAGACTTTAACTAATTTATCCAAACAATACGGACCTATATATGGAATGAAAATGGGAAATATTTATGCAGTAATATTATCCGATCATAAACTTGTTAGAGAAGCTTTTTCTAAAGAAAACTTTTCCGGAAGAGCTCCTTTATTCTTGACCCACGGTATAATGCATGGAAATGGTAAGAAAATTTGATATTTTTAAATTTTGAATATGTATTATATATGTATAACTACAAGGCACGTATACCAAATTAGAGGAGTACTTAAATATCTTTACTTAATGTGTATTAATAATTATTAATCAAACTTGATATTTACTGAATTTAATGTCTTATTGTTTTGGTAAATTTTGATGAGAAAGTGATGTAAAGTTTACTGACTTAACCAACCGCAAAGTTTTTAAATTGGCAAGTATTTTATATCAATACGAAAAAAAGTATAGATAGGATTTTTAAGGTGATTCGGCTATGGGGTCATTTTGGAAACCCCAGACCCCTTGTCTCTTGCCCAAAATAGTTTGGGAAGGAAGGAATTTAAAGTTGTATCATTGCTTTTAAATAGAAACCTATAATAAAGTATAAATTTTATTAATTTCATCATTGTTTAAGGCATAATATGTGCGGAGGGTAACTTGTGGAAAGATCAAAGAAAACTGATAACAATATGGCTTAAAAGCTTTGGCATTAGTAAACATAGTGTCTCGCGAGACAATCTTGAAAAACGCATTGCATCAGGAGTTCACGAATTGCTCGCAGTAAGTACATATGTATTATTATATAGTATTTTCACATTTATATAGGTACTTCAATTTTAGTAGAAAGAGTGCCTCCAAGTATTGAAAGTAAATAAGCCTTTATGGTGATTAGTAGTATATTGTAATACAATTTATGTATATAGGTCCAGAAGGTTCATTACACGTTCATAACTAGAGGTCGCGGCAGACGTTGTCCTGCCCTAAAAAAATATAAATTTAGTTCAAATTCCAGCGCCACAAACCTTCCAGATACGCACTCAAACATGCAAAAAAAATATCAAAATCGATAAAATCGTTCTCAAGTTACACATACATACATTTCTACGTTTCATTTCTATATGTTATAGATATACTTAAGAATATATTAAATAAAAAGTGTTATAACAGCAATTAGCGGTCTTATCATCATGAGCGTTTGTATGGAAAATAAAATACTTTTCGCAAAACCAATATATATATTTATTGTGTCTGTGTAAAAACTGATTATTGTGAGTTGATGTACTTATTTTTTATGCTGTTCTTCGTTTATAATTGTAGAGAATTGATAAACAAACTGAGGCTTCTATGGATCTTCCTCGATTAGTTACCAATTCTTTAGGAAATATTGTGAATGAAATAATATTTGGATATAAATTCCCACCCGAAGACAAAACATGGAGTTGGTTTCGACAAATACAGGAAGAAGGCTGTCACGAAATGGGTGTTGCGGGCATCGTCAACTTCTTGCCCTATGTGAGGTATGTATAACAAGAAAATAGATTTTAATAATATTGTTTGATAAATACGTTTTTTCAAATTCTATGCAGTAGCATTATTTTATTTACCTTATATAAAAAGTTAATTACATGTTTTATATATATATATATATATATATATATATATATATATATATATATATATATATATATATATATATAGGAAAGTGGACCGGTGTTACAATGTACACCGTTCTGTGCGGGACGTCTCGATTTCCACCTAATCGAGACACTAAATATCCTGTTAAATAAACAAATTACTCGTATCTTATATTCTAGCAGGCTTAGACTTATGTAATTATCTTTTTTAGTGTCGCTTTTTCGTTTCACCGATTTTAAAATCACATCGATTCTAAGGAAATTTCGTTTGAAATATTTCTTAAATAATAAGTGTGTATTGAACGGTTTTATTGAGTTTTCTATAAAAGAAAGAACTGCTGATAGCGTCAACTGTGTATGTGTGTGTGGATTTCTTACATGGTAATAATTTATTTTAGGTTTTTTTCTTTCTCGATTCAAAAAATAATGGAGGTACTAGTTCGCGGTCAAGCACAAACTCATCGACTATACGCCAGTATCATACATAGGCGACGAAAAATGCTTGGAATAACAAAACCAAAGGGCGCTGAATATTTGTTGCATGAGAATCTTTATGATGAGTTAGCAGAGGGTCGTATGAAATGCATTACTTATAGTAAACACTCTACCCACACAGAACACTACTTTGATCCAAATGTTTTGATTGAAACTGCAGACGATTGTATTTTGGATAATTTCTTAATGGAACAAAAGAAGAGATTTGAAAACGGGGAAGAAGCTGCGAAATATGTTACAGATGAGCAAATGCATTATCTTCTGGCAGATATGTTCGGAGCTGGGTTGGATACAACATCTGTAACGATTGCATGGTTTTTGTTGTATATGGCTTTGCATCCGGATGAGCAAGTATATAATTTGTTCTAATAACTATTTACTTAGTTTACATTTATATAGTTAAATTTGTTGCTAAAGTCTTGAAATTCCTTGACAAAAATTGTATTATGCGCCAACCAAAACTGATTTTGCAGGAAGAAAAATAATTTGCATAGATACGAAGTAGGTTTGCCCCATTGATCGCTGCTTCCGTTGTCTGTGTTTACAACTTTGATTAAACTACTACTTTTACTACTTACTACTACTTGGAAATGAATATTTCTACATATAGAGATTTAAACTAGAAAAGAACGACTAAATTTCTTGACTGTCTTTTATTTTTAAACATAAATTAAATTATCCGTTAAATATTTGTAATGATGTGACTTAAATTCACCCCCGACATTACAGGAAGTGATACGAAAGGAGATTCTGTCAGTCTATCCTGAAGAGTGTGAAGTGGACGCTTCGAGACTGCCTCAAGTCATGGCCGCAATATGTGAAACTCAACGAATCCGGTCAATCGTGCCTGTGGGAATACCGCATGGATGTTTAGCGGTATAACTTTGGTTATCTATAGCTAATAATATCAAGTCTGACCATTGTCCAATTTACTCGTTGATTGTTCCTCTACCTATATAATTGTATTGAGAGAGAGATAACACTTTAATGCACACTAAAATATAAAATTACAAAAAAGACCATATTTACAGTGTATTATAGTATATACAGTATTGTTTGGTATAAAACAAATATTCATTCTCAGTATACTTTCATATTAGCTGTTGTATAGTTTGTAGGATTCCATATTTTTTTTTACTTTCTTAAAAAATACGTGTTTCCTTAATCATATCTAAAAATAAATCCTTAAAATAAAGAAAGAACAAGACATGGGACGTTTGTCTCCACTACGGAACCTTTAATTGGATTTGGTTGGTTGAACTAATTTAATTATAATTAAATTAATGTTAAACTCTGAAACAGTTGTATAAATATTAAATATTGAATAAACTCGGCCGCATGTCGTTATAGTTCAGTCTGATATTAATTATAACATAATAGCTAAATAAATGAGTCTATTGTAACCAACACATCTACCAAGACATTATTCACTTTAATACCCTAATTTACATTGGCTATATTGTGGAATGAAAGAAAAAAGCATTGAAAATCATTTTGTATTGTAAAGTTAAAATATAACCAAAAGTCATCTATTAAAATGCAATCGAAAAATTCCAAGTGAATTGACTATTTTCCATTTTTAAGGAAATAAACATAGAAAGCCGATCAAAATGTTGTTATAAACTAGGATATGTCCGCGACTTTGTCCACGCTTCGCTTGAAATTCCCGGGAATTTCAAATTAAAATCTAAATCATCCCAGTAGAAAATTATAAAAATACTTATATCGTTATTAAAAATAGGGGTTGATCGTAGAGGGTGGAAAAATTAGGGTTGTATGTATTTTTTAATGTTGTATCATAAAATAAAAAAATCTAAAAACTAAAAATAAATATTTAGGTCTGTACTACCCTTAACATTTAGGGGGAAGGAAAATAGATGTTGTCCGATTCTCAGACCTACCCAATATGCACATAAAATTCGGATAAGAATCGGTCAAGCCGTTTCGGAGGAGTATAGGAACGTAAAATTGTGACACGAGAATTCTATATATAAGATTATAGATAGATATTTTGTGTAACATTCAAAATTCAGTCTAAATGAGAATGTTTAGAAATGGCATGTTTGATTTTCCAGGACACATACATAGGAAACTATAGAATTCCGAAAGGCACAATGGTAATACCATTACAGTGGGCCATTCATATGGATCCTAATGTCTGGGAGGATCCAGAAGTATTTCGCCCTAGTCGATTTTTATCTCCAGACGGCAGTTTACTGAAACCACAAGAGTTTATACCCTTTCAAACAGGTAACGTTATATAGTTTATATGCCGCCATATAACCACTCATCCCTGTCCTCTCAATTCCTCATCTAGCGCTTACCAGCGGTCTTATGCAGTTCATCAATCCATCGGGCTTGAGGGCGTCCAACACTGTTTACCAACACGCGGTTTCCACTCCAGGACTCATCTGCTCCATCGGCTATTGATTCTGCGGCAAACGTGATCGGCCGGCCCACTGCCACTTCAACTTGCTACTTTTGCGAGCCATGTAGCTCACCTTGGTGTATAAGATAAACCCCCACACAGCTCGCTCCATAGCCTGTTGAACGACTTGGAACTTGTGGACCAATTCTTCTGACCCTGTGTCCATGTCTCGGCCCCATAGGTTAGGACGAGGAGGACACACTGCTCGAAGACTTTTGTCTTGAAGCATTGCGGGAAGGCTGACAAAAAGACAATGCTTACCGAATTTAGTCTCCTCGAAATTGTGCCTGCATTTTTGTCCAAGGTAGACATGTTCCTGCACAACGTTTGGAGGGGCGTCATAAACGTTTACCGGTCTCAATATGACGTGTCCATTGATGACTTTGGTCTTATCCAAATTCATGCCGAGATCGACTTGTCGAAGATTCATTTAAGGTACCCAGCTCTCTGTAAGTTCGTCCAAGGTCTCTGCGAAGATAACGATATGGTCAGCAAAATAAAAGTGACAGATGCGCTCGCCGTAGATATTGATGCCCCATCCACTGCAGTCCTGAGTGTTGAACACATCCTTCATCGCGTTAATGAACAGTTACGGGGATTTTCGCTGCGGGCATGTATGGGACGGGGCGATGTCCCCTGTCTCACCCCGCAGCGTAAAGGTATTCGCCCTCTGGTCCTGGATCTGGAAGGTTATCGTTTCGGCGTCATACAAACATCTCAACACCTCAATGTATCCTCAATCCATAAGGCACTTTAACAAAAACTCCAGCACAGCACAAATTTTGTTATTGTAGTGAAAATGGGAAATTAGAATGGGGTTGACGCTATACATTTGTATGTAACTCAACGCGGATTTGTATCCGCGTTGAGTTTTTCTCTATACTAGAGGTCGCACGAAATTCGACCATAACAATTAATGACAAAGACTATAACACTTCTATAATTACAGATTTCGCCAAGGATAATTTGAGTTTAACAATAAACAAAAGAGTGTATATGCGTGTGTGTGTCAAATACATGGTAGCGTGTATAGTGATTTTTTTTTATTGATTTAATGAATTGTTTAAGCATAATTTTAAAAAATTAGCATTCTGCACTCTCTCTATAAAAACTATAAGTGTGCGAAATTTCATACTCCTTTGTCCGCGCAATTTTCATAAAAAGGGGTGCAAAGTTTTTGCTGTGTTTTTGTTTCACCTGTATATAGATAACATAGCTGTGCTGTGAATTATTGTTAGTCAAATATTAAAAAATCATAAGAATATTTCCTAATGACTTTTTTTGTATATTTATGTTTTGTTTTTATGTTTAGTAGTAAATGTAGGTTCCTGTTTCTCTTTTATCGCACTCCATAAAGAGCGTAGAAGCGGTCCGATAATGGAAGGGAGACGCCGGAATCTGATCGAAGAGCTCATCGGTCATGCTCTAAAGTGTACCCGACAGAAACCTAATAAGCTGGCGATATAACATAAGCTTCTGAAGTACTAAAAGTTGTATGTCCTCTAACTTTTGGATTATGTATTGGAAAATTTTAAAAAGAAAGCTCAAGTTAGAAAGAGGAGATAAAAATATTTTATGTAAAAAATCATTTGAACGAGCTCGGTTGAGTGGTTTTTAAGATATGGAGCATTTTCGATTTTTCATGATTCCGTAGTTCGGCGAAAACGGTCGACGTTCAGGACCCCTACGGAACCCTCCAATATGTATGACCAGAAATGCAATTGGCTGATTTATTATGTTTTCATTTTTCTTAGGTAAACGAATGTGTCCCGGGGACGAGCTTTCACGCATGCTGGCAAGTGGGTTTGTGACTCGTCTTTTCCGGTGCAAACGTATTCGGTTAGCATCAAAACCGCCATCTGAAGAAGAAATGCAAGGCACTGTGGGAGTAACCTTATCACCTCCTTCAATGCTGTACTATTGTGATTCAGTTTGATACCAAGATATTTACTTTTTAAGTCCCAATAATCGTAGCATTCGTCCCAGTTGCGTTTCGAGTGGGGGGTCGGAGTGCGCTTTCCTACTTTTTTAATGCAGTCTCCGGCATACTTTGTTGTAAAATCATAAGCACATGTATCATTTTTATATCAAACCTATCTTGGGCTTATCTTTTGTACTAGGATCTGTTGAAGGCAGCATGGTGAATCATTTTTCTCTATACAATTAAGTGGTTTTAAGCATTTAGATTATTTTTGATTTCCTAATTGCTACAAATGGGTTTTTTTAATAAAAATACTTAATTATGTCAAACGTTTATTTCTTTTTCATTAATTTATTTTTAACTTAATTATACTTCAGTTTTAACACAGAGCAGTATTTACAAAGCCAAGGTATTCAGTACCATCAGTGTGATATTAAAACAAAAACGGCGAGCTACGGGTTGAAACAAAACAGTTATTGTTAGGCAGTAAGGGGCAACTTGGTTGCTTAAATATTCAGTTTCAGATAACTACAGACAAACTATATTAGTTAACACCTATGTATTATATAAAGCGACGATTTCGATCTAGACTAGTTGCTGGTTGTCACTCTACCTGGAATGTTACTTATACACTCGATAGGTACATAATAAACTAGAGTTGTTATTAATTGAACACTTTAAAATCTTAAATTAAATACTTATTCCATGCAACAAAACAGGCATGAGATCATACTCAACATAACATCATCTCTCAAGTGATACCTAATAATAAATAATGACCTAGAATATAAATTTATTTTGGTATAGGTTCTACAGCTTACACAATAATTCCTAAATTATAAATTTATCTCGTGTGGTATGATACTCGGAAGATCTTGTACTAAAATCTAACATGTATACTAATAATGTAAACGTACAACATACATCATAATCTCAAAAATGGGAATTTTCAATTTATATCTAAACTGTCGGTCTACTATTTAATTGAACACTTTATGCACAGCCTCGACCGTCGCCATGGCGATGTCGTCACTTATTAATAAAGACTTAAATAAATGGTTGTCGATGCGCTCTAAAACGAGTGATCAATGAATACTGGTGGGTGTGTGGTGGCAATACGTGGGCCCACGTCTAGTGTGCTCCGACGTGACGCAGGTGCGGATGGTCCGGTGCAAGGGCGGGGTTCTGTACCGGAGGGGAGCGTGCAATGAACTTCACACGGAATGCCTTTGGCGATATGGTGGCGCCGACTGTGCCTTCCAATGACGGGGGCGCATCACCAGCTTCCATTTGCACGTCAAACTGGTGCATCATGCATGCGAAGAACATGAACATCTCTTTACGTGCGAGTACGTCTCCCAAACACATTCGCCTGCCGACGCCGAAAGGCATGAAATATTCTGGTCGCCTGATCTTTCCACTGTCGTCGATGAATCTACTAGGGTTGAACTTGTTAGGCTCGTTCCATAATTTAGGGTCCATGTGTACACTGTTAATGAGTGGTACGACTTGTGAACCAGCTGGGATTCTGTAGCCATTGAGATAAACATCCCTAATAACAAAAGAAACTAATGTTAATATAATATATTTCAATGACGGTTTAATTTAATATTTCATTATTCAGAGTAAATAATACTTACTTTGTGGGAGAATGGGTGGTGGCAAGAGGAACAATGCTTGACATGCGTAACGTCTCAAGAATGGTCGTTTCAGTATATGGAAGGTTTGGAATGTCATCAATAGATGGCAAACGATCTGGACCTATAACAGCGTCAAGTTCTTCTTGCACTCGCCTTTTGACATCCGGATTTCTCAACATATACACAATCATCCACATGAGTGAAGATTTGATAGTTTCCATTCCAGCAGAAAATAAGTCTCCGAGAATTTGTTTCAGTTGTAATTCTAAAAAAAGAATTATACATTTAGAAAATAGTAGGTATTATGTATAATAATATTTTAATTGATAATAGGGTTATAGTTCAATTTACCATGGTCACGGCCTTCAAAAAGTTCACCAGCTCTGCCCTCAATCTTTGCTTTTTCAATTTCGATGAGGTAAACATCAATAAGATCTCTCACGTTATTCATATCAAGAGTTGCACGATGTTCATCTATCAACGTCTGGTAGAAGGCAAACATTTCTTCGCGATTCTTTGCTACTTTCTCCTGAGCTTGAGCTTTTCCCGGTAAATACTGAAATTAAAATTAACTTCAAGCAAAAACATTTAAGACTTAGAATAGAATATATTTTATTGCATAACATTAAGATACAATTCAAGAAGTTTAAATACAGAAGACTTAGATACTTTTTGATTCTTTAAAAAGTAATTGCTTAAAATAGAAATATATGGCAATTAAAAGACAAATACGGAAGTAGTATGAAGAAACTTACATTGTACAATGGGATGTATTCTCCATAATGCACTTCTCCAAAAAGTCGCATCCCTTCTTCGATGAGATGGTTGAGACGTTCGAATCGTGCATCGCCATGGCTAAACCGCACCGACATGGTGATGCCGCAAATGACGTTGGACACGCCCAATGCTAGCAGTGGATTTGCATCTATGGGAGCGCCTTCTGCTCGATGAAGGTTTGTAAGTAGCTCGCACACTTCATTCTATAAACAAAAACTTTTTTTTAATTGAAATTCTAATGTTCATAACACTTTTGTCTATTTGCTTTTTTAATAATATTATTTTCATATAAATTACGTTACGAACCTTAATTCTCGCCTCCATAATTTTTTTCCCGTTTCCCATATAAGTCATGCCGAATTCACGAAGTTTGTCATGTAGGAATCGACGTTGACTCTTCCAGAGGCGGCCCACACTGTTTATGATACCTGCACAAACAGGGGAGGCGTTAGCGAGGGCTGGACGCATGTGGGCGGCGCACGCGCATCGCCGGCGGGAGGGTCGGCAAACAGCGTGACGCCCACATGCACATGTGCATTGAAAATTAGGAATGTTTCTATATAAAAATTAGAATAATTATTGTTTTTTCATTTAAATGTTAAACTTTATTAAGTCATTGTTCTACAAGTATAGTTGCTATGTAAGTTATTAAAATCTTCCTGTGATTAAAAAAACCATTTTTTGGAAAGTCTAGATTTTAAAATATTTATGGTAAAATATTAAGTACATAGAGAAAAAAAATATCACTTACCCAGACCATCTAACGTATGCATTAGGGGAGTACTAGGGCGACCAGTAAATTCCTCAAGACGAAAAGTTTCTCTTATGAGTTTATAGTCACTTAGCACAACTACAAGCTGATTGCCGAGACGCGCGGAGAAGAGAGCACCGTAGTTGCGAGCCAGCTCCATAAATGTTTTGTGCCGTATCCCAAGAAAAGGCAGGTAGCCGACGACTGGCGGCCCCCACGGTCCTGGAGGTAGCTTACGCGTCTTAGAGAAAATCGTCATCAGCCGCACCAACAGAAAAGTCGTGCTGGCCACCATCAACAATGGTATCGAGGTACGGGAAGCACACCAGTTTATCACTTGCCACAGCGCCCACAACAACTTTGAATTTGAAAACATTGTTATCATCTTTAGTGTTTATTTTTTATTGTTGTCAAGTTTTAATGTTATTGAGTAAAATTAAAAAATCAACGTAACATTGGTGTGCGGAACGTAAATCGCGACAGTACGATGCTAAGAACGTTGTGATTGTATATCGCGTGCGAACGACGTCTGCGCACTGGCGTGCCGCTGGCGTGGCCTTGCGAATAAATACGCGCGGGGAGGCGCGCGTTCGGGTTCGTCCCACCGGCGCTTACGCTCCTCACAGCCGCTTTTCCGCCGGTTCGGCACGCTACGACAGCTACAAACGTAGACCACTTCTCATATGCAAAATATTTTCTTATTAATTATCAACTATTGTTAACCTTCGTTACTTTTTGTGATAATCAAAATGATACTACGGTTATGTTCAATTATTGTAAAAACATTACTTGTAAATATAAATTACAATAAATTCTAATATTTTAATGCGTAAAAAAAGTGTTAAAAAATTAAAATAACATATTATTATCTAATTTTACAAAAACGTCAAAAATCGACAATTATGCCATTAACTTAATATATTATTAAATTATTTTATAATAACACTGTAAAACTATTATCTAATACATTGAAGGAAACTTAACTTATATTATTTTCAAACAATAATTAATGCGCTCCTTATTCTTGTAATTGCTTATGACGGTATAAGTAGGTACAAGAAAAAGTAGGTATAGGTAGTTAATTTGATGGTCCGTCTCCTATTCTAAAACGTAAATTAATTACTTTCTCAATACATTTCAACATATAAAAAACAAAACAAAAATATATATGAGCGTTTAAATATTGAATAAATGAGATAGGATAAAAACAGATTAAGATTATTTAAATGCTGGTTGACTTTGGGTTTGACCTTATTCGATGTGCCTATTGATATTAATGCAGGCGTCGAAATTCGGCAAGGGGTGAGAGGGGCCAGCGAGGTCTCGCGGGTGCGCATGCACACATGATAAGATTAACGAGTTGCGTAAGATATGACGATGCAAGGTGGAGGCGGGTCGACGACACTCGCGACTGGAGCCTTGGACAAACATCTACGCGGCCGACCTCTAAACTATACTTAAATATCACCGTTTAAATAACACAATGAGACAGCTATTATTGCCGATAAATTTATTACCACTGGCCGCGAAATCTAGTTCCATGAAAATGGTTTTTGTTAGTCCATTTATCATTTTAATTTCATATAAAAGAATAAAATATTTCAATTTTCGACGATTATATTTAAATTTTTTACTACTTATTATACCTAGTTTTTGTGTTTGAATCTAAAATATTAGCAATATATTTGTATTACTTCAAATAATTATTCTCATTATTATTTTTTATATGAATTATTTTTTAGGGTTAAAAAATTGCAAAAACGGTGTACCATAATATATTATTATGTATACCATAGAACCTATATGTAAACATAGGTACTCAAATGAGAAACTTGATTATAAATAGAGACTGCATTTCTTGATGTATGTAAATAATCTAAACGCCCGCTAATTGCCTGCATAATATTATGATAAAATTAATTAACATTTTAACCACATGATTAATTATATTAAACATTTCGGTATTTATAATAATTTTATGTAAACAATAGGGGTGTGGACAATGAAATTAACTCAGATATTTTTTATAGTCTTACAAATTGTAGCAGCTGTATAGATTTTATAGTACGAGTAGTTTGTATGAGTAAAAGGAGTCAAATAGCGCATTAATTGTTGTTTAAACAGAAATTGAAATTATTTAAATCGTGATATTTTAAAACTAATGGGGCTTTCATTAAAACGCCTGTTCCTAATATATAGAAAAACTTGTACAAATTGTGCTAAACTTATCTGGTCGTCGTTCTTGGAAGTAAACTATTTTATTAATCGATTTTAAAATGCCAATTTAAACTGTCAAAGACAATAAATGTTTATTCCAATTCGCTGATATACAAAAACAAGAAACGAAATATCAAAACATTAAGATCAGACAAACAATTTTTTGGCGACGAACGAAAGTGTTGTTAATGTTCTGACGTAGATATCAAAAAATTTGCGTCATATAATCTATAGACAGAAAAACTATACTTTTTCGATGATAATTTTTTGTCTATGAAATATTTAAAAAATGCAAGTGTGTGTAATTTCCACGCGTAGTGACGAGTTCTGTACAGATGACAAAAGTTCTTTATATTATATGCGGAGCCCTGAAAAACATGTATTTGATACAAAATTTGTTAAAAAACTACTTAACGGATTATGAATAATTTTGTTAAAAGTATTGTTTAAATCACGGATTACTAAACTATTTCGACCAAGAGACCCCTATTCCAAAATGAAGTGATATCTCAAACCTCCATATTCAAATTATTTGAAATCCCTATCTCTAGTTTTTTTCCTCTTGATACCAAATACTACAATTTAAAAACTTTGCGGTTGGGTAAGTGAGTAAACTTCATATCATTTTCTCATCAAGCTAAATAAATAGACATAAAATTCAGTAAATATCAAGTGGAATTACTAATTACGTAAAGATAAACTTAAGTAGGTACTTAATTGTTTTTTGAAAAAAATAGACTAACTATTTTACACTTAACACAATTAAACTTTTGGGGACCCTGAATTAAATTTTGAAACCCTGATTTTAAAAAAAAATTTCACTTCTTAGTTCAAAAGATAGAATGGTAGAGATCATTTACGACTTTGAAAATAATATCTTGCCATATATTGCCTTAAATAAAACCACCACTAAGAAAAGTCGTTATGTATATATAATTAATACTTTTCCAAAGATCACGCTTGTTTACGCTGAAAAATACACCCCTTAGTTACAAGTTTTTCTGTGGTAGCCACTACAATTATCGGTTATTTATTTTACAATCGGTTATTTCCTACACTTCTATCTATTCATTTCAAATTCAAGACTTATAGACCTCATAGTTTTATAATTTTAAAAGATAATGCTTAGAGTGACAATATGTAGAGCACAAAACACAAAGCACGGGATTACTAGGAAAACTACTGGGCCGATTATTATTATTATACGATTTAAAATGGACACATTGAAAAGAAATAGAACTCCATTGCGATTCTTTTACTGATTGATGGCAAATTTTATGTCATAAAATATGTGATACTTTTTATCCTGGGAATCCAGCAGGAATTTTCCCGGGAGCGGTTTAAAGTTGCATCCCAAAGCATAAAAATGTCCTTACTCCAACAGTTTCCACTAAAACGATATCTTACGTTTTATTTTTAAAGGCTTTCTTTTTTTCATGATACTTTTTGTCCCGGGAATTCACACGCAAATTTCAAGCCAAGCGTGGATGAAGTCTCAGGCCTATATATAAAATAAAAGTATGTACTGTGGCGACTTCAAATGGTTGGAAAAAGATAAAACGCCATAACTAGTTAAAAAAAGACATAACTAGTTTTACATAATAATATAGATACATACATACGTGCATGCTACATATTCTAATGATGATTTATAACAGGGAGGAGTCTTTAAAAAAGCTGTTTGATGTATCTGTTATGACTTATTTATAGAACTATTTGATATAGCTTAGGGACAAATAAAAACGCTAGACTCGTTTAAAAACACAATATATTTTTAAAGAAAAAAGTTTTAAAATATTAATAAGTTAAATTCTCAAAACAATATTTGACCATTACTTAGAAAACTATAATGAACAATATAAGTATCTGTCCAAGCAGGTTTGGACAATACATTATCATCCATAAAAATATTTACCAAAAAAACACGCATCACAAATACGTGCACACACATTACACTAAGTTTCATTGTAGTTAAAAGCTAATTAGGTAATGTGGGTTTTTTAACTCAAGTATATCTAAATTGATACGTAATAGAAGATCCCAGCCTTATTATAAGTTTATTCGAACAAAACTAAATAACTTTATTACTTATTGAAGTGAAAGTTCTTTTCAGCGTTGGAAAAAAAAATACCGTCACTTTTTTCGGTTACGCGCCATCCTGTTTTCTTCCCCTAGCACGGGCGATTCGACCCTGGTAGGGGCTTTATTCATTTAACCAATTCCTGTAAAGTTGCATATAGTAGATCATTTTTCGAAAAATAAGGTCATAAAGAAGTTTCACTTCTTACGTGTGTGCACTAGTACACTCTCGCATTTTTTTATTCCATTGGATTTTTGATCATTTTAAATACCAATAAATTTAAATTTTATTTTAAATATACGTAAATTACACCGGTTTTCCTTAAGTTCAGGTCGTGTTCCAAAATAGTGAGTAGTAGAGTAGAATATTGCAGCAATAACTTATCAGACCAAAAACTAAATGTCTTATAAGATAGTAGATTGCTTGAAACTATTTGTGGCAATGTTTCCCGATAAGCGAGTTACATAAGTCGTATCACAACGTAGAACGCAATACCGCCTAATCTTATGTTGTTGATAGGAAATAACGAAATGCGATAACTATAGTAGCGCAATAAATTGGTGTTGTAACATAAAAGGGACGGTCATTGAACTTTTGGCCGAGTGCATAGCGTTCGTGTCACGTGACCGGCAAATTTACTCACTACGAACCTTGGTTAAACCTTCGCGCAAATTTACTTCAACAATATAAATAAAGTTATCAATATTTTCCTAGAAGGTCTGGTATTTTGCAATCACTTTTGTAATCCGTGCTGCCATATTAATAAAATAATTGGATATAGGGGATAGTGGGGCGTGCGGTTAAGGACAAGGTCAGTATAGAAGGCCGTTGAAATGAATAATGCGAAACTATTTTCTTAATTTTTAAGTACATTCTTTGACCCACTAAGAACATAACCATAGATATCTAATCATATCCTGCGCCATTGTTTGTAAGCCTCGCCTAAACTCAAGTGTTACAAATTTGTTTATATTCTATTTTGATAGAAAATAAAGAACCCCTTACCTTTAAGATAAATAAATAGGAAAGGAATAAAAAAACCTCCATCTTAACCTATGACGGACGAGAAGACGGATTATATATATATATATATATATATATATATATATATATATATATATATATATATATATATTACTTTTATATATAACTGGATATTCCCGCAACTTCGTTCTCGCTCGACAGGTAACGTAGATTATAGTTATTTTGCTTATAAATAAATTCAAAGGGTATTTTCAGAAGGATAAAGGATTTAGTATAAAATACATAAACTCCGAAGATTACCCGCGCTATAACCCGCGATAAGTAATGTTACTAACGGTATACACAATTACATCTATACTAAAGATGTCTAATAAATACAGTTTTTAATTAATATAATTAATATAAAATAAAATTAATATAATTACGTGGTTACGATATTAGTTAATCCCGAGAAATACAAAAACCATGATTATATTGTTTAAGTATCAACCGGATCCAAATCCGCTAATTTTTATGTATAGGTACCCGCTTTAAATTTCTCGGGAAAATTCCCGTGCGGTTCCCGGAATATAAAGTATCGAATTATATGAAAAAGAACTTAAACTATCTTTCTGAGGAAATCGTATCGGGAGATAATCCCGAACAATCAGCAAGAAATCTAAAATAAATTATTACTTCGTGTTCTTCATCGTTTATATCATCTATTCACGTTGTTTTTTTTTAATAGCTTCAATGTACAGAAAAGCCGATCTAAGCCTTACGGTCCTGTTTCACAGCGCACCAATAGCATACATTTTTTTCGAAGGCAATCTTAAAATATTCCGAGTAGGGCAGGATAAGAAACCAAGGCAATACACCACGGGTCTACAGGCCGGGCCTTGTCCATAATATATTGGATAGAATGAAACCGAAGGACTGTATTTTATATATCCATATGTACTTAGTTCCCCATTGTACCAGATTAGCTAAGTTTCTCGGCGGTATGAAAATGTCCACAATAGTAGTTATGGTCAATGATGATCAGTGATCACGGTAACCTGAGCATTTATAATTAAACAATGTTAGACCACACCACATATATGGCGATTTTGCGGTAGGACTTTATCAGTTTGCTTATCAGCTAAGAAGGCTAGCAAGCTTCCATAATCAAAGCTCCAGCCCTTGAAACAATACAAAATAATTACGATAGGTAACTGTACTATCATTAGATAGCCTAATCATATACAGAGTATAAATAATTTATACTAATAAATATTTATCTAACAAGGTCTTCAATAGATATTTAGTAAGTCAATAACAAAATATGAGATAGGTTTCAAAGAATTAATTAATCAAAATGATTGCTTTTAAACACGTAAACTGCATTTTTAGACCATATTTGGATAAATATTGTAACCGGTTCTAGCGGCATACAGAATATGTACCTAAACAAATAAACATAAAAATAAGTTTGGGTTTGTTTTTTTATTATTCAAAGGGTTATAAATTAATCGATTATCACGAAATTTATATAAGTAGATATGTATAACACCTAGTGTTTACATGTCTAAAGATGCGTGAAAAAGTGTTATTTATTGTTAATTCCGAATGTAGCTCTGTTTGTTTGTTACCTTCCCACGACTAAATGACTATACTACATACTAATGAACGGTTAAAAGTAAAATAAATGCTTGTAAAGGATGTAGTGTTTTACACATCTGATACTGGCAGTAACTGTTATTCGATAAAGCACGGGCCAACTGCCAACCAAATAAAAAAATGAAGAGAAGAGTAAAGCAAATACGTAAGAATTTTGTCTGTCTGTCTAATGTCGGCTAATTTCTTAAATAGTTGTACCGATTTTGACGGGACTTTAACTGACCGATAGCTAATGTTAAAAAAAGTATCTTAAACTACTTTTAAAATTAGGGTTTCGCGAAAAAAGTTTCACGCCGGTGAAGTGACGGGCACAGCTAATAGAAAATAAATCTACCCACGTGCCAATAATCATAATGTAATAAGAATCAATATACAAGATGTTGATAAGATAGAATATTTCAAGTGTACACATACAAAGTGCAAAACTAGATCGGCTATCATAAAATGATCATTTTGTGATTTTGTCTTAGAGACCTACCTATTTTGCAGAATTTAATTATTAAGAAAATTGTTGAAAGAAGGGCGTCTGCAACGCGGTTGACTTATTTCAAAATTAAAATTATTCATATCAAATCTATTCACAATACAGACATGTTCTTAATGCCATACTACTTATGCTCTGTTTTTAACAAGATTAAATAAAATTTCATAAAATTAACATAAAATTCAAATATAAGAACTCTAGGTGCATCATCAAGAATAACAAAATTGATAAATATGTAATTCTTTGTTTTATCCTTAAAATATTTCCAAGAGAGCAAAGTTTTATCGAATCAGTATTAGTGAAAAAATAACAGAATGCTTCATAATAAGTTATAGGCATAGGCACAAATCATTTAAACCATGCGACTAAAATCATACCTACTATGAAACCGTTAATAATGTAATCATTACTATATATAATAATAATCTCATAATCTAATGATTTTAACATTTTTATCACTTTTCATTGACCCCAATATCATAATCACATAAGACGACATTATCTCACTTCCTATATCGAGCAAACGTAACAACTATGAATACATTTCAACGTTCTTCATTATCCATTCAGAGGTCTTAAATATATTATCATTCTCAACATTACATTGTGCTTTTTATAAAAAGCAACATCCTCCTCGCTTTAGGGGATTTTTCTAGCAATACGTATTCCGTGTTAGAAAATAACACGCACGACGATACAGGTAGGTACATAATATAAAGAAAGCCGGTTTATGTCAACTATATTGACTCTGATGCTTGTTACTATTATTAGAATTCAAGTTTACAAAATTTCTATTTATATCTACCTAATTCTGATGTAGTGGCTAAAAAAAATCGCGTCTCCATCAAATAATGTAATTTGAATTCTCGTAGAACATGGACCCGTTTAACAGCTTTTTAGGCCTAATGTGTACTGTTGTAATATAAAGTCAACAGTTAAAAAAGTTTCTGTTGTCTGCTACAGCTCTAGGATAGTTTTCAGCAATAGGGAATAGTAATTAAGCTAAGAATACATTTGCGACCATACATATATATATCTTGTGGTTTTATTTTAAACAATCAAATAATAAGCAATTTACTGAAACTACGTCAACCCACTTAGCATCACACCTCAAGCTTAGAAAAAATACCACTAGTTTGGTTTTTTGGTAATCGATTGCACCTGAAAACCTACACTCGTTGAAAAGGGGTAGACGTAACAAATGCTGACTTAACGTTGTGAGGAATGGGTGTGCGAGAGAGATGTGTGAAAAGAAGAGAGATGTGGTCTTATCGCAAGGAAGACCGTACAAAGTAAAATAAAAAAATTAAGAGAGCGAGCCATGGACGTTAAATCTACCACGTTTGGTTAAGTGGGGTTTGGTGATACTTATAAAACGATAATTTCCGTAAGCAGGGTTTCTCACTACTTTTTCTATCACTATCAATTACTATATTAGAAACAGTAAGGAAATATAAAATACTATCGGCCCGCCCCGGCTTCGCACGGGTATTTAATAAAAAAATCACCCGGGGAAAATGTAGCTTGCCAACAGTGAAAAATCAAATCGGTTCAGTAATTTCAGAGACTAATCAATGCAAACAAACAAATCTTTCCTCTTTATAATATTAGTATAGATGAAACTTTTTAAGTGCTTCATGGTTTTCGTCCAAGATTCAACTCCATGTCATTTGAAAGAAACGCCGGTATCTTAGGTACTATAGTTAGTACCTAAGGTACCGGCGTTTCTTTCTTGGCTATCACAATCCTCTCTCGGCTGTTTTTGTTTTATTGTTGGACGTAGGTCTACCGATGGCTTTGCATAGGGCGTTAGTCCATTGGACTGGACAGTGAGACTGGACGCTACATTTCCGAAACGCGGTGTCTATTCGACAGTTCAATATATAAATAAATTTTGCGAACGCTATTGGTTACCTTGGTTCTATTACGGATATCCTTAATTACGATATATCCAAGAGGAACACCTGCCAGATTACTTCATAGCGCTATTTCTTTAAACAATTTTAATTATTTTAGAACCTTTCAATCTCAGGCGTTAATAACTGGCAGGTTGTTACCTTTTGTAATTAACTAAACCTCCTTTACAATAACCATACAAATAGTATTTCTATGAGTTGTTTTAGTATGGTGAATTGGGTCAACGCTCTTTGTGTTAATACCGCCTTGTACTTACAATAAGTACTCTACGCCAGTGGACAGATGCGCACGTGCGCTGTTTGGATATCCTCGATTATGCGCTCCTTGACATAAATACAAGTGCGGATAAGTGCGAATTTTAGTTTATACGCCCATACAACCGCTATACTCTTATCAACCATTAGGATCGCTTAAGTGATTGTCAATACATCGTACCATCACGTAGATTGTAACGATAATCTTTTTTCAATTTAAATTACATCAGATAGCCGTGAGTTCAATAGAAAATTCAGAAATGGTTAATAAATAGGCATAAATCATTTGTAATTTTTATGTTTCTAAAATTTAGAATATTTACTTTGAAAACCGGTCATAATAAACAAACATAAAGGAGTTATAGATATAGAGGGAAAAGATAGAAGGACTTGATCAAATCATTAAGATTCTGTTTCCGCCGGTTTGTTGTGAAGGCCAAAAGTCAGTTTTTCATTATGATACTAAATTACATTTGGAAATTGTATGGTTATGTTTACTATATTTTAACCTATAGAACAAATAACTTTCCTGAGTATCAAACGCGTTACAATAATTGAAAACACATAAAGTTTCAAACATTGATATACAAAGATTTTTGGGTATACTTATATATGTATATGGAATCAGGCGAAAAAATGATTGATGTAGGTACATCAACCAGTTTTTCGGTAGGTTACCTATTATTGTGATTTTATCGTGATAATTCATTAATAACACACCGGTAACTTGGTTTCTACATTTCAGAAACGCTTTGTTGTTATTAAAATCTCGCAAATAACACGTACGCTCGTGTATTCTCCGTGAAAAAGTTTATTTTATTGAAAATGTTGCTTATTCAGCTGTGTATAATGTTTATCTTTCTGATTTGGTTTCCTCTGCAGTTATAATATTACTTGTGTATTTGTACAAGGTCTCTTAGCTATTTTCAAGGCTTTAAATTTAATTCTAAAAAAGTGCCTTATAATAAACCATAGTTCTTTTTGGAGGGTTCACTAATGTAAGTTTTTATTAAGTGGGAATTTAGGAAGTGGCAAACATTTCTACAGAGTTATAGGAATGTTTGACATGGATCGTCTAAAGCCTATAGTTACTTGGACGGTGTTGGTTGGTGACGGAACGGTCTAGTGGGCATAACAATAGTTGCTTTATATGTGGATATCACATGTAATAGAAATTAGTTCATGTACATGATAATAAAATGAGAACAAGCATAAATGTAATTTTTCATTTTTCATCCGTCCAAGAACGGAAGAAAGAATACAATTTCGGGCGGCCCGGCGGCCTGCCGTAAAAGGCGATAAAACAAACCACAGCCAAGTGGTAGGGTATTTCTCCTTTTGGATGACTACCAGATGGCCATTAAAGCCATAACAACCTTGACTTGTGTTTCGGCTTTAATGGCCAGATTCCAGACACCCCTAATAAAGCAGCAACGCATTTGTTTTTGGTGTTGCAAATGTCCTGTCGATTCGGCAATGGTGATCGCTCTCTAAAAGTAGGGCCGTCGACTTGTCTACTGAATTCATGCAATAAAGAAATGATTAAATACGAATATATTAAAAACAAATTTGCAGTCCATACTTTCTGTGTTTCTATCAAGCCTGCAACAAACATTAATGCATGTGACAAAAGCAAATAATATAAATAGTCAACTTTTAATTATTGCTAACTCAGCTGATTTATTTATTAGTATTTGACAAATATTACACTTGTTGTGCAGTGCAGACTCATCAACCTACAACACACGATTAAAATATTATGCAATACTAGAAAAAAGTGAAATTAGACAAATGTCGTGCGAGTTCCACTTGTCCACTAATATAAATACAAAACTAATCTGTTTATTTGTTAACTTATCAAGATTGATTGAACTGGACGAATGGTAAAGAAATTTGGAAACGGTAACCAGCTGACGCGGTAAACATTGTTCTGCCATAAAAATCACCATAGAAGGATGATACTTTACGACCTATTCTCATGTCTACCAAATATATTTTTTTTTTATAAAATAGGTTAAGCCTTTTCTGGGAGTTCGACCACAAACACCGTGGCATGATTTTCTTTATATATTAGATTATGTATATAGAAAACTTTCTAATATTGACTTATGTATTTACATACAGATTTTTTTTTTCATTATTCATGCGTAGCTTGAGTATTATTAACCTTATAATCCCCAGAAGGCTGAAATCGTGGCCGGTCGCACTGCCACCTCAAGCGAGGCAAATATATCAATCACCCTTGGTTTTACATATTTAAGATGTTTGAGGTTTAGATTTGGATTGGTGGGACCCAAGTGCCCATGGACTTTTGAAAATATTAAAAACGACTGGTCGACGCCACAGGTGACCCGGCTGGGGTTTACCTCGCCCAGAAAATTAGTGTCAATATTTAGCGAAGTAATGCTGCCAACCTTCTAGGTACATTGCCCTACGATATTTAGTCGGGCTGGACGAACTTAATTACAGTGTTTATAATTTTTATATATGTATTAGGTTGTTATAGTTTGGACTGTTATTTTAAATTAGTGTTGATAAATTTATTTGGTTGATATTTATTCATTGCATATAAAAGATAGGAAAATGGGCGGTCTTATCGCTTTAGAGGAATCTCTCCTAGGCAACGCAGGAAATAGACTTTTGTCTGAAAAAACAATACAGAAGGGGGTAAGTTTTTTATCAGCATGACACAGAAACGTATATAGCCTACTAAATAAAGGTAAGTATGTGACAGATCATGTTTAGACTTTTGATAATATTTTTGAAAGCCTTACAGTTACATTTTAACTTCGTGTAGAAGGTATGAAAACTACGGATGAAGTTGAAGATATCAGCTAGTAGCTTATATTTATGTAACCTCTTGAGCAAAATTAATGATTCATCAGTCTTTGTGCTGGCTACGCAGCAAAGATCGTGAAAACACAAAACAAGTGCTCAAACTGTATTGAGGAGACTGGGCTAGCTACGCACTTATTATTTATTTCTCATTTCAAATAACTAGTTATTATTAGTTCTGTTCATTTAGTGATATAAGTAGATAGATGCTCTCTTTTGTACACTATTATCCACAACTTACAAACTACTATTCTAATTATGCACAAACGGCGGTCTTATCGCCAAAGAGCGTTATCTTCTAGAAAATCCAAGGTAAGATAAAGTATATAAAATGTTAGTTAAATTGTGTCTTTTGATAATTAGTATTAAAAAAATCTATTTTAATATCTTGGTTTAAATGTGGCTTAAATTGTCTAAAATAAAATTAAATAGTGTAATTCATTGCAAAAATCCTGTTTGTAAGATACAAAAAAGATGTTCTTAGGATAAACAAGTGTGTACTTGTAACATCTCGTACTCGACGAGTAGTAATATTATTTGTTGACAAAGTATGATGTTTCCATAAACAAACAAATTCAGTTGTTTTCAATAGGGATGTTTTCTGATGAAAACTGTTTATAAGATAAACGGTATCTTACAATAACATTGATTACTTTTTAAACCTTTAACATTGACCTCAATAGGCAATCTCATTAACACTATGAAAACGATCTAAAATGCGTCAATAATGAATGACCTCTACTAGATGTATATACATATATGCAAAATATTTTATACATGTAATATTTTTGCAAAATATGCGTCATTATAAAACATGACATTGGCTTAATTTTTTACTTTGAACTTGTACTTGACCCAAAATTCCAAACATTGCATAGAAACATTTTTTTAATAAATTAATATAAGTCAAATAAGCCCCAATCTCTTTTGGTGTACTTTTATTTACAACTATGTGCTCAAGCACATGAGAGTTGAGTTTGTCAGCATTTTCTGTGTATACTGTTGAGTAACTCATTAATTTCCTTTTAAAATATTGTTTCTGTTCATGAAATTTTCTCACGTTCTGTTGGTCTTACACCGGACTTTATTGTCACACATATTTAATATTATGTCAAGGTAAATATTTTGCACGAGTAAGCGAACAAGCTACTAACACATTGTGGCGACATTAGTGCCAACATAAAAACAAGCACGCAAGCGCGGAACCAATATTTATCTGTGGCAAGCAAAACATCGCGCCGTTTTATGACATCGCGCCCACAATTTTTCGCGGCAATCCACTTGCCGCGAAACAGTCGAGTACCGAAGTTCATTTCGGGACAATTCGACACAGTCCGACTTACGTCTTCAACGCGACTGCACGACATACGTGCTCGTGTACAAACGTTAGTTTTCGCGCTCGCTGCTTGCCTTCATACCAAAATCCTTCTGAACTATAATATTGTAACATTGAGAGAGTGTGTGTGTGATTAAAAGTGTACGTCGCAAACAATATCTTTCATTGACCCGTGCACCGCTCAACGGCCGCAACCATCAACCATCACCATCACCGTCACGTATCATCATCAGCCACCTCCTCAAATGGTGACCACCTCCTACACGCAAGAAGGCACAAGCACAACGCGCACGAAACGAAAAACAAGGACTCGTCAACCACACCCACGTCCAAGGTAACTTCTACAAGTGCAGAGCAGACATACGCCGGTTCCTGCCAGCGGTGTCACGTCTATCGCTACCTGCATACACGACTCTGTTCCCGGGTGCCACTCATCCCCTGCACCCTCGGGTATAGACGGCCAACACACCACGGACGGGTGCTACTTCGCTACATGGTTCATCGACAGCTAACAGCTAACCTGCAGCCAACCTAATATTTCTTCAACATCCATCGCGGACATGATAATTTTATTCGCCACAAAACTCCGAGTTACGATTTTTGCCGCCAACTCTAACTTACGCGCCCAAAATCGGTGCACAACAACAACAGTTGCGGCCGGCGACGAGGCAACCATCGACTCGTTGCTTAGCAACAACGATTGGCGCCCGGTAACAACGTAACCGTCAGCTGTTGCGCGCCAACATCACATCGAGTTCCCGCCAACATCTCATCGAGTTAGCGCCAACATTACATCAAGATATAAGTGTTCTGCAGTTATCAGTGAGCGATTTTTTTTTTAAACCAAACAAAAGTGCAAAACTAAAATTAATTCCAAAATAGTGAAGTGATTATAACCCGGTACAATATATTCGGACTACGTTTTTCAGTTTTATATTATTGTTTACGTACCGAATTAACAATTAAATACTAAATTACTGTCGGTCTGTACATTTAATAATCTAACTATGTAGGACTTATTAAGTACATTTTTTTTTCCAAAATAAACAAACAAACATTTTTATAATTGTATTGCTTGTTGTAATAAAATAATTATTGTACATATTCATTACCAAACAAATACTTAAATTATTCATGCCTTTGTGTACATATTTTTTTTTTATATTAATTGTATTTTCGTGTTTACATTTATTATTGTTTTGTGTATTTTATTTTGTTACAGACTTGTATATTTTTTTCTTTTCTTTAGTATGTAAGGCGTGTATATATTTGTGTATTTTGTAAGCTATTTCTTTTGTGTATAAAATATTTTTAGGATTAATACACTTGTACATAAGTAAGCGCTAGCTAGTATTTTCACGCGGTGTCACTTGGGTCATTTCCAACACCAACTCCTGATACTTCCACTAGTCTGTCCTTCCAGTTTCCTTTACTTCCTAATAACGATTTTTTTCTTGGACTCCCTTCTTCCACCACAATGACGTCACCTGTAGAGCAATTAGAGCTGCTTCAAGCTCAACTCCAACTGCTACAGGACAGCCAAGACAGTCGGACACTGGCAGTAACTGTCAAATTCCCAGCTTTTTGGGCTGACAAGCCTTCCGTCTGGTTTGGCCAGGTGGAAGCTCAATTTGAACTTGTTGGGATTACACAAGACAGGACAAAATACAACCACGTCATTTCCATTCTGGATTCTAGAATTGCCGACGAGGTTGCGGATATTATAGAGCAGCCTCCGGACACCAACCGCTACCAGTATCTGAAAACAGAACTCATCAAGCGCCTCTCTGCCTTCAAGAAGGACAGGATCAGACGGCTTCTCGGAGAAGAGGACATTGGTGACCGCAAGCCATCACAATTCTTGAGACGCCTCCAGTCCTTGGCAGGATCAGATTTCAGGAGCGACGAGATCATCAGACAGCTGTGGATGCGTCGCCTTCCTGCAAACGTACAGGCAATTTTAGCTGCACAGGAGGACCTGCCTTTGGAAAAGGCAGCCGACATCGCAGACAAGATCCTGGAAGTGGCAACACCTGCGGTTCACGCCGTTACAGCCAAATCTCCCGAGCTCATTGAGCTCGCCAACCGCTTCGAACAGCTGACGAAGATGGTGGAAGCATTAACGGCAGAAGCTCGGGCTCAACCACGTCAACGGGACCCAGTCAGATCTAGAGCTTGCTCCAGATCTTCAACCCGCTCCTCCCCCTCCACCTCCTTATGCTGGTATCACAAGACATACCACAAAAAGGCCAAGAAGTGCGTTAACCCCTGCTCCTGGGTAAATCAAAATCAGGGAAACCCAAAATGCAGTCAGTAGACGCGGCGACTGACTGCAACACGTTCTGCCGCCGGTTATTCGTCACAGATAAGACGACAGGGCTCAGGTTCCTAATTGACACAGGTAGCGACCTCTGCTGCTATCCTCAACGGTTAGCCAAAGGTCGTGCCAAGTCAGCAACCGATTATCAATTGGCCGCAGCCAACGGCAGCACCATAAACACCTACGGCAGCATATCCCTTTGCCTCAATCTGGGCTTGCATCGGAACTTTCAATGGAATTTCACCATCGCCGATGTAGAAATCCCAATAATAGGCTCGGATTTTCTTAGCTTCTACAATTTATTGCCAGACCTCCGCCACAAACGCCTAATTGATGGAAACACAAGCTTGACTACTGCTGCTACAATTGCACAAGTCAACCAAGTAAGTGTGAAAGCCGTGTCAGTCACGGAATCCTCAGCTTACTCCAAGCTGCTCCTCGAGTTCCCGGACTTGACCAGATCTCCAGGCCTCCCACGGCAGGTGAAGCATACCACGGTTCATCACATCGTGACTACCGATGGCCCGCCTGTCTCTTGCCGTCCACGTCGCCTCGCACCTCAGAAGCTGGTAGCAGCTAAAAAGGAATTTGAGGACATGGTCAATTGCGGAACAGCTAGACCTTCGGACAGTCCTTGGTCTTCTCCTCTACACATGGCGAAGAAAGGGGACCAAGAGTGGCGACCGTGTGGCGACTACCGGGCTCTGAATGCAAGAACTGTGCCAGACCGGTATCCTGTCAGACATATCGCCGACTTCGCACACAACATCGCAGGTTCCACTATCTTCAGCAAAATTGACTTGGTAAAGGCTTACCAACAATTACCAGTTCATGAACCTGACATCTGCAAGACCGCAATAACCACACCATTCGGTCTGTACGAGTTTCCCTTCATGACCTTCGGTCTTCGAAACGCAGGACAAACGTTCCAGCGTTTCATTGACGAAGTCATGAGGGGACTCGATTTCTGCTACGCCTATGTTGATGACCTACTGGTCTTTTCAAAAACACCAGAAGACCACCTGGAGCACCTGCGTACAGTTTTCCAGCGTTTGGTCAACTATGGCTGCGTAGTAAATGCATCAAAAAGCATTTTCGGCGTCGACGAGGTTACTTTCCTCGGCTACCGTATCAACAAAGACGGTACACGCCCGCCTACAGAGAGAATCGAAGCTCTGCAAAATTATCCCTTGCCGAAAACCGTGCAAGGCCTACGCAGATTCTTAGGCATGATAAACTTTTATCGCCGATTCCTCCCAAAGGCAGCAGAATTGCAAGCTCCGCTCATAGATGCCTTAGCTGCATCTAAACTCAAAGGAACAAAGCCAGTTCCATGGACGCCCGAACTTGAACTCGCGTTTCAGAAGTGCAAGGATAGCCTCGTGAGTGCAACTCTCCTTGCTCACCCAGTCAGCGACGCTAAACTGGGACTCTTCACTGACGCCTCTTCAGTTCACGTGGGATCTTGCCTCCAACAGAAGATAGGCAACCAATGGCAGCCTTTGGCCTTTTTCAGTAAGAAACTTACTGACAAACAATCATTATGGCCCGCGTACTATCGTGAACTCCTCGGGGTATACGAAAGCGTACAACACTTTCGCTACCTGCTCGAGGTTCAACACGTGACAATCTACACGGACCACAAACCGTTCATCTATTCTTTCACTCAACGTCGAGAGAAGCTTCCTCCTGTTCAGCTCAACCAGCTGTCCTTCATTTCCCAGTTCACTACAGACATTGTACATATAAAGGGAGAGGACAATGTGGTTGCTGACACAATGTCTAGAATGGAAGCCATCTCCATAGAACAGAGTTTCAGTGGGTTAGAGGGGGCCCAAATTTCTTTACCTCCTCCTCCACCTCTTCCACTTCACGCTCCATCCACACCGCCTACTCCAACCCCACCAACAACTCCGGCTCAGGCCAATCCACCACTACCCCCGAGCACATCTTCACCACATCCCAAGTATGTGACTCGCTCGGGACGTCACGTTCGTTTCAAGACGCCCGTGGATGTGTAGTATATGTAAATATTTTAGACATAAGTTTTTTTTAAATATTGTAAGACTTATTTTATTATTTGTTGGGGGTACTTTTCTCCGTGGGTGGGTGGTGTGGCGACATTAGTGCCAACATAAAAACAAGCACGCAAGCGCGGAACCAATATTTATCTGTGGCAAGCAAAACATCGCGCCGTTTTATGACATCGCGCCCACAATTTTTCGCGGCAATCCACTTGCCGCGAAACAGTCGAGTACCGAAGTTCATTTCGGGACAATTCGACACAGTCCGACTTACGTCTTCAACGCGACTGCACGACATACGTGCTCGTGTACAAACGTTAGTTTTCGCGCTCGCTGCTTGCCTTCATACCAAAATCCTTCTGAACTATAATATTGTAACATTGAGAGAGTGTGTGTGTGATTAAAAGTGTACGTCGCAAACAATATCTTTCATTGACCCGTGCACCGCTCAACGGCCGCAACCATCAACCATCACCATCACCGTCACGTATCATCATCAGCCACCTCCTCAACATATTTTTAGTGAATGGCGAGTTTCTTTGGTTCATAGGGTGGAAGATGACGCTACGCGTATTCATTAGATCAGTTTGTTCATCGAGAATTTATAGACATTGTTGTAAAAACATACACTACGTATTTCTGAAAAATTTAAAACTGTCTTGGTTGGTAAACACTACTTACTACTTACTTGTTCATAATAGGTAACTATACAAGATTTACAGGCTGATTAAAATTTAAGAGTGTATCAATTTTAACCGATTTATGATTAGATCAGTTTGTTCATCGAGAATTTATAGACATTGTTGCAAAAACAAACACTACGTATTTCTGAAAAATTTAAAACTGTCTTGATAAACACTACTTACTACTTACTTGTTCATAATAGGTAACTATACAAGATTTACAGGCTGATTAAAATTTAAGAGTGTATCAATTTTAACCGATTTATGATTAGATCAGTTTGTTCATCGAGAATTTATAGACATTGTTGCAAAAACAAACACTACGTATTTCTGAAAAAATTAAAACTGTCTTGATAAACACTACTTACTACTTACTTGTTCATAATAGGTAACTATACAAGATTTACAGGCTGATTAAAATTTAAGAGTGTATCAATTTTAACCGATTTATGATTAGATCAGTTTGTTCATCGAGAATTTATAGACATTGTTGCAAAAACAAACACTACGTATTTCTGAAAAAATTAAAACTGTCTTGATAAACACTACTTACTACTTACTTGTTCATAATAGGTAACTATACAAGATTTACAGGCTGATTAAAATTTAAGAGTGTATCAATTTTAACCGATTTATGATTAGATCGGTTTGTTCATCGAGAATTTATAGACATTGTTGCAAAAACAAACACTACTTATTTCTGAAAAATTTAAAACTGTCTTGGTAAACACTACTTACTACTTACTTGTTCATAATAGGTAACTATACAAGATTTACAGGCTGATTAAAATTTAAGATTGTATCAATTTTAACCGATTTATCAGTGCAATTATGGTAACCACTCCTTTAATTTTTCTGGTGACATTGACAAAATACTAGTTCAGCTTATCAATTTTTCAAGCCATATGATTTATCTTGGTTTTTTTAAATATCGACATTTATTTTATATTTTATTTATAAGAGGTTTCTTTCTAACCCAACATAGCTTGCCCCATCCTTAGTCCTGACCAACTTCAAATTTAGTGATAAATGTAATGAATAATGACACGTCTAGCTGTTCATAATAACCTTCGTTTACAATTGTTTCGTTTTGATTGCGCAATTACGATAATTTTGAAGAAAAAATATGTGATCTATGTACCTCACGGCAATGATTTGAAGTACCTAAATATTTAAAGGTAGACACGGCATAAGTTTAACAAAAAATGCTATAATCAAGCATTATTCATATAGAATAGAATCATGTCTTGAACTACTTCCATATCCTATATAATCTTATACCTTATACAGTGGGCAAATTTCCTCACATCATTCGTAATGCTATAAGTAAAAACCTCACAAGAGCCCGAAGGTACGGAGGACTCGTACATTGGTTGAGTGCCTAGTATCGAGGAAATGTAGACGAAGACTTTAATTTTTTAATAAAACTCTAATTTAACGTTTAGTGTTGGTTGTATGGCAACTAATAAAGATAGACAGATTGTATGAAACCTACATAAACACTGGCTGTATGGAAGCCTAATTATTTTATAATAAAACCATGTGTTCTTATAATATAGTCAGTAGCTATTGAACTGTTGATGTGAAATATTATAAGCTATTTAATTAATATAAAATATAGTCCAAGTGAAGTGCAGTTTTCATGTTATTTAGATGTACGCGCATACACCAGCTAAACAAGTTACAGTCTGCTGATATATAAGTTTTAAACATGGTCCTTCGAGTCGAATAGATTTATAGATAATATTTTATTTTTGTATTCTCAACTTGCTTTTGTTAAATATAATGGATAAATTTAATGGTTTTATTTTATTATACTAAACAAACTTAATTAATTTGGTATATAACGTGCTAATAATTATTTGTCCACTTTTTCTAGGATTTTCCCTCCCGAGGTTTTCCCGGAGCGCTACAATAAGGGGCTCTTCAAAAAGGCTGTAAACAGATTTTTAAAGTTTCAACGGGGTAGGGGATTTCAATGCGTCGTCTCCCTTAATGTTGCAGATGTGCATGCATGTGGGCGACGGTAACCACTTGCCATCAAGTGGACTCGTCTGCTAGTTTTTCTGTACGCAAACAAAAAAAAAAGAAATTAATATAAATTTATATTATATACTCAGTACTAATATTCTCTTTATTGCAACAATTATATGATTATTTATTAATAATATAATGTGTAGTTTGCCGTGACGTCGCTCTAGGGTCAAGCGGAAGATCAGCGTTGGTCTGAAAGATCAACATTTTTGCTGAGCTTGATCCAATTTTAGGACTTAATTTATGTATATCCTCAGTTACTTTGTGGTTGTATTGTCTTTTTTTATTGTGCTTTATTTTAATGTTTCACTTGTATATGTCCTAAAAATAAACCTGTTTCTTTCTTTCTTCTTTCTTATATTTGTATAGGCACACAATTGTACATTAATCATTTAGAAATTGACTGCAATTCTTTTGTTAAAATCACTAAAAGGTAAATGATATCCTAATAAAATAACTAGTAAATGATAATTATTTTAAACTAATGAACAATCAATATATACAGTATTTTGGGTTATTTTTATACAACACTTTTTATCGGATAGTCCATGACACCAAGATCACAATGGCTTAAAATGATTTGATGATATTATTGTTATGAAAAAAAGCGACCTTCAATATGCAAAAAGTAGGTGACCCCATTTTTGCATCGTGTACCTATACAGTCGCCAGGGTGATAAAGCCCCGATAACCGACGAGGAGCCCTACGACACTCTGAGCTCGCGTGAGTGCCGTCTTCGTAACCACTCATAAAATTGTTATTTATAAAAAAAACACACTTCATTATTATTCAACTGATACTGAATGACGTTAATTATTAACTATCATGTAAGAAGAATATATATTTAATTGTTTGTTTGACACCGAGCTGGACGATGTCCTATACTACTACTACGTTTGCCAATATCCGAGGCAGGATTAGTACAAAAACTCCTGTTATGTATTCATCACATTATACTCATCTCATTTGGTTCTTTGCTGGAAACCAACTACGCTAGTTGATTACTCAAAGAACTTTCACCAAAATTTAATTAAGAATTTAGATATAATATGTTAACACATTAAATCCACTAATTACAAAAAAGCCCGATTCGACAGTTCTCATTACAACATATTTAGAGATTGTACGACTTTATAATACATATAATCCAGGTAATAAACTTAAGTTTAATAAATTTGGTATTTCTTTCAAAAAGTATTTTATCTTAAAAATTTATTTAGAAGCTATGTATTTTGTATCTAATATTTCAAATACTATTTTCAAAAGTATCTTGTATCTGGTATGTCAAATACTTATTTTAATAGTATCTTGTATTCAGATACTCTGTAAAGGGTATCTTGTAATCTGTGTAATCGTGCATTTGTGTAATTGTATATTAGGTGAAGAATAAAGTGTTATCTATTCTATTTTATATCTATTCTATTTCTACATATAATCCAAAAAGGTGTTCATTGCGCAAAAGCGCATTTACAAATATATTATTATAAAATTACACTAGTTGATAAATTGATTAAAACCTTCTTTACTAATAAAACATAATGGTGGTTTATTAACTGAGACTTCATTGTGTCATTATTAGAATATAGAAGATTTATTTCTAGGCTCACTGTCAGGAAAATATTACGTATTTAGTATTTTTTATGTTTTCGCGACTACTACACATAATAAAACAAGATTTTAACGGTTATAACCGCGATATTTTATTTGATTCTCATGCCGGCGTTACGGCCACTTTCCAGTAACCATGAATAATTGTAGATGAGTAATGTTAAAATTTCTACCGCCAACTTGTTCATATTAAATATTTATTTTTAATTTTTCTTTATGATTTATTATGTATGGGAACCTAATCTACTTTACCACCACTTATTGGGGTTTCAAGAGAAGAGGCGCAAGAAACTCGTTAGGAACATTTTTTAATATTATTATAAAGCATTATTGTGTCTCACTTCAATGGCGTAGGTTCAAATCATGGTCGACGAGCATATACCTTTTTGGCAGTTTTTGTGACTTAAATATTCATTGTACTATTACCATTTGCTGGCAATAATAGAAAACATCTTGAGGACATTGATATTATTTATGTGTAAAACCTACCAATCTCAATGAATAATCGTAGCGATCTGTAGATACTGTCTATTCAAACTGAAATGTTGAATTTTTAAAAATTACCAATAAAACTGTTAAAATATTTTTCTTATCATAGCAACCAATTATTTACAGACGAGTATTATCAGACTCCAAAGTTAAATACTTTGTCTCCTCTGAATGGATGCCTACTAAATATAATGTAAAAATGTAATAATGATATTATTATGATAGGAGCCTATTAAATTTAATAATATGAAACTGATATTGCACCACACAAATAAATATTCGGACGAATTTAAATAACAGTTTCTGATGTCATACATGGAATGATATTTTTGGTAATAACACACATCCCGAAAACCTACGAAAGTATTTTTATCCGTACAACCGGGTAAGGGCGTAATAGCCCAAGAAGTATGAAGAGTTCCATAGAATCAAACATCCTGTTTCCCTTTTTTAATTGCAGGAGTTCAGCAGACAGGCAGATGGCCCACTTGATGTAAAGCGGCTACCTTCGCCTATGGATATTTGCAACACCAAAGGTGCTACAAATGGGCTGCTGCTTTCTAAAGGAGACGGGAACCTGGTCACTAATGCCGGAACAGATCACAAGGTTTTTATGGCGGCATACACTAGACCAAGGGTGGGCGCCATGCCGTGGAGTATAATACCTTACCACCTAGCAAACCTGGCAAAATATCCCATACCATAAAAACTATTGAAACGAATAGGTATTTGAAACAATCTTCACTAGAAATACTCATTAAATTCTTGATTTTTTCAGAATATTCCTTTTCATAGTTTAAAATTTAGATGGGGGATCAATTCTCTTAAGTTTGGGAGCTTATCGCGATACCTATTGATGTTAAAAAACATCGCCACGATTTTTAAGATCTGACTAGCTTTACATAAGAATGTATATTAACAAAAAAAATACAACAGTCAGTTTTATGCGTGACGGTCACCCCTAAAAACTTATTTCACAGATTGATTGGGTATAATGCTATATTATAGACTAACGCTTTTTTATTGATAATTACAGAGTAAAATGACTGTTACATTATAAGCGCGTTCGTAATACCGAAGTAAGAAAGAGAGTTGGTCTGAAAGAGAGTGTCTGGGTGAAGGTAAGGAAAGGAATGCTCCGGTGGTTCGGGCATGTGGAAAGAATGTATTATGAAAGAATGACTAAACAGATATACAATGCAAAAGTGGATGGATGCAGAAGTCGTGGAAGGCCACGACACACCTTCCGTGATCAAATTGATCATGTATTAGCAGAAGGTGATGTCAGGAGCCTCAAGAACAGACAAGCGTGCATGACAAGAACTATGAATGTCAAAGAAGCAAGTGAGGTGTGCAAGAATAAACCTGTATGGCGCTCTGTTGTTCGTGCCTACCCCGCAAGGGACCTGGCATGAATTTATGTATGTACATTATAAGTTCCGTTTTTGCAAAATATTTATCCGCAGCTGGTAAAAACGGCGAGTATTGATATTTCATACAAACGAACACACCACACATAAGTTTAACAAATTATTTTCATTGATTCGTTCTTACATGTATGTTAATTTTTATGTTTCACCGAACGCTCATATTGAGTGTCAGGTGTTTCGTATTTCGGACATTAGCTATTTAACTGATGTCCAAAAGACTTCTACATGCTGAAGCTATGCCGTGCGTTAAACCGACACTTTTACGTTATTCAAAACGTAAATATAATTAAATTAAATATATTTTTAAATTATTCAATTAATGACTTGATAAATGCATACTAATAACATAAATGTAAAAGTGTCTTTATTTCGAGGATGAGTTAATAATCTCACGAGCATAGAAATGAATCAATTATCGTGAAATTTGGAATTATTTTCTTTCGATAATATGATCATACATATATAGAATACGTCGAAAGTTTACGCCAATGAAGTAATGTAGCAGCTAAATAAATTGATTATCAAATTTTTTACATAATATCTAATTTGTACTTTCAATAATTGGACGTAAATCTGGATACCTTTTAATCCCTGATAGTGGGATATGATCTGTGGGATTCAATGATTATTAAGTTTAAGGATTTTAGGTAGGTACTGGAAATATTTAAGTACACATTTGCAGCTTATAGAACCTTTGGGCTATGAATTCATAAAGGTAACGAACTAACGTTATCGAAATTTTCGAACTTCTGATAGATATTTCACGAGACCGAAATACTGGTCTATAAGTGCTCCTGGTATATTAAATAGCGTATAATACAACGAGACAACGAGCTTTGAGAACGCTTGCTCTTAATTACGTTCTGGGACCAGTTTAAAAAAAATCTAGTATAATTCATAGAATTATCTGTAAATTTTACTTATATCTAATGAACTAAACATAGTACTTGTTATATAGCTCAGAACCACATGTTTAACGTTACCCACATTTTCATAGACTACTTCATACGAGGTATTACTATTTTGCTTTCCGATGGAATAAAATAAATATTAATAAGGAAACGTGATATGTATCAAGCGGAAGTTAAATGCTGCTCAAAAGGATATTTATAATTACAAGGGGGAAATGCTCTGATTATTACTGCTTGTGCGAGGATGTGCTTGGCTAACTCGATATGTAAATAATTATACCTACCTGCTTCAGATTAAAAATTTATTTGTAAGTAAATACTTATAGTAATGGTCATAAAAATGGCCCAGACTTTTTCAGGGCTTGCGTAGGGCCATGGGAAGGTTAACACGTAAAGGCCTTTTGACAAATTTAATGTAAATGTGTCGTGACATTGGCTGGCAACTAACCCTGTTAAACCATTTAAAAATGCATCCAAGAACAAGCCCCTGCCAGTGTAGGACTACTGTGGGAAATGAGAACCAAAATTACCGGACTATTGGGGTAAACTGCTAGTGGTATTAGGCATCTGGTAATATCCCCATATTACTATGGCGTCTGCCCGTCGCAATGTTCATACATTTTTTTATTGCATAAGTTCTGCAGATAGCCAAACGGCCCACTTGATGGAAAGCGGTTATTATCGTCTATGGATATTTGTAAGACAAAAGTGCTGCCAATTTTCTTCCGCTCTCTAGAGAGATACAGAAAAAAACACAATTCAGGGTTGTTGTGATGGCATACTCTAGACCAGGGGTGATAGCCATTCAGGTGGACAAATACCCTACCACTGGGTGTTGGGTGCTTTTGTCGCGGAAATTTTATTCTTTCTCCGTTCCTGCACGCACTGCATAATTCCCATAGATAATACCCAATGAAGCAAGTAACTTGAAATATTTCTGAAATACAGTTAGTCATACTCTTTAAAAAAAATAAAAAAATATTTCCACGGAGCAAAATATCCTATCTACTATATTTAATGTATTTGTCTTCCATGTGGTATCGCTTTAGGACACCCGACATATGACATTGAAAAAGTCCTTCTAAAGTGGTTACCAGCCAAAACAAATAAACAAACTCCAAACGTATTTTCACGTTAAAATATCGAGCCATTTTAATGTAAGCGACAGTTGAACCAAAGTATGTTTTATTGTTGCAAAAGGTATTTTAAACTATTACGAGTATTTTGTTTTAACATTTTCAGTATTTGATTCAGTAGGATCTAATCTAACTTAATACAAAATAATAGTTTAAAATACAAAAATATACTTGCCCCAAACGTCGCTTACGATAAAATGCGATAAAGGCTTGATATATGGGTTGAATTGACATTGAGTTACTTAAAATGCTTACATAGTTAAAAAAATAAAACAAAAGACGCCGACAACGTGTTGCGTACTCTACTCAGGTTTTCACATAATTCTCACAAGTTTCGCATATCTTTTCATGGAAGCGTGGACTAAGTGCGGCTCTGCCGTTCATGTATAAACAGTTATGTGTTCCCGGGACTGCAAAGCGACGTAACCCGAAACTCTCCTCATGTTACGTAATGAAAACAATTCCTGCAATGTATGTGTGATTTACTTATGTAAGTGGTTAACGGTAAACAGAAAATATACTCATAACTCAGCACCTATGGCAAGATTACGTAATTGTTTTCCTTGCGTTAATCTCGAAAGCTGTGGTAGTAAGTATTTTCAAAACGTCTAGGGAACACTAGTAATTATAATAAAACGATAATAATTTTTGATATTATAAATCATAATAATATGTCTGTATATCCTAACAAATCTGACTAGGAGATTGATTGTAATTTAGAATAGGGCATAGGCTATCTTGAAAACAATGTTGAAGGAAGAGATTCAGGGGACGACAATTTGTATAGACAATTTTTAATTCCTCAAGTTAAAGACATATACAAATGAACATGTACCATTCCTTTGCTAAAAAATTACGGGTCAGAGCGTTACACTTGTTTTTATTTCAGGTCCATAAATTCAAAAACTCGACTGCAAAAAAGACAATTTAAAAGTAATTCACTAAAAAGACCGCAACAAGTTTGGGAATAGAAAACAAAATTAAACTAAACTATAAACGAAGTAAACTCTACTTCAGTTTAACAAAGCTGAAGGCCTTAGTTAAATACCGCATTAAGTTTAGTAGCAAGCGAAACTCATTAATTTTCTTTTGGTTTATAATTTGCAATTAGGTACCGGGCCCTTTGAGTTAGGAATGCGGGCGCTAACCATGTGCTACCATGACTCTCTTTTATATCTATACAAATAGGTATACTTAACGTATAGCGAAGTTGAAAAAATACTATAAGCAAGGGGTACCAGCTATTGTATAAAAATAATGATAATGAAGTAATTGTTAAACGCTGCAGTTGAAACCACTCATATACTACGAATAAAGTTCCCAAATATACTTATTTGCGTGAATGGCCGGGGTGAACGAACTGCGCAATGCGAGCGCGACCGATCGATAACGTCTTGCGTAAGCGCCTTGCACGCCCTCCTAAGGGATTTACTATAAGGAGTTATTTGTTTAAAGGCGTTTAGGCTATTTTGCAAATTAACCCGTCCTAATATACTTTGTACAATGTATTACGAGCCAATCTCGACCGTGCGGCCACTTCCCTGAAAGTTGTTACGCCACTCAACCACGGGTTAATGTTAGCTTTATCAGTCCTTAAAACATGTACCTTTGTACCGGTTGTTGCTAACTAAAATTTCGCTTACAACGCTGTTATTATATTTCTATATAATTCTCTTTCTCATTTCTTCCTCTTCTCTCTTTCTCATTCTTTCTATATATAATAATCTATATATTCTTCTTTTTTGTATTATAAAATAAAAAAAACATCAGCCCTAAATTCAAATAAAATAATTTGTTATTTACTTTAATCGATTTACGTGAAAGAATTTCAGCAATCAATAATATTTATGAAAACACATACAACACATGATTAATTCATTGAAAAAACTGAACCCACTTTATTTTACACATATTACTTTAAAACCCATTTTATTACTTTAAAATCATTCTCATGTAAATTTGGTAAAGAGCATGAACTTAGTTAGATATTCTTTTAGGAAGTGGGATAGCATTTGAAGTTGTGTGATCCAGGATCATCCAAAGCGAAGCCTTAAAACTAAAAGTTTTAAAAAAATATTTCTTTAATTTATTTGTAGTTAGTAATTGTTTATTTATATTATATTTTGTGCCTCTTTTGCCTGTTACTTTTATAAAATACAACGTTATCACTTGTTTCACAGAATTAGTGAAATTTTAACGATAACAATAAGAAGGCGTATTATTGTACAATAAATTGGCGGTCAAGTTCAAGACGATAAAAAATACTTTTCAAATAAATTTACCAAAATTATTAGTGATAACTTATGACTAAGACTACTTGAATCACTTTGAGTAGTCTATTTTATTGTCACGGCGAACTATCAATTTTATGTACAATGGTATTTTATTTATATCTTAATTCCAGTATAAGAGAGCTGTAAAGTGCTTATTAGGAAAAAGGGTTTTAAACCTATTAAAGACTTCGTAACATATACTTACATAAATTAATATATTGCTTTGTGCTTAACTACCCTTATTTGTTAGAGGTGTTGGGTCCGAAAAATACACTAACTGAATTGCTAGTTTTAAAATATGTTTTTAGCTTAGTTATAATAATTTGATTTAGAGCTAGTATGTAATAAGCCCTAATTTAATATGATGAAATGACGTCATTCCTTCAAAACTATCAACGACGCACTTCGTAGGTCAACCGATAACCTAAATCGTGCTATTTATTGCGTTGCAAAAATTTAGAATGTAGTTTTAATGGTTTACGGGATTTTCCTCTACCTCACGACGTTTTTTAATTGATAAATTGATAAATTTTCGGTGATATCTGAAAATGAAAAAAAAATCACCTGTGAAAATCCACTCCTGGTCCTGAGTATGCCGCCGTAACAACCTTGTGTTGTGTTCTGGCATTAGTGAGCAGGTTTCAGTCTCCTTTAAAAGAGCAGCAGTGCATTTGTAGCACCTTTGGTGTTGTAAATGTCCATAGGCGATGGTAGCCGCTTTCCATCAAGTGGGCCGTCTGCCTGTCTGCTAAACTGCTGCAATAAAAGAAAGAAAGAAAATTACTACTGTGGTGAGATATAGAAACAAGAACGCGAGTTCGCTAACACGTATTTATTTCATCTATATTAATATTATAAAGATGAAAGATTTGTATTTTTTAACGAATAAACTCAAAAACTTCTGGACCTAAATGTAATATTTTTATCCCGAGAATCCCACGGGATTTTTCTCGGAAGCGGTTCTAAGTAGTTTAAGTGCATAAAAATAACCTAGAATCCCAATACAGTTTGCACTAAAACAGCTAGGAATTTAAGACAAGCGTGAATGAAATCGAGGGCATATCCTAGTTTATACCAATTATTTCACACATAAAACTGAATACAGCAAAACTAATCAAAACTTTAGATTTAGATCTAAAATAAACTTAAAATGTGCATTTTCCTTCAAAAATAGTATTTAATCATTTTTATAGTAACAGACCAATTTTTTGTTTATTCAAAAATTTGTTTGAAAAGGTTACATGTGCTCGCGGAACGTTTAATTAATTAGTTTGAACACTGGTGAATATTTTTATACCACAACTGTACCTACATCGCTTTGCAGTGCATTACTGCTGTTTAAAGAGAAGAAATGGCAAGGGAGTTTCTTGGAGTTGTGGTGGTTTTTTGCCATTGCAATTGTCATTTCTTCATTTTATTTCTGTGTGAACAGTGGTAACGCAACATATATAGCTATTTTTTTTCATTATATTTGTCTATACTTAACCTTTGTTTAGCATGAAGAACTTATTACATGATAATGATTCTTTTCGAATTCATCAGGTTTCTTTGCAATAGAGCCGTTTTTATCCGTGCAGGAACGGAGAAAGAATACAATTTCCTGCGGCTGAGCGTGCTGTCGTGAGAGGTGACAAAATAACTTACAGCTTACAGGTAGGGCATTTGCCTGACTCGGTGGCTACCACCCCTGGTCTAAAGTATGTCGCCATAACAACTTTGAGCTGTGTTCCGGCATTAGTGATCAGGTTCCAGTCTCCCTTAAGGGATCAGCAGCGTTTGTGGCACCTTTGGTGTTGCAAATGTCCATAGGCGATGGTACCCGCTTTCCATCAAGTGGGCCGTCAGCCTATCTGCTGAACTCCAGCATTAAAAATTTAAAAAAAACCGAGCAGACATCATTATTATATAACGTGACCGAATATATTATCGATGTTGTTGAGTTTATGTTGTAGATTATTTTGTTAAATATACCTAACCTAACACATTATCAATTCAATGTAATACTATCAGTTTACCCGCGGGTTATCTTGCGTAAGTACCAAAAAAATATTTTTAAATATATATTTCTTACTTAATTTATATTAAGGACTTGCTGTGACCGGGTCGATTTTTTTGAAACTAGCTTAAGTTACTGCTTATAACATCAGCTATCTGCCAGTGAAAATCCCGTCAAAATCGGTCCAGCCGTTTCAGAGATTAGCTGGATCCAGTGATCGTCGACGATACGAACAGCGCGATGCCGGAGGGATCGAGGGCGTGAGTCTGGTCTGGAAACCCTTCCCCAACGAAAAACTCACGGCGGTCGGAGGTCTAAGGACAGAAACTACCTGCACCAAAAGCACAAAGATAATAAAAACTTACTAAGACTAACTTATATAGACTAAGACTAATAGGTATAATATAATAAAAATAAGAAATACAGCCCGAAATCATATTATACTTAATTTATATTAAAGACTACCCGGTACTTCATAGCCCGGGATTTGTATTTTATATCATACGTTCTGAATGCTGCAAGATATCGAAATTAAATGTAACCTAAACTTTTTATTAAATCTCTTAAGCCGTTTCGAACCTATATGTGTTAACTTTCATACAGATTAAAACTACTAATTTTTATTAATAATAATTATGATTAAATGTAATGTTTTAAATGGCAGTTATCGCTTAAATTTTACCATTAATTCTGAAAACCCGGACAGTCGATGCAATTATACTAGTAGACTTGTAAAATATGTGTTACGAAGGCTTTATTGCTTGTTAGTATTTTTATAATTAATTAATGTTAAAAGTGATGCCCCCGTACTCAGTGTAAATAAATATAGCCGGTGTCTGATAATATGTGATCATTAATAACATTTTAACGTGGATGCTATTGGATTTGCACGGGTCACGTTTGTGCAAAATTCCAAACTCATTAATGAAAAGGGGACATTTGATAGATAATGCGGATAATAACTCTAGGTCACCTTATTCCCAATTGATGAATCAACGTGGTATGATTTGCATGGCATTATACTTATTGCTAGCCCAGACTAATTAGTGCAACGTAGTAGGTTAATTTGCTTCTGATTTGTTCGTTTTAATTTTTAGGGTTATCCAGATACTTTTTCAGAAACGGAATCCTTAATTTTACTATCGATTCCTGACAAGGATGATTGATGTTTCAAAATCTAACGACGCTATTTTAAATTGATCCAAAATTGTTTTTCAAACATCCAACGACGCTATTTTAATTTTATTCAAATTTCTTTTTATTGGTTTTCACTGCTTCGTATAGTTTTTGATTTGGCCCTGTGAAAAATTTGACCTGTATATGTAATATTATTATTTTAGTAAGACTATATATTTGATAACAGTTATACCGCTAGTCAATGCAGTGATAAAATTGTGAAAACTAAATAATGGGGGTGGCTGCTCTTCACGAGGATTAATTTTTTTTCAATCTACATATTATATAGGGTGTCTTTCTTCTTTAAAAATATAAAGATTTTTCTTAATTGGCTGGCTAATGACTTGCATAAAGATGACAATATGCCCTGGACGAGGAAAGTAGAATACTGACTAGGATACGGGTTCGGATATGTGGCGCAATCTTAGGGAGACCTACATGTGGGGTTATGGATAACCACTAATTGAAGACAAGTACTTTATTATCTTTATAGGATATGCTCGCGGCTTCGTCCACGCTTGACTTAAATTCCCGCTGTTTTCCCAGTATAAAATGTACCGCAGTATTTTAAAAATTATGTAAGCTGTAGTTTTAGCGAAAAGTATCTCGGAATAAGTTCCTAGAAAAATTCCAGATTAAAAATCAGAATTTAAGTAAAAGACTTTGCTGTTGATCAGCGATAACCGCATCGAAATCGGTCGAGTAGTTTATACGTGAATCCCGAATAAACAGACAAGAAATCTAAAAAAATGCATCATGTTCTCCATCATTTATATAGTCTATCCCAGTACGGGTTTTTTAAATAGCTTTAGTGTACAGACACGACTTTAGAATTTTATAATATTATAGATATGTAGGTATCAATGTTTCAATGCTATCATATATATTTTATAAAGTGACACGGTTAATCTGAAAATAACTATCAGAAAACTAGTAGATCGTATAGTTTTTTTATTGCACGAGTTCAGCAGACAAGAAGACGACCAGGCCTAATGGAAAGCTATTACCATCGCCTATGGACATTTGCAACGCCAAAGGTGCTACAAATACGCTGCTGCTCTCTTAAGGGACTCTGGAATCTGGCTACCAATGCCAGAATACAACCCAAGGTTGTCATAGCGGCATACTCTAGACCGGAGGTGATAGCCATCCAGACGGGCAAATGCCCTCCTTATCCCCTGACTATGGGTTGTTTTGTCGCCTCTTACGACCGGCCGCCCGGCCGCCGGAAATCGTTTTCTTTCTCCGTTCCTGCACGGGTTTAAATAGCCCGTTAACAAACTTATTAGTAGTAATAATATGTGTTTACTCTTATGAAAATTGTTTTCGATATGTCACCGTTATCAATGTTACAGTGGCCCGTTCTTTCTGATATAACTGTAGGTACTTATTGCAGTCAGCCAACCTTGTAAAAGTCATAAAGAAATATCGGCATTGATAACTTCTAAATGTCTATTTACAGTATATTAACACGAAAATTCGGCAGCATGACGTACCGCACGATTAACGCGACCTTTTAGTAACCGCTTTAATATTCGTAGGTGAATGTTTCCAGTAGATTATAAAGTTATCAAGTTATATTATTAGTTTTGTTACATAATTGCATGATTCAGTTCTCACTTTAAGGTCTACTTCAATTAGGACGGTATTGGAGAAATGATTTAAAGAAATAGACATCGTTTAAGCATTGATGTAGCAATATTGTTACACCAATGCGTTTACTGAGAACACGCACTGGAAATATATTCCATACAATGCGTTTAAGCATAAGATTATTTATCGTCATTATATTAATACGTGAACCAAAAACTTTGTACCGTGATTTACGAAAATTTCGCGGTCCAAGAATTATAAAATTTCGCACACTTATAGTTTATATAGAGAGGGAATGCAGAGAGCTAACATTTTTTTAAATCCCTATTAATATTATAAACGCGAAAGTAACTCTGTCTGTCTGTTCCGTTTTCCCGTAAAAACTACTAGACCGATTTGGCTGAAGCTCAGTATATATATATATATATATTTTCGATGCCGAGAATGAACATAGGATACTTTTAATCCCGAAAAATGGGATAGTTTCCGAGATAAATTTGTCTTTCTGTTTGTTATGCTTTTACAGAAGAACTAATAGGCCGATTTGGCTGAAATTTGATACGTATGTAAATTAAATACTGAGGGTGAGGGATACTTTTCATTTTGGCCTTTTTGGTAATTGTGGCCTTTATGGTCATTTTAGTTATTTTGGCCTTTTTTGATCATTTTGGCCTTTTTGGTCATTTTGACCATGTCGGTCACTGTAGCCTTTTTGGTAATTTTGGCAATGTCGCTCAATTTGGCCTTTTTGGTCATTTTAGCCTTTTTGGTCGTTTTTGGCCTTTTTGGTCGTTTTTGGCTGGCCTTTGTGGTCGTTTTTGCCTTTTCTGTTATTTTGGCCATGTCGGTCACTGTGGCCTTTTAGGTCATTTTGGCCATGTCGGTCATTTTGACTATTTTGACCTTTTTGGTAGTTTTTGCCTATTCCGTCTTTTTGGCCATGTCGGCCACTATGGCCTTTTTGGTCATTTTGGCCATGTCGGTTATTCCGGCCTTTTTGGTCATTTTGACCATTTTGGCCTTTTTGGTCAAGTTTTGTAATTTATGTTGTTTACAGATAGACGGGGGATGATATAATTAGCGATATAAAATGAAGTGAATGTTCCGTGGGCATAAACATATACATAAACAATTAATATAATATAACCTGTAGCGCTTACTCTATAAACAAGAGACACGCGCGTAACGACTGCGCCGCGGGGTAAACTCTAGTTATGCATAAAAATACATTAAATCAATAAAAGAATATTAGACACACTACTATGTACTGTATTTGACACACACACGCGTATTTACTCTTTTGCTTATTGTTAAAGTCAAATTAACATTGTAGCCTTGGCGAAATCTGTCATTATAGAAGTATTATATATACTCTTTGACAACAGAACATTAATAATGTTTAAAGTTATCATTTACATTAATTATGGTCGAACTTCGGCCACTGGGCGACCACTAGTTATTATTAAATAGTAACATGAGTGAATACAATTTTATATAATTAATATTTATTTCATGCTTAAGTTAGTTTTATGGATGTGTCAACCATCCTATTTCAAATAGACTTTAGGAAAACTGGTGCTTCTTCTATTTTCAGATATTAATGCGGAATTATTAATAAGAAGACGTTTGAAAGTTTCAATTTTCAATTCTTTTTCATATCTTATATACTAAAAGTACGCTTGGAGTGCCTGATCACAAGGGTGAAAACCCTTCGTCCCTGGGAAACAATTTTCTCTGCTGAGTTTTTGGCAGGAACTGAAAGGAGATGGTGGGCTGTGCAGTTTTATCTTCTAAAAATGTGTAAAATTATTCTAAAATAAATTGTCATAGGATATTGATAGTTTTTGAGTAGTAATAATTATGTGTTTGATGAGAAATGTGAACTGTATAGTCAGATGTGGCCTTTTGAGTTGTCACAAGAACTCCGTTGAATGGCACCAGCTGATATCCTAAAGTTCAGCTAAGCTACACATAGGCTTAAGATAATGAAGAAACTATATTGTAAACTAAGATCTGGCTTAAAGGCCTAGCTGCCAAGTCTTAAACTTAAATAAAAAAAACCCTGCTGTCAAAATATTTAAAAAACTATGCAAACCATAGATAATACATATAACTTATGCCCCAACATTTTTTACACCCACTTTAATCGCGCCATAAAAAAATTACAACAATTTTGTAAAATCATTTTATACTCATAAATTAATTTTCACTAAATTATTATTTACTAGAGTTTGCGCCACGGCTGCGCCACGTCTTAATAATCCCTAGAGAAGAGTAGCTTTATTTTACTTACACAAAAACGTAATTCGGTTTTTTACATATAAATAACAAATAAACTGAGCTCATACAGTGTACACAACTGTCCAGCAAAATCTGAAAGCGAGTCGAAATCACCCTGATTTCAAGTAATACAATGAATGATATGTTCCTTATGACAACGTAGGTATTTATTAGTGATATTTAAAAAAACGTGATTGCAGCATCATCTATTTTGCTAATCCGTCTATTCTAAAGAATCACTGTCTATCGGAATAAAAAGTAATTTATGTGTTAATCGGGCTATAAGCTAGCTCGATGCCGACTTTCATTCATAATATACTTTCAGTAGTTTCCAAAAAAGATGCGATCGCGGCGCAATATTTTTCGCTATTTCGTTTAGGCCACGAAAACGACGTTACTTATCAGGATAAAAATAACGTAAGTGTATGAGACACTAGAGGATAAAAGAGTTTCATTAAAATTTTCACGTGATGCAGACAGACAAATAGACAGGTAAAAATTCATCGTATTTTTGGAATCCCCTGGTCAGAATTTTGCCCGCTGATTTTTTCACGTTTTTAAACGCAAACAACAACAATAAACAACTCTTACAATAACAACTCTACAAACAACTTATAAACTCGAATCATTTACAGATTTATTATAAATTTACATGTTTAATATGTACTATCATCAGTGAGATCAAAAAATACTGGCTGGTAGAGTGCCACAGACAAAAACAACTTGACGTTTCATATGTGACGTATTAAATAAGTTCATCTGATTTAGATAATTATAGCTTTAACGCCCGATTTTATTACAAAAGTTGTTGTATTGTATAAGTGATCAGTTTCTATTTACTTCCCTTATATTCGAATTGAAAAGCAGAGTGTTAAATTCGGATCAAAGACCTATTCAGGCACTCGAACTACTATCACCCACGCTACGCTCCCTCGCCAAACCATCTCGTGCCTAAAAATGTCACTCTCATCTCTCGTGGAACAATAAACTATTTTATTATTGATAATATGATTTGCTCACCATGCCCTCCTTCACAGTATCTACGTAGTACATACATACATACATACATAACTTCACGCCAGGTCCCTTGCGGGGTAGGCACGAACAACAGAGCGCCATTTAGGCTTATTCTTACACACCTCACTTGCTTCTTTGACATTCATAGTTCTTGTCATGCACGCTCGTCTGTTCTTAAGGCTCCTGACATTCTACGTAGTAATTGTAATAATACGCGTATAAGGTTCAAAAACTTTGTATGTCCATCCCACCTGCTAGGACTTTAAAATATATCACGGTAAATAAACCGCGTGTGTCTTATTATAATAAATCATTGAGCCACCACTACTTTTAATGTCGAATAGACATGAAGCTTGAAATCTTACTTTTTACTACTTTTACTTTTTTATAGTTTGGAAGGCGGGCCGACTATTCTTCTGGAAGGGATTCATATCTACAATCTTAACTTCTAATAATTAGGTATTTGACACATATTACAGACACAAAATATCTTGTCCTCATCTTCTTTCAACAGTTCATTTTAGAAATAATTTTGATTATACTGTTAGGAATTTATAGGATGTCAATTCAAAAATACTGTTGTAATTATCAAAATTTTTATTAGATGTACACACTCGTTATTTAAAATACCATCGACAAATATCCAAAATATTAACATTTTTGATTGAATGAACATCGTTTTAATAATTGATTTCATTTAGACTTTGGCATTTATTCAAATCACAGACATACACCTCAGACGAACAAAACAAGGCAGGTAGACTGAGCCCCGATCTCTCAGAACAAAATTACGAAGCCGATTTTGGAATAGCAATCTGATCGCACCGTACTAATTTACGAGGATAAAGATCTTATAGTTTTTAGTAAATACATTAATAATAACCATACAGACGCAAATGTCGTATAATCTGCATAATGCAGGAACGGAGAAAGAATAAGATTTCCTACGGCCGGGTGGCCAGTCGTAAGAAGCGTCACAACAACTCATAGCCAGTTGGTAGGAGTATTTGCCCATCTGGATGGCTACCAATCCTAGGAGTATGAGACACAACAACCTTGCGACGTGCTTCTGCATTAGTGGCCAGGTTCCAGTGTCCTTTAGAGAGCGGCTGAACATTGGTAGCACTTTTACACAACGTTCAAAGGCTATTATTTCCAATAGGTGGGCCATCTGCTGAACTCGTGCAATAAATAACAAACAAGTTTTGAAAAAATATCTACACTATTTAACGCGTTTGTTCACGTAGGTAAAGTTATAAAACTTTCATTCGTTCGTCTGAGACATATGTATGTTTATGTATAAAAATAAATGTAATCAAACTGAAGATTTTTATTTTTGTAGATCAATTAAATTTAAAATTATACAGTTTTTAAAGGTTATGTCAAATCAGTATTAACATATACAACTCAATTATTGCTATATTATTATTACTTTTAGATTAAGACAATGACTCAAAACTGGTATGCAGGATATGATTCAGCAACGATTTCACGCCTTCGAAGGGTTTTCATATAATTATTAAATAGCTCATAACCTTCGATGTCATTCAAGTGTTGAGCACGTTTACGTACCTATGTACAGATATATATATATATATATATATATATATATATATATATATATATATATATATATATGTATCACATCGTATAGTAATTTAATATACCTTCAAATATTTCAACATCAATGTATAATATATCATAATCGGGCAGCGAACTTTCAAAAACCAATGAGTAAAATTGATTTATTGATTCTTTAATTAAGTCGATTATATTATGTTAAACAAATTTATTTTTTGTTATGAAACGAGTGCTTGAGCACTTTAAATTTCAATATTTAGATTTAAATGTTCATTGACATTTACAATGCATACCTACAACGCCTACAATCTATTAGGTCAGTTGTTAATTTTAGCCATATACCAACCGCAAGATGTGAGATTATTCTGACAATGTCCTTTCTGTTAAATAAGACGATTACAAGGAATTGGAAATGTAAAATTTTTGGAGTTGTTTTCTTTCTAAAAATGTATAAGATCTGTTAAATATAAAATATAAACTACAATTAAAGAACACTCCGTCGGCGTTATACCACTCTTTCACAGAATATCGGCGTGAAACGGTTAGCAATCGTGTTTCGTGCGATGAGCAAGAGTTCCGATAGCCCACACCCTCTTCATTTTTCCTTCTCCATCCTATCAATACCTTTATCCCATCCTTAAGGATTGTAACGCGATGGCTTTGCCCCTTGTATTGCCAACGTATATACACGGCGGTAGCCTCTTTCTATGAGCTAGACCGTCTGCCTGTTTGCCAGCTTGGTAATAAAAAATGCTTTTTTTTAATAACCATTCTGTGATCATGTTGAAAATCTAGATTGTTTAATAAAATACGACTTTCAAAGATGCTACAAAAAGTCCGTTAGTTGGTATTAGCCACACCTACAATTTAGCCAAGGTTTCTTGATTGAAGAATCTTCTATCAAGAAACCTTGAATATTCACGAACACTCTAATTTTATGTACACACTAATAGTGCAATTCTATATTCAAATATGGATTCTTAAAGAGAATAAGACTAACAGATAAGATAACAATATTGCATATATATATTTTATGTGTACAATGTACAGTTACGGCAATTCATGATCGACCCCAGCGTTCCGCGATCCTTTGATCAGGAAGTGCAATGAAGTCAATTCAGGTAGTAGTTGAACGGTTGACGGCGGTGCTATTTCGAGGAGCAGACGTTGCCCACGGTTGCGACGATGCTACCAATTGATTCTAATAACCGGCAGTAAGGAGGTCGTCGAGTTCAGGGCCAAGACTTTATCACTCAAACAAGTTTCTTGTTTATCTACCAAATATTTAAACAGTTTGTAGGAGCACGTGCGTCATTAAGTCTTATAGCCTCATTTATTAGGGGTCTACAGCCATTTTATCAAAAACGATCAAATCGTTACATGTACTTTCGTCTGTGTCCATCTGTATACACTTAACTGAAATGACAGTTTAAGAAACGTTATTCATTATACGTACATAATCTTATGTATTGGTTAGATCTTGAAAATCATAACGATGTTCCTTAAAATTTTTGACAATAACTCATCATGGGGTATAAACTTAAAACAAATGAAGGTGAAAAAAAATTTAAAAAAATCGCTATTAACTTATAGATTTATGAATGTTTTCAATTTCCTGTTAGTGCTTAGATCTTTCGGTCCTTTTCATTTAGTCAGGTTATTCGTAGAATGATTAAAACTTTACATGACAGATAGCACTGCTAGCATCCTTAAGTTTTTGCTTCACATATATTTGTTTTCTAAGTTATTAATATATAAGTAAACATTTATAAAAACATAAATATTTATAAGAAATAAATATTTTTAATATATATTTAATATATGTTTGAATACATTTAATTAAGACTCTTTATAACTAACCAAAGTAAATGGAGTCATTGAAAAAAAAAGTGCCAAATTACGACAGTGTCAATACTTGTTAATGTAGTTAGGGATGGCTTATTATGATCTTATTAAATTGAGTTAATCGATACCTTGACGATTAATGTATCGACAAACGCCACGTAAATAGTTTTTAAATGGAGTAAAGTATTCTTTACAATGATATGTGCATTAACTTATGTAATATACACATTGGTTGCGTCTGCATGGGTAACAAATGTTCCCAATGCAAACTATTTCAACGTTATTACATATTTATGTGCTATATTTTATGGACTAAGATGTATCAATAAAATAATCTATTTGTTATATTAAGACATAAATTGGATTTTTTTAACAACAACAACAAATCATAATGCACAAATATTCTTACCAATTTAAACATTGAAAGCTGTGCAACTTTTTTAAAATTATACTGTAGTTTAAATTATTACTTAGAAAATCTAAGAACTTAATCAAATATAAAAACACAATTTAAAACAATAAGTTATTAGCAAGTTTACTGTTTGGATCCAACAAACAGAGGAGATAGTAAGGGTCCGAACCAACTCCGACATAGAAAACCTCGTGGCCGAGCCTAGAATAATTTAAGAGAGAAAGGCTCAATATCTCCGCTAGCTCGGTCACGTAGAACGGATGTAGGAGGATTGGAATATGAGGAAAGCATACTTGGGGCGACCAGTTAGTATCACTAGAAAGATAAGAGTGGATCACGTAAACGAACGTCAAAACTGAGAAGTCTAGACACTGTTCAGAACAGAGGAAAGTGGCGCGCTTAACATACTTAAGCATATATTTGTATATGACATTCTTTTTATTGACAAGTAACGTTAATAAATATTACATCTTTCATTCTTTCAAAGTAGATCAAAAATATTTTGTTTACGCCAGTGATATTTTGATCTAGAATTTTGTCGTACTTACGTCTCACAACACGACTCGCTTTAGCTCTATAGGCTCTTGAATGGACTATAGTGAGAGTTGTCGGCCCTATTTCTATTACGTGTCGCTGCTGAGCAAAAGGAGTAGTACAGTTCTATAGAGCGAATGAGCTATATCCCTCTTTACATTTTAATAAGCCGTTTTGCAGAAATTAGCCGTTTTGTAGAAAAGAGCGGACGTAGGACTTGGGTCCGCTACTTCGGAGACTTCTGCATCTCATCCTTGCGATGGCAAATCTTCATATAGTTTCATATTACAAAATCGCCTTCCTTTAGATTTTAATATGGGAGATTCCGTCTAGCTGTTGTTAGTCATAAGATACCAATGCCTATAATTATCCTTAAAATTTACAAATATCTGACAGGATTTATTTTATCGATTATTCGATACTGAAATGGGTTCTCTATTATGCAGTATTTACATGGTGGATAATAAACTCTTTGTACCTGCCATAGACTGCAGCTCGTTGCTTAGCATTATTTTGTTATTAATGACATTATCAAAAAAACTCAAATGAAAACCATTTTTATTTAATCAAATATAATAATATTTAATATTTCTAAATAAACATGCATATTCAAATCAAGTGCCGACTTTCGTCATATTTTCAACTTATATATATTAACATCTGGGATAGTTTTCTGTTTGTTTTATGAAGTGGATTATTATTAACGATCTATATGTAGTTTTGGACTCTGGCGAATCTATTAAGGAAAACTGCTTTTGGATATCGAAGTTACTGATTTATGTTATGTGACCTGTGAATCTGTTTAATGATGATTTGATGTGCAGTGATATGTATTAATTAAAATTATATACAATTTATAAATAATATGAAATTTTATTTTAAATACAGTTGGAATTCCTGGTGGAAGAAATCTCCATACCTAAGCATACAATATATAGAATATCGGTCTTATTCATAGACAGAGTAAGTATGAACGCTTCTTTAGAAACCATGAGTGTTCAAACTTACTCTGTCTATGAATAAGACAAAGTATACACAAACCCGCTATACGTACACACACACACACACACACACACACACACACATATACACACACACACACACACACACACACACATGCATATATTAGGTACGTTCATATACGAGTTAGCGCCATTAATATTCGCTAGATGTGCTAGTTGCACGATTCTCTCGACTGAAGACTCTATCTCCATATATTCAATATACTCTTTGTAACTCATGACATATTGTATAATATATTTTGACAATAATAGAGACATTCGCTTCAGAAGTCATAAGAATGGGGTGCTCGAAGCTTTTTTTAAGAAGGTTTTACACTTTTGTATCATCATAATGATACAAAGTGTAAAACCTCTTTGATTTTGTATGGATGTACTACGTTGTGTGACATTCTAATTTTAACTAATCAAATAGCTTATTGTAGCGTATGTAGCTTGTTACAGTATGTTACAAAAATTATTTACGTATATCATAAATTTTGAAACTAAGACTATATATAGTAATGATATTAAAACATAAGCTTTCTTTGTGTATTACTTTATTTTAGAGTTTATGATCAAATGTGTGAAATACCCTGTTGTTGTGAATATATCGCGCCCCTCCTCTAACCTTTGAACTATAAACTATAAAGCGAGATGCAAATGTGTCTTTTTAGATGATTTTTTATGGCACAAGTTCAGCGGACAGACAGACGGTCCACCTGATTGATGGAAAGCGTTTTCCTTGGCTATAGACATTTGTAACACCAAAGGTGCTACCAGTGTACTGCTGCTCTCTAACGGAAGACCTGGGACCTAGCCAGTAATACCGGAAAACAAATGAAGGTTGTTACAGCGGCATATCCTAAACTAGGGGCGATAGCCATCCAGACCTGTCAAGTACCCTAACCACCTGGTTGTGGGTTATTTTATCACCTTATACGACAGGCCGCCCGGCCCCTTTGTTATATTGTTATTCTTCAATAGCTAAATGATGAAGAGGGTAACCGTTTGGCGCATCTGCCGAAGCCTTTAATGTATGTGGATTGGCACGCACTTACCAGACATATTATAATTATTTTTCATAAAAGGAATACTACTCACGGTCGTTCGAGTAAGGCTCAGGGCCTAAAATATTGTTTACTAGCTGTTTCTCGCGGCTTCGCCCGTATATATTACACATAGCAATAGCTGGAGCAAATTTGTATCCCCCATTTAACCCCTTCGAGGATGAAGTTCTAAAAACACCGACACACGCCCACGTGTACATTTATTTGTAACCAGAAGCAGGTATATAAAATTTAGTGTTTCTTACTTGGAAAAAGACGGTATTTAATGCGCAATTTTATCCCCTTTTTACGCCCTTTTTTTAGGGATTTAATTTCTAAAAAGGCCGATACACATGTAAATTAATTTGTAACGAAATACAGGTAAGTAACATTTCGTACCTCTTACTTTGATAATAACACATTTTCACACAAACCTTCATTCCCTTTTCTCAACCTCTCATTCTCTCACAGGGATTGAATTCTCAAGTCATTTCCTAGTGGGCACCTGCTGCATTGAAAGAACCTGCATACAAAGCATCACGATCCTAGCCCCAGTAGTTTGGGCTGTGCCTTGATATGTCAGTCACTCAGTCAGTGACGCCAAGCACTTATATATGTGTATAGTGTAATTAAGAAATGAACCGGGTTGGAATAGTTTGAATGACATCACACCCCAGTAGGTATAACGTATAGAAATTGCGTCAGTTCTTTCATGATAATTCCTTTTAAGATAACAATAGTCGTAACAAATGAGAAACTATAATACAATCTACGTAATCACAGGGAAAGTGTGCGCACAGTGTGTATGATTCATTTTGTTTATCTGAAAGTCAAGGCTAAATGAGTGTAGACGCCACAACTATAAAAGCATTAAAATACATCACAAGTCGTAGTAAACATGTTGTACAAAATAGAGAAAAACTTATTTTGCTTCAGTGATGGTAATTTTGATTCCACAATATGTTGCAAGCATTTAACTGGAACAAAACACGATAAGGAATAGATTTTTGTCAGTTTAGTGGCGTTGCATTCAAATAGCCTGGGTTCGAATCTTGGCAGAGAATATGGACGACTTAGACAACTTTTTTGTATAATTTACATACAAATGGTAAGAAATCCTGAAATAACCTATGTGACCAATTCTGTCTAGAACATAGGTCCCCAAAGTCACCCATAGGGACCATGGTTCCACGTAAGCGAAAACCATATCTGGTGGTCCGCGAACTGGATATATGGGTCCACTATAGTGAATTTTATTTTAGCGTCGTGACGAAAATTTGATCTTTCTATAAATAGAATAATTAAATATGATAGTGTTCGTTTGTACTTGCAAGCTGTAGAACTCGTATGGGAAGAAATAGAAACTAAACTATTAAATCCAACACAAACGGAATTGTCAAAATCATTTCAGAGACAAAACAACTATGGCTCGATATATATATATATATATATATATATATATATATATGCCGGGTACAGCTAGTAGTATTATAGAATACAAAAAATATTTTTGTGATTTTTTCATTTATGAAACCTTTCTGAATATAACCTATTATTATTATTGATTAATAATATTATTATTGAGATACATAGAATACAGATATGTCTTACATAATTCTGTCAATTTGTATCACCAAAAAAGTAGTAATGTGCAAGGGATATAGCGAACCCCATTTAGAAAGTTCCTTAAACTGAGGCATTTGTTTTGCAATTACAAACAGACATAAATATATTTGTATAGAACTAATTGGACTGCATAAGTAAGAGATCTGTTTTTGAAACTCTACCCCTTGTTTATCGTTAGCACACGGTCACGGTGAATGAACCCGGCAAATATTTTATCGTAAACAAATTTAACTATACGGAACTGTTGTCATCATGTTATACAATACTCCGTTCAAGGCTTTAAATATTTCAAGTGTCAGCAATCATAGCTACTTATAGTATTTTGTTTTATTATGCTTCTATGAAGAAATGTAATTCATTAATGAATTTACGATCGATCATTCAACCTTGTGTTTAAAATTAACTTAATATATTGTGATTTAATTATGTTAATTGAATAAAAAATGTGTCTCGTATCTTTCAATCACACCACAACTCTCCATCTCACATTCTTCTTCTCAAGTTTTCAGTCAGTTAAATTTTCAACCAATTTTTTTTCTCAGACTTTTTTATTTTATAATTTCCCACCTTACCTATTCTTTAAACATCGCTGCTTATCTCACCAGTCTCATCTCAGCTGGGTAGAAAAGTTTTTGGTCAATCACTCCAATTGTTCAACATTCGGACGCGTTTTATAATCATACGAGTTCTATAATTACTACTTGCCCCTATAATTTGGGTGGCATTAGTTTGTAATGTCATTTAAGGTATGGTTAAAGAATAAATCTACATTGAATTAACATTGGCGAGGAAAGATGTCAAATTCACGCGCCAACCTTGGAGGTGCGCACTCCGCACACCTTCGCGGTCGGGAATGAATTGCGCAACTCTTCAGGTCAAGGGTGGGAAGGCGCACCGATCATTTTTGGCAATTTACCTACGCACGTACAATGCAAATTTTATCCTCCGTAAAAAGATTCTGAGAAAAACTATAATATGTTATGTCAACTTACTGAATAGGTATAAATTGTAAACATGAACCGGTCTCAACAGTAAGGAATTTATGATGTAACGACTCGAATTATGAGAAAGACATACTATCGATAATTTCTTATTATATATTTTATATACATATTTCTCGATTCTCAGAACATCCAGACATCATTCTGATAAAATGTAACAAGACACTTGTGGTGCGGGAGGTGGATAGTGGCGTGACCAGAGAGCTATAAAGCAATTATATTTTTTAATAATATACAATAGCCACTCTGTCGTCGAGTATCGTATAATGGTGTGGATGCAGACAATTTATTGGAACCGCCAGATTTTATGAATGTGCTTACGGCGCCAAACAGCTTTTTGTGTGGTACTCTCGGGACGGCCTTGACCCGTCTGATCACAACCAAACCTGTTTAGCACTAAAAGTAAAAGCTTTCGCCATCAGGTACCGACATTATGTTTAATGTCTTCACTTAAGATGGTTTGTAAATGTTATATTGACTTTAAAAGCCTATAAACACATCTCTACTTACATTCTTACATTTACAAGTAGTAGGTATATGCGTGTACAACCACGAACATCTATTTTAATCTAAATAAACTTAATATGATTAATATTGCCTTTAATCACAAATTGAATCAATAGTTGAAAAATGAATAAAGTAGAAGAGGTTAAACATTTGTCTAATCTCTTTGGGTTTTTGTGGATATTATAAAGACAGTGTTATAAAATTGAACCTTAAGATTAAGACACCTTTAGAAATATAAATAGACACATAGTTAACAGTTTATTGCTCACCAAAATATACTACCACAGATATTACTTACGATACTTTCTTCGTAAAAACAAGTGTCACTGATCTCCTCCCAGCAATATAACTTCAGGTATTAAAAAAAGCTAAAAACAATATATTTTTTACATTTGACGCATGTAGAAATCTAAATAGCTTGTTTTGTTAATATCTCTATTGAATGGTTTTCTAGTATTCATTTTAAATTCATAAAAATGAACATAAATTAACAGTTTCTTATTCAGAACAGTCATACTATTAGCCTGAACGTATAATGGTCATTTATGTCACAATTTATGTATATTTTTATTAACTTCATTTAATATGTTCAAAAAAGGCGAGGTTATTGGAATTGTCGAAATTTAGATCGTGATTTCATCATCACATCTTCCTCAATTGTTGTAATTAAGTAAATCCGATATTGTACTATATATATTACCCGCGTGGTTTTTTTTTTTTATTGCAGGAGTTCAGCAGACAGGCAGACGGCCCACTTGATGGGAAGCGTTTGCCATCGCCTATAGACATTTACAACACCGAGGTGTTACAAATGGGCTGCTGCTCTCTTAAGGGAGACTGGAACCTGGTCACTAATGCAGGAACACAACTAAAGGTTGTTTTGGCGACATACTTAAGACCAGGGGTGGTAGCCATCCAGTCGGGCAAATGCCCTACCACCTGGCAGACCCTGGCACCTGGTGGCGGTTAAGCGTTATATTTTGCATTCACACTATATCTTTATAAATTATAGCCTGTGTTATTCTGATGTGTAGCTATATTATTGGAAAGTTTCATCAAAATCTATTTAGTAGATTTTATGTGAAAGAGTAACAAATATACATCCGTACATCCATTCTAATAAACTTTCGCGTTTATAATATTTAATAGACATATACATATATATCCTATTCTCCAGGAAAATAATATTATATTTTCATCTGCATTATCGAATACAAATCGCTTTATCCTTAAGATCGAAGAATAATTAAGGAAAGAAAGGAAAAGAGAAGGTGTGGTCACGTGCGAACCTATAGGATAACAAAAAAATATCAACAAACAACACTTGCACATTCGTACTTAAAGATTTATATGAATTAAATTTTTCTTATAGCTCCAGCTATAAGATTTTGTAACGTAGGCTGTAGTACAGTTGATGGGATACCTAATGATAATGTTAGTAACTGTGACACACAGAAGAAGCTAAGCGTTATTCGAAATGTGACGTTGTTAATGTCGTTAAACATTGACAGATAACTCGCAGTTATATTTGGACACAGTCACTAATAGTAACGTAGGTGGAGCAGAGGAATAATAGATATATGCAACATTAACAGTACGAGTATTACTAACGAGTTACAAGTCTCGAAGGAGTTTTTTGACACCTTTTTTATAAAACCGAGATGTGTATTCTAACACACTTATTCTAATTAATAAGAAACTGGTATATAATATAACATATTGTCATAAATGAATTGTTTTTTCCTATATTATTTATTGTATTATTTTTCTATTCCGCTTCCATTTAATCTAAGTAAACAAACAGTTCAAGTAAAAGTAGAAAGATAATGATGTAAAAGGATATTAACCTTGTTTTATCGTTAAATTCGTAGACTCCCGGAGGGTACAAGATGAATGGTTCAGCGTCTGGGAGAAACAAAGAGCTATGTTGTTATTGATTTTATTCCAAGTTCACGACAGTGCAGTATACTTATCTTGGTAGTCACAGACTGAGAAATGGGTAATGCCAGACTACGCCAAATTGCTCTTTGCCACAGCTGGGTTTTAAACTTTTCCCCGACAGGAGATCATAACGTTTTAGTGCTTAATTAACGAAGCACAGCACTATTTTGTATCAACAATAAAAACTTTGTGGCATTGGATAAATTCTTTTGTCTTGGATTATCTTGGTGTCTTGTTCGAATTACGTGGGTTCGATTCTTGGACAAAAATATGATTTAAGCAATTTTTATAGCTTAAGATTCATTATTACAAAAACCTCGTGCAGCAAAATATCGTGAGTAATATCATATTACTGATATGGTATTACTGATGTGCAAATCCCAATAAGCCGACTTTCATGTGTGTGGTGGATGTACACCAAAAAGCAGGAGAAGAATGGCGCCATGTAGTTATGGTAGGGCTTAGAACAATTTTGAAGTTAAGATTCCGTCATTACTCCTAGTATATATTACCTTCCATGGTTGATAGATAAATTCACTGAGCCATTACATCATCTTACAAACCATCGCAGCCTGCTAGATTTTGTATGAAAAAAACATAACGTCATAATTCTTAACAATCAAAGATCAATTTAAAGAGTAGGTACATAAATTTTATATTTTATCATGATAATTTGAATGCAAGATGACACCAAGATATTTTGATGCCTGTTGATTTGCATATTAATGGTTCTAGAATTTATTGTTAAATGTGTTATATACCCATTTAGAAAATGGAGGTTATTTTACCAAATTTGATCACGAGACTGCATGTTCCACAGTCCAAACCGATTTCAGCTACAGCGGCTATATTTTGAGTACTAAAACTTTGCAGTGCAGTCAAAGTAGACAAGCTAAACATTGCCATAATTAATATAAATACAAGATTTTGAGTATAAGTTACGGTCACAGTTGGATGTTTTATTGCACTACTATTGTCACTTTTTTCAAAAATTTTATTAATTTTTTCCAGGGTTTATATATTCAGATAGACAATACTGTATTGATCGCTGTAATAAACTGTTAAAACATGCATACTTACAATGTTCTTTTGGCAAAAAAAAATAGACGGCCTACAAGCGCTTAAAGCGATGATAGGTGGCCTGTTCTTATAGGCAGCTTAATTTAAACTAAATTTTTAACTGATCCGACAATGTTCACGTATAATATATACGTATCTTTAGTTTTTCTATAAAATTGCATAAACCCTATATTATTTATTCATAAGTCTAGGGAGTTACCTGGAAGAACCTACCTTTATTTACTTATATTGTATCTGGCCTTTATTAACAACATTTTAATTAATTAATGAATTTTAACATATAGTGAATAATATGATGTTGTAAATTTATTCTACATTGCAACAAATTAATATCGTTTCTAACCAGGCATATTAGTTTATGATTTGCCACTTTTGTAAATCTCAGTAACATTTTCATATTTCTAATATCTTGCTATGATTGTATGATATTGAATACTATTTCTATTTCTGTCTTGGATAAATATTTATCCATGTTACTAATATTAGTAACATCACATTTACAAGAGCAATTGACATGCTTTGCAAAATTTTAATAGGTTCAATTGTTTGCTTGCTGATTGTATTATTTTTGTTTCAACCTTCAACGCATCGATGCCATAAAGCCTATAATAATTATTATTCAAATAATATTATCATGCTCTCGAATGAATTCTAGCAACGTAGCGCCTTGCACAAATCATTTGAGCGTTTATTTATACCTGACTAGATGTGAACTACCTATCCACACTTCCTCCTTGCGACGCAAGGTCACATATCTCAGAATGTTTGCTGCCTACACTATAACATCTTGTTGTGTGGTTCGTATTATGTACTTACATCCTTAATATTTCATGCTGTATCACCCTTCCGCACAAATATGACTACATTTAACGTAAACAAAGCTAAGTTTTTTATAATGCCTTTAAACTACGACCTCACAAAAAACTGTTTTGGCTACCAAATTACGCAAATATTTGATTGGGTGTAAAAAGCTACGCTATAAGCGGAGTAAACAATCATTATAAATTGAAAATGTACTAGGAATTGAGTGACGTATTACTATTTAGTTGACTCTGTACAAACATGTATTTGCATGGAAAAGTACAGATAAGTTTGTGGTGCACTTTTATTCTAAAAAGTAATTTATAAAGGAGGTAACGTAGCCAGCCTTTTTGACACCTCACTTATATAGATGCCGATGACTCAAGCTCAGTATGCTAGTTATAGCTATATAGTTTTGTTAAAGAATTATGGGTAGAGTACAATATGTATAAGTAATATGAATCAATTAGATCTAGTTAAACTGTTACTTTGTATTTGATAATAAAGAACATTATGTATTAATATATATTTTATTATTGTTTATTTATAAATATATTTAACTTTTGTTTATTTATCTATAAGTATATTAAATATAAAAATATAATATATTAAACAGATAATATATTAAATCCGTCACTTAGTGATTTTTAAAGCCCGTGTTCGACTGGGGCTAAAAATGCGTGGTCTTTGGCTTGTCAGAATCAAATTTTACCCATAAACATAGAGCGCTAGAAGCTTTGGGATAAGCCGGACAGCGTAACAAACCAGGAACTCTTTTCTGCGTGAAAGGGAGAGGCTGAGCGCACTCGCGTATTAACTGACTCACCTTGGAAATCAGATCTCTGGCTACAGGCAGTGTCCTCGGTGAATCTTGGCACACTTTCGGATGACGTGACTTTCAGAATCTGTACCAGCATTCACCTTGGCAACCTGTGTGATTCCACACCTCTGTCAATGCGGAGATAGGGTGGATCGCTTGGGATACCACGGATTATCCTGCAGTAATATCGCCGGTCGAATTTCCCGACACGCGGCACCCAACGATATCATCCGCCGAGCTCTTGTCACCGCCGGGTACCTGCCGTTTTGGAACCAAACGGCTTCTGCCGCGACGATGGCAAGAGACCGTGTGGGGTGACACTGATTCCCTGGAAGATGAGCGTGTGTGGGATGCTACTTGCGTTGACCATTGCCTTGACGGTGTTGGCGTCCCGTCTTTCAAGACCATGCACTACCCCCAGTTCTGCTGCAGCCGAACAGGAGGCCCTCAAGCGCCGCAAATATGCCGCAACTGGAGATAGTTACACATTTACGGCATTCGGGGTAGAAACTCTAGGTCCGTGGGGTTCTAACGCTCTAAAGCTCTACCGTGACATCGACAAACGTTTAGTAGAAGTCACACACGACCTGAAGGCTGGCGTCTAATTCGCTATTTCACCCTTTTTATTTAGTTTTAGTTTTTATATAGTTTATTTATATTTTTGTATCTTATTTTTCATCGATAAATAAGAATATTAACAAAAAAAGAGAACATGCTAAAATTTTCACTATGTTTAAGTACAATATAAACTGATAATTTTCACTTAAAGTGATTGTGTTCGCTGAACTGAAACATTTTTAGTTTTGAAGAAAACTAAAATGCATTCATTGTCTTTTATAAATATTGGCTTAACGAATTTTCTGCATTTACTGAGTGCCAAGGATTTATGAATATGTTAGTTTTGCAATCCATATTGCTGTATAGCCCAGCCTCAGTCAAATTCGCATACGTCTTTGTTTGACGCCAAAACGCCAAACTACTTCACTAAAGAGTTATACACAAAGAGTTAGAGTATACACAAATCTTATTTAAGAACAATAAACAGATATCTTAAATTTTTACCCATTGATAACGAAATATATATATATATATATATATATATATATATATATATATATATATATATATATATATATATATATATTAATAATGTAACAGTACATCGAAACGTCAAACTTCCGCCGAAAACTCTAAAACTAAATACAATAATACTAATAATTATTTGTTCAAAAATACAATCTATTTAATCTCTTTGGTGTAACCTATAAGATTTTGCAACTTTTGCATGGTAAATGTTTGATTAAAAATCAGTTCAGGTAAGGTTACATTTAAGAATGTATATTTCGACCTAGAAACGATTTGGGGCAGGCCAGGTCAAGGCCTATTATCCGGCACCCCTCCATTGTGACCGGTTTTCCGCATCTTCCAATGCAAACGATAAATTATTTTTTCAACAAATTTTCGCTGTTTTTTTTTAGTAAGGCTGTAAGTTGTTTCAGAAATATATCTAAGAATAATCATCCAAGTGCTTGTCAGTTCACATATTGCGTAGCGATGACGAACGTCCGTTGTTTGTGTCATTTAATTACATAACTATAAAAACATTCAGTCGAAAGTAATCCATATACTCATAAGTAACCAAAATACCAAGATATTTTGGTTACAAACAGATATCAGTTGAAAACACTTTTTCATTTTATTATTTTATTTTTCTAGGATATTCCGTCTATAGTAAGTGAATATGTTTTTGCGACATTAGAAGCGTACATCTAGTATTTGTCTAATACTATGTTTAGATTATGCGCGTATCCACGGCAGGAAGCAGGAGCGTGGCAAGTACTACTTACGAATGTGTAAGCCCGACAAAGTCGCGCTGACCATCCCCCTAGCCAGCCCTCTTGCTGTCGTGGAAGTGGGAATAATATAAACAAGGGACAGTCTAAGTTGCATTTGTTTTTATTGTAACTCCAAATATGTGAGCACATAGGCACGATATTTTGGGGTTTAGTATTATTACTATGAGCTAATGATGACGTCTGGAGCCTTAAGAACAGACGAGCGTGCATGACAAGAGCTATGAATGTCAAAGAAGCAAGTGAGGTGTGTAAGAATGGGTCTGTGTGGCGTTCTGTTGTTGTTGCCTACCCCGCAAGGGACCTGGTGTGAAGTTATGTATGTATGTATGTACTATGAGTTACGTATCTAGCCTTTACCACATTTTATCGTAAGCGACATTTGGGACTAAGTATATTTTTTGTTTCACAAGATATTAAAAAAAAATTGTTTTAAAACTTGCAGTTTTGACTCAGCAGAATCCAACCTAAGTAAAACGGAGTCTTTAAACAAAATAATTACAAAAAATATTCTTAGGTCCGAATGTCGCTTAGGATAAAATGGCGGTAAAGCTCGATATGTTGGTAGTTAGGCAATAAAATAATTAATTAATTATGTCAGCGATAGGTATTGCAAGTAAAGGCCAGAATTTTACATTCAAAAAATAATGAGGACCTAAACATATTAGTGGATCTATTTATATATATTTGAAAATTATTTCTAATTTATCTATTATAAATTTACTTTTGAAGTTAAAGAAACCTAATAGTGATATCAACGATGAAGTATATTATAGAGAAACATACAAGACTGAAAAATCAATATGGTAGACAAACATGCCCTCGTAACGTCGGAAATTGCTTTCGTCTGGCGCGTCGAGTGTAGTAGTTATTGCAACGAACTCTCCGACTGTATTACGCGTGTAAAATCCTGGACGGAGTGCAGTGCTACCGTCTAGTCGTCCCCAACATAAATAAACAGTAGGTTCTGTTTTATTAATCACTTCGTTCATGTATATTTATATACTAGGGATTTCCCTAAGGGTTTGACGCGGGTCAAACTCTGGTTAATACACATAGTTTGTTTATTCAGCAAGCATTCACACAGGTTACATTGCATTAAACTTTTATTAAGCGCTATTCGTCCCTGGAATTTTTTTTTATCTCGGAAACTGTATTTTCCGGGATAAAAGGATTATTCTATGTCCATTATCGACATTGAGTCTATATGTCATTTATACTGCAGGAGACGAATACGCTTTTTTACATTGTTGGAATTTATTGCCATGTTGCCCAGATTGTAAAAATATGAAAGAAATTTTAAGATTTATTTTTGTTACGTTTATATATTTTTTTATATTTGTACTGGGTTTAGTTATTTTGAATGGATAAAAATTTCGAAGGACAGTTTTTCAAATGATTAATTCTTGACATTCATTCACATAAATCGATTAGAGTAATCCATAACTTATTTTATTTGTAACCTTGTTTTTAATATTTTACGTCTTACAGAGTATAGAGATAAGGACTGATGTTTTTCATTTTATAATAAAAAATATAACGTTTTTTTAATATACATCTCACATTTTTTTTGTTCGAAATGTCTCCCCTTTCCCCGTCTCCTTTCAGAGAGTTTAGTTGATTTTCGGTAAAATCGTAATAGATAGATTTACTTTCATATTATTCTATTAGTACGGCTTCTAAGCCCTGCCAGACATCAAACAAAAACATAGGTACACGAAAATGTAAGATAAAAATCCTCTAATATATCTTCATTTTTTTTTATACCCGTTGAGCTATTTTGGATTCTATTTGAAACAAATCAGACAGATCGACTGTCAATAATACTGAAACTGTAGTTTTCTATATTAGTAGAGGTTAATCACCTCGTTGTTTGTCATTGGAGTATTTCCGTATGTAAAAGTACTAATAAAAAAAGTTATAATAATTATATAAGAAACTTTAGCAATGTCTTTTGTAAGTTAAGTAGAGTAAATATATTATTGGCATGATGAAAAGTCGTCTGCAAGATCCATCGTCTCTACCTACCTCATGGGGAACACGTGTGTTATTATGTGTGTGTATGTAAATATAGAACGAGTTAGTGCTAAGCGCCAGTGTGGCATTTGCCTAAGGCCAAGGTGAATACTATGATCCTTGTTATATCACCGGATTGCGTAAGATAGTGGATTCAGTGACAACAAACAAGTTAGATGTCGGTTCTTACAGCACTAATGCAGACGATCAGATATATTAAAATATGTTTTTTTTTCAATCAGTAAGCTAACTAAATTATATATTATAATTATACTCATAAGCAACCCGACTCTTGATTCCGTCAAATAAAAAAAGGGTTAGAGGAACGTTATAATTTTACCAATAATTGCTTGCGTCAAGAAAATTTTCCACAAAACTTTTGTTTTATTCCTATATATATAAGTATATTATTGTAAATTATATTATATATATATTATTATTAGTATAGTCTTAAGCTGCACTGCACACTTGTCCATCCAAAAGTTGCCTGGAAGAGATTGCTTTAAGCAATAAGGGGGCCCATTGTACTACTTACCTTCTAAATATATAATAAACCATATAATTACTATACTTTGAAAATTACTAAAAACCCACTTTAAGATATTTAATATAATATATATTAAAAATAAGATATTATAATTAAAAATAGCTTTAGAAATAAGTTATTTCATACTGTTTAGTTTTCGAAGTCGGTTTTTTTAACATATGTAAATGTGTTAGTGTTTTAAGTTGGTGTAACAATGAAGAGTATTATATTATAATACTGCAATCTATCGGTTGGAAACTACCTCCGGGAAAGGGTTGCAACAGAAGACACGTGGTGAAGTAAGTTCCTTCTTCCCAATTTCTTGGTTCCATTCTAGTCTTCCACCTCTTTCGCTCCCTCGAATCATCAACTACAAACATCGGCTTATGTATGAACGTTTTGATATACACACCTTATTTTAAAAAGTGTTTCTCATAACCGATATTATTTTCTTTAAGGCGTTTTTAAGACAGTTCTTGTAGAATGTATTTTGCAATCTGGTATAAGCATCCACGTGTCACGTGCATGTCCTTACTGTCAGTAACATTAACCTCTCAGGAAGGTTAGAGGCTTAATGAGCAGCAGAACAATTGCTTAAAATATAATATTAACGTGGATTAACAAGAAAACTTAACAAAAAATTCACATTAATTGATTTGCGCATGAATGGTTTTAAAGTAACCACCATCGAAGCATTATTCTGAGGAACTTGTGTCACAATAGGTAGTCGACGTACAAATCAACTTAAAAACGTTTTATCTTACAATATGTCGAAGCCAGTTTTAATCATTTTGTATGAATATAACTATTATGTTTGTTATTCAAATAGCGTATTGATTTATTGTTTAAACTTTGTTTAAAATTATTTCTATCATGGTGTTCTTTTTTTACTGCGAATCTCGCAAACAGAAAGACGGTCGATCTCTCGTAAAATTTTTGCCTTCACCTATAGACTTTAGCAACACCAGTGTTGCTATCCTGTAGGATAGGAAAAGGGGATAAGAAAGAGGGATAAGACAAATGAATGAGATTGAGATTGGTGGAGGGGATAGGAAAAATTGGATAAGGCTAACCAATTTACGTCGATACTTTCTGAGAGCGTGGTATGACGCCGACCGAATAGGCGCTAAGAGCTGTAATCGGAATAATGATTCCAGGGTGGCTTTATTACGCTAAAGAATAAGCTGTTCTAAAAGTATGTTTATGATAAAGTATTATAAAACTCTCTGTTTTGAATGAAAATTGTTTTGCAATTCATTGTGAAATATGTCACCTACCCAATTGTGAATATATCTACTAAATAATAACAACTGGTATTTGTACAAAACGTTATTAACACTACATTATACCTTTAGATAATGAAGCATGATCCTGTTAAGGTTTTATACATTTTTTAGGTAAATTTGAAACTGTAAATATACACATATTGTTTTTGTTGCGCAGAAACTGTAGTTGGTTTAAAAAAAGACAACATTTAATTTTTTAAAGTACTTACTTGCAAAACAAAGCAACTTTTCAAATTTAGTTATAGTAGCTACAATAATACAATATATAGTATATAAAACTATTATAAGTGGATAAGCTACTTTTTTTAAACAATGGCTGCAACGCCTTTAGCATTGATTTTGCCATTTTCAAAGTAAGAAAAGACAGGTGGTTTATTCAAAGCAAATCATCAAACAAGATTTTGATCGGTGATTTATACGAGTTTTTGCAAATCTGTGGACCACACAAACATAAAGTTAAATTACATTCGCTTCCGCTGTTATTATAGGTATTAAATAAATATTTACATATTCCCAGTATCCGTGTTGTTTTAATTAATCAAATTCAAGTCACGTGTAAAATAACACTGATTATACAACTTCGTAGTATGTTTTGTTGGGATAAGTGCCTAGTTAATGAAACGTTAACAAGTAAACTAATTATTTATTGTATGTAAACAATTTGTGAATATTGCTTTTAAATTGAAAACAACATTTAAATGACTATTCTATTATCAATGTTGACTATTATTTATTAAGTCATTAGGAATCAAAGTGCTCGCAGCACTACAGTCGGTTTCTCATTGATTATGATCACTATGGTTTTTATGTTTATCATAATAAAATCTGGCACGTAAATTCTTAAAAGACATAGCATATTCTAGGGTTCTGTAAAGATTTTCACCAAAACAATACTCTTATAAAATCTTCATATACGTCTTACAATTCTTTCTTTAAAACTATAGGGACATTATCCACTGGGCAATTTATTATTTTCAGAAATACACGATTTACGACAGAACGCACCGCATGTTACCCCAGAAACATGACATTTATGGACGCTATCATGTTAGTTTAGCTACGAAGGTGTATGTATAATACTAACGGCTAAAAAAGAATTAGATAGTTCCTCCAGTCGTCACCCACTCTCCTCATTAATCTAGGGCTCAAAAAGGGCATTTAAAAATAAAATTGTGACAATATTAAATCAATTTTATTTTTAATTGAATGTAAAAAATGTGCTTACCTATTTTCTTTAATGTTAATACCGTGGTAAGTATGGGATTCGCCACGTTCGGGTGGCACTAGTACGGCAAGCAAGAAGTAGGGGATAATTAAGATAAAGACTTAATAATTTAATCACCATATTGATTATTGAAATATTTAATATCATTAATATTTAAGTACACCTTAGGCATAACTTCGGTATCAAAATATTTGAGATTAATCTTAATATCGACAAACAAGAACAATTTTCGTAAAAATATATACTTAAATCCGAATTCACCCCATACCTATGGGTCAAACCGGATAGGCATTTTATATTAAAGGGGTGAATACGGATATCATAATAAGACCAAATATTTAAATTATTCGCAGTTTTTGCATACAAAAAATAATCATTCTTGCTTAGAACAACCAGTGCAACTTTCATGAGCCCATTTAAAACAAGCAGTACATTGGTACCATTCATCTGTTGACTTAGTTCAACTGTAGTTTTTGAAACACTTCATCTTTCGATTTCCCGCCTTTGATTTTCTTTACACAATCTCCTAAGGGACTACATTACATTAGTGTGACGCTTAGAGATATCCCATTCGGCCTTCAAGCACCGAATTTCTGGCTTACAACTTGTCTGACTTGGAGTTAGACATGTTTTAGCCATTTCAGCCCATTTGACTTTCTCAGATATGTTCGTGGCAAGTTGACGCTCGCACTCTTGAAAATGAGTTGAAAAAATAATGGCTAATTAACAAGAGAAATAAAACAAATGCCCAAAATACCTACATATAAATTGATCGGGGTGCGACCGGATAGCCGAAATTACCCCCGCTTGTACCCCTCAGGAACAATGTTTGAAATTGCAATAACTAACAGGTCTTCTTTACACACATAGCAACAATAAATTCCGTTTTAGAAGGTTAAATATGTATTACTTCTTGAAAAATATAATTCTATATGATATCATACAGCTAAACCTGATGATAATACTTTAAAAAATGCAAAATTTTAGATAACTTACCTATGTTTTTAATTTTCGTTTATAGACGCACGCGCTGAGATGTTACCGTTGCCGTCATTGCACACACTGAGGGTAAGCGTTCGCGCGTATTTCTGTGCTAGTTAGAATAAGAAATCTATACGGGGTGTAATGAAATAGCAACTATCTGGTTTTACCCCCTATCCGGTTTCCCCCCACCGTCCCCTACTACTACCACCCGGATCGGGGATACCCACTAAAACATGCATGGCTTAACCACTATACGAGGCCCTGAAAGACGGTGGCCCAACGGTCTCATCCGTTGCCGGGGAACTCTCATTGCCTGGGGCGATCTAGCCTGAAAGAACTCTCAGAACGTCAACCATTGCTAGCAAGATTACATATTATTATTAGTTCCTGGAAGTGAGTTAATCAGGCAATTGCTATTTTAGTGATTTATATTACGCGTTAGGTACAGTACAAAAGCCCTGAATCCGGCCGGACACTGACATCTCGCTATTAATAAATATACGCCATTGACACGATTGTGAGTTGTGTACATAAACAATGGTGTTGCGACTCTGTTATCTATAATAGTTGGAGTGGATCTAATCGAGCCCCGTTGGTCAGGGTGCTACATTTACAGCTTCATAGAACCACGTCATCCTTCAGAATTATCGTCTTATCTTATATATAAAATTCTCGTGTCACAGTGTTAGTTACCATACTCCTCCGAAACGGCTAGACCGATTCTCATGAAACTTTGTGTGCATATTGGATAGGTCTGAGAATACGACATCTATTTTTCATCCCCCTATATTTTAAGGGTAGTCCACTACTATTTTTTTTTAATTTTTAATTATTTTGAAGTTTTTATGATACAGCATTAACATACATACAACCCTACATTTTCAACCCTCTACAATCAACCCTTATTTTTTAATAGCAATATTAGTATTTTTATAATTTTCTACTGGGATGATTTAGATCTTAATTTGAACGATTCTAATGAAATTTTGTGTGCATATTGGGTAGGTCTGAGAATCGACCAACATCTATTTTTCATCCCTCTAAATGTTAAGGGTAATCCACTCCTAATTTTATTTTTTATTTTTTATGATACAGAATAAAAAAATACATACAACCCTAAATTTTCAACCCTCTACGATCAACCCCTATTTTTAATAGCGATATTAGTATTCTTATATTTTTCTACTGGGATGATTTAGATTTTAATTTTAACCAGGTAGATGGCGCTGCAATCGGGTACCAGAATTTAGGTGTTCTTTTTGTTGTTGTATGAGTTGAAGTTTGTCCCGGAATGGTTTAAATAAACGATTGGACCCAGTAGGTGGCGCCGCGAGAGTCCTCGTAAACGCTGGGCCTGATGTTGATGAAATTTTTCGTTTATTCAAGTGGATTTGAGAATAGTTTAGATTAACATTTGGTCCCGGAAGATGACGCGGGAATCGGGATCTAGATTTTTATCTTCTAAAGGTAGGACAACGTCTGCCGGGTACAGCTAGTTATTATATAATATTTTTTTGTTTTTATACTGAGACATAAAATAAATTTAAAATTTATTTTAGAAGAACCATGTTTATCCTAAAAACGTATCTAATGTTTTATTATAAATAATCCGTGTCACGCCTTAATTATTATTTTATTCATAAAATTTAAATATGACGTCATCATGATCAAAGTTATTCATGTACTTGAGTACTACAAGAAATTATCTAAGACACGCCTTGGTTACTAAACTATACAATAGGAAATAAAAAAGTGTGTTGAATTATAACGCTATTAGAGTTGGAGATCTAGGACTATGACTGAACTATGGCTATGGACTATGGCTGCTTGTAGAAACATTTGCATGGCTTACGTGCCCTTTACTCCGTGACAGCCAAACAAAGTATACATTAAACCCCATGGAGTTAGCTAACGATGAGTTATCACTCACCTTAAGTTACGCAACTTAACTCTTGCCCCTTCGATTTTGTTGTATATAATTATATAATATTTATTTTTTGCAGCACCAGAACCGCCACGAGAAGAAATAGATTATAGTGGTGTACCATTTTTTTTTTAACCAGGGGAAATCCGTTTGAGGACTAAGCCGCGACAGGCACAGAAGCCTGGGGGGATGTTCGCGACCCGTGTGAGTGTGGGATTCGCCAGATCGGGGGTGGCACTAGCGTGCCCAGTCAAAACTGGTGCCACGCTATTGCCACTCCCCAGTTAGGGATACCCACTAAAACCCCTGGGTGTTCCGTCCTGCGCCTTATGCCAGGGCTACGTGAATGCGGGCTTCCGAACTCCGCGTGCCCTGGCAGGCGTGGGCCCCCCTATAGTGGTGTACCACCACTAACTGTAAAGAACTTAATCGAAATGAACACAAACGGCGGTCTTCTCGCTAAAAGGCGATCGCTTCCAAATAAGCTAAGGTAGGAATTACGCAGATTAATCAGTTGGGCGATTCCAAAATGTAGCAACTGATATATATTTTTTTTTGTTACTTGTTGTTCATTAATTTTACTGCCAGCTGCATAATTCAAAGGCCCACAATAGTACCTAAACAAATAAATTTCTAAACATCCAAACAATGTCATTAAATTTGTAAAATAACGTTTCGTTTTTAAAATATATTAAAAAAATAAATTACTACTACTAAATAATTAGAATACACCCATAGTTATTAATAATGTTACAAACAATTAAATTCTATATTAATCACGTTCTAAATAGAAAAAATAACATCTATAAAAAATAATATGCTCTTATAAAAATTCATGAAAACTATAGATAGATAGATAGATAACACTTTATTGCACACCAAAATATAAAACTACAGAAATAGACCATATTAACAATATTTTATAGGCAATACAATAGGCGGCCTTATCGCTCAAAGCGATCTCTTCCAGGCAACCTAAGTAACCAAACTATAGTGATTAATTAATCCATGACATAATTGTTCATTATGTCAAATTATGTAAAAAAAATGTACACTCTCGTCGTGCTAACTGTTGTTTCTTAATTCTATTTATACCACGTCCATGTACACAGTTAACAAAGTATTTTATTCTATTATACAGACAAAATTTACAGTACTAAAGAAATACGACGCAGATCTTTCTAATTTTATAATCATAGAGTACTTCATGATCAACCTGCATGCAGTTATTTATAGGCCATGCCCTGCAATTTAATGATACTACACTCAGCCGTCATAAAATATTGCCGTCTATGATGATGTAAAAACGCATCGTTTTCCTTATTAGCATGTCAATGCCGGGGTCGCCTTGCGTTCTGCTAAATCATTTATTACGAGGTGTATAATTGTTTTATTATGTCCGTGCGATACCGATGAAAAAGGAAATTGTTGTTTGCTTATCTCGTGAGGACGGAAAACCCGTATAAAATACAAATAGTAATTCGAAAAATTTCTAGCGTCAATGTTGTCTGTGATTTATTACTCACTAGCCGTATAGCGCGGTCTAATCCGATTTATTTAAAGACTATTCAACGTACAGCGTTTTGCTGACGTTACGATAACTTTAGGCTACATTAATATTGCTGTAAATAACGCTTAAAAATATTTTGTAATCAAGTTGCTATTAAGTTGCAATAAGTTGCTATTAGTCGTAAAATACGAATTCAACTACCCCTAAGTTGAACGCAGAGATCAGCATACTCAACAATTACAAGAATAAATCCCTGCAACTACAAGGTGTATTTCTCCACCCTACTATAAGAAAGCACCAGCACTCCAAAAACAAACTAATGCCAGCATCGACAACTACAAGCAAAAGCAAGTGTGCAGACTGTACAATTTTCTTACATCTTACATTACGTTGTATGTAAAGAATATCTCATAATTTATCTAGAATATTATAAAATGCTAAGCATGCTGTATCTGTAATACATTAAAGCTATTTAGAAAAAGCTACAGAAATAGACAATAAAAACGATGGAGAACATGGTGCATTTTTTTATTTGTTGTCTGTTTGTCGTTTTGTATGTTTGTTTGGGATTCACGTAAAAACTAATAGATAATATAATAGATCAACAGAAAATTCTTAGACTTAAAATCTGCACTAGTTTGTATATTAGAATTTTTTCTAATCCCGATGTGGTTTTTTACTGATTGATAGCAAATTTAATGTAATAAATTGTGTGATTTTTCCGGGAGCTGTTTGTAGTTGACCAGGTGCGTAAAAATTTGCTTATGCCGGCACAGTTTTCACTAAAACGATAGCTTACATTCTCTTTTAAATGCTGGGGTATTTTGTGTCCCGCGAATTGCAAGTCAAACGTGGACAAACTTGCGGAAACATCCTAATAATGAAATACAAACAAAGAAACATTGACATTTTTGTCGGTAAAAAATTTAATTCCCTATTTCACCCTTTTAAGATTTTTTCATACAAAAGATAGTCTTCCTCCTTCTTCAAAATAAAATCTATTCTCTAAGGTACTTTTTTTTCTTTTTTTTAAAGATCAGTTTAGTTTGTGCCAGCATAAAATACTGAAATTATTATGCACTAACATCACAAACAAATAACAAACTATTTTTGTGTCTATAATTTGCTGTAAAAACTAAGTGGACTTGAACACTTAGAATTTCAGATCAATTGAGTAACGAGCAAAACGTTACGCAACTGTTGCTGTGCGTAAGGTCACTACCATCATATAATTTTGCACGCTTTCGTAATGGCAAATTTAAGTTAAAATTCGAGCAAGCCTAGGGCTACCATGTTGATTGATTTTTAATCGACCTGATAAAAGAAGGAGATTTTCAATTCGTCTGTATATTTTTTTTTGTTCGTTACTCGATTTCTCCGTCAATTGTAGACCGATTCACAATTTTATTCTTTTAATCGAAAGATTACACTTCCGAATTGGTCCCACTGTCACCAAGTTAGAATCCAATGAGTGGATCGAATCCCAGGGTTATCAAGCAAACTCCTTATAAAAGAACGACATGCGCCTAAATTCTCGATAAAGTTGTGTATACGAGTGTAGCTATTACAATTTCTACAGGCGCTTTATTTTTATACGTAATCTTACGCTATTTTTTCGTCAATTGTGAATCAATTTTGATTTTTTTTTCTTTAATCGCAAGTATATGTTGTCCTGAGGAAGTTCCATAGACACCAAGTCAGGGTCTGATGAGTGGATCCCAGCGAAATCGAGAGTTACCTTTATCTGATTTAGTGGAAAAAGCACTGCAAAGGAATCGAGAGCAACCCTCGTTGAAGAGCTTGTACGCCGAAGAGTGAGATGGCAAATTTGTATTGTACGCGTGGCAGTTGTACAATTTCTACAGGTGCTTAATACATTATTTCTAAAGCTATTGAAGTATTTGCGCAACTAAAAACTAAAAAATATTTTTTTTAACAAAAACAAAACCGACTTCATACTAAAATCCAAAAAATAAATATTTAACCGACTTATTTCTATAACATCTGTTGACAGATCTGTGTGTCAAGTAAAACTTAAAAATTACCATATTTTGTAAATTTGTTGCTGTTCTTTTATGTTTTACTTGCAACCGACTTCAAGATGTTGCAGAAAGAAGCCGGTTAAATATTTATTTTTTGGTTTATAGTGTGAAGTCAGTTTTGATTTCGTTAAAAAGTACTGGACGTAAGGTTTAGTTAGATTACGTTTTATTGTTAAGAATTCATTTTAAATAAATATTTTATGTTATGATTATTTTCTTCTGAGACGAGGAGCGTTGTTTAAGCACAATTTGATAGACCACGGGATTTCTCATTTAATTAAAGAAATCATAAAAAATAACATCACAATTAAATATTTCAAAAATTACAAAAAAACGTACGTGTTACTTTAAATGTACTATACAATACAATCACATGATTGAATTAATAAAAACTCAAAACAGATCTGTTAAAATATTCTAAACTTAATTAAACTTATTTTGAAAGTTTACTAATTTATATTTTGGCCACGTTTCAGTCGCCGGAGCACAACATAACTCACATGATATGATGTAAAGTTAGTTTGTGATGTAAAATTAAATAAAAGTCACGTTAAATAAGTGCTAACGTGTTGGTGGTATTGTTTATATAATAATTATTAAAACTTCATAATTAGACATTACAATGCTTTAAACTCTCTATTAAATGTTTTCGCTTAATATATATCACAAAAACAATTTTTATTAACGAAATAACTTATAGCTTATTGTAATTAATAGATAGATAGATAGATAGATAGATAACTCTTTATTGCACACCAAAACATACAATTACAAAACAGACAGTATTTACAATATTTTCTAGGCGATACAATAGGCGGCCTTATCGCTCAAAGCGATCTCTTCCAGGCAACCTAAATGAAAAAAAAATTTGAATCAGGCGATGTAGGTGGTGCAGGAAAAAGGCAATGGACACATAGATACTCAAACTAATTTAACAAATAAATATACAAATACATACATATATACATAGTTATAAATATAATATACAATAATATACGTATACAATAATATATTACAAAACACATATGTTATTATAATAAATGTATTAGCATGATTATATTGTGTTAATCAGACATAGCTATTTATGGATAAATAGTGTTTTCTGAGTAAATTTCTAAATGTTGGTAAGGATTTGGCCTCTCTGACAGTAAGAGGCAGCATATTTCAAAGTTTGACAGCCTGCACTGTAAAAGAATTATCATAATAGGATGAAGTGTGTGCAGGTTTCATAAGTTTTCGATACGTATCAGAGCGCAAATTGTGGGCAGTGGATAGGCGAAGGAATTTAAAACGTTCCTTAAGGTACTGGGGACTATTAGGAGTAAATAATATATTATACAGGAGAGTGAGAATGTGAGTATTTCGGCGAAAATGAATAGGAAGCCACTTGAGTCTTTTACGATATTCGGAAACATGGTCATATTTTCGCAAGCCAAATATGAATTAATGTGCGTAACTAAAGACTATAGTAGTATGGTATCAAGGAATGTTTCTATGCTGTAGATGATATTCTTAAAAAAGTTCTTGTCCTTATTATCTATAAGGCAAATCTTAGAGATCTGTTTGTTGTTTTTAATCTTTACATTAATTGCTTATGTATTACCAAAAATTGACTTTTTTTAATTAGAATATTTGTGTGAATTTAATTTGAATTTTTAATTCATTTCCTACACCACTATGTAGTAGAACTGTGCATCTACAAATCTATAACACCTGTATAAATTACATTCTTGCAAATAAAAAATATTTATTTATAATATATATCACTGTTAGAGTTGCCAATAAGATTTAGTATCTGCCTGTAACATCAAAAGTGGCCAATCTCATAAACGTGTAGATATAATATTTAATAATGATTAAGACACCGATGTGCTCATCACGTAAACAATAAGGTTTCTGTAAATAGGCTAAGTTAATTTAAGAATAATTAAGCAACTAAATACATCTAGAATAAAACAACTCGTCGTCTTATTTTGTACTTCCCTCCCGGGTGACCGAGCGATGGTCACCCCATTGGTGCATCGCCAACATACTACAGAAGTCATCCGCCACCGAACACCATACTAAATCAACTCCTTCAACGGTCAGTCTTATTTTTATGATATTGAAATGGTAGCCCTAATAACCACTAATATTAAATAGATACCAAGGCCGCGTGTCTCGTAAAATGTGGAAATGTGTATATAATTTGACTGATGGTATAGACCAATTAGGTCACCACGTCGAGCAAATTGGGTAATTTTGCTAAAAACTCAAGTTCAAGGTCCAAGGTCCTTATTTCAAGGTTACATTCAATGAAATCTTGATTATTATGGATCAATTTCATGGTCACTGCTAAAATGATAATTTCCACGTAACATTAAAAAAATATTAACTCATCGCTTAAAAATATTTAAAGTAAAAAGTTGCTAAAATCTATATTAAAATAGAATAAGAAAACGAATAACCAAACAAATAAAAAATTCCAGATCACTGTTCGCGAGAAGACTTTTCAAAATACTAAGTGCAACGGTGAAATAGCAATGCTAATTAACTGCTCGAAATACACACATATACATTAAAGTTCTAGAAATAGATGATAGTCTAGGGGTAGATAAAGTGATAGTAATAGAAAGCTGCGGATGTATACTCATTACTAGTGAATATAACTATATTTGGTGTATTTCAGGGTACCTGTGTATCCCATCCTAAAGTTGACCTCGCTCTTGGTGTTGGAAATGTCTATCAGCGACTGTAACCACTCTCCAAGAGCTGAAACATCTGCCTGTTTGCTAGCTCCGCGTTAAGAAATATAGCAATAAATATTATTAGAGTTTATCCCGCGGATACGCCGCGTGTCGACACCTAGGCAGTTGCTTTATTTTACTTACATAACAACTTAAATCGGTTTTTAATATATAATATAAAAATCATAAAATAATAACAAAGAAACTAAATCCATATAATAGACAACTGCACATACATATAGACTTGAGTCGAAGCCAACCTGATTTGAAGTAATGAATAACACTCCTGCGAAAAATGCTGCGGGACTACCGGGACACAAAGTATAGCAGCATTTAAAATAGAATATAAACTCTCATTTTAGTGAAAACTGTGAATAAGTTAATTTCTATGCACCCGAACAACTCAAAATCCAACGCGATTCCCAGGATAACAAGTAGCGCAGATTTTAAATCTAAGCATTTTATTTCAATCAGCGAAAACCGCATAGGAATAGACCCAGTAGTTTTTCTTTGAATCCCGGATAAACAAACAAACAGGCAAACCAACAAACATAAGAAATCTAAAAAATTTGCATATTCCAGTTGTTTTTTTAATATCTTCAGTGCATGGCACGTTTAGAATTTCATAAAGTTATAATAGATAGATTATGTAAGAGATACCTGCTGTCTGAGGAATATTCATTAAAAGATTACACAAATGAAACCAATATGAAAGCCCTATTTGTATAATAAAATATTGAAACGCAGATGAAAATCTATTCTAATTCATTTTATGCTGAAGAGGCGTAGAGGTTCAAATATCATCATTGTGTACCATTATGTGTTTAATCCGTGTATGAATATGAGTGGATCAATGTCCCATCCCTGTAACCTTGAGGTACGGATTCATATATCGCAATACACGTGGCCAGCTTAATGGGAAGCTTCCTTTTAATAATGAACTAACACCGGTGTAATAAAATAAATTTAATGTGGAAACATAAGTATTGATGAGTAATTGTTTTAAATTTTATTCATATTTTTTATACTATGTTTATGGTTTTGGTTCAATTTATAATAAAATTAAATCTTGAGTATAATCAATGTAATACGGGAAGGACTAATAAAGAACGCACATGTGGACTGTAGTTTGATTTGCGCTATAAGACTATAAAATAAGGTATGCTATATAGGAAAGAAAGGGATGGAAAAGTACACATCATAATACTCAAGTAATATAATCTAAAAATAATAATTAGGCGAAAATTTATGTAATTGCACATCACAATTGCACATATGTATTTTAGATGTAGATATTATTGCTTTAAGATAATATTCGTTTAAATAATAGTTATTATGAAAAGAGTATATGCATTTAATTCCAATATATGTAGGTAGCAGTGCCGTGCGTTTCATTCAACTTGAGTCCCTATATCTTACCTTAAGTATCGATCAAAAAGTCAAAAGCGCCATGCATTGGCGTTTACGCGTTCTGTTCAAACGTATTATTACTAGTGTCTGTTTAAGTAACTAGCGAATAAAACATTGAAAGTGCCCAATTTGGGCACTTACATTTTTTATCCGTGCCGATATTGTTACTGTATTACTAATATTCCTTATACTGGGCGGCTTTCCACACTTATTGGATGAAATAACTACTCATACCCCGATCGGGTACCAACTTTCATACGGTAAGATTGAAAAATAAAAATACAAACTATAATAAGAAAATACATCGCAAGTTTAACGTTTTTTCAACAGCAGTGTAGTCGGCGTTTGTATTATATATTTTTTCAATCGACTTGTCCTAGCCGAATTTCCACCCCGCGCCACTGGTTACGTACCAGTTAACTACTTTTAAAAGAAATATTTATTACTCACGCTAATGCCTATTTATTTTTAAGTTTTATACATTATAATTATAAATATCTGGTATATGTACGTACATACATATACATTAATTTAGAAAATATTACAATGAAAACTAAGAATTCCGGTTTTGTCATTCGTTACAGAACTGCAAAACCCAGTTCTGTATTTAAACACAAAATTAATAATAATTATCAATGCTAGTGTTGCCAACAATACCTTAGCTATTTAAAGCTATATAAATGAAAAGTTGTGAGGAAAACTTTTGGCTAATTCAATCATAAAATGTGTTTTGAGGGTTATACCAATCGATTGAAAATAACGTTGATATAAATGAATGCTATTATCGAAATATATTTACTAAAAAAGTAAGCCACAAACGTAAACCTAATACATTATTTAACTAAAAAAAAGCGCGAACCTGAATGTAACTAAACTGTAACTAATAGTTGTTATCTAAGGGCAGGTCTTTTTGACACCTTCACATTTAGTAACGCGAATACGGAAACATTACTAAGATAAGTAAAATAGGTCAGTACTCGCCTATTAGGGTTAACATTGTTAAAATTCGTAAAAAACAAAAAGTTTGTGTAAGTCTTAGGATACTTGAAGTAAATTTTTTAGATGTTGATCCAGAATATAAGCTAACTCTGTGTCGATTTGTATTTGAATTCGTTCAGCAGTTTTTCGTGACGCTCTAACAGACAGTCATTTTTTTAAAGTTATATATTTGGAATCTGTCCACCCAAATTAAACCCTGACTTTTTCTTTTTTAATTTCTCTATACAAACAAAAACTAGGTTTATTATCTATCTATAAAATTCAATCATACAAATGTATGTACATAACTTGAGAATGACTTTACCGATTTTGATGATTTTGTTTCTGTGTGTTTGAGTGTGATCCTGGATGATTTAGATTCACGATTGGAACCGGTATGTGGCGTTGAGATCGGGTTCTAGAATCCTCCTAATCACCTGGTTCGATTTTGGTGATTAGCTAGTATTGAATATTATAATAGGCCATAAATGTCCCACTGCTGAGCTCGGGGCGCCCCCTGTGGGCGAACAAACAGTACACCCGCCACGCTTGTCCAAAGCGACTTGGCCGGTATGACTCATCGGCCATCTCGATGTGCAGGTTTGATCACGATGTTTTTCTTCACCGTTGCTAGCTAGAGGTTCTCAATTAGTCGTTTCGAGGTTTCTGGTGGTGTCCCAGTTATAGCGTCAATTGGAAACCTCATCTCTTTCAAAGTTAACTTTGGCTGGAGTAGCCCCGGTATTGTCGTGTTCGGCTGATAAATTTGATATCAGGAATAGCGGTATGTATTGCTCCCAGTCCATCTGGTGGTCATCTATCACTTTAGCCAAGTGATTTTCCAGTCTGGTTGAACCTTTCCATCTGATTGTTGATGCATTGGAGTCGTCCTGGTCTTATTCATTCGTAGAAGCTTGCAAAGCTCTTGAAATAAGTTAGATTCGAAGTTCCGCCCTTGGTCCGAATGAATTTGTAACGGGACACCGTATCGACAGATCACTTCTTGAACTAACTTCTTAGCCACCGCAGCCACTTAGTGAAGTAGTCCTGAACTACAATGATGTACTTATTTAAACGGCCCAGCCACATCAATTGCTATGGTGCCCCCAGTATAGTTTAAGTTTACCTATACTTCTAGTCTGTGGCTCTTTTACCGATGCACACGCCTCACATTTTCTACACCAGTCTTCAACATCTTCCCGGCAACGGAGCCAGTAGAACCGTTTGACGAGACATTTCTTTACACCTAAATGACCACCAGACACTCTTTAGGGCATGTGTCTAAGCAATGGCGCCACTTTGGACCGTGGAACAATAATCTGAAGAGTACTTTCTTTTCTACAAGCCAAAATGCACGAGCCGCGCCGCGGCAAAAGCCGGCAACTACCTTTATATATATATATATATACACTATAATAAGGAAGTGTTTGCTAGTGAAATGTAACGGCACTCTGCATTCGAAAAGGTACCTTGATAGGGATATTTGACTTAAAAGTTAAAAAAGATTAAATGATTAATGAAAGTTGATGAAGTTTTTTTCAGGATCGTAGCAGGTGGAAGTCCATCGTCTCTGCCTAACCCAATGGGAAACAGGCGTGACAATATATATGTATGTAACTTAAAAGTGTAAAATAAAAAAATCTACAAAAAGTTATCGACTTCATCAAGACTAAGCAAAAAATAAAAAATTCTAAAATATCTTGAGTGACTGTCAAGTAATTCACAAATATTACTAATACATTGTTACATTGTTGCGAAATTTAGTAAATTTTATGTTTTACGTGGCACCGACTTCAAGGTGTTGTGAATAAAAATATTTTTTGCTTTTTATTTACTTTAGTTTTTAGAAGTCGGTTTCTCTATTGTTAGATTTTTTATAATCATTATAGCTTATTCGTGAAAACCCGTCATTGGCTTTCTGTTGAAAATTGTAATTATCTATTGAAATGTATTTAGCAATAGATTTTCCATAAATAAGCAAATAAATTAATGTAATTTTATTATTTGCATACAGTACTGAGCATTAAGGCCTTGAACTTGCTTCACGAGGTCACACGATTCGGCTGTTAAAATTATTGAATAGCTTCCCTTCCGACCTTTGATTTATTTCGAATCCAAGGCCAAAGTTATAAAGGGGTCGGCCAGTTTTATTACTAAAGCTGTTATATCATCAAATTCAAAGAACCTTTTGTGTGTCCATTCAATTTTAAAAATTCTATTTAGATTATGGTCCCTGTTGGATACAGGGACCATAATCTAAATAGAATTTTTGAAATGATTAAGAAATTGATTAAGCCAAGCTATAATTTCATTTAAAGTATTTATATTTATTATATCAGTTGCCAAATAATATATTTAATTTTCACTACACTGTTTATCAGGCAGTAAAAAAACTAAATGAAAATAATGTTTGAGTTGTTTTTTTATTTGATCACTCAAGTAATTTTTTTGAAAACCAGGCATACAATTCACGTAAACGAAGTTAAAAATGGACTGTATTTGAAAATGGACACATAGTCTCTTTATACGATACACTACTTGTATGCGGAGAGCGATATCCATCATTTTCTGCAGATGCTAATGTTACGCGCTTGCTTGTTTTAGATAAGGAGAACGTGATTAATTCCCGTGACAAATCACTAATTAATTAAACTACTAGGTGTTTAAGAAATATTAACTCTGTTTACTGTTTTATACATACTTTTATTTTATTTGAAAATTCTACGTTACATAAATACACATTAAAAGGCAATAATTGCATTTACATGACAAAATATACCTATTATAAAAAAAAACACTAATTTATATCAATTTATAACATACTAAGATAATATTTCGTAAAGACTTTTATTTTATTAAACCTATTCATCGTTCTATCGTTTGATGTAGGTACTAAAAAAGAGGGAGGAAAATATTTTTGTATTGATTCCATATCAGAACAGCTGTCCTGACTGCAAAAAAACAAGACACAAATCTAACAAATGTATAAAACTTATCTACTTGTGAGTTAATAAATAATAAATGGTTAACTTCGTGACGAAAATTTTCAAGTATCTTTACTAAGCTACATTTTAAACATATACATATGTGTAGATTATACTTTCATAATAATAATTATTGACGAGTTTTATATAATAAACAGAAATCAAATAGATAAGCTTGCTGTCTTAAGTATCTGATGAATATAATATATAATTATGAATAAATATGAAAATTACACGATATTATGTAATTGAAATGTAAATCAAAACCAATTTATAACAGAAATATACCTGATAAGGAACCAGGAAAGCTTTCATTAGGTCCTCATATGTATAATTTAAGCAAAGGCGGAAAATAAAGCATAAAATATACTAACAAATCCATGATATCGTGCAACAATTATATAATAAAAAATCAATTAAGATACAACCCTGAAACTTTAATATATTAATTTTCGGAAATGTAGTTCAAAATGTAGCGGTTTGTTTGTGGCTCCAATTAGACCTTCAAGTTCAGGTATTTCGTGTCCTTCAGGCAAGAAAATCTCGTAATTATTCATTATATTTGCAAAAAAAATGAATAATTCCATTCTTGCTAACCGACTTCCCAGGCACATGCGTTGACCAACGCCGAACTGCATGAAATTTTCAGGAATACACAATTTTCCGTTCCGTAGAAATCTTTCTGGTACAAACTTTTCCGGTTCCGGGTACAATTTTGGATCCATACTAATTTTTTTGATGAGTGGAATTATGTGAGTGCCAGCTGGGATCACATATTCACCAATCTTCCAAGGACTGAAATTTTAATTATATTTAACGTTATGTTCGCCGAAGTAAATAGTAGTACTTAATCCAATAAGAATGAATAAAAGTACACAATAAATAAAGCTAAACAGAAAAGGATATCTTACGCGCTGTTTACATGTGTAGTGCCTAATGGTACTATAGTTACTCTTCGTAATGTTTCGTATATAAATGCTTCAACGAAAGGTATTTTAGATCGATGCTGCAGTGTTATAAGCTGACCCAGTGCCACTTCTTTTCGCAATTCCTCTCGTAGTTTTAATGCGACAGATGGGTTTCTTATTACCATAATCAAACACCATAAAAGACTTGTTCTGACAGTTTCCACTCCAGCGGAAAAAAGATCATTCATAACTTGGACTATTTGCTTTTCTGTAAACGTTCAAAAATAAGTTATTAGAATATAACATGTTATTTATCCTGGAACATCACGGGTAATAAAAATGGCCTGGACATTTGGAGGGCTTGACTTGGCCTTTCCATGGCAGCCCATGGGAAGGTGTGATACTGAGAGTGAGACCAGCGACTTTCCTTATCTACACACATGTAAATTATTATTGTAATTGATTAATATTTTTTTTATTATTACCTTCATTGACTTCAGGAAAAATCTTAGTAGCGGTTTCATGTGTCCTTTCTTTCGTAACAGTATCCAAATAAAAATCGAGAAGATCAGCTGGTTCACTAAATACTGGTCTATTTTTGCGTGCTTCTAAACGCTGTGCAATGAAGTCAGCATGAAACTTGCTAACGTCGACTAAGTTGTTTTTAATCTCCTTCATCACAGTTTGTTTTCCAGGTAGTTTCTAAAATAGACAATAGTCATATATATATCATATCATCAGTCTTGTCTGTATTATATATTATATGTCTATAATACAAAAACAACTTAATACACATTTTTGTTATTCCTTTTCAGGACCTTGGAATAAAACCTAACATATATACTACTATGAAATCCTGCTTCTATAAGAAATACTATAATTGCGATTTTGGTTACATACACATTGTTGGAGATATAGAAAAGTACGTAAGTTACCTTTTAAACGGGCCAAGGGGATTTATTTTGCAAATGTAAAACCTCTAGTTAATAATAAAATTCAAATGAAAGTTAGTCGCGGAAGTGTTTTCTTAGAAACGTTATATGAAACAAGGCCTGAGCAAGGTAAAAGTTTGTTGCGGTCATAAAATTGAATATTTCGTTGCTCTGTGACCCTATCCCAAAAGTACATGGGAACAAACAACGGATATTATGTATTATACGGTTATGTGAAATACTAAGTACTATTTATGATGAAGGGTGCATGAAAAAATGTTACCACACCAAGTAATATTCAATGTATTCTCCAATATGCACAGAACCAAATAATTTCATGCCCCTTGTTATTTCCTCTGTAAACAATTTGAACTTTATATCATCTTTTTCAAAACGGAAGCTCATCATCAATTGGCACACTACATTGTGAATGTGTCGTCCCAATATGTCGACAGGATCTACTGCTTTTTCTTCGGTAGCATCAAGTTCTGTTTGTAGTTCATATAGTTCCATCTGTAAAAACATATTCAGTATAATGTAAACCCTTTTGAAACATGTTTAAATTTATTGTAACATTTTCGGGCTAAAGAACTTTATTTCTCATAAAATAATTTTTACAATTCACTTAAAACATTAAGTTGTAATTTGTAATGAGATAGAAAGCACAAATACTAAAATCGCAGATAGTTTTGGTTAATTTTTTATACATGCAAGTTACAAGTTCCTACGAACCAAAAGAAACAAGGATATAGACTTGGTGGAAGTATCATTGTGTAACTTGTGAATTTATTATTTTTAACTTTTTTATAATGTATTTATTTTATATGAGTAATGATTTGCATAATAATATTTGCAGTTATTGTATATATTGTTTTGCGACAATTTTATTTTTTACTAACTATATATAAATTTTGTGCTAATAAACAGTTTTGTAGTGTGCTGATAACCATGTTTCAAATGATTTCGAACAACAACAAAAATACAATAAGTTGCCCAAATGCGTGTCGGACAACGCAAATAATAATAAAATAATTTTAATATATCAAATATTAAAAATTATCAAATCAAAATCCCCCTCAAAAACTATTCGCAGGAACTTCACCAAACTAATATTCGTACAAAGTAATTTTTAAAACATACCGCCTAATATTGTTCATAATTTTCCAACAATAGTTCTAAGGATAAGTATATAATAGGGTATATTTTTTACGATTTTGATATGACTAAAATATTAGAGCATTGTCAGATGTGACTTAAAACTGGATTGACTAACAAGGTATTTTATTTTATTTTATTGCAGGTTCAGCAGACAGGCAGACAGCCCACTTGATAGAAAGCGGTTACCATCGCCTATGGACATTTGCAACACCAAAGGTGCTACAAATGCGCTGTTGTACTCGTCGACTGGAACCTGGTCACTGATGCCGGAACACAACTCAAGGTTGTTATGACGGTATACTCTAGGCCAGGAGTTGTAGCCATCCAGTCGGGCGAATGCCCTACCACCTGGCAAGGTATGACTTACTAACAACCATAGATTGTCATATCGATTTCATAAGGGTTCCATTTTGCCAAAATGGCTACTGAACCATAAATCTCAAATATTTAAAGCTTTAAACTTTCTCAAAACATTAGCTGCATTGCGCATACATAAGCGTCGACGTCCAACGCTTGACACTTCTACCAAGTTCTATAACAGTTAATGGCACTTTACCGATAAAGTTGAAATATCTAGAAGATCGAAAGAATTGGCACTCAAAGTTACAATTTAGATTTACTTTGATTTCCAGTGGAAACAATTATGCATCAGTTAAGTATTTGTTGCGCGACACCTAAAGTAATTTATTTAAAAAATAAATGTATCTTACAAATATATAACTAAATATAGTTTTCATAAAAATAAATATCTGATATTGGAAAGCTTAGGCTAGTGAATTACTTACAAGAACAAATTTCTCGAAGTTTTGATTAGGTCGCAACACAACACCTAGATTTGCAAACTTTTCATTCAGAAATTGGCGCTGTCGCTTCCAGAGTATGCCTTGACTATGTACTATGCCTAAAAAATTATTAAGATCAATTTTTATATCTAGATATACTTGCGTAGCTAATTACAATTTATGACAAGAACTTTCTAAAGATAGTTCCTCAGACAAAGTAAATGTAAAATAAAAATATGTATTTCAAATTAAATCTAGCAAAAAGCAATAGATAGCTTACCTAATCCACCTAGCAGTTTATTCAACGGTGTTTGAGGGCGGTTAGTTGAGTCGCTTCTACTAAAGAGTTCTTGTATTAGTGTTGCAGAACCAAGGCAAACAATTAAACGGCTGCCAAGTCTTACGGAGAAAACATCACCATATTTTTCAGCCATTTTCACATACCAATCATGAGCTGCAGTGTCCTTCAATTCCAGTAAACAGCCCAAAAATGGTAACCCCCATGGACCTTAAAGGAAAAAAACATATTTATCATTAAATTAAACAAACGAATTATCGAGGCAACACGAAGGCAGAAAGCTCTGGCCTACTTACATAATAGCAACAAAATTCGTGACCGTGGCGTGTGTACATAGAATAGGTTCTAAACTAAATTTTTCACTTATAAGTACGACCTTCGAAAATGTTCTCCAGTAGAATTATACGTAAGGAACAAAAGGCGTTTATTATAATATCCAGTGATAATTTCATCTAATAAATAAATAATAATAATCTTTATTGCCAAAAAATGTGATACAATAACTTATGGAAGTCCCTAACTCCCGAGCTAGGCATATAGCCTGTGTTTCGGGAATCAGTGCCCTCTCACATTAGTATGTAGTTTTAAACACAAACAAATACAGATCGGTAACAGAGTGTTTATATCTAATGAGTAAGCGTGTTGTGTAGATGTACGTGAGCGCGCGCCCGCGCGCACATCGTATGTGTGGTGTGTGTGTATGTGTGTGTGTGTGTGTGTTGTGTATGTGTGTGTGTAATTATATATGTACGGTACCGTTACTATTAAATAGATTAAAACAGTGCTTCGGTGGTAGCGTAGTCAAGGCTAAGTAGCCAGTTTTTAAGTTTAATTTTAACTTCCCGACTAGTGAGTCCATGTACATTGATTTTTTTATTTATCTTGTTATATAGTGTCACAGACATATAGCATTGCTGCCGTCTTGCAAAGCCAGTACGGTACATTGGAGTTTGCAATATGTTGGTTACAGCACGTTTCTTGTCGCTAATATAATAATAAATGTTATTAGCGTCATTTCCTTTTATCGATAGAAAGCAAAATGATTTAGATAATATTATTTTACTAATATGATTCCTATATCCTATATATACGAGCACATCAGCCCGCCCGGCCGCAGGAAATTGTATTCTTTCTCAGTTCCTGCACGGATCAATATATACATATATTGAGTTTCAAGGAAAATGGATCGAGCAGATTTCCATGAAAACGTAACAGACAGAGTTACTTTCGCATTTATAATAGCTTGCTAGTCCCGGCAGACGTTATCCTGCCCGGAAAAGCTTCAATCGATATACCATCAACGGGGCCAATTGTGAATCAACTCAGAAACCTTCTTTAGCTCATCATGCACGACAACTTTGCTAAAGATCATCACATGATCAAATGTATAGATTCTATAAAGATCGATCCTATAAATGACATACAGACAAACATTCATTTTTATATATAAGAAATAGATAGGGAAATAGAGACTACATATCGTTAAAATTTTTCGTTTATAAACAACTGTAGTAAACTAACAACATATTTAGTACAATATATTTAGAATGGCACCTATTAAATGCTCGAGAAAAACGTGAGATGATATATTTTGTACAATGTCACTTACCAGGTGGGAGTTTCGGTTACGGACGATTAATTTTGAGACGCACCAAAACACTGATGTGAACAAGACAAAATATATTATACGACTTATGTCGGATAATTTCATCATTGTGCAAATATAATCGTACAAACTTCGCCACATTTTGCTAAAAAATCAAACAGAATATGTAATTACATTATAGATAGATTTATTAAATTTAAATAAGAAACATGTAAAGTTTTTGTTCAAATATCATTAATATATTGTAATTAAGATTTAATACAATTATAGGGTTAACAGCTGAGGTGTTCCTTAAACTTCGCTACTATTTATCCTTAATTAAAATTGAATTACTATAAAGGATTTTTTATTCCATTTCCCTTCCAATATATTGTCACAAAATCTTTTTAAGTTCAAGCTCCGAAGTAATTTATTCCATTTAAATTTTGACGAAGAGATTTTCTTCTAAGCTTATACACGTAAATTATTTTAGTCACTGTCCCATTTACATATCAACCTACATAAGAGCAAAATATTTCTAAAATTTTTGGACAAATAAATAAGCGTTATTGAATATTATTTTTAAATCAATAAAAATAGTTATTTAGAGGTAGTTCAGAACATTAACCATTACAAATTATAACTAGGTATACATGGATTTGATTAAATTCTCTTCTCTCGTATATTAAATTAATTTTAATAATATGATATATAAATTTGTTAGAGAATCGTACCGTAAGACATTAAATAACAGGTTATTATTGTGCAAAATTAAAAGCGGAACATCTTACAAGGCGTAGTCATTCCTTTATATACCTAATTGCCAAAACTTCGCGTGGTTGTATGTTACCTTATCACTGTAACAGATATGCCGATTTTTGATATCTTATCAAATAACTAGCTTCTGTTCGCGGCTTCATCCGCGGGGAATAGTTAAAAAAAAAGTTGAAATACCCCAATTTTAAAACATTCTTCATTGGGCCCCGCTCTTATTTGTCTTAGCGTGATGATATATAGCTTTATAGCTTTCCTCGATAAATAGGCTATCTAACAGCGAAAGAATTTTTTCAAATCAGTCCAGTAGTTTCTGAGATTAGCGCGTTCAAGTAAACAAACAAATAAACTCTTCAGCTTTATTATTAGTATAAAATAATATGAATACGAAAATCGTGAACGTACACTGTATAATTATGTATGGAATGCTTTTGTAGTTACGTAACTTATATCGTATAATAGTGCCACCGGTGCAAATATACCTCTCATTACAAGGACGTGATTTAAAAATCACCGTCACTGTAGGCCAAGGCGGATAAGCGGATTCACACATCGGTGTTCTCAATGTATAAGTTCTTTTTTAGTCTTGGCATGTGGTAACTTAAAACAAAATAGTCTACTAAAATAAGATAAAGTCACAACTACTTGACCAGGATTCAAACCTACGTCATTGGAATTAACGAGATTGCAAGTGAACTTCCATAACCTTAAATAACTATAATTAGACAGAAATACTTATTTTCCATTATATATTGCTTATTATTATATTCAATAATTTCAATATAATTATATACTAACAATAAAACTAATGCTATTGTAAATAAATACCGTTACGTATTCGATACTAAGACAATAACAGTTGTACTGCTATATGGCTATTCTGTAGATGAAAAATACACCGTCGGGATTATTCGTAGTTTATGCTGATCCTGTCGAGCTCAATACGATCGTACGATTAGAAACCACAATTATTGTATTTATACTAATGTTATTAATATTAAGTACCTAAGTACCAGTACAAACGCGTACAATATTGTATACAAAGAATTTAATATTCTAATTGATTACATCATTAACTAAAACCGCTGTTGTCCTAAAAATGGTTTGATAGAGAGTTTACCCTCTTATCAAAAAATTAAAAGAGTATTATATAAATTAATCATATTGCTTTTGAACTTGACGCGAAAAGTAAATAAATGAAAGATAACGCGTAGTGAATGTAATGTTTACGTAATAGTGAATGTATTTGTACAATTAGGTATATCAAACATTAGAGTGGGTGAGTACGTCACATTGTAAGGGCGTTGACCACGAAGGTCATAACATAATCGTGTATCAAGGATTTGCATAAGTAGCGTGATTGGATAACAGTTTATTAACCTTTATCAGTTCGATAGTGTTCCGGGTTCAACGTTCTCACAAGGACGGTCGTTACAGAGACTGAAGTGTTTCGCTTAGCAGATCTAACACGTGTTCATATTGATATTGTCGTAACGTAACGTTTGATTAATAGAAATTTTACTACTGCGGCCGATTGCTTTAGAAATTAATGTGTCGGTCAATAACCCCGCTGGCCGATACTTCAATAAATATACTTGTGTTTTGATTCGTAATCGAATAGCATTACCGTAAGAAAAAGTAGAAAAATAGTAAACAATCAGAGGATAAATAAGTCCAGCAGATTTCTTAAATGTAGCAAGTTTGTTTTTTTTATGTGTGTGAACTATTGAATGAATTTAAATTAATCTCGATAATTAGCTTATATCCTGGGTTAAAACTTAGGATACTTTTTATATCGGGAAAATACGATAAATTTAGATAAAAAGATGGCGCTGCGATCGCGTTTTGTTGATGCCATCGTTGCAATATACTGACAAATATATCGACGTCATGGCAACGCCAACGAAGTTTTGCTGGCATAGCTAGTTGCTAATAAATTAAAAGATCCTTTATAAAATTAGGTTTATTTGAATACAACAATCTGGAACATTAAAAATACTAACAAACCCAGCAGACATCCTGCTCTGAAAAAAATTTAATCTAGAACCCGATTCTAACACCATCTACCGGATGCAATTATAAATCTAGACCATCTCGAGATCCATACGTATATGCACAAAAAATTTCGTTAAAATCGATCCAACCGTTTAGGAGGGATTCATGACATAACACGAACAGAATATTTTTATATATTCAGATGAGTTGGTGAATTTTGGCTTTTTGCTGTGTATGCGCGATTCTTAAATGACCACGGATTCGCATTCGGAGCTTTTTAAAATGCCATCCATTTCTGGCAAAATTACGACACAAAACTAGGACATTTACCCGCAGGGTTACCAGTCCTAAATTTGTTATTTTACATATACATTTTTATAAGTCATGTTACGTCTTTAGTAAAAGACCTTTATATAAGAGAAATCAGGTGGGGTTGAACTAGCCACTCTCTCATATTCATATTCCAAATATGAAGCGTCATAACGCGGAACTTTATACTTTGAACATTTTAGCCTAATCTTGCACTGATACTGTACTATTCTCCAAAAGTAACCATTTAATAGTCCGAGATACAGAGTTCTATGCGAAAAGCACCTTTTCTTTTAATTACTTTTCTTTACAACCTTGAATGAAACCCGATTATTGTTAGATATATTGCCCAAAGACCAGTAATGAATGCATGTTAATAGTCGGCTATTTTTTACAAAGCAGTGCAAGAAAGATCAAAAGTTAACGCGGACGAAGTCGTGAAGAACAAACTATAGTTGAAAATGCAATTAAATTTGTTACATATCAAAATTAGTTTTTTGGACGATTCAAAATAATTATTAGATTATCGTTTTATTACAAGAAAAAATAAAAAGCCACATTTTTTAATGGACGGTTCCTATATTGTACCGACAGTTCATTTGCCTTACTGTCTATCTTGTGTAATTTCGATTGAAGAATATTTCCTTCAATTGACATTACATTTGACAGTGTTAAGTCAGAACTAAACCCCTGCAAAGGTTTGTACAGCAACATTATAAAAAGTATAATTAAATAAATTTATAGGACTAAACCTGCAAGAGAATGAGATACGAGTTTTACATTGTGCAGCACAAATTATATAAGCAATAAAACCACTAATAAAAACCACAAATAAGGTCCAATTTGGATCGAAATATAACTTATAATAATTTATTATCTGGGAGTATATTCTCTGATATTTCACTTCTACTGCGTGTTTACTGCACACACATAATTTTTTCATCCATACTTGGCGGCATCACACAAATATTACAAATAAAATTAAAATAAACCATTAAAAGGCTACCTAGATATTTTATTAACTTTCACTTTTGATAGAAAACATATAATGAGTCACTAGCAAACACTTATGGGAGAAACGAAGATGACTACCGATGAATTTATTTTTTACACAAATTTCTTTTTAACTGTCGCTAACAGCACAAAAATGGCTACACAAACGCATTTTGAATTTAATCCAGTTCACATTTTGTTAATGTAGGTCACTGTTTCTCACGATTGTGTTCTGCGTACAGTACATCCACAATGTATTAGCGGGTTAACGAACTCTATCTGAGCTAACTTATTCAATATATACTTATGACATTTTATATATGTATAGAAGCGTCATGCGCCAACAACGTTGCACTAAAAAACATCAACATTATAAACTATATCTGCATAACAATATACTTGTACAGATTTCGTAGAAAGGGAGAGAACATTAAAGCGATCATAGGTACAACCTATTTGTTGAAAAGGGTTAAATATTTTTTTAAATAATAGTATGACGTTCAATATACACGAATTAGACACTGGATTTAATCGTATTTTTGAAAATATTATTTTATCTATTTATATCAAAAGAATATTTATTGAATTCTGAAAATTAAATCTTTTTGGGGGAACGGACAATACACCTACTCGTCAAGCTTGACCAGCGTGGATACGATACGTCTTTTATCGTGATTTGAAAAGGTTTCATTAAGATGCTTTCCTTCATCATCACCACGTTACATTTGTAACAATACTAGGTCAGAAAACTATCTAATTGGTACATACTTCCTTAAGAGGATTCCAATCTACATCACTAGAAACGTGAAGTTAAGACGTGAGTGCATTTGCTACCAAGCTATACAAACATATTTTATACAAGAACTTTATATTACATACATAAAAACTTAATTCGGTTTTTATATATATAATTACAATATAATAATAACAAACAAATTAAGTCCTTAAGTCAAGAAAACTGCCCAGCAAAAAAATACAATTGATGTTGTTTATGACTACGTAGGTAGGTACTTGTTAATGAATTGAAAAACGCAATTGTAGCACCATCTATCGAAACGACGTCATTTATCGAGATAAAATGTATCCTAAGTGTCAACTCGGGTTATAAGCTAGCACTATGTCAAGTTTCTTTCATATACGTTCAGTAGTTCCTAAAAAAGATACGTTCACAGCGCCATCTTTTACGCATGTTTTGTCTATCCCATGGAAGCGACGTCCTAGTTAGTCCGAGTACCCTAAGTTACACCCCGGGATATAAGCTAGCTATGTCGAGTTTATTTAAATCCATTATAGTCAGTCAGACAAAAATAGTAAATAAAAGTAGAATTTTCGGAATGTGCAGCTCCAAATTAGCCCCCTGATGTTTTTCACATTTTTAAACGCGTTGCAGAAACTACGACCATTTGCAGATTTATTATAGTACTAGCTAGGCCCGCGACGTCGTCCGCGTGGAATTTGTTTTTAAAACCCCCCGATTTTTAAACATTATTCATTGGCGCTCCGCTCCTGTTAGTCTTAGCATAATGATATAAAATGGGCTATCTAACACTGAAAGATTTTTTCAAATCAGACCAGTAGTTCCTGAGATTGGCATATTCAAGCAAACAAACAAATAAACAAACTTTTCAGCTTTATATATTAGTATAAGATAGATCTAAAAATTAAAAAACAAGTATGTTTTTTTTAAATAATGTAATAATAAAGCAATCCTGACGCACGTTGGCACGTGAATACATTATTGTACGGTAATCACCTTTTTTCAAGGTCACAAAACGGATCGAGTAAAACCTTACTACGAGTAAGAATATCTTGGATTTATTTATATAGTCATATTCTAAGTAAGTATTCAATATTAACTATTAAAAGTTATTGACATGAGGTTTTTACCCTCATTCTTATTCACTGCAGGTTTTTCCAGTCATCCACCTTATATAATCATAGTATTGACTCTGCATCATCCGGTAGTGAAAGTTATTAGAATTAATTTGTTTTGCAGTTCAATTCCCTGTATTTTATTCTATAATTAATATGTTCATTGTTTTTTCTCTTCGACATCAAACATTACGATAACATAATAAATGAAGTCTTGGTCTGTAATTTGGAAATAGGTAAATGGCAAAATTTAATTCGTTAAATTAATTTTATTAGTGTTTTAAACAGGGGTAAAATTTTTGAAGTAAAACGATGTATGTCAACATACAGCATAAAGAAAATAAAACCACTTCCAATCTTACATAAGAATTATAAAATTGAATAAAAATGGGCACATCAACTAATAAATAGAGTACTCGTAGCAACACAAAACGTTAAGCAATAAGTGAACTAATATTACTAATCATTTATAATCTACTAATGATATTAGTAAACATTTGGTAAAGATATAAATTAAGCCCAAGCACGCAAGCGTATTTTAGGTTTTTATGATTCCTTAACAGTCGTATTTCACCAACAAAATTGATCGTATTGAACTGTTTGACAAGTATGTTTTAAGGGCCTTTTACATGAAGAAAGTTTATCGCGCGTTTTGGGGAGAGAAATCGTTTACTATTTTCGTAGGCGACACTCTTTATGCAATAATCGCATTGACATGTTTACATTCATCAAAAAACAAATACTCGCCTATGAGTATGTGATATGATAATCATAAGGTAATTATCACCAAGAGTTTTGTTTACATTACGACACAAATCGCATTGCAATGGCTATGATTTCTTAACTTGTCTTAACCAGAACTCGTATGACATTTTTTCAAGTGAATGCAGTATCGTACGAATCAGTTAGAACCGATTTGAATGCGAGACTTTCCTTTCGAGCTCGTTGTTGAGCACGGTGTTTTGTATTGTTTACATAGAGACGTTGATATTCAAATGACTAGGCAATTATCGCCGTGTCATGTACGATATCGTATGTTTAGTGGTAATGTACATGGTAATATTTTTTTCTTGCTTTCGACAATCGTATCATCGAGGCAAGAAACTCTCTCCTTGTGGAGAGAGGCCTTAATACTTCTATGAATATCAGAGCAGCAGTAAGTCAATAAGAAAAGCATTTTGGCTCACGGACTACATATTATGGCAAATAATGTTTTAAATTTATCCATTTTAATATTCTTATATTATGAATATGAAAGTAGTTTTATTTAGATGTTTGCATATTTATATTTTTATCTATTACTTATTCGATTTTAAAGTGGCCTTTGTATGAAATGTAGTATTTCTTGTTTTCATTAACAGGGATGAACATTAGATACTTTTTCAAGCAAACAAAGCCGTAGGAAAAGCTCTCATTTATTCTGTGGGCCTACTTGCCTTTTCCCAATTCACACAAGGGCACAGTATATTTTTTCTTTCCATACTACTTTTGGCGTAGATCATGATTCATACGACCCATTCATTTCTCCTTTTATGCATCTTCCAGTTTAACATTCCTTTTGGACTTATGGCACACACTTTTATACTGCCTTATTACTTGTCGATATCATCTCAAGCTTTTTTCCCAAGTGACACGTATTTCAAGCTTATAAATAAGCCCTATTTATATCATGCCTCATTGAACTTTGTCAAGTCTTTGAAACTCCCGCATTATTTTTGTTGGAATTTTATTCATTATTATAGAGTATAGACGTCATTAATATCATTAAGTTGATGATATGATGAAGCAATAAAAAAATAACGAAACGCTACAAAAAAAAAACAGAATAATTTTAAACCTTTTATTATCTATAATATTATAAAATTGTATGTAGTGTTTTGTATTATATTTTTCTGTTTGTTCGGGATTCTGGTAAAAACTACAAAGCCGTATTCGATGCGGTTTTCGTTAATCGACAACAAATTATCAGGCTTAAATTCTGTGGTATTTTTATTCCAGTAATCCCGCGGGTATTTTTCCGGGAACAGTTTGAAGTGGCCTGACTGAAAAAATCCGATTCCCTCGTGAGTTTTTTACTGATAACAAACCTTTTGAAATAAAATTTGTTGTACTCTTTATCCTGGGTTTTTCCCACGGGAATTTGCGACTTGTGGCAACAGTTTTATATATATATAAAACATCTTTATTAGAACAGTTTTAGTTCTGTATAATTTACTAACATTATTTATCCCGGCTTTTTACGAGAGTTCCCGGAATTCATATATTTTCATAATAAAAACTTTTTCCCTTCTGAAAATACCCTTTTGATTTTATAGATTGCAAAGAAACTGTAATATATGTTAAGTGGCCAACATGGATGAAGTCGCGGACGAATTCTAGTCATACTTTTTTTATTGCATGAGTCCACATTGACAGGCAGCGGCCCACGCGATGGAAAGCGATTACCCACGCCTATGGACATTTGCAACACCAAATGTGCTTCAAATGCGCTGCCCGTAATGCTGGAAACTAGCCACTAATGCCGGAATACTACTCATGGTAGCTATGGCGGCATACCCTAGACCAGGGGTGGTAGCCAGCGAGACGGGCAAATGCCCTACCATCGAGCAAAATATATAAGAATAATCTAAAACTCCTACAGTAATTACTTAAAACATTAGTTAAATATGCTACGTAGCTTTTATTATTTTTAAATGTAGCCTACGCATTTAAACCTACGAGCTACGAAATTGCTACGTCTGTCGTAGCAAAAAACTTAATAACGGCAGTTTCAACATTGTTATAAAAGTTTTCGTTTTATTCTTGTTTATCAGTGTAAAAACTTTAGTCAGTTAGTATCCTGTTGGGTCAAAAAATTAGTGTTCTCGAATGATTGGACCAATTTGGTCAATTTATAATACTATATTTCCTATGTCGATATAGTTACCTAAGTGGCTATGTAACCAGCTATTCACCTACATATCGCTCAACAACTAACCGCCTACATCCATCAATAAACAAATTCGGTCATCTCAGTTAGTTGTTCGGTAGTTTGAATCAAACAATACTAGCATTGAATAAGAATACTAAGAATGACAGTCAACCAATTAAAAATATAACTCTGACTCCTAAATCCTTCATTTCCAGAAATTGCCAGAAGTTTCTCTTCCTTCGCATTTTATAATAGCAAACATCACTGTACTTTTAACCAATATATTAATGAGTATTTAAAAGGTATAGTTGTCATTTTTTAAATAATAAGATTCACGATTTGACTAAATTATAACTAAAAATATGTTGGTCGAAAGTCTTCACAACGATTCTAAAGAAGTTTAACTTCAAAAAACTCCTGTCTATTGTTTAAAAAAAATAATGGTTAGTGAAAACAAAACCACTGTCTTGTCTGTCTCAAATTATTTTTTTATATATTTCTTTTATCTTTGACATGAAATGTATCCATGGTGGTATTATAATCTAATAATTAATATCCATATCTAAATCTGAGACAAATAGCTTCACATATTATTTTCGCACTTAATAATAAAGTAGTATACCATAAACCAATAAACATCACGAGTCATCATAATCATAAAGCATATGTCGGATTTTAAATTGTTTATATATTAAAAGTCTTTAGTAGAAACTCCTACATACTTGACGCAGAAATAAAATGTATATTATCTCAAACGAAATATTGAAATTAAAATAAATTAATATTGTAAAAGAGCCTTTTTTACAGGATTTAAGCTATTTAAAGAAAACCAATTAGGATTAGACAATTTGATTAATGAAGGACATGAAACATTTAACTTTTACTTTTGTTCGGAATTCAAGTAAAAACTACTGACCGCTTACGATGAGGTTCTTGCGATTATATAGTATTTTTGTTACTTAAAATCTAAAGTAGCAAATATCTTGGGCATTTTATGGAATATTTTGCGGGAACAGCTAAATTTTTTTATTATGTATAAAAATTAGCTCGTTTTAATGCGATTTTCACTAAAACGATAGATTAAGTTTTTTTTAAGCACCCCGTTACTTTACCCTTGAGAATTTATCATACGGCTAGAAAGACCTTGACCCTTATTACGCCATGATCTTTTTCATGCCTGAATATCCCGGAAATTATGTGCGTTGTAAAAATGTAAAAGATAATTTATTATTTTGCTATCATTTATGTTTTTTGAGTTTGTGCATTTTAAGTATGAAATCGTCTCTATTTGATCCCTACCACATTTGGAATAGTTAAAATAATTGTTATTGATTTAGTATGAAGTAATTTCCATTTGATTCTGATTATATTTAAACTAGAGTTCATTTATATAGTGTCCCTTCCTTTTTTTAGTTTTGAGGTTGTTCGACTTTAGATATTTTGGTTAAGAAGCATGTTCTGAACAATTAGGCGACCTTGGGTCTATCGATACTAAAGCTCACTTTGGTTGTTCCTAAGTATTTGATGATCTTGGGTGTGTCTATTTATATGACGCGGACTGTACTTACTTGTGGGATGTGGCAACACAAATGGATGCTTACATTAAACAAATGAGATTTCCTACACAAATGCCGATTTTTAACTTAAAAAAATATCCTACAACTATTGTTAACTTTTAAGCATTTTTTTATACAATCGCGCAGCAAAACAGCAGCCTCTGAGTTCCCGCTAAAAAGTCATTTCACATTTCACTTTCGTCGAGGCGGGCCAATGCGGTGTGCAAACGGTCCGGTGTCGTTGAACCCGCGTCCTCGCGGACCGCGTGCCGATTAGATAATTTCCGCGGTGCGTTGTCAAAAAATACTCATGACCCAATGGTACAGTGAATACGCGAGGTCGATGAACCCGCTGTGATCACGCAAATAAATACGTGATTGGACTAACTGAGCGATTTCGAATCGAAAATCGCAATCGGTCAAAGATACTGTGGCCTAGAGATCATAAAATTTATAATGTACCTACAGCGGCTGATTGTACATATTATTGATATGGATTAGATATTGTTTTCGGTATATACAAAACAATCTAAACTTGTAGAAGATTTGTAAAATAAACAATTTGCTTGTGGTTTTAAATAGAAAAAATATTGCATTAAATACAATTAATTATATTATTGTTCTTATGTAGGTTGAAGTAATTTATGTTATCATAATCTATTTAATTGTGTATATCTATAGTAGTTCTTTTTAATAAGTAGTTGATTAAGATTGTATTAGTTTTTGTTTTAGTTACACCACCAAACATTGTTTAAATTAAATTACTTTTAAATTTAATATCTCTTTGAACACCAGGTTGCCTGGACGAGATCGCTAAGAGCGATAAGGCCGCGCGTTGCTCTATGCACATTTATTTTTCTTTTATTCGTTTGCTTGCTTGCTATTCTTTGATATATAATAAAGTTATATGTCGATTTCCTACAGAGAGGAAATGATACATTTCAATGTTTGTTGGTTTGTGGTGGCAAGCGTTTCAACATCTTCTATTTGTATTGATATACGGTCCTTTTTATTCATTACTATTAGGTGCATCTTTTGGTATTTAAATAGGCAATAAATTAAATTTTGAATTTAAACATAGATGTTTATACCTTTAATATAATTTATGTCTTGGAATCAAAAGCCAACATATTTCTTAGATAGTTCCCTGTAGGTACATTTTTTATTTCGAGGGTAGGTGATTTCCCCGTAACTTAATTCAAAGAATGTAAGGCATAACGATGCATATTATCATTAATAAACAGATATGGCACTGTTAATGCGGTAGTAAATATTTCAAAGGGATGTCTTTCATCTATAATAGTATCTAATACGGGTGCTTATTATTCAGGAAAAATTACTATGACGTCAATGCTAACCTAGTCATTGTGCATTGAGGACTACAGGTCATTGACCACATACATAGTGTTTTGATAAACTGATGTAAAATTGGAGTCTTTTCTTGAAAATATGTCAAAAATATATAATATAGTTTATGGTATTATCAAATTAAAGTAACAATACACAAAAATGTCTTAAAAATAAGTGCAAATCAAATGGCACCTTATCGCTGATTATGGTTTCTTCCAGGCAGCTTTGGGATGGAGAGAGAAATATGGCAAAAATTAAGGTAGTTTTTGTTGCACAATTATCTGGAAACATTTAAATATAGGAATATTTTTGTATATATTTAATAACATAAATATGTTATTTTACGCACCTACATACACAAAAATATTCTTATCCATTTATAGGTAAACATATAGAAAGAAAGAACAAAAAACTCGTATCACGTTAACTTTACGGAAAGGATAAATTAATCAAATAAGATCAGCCTAGTACGAGCTAGGACTTCTTTCCGGTCCATACCTCAAAAATAGCTCAATGGATTTTTATTCAAACTAAATTTATTTGAGAGCAATTTTAACAACTTCCCTGTCCCAGTACAAGGTATTGTATACCGCCTGAAGTCCACAATTGTTTTTGTCAGAAAATAATAATAATTGGTTTAATATGCAAGAACATATTGTTATCTAATATATAAAATTCTCGTGTCACAGTTTTCGTTGCCATACTCCTCCGAAACGGCTTGACCAATTTTGATGAAATTTTTTGTGCTTATCCGGTATCTATGAGAATCGGCCAAGATCTATTTTTCATCCCCCTAAATGTTAGGGGTAGTCCACCCCTAAATACTTTTTTTATTTTTTAGACAAAATTTTTAATTTCTATTTTTTTATGATACAACATACAAAAATACATACAACCCTAGACTTTCAACCCTCTACGATCAACCCCTATTTTTTACCGGGCAGGACGACGTCTGCCGGGACAGCTAGTAAATAGATAATAATACGTATTTCCTCTTTTTTCTTTATTTTTTATTTCCTCATATATGACTCATGAACGTAGTGTAGTGGTTACTATCGTCTAAGTCCAATGAGTCGTATATGAACATTTCAAATCACAGACAATATTCACATGATTGTTACTTTTTACCATTTGAAGTGAAACTTCTATATAGAGGGGGTCTTACGGTTTTTGGCTCACGAAAAAGCGTCACAGTCACGTGGTCTAATACATTACATTTTTAAACTCGTTATATCTTTCGAATGGAATGTCCAAATTGAATAATTCAAAAAGTTACATAAAGGTATTGAAGCAGTCTTGAATATGAAGTAATTTATTTGATAAGGATTAATACCAAGATACAAATGACTATCTTAATGTTTTCAGAATATTCCACCTCATACTTTTACAAGGGGAAACACCGTTTATGACTTTGCGATTGTATTTTTCTCAACCTCTCTGTTTGTTTTCACATACACTAAAACAGAACCATATACTAGAATGACGATAACTCCATTTTTATTATCAAATCAGAACTAAACACTTGAATGGTAATAACAATTACACGCGTCTGCTGCTGCATTTTTGATATGACATTAGTATTGTGTAAATTCATTTTTAAACGTCACTATATATCTTAACCTAGTGTATTATTCTATACGACTCTGCGGCGCGAATAATCCCATGAGATTTCTGTGCCGCAGTCAAACATGTTTTAATATATATGAATATGAATGTACGGATACTAGAAAATAAATTTAGAAAAAAACTTCATTCCAATTAGTTGTGGTCGGCATAAGATGTATTTTTCTTCCATACTCTTCTATTTTAGCCAAACATCCGTTGTCACACCACAATCATGTCATCCTTCACACAATGTATGGATCTCTTTTTGACCTGTCCTCACTCTTGTATGCATAGGTCTTCCGGTTCAACATTCTTTTGTCAGACGACGTTAGGTTCATACCCGTACCACCTTAATCCTCTCAATTTTCCGTCCCAGGTGTAACTTTCAAAGACCTATTGATTTTGTTCCCACCTATTAACTGACATAATATCATCACGAAATTGTCACTGTCATCGCTCTGTCGCTCATCGTCACCTTCATTTTCATTTTCACGATTTCACTACACTATCATGTACTGGCATACAAAATACAATTTTTGAAAATATTTATCTATATAGGCACACTGAGAAAATACTTACGTCCGTCTCTCTATATACGCAGACGCACATATATGACCGTTTTCATAAGGATAATTTTAGCCAAAATGCCTACGCAACCCCTAGTAGAAAATCTCCTGTATTTTAAAATTAGTATGAATACATACATACATACATAACTTCACGCCAGGTCCCTTGCGGGGTAGGCACGAACAACAGAGCGCCATACAGGCTTATTCTTACACAATTCACTTGCTTCTTTGACATTCATAGTTCTTGTCATGCACGCTCGTCTGTTCTTAAGGCTCCTAACATCAGTATGAATAAACATACATATTATATATTAAGTAATAAGCAATAATCCCCTAGCTTGATCAATTAATTAAAAAGCATACTAATTTTCTTAATCGACCTCCGATTTGCAACAATCTCCTTAGTGGGCAGGATTAATCTAAAAATATTTCTTCCAGTCCATTGACGTAAATGTCAATATAAATGTACAAATAAATAATGTTTTTTCTTAGATCGATGTCATTAATTTATTTATAGTTTACGTCCTAGTACACTACCCTCAGAGAATGTGCAATCTATTATTGCTTCTCCATATTATTCATCCTTTGGCGTGTCAACGTTTCGACAGTTGTGCCGTCGACCTTTTTTTTTGTAAAGGAGACGGGGACTTTTTGGCCAAACAAATGTAATGAATTGAGATATGACGTAAAAAACCTAATATTTTTATATTACAATATAGAAAACATCAACCCTGAATTATATCTGGAAGACGATCAATTTTAAAAATAACGTCATAAATAAAATAAGTTATTTCGATTTATGTGAATGGAATTCAACAATTAATAATATGAAAATACAGCACACTATTGATTCAATTAAAATAAATAACTCAATAAAATTATAACAATATCAACATAATAAAAAGATATATTAAAAACACTTATCTATTTCCAATCTGGGCCTAGGAATGTATGAAAGTGTACGTCGCTTTTTTAGGTCTCAAATATCGCGATATGGTAAAATTCCGATTTTTCCTATCGGTTATGTATCACGTGAAATATAATAAATAAAAATATAATGGAAAGATTTCCCGAGGACAGTTTTTTCTACCTTACCTTTAAAAAAATTAGGGCACGATAATCGTGCCATAGATATAGGTATTAGATTTTTTACAACTTAATCAAAAAACTGGATAACTCACAGCTTTATATAGTTTACCAAGCCTAAATTACTTCAGACACTCAAGAACGTTCCCTTTAGTACTAAATTTGACAACAATTACATACATGGGTTATAAAGTGATTTAGAAATATTTTGAATGAATACATTAAGGTTTTAATTAGCAGTAAGATCCGTCAATAAGCTAATAAACAAAAATCAATGCTCAAAATTAAAATATTCTACTTACATACTTTTATATTTCGATTGAAGCCGGAATAAAAATGAGCACCTAAAAATTTCGATAACTTTTAATGAATACCTACCCGTTTCACATTTTTATACTATGCACGAAGATCGTGTTGGTTATATCATATAATATAAATAATTAAAACAATTGTTTTTATTCTTTTTTAAATAAGATTTATTTATGTCTTTTATCAAATAAAATTACACTTTCTATTCCAGTTATAATCTCAAAAAATTGGTTCTTCTTCTTTGTTCAATAATGGCTTAGCACGGTTTGTGCATTCAGCCAGAGTCATGTAACAAATTGGTTGAGTCGAGTTTTTTAGAAGTTAAAGGAAGAAAAAAGTAAAGAGGCCCATTCACTATTCTGCATGGCAGTCCTGCAGGGGGCTGAGCTTCCAATTCATTCTTGTTGCTGTGTGCTGTCATGCCGGATGAAACGACATTCACAATCCTGTATTATACGGCTAACTGCCATGCAAGGTAGAAAAAGGGCCCCTTTAACAATGAGTGTTCAACAATTTAATTAAACTGGCAAAAGAAATGTAAATAAAACTTATTATGAAAAAATCTCAAACCACCAGCCTTATCTTAGTTACTTTTCGATGTTATTGTTAGTAACGTATTCTTGTCGCGAAACATCTCAAAATTACTTTGGTGTGCAAGCTATAAAATGCATAATTATTAGTAAATTTGAATATGCTTGTTTGGCGGTGATTGCACGCGTCGACCGGGCGAGGCCGGCCGATCACCTCCCTTATGTAATCTGCCATAAAGTGCATAGGCACGCTCTAAACAAATTGCTAAAACACGACCGACGGCCCTTTGATCTGGATGCAAATGCACTGGAGCCAATATTTTATACCTATTTGCTTGCGTTTAAGCTGTTTGTCAATAATATGCATTCCCTGAACTACTACAGAGTTCGTTGACACTTGAGGTAGGTAGTGGTTAATGGTCAGCGACTTGCAGGTACCCTCTTAACGTTCGATATTAATTTTTATTTATTTTATATTCAACACAGGAGTCATCGATTCAATAAAGCCATAATCTAGGGCGAGTGACCCAAGAATTATCTGGATTTAATACTGTCCAGACAGAATAAATAATATCCTTATTGGATTTACATATAAGAAACCGTTAGTTCCGAGCGCTTATCATTTAATATTATTATATTTTTAAACGATATGTTTATTAGCGGTGTAAAGTGAAAGCTTTTTAACAGTAATGGAAATAATCTTGGTACTGCTTTTTACTTTACGGTTTCATACTTATTTTGTCTAAAAGGGAACTGGCAGGTTTTCAAATTGGACAAGAATCTGACCGTAAAAATTCAAGTTAAAATTTTCTTGCGATTCGTTTTGCCACTTGTCCGTTGCCATTCGTTTTTCCACGTGTCCGTTGCAATTCATTTTTCCAATTATCCGTTGGTATTAGTTTTTCCATTTGTCCGTTGAAGTTTTTTTTGTGAGATATTTTTTAACTATCCCTCATATATTTATTTTCAATTGGATTAAACCAAGGATGATATGACGGTAAACGGAGCTAACGAAATAACCAGACGTCAACAAGTAGCAATTTAAATAAATTATTATTATTTACTAGCTGACTCGGCGAACTTCGTACTGCCTATTTTCTGAATTCCTAAAAGACTGTTCCATGACACAAAAATAAAATTACCAAAATCGATCTAGGTGATCAGAGGATTCTAGAACCCGATCACAGCGCTACCTAGCGGTTCTAATTGCGAATCTAAACCATCCGGGAACCCACTCAAACACACGCACAAAATTTCATAAAAATCGGATGTATAGTTTACGATCCTATAAAGGACACACTTACACACAAACATTCATTTTTATATATCAAGATTTGACTTTCACTATTGACTATAAATATATTTTCCTCTTCAAGATCTAACTTACATCTTTTTGATGATTGTACAAGGTTTTTTTTCAAATTTCGATTCCTGTAAATATACATATACTACTACTACAAACGCAAAACCGTTTCGTTACTCATAAACTTGTACTTTCCTACAAATAACAAAATAAAATGGTTTTTTTATTATTTTTCTTATGTCGCATTAATCTATGACGAAATCCAAAAAACAGTTACGTTATAAAACTTCTTATTTTTAATTTTAGTGTTGCTAATAAATGGTTGATGCAATTCATCAACTACAATTAATTCAGAAAAAAACTATATAAATCTCTTCTTCGTCTTCCTGTTGCTCTTCCTCTAACTGTCTGTTTGCGTGGCTAATATGTGTGTGTGTCATTTCGGTCTGATGTGTGTGGTGATTTTTTTATACGGACTCGAGTTCCGTACCCTTTTTTAAAACTTTATTTCTAGATTTAATTTTTTAAAATTTACAAGCTTATTATTTTAGTTCTTGTGTGTGACATCAATTAATTTCTGTTGAAGTGTATGTATCTTACGAGTGACTTATTATATTAATTTATCCTAATTTTAATACTAAACGTATACTAGTGTAGAGTGTATCTGTTACATGCTGGTGTTGTGAGGAATTGCATGTGTAATGTGGGCCTTATGCATAGGCACTTATTTATTATCCTATATAGTGTCATGTGTGTTGTTTTTTCCTATCTGTGTCTGGGTTATTGTGTGTGGTGATTGTGATGTGTGTTCTGGTTGTTGAGTTGTTTTGTGTGTTGAATTTATGGTGTCTGTGTTGTTTACAAATGCCGTATCTCCCAGTACCTTGTATAGAATGTTTGTGGTGTGTAACGCTGCCTGCTTCTGTATATCAATTGAAGCGTGTAGTTTTTCTTGTCAAGTTGACCAATTTTAAGTCCACTTGACCAGGGCTACCGTTTTGATATTTAAAAATATGGGCTTATTATTATCGGAAACTAAGAATGGCAGACCATTATCGCGCGGTTTTACTTTATGGCAGGCAATTTTACTAAAAAAATTTGAAAGTAATTGACCAGATCTGCCATTGATATATTTTGTTTTTTTGTCTTAAAAACTTATACTGATCGCGGCAGACGTCTACTTTGCGTATACACATCAATAAATAATAAAATCTTAGCTACTACCCAGTCAGATGTACTTATATGTTTTCCGTTCGCTGTTTTACATCAATATAATTTACTTGCGATGTACTTTATCACTGTATTCACAGAAATTAATAATTTTTATATTCTATATACTAAACTTCATTAGCTAGATAGTAAAAAAGTGATTTTTTTGGAACAATCATAAATAATATGGTATAATGCTGATAAAAAAATCTTTTCATTTCGTCAAGACAAAATTCCTACTAGTACTTGTATATATGGAGGTCAGTGCTGATAGACTATATGGAATCATTTTCTTTGCTGTTGTAGTGAATTTAACAACAGTAAAATTATAGTTCTAAAAAATTACAGAATGCATCCTTACGCTATATTCCTTTAAACAAATAAATATGATATTTAGAATAATATCTGATCCGAAATCATTATTCATAAGTTTTTTTAGTATAATAGATGTTATAGTAGTATAGTAGCATATTATTTAAATCCTTTACCTGTTATTATTATACTTACTTCAAAACATCAAAATGACAATTTAGTTCCGAGTTTTTTAAACGATATTCATTATCTTATCAGTTACTCCGAGGAGTACATTGAATAATATGTTAAGTCAGTACATTTTCATTGAAGTTTTATATATATATAACCAAATAAATCAGTTTTTAATTAACATAGAGCAACTTCCTAGGGGTTTTCAATAAAATACATCATTACTGTAATAAATATTATTATATTTCAAAATATCATGAAGAATATACCAATCTGAGAAATCACTCATATCACATTAATATAACTTGAGATTCTGATAACTGCAGTCTGCACCCTCAATAAACCTTTAGAATACCGCAATAGGGTATAATTTTGGAACGCTTAAACTACCCCAGGTCGTAGACTAAGAACACTGGCAACCGGGCTTTTTTTAAACGAGGGCAAATCCGATTTTAAGGCCTAACAACTTGCAGGGGGTGTGTGCTTCGCCACGTTGGGGTGGTACCCCCAAAATAATGCTTATACCACCCCACCTTTCCTTTTATGTCAGAGCCACAGGTTAACGGCTTGGCCATTCCGCAGAAGCCCGCCTAGGCAACAAGAATACTGATAAACGTTCAATTATAGCAGTCGGTCTATTTTAGCGTTCTAGTAGTTACCACAGTCAAAACTTCTTCCTGTCAGGGCACGTGAAATGGCAAGACCAAATGCCTGTGCTCCCGCCATAAAGGCGAACTACGGAACCCGAAGGGTTTTAGTGGATATCGTAGACTAGGGTGGCAACAGTACTCTAAACTAGTGACACCCCAAAATGGTGAAGGCCCACTTTCCCCGCGGTGGCATGTCTTCAATTGAATTTCACTCTGTTGACAAAAGGCCAAAAATTCTTGGTCGCATAATACGTGAACGCCAAAAACCCATCACACATCGGAGTATCCGACCATATACAATAAACTACCGGAAAAAATCAAACTTCCTGACAGTTTGAGTATATAGACAGTTGAGCACACCTTCAATAGCTTGAAAGAATGAATGAAATATATTACAAATATGTAAATTTCCAAATTTAAATAAAAATGTGTCATCTCCCTATGATACACTTTACGACTTCAAAGCCTCCACTGACTTTCGACTTACATAAAAAGTCAGCTCCATCTGGGACAGTATTAGTGTTAATTATTGTGTCACGCTGATGTAGCAAAGTTTCATGAGTTATTGGAGATGCATCATTGATGATGATTAAACATTGAGAGATAACTCATGTATATACACTAATTTAGCTAATCATTATTGGCGTTATTAACGTTACAAGTAAATTTAATTTGGTCACAATCATTAACACTAATATTCTCCCAGATGTAGAAGGTAGGGGTGGGTAGATCTAGAATAAGCCAGCTAATTTACCGTTATTCACAACAGTCACGGCAAGTTGTCGTCCACTTCGCCAGCTGCCTAATGGTTGTAATGAGTTAGCTGTGAACCGTTGTCTGTCGGTTGGAGAGTCATTCGCTCATTAACCAAAAAGCCATTAGCTGGTTTTTTTGTCCAGCTAATGACCTACCACTAGCCGGATGGCTAAGTTTTTGATATTTCGGTTAGGTACCCACCGCTAATAATATCACACCCAAATTAAAGCAGTAAAATTATAATTTAATAAGTAATAATTTATGACACCTATCAAATCAGAGGCTGCGATTCGACTGACAACTACCCTATTATAAATATCACAATGCAGTTCTTCGTCATTGCATCGCAACTTAGCAAATATGTATTTTCAGCTAACATAAAACGGCATGTTGCTAACTTCCTTGGTGGCGAGTCTGGCTGCTCTGTTCAGAGTCACGTTGCAATGCGTATGAAGTGCTTCTAGGCACTCGCTCTCCTTCTTAGTCCACCTCGACTCCATCGCGGCTGACAACGCCGTACAAGAGAAAGTACAAAGCAAACTTATAAGTATACATATTCTCATTCTCAAAGCATCACTCTGTTGCTCCAAAAGGCACATGAAATTGAAGTTTTTGTCGTCGAAGAGTATCTTGTCGACGACCTCCGCGTGTTCCGGCAAATCTTGTAGAATAGTTATAAGGAGACCGATTACGTTCAGTACGATGCGAGGGCATTTCGAGTCTGTAAATAAATCAACAAAACAAAATCAGTAAACACAACTAGCCTTCACTATGATATTGTTGGCATCCCAACCAATTATTCCACGTCCATTTTTTTTTATTTACTGCCAAAAGCTGGCAACAAACAGACGGCCAACTTGTTGAAAAGTGATTACCGGCGCCTATGGACATTGCAACACCACAGGTGATTAACGCGTTGCCGGCATCGAAGAAATTTTATAATGCCCTTCTTAAATATTTATTTGCCTGAAATAAATATGTTGTTATTTTTTGTGTATAGCAGACTAACGGCACAGCTGATGGAAAGTAATTATTGTCGCTTAAAAACATACACATTTTTTTAACTCTGCAGTATCATTCCACACGAATATTATATAAGTACGAGAATAACTCTCGTCCGACTGTTACATTTTCACAAAAAGACGGCGGTATAGAATTTGCTGAAATTTGGCACATAATATGTAGTGACAAGACCGAGAACGGATGTAAAATAATAATTACCCTTTATCGCAAAAAAATTAGATAGTTTCCGGAATAAAAGGAAATAAATTTTCAGAATAGCGAATAGCGCCTAGATAAAAAAATTATGCAATGTAACCTTTACTGTTTGCTTGATGTCAATACAAAAAAAGGTCTACTAGAGTTAGTTAGTTCAATATAGAGAGATAATGAAATAGCTCCAAGATACCGATAGAAATTAACTACTGTTAATTTACTGTTACTAAAAATACCAATCAGTGTATTAAAATAACATAGCAAATCAGCATTATATGCAATGGGGGGGGGGTCACTTTAATAGAATTGATTAATTTTTTTTATTTAATCAGAACCCACTTTCATGACGTCATTATATCCTTTGCATCAACCACGAGATAACGTTGTGTAGGTTATTGTACGCCTAAAACGTAGATAAAGCTAACGTAATACGTACAGCAAACCATTGACTGAACAAGTAAACATGACAACCACGTGAAACCCTCTATATTACAACAAGAAAAAAACACTAGCAAATGTATATTTAAACAATATTAGTATTTGGTAACTATACAAGTAATTGCAACATATTAGATCATTGTCACAGCTAAAAATTCAACAGTCATAATGAAATAAGAAATCAAATTTGCGAGAGGTCAAGTGGAAAATCCTATCCACAATATAAAACAAATTTTATCCAAGAAACTATATTCTAATTTTATTTATTTAGGTTTATGGCTTGGCAGCTAGGCCTTTAAGCCAAATCATAGTTTACAATATAGTTTCTTCATTTTCTTAAGCCTATGAATACCACAGCTGAACTGATGGTTATCAGCTTGTGCTATTCAACGGAGTTCTTGTGACAACTCAAAAGGCCACATTTGACTATACAGTTCACATTTCTCACAAAACACATAATCACTACTCAAAAACTATCAATATCCTACAACTATTGTTCATTTTAGAGTAATTTTACACATTTTTAGAAAATAAAACTGCACAGCACAACATCTCCTTTCAGTTCCAGCCAAAAACTCTCAGGAACACTAATAGAATTGCCACCGATAAAAATCAAATCCTGAATTTAATCAGAACCCACTTTCATGAAGTCATTGCATTCCTTACATCGTCCACGGCACAACTATAGCTTTACGCGTCAAACATAGATAAAGCTAACCATTGATTGAACAAATAAACATGGCAACACTTGAAACTCTTATATCTTACAAAATATACTAGCAAATGTATATTTAAACAAAATTTGTTACATTTTTTAAAATTTGTTTTCTAATTTATTGTCTATTCGCTAACTATTTAAGTACTTGCAACATATTAGATTGACACACAACTGTTACTCTCACAGCCCAAAATGCAACAGTTCTGACGAAACAAGGAATTAAATTTGCGAAAGAGGTCAAGTGAAAACGCCTAGCCACAATATAAAACACATTTTATCCAAGAAAACTATATTCTAAAGATATAAACTTACAGAGGGTAAGCAGACGAGTGAAGACAGGGCACGCAGAGTGTGCGTTGAGGGCCGTGGCCAGCTGGCGCACGGCCCGGCACGAGCGCACGCAGAGCCACGCGCACACCTCCGCCATGCGGCCTACACCTTCCAGTCTACAATAATTAGGTATAACAACTTAGCATCCAGATGAAAGTTTACATTGATCTCCTACTTATTTAAATCGTTAAAAGGTAAATTGTTTAATCCAGGTGGCTGAAACCACGTTGAACATTCCAGCGAATTATGTGATGACATGACCAATGTTCGTAGTACCAAACGACAACACGAACTTGCTCAATGCGCCTTATTGATGATGTGCTATCATCAAGAAGGCGGATTGCGGCCATGCGAACTTTGAACAACATATTACGACCAAAAATTGAAGTTTATAACTGAACCGTGAGTGAATTCACGAGAATTGCAATCATATTGTTACATGCCGGTAAAGGTAAAGGCAAACCTGCCTGTCATAAAACGCAGTTTATTACCTTTCCTGCATTCAAAGTTCTTTTGTTTACTTCGTGTTTAAAATTTGCAATTAGACAATAGCCTTATTGTTATTGTACTTATTTACCCGTCGCAGGTGTGCAGATTAGTTTTCTTGGAAAAACTCAGTCTACGCAGTCGATTGTTGTATTATACAGTTTACTATAAAACAATGCCCGAACGGAGGGGTGGGGCAATCACGCGAGGATTACGATACGAGCAAAACGTAGATTCGATGAGCGGATAGATAAACGGACTTTGCGCGTGTTATTGAATCGTGCAGTTTGTACCAGTAGTGTCTAGTAGTTTGTATAGTTCTAAAGTAATTCTAACGGCACTTTAATTCGAGTCCTGCGTAACTCGTAACAATACTATATTGTGGGTTTTTATAATTTCTGAAGCACGGCAGACAGGCTAACGGCCCAACTATGATGGAGATTGTTTATCTTCGACAATGGACACTACAAGAGACGCTGCCAATGTGCTGCCGACCTTGAAAGAGAAACTGGAACCTCGCCACTGATGCCGGTTATTGAATATGTATGTATATATAATGTATTCTGTGGACCACGCTACCGTATTGGTGGCTATAACAATTTGTGAAGAAATAAATAAATAAAAATTCTAATATTAAACTCAAAATTATGTTACCACTGATTCCAACACACCTTTAGCTTTCATCTTGTTAAACTATAGTCTTAACTTAAAATACAATAAGTACATAATAAGTTACAAGATGGTTAAAGTTCATGACTACATAATATCAATCGATATAAGGGATACACGACACTGGCTAGATAAACAAATCACACAGACCAATTACCACAAATATATATAACAACAAGGTGTGGAGGTTAAATGATACTTCAGGTGACAGAGAGTAGTATTCATTGTTGAATGCTGAAGAGAACTTAAGGGAACTTTATTTGAAAACTGTGGCCGGTATAAAATATACGAGTACAAACGTTAAAATGTCGGACAGCTAGTGCAATACATAGCACAATGTGTGAGCGGGACGGATGATGTGCGAGCAGGATAGAGCAACTATTAATATGGACGCGGCCGCGTAGCAGCTGCCATAGATCTCTTTATACATACCTCTCTTCAGCACTTTCATCGGCGTCTTTTGTTTCTTTCATGAGGATGTTGATGGCTACCACAAAGTTGTATACAACCTTCGCTTCAAGGTATACCTGTAAGGCAATTAAAGTATCAATTATTAGGCTGCCAAAAAAGTTGTTATGGTATTTCAATTCAGTTTTATAAACAAAGAATCAATCAAAATTAATCAAATATTGTCCATTTAATTTAATGTCCTTTTGTAAACTTTCTACAATTTCATGATCCCCAAAACTAGTGAATTTTTATTTTTTTCAGCAAAAAACCATGTCTAAGTGTGATTTACGGGTATTGTTATGAACTTTCTACCATGGTACAAGTATATTGCAACGAATTAGAGAAGTGGAGTACGGGGAGGGAAGGGAAGGGAAGGGAAGAGTTCCATCAGAACTCTCGCTCATCATACGAAACACGATTTTTTTTATAGCTGGAACACAACAGACACGCTGACGGCCCACCTGATGGAAAGTGCCGTTGCCGTTTGCGACACCAGAGATGTCACCAACGAGCAGCCGGCCCCGACGGAATTTTAGGATACGCTCTTTAAAAAGTACACACGAGTGTGCACAAGACGAGTTTGAGGGTGTAAAAAAACAGTATAGTTACTAAACAAATAGGAGCAACAGTATCTTGAAGAGAACAGCCGAATCAGTGGGTGGTCAAATTTTACATTTGTGTATATGTTATATATATGTCGGAGAAGACCTCGTTCTCACGACATCTCCTTTAGTTATTGCAGGTTTAGTGGGCGTCATCAGGATAAAATGCGAGCATAAAACACAACGGCCACAGTTTATACACTTTTTAATTTAGATTTAAAAGACATTTTGACATAATTTAGACCGATCAACGGGTTCAGGGCACCACTCATACTTCCAACTTCAATACTTTCTTTACAATTCTCAAAGGTCCAACTCGACCTGTAGTCACCAACCAAATGTGCCACAAAAACTCCTCCGTCTACCGAAGTAGATACTACTAAAGTATAGAGGGCGTCTGACCCCGCTCCGAGCCATATGCTCTGCTCTGATTGGTCGTTTATTAAATTACAATATTCATAACTTTTATTAGATTAGAACGATCTTTAAGTTATAGAAACATTTAAGACATCAAATCAAATTAACAATTCTAGAAGTAATTAAAATGTAAACAAATAATATTGTGCGTTATACATCCAAACAATAATCCATCCAATTATAGCTTCCCTCCGACATATATATATAATGCATGTGCTTGTATAGATACACTCACTCGCGTTTAGTCGCAATGCGTATGCTACCAAGAGTTATAAGCAAGATAATGATTCCAGAACGGCTTTAACACGTCAATCGGTACGCTTAACACTTACGTCTTGTATGTTGAGAAGAGTGTGGGTTGGCAAGTGGTGCACGAGCGACGGCAGCGCCAGCAGCGCGGCCACGGCGCCGCACACGCGCCCCCCGCGCACGCCCCGCGCCGCGCTCCCCACCACGCCCACCACCATACTAACCTATAGATCCCCACAAATTCCATAATACGATAGGGGGGGGGGGAGGGGGCAGTCATATCAACTAAATAACCATTTTATCGCCTTACAAAACGTCGAAGCCACCTAGATTTTGTACCCGCGCAGCAAGTTATGACGTCATATTATTTAGAGTCAAATAACATATTGATTAATGATATAATACGGCCAGCGTAACTTGGCAAATGTGAATATAGGCTCTACGAACTTTAGAGCATGTACACTCGTGTGATGAGTGGGCATACGACTTGTCAGTGAATACAATTGGTCGCCCTTCATCCCTGTATTTTTTCATTGCTTTGTACTAGTTGGTCACTGTATTTTCTTCACGAGTTTACATGCGCTAAAGTTCGCAGAGCCTATGTTCACATTCGCCAAGTTACGCCGACCGTATTATAATTGTTTAACCAGTAGTTAAAAATATTTCTATAATGATATTTTAAAACTACGATGATATCAGGATCTATCAAAGCCTGCTCTTAACGAACCCACTTTTACATGAACACTGTTTAATTACTTACCATTTACAAATTAATTAAACACTGGACATCATAACCTGTTCACTCATACATAATCTAAGCGGCTTCGGCGTTTAGCGAGACGATAAAGAGTAACTCAGTTAATTTAACTATCATAATTAATTAAGTACACATTTAAGAATACATTCTAAAAAACTTCACACAATAGAGTAAGTAACACATTATAAAACTTAATTATATGCTTAAGTAAAATTACCATGTTTAGTTGTGTCAGTGACTCAACATCGCCGTCCATAACTTCACTTATATTGGAATTCAAAAACGCCTCCCATTCTTCTAATTCAATAGTTGATGGCTCTTTTACTGAAAACAAATTGACAAAGCACTCATGAAGCAATATTTCAAACATGAAAATCACCACTACAATTACAAAAATATTTCAAAATAATGTAATATTACCATCACTATTATCTTCAGTAACTAAAACTCTGTCATTATTAGCAATATCTTTATCATCAGATGTTTCCTCTATAATCTCACTTTTTTCAACATCCTCATCTCTTTCTTCCTTTGAACCTATTTCTTTATCTGCATCAGTACATATGCCAGGTATTTCGACATTGGGCTCACTAGTTCGCCTTTGATTTTCACCTTTACTCTTATCCCAACTTCTACTAAAATGGAATGACCTCTTGATACTTCTAGTCAATTTGTTTCCACCACTACCAAATCTCAATTTATCTCGTGAAAATTGAAGTAACTTTTGTTTATAAGATGGAGGCACACTCTTACTAAGACCTGAACTAACATCACTGCTACATTTAGTCGATTTCGGATTTTCTAGGCTATGTGAAGCTGCATCTACTGATTTGGGTTTCTGTTTGAGTTCTACAAACTCACTCCTATTATCATTGTTATTGGATATTATTGGCAACTTCTGATCAACAACTGTAGGTTTATCAATAACCATTTTTTCTTCATCAATTTTATCCATTTTGCCAACATCTGCTTGCTTTTTGTTATTTGCTATTAACTGCGCCATATTATTCTCAAGATTACAAACAACCAAATTTGAATTGTTCATAACATTATACTCATGACGTAACAATTTGGCATTTACAGCATTTATGGGGTGTGTTTGATCTTCGTCATCAGTTTTAAGGCTATCACGTACACTAAATGCACTTGTTGCTCTTACACTATCATCATCAGACATTGGTACACATTCCATGGCTTGCATCACTCTAACGTTTCTTAAATCATGTTCCCTTGTTTCTGTTTTAGTAGTACATTCTCCCTCTAATTTATTTGATCTGGAATATACACATATGAAACTATACTATACAACCAGCAAATTCAAAGTGTGTCAGTCCACTCAAATTAAGGGTATTTAATAAAGGTAATGCATATCTACTATTCTTGTCATTTGATTATGAAACCTTAAAAACCTTTAGTTGAAAATAGCCCAAATTCAAAAACTACTTAACAGTCTTCTAGATAACAATTATTATTTTCATCAAAATCAGTTTAAACATATTTTTTCACAATTTGTCACTCATATCAATGAGTCTGATTGAAGGCAAGCACCATTTAAACAGTTTTCTTTTTAGATCATATTCTTAAAGATACCAAATTCTGGCAATGAAGCAAAACTTAATTATGAAATCTACATATTGACATTATATAGTGTTGGGTACCTATCAATCTGCATTTAGCAAAATATGTATTAAGTTGACATCAGAAGGCTCAATAGAAGGATTATTATATGTGGATACTAGCCGTTCCCGCCCGCTTCGCCCGGCGAATGACAAACAAACAAACAAATTGAGAAAACATGGAAAATATATAGCCTATAACCATCTATGATTAATTCCGCGTCAAATGGTTGTGGTTTCATGCTGATCGGTCCAGTAGTTTTCGAGTTTACCTTCGACAAAAAAAACAAACTGCTTATATATATATATATATATATATATATATATATATATATATATATATATATATATATATATATATATATATATATATATAGATAGATTAATTGGTTTAGGAGTTACCTTGTAGTAGTATTAATTTTATCTCTCTGAAACTGCTTTGCTTCCTGTTGACTGTGTGTCAATGGTTTTGTAAAAGGAGATTCACTTTGAACATCTTCTGGTAAAATCAACACATGCCCAGCTACAAATGGATGTTCCAAGATCTCTGGCCAACTCATTCTTTTAGCTGGATCTTTATGAAGTAGTCCCTAATAAGAAATATAAAAATTTATTATTTCCTTATTTTATATAACGAAAAATCAAATAGGAATAATAATCCTGCTTTACAGAAACTAAAGCAACACACCTTTCAGAGATGTTATAGTACATACAAATACCTTGTAATTATTGTAATCACATTCTAATGAACAAAGTAAAACTATCAGGTTATATTGATAATTGAAATATTAGTATTATAAATAAATAAATTTAAATTAGCAGACAAACACACATATTGTATATCCTTAACTTAAACAAGTTACACCTGTTTTATATGTAATATACAATGGAATATTTTGAGGCCGATCCCAGACACCCAGACCACAGTAAATAACAGAGTGAATCTATTTCCTGAAATTTACCAGACCAGGAATCTTACCGGGAACCTCTGTGTTGCAGTAAAGTAGGCGGCCATGTCTTAGCCCGCTCAACCACAGAGGCAATTGATTATCTTTTTTAATATTAGTTATTTAAACTATATTCTGTTATTCTTAAAATACAAAATTTTCTTGTCCAATAATCTGTCTAATTAAAAATAAACTATTTAAATGAAAATATACAACAAATAAACCTAAAACTATTCTAATTTTACACTAGTAAAAACATATTGACTACCTTAAAACAAAAACTTACAAAACATGAAAATTTTAAAAAAATACCTGAAGAAAAGATCGAGCTTCCAAGCTGATAAAACTTGGCCACTGAACCGGTTTGTGTCTAATCATTCGTACAAGTTGCCAAATGGACATGGTGCAAAATGGTGGCTGACCAGCCATCAGCTCATAGACTATACAACCCAAAGACCATAAGTCAGCCTGAAAATGAAAAAAATGCCTATCTATATTGTATTGGAAGTATGTCTACACAGACAAACAGTGTCTTTAACAAAATTATATAATTTATGTGAAAACTTTTATATGATGCCTGTAAAAGTTTTCTGTTTTTCTACTTTTTGTCTCACTTTAGATAGGCTTTTAGAAATCCTAAAACCATTCATAAAATACCTTCAAAGTCAGCTACAGGTCACACAGAAACATTTTTGCAACACCTCTGGTACTGCAAAAAATCCATAAATAACTGTATCTATTTCCGATTACATGTTAAAATTCCCAGATGGAACAGTAACATAAGACAAAGTGACTAAAGTGACACACAATGTGATCTACAAAATCAATTTATTAGTAATTTGGTTCAATTTCTGAAGTAGAGAGAGAGATTACACTATTGTACACCATTACCGAAAACACAAAAACTTATAGCCGAAAAATATACTAAATGTGCACAATGGGCAGTCTTATCGCTAAGAAGCAATCTCTTCCACACAACCTATGGCAGGAATAATACAGATTCAATTAAGCATTAAGTGTCATTATTGAACATTACCTGATGATCATATGGCTTTTCTTCAATCAGTTCTGGTGCCATGTACAGTGGAGTTCCTTTTATAGAAGTGAGTATATGTGTCGCATTTGTCATTATTCGAGCTAGGCCAAAATCACATAGTTTTGCATGTCCTGAACTATCTAGCAATACATTTTGTGGTTTCAGATCTCTGAAATAGATATATCAATTGGAACTTAATATTATAAAAGTAAATTACTTAGTTTCAGTAATGAAAAAGTTCCAAGATATTTCAATCACATTTCTAAACACAATGGGCACTAAACACTTTATAAGTTAATAAAACTACATTTTTTATGACAATTTATTTGTATGTAGTTTTATTATGTATATAACAAGTAGCAAAAACTTAAGAAAATGTTAGAAGTTATGCAGATTCAGATTATGTGTGAAAATCTTACTAATGAGCAGTCCAGTGTTCAAAACTTCACTACTATGATAAATAAGAACATACCTGTGAAGAACTCTATGTGAATGTAAATAGTATAAAGCAGATACTAAGTCCCAAGTAATTTTCTTCACTTGTTCTTCATTCAAACAGCCCTCCTTAGCCAATATGCTGTGTAGTTCTTTTTCAGCATATTCTGTGACTACAACCAATTCAGTTTCTGTGTCAAAACTGTCGATCATACGAATTATATTCGGATGATTTAATTGGCGTTGAATATCGCATTCTTGCTTCAAATTCTTAAGATCCTTCGACGAGCGTCCTTTCTGTAAAACATGTCCTTTGGTAAAAAAAGACAACTTATTTTATAGAAAGAATAGGTATAAGACAATCAGAAGAATACCTTTCTTATAACTTTTAATGCTACAGTAACATCAGTTTCCTTGTGTTTTGCTTTAAAGACACGACCAAATGATCCTTCACCAATAAAAGATATTACAACATAATTCTCCATACTTATACGAATGTTATAAAATTCAAATTCATGTTATATTTTGTACGGATACTTTATTTTTATATTTATTGGAAATGTAAAAGAATCAATAAAATCTCTTTAGGAGACAAAACCGAAGTTTCAAAGTTAAATCAAAGGAAAGAGAACTTAACAGCTAAGTTAAAACAAATATAAAATTATAGTAGGTATAACTAGTTCGTATTTCAGTCCCAACTCCCAGCCAAGTGTCAAGTAATCTTTCAAAATTCGAAATCACTCTTTAAATCTTTAGTTTGGAAAATACATCTTTAACTCACTACGTTAAGATTGATTTTAGTCACATGGAATGATGAAAACTAACAAATCAGATACTTAGATGTAGTATGAGACAATAGATACAGGATATTGTGAATTGAAAAGAGATAACATGCGCACTCTAAGAAATACAATGATGATACACAGTAAATTAAACTCTGTGGCGTTACTGTATAGCTTAAAACCGGTCAACTGAATAAATTATATCATTCGAAACCAAAGATTCAAAAGAGTTAAAGATTTAAAAGAGTGATTTGCATCTTTTATGGAAAAAGATTTGTAAATCACTGATCTCATTGGTGATTTAGTTTGCGCATCGCTACAGCCAAGTCCCAACTTCATATTTCAGTGAGTTCAGTGGTCCCAACTCCAGCGTTGCCAGATGACCATGTCAATTAACCCCCAATTTTTCTCAAAAACCCCCAAAATAAGCTTTTTGAGAAAAAAAACCCCAAAATAGTTTTTACTTATTTTAAAGGAGAGAGAAAAAAGCAAAACCACCATCGTTGCGAAAACGTCACTAATGACGTCATCATTTTCCCTCACGGGGCGCTCACAACGACCCGTGTCAATCAATAGGTGCGATAAATAGCCATTCCACTTGAGTCCAGAAGGATCCGGCCCAATCATCATCTCTTTCCCATTTAGTGGTATATTTTTGAGAATAACCTGAATTTTTTTCTCCCTTTGGCATTTTAATTATACGTAGAACTATCAATCAATCAACGAGTATAGTTTTATTGGTTTAAGGTTTACATTATTTAAAACAAACAATTATTTTAAACTAACAATAATAATCATAAATTTAGCTGCCAGCTGTTACGACTAGTATTTAGACATATGCATCAGCACCATCTGGTAACCATCAATGACAGTATGTCATTGATCATTCATTTTTTTAAACTTGATAGAATAGAATAAAATCAATTAAATTTATCCTAAAATACCCAAAAAAATTCTAAAAACTCCTGTCGAGATTTTTTCTAATATAGGAAACCCAAGTTTTTTCTCAAACACTTGGTTTTTTTAAATGACAGTTGTTGTTTATTTATTCGCCACAAAGGCAGGCAAAGGAATCTTAGTCCATACAGCCAAGTCTGATGTATAAATCTTCGTATAGTAGCGCAGTTGTATTGTAGGCTACAACCCACGTCTTTCAACGGAGTTCTTGTGAAAACTCGAAAGGCCTCATTTGACTAAACAGTTCACATTTCTCACAAAAACACATCATAATTACTCAAAAACTATCAATATTCTATAACTATTGTTCATTTTAGAGTATTTTTAAACATTTTTAGAAAATAAAACTGCCCAGCGCAATGTCCCCTTTCAGTTCCCGCCAAAAACTCTTAAATGACAGTTTATTTTATTGACAGTATACGAATTCGCCACAAAGGTAGGCAAGGAATCTTAGTCCATACAGCCAATTCTGATGTCTATATGTCTTCGTATAGTAGCGCAGTTGTATTGTAGGCTACAACCGACGCCATTCAACGAAGTTTTTGTGAAAACTTGAGAGGCCACATTTGACTACACAGTTCACATTTCTCACAAAAACATGTAATAAATACTCCAAAAACTATCAATATCCTACAACCATGTGCATTTTAGAGTATTTTTACACATTTTTAGAAAATAAAATGCACAGTACAACGTCCCCTTTCAGTTCCCGCCAAAAACTCAGAGAGACTAATGTTGACACTCTTCTTCTTTTTAAATATGGCTTCGCGCTATTAGAGTATTTAGACACTATTAAGGCTTCTACACACTCTCAAAAGAACTACGTGAGTATTTGAGAAACTGAGAATGTGGAGGTTTTTCTCATGTTTTCATGATGCTGTCCGCGAGACAATATAATATAAGAACACGAGAATTCAGGGTTGCTAGATTCAGCAGAATCCCGCGATTTCAATAGAATTCAGTCCCGAGTTTAGAACAGATAAGTATTTAAAAGTAGGCAGATGGATGTAATTATATCATACAAGTTTTTTTTTACTAAAATAACTAGTACACAGCTATAAAACATAACAAGTTTTCACAGTGCATAGTCTAACAGTCAATATTAACATTAAATGGAGAAGTGCATCTTACGCCATTAAAATATGCTTTATATAGCTCAAAGCTGAATAACTCTATAAAAATATTGCTACTACACGTAAACATAATTAAATTGAGACTAGGTTTTTGATAACTATTAAATATACTACAAACAATCCAGTATTCTCATACAGAGAGGCTGTGACGTTTTGTGTGTGACTAATAAGGAGTATAATTTGATTTTATTGTGAAATAGACAATTACGCAGTCAATTACGATGTTTATACATATAGTATTAGAATTTTTCATATGAAATTGGCGTTTTCTAGGGAGGTACCTAAAGTCGATTTTTTTAAATATAATATATTTATGTAATCAAAGTATGTACCATTGCTATCTATGCACTTCTGCCATCTCATAGGTAGTTCATTGAGCCCTTTAGTAAAAACCATTCGGACGGGAATTAATAAAATTTTGAAGGCGCTTTGGACTGTCTCATCGGAGTTGAATTTTTTCCTCTGCAAGAAGTTATCCGAACATCGAAAAAAATGGTAATCTGTCGGAGCAAGGTCCGGGGAGTAAGGTGGATGTCTTAGAAATTCCAAATGAAGCTCCTCTAATTTGGTGGCCGTCTGTTGTGCAGTGTGTGGTCTAGCGTTGTCCTGAAGCAGCAGTGGCCTAGAGCGATTGACCAGCCATGGTTGTTTAGCAGCTAGCTTTTCCATCATGGTTTGCAACTGCTGACAATAAACATTCGCCGTAATCGTCTGGCCAGATTTAAGAAAGCTGTAGTCCACCAAACGCTCACAAGTAATTATTTTGAATCAATTTTCACTTGGGGCAGGAATTCGCCAGAGTTCAACCATTGTGATGAGCGTTTCCGATTATCGTACAGAATCCACTTTTCATCACAGGTAATGATTCTATTTAAAAACCCTTCATTATTGTGCCAGTTGAGTAATGTATCGAAGCAGTCGAAGCGCGCTACACTTAATTCATGAGGTACTCACCTTTTAAGCATTTTCACCTTCCCAATTTGCTTCAAGTGGATTAAAACAGTTTTATTACTAACACCGCAGCCTTCAGCTATCTCGGACGTGGTTTGCGATAGATCCGCTTCCACAATAGCCTTCAATTCTGCATTATCAACTTTGGTCTCCGGCCGTCCACGGGGCTTGTTCTGCAGGTCGAAATTTCCTGATCAAAAACGTTGGAACCAAAAACGTACTGTTTTCTTTCGCGACACCGCCGCCATACACATCACTAATCCTAATCTTCGAGCCGTTTCGGCAGCACTGGTGCCACGATGGAACTCGTACTCGTAAATAATGCGATATTTCAAGTTTTCCATTTTGTAAACTGAGTGACGCAAAAAAAAACCAAAAGAGGAAAAAACAAATTAATTACGATTTTCAAAACGCAAAAGCATAAGTAAATAGCAGTATAAATTTGAAATTGGAATTCCTAACCAAAGAGGAGATATTTGTGATTAAAGTGGCCAGTACGACCAAATGCCAACTTCATAATATGTAAGGACCTAATATTATCGAGTTTCGGTAGTGAGTCAATAAAAACCAATCAGGGCGGTATGTTTTCGGCTCTATTCATCTTTGCCTCAGAATAGCACTTTTTACCTGGATGAAAAGTACCTACTTTAAGTCTTTTTCTAAACCTATGATAACGTGTATGCAAAAATTCATGAGAATTTGTTGCGTAGTTTAGGCGTAAAAGCGTAACAAACAAACTCACATACGTATGTATAATGTTTGTAGTCGCGGTTTTCATAGTGCATGACCTTCTTCTACCATACTGGTCGGTTGCGTGCGATAATACCTATAATTTCTAAATCCCGTCTAAATTTTACAATCTTTTGATATTGTTTCTGGACTCTAAGAAAACTATACCTATGAAAAATTAATTTACGTTCAAATTGAAAAGCAACCACGACATGACTAACAAACAAATAGGCAAATTTATCACGTCTACGTAAAAACTAACTGAAGTTTTAAAATTCTTCATTGAATTCCCAAAGCTCATATAAGTATTTTAATTACTACGCGTACTGTTCCACGAATTTTATTTTAAAAACAAAATATTGTGTAATTGTGGGAAATAGAGTCATTTAAATAATTTAAGAGGGTAATAAAATGAGCATAATAGCACTGTGTAAACATCGAACATTCGACAACGTACAGTATCCGATACGGCTACGATTTGTTGAAGCTTTGTTGTCTATACACTATTTATATTCAGATTATCCGGCAACCAGCTGTACGAGATAAAACCCAGAGCCCATACATACAATATAACGCAGAGCGGAGTGAAGTACAGCCGGTGGCCGAGAGCATTATTTCACGTTAAAACATATCATTCCGCAACCGTGCACAATTCTATAAACAAATGAGACAAGAGTTGCGTAGGCGCATGTGTACATTAGGGATTTCATCTAACTCGACTTTTTTCTAATCAATTCGCCTTTTTTCAGTGTTTGAAGTTTTTTAAATCGGCCTTTGCTTGATACTTTAGACATCATGTTACTTAAAATAACTGTTATGACATGATAAACAAGATCAAGAATTACATGAAAATTTTATTTTTTTGGGTCACACTGTAGTTTTATATTTCAAAAATTAATTCTGTTTACCCGAGTTAGTATGAAAAATAGATTTGCAATTCGAACTTGACATCGCGTTAATATATATAGAGTAAGCAGTAAAGCCGCAATTTTACGGCCGTCCTGAATTCAAATTGTTTTACGAAGTGTGGAGTTCATAACTGTTTCTCAAAATAACCTATGTAAACGTAGAAGTTTCCAGTGCTCATAAAAATGCGATTGATTTATACCCGCCACATTTGTATTGGCGTCTATCCATAACGTGTTCAATATAGTATTAAATTTGAGTAACATTACACAACTCATGTTAAACAGCAATAAATTAACATACAGTTTATTTCGTGTACTGACATGATTTTTTACACAGCTTCGAATGCTCTTTGATGAGTTTTTCCTTACATTTGGGCGTCGTGAAGCAGAAGATCTACCCATATTAACAGTAGGCAGCTGAAGATCTTGTAAGTAGGTATAACGGAATAGATTGATTAGAGGCATAAGAATAATCTGTTTTTTTTATGTTTGCGTATAGGCAAACTGGCAGACGGGTCCACTTGATGGCAAGTGACTACCGTCGCCCATGGACATCTGCAACACTAAGGGAGTCGATGCGTTGCCTACCTCGTTGAGACTTTAAATATCTGTTTACGCCCTTTTTGAAGAGCCCCATATTGTAGCGCTCTGGGAAAACCGCAGGAGGGAGCTCATTCCACAGCTTGCTCATATATGGCATAAAAGAGCGAGCGCCACGTACAGTGGATAACTTCCAGGCAGAATATCGATACCAACAATCTCTTCAGATACCTACCTAAACCCCAATCTGAACAGTATATTTGCTTAACTTTGCTTAACATCAGGCGAGATCATGATGAAACGCGAACCTACACCACAACAAAAAATTAAAAACATGCTTAAATAAACTTCAACACAGTTAGCATTATTACATTTGAAACGTTAAATTTAGATATTTTTAGATAGATGCAAGGTAACAACATTGTATAGGTTTGGTTAACTCTCAATAAACAGTTCAATAGTTTCATGAACATGAAATTATAGTTCTCAGTACGCTTGATCAGCGATTACTTTAGCCTACGCACAAGTGAAATTTGTTTGTTTTTCGTTTTATTCCTTTGAGTAAAGAGACAAATACTTAATGCTTTCCATATAAATCGTATCACATTGGCTACGTTCAATTTGCAAAGCGTTCTCTCCTATTCCACCATCCCCTCAACATAAGAGTCGCAGGAAAATAATTTCGGATTATGGATTTATGCACTGTTCAGAATTAAGCTATATGATTAAAAATTCAAATAGAATACAATTTTCAGACAGGTCAATTCATAATTGACGTACGATAATCGTCGGTAGCCCTAGGATGAATGCTAAAGTTAACTGATCCTCCTTACCACATGCTCTTTTTGACGGCACACATATACCTCTTAGCGACACTGTCAAAAATCTCGGCATAATCGTCGATAGGGAGCTGTCTTGGCGGCTTCGGTAGAGTATGCATAACGTGCATGCACGTTGACAAAGTAAGGCGATAAAAACGCGGTGCATGAGTCAATTATGTACATTTTTATGAATCATTTCACACTAGCCAGACACCGTATATACAATTAAGTAGATGTCTTTAGGTGTTTATCTTTTATTATGTATGATGAAAGAATGACTAAACAGATATACAATGCAAAAGTGGATAGATGCAGAAGTCGCGGAATGCCACGACACACCTTCCATGATCAAATTGATCATGTATTAGCAGAAGGTGATGTCAGGAGCCTTAAGAACAGACGAGCGTGCATGACAAGAGCTATGAATGTCAAAGAAGCAAGTGAGGTGTGTAAGAATAAGCCTGTATGGCGCTCTGTTGTTCGTGCCTACCCCGCAAGGGGCCTGGCGTGAAGTTATGTACGTATGTATGTATCTTTCATTATGTATTTATCTGGGCATTTGCGAGTTCATATCTTCACAGTCTTAGATGTAAGCCGAATTTGAGTATGGACTAAGAATTTACCTTTTTCTCGATGTATATAATAGAAAGTAAACTAAATACATATAGTCATTTAAACTATTTGTAGAGTAGTTATTTAGTACTACAGTTGGTTTCAGTAAAATCGTTTTATAAGCCCGTGAAGAAGTATGAAATAAACTTACAAATTTAGACGATTAATTTATAAACGGAGTCTACGTAAACAAAAACGTCAATTGAAAGCATTTTTTATAAATTCGGTAAACGTGATTTAAATAAAGTGCGTCGTCGTTCTACTCGTAACGCATTCCAGCGAAATAGGCATCCTTTCCAAAATCGGTATCCTTTAGCCGACCTTACTTTTAGAGACTCCATCTGTACATTAACGGTCTAAACCTACAAAATATAAACATTTAAAAAACAATAATTTTTATGTATTCCTATAGATTAAAGTAAAGGGCTGTCATTAAAAATCTTTCAATGAACCGTAATTAGTCGCGAGTAATGAATGATGACTAACAAAGTTCTGACATTGGAAGTTGGAAATTTAAAAACAATACCACGTCAACAATGGGGTCAATGGACTAGGGTCGAAAGAACGTTCCTGATATCATTTACTCTGTGCCAATTTTCCACTCAACCAGAATTTATCTAACAACAACATGCATCATTTGCCACGGTGATAGATTGATGCGTCTCGATTCTATGAAAGCGTTATTATTTATTTATTTTATGAGAAGGAAAAAAATAATGGCAATTTATTACTGCTTACCAGTAATCAAATGGTTTAGCTATAGGCAATGAGATCATATGCAAGATATCTCCGGCTTCTCTTCGCTTATAGCGGTTCCACAAACTACAGCTTTACACGCGCCTTTGTGCCACAAATTTCGGAATAAACATTTCGACAACCTTGCTCGTTTAAACGTTGGGTATATTTATGTCATGAAGAAATTCTCACTTCAGAGATAAAAGTATCCCTTGTTCATTACCGTCATTGCTATGAAAAAGGAACAAACAAACGTCTAAACAAAATATTTATCATGTATTTAATATAATCCAAGGTGCAGACGCATTAGTTTGAAGAGACTTCAAAAAGGAGGTTCGCAATTCGTCTGTACTTAGGTTTTTTTGTGTAAGTATATTCGTTACTCGATTTTTCCGTCAATTATGGACCGATTTTCGTATTTTTTACTTTAATGGAAGGTTATATACTCTGGAATTAGTCCAATCACTCTTATCGTCACCATGTCAGAATCTGATGAGAGGTTTCTAAGAAATTAGAAACGAAATTTGTTTGTCAACTTCGTCGTAACACGATATCTACGTCAATTATTATTGTAAACCAACTTTCAAACTGTTTCCTTTACTTTTAGTGTATACTCCCTAAGTAATCATAATAATTATGGCCACAAAGTCAGGCATCGACTTCTAGATTTTGTAGAAAGAAGTGGATTAAATATTTTTTGTTTCTTGTGTGAAATCGGTTTTGTTTTTGTTAAAAAAAAACTATAGACTATTATTTAAATATGATTGATGTTTGAAGTGAATTTTTTTAGAATCGTTGTGAATTGAAACCTAATGTAACGAAAAATCAACACTAAAAAGAGATAAACACATAAATGTATAGGCCAGCGAGAGAATAAGACGAGCATCATATTGTGCTGCAGCACAGATTAGAGTCAATAAGGCCGATGATCAAACAAATGTCCAATTTGGGCCTGTAAATAAAACTGGTTATATTATATTTTTTTAGATTGACAAAGTGAAAAATTGAATTTAAGATTAAGAAGTTAATTTGAATTATAATATGTTGATGGATGTATACTAAAGGAATTAATTATACTTATAAGTGTTAATAAAAGTTAGAGAAGAATTATCTATCATGTTCTCTGGAGTTTCACTTCTAGTGCATGGGAACTGCACAAACAATGTCATATATTGATTTTTTTGGTCGAGTGAAAATTGTTGAGAGAAATGTATTGAATATCTTTTGTTGTGTTTATTTCGTTTAAACTGTTGAAACAACACAATAAGCAAGATATTTCTAATTAAAAACCATTATATCTCTCGTAACCGACCACAACAATCCAGTAAATATGGATAAAGTGGAGACAGATAACCAATGTAACATGCAACAAAGTAATGCCACTGAAGCTAAAAGGTCGGATATGTAAATCTGTCATACTACCGGTCTTGATAAACAGGTCTGAATGTTGAGCCACCAAAGTGACCACAAACATCTCCACTGAGCTGAGATGAAAATGTTGCAATGGATGTGTGGTGTTACAAGAATGGATAATTTGAATTTGAAAAACTGAGAAGTAGAAGCTTAAGGTTAATCTCGCTTCATTACATAATGAGGAGGGTTGAAAGTCACGGAACAAAAAGAATGTCAAACTGCAAGATTGATGGGTACAAAGGTGAACGTAGAACAAAAAGTAGATGGATGGATTGTGTGAAAGATGATACGATGATTTTTGTGTGACAGAGGATAGGTATATGTCAAATTTGTATATCGAGATTATCGACGTTAGAAATAAATCAATCTCTCTTGGGAAAGCGTGGTATACATATCATTGCTCTAGTGTTATTTTTTGGCAGACAAACGAGCAGACGGCCCACTTGATGGAAGGTGGCTACCGTCTCCTATGGATGTTTGCAACAACAGGGGCGATGTCATTGGCGCTGCCGGCCTCTTAGGAATTTTATAACGCCCTTCTTAATACCCCATGTCATATCATCCCAGCTGCGTTCGGATTGCCTGCTTCGGACCCCGGAATTCGCTTTGCTACTTTAGCGTCTCCTCTTCGCATGGTCTTACACGCATGTCGTACGAGTTACGACGTCAAACCTGTATTTCCTGGGCCTTCCCTTTCCACCGGGATCTAGCAGAGGCGCTAGGCAGTATGGTTAGACGTTAAAATTCGTTCTCCGCGTGCAAACTAGTTCGTATAAAATGTGGATGGCCACATTACCGATTATAAAGTATGTCACCTTCGCTGGTATGGATCAGCGAAGGTGACATACTTTATAATGCGGGTAATGATATACTAATATATATGTTATCATGCGTATATCATTTTACTGAACTGAAAATACCTGTGCCGATGAGAGTGCCTGCCTATATAATAATATCTAGTTTCTGCGGGGTTTAGTTCTCATATTTATTCAAATGATGCTTTGAGAAAGCTCTAGTTCAAAACATATTGAAAATAGAAAGCTATCTAGGTTACTATAGAATCTGACATAATTAAACGTGCCTAGTTATCGTCGCCAAAGCATTAGCATACTTGGGATGCCGTTCAATTTGTGACAGACAAGCGCCATTAATAAATGTGCCGTACCCTATAGGTTTATATGATTTTAATAGTCAAGGAACAATTGTCACTGTTTGGGCAAAATTGTATTCAATATAATGATGGTGGGAGCAAATAATATAATTTTATATAATCTTTCATATTTTGTTAGAGCATTAAAATTAACTTTCATATTCATGTAGTTCATTGCACTAGTCTAAAATTCGTATGTTTTTATATAAAATTATAAACCATAATAAGTAATTATGTTTATTATAGTCGTATTTTACGTTGAGATTATGAAATTGTTTAATGTTTGTAATATACTGGCCTACGTCCACCCTTGACTTGATATTTTCGCGGGATTCCCGGCTCACAAAGTATCACAACAATTAAAACAGAATGTAAGCTGTTATTTTAGTGAAAACTGTGCCGGAATAAGCTAATGCATTTATGCACCCGCATAACTACAAACCGCTCCCGGGAAGATTCCCACGGGACCCCCATTATAAAATATAGTGCAGATATTAAGCCTGAGAATTTTCTGTCGATCAGCCAAAACCGCATCGAAATCGGATCAGTATTTTTTCCGTGAATCCCGAACAAACAGACAATAAATCTAAAAACGTGTTCTCCGTCGTTTATATAGTCTATTTCAGTTGTTTTTTTGTATAGTTTCAATATACAGACAGAGCATGTTTAGATTTTTATTATATTACATATAGATAGATGAGTGAAGTCACCAGCGAGATTGATCTAATTTATTAACGCTATGAATATTAAACTGATCAAAGGAACGAGAAACGTTACAGTTTCTGAACATCATAATCATAAACGGCCTACACTCGACAAACGACTTTAAAATTATAATTATTCGCGTTTATGATACGACAAAAACTGAGGTCGCTTACAAGGCGGGCGGCGAGGTCATGGGGCGGGCGGGCGAGCGCTACACGCACACGCCACCACACCGCACCGCTTGTTTACGTTTCTCCAAACCACGTTTCTACTAAAAATACTCCAGCATCCTGCCGTTTGAGGCTCACGCGATTGGTCGGCGCGGACGCAGGAAGCCGTGGAGGACCCGACACGAAGGGGCCGCGCACCCCCCCACCGCACCCGCATCTCTCCCACCTTATTAAAATATACGAAACAAACTATCCCGTGAAACAGCAGAAAATAACCCTGAACGCTGGAAACTTCAGATTCGACGCCAGTCGTGTTGTGCGTCTCACAGTGTTAACTAGTGACATCAAACATGGTCCTGGACACAGAAGACTGGGTAGGTGTCTTCGGTTTATGGGAAAATGCTAACAGCAATTAACGCCATTTACGGGGATATGATAACAATTAACGGATGTGTGATAATTTGTTTTGGATCATAAATTAAAACCATCCTTTAAATAAACAAATGCTGACATTGACAGACGCGCTTGAGAAGATGCTAACAGCAACTGTCACTAAGCTTGTAACATTACGTTACGTATAACGTTTGAATGATTTTGTAATAGTTGACAGCCAACACCTGTGAGATGAAGATTTGACTTGAATTCTTTTAAAAAACCTACAAATTAATTTTTATGTCAATAAGTTTCGAACTCAATACTATCAACAACATTCTCAAAGTGAATATACAATTGCTATTTGATTGTTTCATTGATTTATTTCACTAAAGGCCTATTTTCAATTAATAGATAAAATTATTCTACAGAATGAACAAAAATGGTAAAATTAAAAATAACAGTTGCACGAATTAAGCAGTTAAATTGTTTCACTGTTGAATTTAGTCGGGTTATAAATTATCCGACTGATTACTTTTATCTGATGATTAAAAAACAGCCCTATAATTGTAAATAAATGAATAAATACATACGCATAATTTTAAGCCTTGACATGGAAATAGCATTTAGTAAAAGATTCATTACATTATTAAAAATAGTAAAGAACTTACTTAAACACCAATTAACTCGTATGCAAAATAGCTTATTAGCGTAAATTACTGACGTAGTAGGAAATAGGGTGCAGCTCCTTTTGTTTATTTCTTAAAACAAGAAAATCCATTATATGTATATAAGTATTTTCGACATGCATTTTATTTATATTTAGATAATATCACTCACGGCTAATTAAATTATATTTATTTGTAGCAAATCAGTAATATTCATTTTAAATTAAAGCAAAACAATTAAATAGTTGATAAAAAATCCCATACAATTAATATCTACAAAATCAAACAATTCCTCTAGAATTTAAATATTAGGAAAACGTTGATGCATGCGCAATCTTAATTATGCTTGCTGATTCAGGAAGGACCTCGAGGTGTAAATGAAATTAATACTAAGAAACCATACAAAATCACAACATCTGCACTATCTCATCTTCTTGAGTAGACGAAGCAAAATAAACGTGGTCAAAATTCAAACGGTTGCATCAAACCACATTTGTTATGTGTTATTTCAAGAAAATTCTAAGCATTCTGATAACTGAGTACATCTAAAACTAGATGCCAGCTCTAATATATGAATCTGGACGGAATAATATCATAAAAACTCTATAAAATTTAAAACTGCCTGTGACGTCGAGTCGGCACCAAATCCACTCTCCGTTGCTGAGAGTGCGCAACACCAATGAGTCTATTTTAGTTTCAATTGCACATAAAATATATTTATTATGCCTCAGTAAAACACTCCTACAGAAAACCGATCTTCATCACCTGGTTCTAATGACGTACACTATCCGCAAAATAAGAAAACATGTAGAACTACATTCAATTTTATAATTCAGTCCTACAGACGTCAGTTATTCAATTAACTTCACAGTGAAACTTTTAACGCTTCAAGGAAATTATGACATTTAAAATAAGAAAATTGTGGTCAAATATATGAAAATAAAATATTTCAATTTGTTTTCAGGCTGATGAGCTTCCACCAGAACAAATTGCCGGTAAGTTTAATGAATTCATTTTTTTTTTTTTTTTTTTACTAAAATGTAATGAATATAAATAAACATGTAAAAAATATTTTGTAATGTTTACATAAAGCTTATAAAAGCACAAGCTCAGTATTGGCGCTGTGCCAGCCATACAATGGAGGCTGAGCTCATGAAACGCGAAAGCCACCATTAATTTTGTGAAATTTTCGCGTGGGTTTAATTAAGCCTCCCAGAATAGGACAGGGAAAGCAACTACAGGAGGTGTTGTCCCTGGACAAATGTTGATGTAGTAACCGTCTATAAATCGCCAAGTGATAAACAAGAATTCTTAACATAAATTATAGTGATAAGGTAATGTTAGTTCTATATTCCACATAGTCCCTTAAGATTAGGTAGTATATTTAGTACATTATAGTTGCCCTAAAGGTAAAACGTTATCTCGTGGGTCTTGTACTAATATAGGGATTAAAGGATTTTCTTCCATATTGATCATCAACTTTTAGTCATCCAAGGTAGCATTTTAAACACTTGTCATACGGCCTGATGTCTCACGACAAAATGACGTAAAGGAAAATAACAAACAAATAGATCGTTCGGTATAAATCATTGAGTACGTTGTATATATCAAGCGACGTTGTAAATAAAGTACTCACATTGACTTATCTTATAATTTGTTGTTGATATGCTTGGTTTGTGTAATCTGGATCCCACACGTTTCTATAACGCGCTTTCAGCGTACTGATCGCCTACACAGGTGGTTATAGGGATCTACTTTGGACAATGGAGTCATATCGATCCAAGGAGGTAGCTTTGTATGGCTTTTAAGCACTTTATTCATAAGTAGGTTTGACTCAATATCTTACATATAATCTTAAAAAACTATAAAAGCGGAACAATCGTTAATAATTTAGCTGTGAATGCAGCAGGGATTAAATGAGATTCTTGATTAGCTTCGTTGTCGCCTTCATAGTAATATTTATCTCCGTGCTATATATCCGTGAAGGAACGGAGAAAGAATACAATTTCCTGCGGCCGGGGGGCATCTCGTAAGAGGCGACAAAACAACCCATAACCAGGTGGTAGGGCATTTGCCCCAATGGATAGCTACCATCCCTGGTATAAAGTATGTCGCCATAACAACCTTGAGTTGTGTTTCGGCATTAGTGACCAGGTTCCAGTCTCCCTTAAGAGAGCAGCAGCGCATTTGGAGCACCTTTGGTGTTGCAAATGTCCATAGGCGATGGTAACCGCTTTTTGAAATCCTGCAAAAAAAACTCCGTTGTCACACGTCCCATTGGCCGCGGACAAAGAGACTGTCACCATTGAACTTTCTACCCTTAGTATAGTTTCTTTTACATATTTTAATCAATGAATATTTTGTTGTTAATTTTCTCCTAAGGAATAAGAAACTACAGGGACAAAAATTATATCTAAATTAAAAGACGTCTATAAAATATAATTGAACACTCCGATCCCATATTATATAGAGATAAATAAAATGTTGTTAAAACGTATGGAAACGTAGCCAGCCTTCTGGGCACCTTACCCATAGAAGACGGTGATCTGGGCTCAGTATTCTACTTATAGTCTTGAGGGACTATGGGTAGAATACAATACAAATAAGTTAAGTTTTCTTACATTGTGTTCAATAGTATGTAATTTTATAATTGTGTTAATAAATAATATAATATAAATGTTGTTTATCACTTATTCATAATATATATGTGATTTTTTCAAGCGGGCTTTCAGGGCCAAATCATAAAATCCAAAAAAGTTTTTTTTAAGAAGAAAAACTGATACAAAAGTTAATTTATTTTGTAAATTTGTTGTTGTTCTTTTATATGTTTTACTTGGCACCGACTTCAAGTTGTAGAAAGAAGTCCGTTAAATATTTATTTTTTGGTTTTTAGTGTGAAGGCGGTTTTGTTTTTGTTAAAAAACATTTAGAAAAGTCCACCCATGACCCATGTCAGTAATCGAGTCGGCTGATTTTGAAAATATAAACACATTTTGTATTATTATAACAAATCATAATTTAGCTTGTCCGAATGGATTTCTGTGAAGGGATGTCAAACGGCAGACCAAGAGAAAGGGATGTTTTTGAATAAAATGTTCTATTTTCCATAGTAGGTAATACAGGTGTGTTAATTGTTGTCAAAACCAGCTGATTTGATTCCCGACAAGGCTAATTGATTTTTCGAAAATTTTATGATACTTTTCAACAAAATCCTCAATAAAGTCCTGAAAATCACATAATTTGTACAATGTACATAATATTTAGTTCGTAATAGTACAAAATGGAACTAAATATTTATAAACTAAATATTAACCTCACTTTACGAAGTATTTTTAATTCTGTATTTATAAATAAGATTGTGATAAAATTTCTTTCTAGTCTATAAAACATGCTCGACTAAACTTGTAACAAAAATATATTAGCGCTCTTATGCCTGACAGTACTTGATGATATATTATCTCACAAATATGCAATAAATTACATGTTCCAAACAGATGTTGTAATAGCATCGTGTTCTGTATTGTATATCAAAATGTTACTGGTCAATGAATTCAAAAATATAGATGCGATTATTATTTATACATTATATCCTCAAGACAATCCGCTTACTGCAGTCAATTGATTATATTTGCCCCTAAGTAAACGCGCAGATGGTAAATGTAATCCTAAGTAGCCGCTACCCATAAATATCTTTGGAAATCGATGCCTTACCTAAAATACTTCATCGAGATGTGTTTACGCCTTGTTTCAGCATCATCATATTGTAGCACTTGTAAAAAAAACCGAAAAGTCTTTGTAAAGATATTTGTAATATTGTCCTTACGGAACAAGCCCACGATTACTTCTATAACACTAATAGATGTTTGGATAGATAAATTCAGCACATAAAGTATCTACTGCTGCGCCCGTGTTTCTGTGTTGTGTGAGCGGAACTGTGCAGAGGAACGGGTGGTTTGCTCACCATGTTTGGCTTGGATACTCGCAATCCATCTTTGTGCAAGCTTAATCACAATGCGATGTATTTATTTCTTTCTTAAGTAATAAGTTCCTAGCAATTGCGTACACGCCAGTACACGCCACAAATATCTAACTGATGTATGATCTCCGTTATGATTCGAACCAAAGTTATTGGACTGAGGCGAAATTGTCTGCCAATGAGCTGCTATGACTTCAATTGCAATAAGTCTATAATTTTTTTAAATAAATATAAAGTAATACGAATGAAGAATTTTTAAGAATTATAAATCGCTCAATAAAAGACATAGCCCTAGAAATTTAGGAACGAGAGAACACCTACATAGTACTAGCTCCACACTAGTGATTTTTTTGTTATTTAATCATTTTTTAAATAATAAACTTTAAAAAGCATGAGAAAAATAAATCTAGGCTGCCTTCTAATCACGTAAGAAAGTGGACCTGTTTTGGGCTATATTTTTAACTGTTTATATATAAAGTGTAGTCTGTGTTTAACTGTACAATAATATTGTCGTTTAAAGTGTTCATCTTCCATGCAACCAGCAACCTTCATGCATTACTTATTCGAACAAGTCTTATGTTTTTTTGGTCAGATTACTCAACACATTATTATGATTAAAACAGCTACATACATGTAAAGTGAAACGGTGTGTAATATTTACGGTTCTATAAATAAGTCGTGTTTACTGACCGCCAGTTGCAGTGTGTAACAAAGGCAACCCATATAGTGGAGTGTAAGAAATTGGTTTATTAGGCACATGATGGAATGGGGAATGTATTGGGCAGACGCCGAGGCGGGTATACCGCGCCGTGGTAACACGCTTGGAGGCTAGCCAATATACCGTGGTTGAAAAACTAGATAGAGCGTGCTATCGTCATTGTTTAACCGATCTCATGGAATTTTCGGTATTCATCAAATAATGTATGTTCTCATTATTTACATTTCTAAATTGAGAGTGTGACTAATGTTTAGTTAGTTTTCTTACTAAGAAATCATAAATTGACAAGGGTTTGCTATTATATGTTTCGAGTTTAATTATGCTGTAGAAAACATTGGGTAGTAACATTTAAAAAAAGAAAACGATAAATTAAGTTTCAGTGTACAAACAGGAAGGCTTGTGTAAAAATAACCAACGCTCTCTGTTTTTGTCATTTGGCGACAGAACCATAAAAACATATATTGAAAATTTCTAAAGACTCAAAAAATAATGAACGAATCATGTTAAAATTACCTAATCTTCATCGAAAGTCCCATCTATCCGATTTCTTCTAGATATGGCATTTATCGCGTTGGCATCCATTCCCCTTGGTATTATTTTTCAAAAAATTTCCACATCATAAATTAATATCTATCTATAATAATATAAATTCTAAAAATGCTGTGTCTGTGCATTGAAGCTATTTAAAAATAATACTGAAATGGATACTATAGTAAATGTGTAAAGGGTTACAATTTGACGATGCGTTGAAAAATATGAAGAAATCAGGGCGGCTAATTCGAACCAGCTGATTCCAAAAATACATTTATAGAATTTTAGTCTGTCTGTCTGTTAGAGTATCACGTTTAAACTAGTTAACAGATTGAAATGAGACTCGAAACGTAACTAGCTTATATCCCGGGTTATAACTTATTATTATTTAATACTAGCGGCCTGGCAGACGTTGTCCTACTCTGAAAAAATAAAAATCTAGGACCCGATTTAAACCATCCGGGAACCCAATCAAACACACGAAAACAATGTCACCAAAACCGGTCCAGGTGATTAGGAGGATTCTAGAACCCGATTTTAGCGCCACCTACCGGTTCCAATTGTGGATCTAAACCATCCCGGGACCCACTTAAACACACACACAAAATTTCATCAAAATGGTAAAGTCGTTCTCAAGTTGTAAAATTACAACGAAAAGTGGCATTGAATTTTGTATATACAGATTAATAGGATTATTATTTAATAAAGAAACTATGTAACCCTCTAAAATGTTACTAAAATATTTGGCTGCTTAATTGACAAACTATTTGTTAAATATTTGATTAATTATTGAAATAGTTAATGTCATAAATTACATATTGTAAGTAATAGTTTTATAATATGTTTTTAATAAAGCTACACTATAATAACATAGATGTACTCTTTGTAACATAGGTAATGTTATTATAGTTTGAATGGAAATGACGTTAACGTTAAATTTACTGGCACAAACAAAATTTGTTCAAATCCATGTCACATTTAATGTGACATGGATATTTAAAATAGAAGTATTTTTTCAAAGTTTTCAGGTATCTGGATTCATTTCTTCTCACCTATTCATTAATATTCCCAAAAGTTTTATTTGATCAATCGCGTTCTATATTATATATCTCTTTTATTTATATTGCCAAATATATTTTTATAGCAATTCTATGACACCGATCATTTGTCAGTTACAACCTACACGTTACAATAAAATTTAAAAGTTTCAAATAAAATTGTTCTTTTTCGTGTATTGGATTAAATTTGTTGTTCAGTGTTAAAAAATATTTTTAGAGTTCCATTGCTTTTTGGCAAAAAAAGAAACCCTTATGTAGTCGTCATATACGCAGTGCCGGCTTTATCTCTAGTGTAGGGTGTGCAGTGCACAATGGCGCAGGGCCTTAGGGGGGTCGCCGAGCACCGCTTCCGACACCTACAAAAAGACGTTGCGTCCCCGTTATGACCAACGCTGGCGCGATAGCAAAACAAGGAGCGCCACGAGGGGCTTCTTTACTCTATACAATAACTATTGTTTCAAAATGAAACCAGACTAAGACAGACCATTGAGTATTACATTGGTGTAGGGTCGCATTAATTTTTTTACTCCTTCCTAAAAGACTTTGTACTCGTGTACCCTCAGTGGAACTCTCTAGATAGAAATAAGGAAAAAATAATGCATATCGAGGGCTTCATATGTTACCTGGTGATTCGGTTAATATAAATAAAACAAAGGAATCACGGGTAATCTATTTGTTTATTGGGTAAGAATGAATATTAACAGACCGTGGCAAATAAGTTACGACGGACTTCAATAGAATAAGTATGAAGAGAATGTATAACAGAGCAGTTGAGACTTTAAAAACATAGTTCACAAGTAGTGGGGTTGTAGAGGCGTCAGACTGTATTTAATAAAGGTGATAACGAAAAATTGATAATAAATTTGATAAATTTTGAAGTAAATTAATTAAGTTGGTACGATGGATCCGTTAATATTAATTTAGGTAATATTAGTATTTGCTTAGCTGTAACGCCTGGTAACGGCGTGGGCAGCTAGCCTGAAGACAGCAGGCGCGTCGGCAGCCTGGCTTCACGTGCTTTTCTGGTATCAGCTGTAGCGGTAGTAGTGAGCGGGTTGGAGGGCTCAACTGCCAACTCCAAGCATTAGCTCCATAAAAAAAAACCCCGAAGACCTGGAACGCGTCATAATGCACGCTATTAGTCTTCGGTATACGAAATTGTCGTTAGCTTGCGCGGTTGTTTAAGACGACTGAGTCATGAGGGTATGTAAAACTTTTAATAATGAAAGATTAAATAAAAGGGTTAAAAAGAGATTTGCAACAGTCGAGATTTACTTACGGGGTTATTTTATTAAAACAGGAGACCGCAGAAGGGGTAGTTATTTTACAGGAAATGTTCCTTGCCGAATTCTGGTGGCCGAACAAAATGTCCCCACGGTCCTGACGAGAGGCTATTCATTGTGCCTGGAAGGTTTTAAGCTTCTTAATTCTCGATTGAAATGTGAACGAGGGTTTTCGAATCTTATAGGAAAGGTACTCACCGGTTTTGCTGTCGGTGACCTAGTTCGAAGTTTTCACATTATCCACGACCAGTGTCGATCAAGGTTCGCAGCCAAAAAGGGATGCATTCAGTCCGTTGATTATCAGCGGCTGTATTTGACTTTAAATTCCTAACCAATAAGGTGGCTCCTTAGCTATTTGTCCAATCACATTACGATGGCACAAACAATAAAAAGACTCCACGTAATGACGGTGTGAAATTAAGGACGGCTGACAGTTGTCGGTGTCGTTCAGAAACGGGAGGGCTAAGGCACTCAGCCGATACTGTCGAGTTCTTAATTGCAGTTTTTAGAAAGTTTAAATTAAATTTAGTTTATTTAGTACTCGATTAATGTGGGTATTTTTAAATGTATTTTGATTAGTTTATTTAGTTTATTTAAAAAAGATGTTTTGTTTGTGAACGATTTATGTTGGTCATCGTTCGCCGTTAAGTTGGTGGCGACGATTCCATAGATAAGTGGTGGCAACCTGACATTAAAATGTTTATTTGGCGGTAATTTTAAATGTGTTGAGTTATTATTTTACGTTGGGTTTTTACTACGTAACAGTGCCTCTCCCCTCTAAGAATTTTGCCCCGTAAAATTCTGGCTGGCCCTCCAGCGCATAAAGGAGAAACAAATTAAAAAAAACATACTATTGAGATAGAAAAAAAAATCATAAGATTACACGAGTAAAAAAAAATTAATTAGCTAACTTAATGTAGATAAGACTAAAAGATAAAACGAAAAAGAAAAAAAAAATCCATTCGCGACCAATAATCATCGTGAAGGAAAAAAAAATTCAGTATTAGAAAAATAATACGAAGAAAAAAAAGTAATTAATTCAATAAAAAAAATACGAAGTATATAAATTAATGTATTCGATCAGCGTTACTACCGTTGTGTGTTTTGCTGGCAAGCGGAGGGTTTGTTTACTCAGGCATACTCCTTCTAGAAAACCTATGCATACCAATAACACTCATATTTCTTTCAAAAATCTCAGTCCAAATCATCACTCATTAACATATATTTAATATGGTGTAATATTGATGTACTATACATACTAATACTAAGTAATATAATGTAATATTTATATTATTCACATTCATTCATCTTTCAAATCATCAGGGTCTCGACAGCAGATTTTACGCTTCGAGACGTTCTACTTGAATTGCGTGTAGTTAGATTTATTTCTAGTCTACACTATACAAACCTCCGGCCAGGAAAACTGGTCGAATATACTTTACTTGGCACGATATAAAATTATTACTGCGTTGTCCCAAGTAGCATAACTATAGCTCATTCTATTTTTGCATGTCTTTGCATTTGCTCCATTTTGTTTAAAAAGAAATTTTAAACAAGATTGTTAACGTAATATGCTATCGGTTAACAATTACTGCTTAGTAGCAAAAGGTTCTAAAATAGAAATATAATGGATTAAAACGGATAACACTAAGTTCTTATAATCCGAACAAACGAAATGTTTTAAGTAGAGCTGTTTTATTAACTAAATTATAAAAATTAAAAAAAATACGATCTAAATTAAGATCTGTTTATATTTTATGAACTAAAAAAAAATCTGACTATATTACAGTCGAATAGCATTAATCTTAGAACCTAACACATAATAAGTAAAACTTAGGGAAAAAAACTATGTATCACCAAACTGGTGGTAAGTTGGTATCAGATAACCTGACTAAATAAAAGAATAAAAATAAGAATCGATAAGAGGAATATTTTCCTGAGTATCGAATTCAGACTAAAATAATGTCTGTGTATGCTTAAAACATACTAATGTTCAAGAAAAACTTTATGTGTACTACGTACAAAAATACAAGTAATTTTAATGATGTTCTCATAATATTAAATTACTGTGTTAGTAGTAAATTACTATTTTACAAGGATTTTGCCCCAAAATGTTGTACAGGCAGAATGGAATGAATAACATATAGAACACATATTAGTGTTAATTGACTGAATTATACCAAGAACTATAATTAACAATGTTTAAAGTTTCGGTTTTCAGTATTTATAATGATTGTTGAATTTTTATTTATTTACATTATATTTATTTGTTTATAATTTAAATTTGTTTTTGTAAGAAAAGTTTTATACGCACAATGTTGTCTTGTTGAATTTGTTGTATTTTGATTATAAATAGTCATATTTAGATATACATGTATTAAAATGTGAATTTTTTTTATAACGTTTGTTGTTATTAGATTTATTTTTTAAGGTCTTTAATATGCCAACTGCCAATAATCTTTCCCGTTCTTAAGTCCTCTAATTCGTAGACTATAGGAGAGATTTTTCTGATTATGCGGCATTTATCAAATTTCGGCGCAAATTTTGCCGTAAAGAATTTACTTGCATCCGATAGTGGATACGTTTTCTTCCATACTATATCACCTATGTTATATTCTAAATATCGTCGGCTTTGATTATAGTGTTTTGCACTTTTTGCGTGAGCTTTTAATAGAGCTTCACGGACTTTAGGGAACGTTTCCTCTAGGGAATTTAAATTATTAGCATAAGTGCTACGCGATGCGCAATTTAATGATATAAGATCTTTATTAGTGTCTGTGTCACCGTACGTGGTACCACAAAGCACTGCTTCCCTTCCATGGAGAAGGAAGAAAGGTGTGAAGCGTGTTACCTCATTTACTACGGTGTTCATGCTAAATTGTATTTTGGGTATTGACAAATCCCATTTTCTGTGATCATCCTTTACTAATATCGATAAGGCAGTTACTATTGTACGATTATATCGTTCTACTGTGTTCACCTGAGGACAGTATTTAGGTGTTAAGTGTATTTCTGGTATGCTGTATTTGTTAAAAAAGTTTTGCATCTCATTGCTGGTGAATTGCGAACCATTATCTGCAATCACTGTTTTTGGAATACCATGAACTAAAAATACGCCTTGTTCAAGGCATTGAATTATATTTTTGCCGATTGCGCGGCGTAATGGAAACAAAAGGCAGTATTTGCTAAAACAACATACAACGACTAACAAATATATAAAACCCGCACGAGAGCGTGGTAAGGGACCTACCAGGTCTATGCTTATGCATTCAAATGGTCTGTTAATGACCTTAGGTGTACCTAATAGACCAGGTGTCTTTTTCTGACTATGTTTGTATGCTGCACAAGTCTCACAGTCTCGAACCCACTTGACCACGTCTTGATAGAGTCCGGGCCAATGGTATCGAAGTGCGATACGTCGGTACGTCTTTAGGACGCCGAAATGTGGATTTAAGTCTCCACTGTGATGGCACTCGAGGATATTAGAGCGCTCATTTTGGGGAACTATTAATTTCCAATCGAATTCTGGACTATTCGAAAATTTACACTTAGAATATCTGTATAATTTATTGTCTTTTATCTGAAAATTTGGACAAGAGCTTGGACGTCTTTTACACTTTTCTAATAATGAGTTGTACCAAGTGTCGTCATCGACTGGTTTCAACTCGAGTACTGGGACAGCGCGGGAAAGTGCGTCTGGAACTACATGATCTCTACCCTTGCGGTGAAGGATCTCGAAATTGTAGGGTGATAATCTAACACCCCACCTGGCAAGTCTACCAGTTGGGTTGGTTAGGTCAAAAAACCACTTTAAACTCGAATGGTCAGTAATTACCTTAAATGTTGGTAAGCCTTCGACGTAAGGTCGGAAGCTTTCAACGGAAAACACGACGGCCAACGCCTCGCGTTCCGTCGCGCTGAAATTACGTTCTGCCTTGTTGAGGGATCTACTTGCGTAGGCGATAGGGTGTTCTTTCCCATCGTCATCTAGTTGAGTAAGGGTTCCAGCTATCCCGAAGCCTGAGGCGTCGCTGTGTATTGTGAAGGGTTTGGAAAAATCAGGGCACGCTAGTACCGGTGCAGAAATTAAAGATGATTTTAAGTCGTTAAAAGATTTCTCCGCGTCTTCCGTCCATAAAAATGGTGGAGCGGTTTTGCTAGTCCTTGTCAAAGCATTAAGAGGTGCTGCTAATGTACTGAAGTTTTTAATAAATCGACGATAATACGATGCTGTTCCTAAAAATATTTTTACTTCCTTTCTGCTTTTTGGAGTAGGAAATTCTACAATGGATTTTATTTTCGAAGGGTCTGTACGTAGCCCATTTTCATTCACTACATAACCTAGGTATTTTAATTCTTGCCTGAAGAAGTTACATTTATTTAAATTAATAGTTAAGTTCGCGAATTTTAAACGATCTAATACTTTATTTAATAATTTTAAGTGTTCTTTAAAAGTTGACGAAACTATTATAATATCGTCCAAATATGCGAATACTTTTCCGTCTAATTCGGGTCCAAACAGCTTATCCATTAAACGCTGTTGTGTGGCCGGTGCGGAAGTAAGGCCGAAGCACATAACTTTATATTGAAAAAGACCACGTCCTGGAACTGTAAAAGCTGTCTTTTCCTTTGAATTCGCTTCTAGGGGAATTTGCCAAAAACTGGACTTCAAGTCAATGGATGAAAGGTATCTAGCATCTCGTAACTGATCGAGTATATTAGATACGTACGGTAACGGGTAAGCGTCTTTTTTGCTGACCGCATTAAGTTTGCGACTGTCCAAACAAAAGCGCATTTCGCCATTAGATTTAGGAGTTAAAAGAGTTGGATTATTCCAACCGGAAGAGCTTGGTTCGACGACACCCAATTTAAGCATTTCGTCTAACTGACGATTCATTTCTTTTAGCCGTTCAGGAGAGAGACGGTAATATCGTTGTTTTATTGGTGTGTGGTCGCCTGTGTCTATTACATGAGTTATTAAGGAAGTTCTTCCTAGACCATTTTTTTTGAGCTGATATTTTCAAACTGTTTTATGATGGTCTGCGCCTGAACTTGTTCCGCTGGTGACAGATCATCATAAGGATGGATGTATTTTACTTCATTAACTGAAATGGGAATATCTATTTTATTAACTAAAGGTAAGGTATCGAACAACTCTGGAGCTATTTTAAATGACTTCCTTTAAAAGTCTACGCCTAAAATAAATTGAGTTGAGATGGATGGTATAACATAAAATTTTATTACTCTAGATTCATTCTTTAAAGTTACAGGTAGTAAAAAATAGCCTTTTACCGTTGCACGGGAATTATTAGCCGTTGCAATAGTTTTAATGTCGTCGCAGCATTGAAGTGTTATACCTTGCTTTATAAATTATTTTCTACCTCTTTATTTAGGATTGAAATTGAGGATCCGGAATCTAACAGTCCGTAATAGGTTTTTCCGTAAACTGAAAAATTTAAATAAGGTCTTTCATCATTGGTCTTTGATTTAATTGTCGATATTTTATTTGTATTTGTTATATTGGAACTATCTTCCTTGTTCCTGGTATACTTTGTATTTGTATGTTTATTCCTGTTATTTAAATTACGTTTATTTTTAAATGTAGTAAAGTTTTTTTTACTATCTTGATGTGACTGGCAATTGGGACAGTTTGGTCTGATTGTATTTGGTAATCCACAATTGTAGCAAAAAATATTTGGGCATTGTTTATTAAAATGACCAAATTGACTACAACGCCTGCAATAAACATTGCATTGTATGTTGCGTAACTTATTATTTTTATAGTTATTATAATGTTTACGAACCGAAGCGCGGGTATTTGAAGAATTATAAAAATATCGGTGCATACGGTTCGAGCTTGCTAGTTTTTTGAATTAGTTCTGGGAATTTTTGGTTTAATACAAATTGGACAATCAGGTTTCTTAGTATTTATACGGCCACAACCGTAACAAAATATTTTGTTACAACTTTGGTAGTTATGACCAATATCGTTGCAGCGTTCGCAACGTACAAAATTATTATTATTATTTTGGTAATTATTTCTTGATGTGACGTTTTGTTTAGGAAAGTATACATAATTTGAATTAAAGTTTCTATGATTTGAATAGTTATTTTGTGGAATATTACCTTCGTTATTTTTAAAATTGTTATTATGTCTATTTGTTGACGGAAAGTTTTTATAATTCTGGTTTTGAAAATTTCGATTTAAATTATTGTTTTGATTTTGGGATTTATTGTGCGATACTTCTGTTGAGTTACACGAGTTTTGAGAAAAACCTTTAGATTTTTGTTTAATGTTTGTTATAGTATTAACTTGGTTTTGTTTGTTTGTACAACCTTTGTATCCTAAGTCAGGAGCTACAAGTTGTGAAGACATTTTAGGTGGTTCGATAAAATTTGCCGTACGATCGCGTGTATGGTCTAATAGTTTACATTTACTTCGCAATTCATTGATTGTTGTGAAGTCATGAAGAGATAGTGGCATTTGTATTTCCGGTCGTAAATTTTTTCTTATAATATTTATTTGACTTTGTTCGTTTAATGGTTGCGTGAGGCGCGAAAAATAGTTTATCATTATCGATATGAAAGCTGTAGAAGATTCACTAGAACCCTGAGTTCTACGTTGGATTTCCGCTAATAATTTATCATTGTAGTCGATAGGCGAAAATTCGGAATAAGGCCTAATTTTAACGATTCCCAATTGGATAATGTAGGTCTTATGCTACGAAACCATATCAGAGCTTTATCTGTAAAAAGCTCTATTGAAGAGTTAAAGAGTTGAGAGTTGGAGATCCCCCTGGATTCACACAACTCTTCAAGGCGTTGTAAAAATGAATGAATACAGATATTTCCATCGAATTTAAGATTTAATTTCACCACTGATAGGTTATGATTTTCTTGACATAAGTTAATTTTTTGAAATGAAGATTTTGGTTCCGGTGCTTCTTGTATATTTTCAAAGGATTCTTTAAAAGAATGATATAAGTTATCTATTTTATTTAAATAAGAGTTTAACTCGGAGTGTAATGTTGAATATAAATTTTGGTTGACACTCCCATCTATTCGGCTAAGTCTATGGAAAAGATGGTGTGATATTGCACGAATACGGTTTACGGATTTATACTGTGGTTGATGATCTTTGAAAAAATCTTTTATTTCTATTAATTTGGTTTGTATAGTATTTAGTTCTTCCACAGGATCTAAGTCTGTTTCAAGGATTTCATCCGCCGGGATGTCCTTGACAAGTTGTCTAACTTGTACACGAAGTTCAGTCACGGTAGGTAATGGTTTTGCCTCGCGAACTAGGACTTCGTAAATCAATTCATCTTTTCTTAGTAAATTGTAAATAATTGGTCGTTCCATAATTAACGTTTCAGTATGTGACTATAACAAAGACAACAACGCGTAAAAACTAATTGAAAAATAAGAAAAAGTTGTAAAAAAAATTTTTTGAAAAAAAATTTTTTTTCAAATTAAATTCAGTCTGAACACGCCCTTATTTATGTACAGATAAAAGTAGAGATTTAAACTCTATAAAGAAAGTTATAAAATTAACTTTTAAAAATTTTCAAGCTAAGCTATATTTATCGCTATGCCTGTTACAATAGGACATTTGCCTTATTTTTTTTTGTTAAAACAATCAAAATTTAAAATTTAATGTAATATAAGCCTCCTTAAATTATAAAATTGTATTATAAAAATGTTATAAAGTGACTACCTGCATGTGCAGCTGATATTAATTTTTAGCACTATCTTTAAAATATAAATCTGAAGATATGTAGGTATCTATGAATACAGAAACACATTACAATTTCATAGCAAATCCAATGAATTTATTTCGGAAACAAGAGATTTTAAGTTTATACTTTAAAATAAAACAAAGTGTTTTTTATGAAATGTTAGAAGTCATTAAAATATTGAATTTACTGGTATAATTGCTTGAAAATTGCTAGAGTATTACAAAGAATCTATTACTATTTAATTATATGAAGGTATTTTGGTATGAAATTGCAATTGTATATTAAATGCTTTTGCTTAACTGTAAAGTATTACACAATATAAAGTAATATTTTATCTCATAACCTTTCTTAAAAACAGTCTTTATGTTTTTGCCTCCTATTGTAAGGGGTGCAAAAATGCCTTTACAAATTATCTATTTTAAACCACGAATTTGGGCGCCATTGTTACCTGGTGATTCGGTTAATATAAATAAAACAAAGGAATCACGGGTAATCTATTTGTTTATTGGGTAAGAATGAATATTAACAGACCGTGGCAAATAAGTTACGACGGACTTCAATAGAATAAGTATGAAGAGAATGTATAACAGAGCAGTTGAGACTTTAAAAACATAGTTCACAAGTAGTGGGGTTGTAGAGGCGTCAGACTGTATTTAATAAAGGTGATAACGAAAAATTGATAATAAATTTGATAATTTTGAAGTAAATTAATTAAGTTGGTACGATGGATCCGTTAATATTAATTTAGGTAATATTAGTATTTGCTTAGCTGTAACGCCTGGTAACGGCGTGGGCAGCTAGCCTGAAGACAGCAGGCGCGTCGGCAGCCTGGCTTCACGTGCTTTTCTGGTATCAGCTGTAGCGGTAGTAGTGAGCGGGTTGGAGGGCTCAACTGCCAACTCCAAGCATTAGCTCCATAAAAAAAAACCCCGAAGACCTGGAACGCGTCATAATGCACGCTATTAGTCTTCGGTATACGAAATTGTCGTTAGCTTGCGCGGTTGTTTAAGACGACTGAGTCATGAGGGTATGTAAAACTTTTAATAATGAAAGATTAAATAAAAGGGTTAAAAAGAGATTTGCAACAGTCGAGATTTACTTACGGGGTTATTTTATTAAAACAGGAGACCGCAGAAGGGGTAGTTATTTTACAGGAAATGTTCCTTGCCGAATTCTGGTGGCCGAACAAAATGTCCCCACGGTCCTGACGAGAGGCTATTCATTGTGCCTGGAAGGTTTTAAGCTTCTTAATTCTCGATTGAAATGTGAACGAGGGTTTTCGAATCTTATAGGAAAGGTACTCACCGGTTTTGCTGTCGGTGACCTAGTTCGAAGTTTTCACATTATCCACGACCAGTGTCGATCAAGGTTCGCAGCCAAAAAGGGATGCATTCAGTCCGTTGATTATCAGCGGCTGTATTTGACTTTAAATTCCTAACCAATAAGGTGGCTCCTTAGCTATTTGTCCAATCACATTACGATGGCACAAACAATAAAAAGACTCCACGTAATGACGGTGTGAAATTAAGGACGGCTGACAGTTGTCGGTGTCGTTCAGAAACGGGAGGGCTAAGGCACTCAGCCGATACTGTCGAGTTCTTAATTGCAGTTTTTAGAAAGTTTAAATTAAATTTAGTTTATTTAGTACTCGATTAATGTGGGTATTTTTAAATGTATTTTGATTAGTTTATTTAGTTTATTTAAAAAAAGATGTTTTTTTTATGAACGATTTATGTTGGTCATCGTTCGCCGTTAAGTTGGTGGCGACGATTCCATAGATAAGTGGTGGCAACCTGACATTAAAATGTTTATTTGGCGGTAATTTTAAATGTGTTGAGTTATTATTTTACGTTGGGTTTTTACTACGTAACACATAACAAATGGGCGTACAGACAAAAGTACAGTTTTACACAAGGGTCAAAATTGTGAATAAAACAAAACTAGTTGATTGTATAAGGCTGAAACTGATTGTATAAATTTGGAATACCCTTCTATTTAGGTACACTTACATACTGGCAAGACTTTCTGAACTGTAACATTTCATAGATTTTAGTAAATAACAAAAAATGGCATTGTTGCGTATACGCACATTTGTTATGAAGCCCGCGATATATTTGTCTCACTTATCTGTATAGGCCACAACTTAAAGTTAAACAAATAAAATATTGTATACCCTCTCTATTCTATACACATCAAAAGTGAAGAGGAAAGAATATGAATAATTAAAATAAAGAATATGTTTCTATGCGAGCTCTTGTACTCAACGTGTACCTTTTGATTTCCGACATCATTTAAAATTGCACCACTTGTGCCCGAATTTCTGTTCACTGGTGAAAATATAACTGTAAGTATCGCTAGAAGGCTATTTTGACCGGTCTAGAGGGCGCCAGAGTATAGATTGCACACGGGCGCTACTTGGGCCAGTGCCGCCTTTGCATGTACAGCTGTCCGTCTATATTAAAGGCATTTTTCTAAGAAACTACTAACTCTACATGGATGTAATTTGTACGTATTTGTAGCGCTGCAATGTTCAATCAATCAATCCATACTAATATTACAAAGAGGAAGGTTTTACATTTTTGTATGTTTGTACCGAAATAACTCAAAACTTACTGGACCGATTTCATAAATTCTTTCACAATTAGAATGCTACATTAACCCTAAATAATATATTTATTACTAAAAAATAGGGATCCTACTAAAACTTTAGTAATGCAACCAATCTAAACAAAATACTTGGCGTAAGAATCGGGTTTCTATATTTCAGGGCAGGACGTCTGCCGAGACCGCTAGTCATAAATATATTTGCTAAAAAGCATAGTGTATACAGTTATACACATAATAACATGACATATTGTTTGTTTACAGTTTCACATGTTTTTACCCGTCAGATATGCAAATAGAACATATTTTAATAATACAAAAATTAATTTGGCACGCAAATACAAAATACCAAATAATTATTTTTACAAAAAACGTGATAAAATTATATAGTCAACAGAATTTATTTTTTTACTTATAAAATCTTGATTAAAACATTATTAATAAAATTAGGCTGATGTGCACCGACTTTTAACCGATGGTTAAAATAAATTAATCACTAAAAATGTATGCATAATCAGTGATTATTTTATTTTAACCGCCGGTTAAATGTCGGTGCACACCAATATAAGTCTTAACAGTTTGAAGTGCGGTATTTATTTGTTTTTTAATCCGAAGCTTCGGCCACTAAGGGGCGTTTTTCCACTCAACAGGTTAACGTTATTCTTAGATTAAAAACACATCGGATAATTAAAAATGACAGTTGCATGAATAAAACGGTTAAATTGTTTTAATTTGAGTTTGATTACGTTATAATTTATTCGACTGATAATTTTTATGTGATGATTGAAAAATCGACCCTAAATTCGAATAGGCTCGAAAAAATAAAAACTAAATAATTGAAATGAAAAAGTTGGCGGTACGCTACATTAAAACTAACTTTGACATTACTCATTGACACTTGACACCTTTGTCTTCCGTGATCACAGCTACCGAAAAGTGGTCGAAACGTCAGAATAAACATTAAATAAAATACCGCTCTTAAAACAGTTAAACCATAGTTTTATTTTGTGTACTAGTCGCGAACTTAGCGACCACCCCTTTTCATGAAAGAAGAATAATCTTTCGTGATTTCACTGCATAATTTTGTAGCACTAAATTTATTATTGAAGGCCTGTTTAACAACAATTTAGGTAGGTACTTATTTACACTGAAACCAATAAATAATACCTCATCCTTCAGTTAAATATCTGATGGTAACTCTGATTAATATTTTTTCACAATTAGGTATTTGACAGTGAAATCAATTGAGAGACTTTTTATCATCGCATACATCGTATGGCCTCCTTAGTGTTGTAGGAGAATACTTGTTTCTGATGTCACAATTTTAACGACTTAAATAGCTTATTAAATATTGTTTAAAATTATAATTACAATTATTTTTATAAAGAATTATTGAAAGTGACAACAAGATCTCTTAACGTCTGCTTTTTTATATAAGTACTGTTTTAGAATTTATTGTAATATGTGTTAATACACAATTTAATTACACTATTAAATAGCAGAATATAAAGTACATACACACACACATATGTATTTCAGAGTTCCATTTTTATCATTTGAATAGCCAACCCCAAAACGTTGTCCGTATTATTTGGGAGTACGTTTAGACTATATAGTGTGTTTTCAGAGAAAATAATAATGTAGCCGTTTTCAAAATACTAAAAAAATGTGTATGTGATACATCTAATTACACTCAACTATTTTGTAGTCTACGACCGTTAAACAGCTGTAATGTTGATTACGTTCGCTATCCTAGAAGAAATTGGAACAAGTTGTGGGTGGCTAATTAATAAACAACAGAAATTTATAAAAAACATAAATAAAAACTCATGGAGCATAGAAGGCATGCCAAGACTTTTTGACGATTAAAATTAACAACACAGCACTCTGGCAAAAATAAAAAAGCACATTATAAACTATTTTTCTTGCCAAAATATCATGGAACAGCTGCATAGCGTTTTAAACCAGACTGATGCTATCATTGTCCAGATTATCAGCTAATTTAAAATATTTAGAATACCAGCTGTTAATAATGAGGAATATAAAATAATATTGTTGCTTTTTTAACGAGGGTAAATCCGATTGAGTACTAACCACAGCGGAGGAAATGCGGTAGTGTCGTGTGAGATGCGGTATGTTGGGGTGTCAATAGTGCCCCTGAAAAGGTGATATGGCCATTCGATTCGAGGATACTCACTAAAAGCCTTCGGTGTTCTGTCCTTGGCTTTCATGCTGGGGCCACGTTTCGCCACTCCTCGCAGTCTTCAGAGACGGTGGCCCATTCAAGGAATGAAGCCCCCGGTTCCGACTATCTATCTTGGCGTGGGGCGGTATGTAAAACGCCTCACGGCAGAAGAGGTGAGAGCGCGCGGTAAACCTGAAATAAGCCTACATATTTAACTACAGTCGTTTGGGACTTCAAAGGCGCTACCGATGTGATACCGCTCTCTAAAAGAAGACTCAAACACCACTTATGCCGAAACGCCCGAAACACAACTCAAGGTTGTTATGGCAACATACTCTAGACCAGGGGTAGTAGCTATCCAGACGGGCAAATAAATATAATTTTGCGGCACTTCGACTAATTGAGGAAAACATGTTCAGTGAGAATTCGTCAATGCCGACGGATGCAGATTTATCGCAAAATCGTAACGAACTTCTCGAAACAAATACATTTAATTGCTCTTTTAATTCTTCTCCTTTTGATTTAGTATTCAACGCTCGATGTATTTGCCAAGAATCACTTAAAGATAATAAACAGTAACGCTTTTGCCAAAGACCATTACTTTATGACTAATCGTTTCACTACACTAATGTAAACACTTCAATTAATCTATTAATTATACTTTTGAAGTATCTAAACAAAATGTTTCTATAGCCTACGGATGTTATGTGGTTAGTGGGACATGATGACTGATACCGAATCATTTTTCCTAAAGCCTTTATTATAATGTTGAAATGAGTTATTAAATTCCTAAATAAAATTAAAATAAAAAAAATTTAAATCCTAAGAACATAACATGTTACGCTTACAACAATTTTTTAAAACGCTCTAATACGACACAAATTATACAATCAATTTGGCTAATGGTCAATAAAACCTTTAAAAACCTTGCGTATTTATTTAAAGCTAATAAATAAGACGTGTTTTACGTAAAGTAAGAAACCGTTGTTTCTATAGATCTCAGTAGATATACTATATAATTTGTTGAAATTTCTTCAGTATTCTTGTACCTAATTAGTTCTCTCAAGGAACTTTTCCATACTCTGAATTTGTTTCAAATGTTTCCCTGCCACTACTGTTTATTTATTTAAAAAGCTAATCTTCACCGGCAGTGGGACCTAGGGTCCAGGCTACCAGTAGTTAAAAGCTCCAGAGACAGGAACCTCCTCACAATACGGGCGGTGTCCAGCAGGGCTACCTTCTGCATCTTACCCGAGATGCCATGCGAGAGCCTTTCAAGATGAATGTTAAGGCTCTTCGCTATTAGTCCATTCTCTGACACAACTATTGATACTATGATTATAGAGTCCAAGTTCCACATGGCAGTAACCTCGTGAGCATGATCAATATATTTTGTTTTTCTTTCTCGGCTTTCACGAGGTTACCATCATGGGGAATAGCGACTAATAGGGGAATAGTCCTGTCTGTGATAAATGATCGGTCCAAGTAGCATCTCTATATTGACCATTATCATGAATTGGATCGGACTTGTATTGGTAATAAGGTACCTCCGACAGGACAAGTCCATATTTAAGAGCAAATTGATGGTGGATGATTCTGGCTACTAGGTTTTTATCTGTGTCAGTACTCGCTGTAGAAAGGTGATAACATCCGAAAGTAATTTGTCTGAGAGACTCACTAGGGTGGTGACACGCGACATACTCGTATGTCAAGCGTGCCGTTCTTTAGAATGTACTTCCGGTCGACACTACTGTTTGTTATTAGTAGTGTCATGGAAGAAGAATATTATTTGGATTTTTTTCCATTGTAGTATAGATTAAATGAAAACTCTTTTTATTCACCATTATCCCACTCAACTGTCTATCACTCATAGTGATCTTTCCAAGACAAACTTACGTCCAAGGATATTTTGAAGGAAAAGAAATTGATATTAAATTATAATGTTTTTGTTATTTATTAATGACCTACTTGTAATATTTGTATGTGAGATATATCTACCTACGCTACGCGGCAAACAACCCACAGTCGATGCACCATGCTGGTGTACCAAAATAACCACATTGCACAACTTATTCGCACTGCATCTCAGTGCAATGAACTACTGTCCTAATCCTATTGCAACGCGCCGAACGATCAGTTAAAGTTATTTTATAACCAGTGAAACATCTTCAGTATTGCATTTAGCTTTTAAGAATCATCTCCTTGATATCCTTAATTCGTGTGTTTGATCAGTGAAATGAGTACACTAAACATCGAGGGTACAAGTTTAATTTTTAGTTTTAGTTCTTTAAGTTACGTAACAGATATATGTAGAAGATTTATTATGATCATATTTGTCTTTCCAGTCCTTCGCAAGGCGTTCGATGGTTTCGACCACAACCGCTCGGGCAGCATCCCATGCGACTTCGTCGCAGATATCCTCAGGATGATGGGGCAGCCCTTCAATAAGAAAATCCTTGAAGAACTTATCGAAGAAGTTGATGCTGACAGTAAGTACGAGTGTCCTATGCTTTATCAATAAGACCACTATTAACCACTACGATATATGTGTTATAAAATTCTTTCGACGCCAGAGCAACATGATGCTAATAATACCTTTAGTTTAAATGTCCGTAGGCGATGTTAATTACTTTTCATGAGGTGGGGTTAGCCTATTCTCTCCAGCTATAAATAATTCTTCAGTACCTACTAAAATGGAACTGGAAAATCAAATTACAAAGAATTACCCAGAAAATTGTGTTTAATGTTATTCGAGTCTTTTAGTTAAATATATTTAATTAAAAAAATATTTTATTTTTTAACTGAAAAGATTAACCTAAGGCTAAAATAGGCAACTTTATTTTTAATTAAATAACATCTTATACAACTACATAAGCATTAAAAATCTTAAATTATGTCTTAATAATTCCAGAATCCGGACGTCTTGAATTCCCTGAGTTTGTAACTTTAGCTGCTAAGTTCATCGTTGAAGAAGATGCTGAAGCTATGCAGAAGGAACTTAGGGAAGCTTTCAGATTGTACGACAAGGAAGGTGGGTGATATTTTTTTGTGTTTAATTTATATGGGACTGACGAATTCATTCCACTATATTGAATGAATAGTTACATACTCGAATAACAACACCACGGTTAACTATTAATATCTCCTATCTGCCTTTTTATAACCATATTTTTACTGAGACTCCGCATAAAAAATTGTACCTCACATAATAATACATACATACATACATAACTTCACGCCAGGTCCCTTGCGGGGTAGGCACGAACAACAGAGCGCCACACAGGCCCATTCTTACACACCTCACTTGCTTCTTTGACATTCATAGCTCTTGTCATGCACGTCACATAATAATGTTTTGTATATATCCCGGTGTCTCCTATTATAGTTTAAATAAATAGTCATAACCATAGCATTAACATCCATATTAGCATTATCAGCCGTAAGTAGATATCTGTTTTAATAACAAAAATATAATAAGAATCTTCAGAAGACTGGCGAATAAGATCATAGATTAACAAAACAGTGTGTAGGAGAGTAGTATGAATCTAATCCACGTTCTAAGCAAAGACCATCGAAAAATGTGCGATAAAACGCATGTAGACATGCCAAGATTTCAATTTACAGAGATCTATTGTCTCTGTACACTTGTATAGAGATGAAGTACCTACAGTAAAATGTATTTTACTGTATTACAGGCAACGGTTACATTCCCACGTCGAGCTTGCGTGAAATTCTGCGCGAGTTGGACGAACAGCTGACAGACGATGAGCTCGACGGCCTCATCCAGGAGATCGATACCGACGGCTCCGGCACCGTTGACTTCGATGGTGAGTTGATCTGATTGTCATTATGATTCTTTTGCTAAGCGAGTTTGTGCTATGAAACTATGAACAGTAGTCATCTATCTGTCTTTGAACTGGGGTTTATCAAATTGCACACTTATTTTGTACAACACTGTATTCAGACGATGTATCAATTCAATATGATAAATAATTTTACTTTTATGTTAAAACAAAACTGCCTAAAATAAAATTAGATACTGTCAAGACACGGCGGATTATGTACTTATGGCAAAATTATATTGTTTCAGAATTCATGGAGATGATGACGGGAGAATAAAATACTATTTATTTATGTATTATCTAATTTAAGAATATACATTACTTACATCGGTACTTCAACCTTTCGACTTATGGAATCTATGAACAAAACTACCTTTATTAAAAAAATTACATGTCGTCAATAATCTATAGTAAAGTCACAGAAAATTGGTTAACTTTAAAGTATTATGTATGTATTGTACCAAATAATAATTTGTTTAATTGATGTGTGTGATTGCGTATAATGTTTATATCTACTTTATTAATAAATCTTTTATTCTACCAATTATGTTTGATTGTGGTTTCGCGGTGCGGCCATGCAGCCATACAACACGTAACGTGTTGTAAGAATAACTTGATTTCTCTAAATAATATTTGTGTCGAGATATAATTTTCATTTCTTAAGATTTCAGTTTAAAATAAATATAATGACTTCTCTGTTTTTAAAAGCGGACGCCAAATTGTCCTAAATAATTTTGATGACATAAAATCTAAGAAAATCTGGCCAATGGCCAACAACAGCGGCTAGTAATCGTACCTATTTGATAACATTCTATTTCACAAAACTTGTGTTTTTATTTGTAAATTATTGTTTATTGTGCTAGTAGATGAAAGGGAATCTACAACTTGTTGATTAATATAAGACGACTCTGTGTTTCCCTTATATCAAATTAAAGATCTTTTTTTTCAAAAACTAACAATACTCTTTGAGACTTGACATCTTATTCCGATATCACGGCTTCTGAAAAGTGGTCTAAACGTCATAATAAGAATCAAATAAAATACCGAGCTTAAAACCCTTCAAAGGTAGTTTTATTATAAGATCTTTTCTTCGATTGAACCCGACTCGTGTGATATTTTTGAGCTAGGGTATACTTATCCGTCTCGTTCCGAAGTCTGCTATTTAATCAAGTCTGCTCAATTTTCCTTCTTTCATTTTCCTCTTTCTGCATTCGTGTTCAATGTTTTGGCTAACATGCCTTGCTTTATAATATTCATTCAATGCTTTATGGGCGAATAGATATAGCTGCAATGACAGCAGTACCAAAGCATCTATACTTGCGTCAGATGGAGTTCACAATCTAAATCATAACAAGGCCGAAGCTAGAAGGCACTATTCTGTCATATTGTCCAATCCGACGATAGAAATAAGGTCATTTAATGAAATTACAGGGGTATATTATAATATTGTTTATTTATTTAACTCTTTGTTCGTTGTATAGTTATACCATGTTTATAACAGTATTTAGCAACTTAAACAAGGTAAATATCGGAATACTTTAAAAGTAGTATGATCGTAATAAAGCATCTTCAACTAGTTAATAAAGAGTCATTATTAGGTATACAATATTTAAAGAATACTTTCTCAAAATTATTAATCCAGAATTCATATATTACGAATAAAAATAAATATACTTTAATATGGCCATTGTTTACACCTACCTATACTTTTTCGATTACTCACTGTATACAAATCACTGCGAAACGTTTCAAATGATATTAAATCAACATAATTGTATAACTTACACACTACAATAAACGCTATATGCATGATTGTCATAACATTTTTGAAACCTACCGACCCTATTTTAATAACTACTACGGGAATTTGTAAGTATAATACGGCCGGCGTAACTTGACAAATGTGAACATAGGCTCTGCGTACTTTAGAGCATGTACACTCGTGTGACGAATGGGCATACGACTCGTCAGTGAATACAATTGGTCGCCTTTCATCTCTGTATTTTTTTATTGCTTTGTACTAGTTGGTCACTGTATTTTCTTGACGAGTTTACATGCGCTAAAGTTCGCAGATCCTATGTTCACATTCGCCAAGTTACGCCGGCCGTATTATAGATTTGATATAATCTTAATTAATGCGAATAGCCTACATAAAACGTAGACTGTTCTTATTATGAAAACGACAGCGTAAATGACAATGATGGATTTGATATAATCGAGAAATACTTAGCATCACTGAAACGAATAAGAACAATAATGTTCAGTATCTATCCCGTGCAATGCGACTGATATTTTAAATAAATAGACATAAAATAATCTAATAGGATTAGCAGCTTAAATGTAATGTTTTGGAATTAAAAAGAAAAACAAAAATACTTCAATTATTATAACCATAGTTCATGTAAAACATAGGCTGGATGTATGCAGGGTAAATATATAGAAAATATTCCTTACGACAAAATTGAAAATTTATTTACCATACATCGCCTCTGAGCGATCTCGTTCGAACATTACTGACTACACATAAGGAATAAAATTGTAAAACGATGGTGTGCATTATTAATCATAAAACTACACACAGACGTATGGTAACATGAAAGTGTTTGAATTATGATTACTATCTATGTTTAACTGGCGATATTAAAAAATAATGTGGTGATGACCAGCCTGCATTTATCTAGCCTGAGTCTAAATTACTTTCCATGTATTTTAAGTATGCATTAATAAAAATATGCATGTTTTTTATATATGACACAATACTATCACAATTTAATCAATCTTAAACACATTTAGGGTCGCTTGCATAGCGATCACCTTGAAATAAAATTGGTTAATCATACTAAACTCCCTAAATACGTTATACACAAAATGCATTGACATTTCGTTAAACATATTTAGCGACAAATTTTGCGTTGTGCAACACGGGGCCTAAATGCGTTTAGGGTTTCTTAAATAATTTTAAGGAACGTTATGCAAGCGGCCCTTACTGCAACATACACAAAACTGATAAAAAATATACAAAGTCACGCACTTGCATTTAATACAATAAATAACCATAAGTATCATAAAATAATTTGTTCTAACTCAAACATCTTACATCCCATCAACGAAGTAAAGGCTTAAAATCATTTACACACCTTGAAGTCAAAAAATAAAAATTCATTGGTAACGTATCTAAAAACTAAACTTTACAAAGAGCCTTCTATTAAACATAACGCTATCTAAAATGACAATTATCATGAATTGGTTAATGCATGTGTTTTGTATGTACATTACATGTCTCTCACAATTGCATTAGCATCTTGGCTTCGGATAGCTAGATTTATCTAAGTTTTTGTAAAGAACTACCTACGATGAGATCTCAATTTGAACTATGTTTAACCAAACGTCCTTCTGCCTGAAATTATATTATTCAAAGCTAATTATCACATTTTATAGAAACGTTTAGCATTACAAAGTAATAAATTACTAATATTTTAATTTCTTATACAAAAAAACAGAACGTTTGCCTGCACTAAATTTCAACCAGCATACTGGAATAGTACGAATACGTTAAGCGAATAAATCTACATGTTATTATAAGAAAATAGCTGAGTTTGTTTCAAATAGGACGGTATGAGATTATATAGTAACAGTAAGGATCACTTGCATAACGATCGCCTTTAAATAAAATTAGTTAATTATATTAAACTGCCTAAATACGTTTAACACAAAACGTATTGACATCTCTTTAAACATATTTAGCGGCAAGTTTTGTGTTATGCAAGACGCTAATTGTATTTAAGGTTGTTAAATACGTTTTGTGTTTTTAAATAAATTTAAGCAAACTTATGCAAGCGGTCCTAAATATTAAACTGAAAGTTTACGATGATGCCTATAAGTATGTCACTTCATGGACGTATCAGCCATATTGTCCTATTTGAAATAGACTCACAGATAAGTATTCGGAAGGCGTGGATTCACATAGCTCGGAAAACAAAGACAATTATGATCTTAGTTAAAATATTTAATTAAGGCATCGAAATATTATTTGTCTCCTTTTGCGAATACAGCTGTCTTCATAATTACAATTAAGGTTGATCATTGATCGCCCAATAAATCAGGATCGCTATACAACGCGGCAATGCAGCCAGCCTTCTGGGCAATCTCCCATCTGACAGCGATTTATTACATAGACTCTAATCGCTTGTATTATTTAAACTTAGTTTATTTTTAGTTTTTAATTGTAATTTTTAGGTTGATCATACACTAAATATTATCGCCTTTGAGCAGTTGGCAGTTTTTAATCTGTATTGAAGTAAATGTCCACGAAGCTACAAGAACAACCAACCAAGTAACCGGTTGTACTATACCATTTAGCCGCTGAAACGACCAAGCAACGTAAATACAAAGCCACGACTATATGGCAGCGTAAGCAATTGTGGGTCCTGTGAGTTCAGGCAGTCAGTATTTTGTTCCACCGAGTTTTTTACACGCTTACTTCAAGGAAAAATACCTCTACGTTGGTGTATATTATTATAGTTCTAATATAGAGTGCACGCTTGACTCCGACCGCTTCCAAATTAATTTTTGTTTATCGTCAATGGCACGGTCGGATCCCAGCATACTCATCTGTTACTGAGAGCTTCCATCTGTGTTAAAAGTAAGCGCGCTCTGATAGTTTCTAGACCGGTCTATGTGAATACTCTTTTTATATTTCAACTAATTCACTAAGATAAATTACAATTGTTTACTGGTCGGAATTCACGAGGCAATAGTGAGCTTATACAGGTGGTCTAAGTTATATAACATTATATTCACGTTTACCTATCTAGAAATAGTTTTTGAATACTGTTTAAGTAGATAGATCTTCATTCCTTTAAGTTCGGTCACACCTCGCAGATGCTGCCGACTTCTGCCGCTCGGGTGTGAAGAACTGTTAATACTCTGAAAATATTATATAATAATAAAAATTCAGTAATCAAAAACGAAAAATTAAATATACATAGGTATATCTCATAACCAAATTAACCGTTACATTCGAATAGGCACGAGTGTAGTCAAATAGCACTATCTTCACATAAACACTTATGCTTTGCGCTAGTTTGTAATGGAGACATTTTAAATTTAAGTTTATGTCTTATAATATTCAAACATTTGCATTGATATTCGTTAACCGAGTAACACTGTCATGATAATTGCAACAACTATAATAATACAATATTTTCATGCATAGATGATATATTATATCATTGTAAATTTTAAACACAGAAGTAGGTACGCGTCAGGTATCATAAAGTAATATAAGCTTTTAATACAATAATTTATAATGAGCTAAATTTATTTGCATTAGATGAACTGCTATAAATCATAAGCATTGAAGCTCTGATTATGAGACCGTTTACATGTAGAGACATTTTAGACTAAAATATGTCATCTATCACACCACACACCTTATTAATATTAGATATACCTATATATTACTTGAAATGGCCTGATTGAAAAAATCGTATTTCAATGTAATAAAATATGTGATTTTATAGCCTGGGAATCTTTTTTTTAATTTTGCCGGGAGTTGTTTGGTGTTGTTCGGATGCATACAAATCCGCGTACAACAATGATCTGGAGGGAATTTCTCGCCCTTTGCGCTATGACATGGGGTTCTTTAAGACTATTATAAAATTTCTTAGAGGTCGGCAACACGTTGGCGACACTCCTAGTTCTGCAAGTGTCCATAGGACACGTAACCACTTCCCATCAGGTGGGCCGTCTGCCTGTTTGCCTACATCAGGCAATAAAAAATAAATCAACTAGGATGTGCTCGCGACTTCGTCCACGCTTGACTTGCAATTCCCACGGGATTCGCGGGATGAAAAAAATCACACATTTTATTATGTAAAATACTATCAATCAGTAGAAAACCGTATCGAAATCGGCCCAGTAGGTTTTACGTGAATCCCGAACAAACAGACAACTGACAAACAAACAAGAAATCTGAAGGAAATAGCATTGTGTTCTCCATCGTTTGTATAGTGTATTGCAGTTGTTTTTTAATAGCTTCAATGTACAGGCATGTTTAGAATTGTATAATATTATAGATAGATAACTTACTTCACACCGCTACTGTGGCACTTTGACTAGTAGAGTTGTAGCACGAGTTATTTTAGAGTAATATCGGGGGTGGTGGTCTCGCCCGGTTGTTTGTAGGTTTGGGGATTGTGCTGAGGCCTATAAGGGAGTCCCGCGGCCGAGGATTGCGCCCCTTGGAGTGGCGACCCCGCGCTAGCCACGGCGGCGGCGGACCTTCGCACCACGCTGTGCGGGCCCAATCCCGCGGTTCAGCTCCCACGCGTGCGCACTCCCTAGCGTACGCCTTGTAAGCCGCGCAATGGCACCTTGTGCCTGAACAGCTGCGAGCGTCCAGCACACACGCATCTTGGTAGTTGTGAGGATTCACTTTCATCCCGCATTCGGTAAACGCTTCGTACCTAAAGAACCGCGACACAGCCGCCGCGCTTTTGTTATTTTTGACTGACGCAGAAAAGCATTTGGATTAGGACGTTTCTGTCTTCGTGTGCAGGCGCGTGTCCCGCCCACTCGCCATGACGAGCCAAATCTCCAAGTGTCGCTCGAAAGCCTCCCGTCACGGGTTTTCATATCATCTCTGGCCACCGAATTGAAATTACCGCACAGTCCACATAATTTTCCCTTGTAAATACTGGACACAATCACTTCTAGGAATCCGTCCCGTCCCACATCATTTGAACACCGATTTCAGACTTTAGCAACACCGAGCCGTTGTTTCGAGAGATCTCGGCTACTCCTTTTACAGTATGCGGAAGACCGACTCTCCGTCCATTCACTTTGATACGCATCCTTTTTCCCATATTGATTTTTGTTGTACCTATTCGAAGTGTTGCCGTTCGTGTCCATGAGGAATGAGACGTATTTCTAGCATCATTGGAAATTCTTATAGAAAATGTACCATTCGTGCAATCGGATGCGAGCTGGTATTTGCATGAGCCTTGAAAACTGTAAAACTTGCCATCAAAAGTTTTATAATGAGGATCTCCAAAAACCGTGCATATTCCATCCATGTCAACACATTTCGGACAACACTCTCCTGGTAGCTGACGTGGAGTTTGATCAGGGGGGCACGTTAGCAGAGGACACCGCACCATGGCGCACCGTGGCTCGCCTCCACGGCATTCGCAGGATTTACAAGCGTCTAACTGCCACGTGTCACCGTCCTGAAAAAGATATACAATAAATAGGATCGAAAGCTTACGTAAGATACTCCGAAACTATTTCTTACCCCTCGCTTACATTATGCCCTATACTTCCGCATCAATAAAAAACAAGAAAGAGGCGAAGAAAGTAGGCAGCTTGAGTATCAAATGTTCAAATAAGGTGCGTCTACATACTCGCGTTGCTTGCCGCCGTGCATACGGGCCTAATGTAAATGTGGTATAAGAGAATACCAGTCTTTGAAAGAAAGTTCTATGTAAGAAGAATTTTCATGTGCAGATAGCTAAATCTCTTACAAAAAGTATTTGTGTATCCGAATGTTATGATACTAAAAAACTCAAAGACAACAGGAGACAATCCATCAAAGGATAACCTAGTGTGGTTGAATCGTTTTAATATTCACCCACCAATCTCACTACAAACTGAAATTCCAGGTTCGATTTCCGGCATGGTAAAATTCATAAACGCATTTACCATTTATTATTTTGTGTGTCTAAGACCGTTCTTGCTGTTCTCCGTTGTTTCACTCATCACAAACGCAACTTATTTAGCTTGGGGATGTAAAATGTGTTTGTTAACCGATTATTATTATATACTAGACTTTCCCTTTATTTTACTTACATAAAAACTTAATTCAGTTTTTACATCAAACTCCAAAAATTGTGTTTTCGGAATCTAATTGTCCGCGTTGTTATTAGCCCTTGACTTTTTTCACATTTTTAAACGCATTGTACAAAATGGGTCAAAATATAGATTTATTATAGTATGAACATAAGAAGACAGATTTACCTGGTAAGTTTTCCTACCAACGACACAGGCGGTTTTGGCCTGTTCGACCTGCGGACACTCCGGGCAGCACTTGCCGGAAGCTGGTGGCAACGCACGGGGACCACACGTCAGCACCGGACAGGTGTGGCGAGTGCACACTGCAGTACCATTCAAACACGTGCAATCCGTACACGGATCCACTCGAAACGGTGTCAGATGCGCATGGTATTCCTTTCCAATAATACATGGCTTTGACAGCATGTATCCTGAAACTGAAAATAAATATAATTAATATAGTCTGCACTGCCACTGCGCACTGCAAGCCCACAATTGGCAGGACACTGCGCAGGACAGAGGGAAATGGCGTGCTCTCGTCTCGGAGGCCAAGACTCACTTTGGGTCGTTGAGACAACGGAGTTAGTTTAGTTAATATAATCTAAAAAAATAAATAACATTATTCCCGTCGTCTGGTTTCGGCAGGCAGCATTTTCGTTTGAAACTCAACTACGATACGACAAATGCGACGAATCTCATAACTCAATTTACGCGGTCGTATTGTTAATTGTTATGGATTTCCATTGTATGCCTTCCTAGTCCTAGTCTAATACAGAACGTTATTGATCTTTGGTAACAACTCGTTTGAGGATTTCATGAGCCTATCAATATTTCAATAGATTTTCTATTTGATTTTGAGGAAGATTCTCTCTTGGAACCCAAGGTTCATTAGCAATAAAATTTGTATCAGACTGAAGTTATAGATAGCTGAATATACATTATATATATTAGGGTGGTCGTTAAAAATTAAATTTCTTGCGACGCCCCCTAAAAAGCTTCCTTTTAATGAAAAAACACTGGGATTTTTTAAATAATTTTTTCAAGTCAAGACATCACGTGCCTCAAGACGATTCAAGTTAAAACTAAAAATATAAGAAAAATTGAAGGATAAGCTTGAATCACGAAGAATTTAAACTTTTCTGATACTATAATTTGAAATTCATCACTGAGAATGGTAATGCGAAGTTATTCATTGTAAACTTTCCAATCTAAATAATTATTACTTCTAAGTATGAAGAAGTTTCCTGAAAAAACATGATATTACCCAAAAATTAACTTGAATCGTCTTGAGGCACGTGTTGTCTTGACTTGAAAAAATTATTAAAAAAATCCCAGTGTTTTTTCATTAAAAGGAAGCTTTTTAGGGAGCGTCGCAATAAATTTAATTTTTAACGACCACCCTAATATATATATATATATATATTGGTATATACCAATATTAATATATACCAAGACATCTATGTTGGTCCACGCTAATCTGATATTTCCGAGACACAGAGTATAGCATTTATAAAATAATGTAAGCTATCGTTTTATTAACAAATGTGTCGGAATAAGTTAATTTTTACGCACCTACTAACTACAAACTGCCTCCGGGAAAATTCCTACGGGAGTCCCGGGTTAAAAATATCGCATGTTTTATTACATAACATTTGTTATCGATCAGCAAAAAAATCATATTTAGTTTCGATTTATTTAATGTGGCCATTTTAAATCGTCCCCAGACAAAATCTCAGTATAAAAAGTAATGCAAATTTTAAGTCTCAGAATTTCCTGTCGGTCAGCGACATCCCATCGAAATTGACCAAGTAGTTTTACGTGAATTCCAAACAAACAGACAAACTAACAAACAGACAAACTAACAAACAGACAAGAAATCTAAATGGTCCCTATCGTTTATTTAGTCTACTCCAGTTTTTTTTAATAGCTTCAATGTACAGACACGGCATTTTTAGAATTTTTTAATATTATAGATACATATTTACACGACAAACTGAGAACCTCCTCCTTTTTTCTGTCTGTTAAAAAAACCGCATAATTCCCTACGGAACCATGTAGAGAAGAGCATTTGAGAGTTTTTTCTTGGTGACTGTCCTTCCTGTTATTCTTGTTCCATGTTGTTATGTCAATCACTTGCATTTCGTTTGAACCTTATAAGGCTGATATTGAAACTCTAATTTCGTACTCACTTGGTAATATCTTATCAGAAGTGGGATGAGAGCAACGTGGACAGCATTCTCCCGGTGGAGTAACTTGGTGGGCTTTGGCGCATGGCAATACCGGACACGCACGTTTCGCACAGGAGAGGGCACCACGAACACAACGGCAGGAAAGACAAGGCTCTTCGGGTATCTGGACATCACGACCTTCCCACACGCGCTGACCGTTTATAACGCATTCTGAAATAATAATAAAATAGTAAAATTAAAAAAGGTTGTCGTGGCTGAATATTAGAAAAATAATGCAGTATTTAGGCAATATTTCAGGCCTTCATATATTTGCCTTTTTATTTTCTTAACGCTAGGGAATGTATTTGCACACCCTCTCAAGCCCTGGAGGAGGTCACCGAGGGGTATATGGGTCTCTTGACAGCCGACGAGAAAGAAAGTTAAACGGACGCTCACAATTTTTTAGTCACAGATAAAAAACGATTTAAATAAACTTCGAGTTGGCACTTCATTCTATATTTTACAAACGGGTTACTAGATGGAGTTTTTTTATTTAACTATTTTATACATAGTTTGAAGTAATCAGTATTTGGCGCCACTCGTATGTATTTTGGCATATATTATGTAACCGCTAATATTAACCAACGTGCCCAAAATCATATTTTTTTTTTACAAGCCTTTAGTTTTAACCAACTTCTATATAAAGGAGTGCTTCTCAATTTGTCTATATATATGTAGTATATATTTTTTATGTTAGTGCGAAACAACATAGTGTAATTTATCATTTTGCGTATTTAGCACAAATCTTACCAGTGTCAAGTAAGTAATGATGAATTTTCAGGTTTCATACCAATGTCTAAGCAAATAGTCGCCAAGAGAGCCGAGTGAGTTTTAAAAACAGCTTGAAAATGCAGATTTTACTGAACAGTTGCGATGTTTAATATAAATAAATAACAATTCAAGCTTAAAAACATGCGTTATAAATATGGGGTAGTTTAAGAATGGTCTAATTAAATATTTACAAGGCCAAACAACGTATTGGAAACGCCTCTGATGTTGCAAACGTCCATGAGTGACGGTAGCCATATCCCATAAGGTAGGTCGTCTGCCTACCTATGTCTACCTACTTCAAAAATTAAACCTGCGCAGCAAAACATCACCCTTGAAAGTCCGCAAGAAACGCCTGTCCAAAAGCCTGTTAAATAAAATAAAAGTCCAAGCCATTGTTTGCCAAATAAGAATTCTATTTGGGCGGCGAAATAGCTGGGACAAAGTGCCCAGCATCGTAAATTAGTGTGAGTGGTCGATGAATCAATCAGAGGCTAATGAATGACTGAGTGCCGCCCGCACACAATGCGGCCACCGCGTCGTGACCAACCACCTGTAGGCTGTGGGAAAACAATTACACCGGCAACAACCCTATCGCTTGTAGGCCTTAATACTAGTGAAATAATATAGAAAACTGCTCGTTGATCGCGGTTAATTAAACATATTCATGAATTCAAAATAATAATAGTCTGATCTAAATTTCACCCCCTTAGGGGTTGAATTTACAAAAAGCCGACACAGGTACAGGTACGTTTATTTCTAACTAGAAGCAGTTATATACAATTTCGTGCTTCTTACTTTGAAAATAACGGACTTTCATCCCCTTATTCACAGCTTGAATTATTATTTATTAATGTGCAACCTCCAGTATAGAAAAAAGCCGTCTGCAAATTTTCACGATTCTAGTGCCAGTAGTTTGGGCTGTGCGTTGATATGACAGTCGGTGAGACTAAGTAATTATATATGTTACTATGAACAAAGTCGTTGGGACATGAATGATTTTTTATTCGTAATATAGATTCACGTTTAACAATGATATCACCTGAAGTTAAGCGGATATATGGTCTAGGATAGAGCACGCCTACTTAAAATTATTATATGGCTTAATAATATCTGACTTTAAGACACCCATGATGTAGGTATAGCGAAAAACAGCTCTAATGTTTTGTTTTTCGGATGATAAAATTAAAAAAATCGAAATATTTTCTAGATAAATATAATCAAAGAAAGGTACATTTGACAGGGATCCGAAGACATGTATTTCAGTAGATGGCGTTATAATATAAGTCTGTCTTAATTTATTGGCTTCACATTAATGCAGAACATGAACATATACGACATACGTATTATACGATAATTTCAATATATCTTTAATATATTAGGCAGAAACTGGAACTTGGTTTCAAAGCAAATTTTTGATGGGAATTTGACGGTTGAATTGTTCCTAAGCGGTTTTAATTTCTAGGTTTATAATCCGTTTACCAAAAACTCCATGTGCCCTCAATTGTGGAGTTGCGAGGATTCGACTATTTTGTAATGCTGTTCGCCTAAGATTATTGATACAAATCGATCTTTAGACCATTTCTATATTTCTTATCGGGCAAATTTGTTGTTGTTGCATGAAAAATTACAATGTACCTAAGTTTGAAAAGTTTATTTAATATCACTCAAACCAGCGTTCATCTTCGACATATATATTTGATATGTATAAATAATAGTTTTGGGACAGTTTGTACACATTGGAATAATTCGTAAGAAAAATAAACTCATAACAAACAGGCATCAATGGTATATCACATAATAAAAGCTCTTCGAAATTATTCAATGTAGGTACTCTGTAGGCTAAGATTTTATTCATCTGGCTACTTAGTAGAGTTAAACAATACCGTTTCATTCAATAGCCATGGACACACAATTCGAGGTTCAATGCAAACCGGGTCGCCGTCAATGACGTTTTATACATAGACGCGCCATATGCCAATATTGTTGCACTACAAAAACAGCAATATTGCATTCTACTTATACCTATGTTATATCTTGATATATAAAAATGAATGTTGGAGTTGGTTCATAATTGGACCCGGTATATCGATCGAAGCTTTTCCGGGTAGGAAGACGTCTGCCGGGACAGCTAGTATACATATAATTAAACAGTGTGCTAAAAAAGGAAATAAAGACGAAATAACATATTATCATAGGTCCTACCTATTTCTAGAAACTACGAGGCGTTAATTGGTCGAATTTACTTTTATTTAGACAATAAAGTAAAACATAATAATTTTATCAGAAATATTCTTTTGCAACACTTTTAATAAAATAATGTTTTATTTATTATATAACTGTATTCCGCAAAAATCGTCTACAAAAAGAATTATGATTATAAAATAATAAATTAAGATGGAAATCAGGATGGTATAGCCCGCCCAACTTATTTGTGTAATGGGAAAAAATTGAACTACAACCGCCATGTATTAAATAGTGTCTAAAATAGTCATATATTTTTATACGAGTATTAAAATATATGACTATTTTAGACTAACGTAATGATGATTCTTTATAAATTGGCAATACCGGAGCAAACACAGCGCTGCTCTCCATTTCAGAGATAAGTTAGGAACAATGTATCATCTATGGTTGGGAACGTGGTTGAACAAACGTCGAGTTTTTGGCGGGAACTGAAAGGGGACGTTGTGCCTTGCAGTTTTATTTTCTAAAAATGTGTAAAATTACTCTAAATTGAACAATATTGATAGTTTTTGAGTAGTAATTATGCGTTTTTGTTAGTAATGTAAACTGTTTAGCCGAATGTGGCCTTTCGAGTTTTCACAAGAACTCCGTTGAATGGCGTCGATTGTAGCCTACAATACAACTGTGCCTGGCTTAAAGGCCTAGTTGCCAAGACAGAAACATTACAAAAATATTAAACAAACGTCAGGTAATTACTCTTTCGACATTTTCAAAATGGAGCGGTGTAAAACGTATCTAGAAGTAGAAATATCTAAGACGTCGGCGCACATAATTGTGAAGTGTCTGTCGTAAAACCAGAGACGACAACACAAAGCAGGCTGTCCTTTTGAAGACAAACAATTAAGTATTCATCGTCTGTCCCGCTGTACTATGAGCGATGTGCTTTGAGCAGTAGAGTGTGACCCCAACTAACCCATGATTGCTATCAAAAGTAACAGTTAAACGCTGATTCTGTTATTTACCAAGTGGTTTACGAGTATCTAAGAGCGACGGTTATACGCAATGTTGCAATATTTACTTAAGTTTTAAAGGAGAAATTCAACAGTAGTTAATGTTTATTTGCATAATAGCTGTTTATTTATGATCTTATTTGTGATCGCTCTGTGGATGGTTTCTAATTATAATCTTTGCATTTTTATAAGTAGAGCCTTTTTAAATTATTATAATTTTAGTTTAGACCACATTTATAAGCACTAAATGCGAGACACGCAATGCTAGATGAGCTATTTTGCTAATTGTTAATGTTATTTGATATAAGTACTATTATTAACGAGCTGACCCGTGCCCTCTTCGCAGGACATCAGAAAAAATTAAAAAAACTTATTATTTATCACAGTCAGATACCATATATCACTCAGGAAAAATGTAGCTTTCTACTGGTGAAAGAGTTTCGGTTTAGTAGATCCGGAGATTACCCCCTACAACGTCACAAACTCACAAACTTTACCTCTTTATAATAAATAATGATAAACTACTTTAAATACGAATAAGAAAACATGAACAATGTGTGAAAGCCACTAATCTGCGTTATAAAACCATGGTGGGTATTACGTCCAGTTGCCTGAAATGTGATTTTTATAAGCTGAAAAAACGCAATTTTAGGAAAATTTAACTCTACGAAATTTTATGTAAAAAGACATTTATTAAAAAATTTATTATCGAAAATTACAATTTATAATTTTGAATCCTGAAGATTTCTCGAATAAGCATATCATATATTATGTTATTCGATACATAAGTAAATAATTTATTATTGTTAAAATAAATTTCATAAGCGAATGCGACATATTGGGATAACCAGCCGTAAATAATGTTCTGATAATATTTAATGGTCTCTCCAAACCAAAACGCTGGTCTACATTTTGGGCAACGCATAAGCGTTGCCATACAACGTGGTAATGCGGCCAGCGTTTTGGGAACGCTCCCAACTGACGGTGATTTGGGACCTATTTATTATTTGTAGTTTTTATCTTTCATAAATTAAGTTGTATATATATTTTTAGAATACATAAATATAGCGTGTACAATTTAATAATTTTGTAAAAATAAATCGATGAGCTTAATCTGCTTAGTTGATCAATATCAACATTTGAATATCACATTTAAAATGACTAATTTAGGTACTCTACAAATTCTAGGTATATACTTCTAGTTTATCTATACTGAATTTCATATACAATATATGCAATTTGGACGTACTGAGAAGACTGAAGACGTATATAGTTAGTCTAGATATGCGGTGTTTTAACTCACTATAAGTTTCTTTAGGAAAGCATATATTATTTGTATTTTGTTTAAATTAAGTTGTATATAAATATATTATATTACTAGCATATTCCCGCGGCGTTGCTACACATGATTTGAATTCCCGCCGGATTTCTGGGACGCAGAATATAGCAGCATTTAAAAAAGAAGTAAGCTATCGTTTTAGTGAAAACTGTGTCGGAATAAGCTAATTTTCATTTCCGGAAAAATCTCGGGGGATTCCCAGGATAAAATATATTACTCTACATTATTACAGTACACTGGAATTCGATTCTTTTTAATTTGGCCATTCTAAATCATTATCAGCTAAAATTGCGGGATTCCCAGGATGAAGCGCAGAGTTTAAATCTAAAAATCAGCTGTCGACAAACGAAAACCGCATTTAAATCGACCCAGTAGTTTTTACGTGAATCCCGAACAAACAGACAAGAAATCTAAAAGAAATTGCATTGTGTTGACCATCATTTACATAGTCTATTCTGGTTGTTTTTTTTTAAATTGCTTTGCATTCCGGAAATATACGGAATAAAATATTCTGGAAAATGTGATTGGGTTATGAATATCGAATTTATATAGGGGAAATAGCGAGAAACGAAATAATAATAATATAGCTACATGAATAAATTACAAATCTGCAAAAACATGATGGCATAGGTGCATATATATACATATGTATCATATCGAATTCATTGGGTTTGCCTCTAATTATCACTCACATCATTGTTGATAAAACATATACAGAAACTTAAAAGAAATAATGTTCAGTGGTATAAAAAAGAACGCTTAATGCACTGTTGGGATCGTAAAACAAACAAACAGAGGATTCACCTGAGTTGAGCGCTCCCGCACTCGCAGCCATTCCGACGTCGGCCGCTTTGACCGGCGCACAAAAACCCACCCGCCCCAACCTTTTAAGTAGGTTGTTAACTTTTTGATTTATGGTCGATAATAGAGACGTAACGCCGTGGGAGACTTTCCGACCAACAGAAATATATAATTTTAACGAAACCCCGTGAAGGTATAATAAGCACTCATTACGTCATCAATTCCTTTCATCTCCCACTGTGGATTAATTTTACTAACATTAATATCGATCAACCGCAAGGAAAGGACAGTGCACGATCTATCTGGGTGGTCCTTCTTGCGAAAATAATTTCGCTACATCCTCTCAGCAACACAAACTTTGTTTTATAAAAAAGGCACAAAAGCAATTTAACACCATTATTCACATACACTTTAATACCTACAACAAAAACCTTCGTAATTACTAAGTATTCGCGCTTCATTACATATTTTATAGACTGTAAACTTGAGCTCTTTTATTTATTAGGTACACACAGTGCGTTGTAATTATTATTTGGCGCCACTCTTATGTAATTTGTCTTGTATTATATATCGGAGATATGCAGCAACACGTTCCATATTACTGGCTTACAATTACATTTTTCCTTCCACTTGTAACTTTAGCAATTTAACTACTCAGAGATATTCAACCTTAAGATCAGATTTCATCTCGAGTCTACACATTTTAAGACCCGGAGTCGGCTTTTCTTTTCTTTTCCACATCACGAAGTTTTCGGTATCCATTACTATGAGACAACTGAGTTATTGAGTAAGCATATCAAAGTTTACGATGTCAAGCCATCATACTTTAATCCTGAAGGCATTATACATACATGTATCTACTTATAAGTCATATTAGTCTTTATGGCCTAGAATATGGCATAAACAAATAATAGAAGCATATATGTCACAGTAGTCCATTGTCTGGTGCGGTGCCTACTGCGCAATATTTCTCGTGTGATTTTATAGGTATTTGTTCTGCTATTGTTAGGACCGCGTAGGCGAATCGATCGCTAGACGACATCGCACGACTTCGTTCCTTGTGTGAAGCTTAAATGCAGTACAACCAGCTATAAAAGTACAGGCACTGAAGCTACAGTAATAAAATAATTAATTCCTACATGTTCATCGTGGCTTAATGATGGAGCGAAACAAGCGAGATTCATGGACTCCCTTGATCTCTTACCGCTTAGCGGGCTAGTCGGTAATTAATAAAATATAAACACAGGCAATAAAACTATAGTTTGGAATGTGTCGGCAATATTCAAAGCCATTTCGAGTCGTCATCTCGTAATAACTATTATTTGTTATGGGATTTAATAAACTTGTTAAGGTTTGGAAGCAAAGGAAAACGGTTATGGTTTTATTAAGTTCGCGTGGAGGCCTGTGTTGATTTTTGTATTGGGTCGGAGATTACGATGGTCGTTTTTTGGTGGACGCGCGTCTGGGTGGGCGAGCGGGCGACTCGTTGACTGGGCGGGCGAGGGTCGCGGAACGCCGCCGCTAGACCGGCCTGCGCCACCGATGTTGAATTCTCTCGCCAATTATTCCTTATGAGATGTGCAATTCATCGCTCTTTATATACACATCGTTAACAACTTCATCGTTGAGCTAATTGATCATGTTAATAATCGCACGTTCCTAGACGTTTACGAAGCCACATTATTCCATTAGCGTGAATGGAAAGAATTCATGACATTGTTATAAAAGAATGTCGATATATACACTTACCATCGCATACTGGGCAGTTATAGTGTGTATGTCGCTGGGGCTTTGGTCTGTCGCATGGTGCATAACATTCGGGTCTGGAAATTGTGATAACACCAGCTTCGCATCTTAAGACCTTGCCTTCTTCATTCCATTCCGTGTGTGAAGCGTGCTCAGTCCCATTGTACCAGCAACCCTTGCATTTAGCGCAGCATCCTTCTCTCGGCATCATAACTGCGCAATCGTCCATCTGGCCACACTCGTCGACTCCGCTACGACACTCGACGAAACCGTTCTGTAAAAAGAGACAACTTTACATATTATGTCTAAATCCTGGAAATTAACATACTCGTCTTTGGCAATAGAAAGTATTTGGTCTGGTTATATATTGAAAACTAGCTGTGCCCGCCACAGCCTTCAGACATGACCTTTATATATAATTAAATCTTCTGTAAGTTTCACATACACGAAATTTTAAAATGAAATTACTGTTTTAATCGATTTCGAAGCTTATCAGATATAAACTTTCAAAGAAAATAGCGGGACACCTGATTTTTGACATTTATTTTGCAATCATAGACAGACATTTATTATCTTTATTGGTGTAGTTTATTAAATTAAAGATTTTGCGAAGGTACAAAAATCGTTCAAGTGCATCACAGAGTACGCAAAACCAAGCACTCCTTGGCAACGAATGACATGTAAGGTTTTTGCAATTTGGAGCTCTATTTTTGTCCGTATTCTGGTGTAATACATACAGTTCACAGAAAATCCATTCCGCTTCATTTTTATCTATGTACTAGCTGCACCAGGCAGACTTTATCTCGCCCTTGAAAAAAAATGTATTGGCAGCACCACTGGTGTTGCTAATGGCCATAGGCGATAGTAAAAGCTCTCCATCACAGTTGGGCCTCAGCCTGTCTGTTGTGCTTCAGCAATAAATAAAAATATACAGACAGATAAACAGACGGAAAAAATTAAATGTATTTTATATTTAATATTCAAAATTTTCATTCAAAGAATTTCTTCACAGAATTCGCTTATATTAAAGATGTTTAACAATTATAAGTTTTAATATTTTATTAATATAAAATTATACGAATATTAGATAGATAGATAACAGTTTATTGTACACCATTACAGAAAACTTACGAATTAGTCTTAATCTAATTGGGTACAAAGGGCGGTCTTATCGCTAAGTGATCACTTCCAGACAACTCGTGGCAAGAATATTCTGATTAGGAGTGGCGATGGTGGTATATATAATTATTGTACGATTACTTACATACATTTTAATAATAAATATATAACTATACTATATATACTAATATACACATAACTTATAAGATTAAATCTACATAAGTCAAAAAACATAATAGTATTACAAAGAAAAGAGTAGCTGTGTGCAATTCGAACTCGTACAATGAGGGTTGTTTTATAATGCAGGTGTGAAATCTTACTTAATCCAATATTTAAAAATAAATAAAAATGCAAAAGAATAAATATAGATGAATATACTGTTATTGCAAGACCATATATTTTTGCCTGAATTTCATAGATTTATTATTAGATTTGTCGTACATTTACGATTGTAAACTTCAATTATATTTGTGAGGATTTTCAGGTTTTTTTAAAATTAAAATGATACATTTTATATTATAAATGTTTCGTTTGGTAGTTTTCGGAGACGGGAAGAACACATGGTGCATGTAAATAAATAAAACAAATAGTAATACATATGCACTCGCAGGGTTATGTTCGCACACTACGTAGGCCGCAGGTACACCATGATTCACTCTACAATAAATAACTACAGTAAAAAGTCCAACAGCTAGATCCTAGGTCCCGGTTCATATTTGGTTTGCGTAAATATGACCATGTCTCCGAATTTCGTGATAAGCTTAAATGGTTACCGATTCGCTTTCGCCGGAATGTTCACCTACTTTCACTTTTACACAATATCCTTTACAATCCCTGTTCTCCCCAATATTTAAAGGAACTTTTTAGTTTCTCTACCAATCTCATTCCTGCAATTTACGTTCAAATGAAAATCTTTTATTAAAAATACCTGCACACACTTCTTCCTTCATAGGAAATTCTTTTGCCGTACAGGCTGTTCGTCTGTGGAACTCCCTCCCTTTATCAATCAGACAAGCTAAATCAATTTCTACATTTAAAAGTATGGTCACTGACCATTACTGGTCCGTTAAATAAAAATCGTTGCATTTAATTAATGTATATATGATGATATTATAAATATATACACATTTATAAAATCATCATATATCTAATTATATTTGATTATCTATATGTATATATAAGTAGTATAAGTATATATTACTTTATTTAATTTTTATTTTTTATAATACACCACCAAAAATATTATATTTAAATTTTCGTTCAAAATCTCCTGACACTGGGTCGCTTGGAAGAGATCGCTATAAGCGATAAGGACGCCCATTGTTCTAATACAAATGTATCCATATCAATTATCTAGATTTAAGTTTATGGTGAACAATAAAGAGTTTTCATTTATTCATTCATTCCTTCAACAGCTAAATATTAATACTATAAATAATAAAAATGACTAAAATAAACAAACTTGTTTAATGCAAATAGGTGCAATAATAATATATGAAAAGCACATGTTACAAATAATTATATTATTTAAACAATAGTATGATGTAGGAAACCAGATTCAGAAAACGGTATCACCTTATAATAATTATGATACTTCATAAATTTAATAATAATTAATAAACCGCAGGGAGGCTTTGTGGCGAAGCCTTAGGTGAGTAACGACACTTCGGATCACCGTGTTTGCCTTGACCAGCAGGCACAAAGTGGAGATCGCTAGAGCTAAAAGTCAAGCTCGAAGAGTGGAAGTGATAAATGGCATAACGTCAGAAGTAGTATGTACACCATATATAGATACAGACAAGGATAATCGCCGGTTAGTGTCATGCCACATTTAGATAAATTTGTCGAGGGCCCTCTAGGTGTTGGCCTTCACATGGCCCCACGCGAGCCCCCCAAAATTCCGGGTCATGTTTATGACCCGTGGTATGCAAATACATACATGTATAATTTTAATACGATCTTTCGACTAGTTCTTTGTTCTAAGCCGTATTTACTCGGGCACGGGGCAAGGAGTTAGCGGGAAACATTTTAATTCCTTTTCCACTTAAGACTACGCCATGCTTACAAATAAAGTGCTAATAATTTGGATACAAACCGCTTTCTCTGTTGAGATTTATTTATAAAAACTTTTTCATGGTTTTCGTAAAGTATGACATCATATCAAAACTTTAAAGTATAAACATCTAAAATAGTGAACTGTAATCGGATTGTTTTGTTACGCTGAATCAAGAAAATGGTTATTCGATAACGAATATTAAAATCCTAGAAGTCAAGCAACTCGTTAGCATCTAAACTGGCAGACATGATCAATATTAGCCGCCAACATTTGCACAGACCTGTAAAATTATAAAGCGTTTTAACACCAAACATCGCGCAATACTTATCTGTCGGTCCCTTGTAAGAAATGCAGGGCAGACGTACACCACTCGTAATATTACATAAGCTAGCAATAGAAACACACGTCTTAAAAACCTGGTTAAACAATTTTAGAAATTCAAAATCTTACTATAAAAATATTTTCTTGGCTGCATATTATCTCCATTCAGAAAGTATATTTAAGATTACGTAGATTACCTAATCTATATGTATTTTAAATACAAATTCTATCTGTATGTAATTTATCTAGAATGATTTATGAAGTTCTAAATATTTACAATTGAAATTTTTACACAACTCCCACATGGACTTAAATAATAGGAATAAAACAATGATTGAACTTAATATAAGCTAGAAATTGAAATTCTTAAACCAAACTGTCTAACATAAATATGTAACTTTGGATCATGTGATTCTTCTATCAACTACAGAATAACTTTAACAAAGATCGTATTACACCAATAGCTATGACGTCAATCGAGTAAACTAATGGTTTGTAGATATTACGTACATTAATCTCGTATTAAACATAGAAACTCGCTTTGAATGCAAGCCAGATAAGGACGACAAAATCGAATCGTATATTTTATTTTTTATTGTCTACAATCTCCTCCGAGCACAAACACCTTAGAGCACTAACATTATAATGTATGTCTTTGACGACCACTGGCCATAAAAATGGCCCGGACATTTGGGGGGCTTACGTGGGGCCATGGGAAGGCCAATACGTAGAGGCCCCTTGACAAATTTAATGTAAACGTGGCGTGACACCGACCGGCGATTATCCGACTGTTATGGGGTCTATGGCGACTGCCCGTCGCAATGTTCAGGGGACATGGAAAAATGGGCAGACGGTGACTCGCCACACCCTGCATGGGCCCCAAAAAATGCCACAAAGACAGGGGCAATATGGGTGTGAGTGGCTAAGGGGTGTAGAGAGGTGAGCTGGAGGTTCACCGAAGCTACTTCTGACGTGATGCCAGTTATCACTTTCACCCCTGGAGCTTGAGTCTTAGCTCTAGCGATATCCACTCCATGCCGGCTGGTTAAAGCAAGCACGGAGGTGAGGGCCTTGCCTGGCTCCCGGAGTCGGGTACGAGGTGTCGCTACTTACCTAAGGCTTCGCCACAAAGGAAATTATTATTATACCTGCAAACACACACATTGTATATCCCCAAATTCAGTAAGTTACGCTTGTGTTATGCGTGTTATACAACGGACTACTCTGGGGCCGATCCCAGATATTCAGACCATAGTAAATAACAGATATTTCCTGTTAAACACTTCTTTAAATATGAATTTGTTTGTGGACTGTAGATATTTTAATTATTCAAGAAAACTGCACGTGCGTAATATATGATGATTTAATAGCAATAGAGGATAAAAATATACAGATAGAAACAAAAAACATCTATGTTCGAAATTCAAATATTTGGTATTGGTGGCCAGTATGTACTATGCCACACCAAAGTAATAAATACTTTTTGTTGGAGATTCCAACAGTTCCTTTTTCCGAAATTTACCATGCCGGGAATTAAACCCGGTGCCTTTATGTTCGAGCGAGTTCGGCCGGTGAAGATTTAGCCCGCTTAACCACAGAGGCCGCCATTACGTTGCTAGTTTCAATTTGACTACAACGAGATGTCAAGACAGCCTCATATTAGTAGAAACATATGCACTTCATGATAGAGTTGACTTTCCTTAAAATTGAGTATGTTCTAGAATGCTATTTGTTTACTTACGTGAAACTATCTACTTGAGGTGAAATAAATATTTTAACACACTGCTTAAAGTGGCAACATAGAGATCATGGTATCATGATACTCCACTTTGAAGTTTCGTGATACCATTTAACACAACATATATATACATGACACAATCTAAATTAAGATACAATACAAGATCTTAGTCGTGTGCGAGTTATTCAGATTAAAAATACCTACGTTAATTTTGTGCATACAACAATATTATCCCATGGTAATATTGTTTGTCAAGTGGGTTACGCCTGGTATACGATTAGGGCGATGGGGCATTAAAACAAAGTTGGGACTGGTGGAGTTCTGAGCATGCACGGGTATGGGAAACTCGAGAACGAATTATTCATTTACACAATTGGTATTATTTTCTTTGAGTAAAACAAATCAACAGATGGCGTAGACTATGGAAAGTGTTTAACGCTGCCTGTGGACAGTTAAGCGACGCCAACGCGGTGCTGGCGCGAAGAAATTTGATGACGTTGTTCCTAAACAACCCTAAGTCCTGGGGCAGAGGGTATACCTAGACGGGAAGTTCCCTTCAGAACGGGTGTGTAGTTAAGCACAATAGCTCCAGGAAATAAAGTGAATAGTGAACATCGGGCCGATGGAGAACAGTTCCGTTGTGAAAAAGAGACGTTGGCACCAGGTCAAACACTTCCTTGGAACACTCCCCGTTATATGTTCAAATGATAAGCGATTCTATCCCGTCTATGAGATAATCACATGAGAATATGATTAGGTATCCACAATCATAACACAATCAAAGATATTCATAATTTTTGACAAATACATACAGTAAAATCGTACGATCTTGTAATACTTCTGTCTATCTTATTTGCCTCGATGAACAGGTATTGAATATTTATAGGATGAATTTATTAAACAATAGACTTGGTACTCGATCGCATGTTATAATGTAAAATGAAGACGAGGTCATCCCTTACATCTTGACTGTTTATTGTTTTTCATTACATCGTCAGAATTTCTCGTGCGGCTCTCTTTGAAATCACCCTCAAATATTTATTTTACATGTCGGTTAATAACTGCAAGTCTGTCGATTGGCCATTATCCGATAATGTTTATGGAATAAAATAGAACAGATTATAGATACTTACGTAGTACTAACAGCAGTTATAGGCCGCGTTAACGTAACCTTCAAACGAAAATTAAGGTTTTATTCCACTTGAAAGATATTACTATATGATACTAGAGTTTACCCTGCATTGCGCCGCTGATCTCTAGTGCGTACCTCTTGTTTAAAGAGCATGTCTCAATACAGGCTACATTGTATTACATTTTTATGTTACTGCTATTTGCACCCGGAAGATTCACTTTATTGTATATCGCAAAGAATCCCATCTCCAGGTGTGAGTATTTATGTCCATATTCGGTATTAAAACCACATTTAAACAGTATTACAGCAAAACCGGTACTCTTTGTAGATTTTCCGTGAAGGCTTAACGACAGACAGGTGAATGTACTATCACATTTTTTTTATAAATTATATTTTTTTATATCTATAAACTAGAGATATGATTGGTCTCCCTCACACACTTTCATCCTCTATTTAAACTCGTTCTAGTTTAATTTATCTATCCCCCATCAATCTATCTATAAACTATAAATATGACCAAAATATTTTTGATCATTTTAGTCATTGTGGTCATTTCTTCGGATCAAAATGACCAGAATGACAAAATAACCAAAATTATAATAATGACCAAAATGAGGATGAAAAGTGTCCCTCACTCAGGGTCCACCCTCGGTAATTTTTCCGTGAAAACCTAACAGCAGACAGATTTACTTTCGAATTTATAATATTAATATAGGTATTTATAGGAGAGAAACTAATTAAAATTGCGCCATGCATTCATTGGCGTTTTTGCGTACTGTTTGTACATATTATTACTAGTGTCTCTATAAATTACCTAGTGGCTAAAAGGTTGAAAACGTCGTGATTATATTGACGCTTACGTTTTTTATTCGTGCATATATTACTACTGTATTACTTACTCTTATTCTCGGAGGATTTTCACATGTATTGGATGAAATTGCAACTCATAAACCCGATCGAGCACTGGGTTTTGTTCAAAAATATGCGTTAAGATTGTTTGAAAATACATTTTTTTTCAACAGTGGTGTAGTCGGCGCTTAAATCATACAGTTTGTTTTTTCAACCGGCTTACCCTAGTGAAACTTCCATCCCGCACCACTGATACCTACTTATCAGTATAAGTTACAAAAAAAATGTGTGTGTAATTCACACGCGGTAGAAGTGAAACTTCAGAGATAATTCTCATATTTAGATATTTCTCATACTCATAGACAATTCTTCTCTAACTTTTAGTAATATAAATATAATTCCTTTTGCCTACATCCATCACCATATTATAATTCAAAATAAACTTCTTATATACCTATCACTTTCAATGTTTCACTGTTTTAGTCAAAAAAATATTATTATCAGTTTTATTTCGGTCCAAATTGGACCTAGGTATCACCAATTTTATTGACTCTCTCATCTGTGCTGCACAATGTAAAACTTGGACTTCATTCTCTCGTACGTTTAGTCCTATAGATTTATGTGTTTATGTTGTTTATTTTAGTGTCGCTTTTTCGGTTCATCGAGTTTCCAATAAATAAAATCAACCCATATATACGTATATATAGTATAATCGATCCGTGTTACCATTAGGTACAATGTCAGTCAGTTTTTTGGTGACCGCCACGGCACTTCCCGTTCCTTTGATAGTACAATTCGAGAAATATCCTCAACACTTCCTGACCATTTGCGTAATTTTCCGGTCACACCTTCGAGCTGTATTATGAAATAATTCAAATTTTGTAAATATTATTGTTTTACATTTTTCGCATATATTTTATAGATCTTTTATATCGATGCTGAAAATAATATAAGTGGGATAAAGAGGACAAGAGTTAAATTCCTAGCTGATTCAATTTCGTAAACGAACTTTCCTTTACTTACTCTGGTATGCGTATCTAGAATCTACTCCAGATTCGGTGATATCCATTGCAGCCTGTTAATGTTTGTTTGTAAGCACGAAAAGGTGTTTGTGGCTCTTCCACGCAAAAATTACTGAATGGATTGGATTTGATAAAACAGTAATTTATCAGAAAAACAATCAAGTTAAAATTAAAAATACAATTGTTTCTTCAAAGAAATTTGTAAGAAACTGATACTTGATACCACCCGTGATCAAAAGGCTCGTTCGTATTTCGCGCTACGACAGCATTACCATACAACGTGGCTTTCCGGGCACGCTTCCCTCTGGCAGCGATTTGTTACATACATTCTGTACATTAATTTATTTATAATTTAGTTTATTTTTAAGTGTATGCTTAAAATTCAATTTTTTAATTGGTCACAACGATTATAACGACGAATGTGAAACCCGCACGAATGGAGTTGTGGGTAGGGCTAGGGTTTCAATACACGGTTATAACTTTTAAGTTGGACAATGTACAATGTGTGTGTTTTATGTGTGATTCAAATGTGTGATTTCAAAATAAATGACAAAATTTAATAATGAAAATTCCTATTTGTACTATGCGTATTAACAAACGACCATTTTGGAACGTACGTCTTTCAATCTGTGTGAAAAATTCTCTCATATTTGAGACAATATTTGGACTAGACTGCAAAACTGCTCAATAGAGTTTAATGAAATTTTAACTATTACTCAGTTACTCTGCTGTGTTTTGTATAGCTTCAATGTACAGACACAGTAAAATTAGAATTTTTTACTATTATAGATAGACCAGAGCTTGCCCCGCGGCTTAGCAGCGTGTAAACTCTAGGCCTGCTTTATTTTACACATATAAAACTTAATTCACTTTTTTATATCTAATAATAACAAAGAAACTAAATCCATATAGTCTAAACAACTACCCAGCAAAACTTGGAGGCGAGCCGAAGCCAACCTGATTCGAAATAATACAATGAATGTTATGTTGTTAATGACAACGTAAATTAGTGAATTGAATTGCTGGGAGAACTATAAACCTCTTAGTCAGTGTCATAACAGTCAGTACAATAATTTTTTCTTAGAGATTTTTTGCGTTCTATTAGTAGGTAGGTATTGCAGTAGATGTCACTGTTCTCAAATTAAACACCAAATGAAAGAATATAATATGTTTCGTTATACGCAGTTGTTTTAATACTTGTTTAAGAAATATTTGAAATGTTTTTATGTTTTTGCAAGCCATGTCAGTTAATAAATATATTTCAAAGTGTGCAAATTCTATTCCTCACCTTTTTCAAATTATAAAGCTCTTATTAATTTTAATTACTGGATTTTTGATGAATTGTTGATTTAACAAAAACTTATTTCAAAGATGTCAATTATGTCAAAACCAAAAAGACATTCCGATCGATACGAGTTACTCTCCTGAATGTATGTACTTTGTTTGTGTTTTGATTATTTTTTGATAACTTTGTTTGATTCCTGGACTCCGAAGACTTCGCTTATCACGTTTACTAGTGTTCTGTGATCACGTTGGACTTACTCATGTACCCTGAACACTGATTTGCCTTACGATTTGTTCTCTGATGACTTGGATGATGGCTTCTTCTGGAAGAGGTTGTTGTGTGCCCAGATGTGGTAAAACTTGTAAGTAAATCATCGTAACGGCACCAGATTAAAAGTGTATACAAATGATGTTATGAAAATGTATGCCTTTGAATATTTAATTAAAAGGAAACATAATGAATCACACTACCGCTAAATTGTTGTTTTATTTACTAACAAATAAACATTTTTTAGAAAGGCTTTTGGGAATTGCAGGAGTTAAATTATTAACTCCGCAATTTCCAAAGTCTAATATAAAATCAAAATAATACTAGACCCTGGACGGTTTTTTGCCGTTGAATAGTGCCGTATACGATAGAGAGCGTTATATACATTATGATGTTGACTCTATACCAGTATATATAAAGTACTCTGTGCTCTTAGTTCTATAACACCTTATAAACTTTTCGTATAATCACAGTTAACAACAGCAAAAACTGTAAAAAAATCCAGTAGAGTATTTGTTAAATTAAAATAAAGTTATTCAGAAGTATAAGACAAGAAAAGCGTTATTCAAAATGAGGACGCTAGCATTCATTTGTAATGTTTATCTCTTAATTTATTGCATAATGGAGTAGCTCTCTACAGACTGCTCGACTGCTCGGAAACATCACTATAGGAACTCGCATACAATTTTATGTATCAAGACCATGTTGCAAGAACTATATCTAAATACTGAAGTTTTAATAAAAAACATGTACTATACTTTAAAACTTTTGTATTACCATGGAAGAATACTATATTTTAATGGCATTAGTATGTCATGAATCATGATCAATGTATGAATATGCCAGCGTCAGGTCAGGTCAGCGGATTGTATTAAAATATATATGTAGTTAACTAAAATAAATGTTTTACGATATGAATATAATTTTCTTCAAAAACATAATTTACAATAACTTATTATTATTTATACATATTTATTTGGTCTTCGTTCCTTTGCATTTTTATTTAAATATATACTATATACAAAAATAATGTACAAAATCAATTATTATTATTAACAATTTTTACAATTTATTATTTAAAAAAAATATAAACTTTAAATTAAACATTAACCTCACAAAGTTATATTCTAAGGATTACTATTAACTATTTATACCTTCCTTGTTTTCGGATTCTAAAGCATAACTAGAAAAAGCGTGCACAAGAAGTGGCAGCACGTCTAATAATGCTTATTTCTTATTATTTACTTTCCGGTCATTGGTAACTACGTCTTTTATTATTATTTATGGCCGATTCCTAAATCATCTCTATATCTATATCGTATTCATTCACTTGCCCTATAATTGGTTGAATTTTTACGTTTCTTATATCTAGCTTATGTCAAATTTTGTCATCAATGTCAAATTGTCGGTAAGATATAGGAACCGGGCCCTAACAGACAGACTATCGATTGGTCGATATGATTAAATTTTTAGGACAACGGAATCTTCTGTCCGTCTTTCTGTGTATCTCACAGTCAATTCCATCAGAAACTGTACAGGCCTATATAGTTATAGATATAATTTTATAGGACGATGTAATCTAATGACGCTACAAAATTTATGTAGTAAAATCCTGAATAATATAGTGTGGTTAAATGTATCGTAACAGACTGTTTTTTTCAGTATGTATACTGAAAAAATTAACTTATATTTTGAAAAAACGTAATTAATTAATTATATTCTTCAATGAGTTTTTTAAGAAACCAATAGACACCAAATATTATCTCCGAAAGTCGTAAAAATTGTGTTTGTTTGGAGTGCATAATTCGGAAAAAAGACAAGGTACAAAACAATTCCTAATTTTTAAAAATTCTACTGAAATTCTTTTGAACATTATCCGTAACTTGTTTTTGAGATTAAGCTACCTGCGTGTAAATGCTGTTTTATGATTCCGTAACCAAGTCAAGAATATAGTCGACATTTATCACCAGTTTATCTACAAGACTCAACATTGTCGTATATATTTAATTATTTTACTCTAAATATAAAATATTATCAAAAAGGTCAGTCAGTTATTGAAGGACATCGATCTGGATCTTAAAGGACTGGGTAAGTCATCTGGATATTTCAGAAGTGGGATCAGAGAGAATTTAGCTTTACATTTGTTGATAAATAAGGTGGTGAGCTTATTCAAATTGAAAATGTATGCAATCGACATTTTGTAATTGTATCTGGCAAGTAAATGATCCCAGGGCGGCGACAGAGCAAGGCCGAGTGTGGGTAGTTGGCGCACTGTCGCATTGGCGCCTTTGTACATTCGATCCTCACGTGCAAAGGGTCTTCAACTACGACACATACATAACATATTATCTTTTTAGGGATCCATAGCCTAATAGAAAATATGCGGTCCTTATAACTTCAACACGTTTGTTTGTTCGTCTGTCTTTGTAAATTACAGACGCAAAAAATTACAAATACTTTTGGCATTATACGGATGATATTTCCATGTATCCTACACGCCCTTAAAAAAATAAGATGGCTATCATAGATGTAATGAGCGCTATAAAAATGTGCATGCGTGTAGGATATGTTTAGATATTATTTATCCGTGCAGGAACGGAGAAAGAATACAATTTCCTGCGGCCCGGCGGCCTGTCGTAAGAAGCGACAAAACAACCCACAGCCAGGTGGTAGGGCATTTGCCCGACTGGATGGCTACCACCCCTGGTCTAGAGTATGTCGCCATAACAACCTTGTGTTGTGTTCCGGCATTAGTGACCAGGTTCCAGGCTCCCAAAGAGAGCAGCAGCACATTCGTAGCACCTTTGGTGTTGCAAATGTCCATAGGCGATGGTAACCGCTGTCCATCAAGTGGGCCGTCTGCATGTCTGCTGATCTCCTGCAATAAAAAAAAAAAAGATAGGTTCATCATCATTACGATATTTCAAAGAAAGTTTATTACCCGAGTCAATATATGCTGACATTTCCGTCGTCACAAGTGTATGTATTGTAATATAGGTCAGAATCTGACTACTAGCTGTGTGTGTTGTTAAATATCGATACGTTGTAAGACAAAACACGCGGAGAAATAACTCTTCAGTCACGTCTTGGACACTTTTAAATTGTTAGAAAAAAGACTCGGGTAAAGTATTCCCTTTAACGGTGGTGCGCATAAGGAAGTTAAATGCAAAATGTTTGTTCCTCGTCAGTGGCAGACAGATAATTATATGCATCATAAACAGTGTTACGCCACAGTGGTTGTGGTGCGAAGATATTTGTACATTCACATTTATAACAATAACAGTTACATTAAACTCTTCATTATTGCTGATATTTGAATCCTATTTGTATAAGAAACTTAATAAAATCTTTAACCCTTAGTACCATGTATAAGCATCGACATAAAGAGGTACTACTAACAAATAATAATGATATAATTACAATGATGTTGATTTATTTGTATTATTAATTTAATCTAATAAGTAATAACTATTAAAAAAGTAATTTATAATAAACAACTTAAATATATAGTAATTATGCTAATTTACGAACTATCAAATTATTACCATCAAGTCTAATTTTACTGAATCCAAGGTAAACCTCCCTCCACATCGTTGATGATGTTGGTCAAGTGCTGTTTGATAAGATCTTTGTGCAGTTTCAGACTGTCTCCGAATGCCCTAATTATTAATTGTTCGCCATTTCGAGATTTGTATAATAGTTAAATATCTATATTGTGGTTAGTTGTATATATTGTTGCAAGTCGATACTAATGCTTTGCAGGAGCCTTATTGCCCCTTTGAATTTGAGTGATCTATTGTTCGCGCTTATTTCTTTGTCCACGCTGCCGTACAACGTTATAAAGCCTTCTTTCCTCTGTTGATATTTCATGCGAATTCTTGGAAGCCATTAAGCTAAAAATTAAACGATTTCAAGAAGCAGTGGGTGGCATGTTGATAGGAGGCCATCTCTAATTTACAAATGGATGAGGGTCGGTCAGTCTGGAAATGCGCTAGTCGTGTTCTGACTGCGAACGAGGCGTTGTGCACTTTCGGAGCGAGTATTTTACAACGACGAATATTGCACGATTTATGTGATAATGATTTTCTGCCCTATGATTTGGTTTTATTCTATTCGGCTACACTCGTGAAAACTGTGAATTACGTGTGTGTACTTCTAATAAACTTTGTGACAATTCCAACTGCATTTTCGAATTTACATCCTACAAATCCCCTTTGTAAGTCACAATTACTTTAGTATTTTTCTTCGATTAACAAATGAATTGCCACCCATCTGTATGTTTTGCACGCGGCACGCGCTTTTTCCCTCATATCATGGTTCGTTATGTTATAGTGCTATCGACTAACAAGGAATAATGACTTTAAAAGAGCTACTATGATTTCATTTTTCTAGTATAATTAAATGAGTTATAACAATAGATCAAAAATTGTATAAAGCCACAATAGATTTGCAATACGAAACTTACCACAACTTGATGTTTTAGGGAATTCAAGCATGCATTTTAAAGGAACGGACAGTAAATCCGCCACGCTAGTCCATGCCGGATTGGCTGATTTCATAAACGGTTATTGTTGGGGTATTATTCGCGCTTTCTTATAATTACATACATACATACATAACTTCACGCCAGGTCCCTTGCGGGTAGGCACGAACAACAGAGCCCCATACAGGCTTATTCTTACAGGCTTCTTATAATTAATTCTTTAAATAAATAATGAGCACGCCTTCATATAACAGACATTTATTTGGATCTAAAATGACATCTATCTTTTTTCTCTTAATACGTCACTTTCAACAAAAGAGTCCGTAAGAGTTATATATGGTTATGCGCTGCAGGCTTTACCACGATATTTTCCTTCGTCGTTAGCTTGTAGCAATTGTAACAATAAGTACATAAGATCGTAAAATTGCCTGAATGGTGCATTCTTCACGGCCAGGGATCGAACTGATTTCAATTGAAACCCAAGTTTGAGACGAAAATGCTTAATTCACTAATGCATCTGTGACTGAGTATAAGCTACCAGAGATTAGATATTACTTTCTTAGTTTATCTATAAAAACAGAAAATGTTAATATAAATGTACACAAAATTACAAGTCCTGGTTAGTTCACAAAAATAGCATCTACTAAAAATGTACATTTTTTTACTAGTATGCATGCGGCTGTAACAAAATAAACAGTGATAATAAATGAAATGAATGTTATTTTTTATTCTTTTTCTGAATGATTGTTTCAATATTTTGTGGGTAACCATTACGGTTAAAATATCGATAAAAATAAGGCAAATCCGTGACGGATTTAAAATGTATAAGTTACATACATTTTATTGAATTCGTTGGTAATTGGACTGTCAAATTTTGAGTGATTGCAATGTTTCTTGGAACTTAATGAAAATACCGACTCATTCAACAATTTTAGAAATAAATAATTCTGACATAGTATGGCTTTTGAACTAACTGTAGATAATAAAAATAATTACAGAACGCGGATATGGAACGAAATGCTCTTCTCGATTCTTGGTATAACGGCTTTGAGCTTGTATAAGAACTTGCAACTGAATTAACTTGATTTTTTTGCATCATAGCAAAACTTAACAACAATGTCGATGATGTGTGGCATATAAAAAATACGCGCTGCTCGAAGAACCGGTGCGACCGCATACCACGCGCGCGCTTGCGGCAAGGCCTTGCCAGCACCTGCGCGCGCGCACCCGCGCCAACTCCCGCTCGCGCGCGCTGCCTCTGCGCTCTTAACCAGTCGACCACTCACCTGTTTTCACGGTGGAAGACAACGTTCAAGAAGCAACTTGAAGATTCCATATTTTGTGTACCCATTAACATTTCTCGCCGTTTAGCTCGAGTAAATTTGACACGCGTCCTATCCACAGAAGTCCTAATATCACTAGAATTATGAGACTTCTAATCCTGGTCGATGGATAATGAGATATCTTCACGTATAAGATATTTATTATCCTGAAAGTAATAACGGAATTTCGAGATAAACAATGTTTGACGCCCACTGCTTGCATAAGTGTGGCGGGTATGCCAATTCCCTTTAAAAAAATCCCTCTTAAAAATATATAGGCCTGAGCCCAGGACAGGAACTTTTTAAACCTGATAGTGGTATTATTCTTTGTTAGCTATCCCATTATTCGGGAGAAGATATATATTATATTCCCAGAATACCATATAAAAACTACGAAGTCATTTCTAAGATCGCGAAAAAGAACAATTAAACAAAGTTATGAAATGCTCTATGCATATAATGTACTTCATTTAATTTATTGGGAAAGTAAAAAGGTTTCAGAAAAATCATAAATAGTGTTCATAAAACATTAAGACCACGTACGATAAATGGGGTTACTTATGAAGAATTCAAATAAACCTATCACTTGATTGAGTTTATAGTCCTTTAATTACATAAATGACATAGTTAGCAGGGTATAACAACTTCTTTAACATCAAATAATTAAGAAATGATTAGTAAAATGGCAAATCTCTATAACGATATAGTACATTAGGATTGTATTTGACAGTCAAATGTAATTTTTATGACAGTAATAAGATATAACGTCATAATTCTAACAAAATAAATAGCTTCTCGTATTTATAAGTTCTTGTTAAAACAGTAATTACAATAATATTTATAATGATATTTTTTAAATTACTTGGAGCAAGCCAATTCAACGCCTGCGCTTGTATTAAATTTGATTTAGGATTTAATGTAGATCATATAATCAATTTCTCATTTCTGTCACATTTTCCCAATTATTTTGGGTCGGCACAATAAGTCTTTTCCTTCCACACTCCATGTACTCTGACATACATGTTTTGTCACAGCACAAATCATCATATCATCCTTCACACAATCCACTGACTTTATAGAAAATAATTCGTAATAACCTGAAAATTAAAATGAACTATTTTGACCCGTCTTAAACAAATGTGGCGGAAGATTCCCTCATAGGGAGCCCAGCCCAGTAACGTGTTATAGAGCGTCCCTTGAGTTATTATTTTAACATTATATTATAATACCAAAAGCTGATCGACCGCCTTAGTCATTGTAAGTACTTGACTTATAAATTCACTTGCATAATAAGGTACAATTCATCAGATATTAATAGACTGCAGGCCGCGACTAAAATAGAATATCTTGTAACATTACTTAATTATAATAAACTACTCCCAAGAAGCAGGAGCCCGTTACTCTAGATTGCCTTGTCTACATTTAATTACTAATATTACATAAACGCGAAAATAACTTTGCCTGTCTGTTTATTACTTTTCCACGAATAAAATTCTGAAGTCCATCTGACTTCGTAACTAAATTTTGTGTTTTAAGATTGAAGTTGAATATAGTCTCTATCCTTTTTATTCCAAAAAATATATACCCGCAGACACTTTACTTGTCACGTGTGTAAAGCCTGCTGATATCAGGGTAAAATAAGCTTGCTTGGGGGTATAAACCCTCCGGCACAATGTACAGGGCCTGACATATTATGTTAAGGACACAGGGCGGCCGGAGTCTTTTTTATTTTTTTTAATGCAGAAGTTTAGCAGACATGCAGACGACCCACTTGATGAAAAGCGGTTACCATCGCCTATGGATATTTACAACACCAAAGGTGCCACATGCACTGCTGCTCTCTTAAGGGAGACTGGAACCTGGTCACCAATGCCGGAACACAACTCAAAGTTGTTATTGGAACATACTTTAGACCAGAGGTGGTAGCCATACAGTCGGGCAAATTCCCTACCACCCTGCTGTGGGATGTTTTGTCGCCTCTTACGGCAGGCCGCCCGGCAGCAGAAAATTGTATTCTTTCTCTGCTCCTGCTCGGATACTGCATGGATGGAGTCTGCGAGGAATCTTTCAGTTTCGGTAAAAAAACTTATAAACTTTACAATCTTATCAGATTTTGGCTATTCCCAATATGACAACTTTTAATGTATTATTATGTTCTATCGTTTGAAATATGTAATTGAGAACACCTAAATTCCAATCATTATTTCCTAACAGTTGGGGCAATTAATTTATAACTCAATACATTAACATTACACTACCAACAGTACCTACTCGTCATATGTGAAATGTTCAATTGTTTAAGAAATAAAAATTCACAAATATACTAAAGTGGCATTTAGTAGTGCAGTTTGAGTTTCAGTTTTATTTTCTGCAAGCTTCGATAAATGATATGGGTCGTTAAAGTAAGCGGTCTACGGGAACTGAAAGATTTTATCAACAGGTTATATATACGCTATACTTGAATTATAAGTCTTAATGTACCCTCAGATCGTCCCACGCGACTCTTGAACACTCGTTTACTAATATTGACTACACCGGGAAATATATGTCACATTTTTCCAATAATATGTTATAAAATACCACAAAAATTACTTTGTATGAGCTGTCAAATAAGATTGATAAATCATAAAAATTCCATCAACAACGAGACGGTATCCCGTAGCCTCTATTTGGCACGCGACAAAAAAGCCCATTAGGTAAGCAAATGTATATTTTAATTCAGAATAAGCAATAAATCTCGCTATGGGCTTTCGAATTCCACGCAAGTCATCCGACGAGGTGAGATCGGCTGGGAAATACCACAATATACTATACGTACATACTATTGCTTGCATACATAATATACCGCTGTCGTATCCAAGCCGAATTTAATTGCATCTTTTTATTTATTCCAACGATTTTTATAAGAACTACTATAATTATTACTTCGTTCCTGTTAACATTTTGATGAATCAAATTGAAAACATGATTATCAAAAATAGAAATATGGACTGAAATTGGAATTATATTCCTTATTAGTTATTAGTACGAGCTATTTTTAAAAAAAAATTTGATTTCGCAAGCAATCGGGTTTTGAATGACTAAATAATATTGTAAGGTATCCCTACTTAAGGGGACATAAAGTTGTAAGGTGTGTAAATATTTATAAAACCTCTAAAGTATTCACTGCGTCTAGTATTATAAAGTTAATAATTGCGTATCAGTCTACGTACAATGAAGAGTTCTGTAGTAATTTATACTTGTATATGGTTCTTCAAGCCTTAGAAGAGAGGTCGGGTCTCTTAGAGTTTTAGTTCTGTAGTTTACCTACCTATATATCAAAAATTACAATATTATACAAGGTAAAAGAGAAAGAAGCAAAGAATCAGGCTTTTACGAATTTATATCGTATTAGGGCTGACAAATAGGATACACTCGAAAAAAACCTGTTGATTTCAAAAAAGTTCGAATCAGCATTATAATTTTAATATCTTTCTGGCGATATAAAAACATAATTACAACAGTTGTCTGTACTGATTTATTTATCCTCGTTGCGAATGCACCATTTTGTACCAGCATATATAACCCATTTTTCTTCGATATTTATCAACCTCGGAGTAAAAATTCTATGGCATACACAGACAGACGGGCAGACCATATGATATTAAATATATTCTGTTTTTATAATTTGGCAACGAAACCCTAGAAAGGATAGTAAAAAATAATATTCATTAATTTGTTGGATCTGAGTGATTTTTATGTCTGTCGTTACGTCCGGCTAATTCAAGGCCATCGACCGACATTACACCAAAGTTGGAGGGGAATCAGGTCTAAAAAATAGGAATTATGTTTACTATGTAATTATGAATTTTATTGCTGGAGATTAGCAATTAGGTGAACGGCTCGCCTGAAGAAAGTGGTTAGCGTCGCACATTAGCAATACCAGGGATGTTGTTACACATGCTCTTGAAGGAATGCTATGACAACTTTATTGAGAAAAAAACGTATATCATAGCGCTGTGGGGATCATCACAATCTTTAAAGTGCGCAAGAGAGACTTTCTTGAGAATTGGCGTACAGAAGGCAGTGGCTGAAGGAAATAAGTACAAATGGCCAATCGAAGTGCGGTGTGAAAAATCATTCCGGAACAATCGCCATTAGAAATTATCCAGGTACAAAACACAAAGAGACGAAAATCTCTTCGCAGGGCAACAGTTGTAGGCTATCAGTACACTTCTTAGAAATGAAATATTTAGTAATATTTCATTTTCGTAGTCTCACATCGTTGTCGATGCTGAGATAGGGTTGATAGGCTAGGTCATCATGGCTTGTCTTGTATAAGGAGTGCCGGCAGAACTTCAAGGCATGCGGCAATCAACGACATTATCCACCGGCCTCTTGTCACCGTCGGGGTACCAGCTGTTTTCGAGCCGACCGGACTGTGCCGTGACGATGGCAAGCGACCGGATGGAATGTCCTTAATACCTTGGAAAATGGGACACCCCTTAGATGGGGACGCAACGTATGCTAATACGTTAGCGTTTCCCATCTTCCAAAAACAGCCGTCACTGCCGGGGGAGTTGTAATATATCAAGAAACCCTGAAGCGCCGCAAATATACATATATCGGTGATGGATACCTATTTGTGACTTTCGAGGTTGAGACTGTAGGGTCATGGGGACCTGAAGCTTATCAACTCTATCGAGACCTTTCAAAGCGATTGCTTTGATTGGCTGGCCTATATTTAGGGCCAAGGATCGGTGTTGCATTACAACGGGGAAACGCGGCCAGCATTTGGTAATGCTCCCCACCGGCAACGATCTACCTACCTTTACTACTGATACTACCTTTTTATCTATAAATATGTATATAATACTTTTTATTATATACATTTTATAATTCATTTTATAGTGTGGAGGTATATATAGTAAACGTGTATTTAATATTGTATATAACATTTAAATACGTATTTTTTGTATGTTGATTTACCATAACTACTAAGCAGTTTAATTTGTTGTAATTTTATCTAGTTTATAACGCATTAAATATTTAAAAATTCATAACATATTAATGTTGTTTTAGTTATAATTATAAACTAACAACAAGGTATCTGTGTGAATCAAATATTTGTTACTCCACATTAGAAGCTCTTAATTGACTCAACCCAATGAACAGATGATGGTACAACCTATATTCTAATTAAAAGTATCTACGTATGATAATATAAGGTATTGAATATTAAAGACTGTTAGATCCACTTGAACTTATCTTGTCCAAAATACGCAATACTTGAAGTCTTGTGAATTTTTAAAGTGACATTGTCAAAACAACATTTGAAAAAATTAAATCGCTCATGATTTTTACACTCGAATACGGCAACCGATTCTAATTCCACTGACATGGGTTCAAATCCCGGTCGGGCTATATTTACCGCTTCGACAGTATATGTAACAAAACGTGTATGTTGTATAATAAAATAACAAACAAAAAGAAGATAGCACATGAAGTTTACCGATGTGTGAAACCCGCCAATTCGTCTTGAATAAACGTCACTGATATACCGACAATAATCTCCTCCTAAAAATGGAAAGCCCCTATATAATTTATTAACTAATATTACAATAGTTATTTAACAGAGAAAATGTAATTTTTGTAACAGAAAATACTCATAAATAAAGTTCACAAACATTTTTAGAAATAAAACTTTTTTGAATTATTGTAATTGGAAACTCGATGAAACGAAAAGGCGACACTATAAAAAGATTATTAATATACTATAAATCTATAGGACTAAGCCTGCCAGGATGAGTTTACACTGTGCAGTAAAGATCAGAGAGTCAATAAGACCGATGAATAAACATGGGTCCAATTGGGACCGAAAAAAACTATAATATTTTTAGACTATTACAAAGAAAAATGTAAAGTCATACTTAAGAAGTTTATTTTGAATTATAATATGTTAACGGATGTAGGATAAAGGAATTGTATTAATATTAATAAAAATTAGAAAATAATTATCTGTAAACTGCACACACATACAGTATTTTTAAAATCTTTGTTAATTTATACAATATATAAATTTAAAAATAAAACGAGTTACCCAATTCTCTGTATTTAAACTAACGGAACATTATCCGATTGTAGTGCGGTAGTTAGTTTGTCACTTAGCGGACATAAACGTATAAATAATTGAACGAATTTAAAGAATTCGATGAGCACATATATTAATAGACAGTGTAACATGAAATGAACATAACAGGTTATTCATCTCGACCGCGGTTGGTATGTCGGGTTGAAACGTCACAGAGTTGTATTAAAAATTAGCACGTATCGCTTTGTGGATAACACAACACAAGAGGTTATTCTAATACGTACTTAAAAACTGGTTAAATGCGTATGCCATATCGCTCTATGAAGTAAGCGCGGTACTTCCAAGAATTCCCCTATAGATATGATTCGTATTAAATCCGAAATTGATTTTTTATTCAATATGACACTAAATTTTTATTCAATATGACCAGTAAATTGTTACAATTTTTTTAAGTTCATTAATTTAAGATCGAGTTGTGCAGCCCTGCATAAGGTACTGGTGTCCAGGCTTCTAAATAGAAAAACTAAAATCAAGATCTATAAAACCATCATACCGCCCATCCTGATGTGTGGTGCGAAGCTTGGACGCTTACCCTCAAAGAGGAGAACTAGCTTTTAGTAGCGGAAAAGGAGGTTCTCCGTAAGATTCCAAGAAAAAGAGAGGATGGTAGTTGGAGGGTCTGAAGCAACCTTGAAATTGAAAATCTCGTGGCCGAGCCTAACATAATAGGAGAAATAAAAGCTCACTGCCTCCGCTGGCTCGGTCACGTAGAATGGATGGGAGAGGATCGCAGCGTGAGGAAAGCTTATTTGGGACGGCCGATAGGTCGGCGTCCTGTCAGCCGTCCTAAATATCGCTGAAAGGACAGAGTAGAGGCTGACCTGGCGGAGCTAGGAGCCAGCAATTAGCAAGAAACCGCACAGGACAGAGAAAAGTGGCATGCTCTTGTTTCGGAGGTCAAGACCCACTTTGTGTCGCTGAGCCAACGGAGTAAGTAAGTAATTTAAGATGTTAAGAAATATATTTTTTACAAATTAATATGGCATTAAAACTTATAATAACTCGTCAGCCATTCGCAGTCCACTGCTGGACGTAGGCTTCTCCAAGCTGGCGCCACTCATCCCTGTCCTCTGATTTCCTCATCCAGCGCTTACCGGCGACCTTGCACAGGTCGTCGGTCCATCGGGATGGAGGGCGTCCGACACTATGTTTACCGAGACGCGTATATCTTAATATGTAAATCTCGTGTCACGATGTTTGTCCGCGATGGACTCCTAAACTACTCAACCGATTTTAATCAAATTTGCACACCATGTGCAGTTTGATCCAACTTGAAAGATAGGATAGTTTTTATACCGTTGGAACCGGTAGGTGGCGCTGAGATCGGGTTCTAGAATCCTCTTAACAACGGGGAGCGATTTTGTTTTTGTGTGTTTGAGTGGGTCCCCGGATGGTTTAAATCCACAATTGGAACCGGCAGGTGGCGCTGGGATCGGGTCATATTTTTCAGGGCAGGACAACGTCTGCCGGGGCCGCTAGTATTTAATAATTTAATAAATATATTTTAGATTAATATAATATACGTGCATATATTAATCATGACCCACAGAAATGAGAATGATCTGCCAGCAATAAATAGTTTGGACCGAATACACAGAACTGAAAGGATACGATTGTATTCCAAGATATTGAATTATTAGAGTATATGATTACCCACATCATATTTATTGATTCATTTAAATTTAGTGATAAAATGCATCATCTAATATAGGTTTTATAAAAAATCGGCAACTTTGAAGAGCAACGAATTAACAAGCTTAATACCAGACGCGATGTGAAAATTATCCGCTCTCCTGCAAACATAACCTACAACTATTGTTTTGCCTTAGCTTTTAACGAGTCTGAAATATCACACGTTCTTGTCTAAAATATCTACCCTGCTATCTATTCCAATTCACAATACAAAACGATGTTGTAACCGAAATCAGTTTAAACGTTATTGTTGCATATTTAGTATACATTTACTAATTTATCATTGATATAGTTATTTTCCATAAAACTAACACTCCATAACATAGCCAAGGGCAAAGTGATAAGTCAACGTCGATAGTCTCGCTTAATGTGTCTGTCAATTGCTTGTTGTAAAATAATCATAGCTTAGACAAATTCTATTTCTAGGCTACTTAGCTCCAAGCTAATTTAGGATTTATGGGACTTGCATCAATATTAACAACTTAAATGCTAGGCAAATTATAAAATAATTCGTATCCAAAATTAATATGGAGTGTATTTCCTTTCATAGAGACATTCTTTCATATAAATCTCCCTTGTTTTCGTCATTTGAATTCGGAACCTTAAAAATGTCTTATCGAAATCACCCCATATCTCAAAAATTACTTTTATGTATATTGTCAAAATTAATTTACGTAGAAACGTTTTGGTAGCTCTAAAGCATCAAGTTTTGTCTGGAATTTACCACTTTTGTTCGATAATGAGAAGCACACAGTTTTTCGATTTTCAAATCCAAGATTACAATTTTCTGTGGCCTGGCGGCCTGTCTTAAGAGGCGGAAAACAACCCACAGTCAGGTAGGACATTTACCCGTCTGGAGGGCTACCACCCCTGGTCTTTACAACTTTGAGTTGTGTTCCGATATTAGTGGCCACGTCCCATTCTCCCTTAAGAGAGCAGAAGCGCATTTGTAGCACCTTTGGTGTAGCAAATGTCCATAGGCGATGGTAGCCGCTTTCTGTCGTGTGGAGAATCTGCCTGTCTACTGAACTCGTGCAATAAAAAATCCAATGTCTCACTTATACCCTCAAATAAAAGTCAGAAAAACCCCGTCAAGGTTTTTCAAAATCTGACTAACGACACTTCAGACGACTAATGTATATTTTAAATTTAATAAAAATCAGATCTCAGTTACTTATATGGCGGCCTGCTTTAATTTATAATTGTTTCGTGATTTTACTACCCCAGCGATTGAGCCAAATACACTACACCTTCCTGTCAATTCTTATTCATATAGACCCAGTGGTTCTCTTAAAATGACTTTAATATCTAAAACTAGGCGGATAGACGAACACGACGATTTCACAAGAATGGCCACGGATCTCTGGAAAAGCTCTCGTCTTCCGCAAGACAAGAGGTCTATAGCAACAGACCTGTTATATATTGGATTTATACAAATTCCGAGAAAAAAATGTGCGCTAATCAAATTACTACTTATTGTTTAGGTGTGAGCCGGTCGCACGCGCGCTACTCAATTATTATTCTATACTTGGTGCGTGATAAATTGATTTGGTGACAGTGGCCACCGTGTGGGCATACAAAATGTCAATAACTAAATCCGAGAGACAATTACGATACTTATATACTGTATTTTACACGTCACTTTTACGAATGCGTCTATATTGGCTAAGTAATACAATTAATATCTTTGTCTCAACTCCTTATAGGAAATATATAATAATAACAGTTCTTAAACGTCTTATTGTTGGGCTCGTGCCGCCCACGCCATAGGGGAACGGAGTATATGACCGCCCCGCTGTCCAAGGCGACTTGGCAGGTTTTTCGTTCCCTTTTTCGTTCACCATTGTTAACACGCGGTAATTGTAACAATATGCACATTAGGTCGAAAACCTATCTAAGAGGTGCATGGGTTCCGGATAGGATTCGAACCCGCGCTCTTTGAGTTTGTTTGAGTTTATAGGCTAAGTAAATATATACCTACTCAAATAATGGTAAAAGTGTATATATAATATAAGACATATTTAATTTTACTACTAAATGAGGGACAAGTCACCTTTTGTCTGTTTTAAAGGTGATTCCTAAATCATATAATTTATTACGTTTGATTCGAAAATGTCATTTTTGAAAATGGAGATAACAACTGAAGATTTTTTATAATCTAGCCGTGGAATTAGATTTTGATAGAAACTACTCTACTTCAGGGTACGTTATTACTGACTGGTACTAATTGACGAAAATACAGTTCTTTGGCAATAATAAATATTTTCATATAATTGAAAAATACGAACCAACATAATAAGTGCGATATTGACTAAATTTATGTTCGCGGCTTAAACGTGCCGAGCACTCAAACTGAGCAAATTAGTAAGCTAAACACGAGCGAACAATATGATCCTTAAAATAAATCGAGGAGGGTATATTGTTAATGGACAGCAACCTTCAAAAACACATAACCACACGAGTAACGACACTTCGCCGGCTATCGGCCTATTGTGATTTCGTAATGAATGTAAATTATAAATTACCTTACAGATACAGCGGAAACAGCTGCTCCAATCTTGCTCAAGTCTGGCGTCTTGGAGACGGACGGGCTCGCCTTCGTTCGAACAAGGCGCTCGTTCGCCTCCTGTAATGTGAACTTCATTTAATACGTCATATCAATCAATAATTATATCATCCTATAAAGCTGATATTCGATGGGTTAATACTGTGATTCAATTTGGATGAAGCCACTACAGTGATCCATGTATTATAAATATAAATTAATATTCCATGTCATTGAACGCCGTCTTGACCTTTCAACCAAATTCATTCAATTTGGTTGCGCAATCTAATATCAGCTTGAGCGTATAATGTGGCTTACGCTTAGTGGCTAATGCGCTGATTTCAGTGACGAGGTAGCGAATACTGGCCAGGAAGCTTGCACCGCTTAGGCAGGTTTTAGGAGCTAATAGGCATGTTGCTAAAATTACCATCTGCTGATAGTGATAGAAGACATCGTGAAGAAATGTGTACATCATTATAACTGGTGTATGACCCACCAAACTACCCTCGACAAGTGTGGTGGGTACAACGTCTAAACTTCTAAAATATTCCTAGTTCAAGGCTTTCAAAATGAATCGATTGTTATGGAATTTTGTACATATCAAAATTCCGATTACGAGGATATAAGCATAGATACTTCAATCCGGAAAATATTATATTTTCCACGGGATCCCTATTTGTAGTATACGCTCTAAAAGCGGAAATAAAAGGTTATGAAAACAAGCGTATGTTTACTTTCGAAAGAGATGAGCTGATATTTTCTACTAAGGTTACAACAAAATCTCTTGCTATTTAATACATTAATACCTCGGAAGAGGTACACTAAGAATTACAATCACCATTAAAAACGTAGCCCCTCTTCACAGATATTTTTTGCTGAGAAATTGTCAAATGAGAAATAGTAGACTCTTACCATATTAGTACTTAATAATGACTGTGTCTAATTTTAGAACTGTGGTTGCTCGAAGAGCAGGCGTGCATAAATATCTAGTTTAATGAAGGAAGGCTATTCACACACGCACTACCTGCCAACTGTCGCACCAATGACCACGAGAAGTGCGGAGGAGGCTGCAGTTTCTGTAACTTGCGTGGGAAACAGCTGTCCTATAAACCAATGCACCGAGCAATGCATTGCACTGAACGATCAATAAGTCACGATTCTCAATATAATTCTGATTCAAAAATAAACCAATCGTGTTTCATTTGACGCATAATAAGCATTTCGTATAGATAAAGAACATTAATTGTGTGGTTTTCTGGGACCCTGAAAATCCATGAATCGATAATACCCCATATCTCAAAAAGTATTTTAGAATGTTATAAATAAGTTTTCGCTAAAAGCGTTTTTGAGTCCGTAATATCTGCTTGATTTTTTCAGAGTTGCCTAAGTGGGGCATACGTTCTGGCCAAGATCAAACCCGCGCCCTTTGAGTCTAGGACGCGTGCGCAAGCCATTACGCTACCACGAGCATGCACCACTTACGCAGTTTTCTGACCTATTGTGTATATTGTTATTACCACGTGCTAACAACGGTGAAGGAAAACAACGTGATGCAACCTGCATATCGAGATAACCGATGTGTCAAACCTGCCAATCCGCCGTGGATAAGCGTGACGGGTATATTCTCCGTTCCCCTACAGCGGAAGGCCCGAGCCCAGCAGCGGGACATTTATGGGCTGGTATTATATTATTTATTGTCCAGAATTTATCTACTCCACGTATGGCTTAAATAAAATAAATATTAAATCACATTAGACACATTATCCATTAATTACGATTTATAGGAGTCAACCAAAATAGTGTAACAGTATATTGTAGTGTACTGGAATATAGAATACACCTTCCTGAAAAATTTCATCTATATGAACCCATTAATTTCTTTAAAAAAATACTGTCGCATACAACAATAGATAGACAAGTTTGACGGTTTTATAACGTATGAGTATTCCAAAAATGGCTATGAAACCCTTAAAATACATAATCAATTAATCATTCTACTTTCTTGAGGAATCAATAGACTATCTTCAATTTTCAGGTAACTGAACTTATGACTAATATATTTGTCTAAGTTTCCTTTCTTTATATCTTTAACTGCGAGCTAAAAATAAACTAATGTTTTATTATTGATTGACATAACGACCTCAATGGCGCGTGTGGATATAAATTCGTCAATAAGCGTTGTCAATATTGTGAGGACGCGATCGCCATTGCATCTTCGTGTCGTGGCGGTGTGATCACACTTTACCTTGATTTAGATCTACGGATCCGCATTCTTATTACGTAGCCATTTCGGGCGCCACCGGCCGGTTACACGGACTGCTGTCCGACACATATTTTTCTAAGTAATTAATAATTCCTTTATGACATAATAGTATTTACTAAGTCATTTGCTAGCAAAATAATACAGCTAGCGTTGAAATATTTTTTAATCTGCCTAAAGTTTAATTGAAATAATGTATTTTAATAAAGATCCTTGTCCATCCAAAGGTTGCCTGGAAGAGATTGCTTTAAGCCGTTTAAGCAATAAAGCCGCCCATTGTACTACTACCTACTTATGTTCAGATATGTTAATACTGTTTTAAGTTGGTGTACAATAAAGAGTATTATTGTTGTTGTTGTTGAATAGTTTTTATTGCGCCACAGCAATTTTGACAAAAACGACCCTTTAATCATTAAGTAAATCGTCGGACTGTGTATCCTTAATTTTTTTATCCATCTTTAATAAATGAAATTTAGGCGAAATGTGTATTCTATTACTTTTACACAATAGTAAAATCGGGAACCGAATCAAAATTAGACATTGCCAGCGTACTGACTGAGAGGTGCAAAACAATTTCAAAATACATGCACGTATGGAATACTGGTAAACTTGAACAATTATAAAATATTCTTTAATGACTTATTTAGTTAAATATGTGTTGACTCTTTCAAGAAGTGTCGTCGTTATCCCTTTACCTTTTAATATATGGAGAACTCTGAAAATGTCAAAGTGGTAGGTAGATATGAAAGCATACTTCCAAGAAAAAATGTTCAAACTTACAGGACGAGTTATTTTAAGATTATGGTGTTAAATATTTTTCTAGGGTTTTGTATTAAATTGCCAAAAACACAATGAACCCTACGGAACACTCTACTATGGATGGACTGAGACACTCTTAGCGGGTATTTTGACTTTATACTCTTAAAAGGGAATTTCCAAATCACAATAATGAAGGTGGAATATTAAGTCAATGGTAAAGCTCCTGATTGGCCAATTTTCGATCTTGTTAATTTTTATTTACATTTCTTAAATCTCATAGCAACGAGATGTTTTCAAGGTAAACGAATTTATAAATAATCCGCTGAATTGTAAATTAACAAATTAGATAGGTAATTCATATTGCCGAATGCCGAGGAATCAAATTAAATCTAAAGAAACAAAATATTCGAACAAATTAATCTTCTCTCGCAGTTCGACAATATGAGACGTACATTTATTTAGGTATTCTCATGTTGTAAGCGATAATTGAATAACGAAGACCAAAACAGAATTCAAATTCCGATATAATATCGAAATGACAGTTAATTTTAAAATATGACTATTCCATTTTTACTAGATTTTGTAATTCTGAAAATTCTAAGATATATTTGCTGATTACGACAATTTAAAAATCTACTTAAAGATATTAAAATAATCCAGCATGTAATCACAAACTCAGGTATCAATCAATAAAAACCGACAAACGAACTTAAATTTTATAAGATGGAAGATCGCTTCTAACAATTAGGCTGCCGACTGTTTTGCCAAGAAATTATTATAATTATGTAATTGATTATTTTGCAAAGTACTTAAGTGTTATCTATCTATTTTTAAAAGGATTCAATTATGGCGTGATCATGTACATGGTTTGATGTTTTTGTTGGTACTCTACATGAAGGGACCCATGTCCCCTTCAAATGAATTAGATTGCCATCCTCACGCAGAGCTTATCGAGTCTAATGCGCATATTAAGTACAAAATTGTTTGTTTGCTAAGTTAAATAAAAACAATTTCTGACGACAAACGAAAGTAAACATTAACAAACCTGCGCATTATGATTAACAATGTTGATGATGAGATAGATGAAAACAAATTACAAGAACAGAAGCTCAACGGAAATTTTTGTCCGACACACACTTGACCGCATATTTGTATTGTAAAATATGAAGTATCTGGTTGCGAACAATGCTTTGGATAAAATGATAAGTTTTCTTTTGTCCAGATGTGACTATAAATGTCCAAATCAATTAGTATAGAGGCCAACTAGCACGCATGGGTATCAGCTTCGAAGGTCAAGTTCAGTGTCAACAGTGCTATTGCCTATTGACATTGATGCGTGGCTCAATTGCTTATCTGTATTGTTATTTAGCGTACACCTTTTTTAATAATGGTAATAGTAAGGACGGACGTGACTACAAATGGATTATTTCAGTACTAGTTATCGCCGCCACTCCATTCGCGTGGTACTTGGACTTTATATTCATATCTTCCGAGTGCCCCAAGATATCTAAATTAAACATGCACGAATAATTAAGATAAAATCTTGTGTGATAATCAGAGGGTTGGTGCCTACTTCGGACAACGGAACAGTATGGCGGTCTAGCAAAGAAACGTAGCCAACCTTGCCTATAGACGACGGTGACCTTGGCTGAGTATTACTTATAGTTTTGAGGAACTATGGATAGAATACAATATAACTAAGTTTTCTTTTTTAAAATTAGGTTATAAAGTCTTTATAAAGATAAAATCGTTCAAATTTTGATGGATATCCTATTTGAGTCTTTTCGGACCGACACGGACATAAATTCTAAAAAGGGTCATTTGCTTACTAATAATTTTCTAATAGCAATTTTGACTCAAACTTTGTCATTTATTTTAACATCACAGACAGATTTCAATTTTATCTATTTATATAAATTAGTTCTACCAATTTGCAATGAGAGTGACGGAAGTTTATACTACAAATATGGCTAAGAACAGTGATTATTTGTAACATTGTTGGCTATTGTAATAATACGAGATACGAATAATAACAGAACATAAAACTTACCACCAGTATCGGGCTATCCAATTTCAGGGGAACGGGTTGGCGGGTTTTACACATTGGTAATGTTCTTCCACTCCGTGTCAGCACATAGTAATTGTAAGAATATAAAAATACAAACACACTGGGTAACACTGATGCTGGTGCAAGAATTAGAACCCATGTTATTGTAATCGAAACACGACTTGAAAGTAGCTACAGGAAAAAGCACTTAAAAAAGTAATTATGAAGGATTAATAAAGTCAGATGAAGCGAAAGATGTGTGCCAAGATAGTAGCAAGTGGAGATTCATGGCCTTTGCCTACCCCTAGATGAAATATGCGTGATAATATATAGTAGGTAACAAAAAATGTAATACAGTCAAAGTATTGAATTTAATATTTGTGACGAAGTAGGTAATATTCCATAATCGCTTAATGTTATTATCCCAATAAATGACGAGAAATTATGTTAATATCGAAAATATACGGTACTTTAAACACTTTACACACGATTTGATTGCAGTGTTTCAAGTATTAAAGGTTTATGAGAAATTCTCATTAAATGTATTTAAGTCCTGTTTTAAACACCGCTTTCAATAATAACGTACATAATGTACAGGGTAAATATGGGTTTTATTAAAATAAATTAAAACACCGGCCCATCTTAAGCTCTTAATCATGAAAAATAATACTAATTTTAAATTTCCTTTTTATAATATTAGATTAATATTTATTTAAATTTTCCTTAATCCCTTTGGTTCCATACATAAAGTTAGAATTAGAATGAATTATTTTTATTTGTATATATTTTTTTTTATTTTTAGAAATTTTTAATTCTATTTTTTATATACAAATACATAAATCTAATTTCATTACGATATTTTACGGAGACGTCTGCACAGTATATAGAATTAATAAGTATGAGAAAATTAAATCATGTGTTCCTGCCCCATCTGAGATAATATTAATGTTAGTGACCATTTCACGCAATGTAGCGATGAGATAACCTTATATATTGACAGGTAACATATGTGTAAATAGTTCTACCCTAATCTACCTAATATTAACGATGTTATTTTTAACGCTATGAACAATACGCATTTTATTCAGCAGGATGTTAAAGTAAACGGATAAAAAGCCGAATTCCGAATTTTGGAAGTGAAGCTTCTATATGGGCGGCGGTGGTATTAGGCTTTTTTCTGTCACGAAAAAGCGTCACGGCCCCTCCAAGCGGGGATAGAAGGTATATAGAAGGTGAAAGGCGGCGTAATTTTAGCGAAATCATGGATTTTAGTTTGTTTGATAAAATAAAATATGTTTCAATAAAAATGTATTAATTAAAATGTATCTAAACTAACCAAATCGTAATTTGCGGTAAATCTGCTAAAAATCGAAATGTGTGCTGTGGCACATAGGAGATTTTAATGTACTTGTCCAATTTGAAAACCTGCCCATAAAAGATGAAGTTAAAATTTGTTGCGATTCGTTTTGTAGTAGGGAATGGCTACCACCCGTGGTCTAGAGTATGCCGCAATATAACAATCTTGAGTTGTGATCCAGGAGGCTAAAGGCATTAGTGGCCAGGTTCCAGACTACCTTTAGGGAGCGGCAGCACATTAGCACCTTTGGTGTTACATGCTTAGTACCCACCCATAAAGAATTCGTTTTGAAATTAAAAGCAGAAAACACTAATGTGTTTTGTGAGTTTGATTATACGAAGAGCAGTATAAATTACTGACAATTGCTCTAGATATTGATTTATCATTGATGACATTGTAGCCTGAATGATTGTTGTTAAACAATAAATAGAAATAGCCCAGGCTTCGACGACGGCTTTACTCGCATAAACTTCTCCTGGAATTATGTTTGTGTGGAAATCTGAACTACTTATTGGAATGTATCTTTTAAAACCGATACAAGAAGTCCGTTGCTTGTCATCAGTTAAAGACCTACAATTTGGGTGAAATGATGATAAGCCTCCAGTGCATCTTCTTCTTCTTTAGCTAATAAATGTCCATTGCTGGACGTAGGCCTCCCCAAGTATACGCCACATATCCCGGTCTTCCAGCTTCATCATCCAGCCGCTCCCGGTGACCTTACGTAGGTCATCGGTCCACTAGACTAGAAGACGTTCTAGGTATGTTTACCGAATACTTTCTTGAAAATTATTCAAAAATTTGAATCTTCATGAATATTTAACATTCGACAGATCCCCAAAAACTGCGAATCCATGTATAATATAATAAATAAGAAGAAACGATTCGTATTACATTTTTATATCTTTGATCATTGTTTTTAAAGTTGAAATTCATAGTCTCAACTGGTTTCTTATCTTTAGTTTGTAGGCATCTATGTATATGGTTTGTATTAATGTGCTCGGAATAGAAAATTTATAAACTTACTAATAACTCCTGTAGAGGCGTAAGCGATATTGGCTATAGCTGCAAAAAGCAGGAGGAGACTTGTTGCGTGTAAGGTGCGGCGCGGGCCCCGCATGGTCGCGGCTACTCGCGGCGCCGGCGCCACCCGCTCCGCCTCCCTCGCATCACACCCTCGCGCCACGCCACCCGTGCGCAACACCTGCAAAGATGTTCAACAATAAACATTGCACCGCCTTGATCCATTTAATTAACTAGCTAACCCGGCAAACTTCGCTGTGGCTCAGTCTGATATTAATTATTAGAAAAGTATTGCTATGAACACAGATTTGACTTGAACTGTTCTTTAGATGCACTCTTAATAAAAAAGTAAAGCGGACGAAGTCGCAGATAACGTCTAGTAAAGTTCTTCATATTTGCTTCACCATCGTCATCACTCTAGCTTTAAATCTGAACCCAATTGGTATTTAAACTATGCTTGTCTTCTTCATTTAATACCGTCTTCGGTATTCCTTATTATGAGACTATTAGGCACACATATCATTGCTCATTTTCCATCTGATAAGAAACAGTTATATGGATATCTTTCGAAATTTATTTCCACATATTGGCACCGGTCAAAATCTTAAAACAAATTTATCGACGAAACATGCAACTATAAGAATTTTAAGTCATTCTCTTTATAGTCTAGTCAACAAGTTCAAAAACGTGAAAAATAGAGATAAAGGTCCTAAAAATATGAGCGATAGCTCATTGGATTCGGAATCACCCCTAGATAAATGTATTTGAAGGATTTTGGTGCAGGTAAAAATTTCAATAATTATTGACAAGATTTTGAAAAAATCTCGTTGAAGAGAAGAAATTTCCGATAAAAAAGTACCAAATCACGGAACTCTATCTCCATAATTTTAATTTGACATTAAAAATACGGCTCCGCGCGGCTGTTACGGCATGCGCGCGCCGCCGCTAAAGAGAGTTCATCAGACAAAATAATTTTCTTATAACATACAATGTCATTTTAAAATTTGAAAGAAATCTGGTATCTTCTTAACACTTGAAAGAATCGAGTGAAAAAATATTTATCACCATTTTTTTAAAGTTTCAATTATTAACTTACAACTTTTCCTTATCTCCATTGACATAAATAATGGGATAAAAGGTATAAACTTGAAACTTCATAGAGCCCTTTTGGTATAATATATCCTTCATAAGATCCTGCCATAAACGTTTAGAAAAGTTTATTAATTTGTTGATTATGATTTTTTATAACTATTGCAAAATTAAATATCTCAAAAAATGATGATTTTTTTTCAACGAATATCTCTCGACTGTCAGTCACGGGTGCAACTTTCAAAGAGCCCCTTTGTATACGCCAAAATATTCTAAAAAACAAACATTATACTACCATGCAAGTAATAGTTCACGTGCACAACTGTCTATCTACACTACAGTAGTATTTAGGAAAATCCAAAGACAATTGTGTTGATATCACAAGGTTTTCACTTGTATCTTTAAGGAAAATCTATTATATAAATTGTGAAATCAAATGGTTATTTTAATTTGGATAATTAATTGAACAGACTAATAAACAACTAATAATACATAGTAGATTGACATGCAAGCTTATGATATTCAACATTATTAAGTCATAATGCTGTGACGTTGGCGTGTCAATGCACTCAGACTTATCAGAGATAAGTAAATATGTTAAAAATACTCAATATAATGTACGTTTTCATTAAAGCGATTTTAACCGCTTATTTGGATTTGTTACAAAAATAACAAAACCTACTCACAAAATAAATACGTCTTAAACCTACATATTAACTCAATTCATCCTTCTAATTCAACTCTGCATTATAGAAATAAGCTAAACATCAATACTGACCAGCTAAATAAAAATTCATATAAGCTATATTTCAAATCAGGATCAGCTACCAATGCTGACCATCTATACTCGAATGTTAATTTATTTGAAATTCTATGCACTGAACTTTACCCAAGCTACAAGCATGATATTTAATATTTTTTTAAGATTATCCGTGCAGGAACGGAGAAAGAATACAATTTCCTGCGGCCGGGCGGTCTGTCGTAAGAGGTAACTAAACGACCCATAGCCAGGTGCTAGGGCATTTGTCAGACTGGATGGCTACCACCCCTTCTCAACCTTGAGTTGTGTTCCGGCATTAGTAACCAGGTTCCAGTCTCCCTTAAGACAGCAGCAGCGCATTTGTAGCACCTTTGATTTTGCAAATGTCCATAGGCGATGGTAACCGCTTTCTATCAAGTGAGCCGTCTGCCTGTCAGCTGAACTCATGCAATAAAAATAAAAAGTCCGAGTACAAGAGTCGGACTGAGGCCTGAGGTGTGAGTCAGATATGATGCAAAGTGGCAACCAACGCATGCAACATTTGCAACATGAAATGATATTTCATATCTGACTTCCTAAACTGATTTCGGTTTCAGTAACCGTTATGTATGGTGAACAAAAAAAGCATTCCGATCCATTCGCGTGTTTTAATGTGCCTCATATAGATATTGCGATTGCACATTCCTAATGTGCAATCGCATTTCAGTTAGATTAAAGCGCCACCACAATAATTTAAGATGATAGCAATAGTATAGTTAACATACAAACTTAGACCTAGTCATTGATAAGATAGTTTCCAAGATTTACCGTAGACACTTACAGTATGTGTATGTAGTAAAGTATCCTACCAAAGTAGGCTTTAACCAATTTGAATAAAGTTTTAGAATACCAAAGCCGATACCGACCCATGCGAGATTTCACATCACTGACTATACCTAAACTTAAAGAGCAGGTTTGTGCATACCTTATACTAATATATAAAGCTAAAGAGTTTGTTTTAGCGAACGCGCTAATTTCAGGAACTGGTCTGATGACCAATAGGAGCGGAGCACTAACGAAGAATGTTTCACAATCGGAGGTATTGAAAACTAATTCCACGCGGAGGACGTCGCGGGCATAGCTAGTTTACTATATAAGAAGAAAGGCCCAAAACGAATTCAAGTATCGACTAAGATTGGTACATACAAAAAGCGCGAATAATTTTAACTAGAACAAATTCGAAGAGAATGAAACATCCGTGTAATAAAAATATGTCTAGATTCGTAGAGAACCTTGTAGAAAATTGGAACAGGTAAAAATAGTTTATACCCAGTTTAGCATCGTAACTGATTAGCAACACGAAAAATAGATAGTAGTGAGAATTCCAATCTATTCCATTATAAATAGAAAATGTTTAGAAAGAAACTTTTATCGAAGATAATTACAGTGGGTGGTAACTAAAACGAGAAAAACTTAAATTTGCAGACGTAAATGTTTACATTTTAATTTCAGATATAGAACAGGGTAATTTGTATCTTCAGGACTTATACCATCCTGAAACAACCTGCATTTCATAGACGATGGCTATTAACGATTGATACATACATAACTTCACGCCATTTCCCTTGCGGGGGAAGCACGAACAACAGAGCGCCATTCAGGCTTATTCTTACACACCTCACTTGCTTCTTTGACATTCATAGCCCTTGTCATGCACGCTCGTCTGTTCTTAAGGCTCCTGACATCGCCTTCTGCTAGTACATCTTGATCATGGAAGGTGTGTCGTGGCCTTCCGCGACTTCTGCATGCATCCACTTTTGCATTGTATATCTGTTACAGTGTTGCATTGCATTGTTAACGATTGATCCTATCATAAATACTACGTATTGGTCTAATTCGTCTTGTGTATACTTATAATATAACAAATCTGTTGGGGATGTCGGTTTTGTACAATGTATTTGAACATGAGCAAAAAAAAATCAAAGAGGTTTATTTGGACCAGCTTATTTCTGAAAATAGATCTTGTACCAGTGAGAGGTAGGTTAAATAATACCTCAGATGGCAAAGAGTAGTAGTATTCACTGTGGACTGCTGATTAGAACTGAAGTGAGCTTAATCATTAATGTCGAGTTCCTCGACTTCGCCGACCTGAAGTGGGGATATGAAGTTGGGGCTCTTTACCCCGGCATTTGCTCAGAGAATAACTACCCTCTGGTAATTGGGTTTTTGGAGCCCCAGTGGTGGTCGGTGACTCGCATGGCCTATCGGCGGCTTTCTGTGGCTTTCGCGAACTTCGCGTTGACTCCTTCAGCGGCATGGTGGGCCAGTCTTGGCGTCCAATGACCTTCGCGGGCTTTGGGTGGCGATATAATCTTCAAGTAAAAGCCTCAGCCAATTATAAGTCTTTGATTATCATTAAAAAAAGGGATTTTAGTTTAATTTAATACCAGAAAAACGTGAGAGTGTAGTTGACGGACGAATAATCATCATCGTTAAAGAAAAAAGTAAAAAACAAGCACCTATAATTCCACAAACGTATACACCTATAGAATTAATTAATTTTGTTCGAATGTTTGTTTACAATACTACGTCAGCGTACATAGATTTTCCTCGTGATATACTTTAACAATTTACGATATTGTTTCAAATTCAATAAAGATAGCGATAGTGCTTCTACGTCCGTTTATATTATATTTGTTTTTTTCTTAAAATTACAATATTATTCGTAAGTTTTGCTAGTTTTTTTATTGAACTAATTTTGTGATGTTTGAAATCCAGTATAGTGGGCGTTATAATAAATTAACTATCACTTTCCACGTAGCTTAAATTTGGAATCCAAATCCGGCTTAAACTATAGTATTTTTAGGATAAAACGTATTCTGTAGTTACCCAATGTGTTCTGTCTATTCTGTTCGTATCTAGGTCATGAAGATAGGCAAAAAAGTGTGTGTGTGTATACTTATGTACACGTGTTACAAGTTATACTTCATTGGCATAACAAGATAAAAATCTTTTAAAATTTTTATTTTTCGCCTTATTCTACGTTGTAGAAAAAACGACACTAACAATAGAAAAACTAAAATGTTGACTATAGCTAATTTCAGAGTGTCGGTTTTTCGTGACGGTGTGCGCGCGCATCGTAAAAAATTACTCTCATCATTTTTCCCTAACGCTCCAAAAGAAGTATAACTTCAAAAATAATACAAATAAAATGTTATATTTATATCAATACATATTAAATGTGGTTTAAATATTTACCAAGATCACAGATATAATAAGCCGTCAAGGATAAAGAAAGCATGAAATGAAATAACATACTATTTATTTGTTTTAAAAATTTGCCTGAGATGTTATAATATAATCAGATATTAGAAGCTAATCAGGGAAATAACAAACTTCAATATAACAAAACATCAATATAGTAGTAGTAGTGGATAGAACGTCGGACTGATGATTGGCAGGAGCGGCGTCCGAATACTAAAAGAAAATCTCCATTTTATGCCACTACTAATATAGTTAATTAATTTAGTTCCGGTTCCAGATCCTCTTCGGTAATGCGTTTGGTTACTTACACTACAAAAAAAAACATAAAAACCTAATTGAATTGCTTAAATATTCTTTTTGTTAACGGTAAATAACCTGGTCTGGTGGCGTGGAAAAAATAATTAAATATTTGAAATTGTAATTAAAAAGAAAATCCGGTTCAGAAATGTGGAAACGATTCAGGATATTGAAATTTCAAATGCGATAGGATATCACAACATTCTTTGAAATATAGCTAAATAGAGGATATTTAGTCATATCAGTAATAATAAGACATTCATTTTTTTCTCGATTTAAAGAAAATTTTAAGTGTTCCTAAACTGGTTCTTAAATTTTACTCTTTAATTTCTGTCGTAAAAACTTAAGCTACCATTTTCATGACCTCACTCCATAGTAAACCGCTTAATTGTTTTTACTATAGTTTAACTTTCTGTAGGAAAGTTGACATGTTTATGGAACAGAAATTAATGAAATATAAAAATTGTTTTTTATTTTAATAAAATAAAATAAATATTTTTAGATGTCACATCAAATTAAGATGTCTTATCGTAAATATATCATTCTTGGGCCCCGACTTCGTTCGTGTTAATTTGAACAATGTTTTTATAAATGTCACCTATCTATTATTCTGCTGACTATCTATATTACTGTATGTTATATCAAAATCCATTTAGTGGTTTTTGCGTAATCGAGTAACAAACATCCTCACAAACTTATATTTGTATAGTCATACACCATTCACAGTCCCCTGATGGACGTAGGCCTCCAGAGTCAGTACCACTCATCACGGTACTCCACCTTCTTCATCCAGCACCTACCGGCGACCTCCTCTGTCTATAGGGCTGGACGGCATCCGACACTATGTTTACCGAGACGCGGTCTCCACTCCAGGACTCGTCTGCTCCATCGGCCATCGGTCCTGCGACAGATGTTACCGGCCCATTGCCACTTCAACTTGCTAATTTTGTGAACTATATAGATTACTTTGGTTCTCTTACGAATATTCTCAATTTCTGTCCATAAGAGAAACGCCCAACATAGCTCGCTCCGTAGCCCATTTAACAACGTGGAATTAGTAGACCAGTCTTGCCGCCAGAGTCCACGTCTCGACTCCGTAGTTCAGGACGGGGAGGACGCACTGCTCGAAGACTAGTCTTTAGGCATTGTGGGATGGCCGACGACAAGACTTGCTGAAGTTTACCGAAGGCTGCCCAATATGTAGTTGTTTGTAAATTTCAACAAGCAGTAAAACAAATGAATGGGTAAAATAAAATATAGGAAGCGGCTGTATGTCGGGAATGGAGTGCGCGTACATCGAGCAAGATGCGGCTCGGATAATAGCCAGTAGCAGCCGCATCCGCCACAAGCATTGTCTAATTTTTTGTTTCACTTGTCAATCACTACGATATTAATCGAGAAAATACTCGTCGAACAATAGAAACGACAAAAAGGTTAAGTGGGTATGATATAAGAATAACAAACAATATTAAATATTATCGGGGCAATGCTTTTGTAACGTAATTATTGCTTGTAATCGTATTGTCATTAATGATTCTTCTGTGTTGATGAACATTCCAAAAGCTTTTTGAAGTAAAAATTAGAAAACATTGAGGTAATTGTATTATTAATATGGTATTCAACAAAATATAAACTACTACTATTAAAAACAATGTTTCTTTGTCTGTGGTTCAAATTAAATTTTCAAGTTCATTAGTGTTGTGCTTTCGAGGTATGTAATTTTATTAATATTCCATTATTGTCAGCTTTGAATTTCTCTCGAATATTCAAAACAGTACGCGTAGTACTGATAACATAACCAAGGACACATTGCACAGAAACCTCTGTTAACGAGTTCTTCCGCTTTTGTATTTGTATATGGAAAAACTTCCCGGTAACATGGAAGTTGGAATAATATTCTAGGAATGTAAATAGCCTAACAAGAAAGTGACTCAAAAAGTCCTCAAATCCTACGTGACTAAATGGCGTCAAGCCATTCTTTATTATTATTATGGAATATAGAAGATATTTTAAACGAAAAATTAGGAAAAAAATTAAAGTAAGACGAAGAATTTACTTTTTTACTCAGTTTGCCTGATTTAATAATATCAAAGAGAAAGAAAAGAATTACTTAACTAATTCAATTTAACATTATTCTAAGATTTTATTAATGGGGAAAAACATACATTATACATATACCTATTCCCAAGCTAGGCAAGTTCCACTTGTGTTTCTAGAGTGTTGAGCATTTAGTTGATTCCACAATATTAGGCGAAGAGATTATTGTGTTATAAGTTGTATCACAATATTACAGATTTTATCATTTCAGGTTACGGACCGTAATACTAGTTTTTGCTTCCTCGTCGCTGTAATGCTCGATTCTGCTCCTCCACTGATGTAATGCTCGGATCTGTAAGTTTACGTTTCAGGCGAATATTCGCGGTGAAGTGCTCCCTCGCCTTTATACACGGGAAAACTCTGAAGTCATAAATTATATGTGCCTGGAGGGTACTAATATCTGTCTGTAGTCAAGCCAAACACCCAGACCAGACCAGTAAAATATTGGTACGTTCTTTCACGAAAACTTACTTATCAGTAACCGTACTCTCTGCATTTCATTAGGTTGAATAGTTCCTTTTTTAGGTAAATAGACCACAGAGGCCATAAATTCCGTTAAAACTCAAACGCACTACTGGTCCTACAATCATGGATAACAAAGATCATGTGAATTGGAAAAAAATAAGAAAGGGCACCCAAAACTCCATAGCGCACGCTTCGCATGCATCCGAAATCAAACGATAATGCTAACAATAATAATAAATTTAAAAACTTACGGTTAATAAGTGGTAAGCATCAAGTTAAATTTAAAAAGAAACAGAATATCGCTTTTTTATACTGGGGCCACACCTGGGATAATGCTAAAGATATTGACTGTGACCGAATCGAATAGCTACATCAATGTATATACATAAGATATCCGCCAAAATTTAACGTCATTCACAATTAAAAACAATATCGCATCACAAATATACATACAAATATATTACACCCACCGCCACATTTGCGGTAAAACGGCCCAAATCTGTAACATTATCCTAGATGAAGTCAAATCATTAAAAATATCTAACATAGATAGTTTAAAAAATAATAAAAGTCACTGTACTAACTTTCAAATAAGCAAACATTCTACGAAGCCTTGCGTAATTTGCGAACTTTGAAGGCGTGACAATGATGTGACCAACCACAAGAAATATACGAACACAACTGACTTGAAACATAAAGTTCCCTGAAGATGTGGGAAGGTTAGTTTGAGTTCGCACTCCTGGAAAACCGTGCTAAGCATTCGATTTAATCTGCCAAGCTATGATATGGCCACCACAATTCACAATGCGATACTTCCTCGAAGACGTTGAGTAACTTAACTTCTGATAAATATTACAACACGTATCATTTATCATTACTCAACATTAACAACAGGTACAGAATATTTTGCACCTTATGTTTATTGCATACGACACGCCTTTATTCGGTTTGTATAATGATACTGAAATAACGGCACAAAATCAGGACAGTGCCTATAAATGTCATTTTTCTTATTTATGAAATTAAAATCTTATAATTGTAATTCAACATGTCGATGCTTAAAGTTATTCCGTGATATTTCTTCAATCACAAAGTTTATAGCTAATTGCATGTTTAATTCATAATCATGTTTTATAGAATATATAAGAGTAAATAAAAAATGTTTTTCTGCCATTTGGCGCGCTTGCCAACATTTATTAATATTATTTTCCAACCAAGTAAAACCATATTAATGGCATTAAAAAAATAAAGTAATAAATATCCTAACATCTATTAGGGCATTTTCGATTAACACTTAGGAGCTTAATCAATCTTTTAGATAAAATCTCCTATTATATTAATGTACTCCGTGCTTTTATTTAAACCCTAATGTTTTATTAAATTTTACATAGAAGCACAGATTTCACCCAGACTGCGTAACGAATATGACTAAAAATTCAATAAATTGAAAAAAAATACAAATGGAAATCTGCAGCTTATAGGTACTACAATTTTCTTTTCATGTATAATTCATATCATGATTTTCCCTTATATAATCAAAGCTATAAAGTGTTAAACTACTAGAAAACGTCTGCGCTGATGAAATGGTGGACGGAGAAGTTAAGTGCTCCTTGCACGATTCATCTTTTTTTGGTGTTTAGTACATACCCGCGACTTGTCGCAAGAGGCGACAAAACAACGCACAGCCAGGGGGCAGGGCATTTGCCCGACTGTATGACTATCACCCCTGGTCTAGACTAAGCCGCCATAACAACCCTGAGTTGTTTTCCGGCGTTAGTGACCAGGTTCCAGTTTAAAAGAGCAGCAGCCCATATGTAGCACCTTTGGTGTTGCAAATGTCCATAGACGATAGTAACCGCTTTCCATCAAGTGAGCCGTCTGCCTGTCTGCTGAACTCATGCAATAATTTTTTTTTACAGTTTTTTGTTGATTTATATTTCTAAATCAACAATATAATGACACAATATATAGACGAATTAGACAATGCCGCGAAACACAGTAGCTATTTTTGCATACCGAAAAATTAGGTAAAATACTGAACAGCTCTGCTATAAACCGTACATAATATGTTACTTTGCTTGCATGAGGATTTTAGATCTATCTCCTCTGTACCCGTACCTATCCCACATTTTATGTAAATAGTACCTATTCCATATTTTTTTTTAACATTCATAATGTTCACTTTTACGGAAAAGATTACCGTCAACAGTTGATTTTTATAACTATTTAAAACTACTTCTATTTAATTTTATATTATAGAACGCACGTTGATCACATATGAATATTTAGAAAGCTACTTTTAAGTCGGCTATAGGGCCCGTAAGTTGTGTGTGCGAGAGCGAAGACGGGTGCCACGGTGGCGAGCAGAGCAGCCAGCAGCAGCGCTCGGCACGCAGCGTTACCTACTTTCACGGCGGCCGGTGGCAGCAACGGAGGGGCAGCCGGCATGCGCGGCGCGCGGGGCTACGAGCGGAGGCTGCGTGCGCGCGGCAAGGTCGTCGTGAGGCAAACCACTCATCGACAGAATTTCTTCAGCACAGAGACACGCGCATACCAGTCCGGGAGCGGAACGCGGTCGCAATAAAAACGATCGGATATATTTCACGCGTGCGCAACATTATCTCGTCGCTCTCGGCTCCGATTACTTAATGCTCCGCGGCTAACTGTACAAGCGGAGAAACAAGATCAGGTTTTGTCTCAGCAGGTTCGATGATCGCAGGGTACACTTCCCAGGGTGCAGTACACACACGTTTCACGCAAATTCTAAATGTTAACAAACATTTCGAAGTATACCTACGTGCATTCTAAGTAATTCATATTGCATGCGAATTTAGGGCAACTAATAGGTGAAGCATCATCGTAATCACATAGAAAATCAATTCTTTTTAAATATAACTTTCGAGAATTGTAATTTAATTAATATATATTAAACTTGTTGAATACATATATCATATAGGTTTATCGGAAAAATTACTAATTGCCAACTTTTTTGCTGTGGTATTTGACATTTTCACTGATAAGAAACTTTTTATAGACAACTTTAAATTTATTAACGAGACCTGTATCGAAGCAGTTATGTAATACTAAAATTTTATCATTCTGGTTCAGACGACTGGTAAACTTAAATAATTTATAATCTTATTAATACAGCGATTACGATTATGCCACTGTACTGAGATTTATCTTAAACAAATATTGGAGTGAATCCGTAATTAACTTTTGTTTGGAATCTTAGATAAATTAGGACCAAGTTATAATGGTTATTTCATTGCGGAGCCAAGGTTTCTTTTCAACAAATTACCTATGCTGGCGTACCTACCTTTGTTTTATTTCTACGTTGCGTCAAATGAAATAAAACGCTTCTACGAGAACAAAACGGTCTTGTCTCCTAAAATGCAGTTTTACAAAGAGCGGCTTGGATACTTTACAAATAATACGAGTGTTATGTTTGTTTTATTCATATACCTACAATTTTGCTTTTTGCTATTTGTCATTTAAAAATATTTTAGATAAAAACTAAAGTTGGTCGTAGCGGTAGTATTTATCAAGGAATAAAAAATATACCATTTTCGAGATATCAGCTTTGTAAAAGAAAAAAAATCACCCGATTGCGTCAATCCACTCACATTGAAGGGTTCCGTCGAAGTGAAGAACATCTACTATTTTACTAATTATGCTAAGGAACCTAAATAAATGATTAATTGATAATACCCCGTATCTCAAACACTACTTCATGGATCTTATCCAAACTTCGAAAATCTATGTACAATACATACACACTTATTTTTTATCTTTCCTGAACTTCACTACAGCAATTCCACTACCGAATACATAATTATACTAATAAAATATATCCAGATAGAGCCAGTAGTTTGCAAAATAAGGACATGACAAAGTTACCAGGTTTCCGTCAAAACAATCAGGGAACCCTAAATACCGATTGAAACTAATATTTTAAGCAGCTTAAATGAAAACATTACAACATTGTAACGTTAAAACAATGAGGGCCATTTATTGACGAACAGAAGTACGACTGGCTAATTGAATTATTAGGTCCGAACACAACATGTCCATTAAGCGAACTCTGGAAGCGTTGGGAAAATAAGAATTGGCTGCCTACTAATGCTATTGTGCTTTTGATTTGGCTTTCAAAAACAATGCTTATATAAATCTTAGAAGTAGAATAATCAATATTACAAAAGCCCAGTGAAGTATAAGTAACTAACTAACTAACTGACTAACTTCTAAGCATAAGCAATGGACGCTTAGTTTTCTTAATTTATTTATAAGTGTTTATATTACAGAATAATAAGAAGCATCACTTAGGTTTATGATATGCAACACACCCTCGCCTTTGGTAAAATCCTAAATTCAATAGGCGGTAGTTCGAATCCTGGCAGGAACATATGGACTACTTAGGCAGTTTTCCCACCTAATGTGCATGCATATTATAACAAGTACTACGTGCTAGTGGTGAGGTAAATTATTGTGATGGATGCAGTGGGACAATTGTGAGATGTTATAATTATTATTATAGTAAAAAAACTTGATTTCTATTATTTATTTTTTGTGGTCTTTTGGGTTTTAAGTAATAAACTGTCAAAAAGCGAAAGAAAATCTAAAATATTATAAAGTTTTGACGAATGTATGAAAACTCTTTATTGTTCACCATAAACTAAAATCTAGACAATTCTAGACAGTATAAATGGATACATTTGCATTAGAACAATGGGCGGCCTTATCGCTTATAGGGATCTCTTCCAGGCAAACCAGTGTCTAAGGAGATTAAAAAAAATCAATAAACTATTTTTGGTGATATACTAAAATAAAATATAAATAAACTACTTTATATACACATATATAGTTAGCTAATTATATATGGTATATCTATACGGTGGTATTATAAATATATATATATATATATATATATATATATATATATATATATATATATATAAATTCGACCAATAGATACATTCATGTAATGCAACAATTTTATTTTATTTTGAGGAGTTTTTAGACTGGCTTTTTACGAATGTCTTCCCTCGTATCTTCTATGATATTGTTACATACTGACAAAGAAATACGCACCTAGTTTATCACTTTTCCCGCTTCTTCTGCTTTTTTTTACTTTGTGTTTAATGTTTGCAATTAGACAGTAGTGTATTGTTATTTTTTTGTTTATGGTCGTTCGCAGGAATAATTAACCAAGTGTACATATTACGGGTCCTTTGTTGTATTGTATATTTAGTATAAAACAATGCCCGAACGGAGGGATAAGGCAATCAAGCGACGATTGCGATACCAACAAGACGTGTGTACATTTGACAAGTTATATTGTGAGGGACTTTGCGCGTGTTATTGAATCGTGAAGTTTGTGCTAGTTGTGTCTAGTTATATTCGTACCTCTGTTATACGTGGTTGTATAGTTCTAACAAATTCTAAAGTAATTCCAACGGCATTTTAATTCGAGTCCAGCGTAAGTCGTAACAATATAAACAAGGAGTGGCTTCAATCTGCAATTCGGAGACAACGTGACAATCTATATAAGTTATGTTTTTATAAAATTGGTCAATAACTATACGATACGATTGACAAATTATAATTTGTCAATAGTAATTTATCATTTTGGTAATTTTACGAAGTAGACATTCAAAAAATGCGGAAATTGTATAATATACACAAAATTATGCAGCTTTAAATTACGCACGTGGAGCAATATTCCCTAATTCCTAAAAATGTTCAAACTACATCCTTCTTATCTTATGTCCAGAAGGACCTGAAGGCTATCCAAACAGAATCGGAAGAATACTACTAATTTATGCGTCTGGGCGGCTTGTCGGAAGAGGTAACTAATCGAGCCACAGCCAGGTTGGTTTACTATTTACTTTTGAAATATAGTCCTGAAAACTATTTTGTATTACTGATGAAACTATTAATGGAAATTTCTACACATCTCTATTCATACAATGTGCTCTGTGCCTCCTCTCCTATTATATTAAGGTACTCTTTGGTGTCTCATATTATATTAATGTACTCTGTGGTCTACATACACTATTTGAGATACAGAACAGGAAACGGAAGCAAAAAAATGAAAAGTGACATAACTTTCTTCAGATTGTTCAAGTCTTTTTTGTAGAGTGGTCTTGGTAGAGTATAACCCCCTTAAAAAATATGAGCTATGTTCTTCCAAATATGTACAATATTTTTTAGACATTTTAGTTTCTCGACTATATTTTACATAAAACACTAACCTAAGCTCATAATATTCATTATATGTATTGTACTTTGACTGGCGTTAAATATACGTACGATAAATACGCACTTTAAAAAAACCACATTACATTTAAAAAAATAGATTTTCCTTACAAGCACAATTATTGCTTGTAACAGGCAACAGCGCCTACCTGTTTTCCATGAAAAAATTGACACGTTATAAAAAAATATCAAAGGCTGTTCAAGTTCTCGCCAATAAATCTCTACTTAATAAACAGTTAAGGTGAGGTCCCGGTTTGCAACTGATGAGAACAGTAAATATCCCCATCAATAAACTTATTAATAATCATTACTATTACAAAATTAATAATATTATTATTATCAGAAAATTAAGAATTAGATTATTAGAAATTTAAATAATTAAACTTTAATTTATAAAAAGGCTTCTTTTGTTTGTCCCATTCAAAACAGCCTCTGGTGTTTTACCTTCTGCCTCGATTCAAAATAATTTGGACCTAACAATACTACTGAGAAGCGTGATACGTATTCTATAGATGGTTCTTTATGTAAAACGAAGAGGTCCTGGAAAGGGCGGGAAGGTTGATTAGGGTGGGGGTGGAATGCGGAGGCCACGCCCCTCACCTGATCACGCCTATAGCTTAGATCTACCTGAGCGCGAGGCTAATGTGATACGCTGTATATTTATATGGTTTCACTACAACACAAGTCACATAACAATTCCTTCCACGATTCAATAAAATTATTCAGTTTGAAACAGGTTAAACCCAGGGACGCCTCATACAATATTGTATTTAAATTGTACCAATGTGATCTGAGGGAATGTTGTGTTTATTATTCCACACGTATGGCCTGATTTTTTTTATTATATATTACTTTTTTATCCGTGCAGGAATAGAGAAAGAATACAATTTCCTGCGGCCTGTCGTAAGATGCGTCAAAACAACCCATAGCCAGATGTAGGGTATTTTCCCGGTTGCATGAAGAGGGCTGCTAGCATTAGTGGCCAGGTTCCACCCTCCCTTTAGAGAGAAGCAGCACATTTTAGCACCTTTTGTGTTGCAAGACTCTTTAGACGATGTAACCGCTTTACACCAGATTGGTCGCCTGCTTACATGCTGAACTCGTGCACTAAAATAAATATTACATTATTTGCAAAGACCGAATATAAATTTTAATTGAAATTAAAAACATCCTATTGGTCACGTTTTAAGTTATGTAGTTTTTTTGTTAATTCTATTCCTGATATTTTTTCCATTGTATAGTAAACTACAAAAACAATTTAAATTTGACTTATACTAATAGCTTTGGCATAATCCTACTTTTATAAATATTATATCATAAATAAAACAATTACGTTTTGTGTTACGTTTTCACAACTTAACCTTTACATAAAATCATTAAAAATTGTGTATAATATATACTTCAAAGACCGGATTTAAACTTAGACTATTATGCATCCTATGTATAAAACTCTTAAGTTTAAATGCATGTAAAATATAAGAGCTTTTAAGTGAACGTACGTGGAAACATATTGCATAACCTTCATTTATGTGGACTATCATAAAAATGTGCCAATCTCTACCTTATTTACCGTAAATCAACAAAACCATAAAACATAGAAACAAAGTATTCAGACGATAATGATACAGATCTCAGCAATGTCAAGTATCGAAACAATGTAACATGCATTGTTCAATATTGCCTCCTTGGCACTTTACCAGCTGCCATTACCCCCTTGCAACGACTTGAAATCGTTCACGTGCGTACAATATCTTTTGTCTCGCCTGTTACTGAAGGTAAGATATTATTGTCCTGTGAGGCAGAGATGCAAATAACTAGAAAAGCTTTTATTTATATTCTTATCTTATTACTGACCAGCAAGTTAATTAGAAGACTAATTAACGTCTAATTAGTATGCAAGACGTAAAGATTTAAGGATCCGGGTGAGAAAACTGTTCTTTTTACAATTATCGCCCCTAGAATAAATTTGCATATGGTCGATTCCTATATCTTACCGATCGTTTATTTATCTTTCTATCGGTTAAAATTTAACATAAGCTCCATACAAGTAATGTCGAAATATCACCGATGGTATGGCAAGTGAGTGAATAATAATATTTAGGAAACGGCCATTAAAGCCCTCCAATCCTCTGCCAAATTTTAGGTCTTTGATTGAAATGGAACATTTCAGTCTGCAGTTCAAATTTTCTAAGCAAGCAGGCATTTTTTTGCAAATTTTGGTCGTTATTGACCAAAATTTAACTATTGTTATAGACTTAATACTCCTAAAACATTATTCATCTTGTTCAATAATTCTTTTACTATACAGGCTATTCGACTCTGGAATAATCTACCTGTTACCGTTAGACAAGCTAAATTACTAACAATATTTAAGAACATGACAAAAAGCACTACCTGCAACATAGTGATGTTTGATATTATTACGTATATTTATATATATGTATGTAATATCAATAGGTGTATTTATATATGTCTATGAAGTACAATTCTTACGTATATATTTTACATATTTATATGTTTATAAATGAATAAAATATATATAAGTAACTGCATATCCTCTAATATTTATGTATACCTTTGACCGATATTATCTGTTTTATTCCTGCCACGGGTTGTCTGGAAGAGATCATTTCTTAGCGATAAGACCGCATAATTGGAATATTTTTAGGCCTTATAGCCTTTTTCTGTGTTTTCTGTAATGGTTTACAATAAAGTTTTATATCTATCATCGTTATTCTTCATTTTTGACTAAAAACTACGTTGTACGAAAGTAAAATTACAAATAATAACTCTTGAAATATCCATCGAACATCCTCATCACATCGCTTTTGAAAATATAGTTAATTGCAATAGATTTGATTAACGAATAAAAATGACAGCCTTTTATGCTGAGGCCACACGTGCGGTAACGTTAAAGTTATTGACTGTGGCCAAATGCGTCTTATTTATAGTTAAAAATAGCTCCGTTAACGAATAGCCACGTTAGTGTATATACATAAATTATCTGTCAGTATTTAATTTCATTCACAATTCAAACAATATTACAACACAGTTAACCAATAATACCCATCGTCGTGAAACGGCCTATAACTAAACATTATCCCAGATGAGGCCCCACTTTTATGAGATTCCACGTTATTCTCACAAAGGCGGCATCGAGTTAACGCAGTTTATTGGAGGTATGCATAATTAATGACGAGTGGAAAATAATCTTGCAGAACAATAGGGTGAGATATGAGATGAATTATTAATAGAGCTAATGAGGCGCGCTGCGTGGCCGCGATAGCGGGGTGAGCGGCGCGACCTCGCCGCTCAGATAGTGCCCACGCAGCCTGATTGTCGCCAACAACCCAAACACCAACAATTTTTACATCTAACAACACACCACTGTAGCACTAATCACATCCGCATAAAACTCGAAATGCGCTGGCAAAAATCACTCGCACTACAATTAAAACGTTGCAGGGTTAAACACGCAATTTTTTATCTAATTGTTTAATTTACCTAAAACATTAAAAAACCACGTGTGATGCGTAATTTGCAATTAAACTGTATAGTTTGATGACCTATCGGAATATCAGATATGGGAAAATATAATTCTGTTGGTGTTTTTGTGTCAGAAACAGAAAATGACTGTATTAAAAATACATAATTTTTAGTTTTGAATATTTAATATCCTGATTTTATGTGCGTGCCGTGTCAAAATAAAATAAACTAAAATGATATTTTTTAAGTATAAAATTTAGAAATGATGTGTGTAATTACAAAATATCGCAATTTTTTAAATTCTATAAATTTATATCTCTAAAAATGTGGTAATACACAACTGAAATAGCGAACTACATATGTAGTTATTTAGGTACAAGAAGATTATTCAAAAGTCTATAAGGTCTATGAAATGATTTAGCCTTTTTTTTACTTTTAGCCATAATAGCTTCTTGGTTAATGCATTCGTGTCTCGCTTTTCAAATGACGTGCTTTCAATTCTGGGAAGCATATATATATATATACATCAGTTACTTACGTTATATAGTGTTCTTTAACTCTTCTTTAAAATGGGTTCCGACGGACTATCTCGTATCATATGAGGAGGCGTTCCATAGTTTGACTGCTTGAACGGAAACGAACCGCTATAACATGCCGATGAATGTATGGGGCTTTAAGAAGAAGGATTTAGAAGTTCTGCAAGACATGTCTGGGGAACTAGGATTCAATCGTTCGCGAAGGTAAGAGGAAAATGAGGATTATGTAGAATTTTAAATAGAAATGTAACGACGTGAAAATCATAATCATATTTATATATAGGTACAAAATAATAATCATATTTATATATAGGTACATATACAAAATGAACTTTTATACACTATGCAAATAACTCAAACATAACAAGCGACATATTGAGACTATATTTAGGAAGTTTCATCTCTGTAGTTTCTGAGAAAAAGATGTGACACACAGATAAATAATGCAATGACTCCAGACACATACCCTAAAAATTCAAAGAATATCCAACACATTTTTATCCCAGAATATTAAAAATATTCGAGGTATATATAGATTGCAAATTCCGGAAAAGAAGTGACGTGAAAAATGCTTTGAGTACAAAAGTCATTAAATAACGGTAATATGACGTAGGTAACCTCGTCATGAGACAGAGATTGTGGACTGTGAATTAACCGCCAGCTAATTCACAGAAATGTGAACGTTTCAATGTAGTAAACCAATTATTATTATCGTCCCATATGTGTTGTGTATGTTAATACACAGTATAGTTACACAACTTCATAAACACGGATTGAGTCCGACCACAACGCGGAGCTGTGACTCTTTGATAAGAGGGATCGCCGGCAACTCATTCAAGTTCTAATTAAAATAAATGAATGGCTACCGAGAAACTACTCCGTTTACATTATTCCCAATAAGTGAACTCTTATCATCCTTATAATTACAAAACTAATTACCGCTTGTAAACAATATTTCTTACCTGTCGTTAAAAATAAATCGTTTCGTATTAATTGTTTTAAAGCACGTTATCGGAGGGATTACATCATTTTTTAAACACTATTGTGTTGGAATGCGCCGAGCATCAAGGAGCAATTAAGATACTGAAGGCAACACCAACTCTGGCTGGAAATAAAGCAATCGTTAGCAGCCTCTTCTCGTATATTATATACATAATTATGGCCGCCATGTCGATCGCCCGGGATTCTTATTCATCACTTTTAAACCCTGCTTAATGGCTAATTGAAACTTATACGAAAGTTTAAGATCAAATACATTTTCATCACTAAAATTCTTATAAAAATCTTTTGAACCCTTCGGGAGCCTATTCGATACAAGCTTTCAGACAGACTTACTGCCAAAAATATTTAAAACTGTGCATTGAGATTATAACATGTGATCTAAGAAACTGTGTAAGCCCCGTATAAGTATCATATATATATATATATATATCAACGATCGTACAATTATCTAGATAATTTTCACTTAAATTTTGGTATTGTTTTTGATATCATAGATAGACTTTATATATTATGTTGATAGATATAGATTTTGTGTATATAAAGGTGGCCAATGGAGTTCTGAACAGGAAATTGAACAGTGATGAGTTCTGTTTAATTTTACAAAATAAATAAAGGTTTTTAAGAATTTGTATGGAAAATCTCAACTGGTTTGTGAATGTTTTCGAGCAGGCGCAAGAATTGCGTTATTTAGGTTTAGGTACGATATGATATTTTCATTGAGGCTGAGAAGATTTTAAGCATCATACTATCTTTATCCTGTGCTGCAGACACCTGTGCCTGGTGCATATTTAGAAAACAATTATTCCAAAAGTGATTTTTTTTGATACCATAATTACTCGTATGCAGGTGGCCTGATAATGTTTTCTTTCAGGAGGCTGTTGTAATATTTCAATTTAAGGATGCCTAGGGCATATTCTAAAGTCGCAGTGAGTCTACCTACCTAACAAAGCCTTGCACTTTGACAAAACGAGAGGTTTCAAATTTATTCGATCGCTAAGATTTTTGTAGCACAATATTTTCACTGCATCGATCTCTGGTATACCAATTTGGTTAAAGGCCGATAGCATGCAAAATCTTTCACCGATTACGTAGATTACAAACAAACAAAATCGATATGTGTTACGTTACACTGTCTGGAGGATATATCGATGACGTTTTGATTGATAAGAGGTATTTCCATATGATATGATTAAAATTTCGTGACATACCTTAATAATGACTATTAACTATGTTGTTTATTTCAAGTATTCATTTTCAATTCATACGACCTTCGAATCGTATCGGATTTAAATAATGCATGTGGTAATTAATTGGTAAGTTATACCGTCTCCTCCAGGTTTTTTTATTACCAGCTAAACAGACAGACAGCCTTCGGATGATAGAAAGTGGTCACCATCGTGTATTTGGAACACTAGGGGCGTTAGTAACGCATTCGGGGCCTCCAAGAAATGTTATGACGCCTTCTTAAACAACCCCAACGTCGCGTCGCAATGTAGCGCAAAGGGACACCTCGGCAGAAAGTTTCCTCCAGATCGTTATTTTATACACAGCATAAACGTAAATATTAGGAGGTTCCAGTAGCATGCCTAGAATTTAAATGAAAACTTATAAGACGAAATGTCATATATCAAGACGTGTAGAATAGAATATAATTAATTGCATAAACTGTTACATACATATCGCGGGCTTCAAGCCAGACGGGCGTATAAGCCAACTTTTCAGGAGATACAAAATTTTAATAAGTTTTTTTTTCAATGTATCTCTATAACTGAAAATTTGCAAAAGTACTTCCTTGATTACGTGAGATGCTCTTTTTTTAATATACCTACTATTAAGAAAACAACAGAGGTGGTGTATCGAAAAAAATATTAATGATAGAAAATTAAAAAAAACACATTTTTTTATACGCCCCTCTGGCTTGAAGCCCGCGATATAATTTAAAGATGTTGTGTTCTTTGGACCGACAATTTGTCCTTTCGAACGTGCAATACAGGCAGTTTAAAATTTGCCAGGCCATTATATAATATTATTATAATCATATCATTTCACAAATATTTCTATTATTTGTCACAAAAATACTTCAACTCACTTTTCTTAAAAAAATAAATTAGTCCAAACAATTTGGCTGATAAGAAATTGCTCATAACGTGCATGTCACTACTTGTTCATTTGATAACGTCTATACTATTTGATAAATTTATTATTGGCTATACTGTATTACATGATTTAGCAGGCCTTATTAATCCGTAGTTAAGTATTTAGACATTTTTATGATGTATGTATGAAGATCATACACAACTATATTTCATAAAAAATCATTTAGTTAAAGTAAGTTTTGGAGGATAGTATTTTTAGGATGTCGTAGCGGACGGCAAAACGGTACAATATTGTTACATGCCAGCAAAGGTGAAGGCACACTTGCCTGTCATAAAACGCAGTTTATTACCTTTGTCGCATTTGGACTACTTTTGTTTACTTCGTTTTTAAAATTTTCAATTAAACAATAGCCTATTGTTATTGTTACTTGTTTACTCGTCGCAGGTGTGCAGATTAAGATTTGTCGGAAACCTCAGTCCACGCGGTCCTTTGTTGTATTGCACATTTTAGTATAAAAGGATGCCCGAACGGGGGGAGGGGAGGCAGTCAAGCGAGGATTACGATATGAGCAAGACGTACATTCGATGAGCGATATAGTGACGGACTTTGCGCGTGTTATTGAATCGTGCAGTTTGTACTAGTAGTGTCTTGTAATATTTGTTATACGTGTTTGTATAGGTCTAATTAATTCTATAGTAATTCCAACGGCATTTTGATTCGCGTCCGTCGTCGTTCGTAAAAATATTCTTCTAAAATCGATATTTTCAACTCTAGTAAAATCGTGAAAAAAGTGAAATTTAAAATTTGCCCCAAATAAATCCAATTTTATTTAATAAAATCGTTTTTAAACATATGTGAAGTACCAGTATCTCTAAGTAATCAAGTATTTTATTCTCTATATAAATCAATTATAATAACTCTTGTCTTTGTTGTAAATCATTTTATCTATCTTGTGCATAATTGATAGTCTAGACGACGACTTCTATATAAGTCCAAGTGCACCATTAAGTATGTATGCCAAAGATTACAAAGTGTCTATAATGTAGAGGAATAACAATAGATATTGAAGCCCTCCTAATATTGCGTGCATTTAACATAAGTAAGAATGAGACGGTTATGAAAGAAATTTCCATACAACCACTTATAATAATGTGTCTATTATAATACAAAACTCGAATATTATCTCAGAAACTTAATATATACTAGTATGAACAGTGAAAATCCTGATGTCGTTAAAATACTATTGGCGAGTTTTTTTTTAGTTTTTATTGCAGCAGTTCAGCAGACAGGCCCACTTTATGGAAACGGTTACCATCGCCTATGGACATTTTCAACACAAAGTGCTACAAATGCGCTGCTGCTCTCAAGGGAGACTGGAACCTGGTCACTAATGCCGGAACACAACTCAAGGTTGCTATGACGACATACTTTAGACCAGGTGTGGTAACCATCCAGTCGAGCAAATGCCCTGGCTGTGGGTTGTTTTGTCGCCTCTTTCGACAGGCCGCCCGGCCGCAAGAAATTGTATTCTTCTTCCGTTCCTGCACGGAGTGCCTACTATTATTTCTAAAACTGTAATGAAAAATAATATTGGAGACTTAATCATGTAAGCTAAATTGAAAGGTTAATAAGTACTACAAACCTTTGAATATAGTCATGTTATGATATGATATGTTATATTCGAATGTCGAGCTACTCAATGATTTATCTCCTTTTTACATAAATATATGATTTATGATGATATAAATATGTGATATGAATATTCAAGTTTTAAAATAATCTTCGAGTAGGTACACAGGCACCATACGAAAACTGGAGCCATGCAACAGAAGCATCTGACACGAAAGGGCGAGTTTGACTGACCACTAAACATTTACGAATTTCAAGACAAAACATCAATATATAAAAATTATATATTCGGAAATATACTTAAAAAAGTTTGATATTGTAATTATTACGATATATGACTTTAGATTGGCAGGTAGGGCAGGAGGATTTATGCTGTGACAGAGTATCTACGCTAGAATAAAATAAGGTAAAAGTAGGTATTTTGATCAAGACAAAACAAATACCATGTATTGTAATTGATTAATCATAAATTTCACAATATTATATGCAAATTACAATTGATGTCGATATCTTCACAACAGGTCAATTAAAACGTAACTAGAGATTGAAACTCTAATAAAATGGATTTTAAGCTTAAAACCGTTGAAAACTAATTGAAGTATAATGTTTCGGTTCCAGATCCTAATTCACATATATTTTATGATTACCTAAACGATAGTCTAGGTAATAAAGGTAATATAATCAAACATCTGTATTCTTATTTTTGGCAATAAAGTTTTTATTTATTTAATGGTTATTGAAATCTATTAGAGTTTAATCATACTATTTTTTTATTTAAACAATATACGCATATTACAGTCGATTATGAAACACCTCATAGTATATATAGTTATATAAATAAAAACTACAGTGAGTAAGCTCGGGAAATGCCTGTTGGACTAACCGCTAGTTGAGTTTGAGTCATTTTTCAAAGAAACTACAGCACTACAAGATATTTGTCATATGCCTTTGTAACATCAAATTACTAATTAATATACATTATGATTAAAAAAAGCTTTTTTTATTGTTGTATAAGATAGTATTTGACAAAGATCACGATATGAGATCTAAGAATGGTTTAAGAGTAGTATCACCTTATACGACCCAGAGACACGTAAGTTAATTAGTATTAGGAAACATGATTCTTCTGAAATGTTCTACTATTTTTCGGTGCTTGTAATGAAAGTGATCGCTACATTAGTATTCTTCCGCAAATTAGTATTCCGTTGAACTGTCCCAAAGACAGTAGTAGTTCATACATGACCGTACTTGCACATTTTACAGGGTCTGCAGCTATTTCAGTGCAGTGCAGGCAGTGAGTATATGTTTATAATTAGTATAATGTCACAAGCCATCCTGTTGTAAAATATTGAATCCTATGGATCTTCTTCTTTAATAAAATTCAAACACATAGATTACGCTTTCCGACAAGGCGCTGCACATCCGACAGATTTGCCAAGCCTGACCAGAGCAGTAACTCGACCCCTCATCCCCGGCAGTAGTTCATTCCATGGTTAGGAGGAAACACAGATGGGACGCCATTTCCTCTTTTTACGAGTGTATCATGTTCGTCAACAAGGATGCCAAGTAGGGGATCGAGTGGTTTTAGTAGGTATCTCTGACCGCGACGTGGCAATAGCACTTCTTGCTTGCGGTGCTAACGCCACCCCAACATGGCGAATCCCACATCCCTCGCCACGTTTCTCCCGCGGTGGATAGACCTCAAAAAGATTTTCTCTCGTTAAAAATAAGCCGTATCCACCTCCTAATTGTAAACTGCAGTGAATATAACCTACCACCAGTAAACTAATAATAGTTCTGCGCCGAGATGAAAAATCTAAAATGAAGGTACGGAGACCAAAACCGGTAGACAGCCATTTATGCGAGTTGAAAACTACTAACCCTTTTCCTATGCTTATCAGGATTACCCAGCTGTTATTGTCTGGCCTATGCTATTGCGCATTAAGACATAATTACAAAAATATTATTTTAGTTGTATTGGTATCCATTTATTATGCAAATTTTTATTGCATTGTTTTTTTTGCCTTCAACAATGTATCACAGAAAATATTACGGTACAGTGCAAAATAACTTTGACTAATAATTGGATAAGTATAGCGAAATATTTACTAATAGGTATCTATAATTCAAAATCTTTTACATTCAACTACAAAAATTAACATATTATATCTATACATTTTATCCCATTGTTTAAGAATTACTGTTTTCGCGTATTAAATTATTGTTTTGTAATATAAATTCTGAATGTTTTATTTTCACTTAAAAGAAAAATATAAGTAAACCTTAGAATTACTTTTATGTCATTTCACTTGCAAAGTACATTTGCAAATCGTTCTACAAATAAAGCACAATGTGGGTAGTTCGGTCACGGTTTATTTAATTTTGATTTCATTAAAATTAAGTCTCAAGTGACTAATTTTATTTATGTTGATAGCTTTCTAAATTTGTTTGACCGGTATGATAAGCGGTATTCACAGTCGAGGCAATATGCGTGTGTTGTGTAGTATTCTCGTATACTGGATGAATATTATTTTAGAGTTACCTACCACATCATTAACTGGTTTATCTTCGTGTTGCCATAGTAATAGTACCACTATAGCTGCAAATGCCAATACTGTTCTCGAATAGTTTACCACTTTTATAACTATTATCACTCGAAACTCAACAATATTAAATAGGTACCTTTAATTAATTTATTTTTTATTAATAAAATATAATCATATAAGGAAAACTATTTTCACGTATATGTTAGACACTTATTTTGAGCTTAACCAAATATGTACCTAATGTGTTTAAAGAATCAAACATTATTTAACTTATGCTTGCTTCAACATAACGAGGTTACATCAACTCAAGTACCAACTTGCGCACTTACTATATACGTGTGTAGCTTTAACTTGTTTCGTTGCCATGCAAGTAACTTTCTAATACAACATTAAATATTTTTAAATTAATTAATAACTATAATCCACATGACAAAGATTTCAAACATAATAAGATCAAATACTTGTAGTGAAACTTACCCTAAATGCAGATCGATGTCACCCTTTCGGCGGTAAACTAATCAAAATTCACTCGCGGTGCACTACGAAAACTTGAAAATACAAAAAATAGCACCTTTTGAAAATGTAAACAGACGAGGAAGTAGCGAAACTCACGTGTTTGGAATGTTTACAAAGTTTTAGAGGGTCGCTAATTTATTGTCTAATTTTGGTGTAACAGTTCCTTGTGTAGGGATAGTGTGTAGTGTTTTTATTAATATCGTGCGTGTTCGATGTGACGGCAGTGGTAGTGTTCGGAGGTGGTAACACGGTCGGCCATGCAGACTGGCGGCGGCGAGGCAGCGCGTGTACTGAGTGGCGAGCTGTGGCCGGTGGCAGTGGCGCGTCGCTGCCGGCCGCCGCGAGACTCTGCCCCGCGCGTGCGCCCGACCAGTTCCGAGCAGCCTCCCGCGCTCACCCGCCAGCCTGCGCCGCAACCACCAGCATGCACCAAGCCAATGCACCAGCACCACGCACTGGCACACACCTCTAAAGGCTGATTTACATTAGGGGAGCGTATCAACTCCAAAATATTAAATCCAGAATATTGAAGTCTGCACTGACTGGGTAGCGCCCAACTGACTTCACATCCATTTGCACGATGCCAGTATAAAGTCAGCACTAGCTTTCTTCAAGTCAGTAGATGGACCAATGTAAATCAGCTTTCAGTTATAACCGAGCACTTGCAACCATTAGACTTTCCTTAGTTTTCCTTCTTTTAATTAGAGTTTATAAGATTTATGTATAGCCAATATAATAATTACTTATTAATAATAATCAGTCATTTTTTAATAATTTTCATGCACCATTTAATAATTTAACAGAGCAGCAGCGTATTTGTAGCACCTTTGGTGTTGCAAATGTCCATAGGCGATGGTAACTGCTTTCTATCAAGTGGGCCGTTTTCCTGTCTGCTGAACTGCTGCAATAAAAAAAAATGATGAAGCATGATCTACGTCATTCACCGACGCCAAAAAAGAAAAATTGTGGCAGCTCGAAAAGGTACATTTCAGTAAACAGTTAAGATTTTCAACACAGAAATATTTGTTAAATTTATTTTTAAAAAAATAACTTACAATTAAGTATATTGTTTTTAACCAATATGAGGATACACTTTGAAAATAAAACTACTCGTAAGGAAAACCCTTCTAGTTCCAACATGAAGCTCCTCTAGTTTTTATCATGAAATTCTCATGTGCTATGTATGTATGTGTATCAGATTAAATAATAAAATCCTGGGGAAAGTGACTTCCAAATCAATGGATTTTTTTGGAATTTGTGAATATGTAGAAAGTACTAAGTAATATTGAATTTATTTGATTTACGTTAATTGTAAAAATTCCAAATGACAATTTACAATTACCTGTCAAGATCGTGCTATGGCATTGTCTATAAAGAAACACCAAACAATTCACAAAACTTTGAAAGGGATATCGGGCTGGGTTTGCACTTGCTTTTCAAAATGCTGATAAGGGTTACGCCATGTATGGTCATTTATTTCTCTTAAATAGCTCGTTAGCTACCCGAATCTCTTAAAATCGAAGGGTTCGAATTCTACCAACGTTGTTTAAATTGTAATGTGAATATCCTTACATTAACGACGTTCCAAATGAAATCAAAGATTACGGACGGAAACATCGCCAGGAAACTTTCATTATTGAGTATAGATAGGTATTCATATTTAAAACTCACCATTTTACTTTGAATAAGAGGGTATACGATCAGGGTTTCTCAATGGGTATATTATATTATATTACATATGCCGAAGTATTGATATATACTGCCGGTGTCCTTACGCTTTTACAACAAAGGCACTGAACCAATATTAGTAAAATATACATTTAATATATATATATATATATATATATATATATATATATATATATATATTATATATATATATATATATATATATATATATATATAGAATAGAATAGAAAACACTTTATTGTTCACCACATACACATAAAATAAACAATTTAAAGTATTTACATTTAAGAGTAAAAGTAGGAGCAATGGGCGGCTTTATCGCTTTAGAGCGATCTCTTCCAGACAACCCGGGCTCTGGCTTTTATGAAATGGAATTCAAGTGTATGACGGTGGTGTGCTAATTTAATACACAATACTATAAATAGGATATATAAATTCACATAATATATATACCTATAATAAGAAAAAAAGAGAATAAACAATAACACATATTAATATTATATATACCTACTAATAAATAACATTCATGTAATATGGTATTGAATATTTATTATAAAGTGAGATAATATTCCCGTACCAGTTTTTAAAAAAACGGCGAGTATATATATATATATATATATATATACCTAGTATATGTAATTTTAACAAGTTTTTAGTGATAAACATAAGTTGTATTTTATGCGGAAAATGTTTAGTTACTCCAAAAAGAGAGTCAAATTCACATAGAGCCACGTATGACTGTATTTTTAAATAATAATAATTACTAAGAAAGGGTTGATAAACACACAAATAGTATAATATTCCAAAGCTAAACTAATTAAATATAATTAACTTTGTAGGTAATGCAACGTACAACTCTAGATCCTATCCCAAACATCTAAGTGTTCTACAGTAACTGATTGGTATAACAAAGATTATTTATAAAAGTTGCCTTGCCTGGAATCGAACCCGTTAGCTTAGCGTTCCAACAAAAACAGACCAACGGTTATACCACGGTCTCTAGAACCTAAAAAAAATAAATTAGATGCAAATTTATTATATAGTCATTACTCAGGCATACAGGATTTATATTTAAAAACTGGCAGAATTCAAGGTTATACGTTACGTTAATTCCTACAATGATTATCTCAATTAGTAACATTGTTATAACATGTAATTTAACGTGAAACAAGTCTTTGTTTTCCTCGAATGGCTGATATGACGTGGTTTTGATCAGCAATATGTCATTGCCGTTATGAGATTCCACAATCTCATAGTTGTACTATTGTTAGTTTTTATCGGAAAATTATTCTAATTACAGTGTTTTTATATCATACATAGTACAATGTATTTATATTAATAATTGAGTTTTTCTCTATACGAATTTGCTTGTATATCAGCAATTCGCATATCCGAGACAGCTATTTTCCCGAAAGTCTTATTCCTTTTGAGAAATATCACTTTTGAAGTGATAACTTCTTATGGGAAGGTAAACCGCTTCGTTACGTAACGCGTTACGGTGCCAGTCTGTCTGGCTTCCAGCAGCGCTCCCGTTTCCCGCTTCCCGCTTCTTGGGAGCGGTAGGCAGACTCAGCTTTTCTTTATATTATCATACTAATATACGTAGGTTTTTAAGTAATAACCTAAGCTTTTTTCAAGTTAAACAATTTCAATGTTAAATAGTTCAAGTTAGTTTAAGTTATTACTTCTATCGGGCGTCCCGAGACGCACACGTTTTTTTATTGCTGGAGTCATCAGACAGGCAGACACTTGATGGAAAGCGTTTACCATCGCCTATGAATACTTCGAAAACCAAAGGTGCTAAAACTGCGCTTCTGCTCTCTTAAGGAAGACTGGAACCTGCCGGGATGCCGAATGCCGGAACACAACTCAAGGTTGTTATGACGGCTTACTCTAGACTAGGGGTGGTAGCCATCCAGTCGGGCAAATACCCTACCACCACGAAAAGAAATGGATTCCGTCAATGGGATTTACGGTATACAATAATACAAATAATATTTAGATTTTAGTGCCTATTAATGAATTGTAAATTGTTTTTAATTATATTATAAAAAATATTTGTGAAGGAAATGACAATTATGATATAATAAAATGTGGGTGTGCCCAGTCTACATATGTATAGCTTCAATTGGTTTGTTTGAGGCTAAGGTCACTTAAAGATTTTTATAAAACTTAAACGTGCAAAAATAATTTGATGTCTAAACATAAAAAACTGTGTAAAAATACGCATGAAAGGAAAGAAAGTAACAACACTTACTTTATTCTTAAAATTTTATTTTTGCATTTCTATCTAGACCGCCAAAAAATGCCGACATGACCAAACATTTGACAAGTCCTCTGGAACGAAACAGGAATGTCTATTCCCAAAAAATCCCTTAATGGAAACTAGGGGAATTTAATCACCATTAAAATTAAATGATGCAGTATAATACCAGAATTACACAAGTAGCTGCCAAATGACCTAACCCTTATGAGACCGATAACCCACGATTATACAGACTAAATACCATGTGACAGATTACCTCAAGCTACGAATATCGTGATAGTCATAAAATATTTTATTCTAAAATACCGTACTAAACTGAAAAATGTACAGTACATACTGACTTTACGAAATCTTGGTAAAAAGAAAGTATTACTATTTAATGACAGGACCACGTTTGTATTATTGTGGTCTAACTGATAATGTAATCATTCCGTAACACTGACGCAAGCAACAACGGATTTAAAGTCTAGCCACGACCAAAAAACTAGAGTCGGCATCGGTTGCAAGTGTTATATAAATATAATAGTGTAAAATTAATAAATATCGAAAAAAATATAATACATACCTAGTCTTGCCATAAATATTGTAAAAAAGAAAATTTTATTTTTTCTGTTGCAAATAACATTTATAAGTTTTACAGTGTGTTTTACAATACATAGATATAAAACAATTTAAAATATAAAAAGCTTATTCAAAGTGATCTCCATTGACTGCAATACAGCCCTTTAAACGTTGAGGCCAGTTATCAATAGAAGCACGCACTCTTTCAATGGGAAAATTCTTCACTGCCAATCGTATGATTTGTTTTAGGGACTCCAAATTAACATGGCGTTTAGAGCAAGCCGTACTCTCTAAAACTGACCATAAATCATAATCCAGCGGATTAAGATCGGGACTAGACGATGGCCAGTCTTCAGCTCTGATGAAGTCCGAAACGTTCGTTTCCAAGCAAGACTGCGAGTCTTGCTGGAAGTACCATTCTTGGTTTTTAAACATGGTGTTGTTAAGGGGCTTAACTACCTTCTCAAGAATGGTATCTTGGTACACTTATGCCGATGTTTTGATACCTTTTTCACAAAAATATGGCTCAGTCACTCCTTCATAGCTAACACCCTACCAAACCATCACTGAAGACGGATAATGCCCACGTTGCACTCTGTCGACTAATTGAGAAGCTTCTTTAGAGCTTTGAACATAAATACGGTCATTTTGTTTTTATTACAATCATTCTCTTTGTTTCTGATTAAAATTGTTGTTAATCTTAGTATCTCGTATTATCAACATTGCAATTTCCTTTATTCACTTTTGTATATTTTATAAACGTAACATAGATTAAAATGTTAGCAGTACTGTTTCTTGTACTCGTGCCAGCAAAAGTCAACTTTAAGGTGATGAACCTTTTTATACCGCGACTGTACATAGAAAACATCTTAGCAAACGCAAAAGTTTTCACGGAATAAAATTCGATGTCTACGCAAACGAATCTGCGTCGTAGTCGCTAGTTTTATTATACGAGTAATTAAGTACTTACAATATTACGCAAAATAGGATTATTATGCACGTTCTATATTATTTACTTTATCGCATAACGTACTTAATCCGCATTTCATTGAATCAGATCGTTACGTAATATTACAATCGGATTTCCTTGAATTCTTCTAAAGTGTATCCGCGAATACACCGGAATTACTGATTACCGCGCAGATAACTCACAATGATTAATAAGAAAAGAATGAAGAAAAAACCGGTACTTGAACAGCGTGACGCCTGCATCAAAGATACATTGATATTTTCCCCAGTGATAAGGACTTGTGTGTTGCTGATTCAATTACAATCAACTTGGCATTCCAAAACGATAGGACAATTACGTCACGGAATATCGCGATTCTACGCGACAAACAAATGGGTATTAGGTATTATTCATATCCATTATATCTGCTCAAGTGTGCACTGTTTTCTTTTTGCCACTTATGAAAGGAATGTGTATTGTATCTTAATCTTTGGCGTCTTATTTATAATCAACTCTGCTTTTCGTACTGCACACAAACATTTTCGTTTTCCATGCATTATTACGTCGATGATGATTAAATATTTCTTCTTGTCTAAAGTATCATGTATTTTTTAATTAGATCAAGCTTTTATTACTTAAATATTGTATGTATGTAACACAGCAAAATTAAATACAACACAATTTCAGTATCCCTAATCTCACTGTAATTTTCATCTTTAATTAAAGGAATTATGGACCCTATATCCGTTAAGCAGTTTATTAGTGAAAATGTAAAAAAAGTATAATACGTCTCATCAAAAAAAACTAAACACATCCGAAATTTGGTTTTGAATGAGTTTTATGTATATTCTTTTTACATTAAACGACAAAAATAATGCCAGTTAATTGCGGATATTATAAGGTATCATTACCATTATATTACGTTACCAAAAATCACAAAAAAAAACCTATCCTATTTTTTGGGAAAACCTTAACATAAATTTATCCCATTATACAGGATGAAAAGTATCCCTTGGCCCTGGCTTGGTACTAAAATTAGGTACATACAAACTTAATTTCAGCCAGATCGGCACCAATAGATTACCCTAAAAGCATAACAAACAGAGACAAATATATTTTTATCCCGTAACTTACAAGCCACGCTTGTGTCCCCCAGCAATCGCTGTGGTTACTCAATTCACACTTGATATCTCCTGAGATAATGATCATTATCAGGTATTGTTAATTGACGTGACACTATAAGGTACTAAAGTGTTAATAGAATCGACTAGAGTAACAACCACCGTTGTCTCGACTATGTTATTCGTCTAGGAAATTGTATTAATAGTCTGGTAACAGCATGTGCAGACTATTCAGGTTTTAGCTATTATGTTTTACTTCTTATTTGTATTTGTATTTCTGTTTGTTCGGGATTCACGTAAAAACTACTGGGCCGATTTGAATGCGGTTTTCGCTGATCAACAACACCTAATTCTTAGACTTAGCTCCTTTTTATTATGGCAACATCGAATTAAAATGTGATTTAATACTAATTGATAGCAAATTTAATGTAATAAAATGTGTGTTTTTATTCGGAGAATCCCTCGGAATATTTACCGGGAGCGGTTTGTAGTTCTTTGCATGCGTAAAAACTAGCTTATTCCGACACAGTTTTCACTAAAACGATAGCTAACATTATTTTTAAATGCTGTGGTACTTCGTGTCCCGGGAATCCCGCGGAATTTTAAGTCAAGCGTGAATGATAATAGAAATACTAGAAATAACTACTATACTATAATATAATAGAAATACTATCCAATATAAAACCAAAACTTTATTAGTATGTAGTACCATGAAACCAGTGCCGTAAATAGGGCGGTGCCACCGGTGCCCAGGCACAGGGCGTAGACTCTGGGGGGTGCAAGAATGGCCAGACCAGGCAGGACTATTATTTTTTCGGTTTGCTCCTGATAAGCTCCCGTTACGCTCCTAGTGCTCGATTCCAACACATACGTGTACCTACATGCCAGTATCATCAAAAACGTTTGTTAAGTTAGACAAAACATTGCGCGCATTTTTTGGCAGCGCATAGATTTTTCTTCCAAAATATTAGATAGTTGGTCCACCAACACCAAGGTCCTTGTGCGTTACTTTATCACTATGAACGAAATAAAATAGGCCTATAGATAACAATGCTCTAGCTAGAGTACCTATAATATCTAATAAAAACAAGGGCGCAGTTATAGAAGCTCGCATAGGGCGCATAAAAGGCTATTTACGGCACTGCATGAAACATCCCTTACATCGCGACATCGCGAATGATGTTGTTCAAGGGTTATCGGGTTAAAGGCATGACCAAACACCTCCAAGAAGCTAGGAGGGCTAAACCAATAAGAATAAATGGAAACCAGCTATTATCTATATGGATACTTTTAAATATAACATTTAAATATGTATTTCTTTCCGTACTAACATTTTTCACGGCCTCCTTAATGTTAAACCACTTTGCACTCAATTTGGTTTATTTAGGGATAATATAATGTTTATAGCGGAAAACGGAATAACTTCTGCGGGTTATTTGTTCAAAATTGTTGCGAACGAATCTGAATGAACAAATCATTGTGAAGATTGGAAAGTTTGTAGATACAAAAAATAGACTTTTTATCCTGACAATGGGATAGTTTTCTCTACTGACTCGGTAACTACGCGAATGAAGCCGCGTGGAAAATTCTAATGACTGTACTTTCAAATCAGTAGAGTTATAACATTTCAAATGTAGTTAGTAATTATACTAACAGTAACTAACGCTGCAAGGCAAACAGTTTTTCGTGCAGAATTAAATGCAGGCGGCGCGACGCGGCGCCAACTGAGGCGGGTTCTCGTAAAAGATCGTATATGCAAATACATAACAAGCAACAAACCACCATTGCACACGGCCTCTTGACCACACAACAGCTTATAAATTATTGAATAAATTCTAATTGTGACTATCGCATCAATCAATCAGTAGGTACGGACGCTTGTTTTTACGCCACACGTGTAGGAATGTAAACCTGGTTTCTTTCTAATAGATAAAGAATAGATAGAACGACTTACCTACAATCCTTTTTAAGGGTCTGATTCATATTGTTAGCAGGATGTTATCTACTGTTTCTTTGTCAGTGCCTACGTCTTATTCTTTATCAGCTGTGAACTAATAGTTGTGCGAAGATCAACAACGCGAACGCTTTCTTTCTTATAACAATGCTCTGAAACAACTACTTCGTGCATATACAAAAGATGATGTGTCATTCCATGAACTATATATAAAACATCACGGCGTACACGTGGATCAATTACAGTTCCAAAGCGTAGTTCAGCCTTTATTAGGACATAATTACATAAATGCTGTGTACAGTGTCGGCACATATCGTCATTATTATTGCCACATAACTTTATAACTATCTGGCTAATAACTGCACTGTTTAGATGGTGTTTACTGATCATTATATCTTACGTCTTAAGAATATAGAATTTTCTATTATAATTGCCTGGAACAACTTCTTGTGAGTTTCGCTGAGAAATGCTAAAAGGACGCCGCAGGTGTGCTGGCCTATGCTCACGAACTGATTGTCTGGATGTGATACAGCCATAATACATGAGTTGTTCTTCTTATGGGTGTAGCAATTTAGCGTGTGTCTCACATACAAAATGCCTAATAACAAAGGCGGCTTGCCATGCGTTACCATCCGCACTAAATGCAATTACATCACCCATTGACTTTCAGACGTGACTATACAACAGTTTTAGGATAACGCTTGTAGTCAAGGACATATTAATAAATACCAAGGTGATGAAGTTTTTAATAATTATATTGTGAGACTTAATTAAATATCGGGGTGAGTCGATAATATCGACCGTTCGTTGTATTCGTATAGTATGTATATTGACTCGATATACACAGTAACGAATTAGTGATACCATCACCATCATCCTAGTGTTAGATCTCTGTTAAGTTTGGAACGTCTCTCTACTCTACTTCTCGTTCTTCACTTTCTTATTGTGAGAACAGTCTATTCTATTCTATTCTATCAGGGTCTGGCAATGACGGCAGATTTAGCTTTAATAAGTAAAATATGGGACATAAGTATATGTGTTTTGTGGCTGTGATCTTCTTTTAATATGTCTACGTCAACTTTTCTTGCATAATGTGCACACTGTAATACATCATGACGAAACGTACTACTACTCATCAAAATTACCGATAGATCAACTCTGCCTATTTATTTAAATAAAAATTTTGAATACACCTTTTTTTGCGTGAAAAGGGAGGCCCAAACCTAGTATTGGGAACTTAGGTGAGATTGATGTTATGTATGTATATAACTATGATAATATACTATTATCATAGTTATATACATACTTGTTGACATAGAGCAGCAAAATTTGTTATCTATTCGATTGGTCCATCAAGTTCATTTCGCGATGTCAAACTATTTCAATTTTAACAACAATAATGAAGTTTATGTTGTCTAATCCTTGTTATTTGTAGGCGAAATAATCTGTTACACTACGACTAAGAAGTTCTGCTTCCGTTTTTTTGTCTTTTCCATTGAGAAATTTAGCACGCGTAATTCTTTATAGCGTGAACCATCATTTCTCGAACCAACTTCTTCACAAAAAATATATGCCATCTGATTAAAATAAACGAAGATAAAACTTACTTGCTTCACGATATAACTTGACTGGCAATATTTATAACTAAACCGACAAGCAATCAAATTAACTACTTTAGAACGCCATATAACTAGACTAATTTTAACGCTGTCATTAAAATGATTGATCTCAAACAACGAGTAATAATGCTCGAAGGAAACTCCTTGAACCTAAAACATGGTTCTTAAATTATTATCGTCCTGTATTAAATAGTTGAAGCAGAATATTATCTGATATCAAATCGTTTACTGAAATAACACTTTAAACAATTTATTAATTGCAAGGTCTTACTTGAATTTCCCAAAATGGAAATAATTTATCGGTCGGTGTCTAAGAATTTTAACTTAAGTTACTTTCAATATCCACATTTTGATGCAGATCAGCGTTTTGAGTATTCTATATCTACATTTATTTTTTGGGAACAAACGGTCACTCCGTTCTACCATCGGGATTTTGGTCAGAGACTCCTACCATCGAGATTTCAGATATTTGTTTACGCTCTTTTTAAAGAAATAAGTATATATTGTAGCACTCTGCGAATGCTGTGGCAGGGCTATAATTCCAAAGCTTGCACACCTACGATAGGAAGAAGCGTTGGCCAAGTAGATTGTAAATCAGCCAGAAAAGCTTTTTGAACTCTCAGATGCCGATGAGAAATATGGTTGTAAAATAGTGACGGTAAAACCAATGAGTTGGTCACATCGTACATCACTTAGAATGTACACGTCTCTTCTAAAGCTTAGGAGTTCTAGATACTTCGTAGACTGCAAATTTAACAAACCAAACACATATTTCTATAAATGTTCTAAACTCGAAAATTGAGTATAGTAAACTAAGTTCTAATTAACACCCCAACAAACATTTATGTAGTAGGTATATATGGAAAATTATATACAACATTAATAGCGTAATAATGAGGTTATCATTTCATGTTACCTAAACTAGACCACTAAATATAGTTAGACAGCCCGTGGAGTTGTTCTAGTTGCTCATTGAATCTCAATTATTGTTATTAAAGGACTGATATAACGAGGTGTCGCATGTTATCAGTTGTAATATTGTGAACCAGTCATGTATAAAATTCTTGTAAAATTCTGATAGAAAATAATATTTATAGATACTGATGTCAAGTATGTTTTCAGATGTTTAGGTGGAACTATAATAACCGATAATGTTGATTATTATTAATAACCATGATGATTAAAATATTTTTAGATTTACGTAATTATTAAAATAGTGCTTATCTAATCAGTTATTGGCCGTTAGCTGAATTAACGTGAAACCACCCCGCCCCCGTTTCATAACGTAACATAATTTATGTGCACATATATTTTTATTCAAGGTGTTGGTGACTTCTACACCCTATTGCTCGGGCAATGTAATAGGATAGAGTTGAACCCTTGATGGCATGCTCGTACCCCTATCAACTTGCGTGCACGGTGTTCTATCGAAACTTTTAAACATTTATGTTTTTAGACTTTAGAATTAGTTCCTTTATCTCTTCGTAATAGTCAGCAATGTATCTGCAACACTAGGTTGAACTCCTGTGGTTACAAACACCCATTGCTACTAAAGCCACTTCCTATCTGGTGGGTTACTTGCTGGTTATCCAACATTTGTGTGCTTATCCACCCTTTCATACTATATAAATTAAATGTAGGAGTGACTTCGTTAAAGAACACATAAATAGTAGATACTCCTATGTATTTTTACCTATTTACATCATCTGCAAGGCTCCGATGTATTTGAAAATCCTTATATACCTATTTCCCTTTAGTAACGAGACTGAATTGAACTTTGTCCCAAAAAATGAAATATTTTCTGCCAGACACGAATTCAAAATTTGCGCAGTGTAATTCTGATTTTTTAAAATTAGTTTCGAGAAGTTTTTGCATTTGTAGTAGTATTACAGAAATTCTAAAGTTGAAATTTAAATTTCCTTGTACAATCAGCAAAAAGAGTTTCGTTACATCTTGAAGACGAAAATATATTTACATTCAAAATTCAATGGTGAAATTCAAATAAGTAATAATTATTTACATTAATAACATTGTATAGTGGTTAATTGTTGTGAGATCTGACTATTTGGTTTTAGTTTAATAATTTATTGATAAATTGATTGAGAAAAATGAGGCACGATTTATAGCCCTTAAGAAACAAAATATAGACAAAATATTACGACAGCATGGTCATACTGTGCTGCGTTTACCGCCATGTTTACATCACTTTAATACAATTGAAAATATATATGAGAGATAGTAAAATATTACGTCGCAAAAAATGTCACAATGAACATGAATGCTATAATGACATTAGCTAAGGAAAAACTTAATAGCAAACTTGTAGAGGAATGGAAAAATGTTTGTCTACATGCTGTTGAACAGGAAATAAATTTCAGGGCAGGGCTGAGGCTTTAGATATAATATCACAACGAATTAAAACTAACACAAATGATTCATCGCATGAGAGTAAAGATGAGGCTGAGTACGAAATGACTGGAGTTGAAGAAATTTAGTAATAAAAAAACATGTGCGTATCTGGACGCCCGACAGAAGAGATAACTTAGCCCGCCTACCGCTGCGGTATGCGCGAGAGAAAGGGAAGCCATACAGACTGACGATGTAACGCGTTACGTAAAGAAGCGGTTGAACCGCCCATAAGAAGTTACCACTTCAAAAATGTTTAATATTTATTAATTGAATATAAAGTACCTCCCTATAAAAATATATAAAAGTATTAGTTCATTTATTTATATGCTGACCGTACACTACTACAAACGCAAAAAAGTCTCGAGGCTAATTTATCTGTACTAAACTTCGATAACGAAGATAGACACACAATTCTTATTATTCCGGAAACTGGGATAGTGTCCGTAAGATATGGACCTGGAGTTTACATAAGCGAAGCCGAATTGGAGCACATAATTACAACTATTATCCAAGTCAATAATTACAAGAAAAATATAAGTACTTTTAAAATGATTCCTTTCATACTGATCGAGGTTTGGGTCATCGACATTATTCTTTCCTGCGAATCGTTTAGCGAAACGATAAAACATAGCTTTTTATGTTATTTTCATTAAGTTATTCAGATCGCATATGGAGACGTGCTCACACGCCGCCCATGACATGACGGCATGGACGTGTCATTCCGCGACACCCGCTTCGACTTGTATCGCAGTCAGTTTCGTTGACAGCTTCTTAATTGCATCAATTATTTATTGAACCCTCGTTAGCTGTGTATAGTATATAATTACTAAACATCACTGTTGCGGTATATGTAATATTCGACAAAATTTGTTGCTAAGTAGCACATGTCAATCGAGTGACGACCGTACCGTTGAAAATGTTAATTCTTTTCTGGTACCTTCTCCCAATTATTAGGAGTCGGTACAATATGACTTTTCCTTTCTTACTCTTCTAGCCTGACAAACGTCTTCTGTCACACAAATCACCATGTTATGCTTCACACAAATCATCCACCTCTTTTTTGTTCTACCTTTATATTACCGTCGAAAACGTGGATATCTCTGAAAAGCTCCTACATGGTGGTGACACAGGTTACTTTTATTTAAAAATATATTTTTAGAACAAATCAATATAAAAAGGTTTATTTTCAATGTGAACTGATTTCCTGTGTGTAAACTAATAGCTATATAGTAGCAAGTATGTCCATATCATATGTCATATCTACTTAATTGAAATTATACAGTACATACCATACAAACACTCATAACTATATTCCCAAAAATAATTACTTTAATTAAAATATCAGGCAAGTACGCGTCACCCCATGCAAAGTGAAAGGATCTTGTTCAAACTAATTTTCAACGATATAATATTTAGCTCAACGTTCAAACGTTAGAGTCCGGGTGATTTTTCAGAACTTCCAAGGGCGATGATGACCTATCGATTGAAATAAAAAACATGGATAATTTATTATAATTTTTTAAGACCCCAACAACTACACTAAAAGAAATGTTTTCAGTGTCAGTTACACCTGAGGCGGCCACCCGTAATTTTTATGTTGTTCGCAATTTATTTTACATAGGTATATGTTTAGTACATAATACATATATAAAGACGTGACAAACGTCTGTTTCCCAGGGGGGTAGGCAGAGACGATGAATCTCCACCTGCTACGAGCCTGACAAACACTTTTCGCTTCATCAACTTTCATTAATCTTTTCATACATAACGCTTTATTTCTGATATTTTTTATCTGACCTTTCTTCAAATAATATATCTTCATATCTTCAATTTGATCATGGTGAGTACGTCTCGGTCTACCAGCACCGACTCTACCAGCCACATTGCTGTCATATACTTGTTTTATGATTCTGCTTTCAATTATTCTCTCTATTTGCCCAAACCACCTTAACATTTCTTTTTCAACTCTTGTGTCTACATCTCCCTTATCACACTGTTTCTTATCACATCACTTACATTAACTTTACATATACTTCTTAAAGCTCTCATTGAAACTGCAATTATCCTACTTTCATGCTTCTTCTGCCATACCCAACTTTCGCTGTCGTACATTAGCGGTACTTTACTTCACTGTCGTGCCTTTACAGACACTTTAGTATATGTTTAGTGGCATATAGAATCCACTTTTCTGCCAATCCACATACATCGCAATGGTATAAAGACTCCTTTTTTTAAAGAAATATTTTACAATGCGGCAGTGCCTGCGTGATAAGATACGAGTATAATCATATCGAACATGACATCAAATCGATTCCGGATTAAATCTGTTCGAGCGCACTGCCATTTAAAGTGTTTGCCGACCCATTTCAAGAGCTTTTGTTTCATTGTATGTCGAAGGCGTGGGCGCCCCTCGGCTTATTCATTTTACGCGACGTGTGTTTTCTTAATGACTGAATCTCTGCGACTAAACAGTGACAGACGCCATCGCTCGCAGATTATTTGACCAGTCTCTCTATTTGAGTTAATATTTGACTAAATAAATCCCTAAACGGCTAGCTTACGTAATGTGTTAGGTTACAATTCATCGATAACGTGGAATACTAAATTATCTCCCAGACTATTTTATGACTAAGCACAAAAATGGCATTCATCTTTGTTAAAGTTAGAGAATATGTATGGTTAACATAAGTATACGAAAAGTATTTATAAGGACTAGTCAATATCCGTTTATAAAATATTACAGTTTTTCTGTGACAAACTACATAGTTCCCCGTAGATAGGGCTGATTAATAAAAAAACACATTGATTGTAGATCTGAAGTGGGGCCAAATCTGCTACAATAGTTTCAGATATGCGGATTATGGACTTCAGAAGTGTTGCTTTTGTCAGTTTTGATGTATAGCATAATCACGCTAATAATAATTAATTCTGGCACTTTTATAGTAGCAGAGTTTGGGATCTTTTCGACCATATATATCTTTAACTAATACTTTATGTTAGATTATGTTAGACGAAGAACACCGTTATACCTAAGCTCAATAATGGTAATCCATTATTGAGCTTACGTCTAACAATGTTCAATATTTTATTTATTGAATGTCGTGTTATTTATTTCATACATTCGAATATATTTCTGCTATTTACACTTATTGGTTTGTAACAATCGGACACAAAAGAAACTGAAGTCAACTACGTAATATAAATTAAATCATAACCATATACATAATCTTCTGTTATTATATTTCATATACTAATTTTTCCCGCGGCTACGCCGCCTGTAAGCCATTGGTGGTAGCTCTATTTTACGTTAATAAAACTAAATGTTATATATTATATAAACCTTCAATACCTAAGTTTCTTCTTGAATTCACTACAATTACAACTAAGTTCATATCGTTTAGACAAACGAAGAAAAGTCGCAGCCAACCTGATTTGAAATACCTAATATCTACGTAATGATAGACATTTGGGCAAATTTGTTATTAGGGCTATTCGTACGACTACGCCGCTTGAAAACCCCTATGTAGTAGCTCTGTGTTACATATACAAACATATAGTCTATACTTTGAAGTAATGCAATGAATGAGATCTTGTTTATGACAACGTAGTTATTTGGTAGCGAATTGGAAAACACGATTGCAGCGACATTTCAAGTAAATGACGTCTTTTATTGGGATAAAACGTATCCTAAGTGTTGATTCGGGATATAAGCCATCTCTCTGTCGAATTTTAATCATATACGTTCAGATTCCAAAAAGAAATCGATCACAGCGCCAGCTTTTTCGCTATTTTCGTGTATCGCACGGAAACAACGTCATTTATTCGGATAAAAATATCCTAAGTTACGAGATATGAGCTAGCTTGGCGTCGTGTTTCATTTAAATCCGTTTAGTAGTTTTCACGTGTTGCTTTAACAGACAGACAGACAAAAATGCTAAAAATTGTACGGTATCTCCTGGTCCAAATGATCCCCCGTTTTTTTTACATTTTTAAACACATTGCACAAACTCGAACCATTTACAGATTTATTATAGTATATAAGACAGATAGATAGACAAGGTATTGGTGCTAAATGAAGCTATTTTTCACCTGAATTGTTCATAAGTACGTAGTTGCGACGAGGATCCACTAGTTCAGATTTACTTCAATGCGTTAACGCGTACTTTAATACGTTTAATCAGCATTGTGTCGGATATTATGTCAGCACAGTACCTAATAAGTTAAGTGCAAACCTTGTTTGCTATAAATGCGGCGTACAAATTCTCAAAATGTATTTTTATTTTTAAGATACATGTTAGCAATGTAAGTACGTCGCAATTTCTTCAAATATTTTTTTCTTTCTAATGTTGGCAGCCTGGAAGAGATCGTTTTTAGAGATAAACGTGCTTATTTTTTTGCTAATAAAGCAGTGTAAATATGTGTTTTTTGTAATTTTTGTTATTGTGAAGTGTTATATGTAATATTTTTTAAAGAATACTCTAGGACAAAATATTGTGATAACCCTGCGGCAGAGGCGGGCGGCGTGTGTTGCGTTCCTCCAACTAGGCGGGGAGCCGGTCATTCTGCTGCATCATACATGTTTTTTGTTATCCTTACGAACATTGAATAATAATGGGCCTCTTTTGATGTATTGATTTCTTTTCCCAGTCTACGCTTTAGCAATCTTACAGAAATGTTAACTACTCAGAAGTTTGAGAAAAAAGGCAAAGTTTTCAGTCTTATATTGCGATAAATCAATAAGATTTATACGACTATTCGTTAGGAAAGAATAATCGTTCTCATTGCATATTAAAAACCCGTATTCACAGTAACAATACTTTGGTAGCGGAAAGCACAACTTTGATTTATTTCCAAGAGGAGATTAACAATAAAATTAGGAAACTGGCTCGATGCCCGCTTGTCGAGGAAACCGATTTATTCTAGCATTGTATTAAGGCAAGAATAATTCGAAAGCATTGTGAAAGATATGTGCATATTTTTATGACTACAACTCGCTCTGATATCCATTAGATTTCCTATTATATTGGTTAACTTAAAATATTAGACCTCCCTAATGCAAGATTCTGCTTGTCACGCTTATCTAAAACGAATTGCCAAGTTTCGCACATCATAAAACCAGTGGCGGATTTGCCCTAAGGCCCAGGAGGCCCGAGTCTAAGGCGGCCAATCGTGACAAAAAATTCACTAATGATAACAAGAAATAACTTTGAGTTATTTCTTTTACGTAAATATTCTAAAGGCTGGCGCATGAATCGATTTCAATAAAAGTTGGCAAAAAAGTAAATTAATTATGTACTCAATATGATGGGTGCCGAAAAAGGGGTGGCTGGTACTTACTACATGGCCTGGGGCCTAGGGCGGCCAAGACTGCAAATCCGCCACTTTATAAAACTAAATCTCTATGTGGAAGTTTCCTTAGGGTGTTTCTTGCACCAGAAGCACGCGATATTCTTAATTTAAAAGGCATATTAGACTAAAATTAAATGTAAGTAGAAAATTTATTCAAGAAACCTTCTCTCTTGGAACCTTTTAGGATTAAGCTCGCCTTTGTACCGTAACATCTCACGAAATGGCTAATTCCTATTCATTCCCTGCCTTACCTCGGTTGAATTTTGACATTACTTGTATGGAGCTTATGTCAAATGTTAAACGGTCGGTAAAATGTAAGAACCAACCATTGGTCGGTATATGTGTATGTATAAAGAGAAATAATTATTTACAAAAAAATTGAATTCAAGCCAAAGAACGAATGAAACTTTTATAGTTTTGTATGTCAATTTTTGTGTATAATCTATCTGTCTATACTTCTATACAATAATAAATCTGTATATATTATAGTTTGAATTTGTACAATGTGATTGAAAATCAGTACACAAAGTCATTGCAACGCCATTATTAGTAAAACGACGTTTGCACGAGAAAGTATATTATACGATAAGAGATTTTCTAGACGACTGGAATGAATGTGAATAGTGCTATTACTTCAACACTCGTTTACAATTTGTAATAACTGTATTAAACCATGTAGTATTGCAGAATAGATATTCTAAAAAAAATACAAACTAAGAAAAGAAAGTACGTAGTTAGGATTTTGTTACGCCGCTTTTTTCCTAAGTACAGCAGAAACTAAGAATAGAGAATGGTAGAATCATGACTAATCTGTTAGATTAAATTTTGAATTAGATAAATAAATACGAAGAATTTATTAACATGACATATACAATAATAGCAAAATTTTATTGAATGAATATTATTAACTAGTCTAACTAAATATCATTAGACAACTATAATACATGTGAAGCAGTGATAAACGACCCACTTCTGATAAGGCAAACCAAAAGAAATTACATGAATGGCACAAAGTCCGCGTTTGTACATTTTGACCTATGCCAATTAGTGTTTTATTCGATCCCAATTTGATCCTGATAACGCCTGCGCCCTAGATATAGATTTATCGTGTCATTGACAAATCTAATACCCGTTACTGCAACAGAATAATAGGACATAATAATGTCATAATAAATTCTAAAATTAATAACACATTAAAAATAGGCGGTTAATATGACATAAATGTCATGATTATAAATTATTTATCGGTTGAACAATTATTGAGCTCTTTGACTCCCTTTTACTTGTACAAACTTATGACGTTATCAGTTTGAACGCTCGTAAAAAATACATGAGATTGCGAAGTTTTTATAAATTCAAATTCGAAATAAGTTCCACTGAAAAACACTTTTTGAAGGTCACACATATAGGTTTAAATTTTATTTTATTTCCTAATCTATGTACACTGCTTCGTACGTGTTATTGCTGTTAAGGAGAAGAAGAGGCAAGAAATTCCCCAGCAAAAGCGTCTAGCTAAAAATGGTTTTTCTTTATATTTTTCTTATTCTATTTATATATCAAGTTTTCTTTGCAAATTTTATACAGGAGTATGTTACAGAATGACTTTTGAAGAACTAATGATGAAAACAGTGTATACTCAATAAAACAGAGACACAATAAAAGTATAGAAAAATATTACTATAGTTATAATAAAGACATGACGTACATTTTTTTTAGCTGCAACATATGTCCATAAATTGTAAGGAATTTATGGAGATATGCTTGGCAAGATAAAACTTTATACAATAAAACAAATAGTATAGTATAAGAAGTTGGAGCGAGCTGCTATCTAAAAGTTTTGTCATTTAAGTATTCTTCAATAGTCTAGTAGCCCTTTTTTAGCAAGATACTTTTTAATTTGGTTTTTAATTTAGTGAAAGGCAGATCTAACATTTCACTCGGAATCTTTTTGAAAAGCGTATAACAACCCCCAAGAAAGAAGGAATACTCTATGTAATCTTAGAGATGCAAAATCAGTCTATTACGATGCCTAGTGTTGAAATTGTGAACATCCTTATACAATAGTATAAAAAGTATCTGACTGTCCGCTCCTCTATTTTTTGTTAGTTTTACTGTGGAAGATGAATAGTAATAGTAACAATAGTATATAGATGAATAGTAAGTAATAGTAGTATAGTACAGTAAGATAAGTAAAATTAATAAGTAATAATCTTCCCCTATTTTTTGCAAAGAATATACTTTGCAGTACATTTTTCATCCAAATTACGCGATCATACAACGTAATGATTTTTAATATTTTATGCAACTACTTTGCAAGTCAGAATTGTGCAGCATTTTTAAATATAATTGTGTTAAAATATCTTAATATCTTGTATATAACACTGGATTGTCTTGTCTACTATTATTAGTTTTTATCAAAAAATTTCAGTGAAAATATTATTTATTAATCCCAAAAATGTATCCATTTTGTAAGCAGACAATTTGTTAATATTTACACATATTTTATTTTTATTTCTCTTCATACAAATGGACAGTCATTATACCTAATAACTATGATGATCTATATTAATGATCCAGTTTTCAGTTTGCTACTCATCGTTTGATAACAAAAAGTCTTGCATCATAATTTCACTGCTTGACAATATAAAAGTATTTATTGTAGATGCTAGACACTGATGGTACAAAAATATTTACTACCTACATACGAATGATAATGGGGCCTAGTATAAATCTAAATAAGTTTTAAATTCTAGAAGATTCGCCATCATATATTAATCTATCACTATTTCATATTTTAATATTTAAACATACATGTTCTACTAAATTACCATTTGCTTTTAAATACGGCTCCTCGCGTTTTATGAGTCTTCCAGTTAATATTCAATTTTTCAGTTCAATTTTCATTTTTAAATTTTAATATCATCTTCAAGAAAATAGGCATCAGTTGAAAGCAAGACTCATGTTTTATGTATGTATTACTGAAACCTAAGCGAAGTAATGCGTCTCTGACGCGAAACAAGAGAGTTCTTGTGGCATTGGTATTGAAGATATATTTTTAAAACATACACACAATTCTTGCTTGAAAACAATCAATATACTTATAGTAGGTATTTTTTTATTATCAACCATTATTACACAGTTATGGAAAACCAAACACAACAATGTCTACTTACTACGTACCAAGAAGACTAGTGACGACAATTAACCATAAAGTAAGGTAAATTGACGCACGATCGAACACGCAAACAGATGAATGATTAATAATTCCCTAATGATACCGCCCACACACTTTCATTTATGTTTAGTCCAACACTATCGCTATGTTAATCGTATAGTTATCTCCACTCTATATTTTCGCATAAAATGCTGATACCGTACTAAAAATACTTGTAATAATGAACACAAACATGTCATATTAATAATCGTATCACCTCGGACGTAATAACATCATTCATTAAAATCTTATAATAAACCCTTCCAAATGCTCAAAGCCTATCTCCCACGTATTCTATAGTTACATATTCATCTATATTCTTCCGTGTATTTTTAGGGTTCCGAAATGGCAAATGACAAAACGACAGCTTATATTTATATCATCACGCCTGTCTACCCTTCCCGCATTTGGACTTTTTTTACTTAATTAGACAATAGCCTATTGTTATCGTTTTAGTTTATGGCCGTTCGCAGGAATAATTAACCAGGTGTGCAGATTACGTTTTCTTGGAAAAACTCAGTCCACGCAGTCGATTGTTGTATTGCACAGTTTGGTATAAAACAATCCCCGAGCGGAGGGGTGAGTCAGTCAAGCGAGGATAACGATACGAGCAAGACGTACATTCGATAAGCGATATAGTAACAGACTTTGCGCGTGTTATTGAATTGTGCATTTTGCACTGGTTGTATCCAGTTATATTTGTACCTGTTTTATCCGTGTTTGTACAGTTCTAATAAATTCTATAGTAATTCCAACGGTATTTTAATTCGAGTCTGTAGCTCGCAACAATATAAAGAATACTTCGTCCTTGTATGTATATCACAGCCATCTTACTCGAAGACTATTAAAATACAATAGTTATATATATCCGGCTAAGCCGCTACAGCGTTGTGTGGCACACCATTGATGAATTTAAAAAATCAAAGTACTACCTAGATCCGCAGGTACTTATTACTTAGGAGGCCTTGAAAAAAAGATGTATTATTGATGATTTTATTATTTAAATAAATTGGTAGTATGCCATGCCCTTCTTCTGATTCGGTGTTCTCTCGGTCTCTCTGTAACTACACTCGGAAGTCTAAAATACAGTTGCAAAGCTTATGAAAAATACTTTTATATTAACGGATATTAATTTGAACAAGCTCCGTTGTGTAGGCAGTTTTTGAGATCTGTGTTTTTTCGGTAAAATGCTTTTTAGGATATATAAAAATCCTTTCGTCTGACCTTTTAATTCTTTCTAAAATTCTAATGTAATTCATAGAGGTGAATTGTATTATAAATATTCATCTACAGTTTAGAATCTTTCTCAATATTTTACTGAGTGTGGACCGAAAAGCAGGTGACCAGTTTTTTGACGTTTATTTTATTTTTATGAAGGTAATAAACTTATAAACCATTCACGTATTAGAATAAATTAAGCAAATTATGATTAGAGACTTGTGAAAACGATTACGCGCTACTTACGATGTTGTTCTTGAATGTGATAAAAGATACAGAGGTCGAAGTTTACTGGACGTATATCGCTTTGACTTTTCTGTCAACACTCAAATGCTCGATAAAGAGTCATACAATATCACATTTCCTTAAGTCTAGATCCGTTTCACCTAAGGGCATCGATCTTATTATGACATTTATTTAAATAATGGACAAACAAAACATTCACTCAATCGACGTATGAAGCACTCAATGAAATCTATAATTATGTGCTAAGGCTTGGACCATGGGCCATGGGTCCGAATAGCTTCGAGTTCTGTAAAAAAAATTCAAAGTGCCTGCTTTACGTCTCAGTTGATCAGAGAACTGTGTTGAACTTACATCAAATTAGTATGAAGATAAGGTTACTATTAACAGATTTCTAAACATTTCACAAGTAGAAGGTGACCTAAGACAATCAACGTAGAAGAAACCTATAGAATAGTGATTAGTTATTATTTAAACTCTCTCTTCTATCATACTTCTGGCCATACAAAAATCGTTAGAAATTGCTTCCAGCGATAAGTCCGCCTAATATACCTACTTATCATAACAACATGTACAGTACTCAGCACTTGTTACCTCACGTCGAGAAGAAAAGTGATAATTATGTTTATGATCAGCTCATCATAATGATGATGAGCTATCATCGGTTTTGTTGAGCGTTCTCTCTGTCGCACAGCGCTCTGTCAGTCCTGTTACATCACTGAATGACAGTTATGAAAAAAACCGCTCTCCAAAATCGAACATACGCGATCTTAGCCGTACATCTCACTCATGCCAACGTGCCATACGAAGTGACGGGTATTGTACCAGTGTAATTTGCTTGTATATGTGCGGGATAAAGAATATTTTATGTCAATGTAAATGCATGAGGTTTAGTTAGATTAATTTATTTTTTAGATTATATATCATGACGTATGAAGCCATTCGAATATCCGAAACGCCGTGGGCGTGCTTGTTAGAACGCAATTAGTACCTACTATTATCTAGCTACATCCGTCAAATTGCCAAAGACTATCGTAAGTCGTAAACTGAGGGTTATCAAGACCTTTGCCACCACTCCGGTCTGCACTTCAAGAAAGTAGGGCTAATGATGTTCATAATTATATAAATCATATATATGACAGTATATGCACCTCTTTATGGATGGATGTTTGTTTGTTCTTTTTTCACAGCATTAAGTTATTAACTTTTTATATCGGAAAATAAGAGTTTTTTCCGCGGGATAGGGTTTTATTAGAATTTTACTTAGTAAATAAATCTTAGATTATCATATACATATATATATATATATATATATATATATATATATGTGTCGCAGAACGGCCTCGTTCTCACGACATCTCTTTTAGTTATTGCAGGTTTACTGGGCGTCATCAGGATAAAATACGAGCATAAAACACAATAGCCACGTTTTATACACTTAATTAGATTCGTTCAACATTTTGACATAGTTTAGACCGAGCAGCGGGTTCAGGGCACCGCTCATACTTCAAACTAAATACTTTCTTAAAAATAATCCATGGTCCAACTCGATCTATTGCCATCAACCGAATGTGTCACAAAAACTCCTCAGTCTACCCAAGTAGATACTACTCAAAGTATAGAGGGCGTCCTTGACCCCGCTCAAGACATGATCTGCTCTCATTGGTCGTTTATTAAATCACAATATTCATAACTTTTATTAGGTTAGAACGATCTTTCAGTTATAGAAACATTTAAGACATCAAACCAAATTAAACTATCATAGAAGCAATTAAAATGTAAACAAATAATATTGTGCGTTATACATCCATCCAATTATAGCTTCCCTCCGACATATATATATATATATATATATATATATATATATATATATATATATATATATATATATATATATATATATATATACATACACACACATAATAAAGTAAGACGCTTGTAATATGGATCTTATGCAACGGAACGCAACTGATTCTAGACTCCCAGATCAGATTAAACAACAGAAAGTTTCTGAAATTTACCCTGCCATGAATCTAATCTGAGACATTTGTGTTCCAATGATCAAGACATATCAACCTTGAGACCACTAGAATAAAAAAGATAGATATGTTTATCTGATGAAATAGCGACGTACTTACATTGTTTAAATATGATTTTTTTTTTAATACATATTTTGATAATATGTACGCTGCATTTTCAGCAAACAAAGCTTACACTACAGCTTATTGCTGTGCCGGAATTATATCGGACACAAAGTTTATTTTCAGTACAAATCTTTCTTTGGATACTAAACCCCAGAGACTATCGAATATTACTATGGACAAAGGTGACGGACATAGAATATTTTGTATCCCGAAAAAAGGACTTATTTCCCCAATATATTTACGCGAGCATAGCTTTTTTTTTTTTTTTCATTGGAGGAGTTCAGCAGACAGGCAGACTGCCCACTTGATGGAAAGCGGTTACCATCGCCTATGGACATTTGCAACACCAAAGGTGCTACAAATGCGCTGCTGCTCTCTTAAGGGAGACTGGAACCTGGTCACTAATGCCGGAACACAACTCAAGGTTGTTATGGCGACATACTTTAGACCAGGGGTGGTAGCCATCCAGTCGGGCAAATGCCCTACCACCTGGCTGTGGGTTGTTTTGTCGCCTCTTACGACAGGCCGCCCGGCCGCAGGAAATTGTATTCTTTCTCCGTCCCTGCACGGATTAAGCTGATACGGATAGCTGAGCGGAAAGCTTGTTATTCATATTTTTTTTTTTTTTTTTTTTTTTATTGCAGGAGATCAGCAGACAGGCAGACGCCACTGATGGACAGCGGTTACCATCGCCTATGACATTGCAACACCAAGGTGCTACGAATGCGCTGCTGCTCTCTTAGGGAGCTGGAACCTGGTCACTAATGCCGGAACACACAAGGTTGTTATGGCGACATACTCTAGACAGGGTGGTAGCCATCCAGTCGGGCAAATGCCTACACCTGGCTGTGGTGTTTGTCGCTCTTACGACAGGCCGCCGGCCGCAGGAAATTGTATTCTTTCTCCGTTCTGCACGGATAAAATTATAATTTATTATAGGGCATAAACACGGTAAAGTACATTACACTATAAGGACAGTTGCTGGTTAAAGAAAATGGATTTATAATGTCGTAAACAAACCGTAACTGCCTGGAAGTAAGAGAACGCAAGTAAATAGACTACTTCCAGTTCATAAATCTAAATGCAGCTATTTGGATACAAAAGGCGTTCCGGCGTAGGCGGCCAAAAAGAAATTTCATGCAAAATTATATATTTAGCGTAGTTTGCATTATTTAGACGAAATCTGGCAACACCCACACATAAATAACGGTTAACTTTTTTGAATCACTAATTTAATTTTCCTCGAAATAACAGCATCGGTTACCTTCATAACTTTGTAAGCAGTCCGTTTACAGGATTCGATTCACTTATTTTTTGGATAGATGGCGTTGTTGAAGTAAATGAAAATTAGTTCTGAGTATAGATTCAAATCTCTACTAATATTATAAAACTGAAGAGTTTGTTTGTTTGTTTGACGCGGTAATCTCCGGAACCGCTAGCCCGATTTGAAAAATTCTTTCAGTGTTGGATAGTACATTTATCGAGGAAGGCTATAGGCTATATATCACCACGCTAAGACCAATAAGAGCGGAGTACCACTGAATAATTTTCAAAATCGGGGTGTTTTGAAAACAATTTTCACGCGGACGACGTCGCGGGAACAGCTAGTGAACACATATTCCGCATATTTTACATGTGTATACAGAGATACCTACAAAAAATCAAATTCAGTACTTACAAAAGTTGTAGAAAATATTTATTTTTGCTTTTTTGTTTAAGGTGGGCTTTGTTTTTGTTAAAAAATAAAGTATGCTTCAGATAAGATGCATTCAGCCACGGTATATATAATATTTATAACAATAACGCAGATATGACCGCAGCATTGTTGTTATAAAACAATAAAAATTAAGTGTTACAAATATAATCAAAAGTGAATTTATTCAAAATCTAATGATACCAAATTTTTGAAAAATCAACTATCCTCGTTAGGAACTGAACCGACTGATTTTGAAAAAATAAACACAACCTGTATTGTTATACCATAGCATACGGTAGCTTGTACGGATTAATTAATATAAAGAATGTCAACCAGAAAACCAAGAGAAAGGGTTGGTTGCCCAGGGGTGTAGCCGCGAAGAAAATCTATTGGTAATTAAATGTTATTTTTAATGTTGGCAAAACGATGCAAACTGATTTTCGCATCCCGACGTTCAATATCCTTAAAACAGCCTATATGTATAAAATAGGTTTAGATATAACCTTCAAAACATATACTATTCTGTACATGGATCCAGTATAGAGCGTGGGCATTAAGGATTTAGGCTCCCTTTTTCTTATATCACCACACTGATTTTTTGAAAGTCCCTGCATATCGCATGTTGTAATAACAGCATTAATAAAAGAGAACAGAAGCCATATTTAACGAGAAGTAGTAAACCACATTGACCTAAACTTGAGAAAAACATCGTCCTCATTCTATCACTTTATCATAATTAACACTTATTTAATTAACACATCACCGTTAACAATTCATATGAACAAACAAGATTCAATTAAATATCATTGATCGATTTTGACTTATGGATAACCCCAGTGTTATTCAATAAATCATGTAGGTATTAAATTGTTATCAACTAAAGTTTGATTGAAATACTTCAAAACTAACATATTTTCTGTTTGATTTTAATGAATTTATGCTATATTTTTGTAACCCGTAATGCAATGGCACTAAAATTTATATGGGACTTTGAAGCTATACTGAATCAAAGGTCAAAAAATATTAAAATCGGTTCAGAATTAAAAAATAAAATGGGAAAGCCCGAGCATCAGCGGAATGTTTATGGGAAGTATAAACTCAACTTTGGATGACTGTGATCGACGAAAATTAAATAAGCCTTAAATATCAGTAGTAGGCTATTTATGACGAAGTCATTGCATCCTCTTGATATCGGTAAATGGCAAAGGTGGCTTATGTTCGAAGACGACTTGTTAAGATGAAATAGGTCAAAAACCTCTTTGAAATACCCCTATTGTATGAATTTATTATTGAAAGCAGATAATGCAACAGAAGACAACAGATGCATTTTGGAATGAAAACAGAAATCGACTTACCGTCGCAAAGTACAATGCCCTCAATGAAAGTCGTTGCTCGTCATGTTCACACAGATAATTTGTTCATTATTGTTTTCAGTGTAGCTGCTCGAACTCATGTTTAAGGTTCAATAGCAAAATTGCATAACGTCTTACGGTCTTATTCATATTGAGTTAAAGTAAGTTTTTAAGCTTCTTTAAGATTCTTAAAGGAACCTACAAACTTACTCTAATTAAATATCACTAAGATCATTACCGTTACAGTTTAGTTATGTCTGTTTATCAGCTGGCTATGTATAGGCACTGGCAGTGCCTAAGAGATTATTATAATGATGTATCTGCTATAGTTGACATTTGATTTTATTGAATTTATACCACTCCTACTACCTACTTATGCATGCTGACTACTTCACTGTCAATTACCTTCACTGTGAAGCTAATTAACATGCAGACGGCCCAAGTAATTGGTTGCTTTTTCTTTTCTTTCTTTAAAAAAACTTATCTCTAATACATTTTTGTCTTAATTCTTAAGGGATAAGATAAATCAGAATGGACGAATGGGATATGGAAGGATAGGGAAATAATAAATAAATAAATAATAATAAATAAATAGAATAGGGAAGTGGGAACTCTCACTCATCGCACGGAACTTTTTTTATAGCTGGAGTACAGCAGAAGGCTGATGGCTCACTGGCGGAAAGCGTCTACCGTCGTCTATGGACGTTTGCAACACCAGAGATGTTACCAACGCGGCCGCTGCCGGCCTAGAAGAAATTTTATGACACCCTTTTTGAAAACTCCATATTGTAACGCAAACCTCGGCTGGTAGCTCATTCCAACGCACTCGATGCATAGCACACTGATATCGAGCTGACTATTATAGTTTTTTTTTTTTTTTTGATATCACACTAATCGAGTTGACCTTAAAAGCCAGTAATAGTAATCAATCATATGTAACTATGTATTGATTTAGCTAGATACCAGCCTATCCAGGTAGTAAAATAGTTGCCCGTCTGGATGGCTAACACCCCTGGTCTAGAGTATGCCGCCATAACAACCTTGAGTTGTGTTTATAAGTGGCCAGGTTCCAGTCTCCGTGTAGAGAGCAGCAACTTATTTGTAGTACCTTTGGTGTTACGAGTGTCCATAGGCGATGATAAACACTTTCCATCAGGTTAATTTGACTCGTGCAATAAAATAAAATTAATAAAATGACAAACTCTCTACAAATAATGCAAACTAAATAAACATAATAGGTAATAGGGACTATATAACACCTCAACCCCATCTTGATTAGGTAATTAACAGACTCCAAACAAAGGATTGTGGGAACTTAACTTTCTAAATAATTCTGACGTGAAAATGACCGGTATCCTACTTTATATTCAAAACAAGAAATATATTCTTTTGAAAAACAAACTGCAGAGCTAAACATAATTTTTCAAATACCCGCCAAAAACGCCTATTACAGACTTAATGGTCCCTTAATATTACTATCGCAGCTGTAAAAAGCTTCCACCAAACATGGATAAGATCGCGTGCCATCTCCTTCGCATAAAAATTACCTATTTAGTACGTCCACAGTCTAAACTAAAATGTGTAATAAATCTAACATACATTCCTACATAATTGTTTTCAAAATGTAGCCTTATAAATATTTAATTCTGACGACAAATAATATGCTGTCAAAGATTAATGATTCAGAAATTTACTTTTCCTTGAGAGTGCCGTTAGGCACACAAAGTAGGTGAGATAAGCGTTATTGATTTTGGGTAACAAAAGTTTCTTATTGTTGCCTTTTGCGGCACGGCGCTAAGTGGCAACCCACAGCGCGCTGAGGGTGGCACATTCCCTAGATAAGATATCAGGCCTTCCTCTATCTAGTTCTTTGCTGCATTGCAATCCGTCCAGTCATTTGCTTCGTCGGCGTTTCAATGTTTACCCCTTAACATCCTGTCAACTTCTTATTTTGCCAACCATTCAATTGTTTCTCGGAATGCAAACGATTAGTTTATTTATGAATTAGGATTGAACAACAACTTTTCCCACGTTAGATTGGTAGCAAATAATATTAGAATAAGCCAATTTTTATGCATCTCTTTTATCTTTAACTACTTTAACCATCTTCGGAAAAAATCCCGTATGATTCCCGGGATATAAAGTCCGGGAATTTGCTATCGATCAGCGAAAACCCCATCGAAATCGCGCCGGTAGTTTTTATATGAATCCTAAACAAATAGACAAACACAAAACATATATAATATTACATGCGGTATTTGAAACTGTTTTGTAACAAATTACAATTTAGATTTAGACTTATACTTCTTTATTGCAGTAATATTAATTATAGAAATCTTAATTAATAATTGCTTAAGTAAATAATTGTTTTCCGTTCATATAAATAAGTAATTGTTTTGTTTTTTCATTTGATATTTGTTTTTGATGGGATAAAGGTGTTCAGTTCATATCAAATTTCATGATAATCGTTCTATTCTTAAACCTGAGAGAACGCAACAAACATACAAGGTGATTTACATTTAATATAATTATAACTTTCTATTATGTTTTAATTCGAGCGAAACTTGCTTGGTTTGGGAAAATAAGACAGTCGAATTTAATTAATTTTGATATTATGATCTATATATAAGAAAAAAGGTGACAGAATCATTCAATGAAATCAACAACGTGTTAAATAAAAATAATTATGACAAGCAAAATGAGTTTTTGTAAATAATAAAAAATAAGAAGTGTGGTAAACGTGTAACAAAAGCTTTTAAAATGTTACATAATTTATCCATAGCAATATTTTAACAAGAATTATTGTAACAATATAAGTCTTTGCTACATCAAGATAAGTTTATCGAATATGATTTATAAATTCCGATGAAGTCAAACGTGATAAAGTAATAGCAAATAAAATTATGAACGTCCTGTTTTAGTAGTATACACACACAGTTTGAAACCTCGGGGTCAGTGCAAGTCTAATAAAGATAGGCAAGCGGTGCAGCTGGCTGGAATCGTAAAACATCACAATCGCTGCGGTTGTGTGGCCAAGTTTTATTACTCCATAATAATGAAGGAGTTTATTCAATTATCGATACTGAGAACCAATGTCGCGACGATGAGTGATTTACATCGCGTTGTGTTTGTGCTCATGCCTGCTGCTGTGCGATGATCTCAGAGCACTCCATTGCCAGTGCATCATCTTTATAAGTAGATACAACATTCGCACGTATTATTGGGGCACAGAGATTAATATTGCAGCTTATATTTCAAACTGCACTTGGATTCCATGTGTTCTGTGTGATGGTTTAAAGACGATCGATATCACCAAATTGAAAGCAAATCGTATAATATAAATAGGCGTGAAGCATTTTAATATTCCACGTTACACTGAAGGCCTGAAATCAGTTTTTTTATACGCGTCTAGAAAACATGCGGACAGCCCGAATAATGGATAGTGTTACTGTCGTCTATAGGCAGTTACAACACCAGGGGTGAAGCAATGTTATCAGTGTTTGTGATCGAATAAGAAGATAGATGAAGATGGGATAGAAGGATCAAACGGGAGGAATGCAATAAAGAAGATCGCATAGAGTAAGGAATGAGGAATGGAATAGAGAAGATGAGCAGTACATACTAGGGACATATACATACTAGCATAAGTATCATAATATTATATAAACTAAAGAAGTAGACATGTTTTATAACTAGTATGTGTAAAGTAGGTACTTATTATATGAACTATCATAGTAATCGGAGCATTAAGTAATTCATTTCTAAGGCAAACAAACATCAAACAGTTCCTATAGCAGTTTCTCATTTTATATATATATCAGTACATATAGACATCAAGACACTACAACAAAACTGCTAAAGGGCAACTGTCTGGACAAAGTTGGATGATATTAATTGGAACTAGACATGTCTTGAATAGAATTGACTAATTGATAAAGTTTGTCGCCTACCAATTGACCCCGTCGCGTTGGTATAAATGAGTCACTAGTCTTTACCCACGACTTTGCGTACGTTTATAACCACTGGCCTATTTAATCATAGGCAAAAATTATTCCTCGTATTGTTTTGCCATGTTTATTTATTTAATTATGTATCACCAAAAGTTTTTTACATTTGATGAAGTAGATACAATAATAATAGATAATAGACTGGCATAATAGACTTATAAATAAGGTTTAAGCATTGCAATGTAAAAACTACTAAACGGTGATCACCGCATATACTTGGATATCTTCACCGCTATTTAGTTAAGCACAGTTAAAAAAAAATATTAACAGATTGAAATCTGTCTGTCCATCAGTGTATGTCAAATAAATATGTTTATGGGCTAAACGAATCTTTTTGTGAAATTATAATTTGGAGACTTCTGCACATTCTAAAAATAGCTTACGTTGTTAGTAAGCATGGCGCCTAAAAGGTTTCTACGTGTCTCAAGAGAATCAATTCCCTTAAGACACCTTTAAAACTCGAACAAATCGATTTATTAAATGAAAAGTCATAACCTAGAAGCAATTAGTTATTATTATATTATGATGGACGTAATTATTTTTAAAAATTCTAAGACCCGACATAGGCTTTTGTTATTGTTATAGTTTTGTTTAGAAGTAGTTTTTTTCTCCTTCTCCTGACGCACACGCTTGTTAGGTAATTATTTCCTTATTTTTTATGTTTTCATTTTTTTTTTTTAATTTTCCTTTTTATACTACTACTACTATTGTTAATACTTGTACTTTCTTATCTCATTTCTTATACTATAATTATTTATCTTTAACCTGTATAACTAGATATACCTAATATTATTGAGGTTCGTAACTTTTTATTTTGAGACAATAGTTTTTTTTACAGGGAAATGAGTATAAAATAATATGTGGCTTTTATTCACTAGGACAGCTTAAGGTCTAGCACGTGTCATATCTATCGATCTACATAATTTAAATCCAGTGCAAAATTACTTCATTGGTGGTATTAACTAGGCTAAGATTGTTCAGACATCAAAAATCCTTTATCTGTAATTACTAAGTCTGATGCTTTTTCCCTTTGTCCTCCAGTTTTATTTTCTATTTTTAAAAACAATGACCTGTTTCGAATAATGTAACGTGCAATTTGCGATGCGACATTGTTAACCACGTTAAATATTGATAGGTATGATATGATAGATATGAATGTGTTTATATACACTAATGTAGCGTCACGCGCGTTGACGCGTCGACGTTATCTATAACACTAACGCAGATGAACCCTCAGAATTACGGCGGTTGATATTACAGATACGGATATATATTTGTGCGTATACATCACAGGCATACAGTAGTAAATAAATCCTCGGTTCAATAGTCTTTGGTAAGATTTCGTTCTTGTGGTTGAGCCATAACCACCTCGTGAAGGTGTTATCTCTTAAACACGACATAAATCTGATGTGTCAGCAGTAAAACATCGCTTGAAATGATATGTTTATGTGTTTTTCTTGATTCAAAGCCGTTTTATTATTCGATCTATCAGTTTAACGGCCCTCTTTCCCACGTACAAAACGCAAACGCATTGGGTTAGGCACATTATTTATCGTACAATTGAAGGAAACTCTAAAGTATAAGCAAAATTTAATTATAATTCCTCGCTGTTTTATTGAATGCCGTTAAAATGTTATTTATGTTTATAACCATTTCGTCATTCGCAGCATTTAATGAAAAATAAATATTACTGAAAGGAGCTTTAATTAAAATTTATTCGAGAACAATTTTACAGTATTAAATAACTTTTTTTTATATTACGGTCTTCAAAACTGAACACATTCAGAAACATGTTTAAATACATTAGAAATATAATATTTTGTAATTTTTAGAATGTGAGCTTTTATATGAAGACACAGCTTGCCTTATTATCTAATATTTATAGCACTAAAACTAATACAAACATTCTAGTAAGCCGGTGCGGACGCTTACTTCATGTGCGCACGCCCGCACTCAGCATAAAATCTTATTATTATAATTATAAAAACACAATGACAAAACAAAGATTTTTTTTATAAACATTACTGAGCACTCAAAGGGTTTTGTTAAAAAATAATCTTATTTTGTATTTAAATGAAGCAACAGAACCAAAAAATATGTCTGTACCATTGCGGATTATGTTACAACCATGCATGCGATATATAGGGGAATGTTGGCCAATATTAGTCCTGCAAGTAGGTAATCTAAAATCACACATCATTCAAATACTTTTTGTAATATAACTTGATGCAATGAAACGGGCAAGAAAACATCTTCGTCTTATCGTTGAGGAAGCAAGCTAGTTATGAAAGTTTAATAGATCCTTATTCCTACATTTCTGATTTTACCACAGATTAAAATCATTTTCATGTCGCTTTTTAATATTAAAGAACGCTATTAAAATTTTAACATTTAAAACCAACGTTGTATAAGTTTAAAATATGTGTATATATTGTTACATACCGACAAAGAAATGAGCACCTGGTTGGTTTATTACCCTTCCGGCATTTGGACTTCTTCTGTTTACTTTGTGATTAAAATTTGCAATTAGACAATACTTACAATTACTGTTATCATTTTCGTTTTGGCCGTTCGCAGGAATAATAACCAGGTGTGCAGATTACGTTTTCTTGCAAAAAGTCAGTCCACGCAGTCGATTGTTTTATTGTACAGACTACTATAAAACAATGCCCGAATGGAGGGGTGGGGCAGTCTAGCAAGACCACGATCAAAGTAGTATAGTTTTATTCATCTTGTAGCAAATAAAGAACGATAAACTCTGTACCTAGAAATTGACTGAATCAATAAGTATTATAAGTTAAACTATTTCAGTTGTAGTCAGTTTATTCCTGTAATGGTGACTAATAATAAAATAATCAGTAAGTTATTGGAAGCATAAAAATAGAACAGGAATGGTTTGAATTATTCGATAAATTTAATATTTACAGTCCGAGTCAGCTGTAAGACTGATTTAATTAGTATGAAACAAGTTAATTTAGAATAACTATAGATACATCTTTCGTTTGCTGACGAATATTAACTCCAGTCTGTACCGAGATCTAGGTCCGTTTTGAAGGATCTTCAAGGTTGTTGGGGAATTGTTGCGCCGCTTCTTCTTCTTTGACAGTGACTAAAATTACTTTGGCAACGTTGGTAAAACATGGCTTTCAATAAATAACGTGATTCAAATCTGAAATAATTATATTCGTTTGCAGCTATATAAAGGCGAAGATGCCTTGATACTAGTTTAGTCGACAGATTTGCTTACTACGTAGCCGAATCATTCAAACATACTTAGTCATCATTATTCAACAGAATCAATAATTATAATACAATATGCGATAAACTAGTTATGGCTATGGACCTATGTATTTGAGTTGAAAATTTTATCCTTATTTTAAAATTAAAACCATCAAACCATGGAAGAAGAAATTGTTTTTTTTTATATGGAATTATATAGCACAACTTTCAAGCTCTTAAATTTTACTGACCTGGATGGTCATTCTTCTTTCGCTTGACGTTATATAATTTAAAAAGTAGACATCTTTGTAGATAAATATCAAATGATTTTGTATATAATATATTATATAATTATATTTATAATCATCAAACTGTATAGCATCGCTGTTGTCGTAATGTGCGTTATATTATATACTTATTGTCCACTGTGACTTCACTTTCTGGTGACAGGCGGTACATCAGCGCCGGTCCTTGTTGGCTAATATTAAGCTGAGACTGGGTCCAATTCAGGACTTACTTTGTTTCTTTTGTCTTTCTATTTCTATTTATTTATCTTTTTTTTGTCATGAATAAAATATTCTTACAAATTGGTAGGGGGGGAATGTAAATTGAAAATACCGTTGGAGTTATCACAAACTTTATTAGAACTAAACACACGTAATTCACAATTCTTACAAGTATAACCGAAGACTATAAAAGTAAACCGTATGTTTTCACGTAAATTGCGCAAAGTTCGACTATATAAGATAATCGCTTCGAAAGTGCACTAGGTAACACTTTGTTCGCAGTTAGAACACGACTGGCGCAATTTCCACCTAGCCGACCCTCATCCATTTGGCCGTATCACATTAGATACGGCCTCCTAGCAACATGCCGCCCACTGGTTCTTGATCACGTGAAATGGTCAGCTTAACGGCTTCCAAGAATTCGCATGAAATACCAACAGAGGAAAGAAGGATTTATGACGTCTTACGGCGGCGTGAACAAAGACATTGGCGCAAATAATAGATCACTCAAACTCAAAGGGGTAATAAGTCATTTGCAAAGAAACATTAACGGTTTGCAGCAAAAGTTTTCTTCTTTCTTCGAAATTCAAAAATCTTGTTTGTTTAAGCATATGAAGTTATCTAGCGTCATCTAATCATTTACGTTTCAGGAAGTTTTCAGAATTCTACCCGCGCATATGCTACAAGATTACTAAGATTAAAGCCGGTTACTGTATTTACCTGAACGTTCATTTCCCTTATTATCGGTTAAAATTTAACATAAGCTCTATACATGTAATGTCAAAATTCAACCAATGCTAAGGCAAGTGAATTAATTGTACGAATAGCTAGGCTGGGCTTGAGGGTCTCCCCCGCGAAAACGGAGGCCATCATGTTCCATAGTTTCCATAGTTAGTTCCATGTTTCGCATTGTGGGCTGCTTGCCTTCTCCGGATTGCCGCCAGTGCGGCGCACCCGATACGGCGTTTCATACGCTTGTCGAGTGCGCTGCATGGACGCCGCAGCGTTTCGAGCTCGAGACCCACGTAGGAGCCGTTGGATCGCTCGGCGACTTGGTAACGGCCATGTTGCGGAGCGATGACCGCTGGGATGCTGCGGTTACTTTTTGCGAGGCAGTAATGTCTCTCAAAGAGGCCGCAGAAAGGGATAGGGAGCGAAGTCCTTCGGCGCGTGCTACGGTCTCTTCTCGACGTCGCCGGCCTTCAGCTGGCACCCGGAGAGGCAGGTACGCGCATTAATTCCCTCCCTGAGTTAGGTTCGGAACGAGGGCCTTACTATAGTAAGCAAGGATTAACAACTACCCCGTCTCGAAGTGGGTGTTTCCCAGGCACACTTCAGCACTTTATGCGCTGGATCGACTGTGCTAACTATGTTCTATATCTCAGTCTTTCCATCACAACAAAAGCGCAGGATCGACAGGAGAAGGATTTTAGTGGTATTGAGGTTGCTCGCCCGTGCGGCATCACTCGGAGTCTCCACACTCCTTGTGTAATCCATCGCGGACGGAGCGCAAATAAGGCATAAGATTGCTAGCGTTATCGCCCCCGGTGGATGCGTGCCGTTTCCTAGTGACGGCCCAGAGAGTGCGTAAATCGGTTAGGCATCTTCCCTCACCTCAAAAAACAAAAGTGAATTAATTGTAAGATAAATCAGCCGTTCATAAATTTAAATTTTGTACAAAAAGCTGATGTGCTTTACCGCCACCTGACTTCAAATTGCTATTTCAGTTTAACATATAATTAAGTTTGTTAGAAACGTGAATGAATTGTCGCGATAATGCATTTGTCATGTCTGGTATATAATTAGTGCGTACACTCATCAGCGTATGGATACTTGGTTACTCAATGAGTGAAGCCGGTCGGCGAGCTTCGACGTTGCGGTTCCATATCGCAGGCCTTTCTGAGAAATACAGTGCCGTGAACTTTAACAATGCTCAGTAGCTTTAGCTTTGTGATATTGTTTAAAATTTTCCTTACTTTACAATCTTAGCAAGTTTATTTGTATTGTTATAACGCTGGTCCCGACAAAAACAAAATCCAACCTGCATAACTGATACAAAGCACATTTATTACCCATCGGCATTTGAACTAATAACGTTTAAATTCGTTTATGGTCCTCTTTGTCTTTTGTTTTTAAAATTTGTGATTAGAAAACAACCCATTGTTGTATATTATAATCTTTTATGGCAGGCATTAGCCAGGTGTGTCAGATAAAGTCGACTTAGATACGGAGACGTTGCAGTTGTGCAGTATAAAACGATCACATAATGGATGGGGAGGTACGGGGCAGTCGAGCGAGAACCGCGAGCGAAGCTAGACGTGTGTACTATAATCGGGAGTCTAATAAGTGATGGACTTTGCGTGTTTTATTGAATTACAACCTTCTGCATTACGTTCGGACTTGTTGTGTTCGGTTATATTTGTACCTGTGTTATACGTGTTTGTATAGTTCTAATAAACTCTGTAATAATTCCTATGGCATTTTAATTCGAGTCTCGAGTCTTGTACAGTATATTAAACTTTATAAGGATGCATGAAAGAAGTAAGAGCAAAAGCGAGTCTGGAGTGGTAATGAGCTGCCTAAACAACATACATATTACCAAAAAGTACTTGGTGCTTCTTATTAGTGGAAAATAGATCTTAATTCTAAAAAAACCCGTGAAATGCCTTGGTTTGTAGAGCCTTTATTGGTAACGCTATAGAAATATATTTGTACATACACTCGGTCCCCACGGGAGGTCTCTGAAGGTATGTGGGACTCCCGACGGTCGGCGCTACACACAAGCTACCGATGAAAGAATGATTTGCAAGCACTGACTGCCAGGATACCCACTAAACCTTCCAGTGTGCTTCCGAGTTGTGGTTTCCCTGGGACCAGGACATCCTGCGGCAGTGGATATGGCGCGCCGAGAGCGCTATATAACATCACTCTAATACCAATTGTTTTTCAACTATCCCACGCGGACTAAGTCGCGGGCAGAAGTTTAGTGTAGTGCAGTTTAGTTTAGTTTCTAATATTATATTTTCTTTTACAATGCAGTATCTTTGTAGTCAAATTTACTACACGTTCGTTCATATCAAAGTCTAAGAAAAATAAATAAACAACAAAAGAAACTCACGTGAACCATACGTGAATGAAAGTAACATTTAAATAAACAGTTCATTAACCGAAATCAAAATGACGCATGCCCTAACTCATTGAAGACATCACAGATGGTCTTGCCAAATCAACCAAAGAATCCGGAAATATTAAACTCAATCAAAAATAAAACAATACTTAGTCATAATCCATCACATAAAAGAATACATTGGAATAATGTACTGCGATAGGCGGTCTTAGTCACAAAGTTGATGAGCTTTGTTTAGGATATTATTATAGTATGATGAATTTCGTAAAAAACTTTCCTTTATTTACTATGGTCTGAGTGTCTAGATTCGAAAGAAAGAAAATAATTTTATTTAGGACAAATGACATAAATACAGTATAATCGATAACACATTTAAAACTAGAATAATATATTTTTTCCCAAAAGGGGCATCAGTCTTAGCACTCTTAGCATATACCGGTCGGTTTAAACCAGCGCTGATCTTCCACTGTGCCCTTAAGGTAATATAAAGTATAAAATTAGAAACTTAAACTTTATACATACACTCACACACATACATAGTACATACACAATTGGTAAAAATAAGAACTCATTATCGGGTATAAATATATTAGTGTTATAGATGCGTTCTTAAAAAACTTCATCTACCATTGCGTTCAATTAAAAACAACGATAATAATTAACTTCCTAGCCTCTTCTAGTATAGCTATGCGTTATTAATATTAAAACCTGTCTTTTGTAGCTCTACTCGTTTTCACAAAACGTTAATAAACGACTTTTTATTTAAGTCAATATGCAGCAAGATATTGTTACGAGTCTTAAGACTCGAATTAAAATGCCGTTAGAATTACTATATAGTTTATAAGAACTATACAAATACGTATAACACAGGTACAAATATAACCGAACACAACAAGTCCAAACGTAATGTAGAAGGTCGTAATTCCATAAAACGCGCACAGTCATCACTAAAATTTTCCCGGTTATAGTACATACGTCTCGCTTCGTTCGTAGTTCTCGCTCGACTCCCCTCTCCATCAGGTCATCGTTTTATGCTGCGCAACTGCAATGTCCCCGTATCTCAGTCGACTTAAGCTCACACCTGGCTAATAAAATGCCATAAAAAATTACAATACAACAATGGGCTGTTTTCTAATCACAAATTTTAAACACAAAGTAAACAATAGAAGACGACCATAAAAGAATTTAAATTGTATTAGTTCACATGCCGATGGGTAATAAATGTGCTTGGTTTCAAACATGCAGATGGATATTTTTTTTGTCGGGACCTTAGTCGTAACAATATTATTACTTAAAACTCTGAAAAGAATTGATGTAGAGCTTTAAAAGTTCTATCAATTCAAGTTTTTTTAAAGATACTAAATGCTTTTTATGGTTCCTCAGCCAAATGACGAAAGCAATAGACATTTATTACCTCTACAAAACCCTCCATAAATAGTGAACTGATTTTCTTTATGTTTTTGTGTTATTTACAATTAAGCTCAAATGAAATCGATTAGCTGTTATGACTGTGTATTATATTTAGATTCGCAAGCTGATTTTCCTTTGCGCTGCATTATGCATAGATTGAGTCAATATCGCCTTTCATGGTATTCGGAATTGGGTTCATCGAGTGCACTGCCGTGCAGAGCAATGAATCATTTAGTCAGCAAGGCCCCTAATATTTTTAAATTAATAAAATAGGAATATAGGAAATATAGGAAACCTTGATTATCTGAAATTGATCGTTCAACCCGTAATACTCTGAATATTTGTTATAAAAAAAAATATGTAAAGATATAATGTGTGAAAAAATCGTTATTTTAACAGTCGATTTAATTGTTTTCTTTACATATGTAGTATATAGTAAAAACAAAGTCGCTTTCCGCGTCTTTCAGTATTTCAGTTAGAATTCAGTGAAGGATAATATACAATGTTAGGATATGCCCGCGATTTCATCCACGCTTGACTTGAAATCCCCGCGGGATTCCCGAGACACACGGTACATTTAAAAAAGATTTAAGCTATCGCTTTAATAAAAACTGTGTCGGAATAAACTAATTTCTATGCATCTGAACAACTAAAAGTGCTCCCGGGAAAATTGCTTTGATTTATTCCCGGGATAAAAAATATAACACATTTTATTACATAAAATTTTCTTCAATCAGTGAAAACTCATATTGTAAATCGATTTTTGTTGATCAGGTCATTTCAAATCATTCCCAGAAGAATTCCTCCGGGATTCCCAGCATAAAAAGTAGCGCAGATTTTATATAGGGATTTGCAGTCGATCAGTGAAAGCCGCATCGAAATCGGCCCATTAGTTTTCACGTGAATCCCGAACAGACAGGCAAACGGACAAACATACAAACCGAGAAACAAACATGAAATCTAAATAAAATTGCACCGTATTCTTTGCCGTTTATATAGTCTATTATAGTTAATTTTTTTTAATGTCTTTAAGTACAGGCACAGCATTTTTAAAACTAGGCAGTAGCTTTATTTTATGGACACAAACCTTTAATTCGGTTTTTTGCATATAATAATAACAAAGAAAGTAGATAAGTCCTTATACTCTAGGCAACTGCCAGTAAAATATAGAGTCATGACATATTTATACATACATACATAAATCACGCCAGGTCCGCATTGCAGCACCATCTATTTAGCTAATCCGTCTATTCTATGTCTATGTATATCTACGTCATTTATCGGGATAAAAAGTATCCTAGGTTACGCCCCGTAATATAAGTAATCTCCATTTCGAATTTCATTTAAATCAATCAGTATTTTTTACGTTATGTACTAACAGACAGACAGACAATATTCTAAAAGTTGCGTTTTCGGAATCTCCTGGTCCAAATTATCCCCCTGATTTTATTCACATTTTTAAACGCAATTTAAAAACTCGACATCATCGTCATAATTTATAGATTAATTATTATAGTAAAGATAGCTAGAAAATCACTTTACAGGCATGTTATCTGAAACATAAAATTAGGTATGCCTAATGACATTTTTCTAACCTACTACTCCCTATTTACTCTAAGCTTTCGTAAAATACAATATATAGTCAAGATGGCGATGTCCATCAGTGGGGATCTCCAAATTTGCGTGTTTGAATTGTTGACGGTAAATTCCGTTTAAAAAAGTTAAAATGAGCGTGATTTTTAAGTAAAAAGCGGTTCAAGTCTTCTGAACTTCTTCCCGTTGCAGAATATACTCCTAATTTACTGCATTATTTGAAAGTCCGATAGATTATGGGTAGTAATCTAACAACACAGATGACTTTTAACAAATTATGATTGGAATCTTGTCCGGATGAATATAGGATGCGCTAAGACACCACAACTATCTCCTAGTGCTCTCATAAACATTTTCGATAATTTACTTCAATTATTCGATTATCACAACGAAGTCAATACTAACAAAGCGCAGCTCTAGTTTAAAAAATAATTTAGCTGTCAATAGAATGTAGTTGTCAATGTCATAACTTAAAAGCTTATATTTTATTATTTATTTCGGTTTATGGCTTTGGATAGCTCCAAATCAAAGATCTAGCGATCTTTAGGGCAGATAATAAATTACAATATAGTTTCTTCAATTTCTTAAGCCTATGTATAGCTCACCTGAACTGTAGACAGCGCTGGGCAAAATACATGCTTTGCTTAAATTGAAATACAAATTACAAAATACTTTCTCGCATGTATTTATGTGGTTCGATATGCACTTGTATGAAATGTGTCAGTTCTGAAATGGTATAATTTTGGGTTTTGGTAAATTCACTCTGGAAACCCTGTAAAGGCATATTTAATTATTTGTTATCTATGTCATATGTGCATATTATTTTGTTCACTGGCTTAAGAGCCTAGTTGCCAAGCCATAAATATTTAAAAAATTGTTCATAATAGTGGAGGTTTATTAGGTATTTTTTAAGTAACCAAAATTGCTTTGTAAAATGTTTGTACAATTGCTTATCTTTACATAATTAAGTATTCCTGTTTTATTAAAATACTTGATAAGAGTTTTTAATAAATATTATTTACCACTCGTATTTTATTACAGAATTGGCGGGAACTTGCCTAACAGTAGCAGCTATCACTTTAACATTCAAAAGTTTTAACTTCTGTATTTTTAATAATGGACAAAAGAAGTCAATTTAAAGGGCCTCCACCAAAAAGATTCAAATCTCAAGATGATGACGAAGACAACGAAATGCCATGTAGTTTTGAAGAACAACTGGCTGGTATGGAAACAGAGGTAGAATCTGAACGTGTTTTTGGAGAGGGACCTGAAAATCAGAACACAAATATGAAATGGTCTCGACCGTCACCACCGACGTTAAATCCAAATAAACAAAAACTAGTTTTCCAACAGCTTGATATAGACCATTATAATGGTCAGCCCATACAAGGTATGCCTGGATCACAACTTGCACCAGTGCCCATTATGAGAATGTATGGTGTTTCTATGGAAGGGAATTCTGTTTGTTGTCATGTACATGGGTTCACCCCATATTTCTATGTAACTGTTCCTGAAAACTTCTCAGAGTCTTCCTGCATGAATTTGAAAGTTTCTCTGAATAAAGTCATACTTGAAGATTTACGTTCAAATAAAGATAATATAAAGGAAACTGTTCTAGAAGTTAGATTAGTACAAGGAAAATCTATAATGTATTATAATGGAGATGAAGATATAACATTTGCAAGGATTTCTGTAGCTTTGCCCAAATTGATTGCACCTGCCAAAAGATTGATTGATAGGCAGCCAACATCATTTGGTTTGATGGATCCTAAATTTTTTGAAACAAACATAGATTTTGACATCCGTTTTATGGTTGATACTTCTGTAGTGGGATGCAGTTGGATTGAATTGCCTGAAGGAAAATGGAGTTTAAGATCAAAAGATTCACATATTAAACCTGAATCTAGATGTCAAATAGAAGTAGATGTTGCTTGGAATGCATTCATTGCCCATCAACCTGAAGGTGAATGGTCTAAAGTTGCACCATTTAGAATTTTAAGTTTTGATATTGAGTGTGCTGGCCGTAAAGGAATATTCCCTGAACCTAACCATGACCCTGTGATACAAATTGCATCTATGGTCATAAGACAAGGTGAAATGGAACCTTATTTAAGGTGTGTGTTCACATTAAATACATGTGCACCAATTGTAGGCTCTCAAGTGCTTAGCTTCCAATCTGAATCAGAAATGCTGGCTAAATGGTCAGACTTTTTCAGAGAACTAGACCCAGATATAATTACAGGTTATAATATAAGTAACTTTGATTGGCCTTACTTGATTAACAGGGCAAAGCATTTAAAAGTAGGTAACTTTGACTTTTTGGGCCGTATAAAAAACATTAAATCAGTTATCAAAGATTCTGTTTTACAATCTAAGCAAATGGGCCGCAGGGAAAATAAAAGCATAAATTTTGAAGGTAGAGTTCCTTTTGACTTATTACTGGTCCTGGTTAGAGATTATAAGTTGAGATCATATACCTTAAATGCTGTAAGCTATCATTTTCTCCAAGAACAGAAAGAAGATGTGCATCACAGCATTATAACAGACTTACAAAATGAGAGTGAGCAGACAAGAAGAAGGCTGGCAATGTATTGTTTAAAAGATGCATACTTACCTCTAAAACTTTTAAACAAGTTAATGTGCATAATTAACTATATGGAAATGGCTAGAGTAACTGGTGTGCCACTTTTGTGTTTACTTACGAGGGGTCAGCAAATCAAAGTGCTTAGTCAATTGCTGCGCAAGGCAAAAGATGCTGGTTATCTAATGCCTACCTATCAAGGACAGGGTTCAGATGATCAGTTTGAGGGAGCCACAGTAATTGAACCGAAGAAGGGATATTATGCAGATCCTATATCTACTTTAGATTTTGCATCTCTGTATCCAAGTATTATGATGGCACATAATTTATGTTATACTACTTTAATAAGGCCAAATGCTCAGAATAAGCTAAACCTTAGTAATGAAGACATAACACTAACACCAACAAATAATATGTTTGTTAAAGCTAATGTTAGGAAAGGCTTACTGCCAGAAATATTAGAATCTCTTCTAGCTGCAAGAAAAAAAGCCAAGGCAGAATTGAAAGATGAAAAAGATCCATTCAAAAGGTCTGTTCTTGATGGAAGGCAATTAGCTTTAAAGATTAGTGCTAACTCAGTATATGGCTTTACAGGGGCACAAGTTGGTAAACTGCCCTGTCTAGAGATATCAGGTAGTGTTACAGCATATGGGCGTACTATGATTGAATTTACAAAATCTGAAGTTGAAAAAAAATATAATAAGGCCAATGGATATAAAGAAGATGCTGTAGTCATTTATGGTGATACTGATTCTGTAATGGTTAAATTTGGAGTCAAAACTCTTGAGGAGAGTATGGAATTGGGTAAAGATGCTGCAGAATTTGTAACTGCTAAATTTGTGAAACCTATAAAACTTGAATTTGAAAAGGTGTATTATCCATATCTGCTTATTAATAAGAAAAGATATGCTGGATTATATTTCACAAGACCAGATAAATATGATAAAATGGATTGCAAAGGAATTGAAACAGTAAGGCGTGACAATTGTCCTTTAGTTTCAGACGTAATGAGTACTTGCTTGCAAAAATTGCTTATAGAAAGAGATCCTGAAGGCGCTGTTAATTATGCAAAACAAGTTATTGCAGATCTATTGTGCAATCGAATAGATATATCCCAACTTGTCATAACAAAAGAACTTACAAAAAGTGATTATGCAGCCAAACAAGCCCATGTAGAACTGGCTAATAAGATGAAGAAACGTGATGCTGGCTCTGCACCTAAACTGGGAGATAGAGTGCCATATGTGCTTTGTTGTGCGGCAAAAAATACTCCAGCCTATATGAAAGCAGAAGATCCTATATATGTTTTAGAAAATAGTATTCCTATTGATTCAAACTATTATTTAGAAAATCAGCTATCTAAGCCTCTTTTGAGAATTTTTGAGCCAATTCTTGGTGAGAAAGCAGAATCATTACTCTTAAAAGGTGAACATACTAGAACAAAGGCTATGGTCACTTCAAAAGTTGGAGCCTTGGCTGCATTCACTAAAAAGAAAGAGAAATGCATAGGATGTAAAACTGTAATGCCCAATGATACGAAAAAAGCTCTATGTGATCATTGCTTAGCCAAAGAGGGTCAATTTTATATAATGGAAGTGTTTAAACTTAGACAACTTCAAGATAAGTTTGCTAGACTTTGGACAGAATGCCAAAGATGTCAAGGAAGCTTACATGAAGAAGTTTTATGCACAAACAGAGATTGCACTATATTTTACATGAGAAAGAAAGTTGGCATGGAGTTGGATGTTCAAGAAAAGAGTGTATTAAGATTTGGTGAACCGATTTGGTAACCTTTATAAAGATTTGTTTAAATAAAAGATGTTGATGGTTAAATTGTTATATTTTATTTAAACTGTAAAGAAAATAGTGGAATGAGTTCTCAGTGCAAATTGCAATCAAATATTTTCACCTCATTCATCATCTCGTATAACATATTATTACAAATCAAGAAGTACATAATTGCAAAAATTATAATATATAATATTATACAAATATTATATTATCAAAAGAACATATTAGTTACATAATTATATATTTGCATACAAGCATAGGCTATTTACGTGCAACAAAAAACATTTTGTTCCTTGCAAGAACATATTAGACAACAGATGTGTATCATTTGACTATGGAGCAAGAATACTGGGAATGACAAAACCCATTACCCACCACACATCTAGAGGTGTCACAAATCTTTATCTCTAATGTTGATACATCAAAACAATCACTACCATAGGAAAATAATTATATTTTTAATAAAACTACGTTGTAACGGTTTTAAGCGCGATAATTTATTTGATTTTAGTTATTCCGATGTTTCGGCCGCTTTTGAGTGGCCGTGACCACGTAGTTTTATTATGTATACAAGTCGCGAAAACTTAAGAAAATATTAATTTTATTTTTCTTCCATACCAACACTGTTTATTTAAAACATATTTTTAGGTCACCTTAATAATTTTGTTTCTTTTCAATTTATGTTTGACTAATTTGGTTTAAAAGTACCTATGTTTTATGTAACAAATATTGATTGCAAGTCTAGTGCTGTTTATTTTTATTTATGCAAGCCTCTAGAAAACTAAAGTTATGGGTTTCATGAGAATGATTATTTTTTATTGTATATAATAATAATTGTCATTCTTAATGTTTTTCTTTCATCTTTTAACCTTAAGTAGCAACAATTTAATTCTAAATCATTCCTTAGTCAATTACTCAAGTCTTATTGGGCTTCAATGTGAAAGTGTAGCGTTATAAACCTCACTTTGAATAATCAGCTAACACGAACAACAGTGTTACATAGTCATGTATCTTGTCTCCACCATCAAAATACAAAAAAACTTAATATTTAACGCCGAAGACATTAAGTATCACGAAAGAACAATATATTGAACCCTACAAAGACACAATATACCTAAACAAAACAAAAGTGAAAGTTAAAAGAGAACCGATCTATTTATGAAGTATTAAGATATTTGCTTCCGAAAAATACGTTTACAGTAATTGAGAAAATTGAGTAAGTGCGGCTTAGTCCGCGCACTACGACGGGTTCCGTAGAGGTAACCAACGTCCCATGGTTTATCGTTTACCTACAGCATATCAAAAACATATTTAATCGAGAATATTACATGTTTGACAAACTACTACTCCCAAACCAATTTTGGTTTTACGATTAAATATATTTATTAAATTCCAACGTCTGATTTATCTTCAAAAATTTCACTCATAGTTAAAAGTGGTTTAAATTGGGGTTTAACCTGACAATTATACTCTTTAAAGGTCCTTTATTCACATGAAGTGAGCGGAGAAGAAAATAGGAAAGTGGACCCCGGACTTCAAACCTGACACTGATGACGTTTAAACCTTTTAATATACTATTAATTATAAACAGAAAATAAATATAAATCATTTAAACAATTTGGCATACATACCTAATAACGAGTTTCTATATGTAAGAGTACAAACTCTAATCAAGGAAGTATAACACTCGGAATGGTAATCACTATAAAAATTAAAGTAGGCTTATATTAGTGAGAGAAAATGACTGAATGTGCCATTATTTAGGAACTTGACTTGAGTTTCGTTTGTTATGAGACAATTACCATTCTTAGCATCCTTCCAGCCTAAAGGGCCGTCCATAAAGTACATTTGTACACAGGAGGGGAGGCTTATCGCAAGGGGGGATGGGAAGGTGAGGAAACGCGAATTTTACAATTCGGTAGTTGTCAATTTTTGAGAAACAGTTTTATTTTGAGCATTATGGTCTATTTTAGCCAAAATATTATTATAATTTAGCAATTTTATAAATATTTTGACATTTCGTCAATAACATCACAAAAACGCCTCAAGCTCTCATGGCGTCTCGCATGACCTCCAGTGTGCAAAACAAACATCTGTTTTCATTGAAGTGTTATCTGAGAAGTTATTGATAACTTGTTGTGTTTTGCACACTATGACGTCACGCGCTCAGATCGGCGTTCATTGTCACGTGGCTGCAATATAACAATTTTATTTCTCAAAAATATCAATTAATATTTAATATTTTACTTAAAACAATTTATTTTTGTCATATTTAGATCGTAATCTACGATATATATTAAAATCAGCCTATATCTTTTCATACTGTCAACTACCGAATTTTCATCGGCATTAAAGATAAAAAAAGGACGCAGCATAATGACGGGGAACAGGGGTTTAATAATGCAAAATGTTACGTGATGTACATTATAGACGGGTCCTTATATTTTTTTCAATAATTATCGAATTAAAAATAACTTCACATTTTTACAAATCAACAATAATTTTTTAAAAGTAAATAACATAAAAAAGTACATACACAGTGTGGAGATTGTAATTCATCTCTTTCACCTATTCTCTTGGGACAAAGATCTATTTAATACACTTTTTGGATTTTTACTATTTGCATTACTATTTTTAAGAGCTGCCAAATTTGGTAATGGCATTTCATACGGTACATTCCCTCCGGCAGTTGAGGCTAATTTCATAATGTCTTCAAGTGTTCTTATAAATGTATCACATGTGGCTGTCAGAAGACTAGTGGCATCATCAATTTTCTGAAATAGAAACAGTTTATCCATATTACTACCGGTTAACATCGGAAAGTTTGTTTACAACGTTTATTAGTCCAGCGAACTAAGTAGAACATAAAAATGTTTCTAATCTTTTTCCTAAAATCCGTCGTAGCTCCATGACTATAACACTAACGCACTCACTGTTTGTTAGACATAATACTAGTGCAAATCTTACTAAAACGCTTATTGTTTCAAATTCTAATTAGGTATATTATATATTACAATAAAATCTAACATTATTACCACATATGTTGAAACTTAGAATGTTTAATTTGTCATAATTTGAATTTATATGTGATATTTTTTCTTTGTTTTTGTTTGTCACTGTGAAAATTTTCTGTACGAACAAAGCAAACAATGTTTTAGAAGCGAATTTATTTATGTGCGTCTTCGCAATAAATTTACAATACATTAATTATAATCCGTAACAATATAAAAACAAGCTAAATAAAATGCCATCTATCACTTTAAAAATAATAATATAATAACGGCCTGATTGAGAGAGGCGTGACGTGTGTACATTCGGGAATCTAATAGTGACGGACTTTGAGCGTTTTATACTCGGTTATATTTGTACCTGTGATATACGTGTTTGTATAGTTCTAATAAACTTCCAATTTAATTCGATTCCGCAAATTCGTAAAAGTTTTATTTTTGAGAATTATACATTTCCTTACGTCAGCTGGCCGCGCATACCCATGTACTACATTATCTATGCGCATAACTAGTTCGTGCACGAGCTCGTATCAATAACAGCATACTATACCACTCTTTTTTATCAAAAGAGCTTATACAGTCAATAGGAGCAGACAACTATGCTTAGTTTATGATAATGTATGCTGTATGTTTTGTCCTAGTTAGCAACTACGATATATACGAAGTAATGTTTTTAAATATATAAATAAGCACCTGTATCTCGGGTCCACCTTCAGCAGTGGCGGCACTCTTTACTGCATGCACTTGTTGCATCATTAGGTCGCAATATAGGCGCAACTCTGATTTCTTATGTGTCACTGAATTTGTGTCTTCAAATACTGAAACTAAACAAAAATACAACTTATTATTTCATTTAGTCTGATTTGTAGGGGAAGGTTTTCCTATTGCAGAGCTGGCAAGTACGCATATGCCCCAGCCCAGCTCATCGAAAGTCTTTACTTTCGCCTATAAACGTTCGCAACACCAGGGGCGAAGCCGACACATTGACAGCCTTTTGGATGAAGAATCGTAAAGATCTAAAGGCCGAATAGGATGGAGGGTATAGGACAAGAAAAATTGGATAAGCGAAGAGCGAAGTGGGCCATCAGAACTCTCACACATTACACGAAACAATCGTGTTTGTGTAGCTTTGAGCTAATCGTGACACACATGTCGAGCCGGCCCAGAAAGCCATAATCAACATAACGAATCCAGCATGGCTTTACCACGTATAAAATAAACCAGACTTATCATATTCATTGTAACTATGAGCGTGTAAATCAGTATGAGACCTTTAAAATAAACATTATCTATTAAAATCACTTTAGATAGATAGATGACACTTTATTGTACACCATTACAGAAAACAGAAGAACTTACAGCCTGAAAATATTCTAAATGTGCACAATAGGCAGTCTTATCGCTAAGAAGCGATCTCTTCCAGACAACCCGACAACACTACGTATTTAGAATTTGCAGGTCGTGCAGGAAGAAAAAATAAAAGATTTCGAAATTAACCGTTTTACAGATTTTTTAAATTAAACAAGGTATAAAGTCCTACAACTTTTCCTGTGCCACGTACATCGCCAGAAAATAAGATAATTTCCTTTAATTTGGGCTGTGGATTAATGGAGGCCCAGAAAGTATTGTAAGCATTATGGATTTTCGTAATTAATTATTTTATGTGTAAAAAGGTGTTATCTTGAGTCTTAACATATAAACCTCCTCCGGCTATTTTTATGGGTTTCTAAGCGTGATTAGTATTGTCCACTGGAAAACCTTTTTTATATCTTTATTTCATTATTATTTGTCTCTATCGATTATTTAATTTTAGTATGTAAACGTAAGCACTTATTCAAAATATTAAAGAACATAAAAATCTAAAGTTTTCAGTGATTTCTGACGGACTGTTTCTTAGTAAAAATTGGTCGTATCCAGGATAAAGAAAATCATTTTCCAAAACTCCAAAACTCTAGTTTTCGGAACTTTAGACGAAAAAAATTAGGATCAGGTTCTCACGCAATCCACGGAAATAGCGCGAAAAATGTTTTTGAAGACTCATCATTACAAGTAAATTGAGACTTTTTGGGTTTGCAGTAGTGTTAGCACATAAATAATAAACATTTTATATATTTTTAAAGGCAAGTACTTAATATGAAACTAATTATTACTTTCACATTAAGTACCTGCCTATAAAATTAAACGATATTAAAAAAAAATATTAATATTAAACATAACTTCTAATGCTATTCTTCAAGGAAAATTAAATTTCAAGTTTAGAAGTCCTGTGAATATACAAATACTACTACTACACACAAAATCTTAAATCATCAACCCAGAGGAACCGCTTGATGGATCGATCTAAAATCACAAGGCTATTGGGGGTCTATCAAACTTTTAAAATTTCGAAAGATATTATATTATACCGTCAGATTTACCATTTACGACAGATTTACCAAAACTGGAGATAAAAATGACTTTTTAATTAATGTTCAAATAAAATTTGCAGATGATTTTATTTTCAATTTCTTTACATAGTTTCATATTAGAGAAGACAATTGCAAATGCCAAATAAGAAGAACTATATTATACATTCAGTAAAATAATTATAATTTTTAAAATGCATTTATAACTTTTATAGCATTACTGGAGCAGCATTTAACCTTTACAAAGAGACTAGTTGGCCTTTGCATATACTCGTGAGAACAAATGGCATTAACATAGATTATAATAGGTCACTAGATAAAATTTGCAATACAGCTTTTAATTTTACAATATTTCACAAAATTTATATCCTGAAATGAACATTCGGAAAGAAATTTGTGTTTTAGAATTTTAAAATGTATGATTAGCAGGATATGCCCGCAATGTCGTCCACACTTGACTCGAAATCCCCGGTATTCCCGAGACACAAGTACCGCAGTATTTAAAAAAAATTAAGATATGACATCGTCTTAGTGAAAACCACAGATCATATGATCTGTGGTGAAAACTATGTCTAAATAAACTATTTTTTATGCACCTGAACAATTACAAACCGTTTTAGACAAAATTCCCGCGGGATTCCTGGGAGAAAAAATATCACACATTTTACCACATAAAATTTGCTATCGATCAGTGAAAAAATCGCATCGAAATTCGAAAATATTTCAATCCGGCCATTAAATATCCCAGAATAATTTACACACACAGCTTAAACTCATTTAAAAAAAGATTTATTATTTATAATAGTTATAAATGTGTTTCCGCATCCATTTGAATAAATTATTATACGCTCCGAAAATAACAGTGATATTTCAGGAGCTAATAAATCGTCTTTATAAATAGTAATAGTTATTGTCTATATAATCTTTAAATAAATATACAGACTAATTTGGTGGAGCCAGTTAGAATTTTATCTTAATTCCAGCTCATGCTTTCACAGAAAAACGGCGGCTTTAGCTTTGAGCTTATCGTGTTCCAATGTTATATAAGAGTTCCGGTGGGCCATCTCTTCCCCTATAGAACTATCCTATCATATCCCTTTAATTCCATCCCACTCCTTCTGTCTGATCTTCATTTCAACTCCCTATCTCATCCTCATTATCCCATCCTAAAGCTGGCAACATGTTGGCCGCCATTGCTGTTGCAAGTGCGTATAGGCGACGGTAACCACTTTGCATAATCTCGGCGGACAACCTGTTGTTTGCCAGCTTCACAAAAAAATACAAACAATATAATTAAAGTGATGTTGTGGTATAAGAGTAGTAGTATCAATTTCTACAAGGGCAATCAAAGGAACTTGAAAGTCCATGCAGTCTCCTCTGATGTATCAAGTTTCCCTATAGCTCAGGCGAATTATAGGGCTTCGAATGACACCACCCGATAGAGAAAAAAAAAAAACAATAACACCAATTAAAGTATTTTTCTGTTTTACTTTGCACCAATTTCAAGATTTTGCATAAATATTTAATTTTTGCTTTTTAGCTTGATGTTGGTTTTGTTTCAGTTTAAAAGAAATATTATATCTATATTGTTTATCTTATCAATCATGTTTAAAAAAAGCAAAATCGTGTTTAGTTTTATAATCCGTGTTTTGATAACATTTAAATTGCTATCAAAGTTTTTGACTGATCTCACAAAATATCAATTAGTATATATTTATATTTGGTTAAGTTGCAATTTGTTTTTGTGTCTCGTTTTTAAAATATACATTTCCATCTTTCTTCTTTCTTGTATGTGGGTGACATGCACAATGGTACCTCAACTCAAATATTGAAAGATAATCTTTAGCAGATCAATTGTCTTATCTAGCTTATTAACCTCACATAACAATAATGACATTAATGTTTAAGAAAAAAAGATGTAAGGCAAAATTAAGGATTAGATATTGTCTGACAAAACACATGTTTATAACATAAAGAAATTCTAGAATTGGACTCACTTGTTTCCGTCTAATTAACAGAAATTGTAAGAATTGACTAATAAACATGCATTTTATTAGAAACTTCTTAGACTCGGAAACATTTCAGGGGTTGCTGAGCTGTATTGTGACAAATGCGCTGCTGCTCTCTTAAGGGAGACTGGGACCTGATCACTAATGCCAGAACACAACTCAAGGTTGTTTTGGCGAGATACTTAAGACCAGGGGTGGTAGACCATCCAGTCGGGCAAATGCCCTACCTGGCTGTGGGTGGTTTTGTCGCCTTTTACAACAGGCCATCCAGCCGCAGGAAATTTTATTATTTCTCTGTTCCTGCACAGAGAAAAAGATTACTTACATCTATGGCTCACAGATGAGTACACGGCTTTATATTTTGACTACATTGCAATATTTTCTAAGAATATATTAAATCATTATTTTTATCAGTGATAGAAATGTGATGTATATTTTGATATGCAAATCTTATAATGAAATGAAACTTTAAACAAATAATTCTTACCCTTGGTGTCCTTTGAGTCCACACAGGCTTTAGCACTTCCTAAGGCTACAAGCCATTTCTGTCTGTCTGTGGTGAGGGTGCTCTTAAGTACATATGCTGCTGTCCAGGTATCACCAGGTCCAGCCTGGTGTTGTCGATATTGTTTACTAAAACATTTTTAATTATGTTAAACTAAATAATTACACTTTTTATTAACATACAACTAGCCTATGACTTTACTTAAGCAAGATAAAAATATAATATGTATACATGTTCATATATCCTGGATCATGCCATAAAAAAATTAAAAACCATGTGAGATATTGCAATGGACACATACAAGAATGTATAAGAAAAATTTTAGTCCGAAAAGTTTTCATTGAAAACCTTTGAATATATTTGGATCCAATTTGATATGAACATAGAGATAAAAGAAAGAGAAACAAAAATTCTATTACGTCAGTTGTGATTACAGAATGTATAAATAGCAGTCTTAATTATATTTCGACAATTACTTTAAAATCACAGACTGATGCTTCATTTTATTCATTCATATACATGTTATTCAGTCAGATAAATTGTAAGACATTTTAAAAATATTTTCTAATGTAACATAACATTTTACAACCTTGGACTAGAACGACAATAAATTGTAAAACTGGTCTTAAGGTGACAAACCATTTGAAAAGAAAAATATTTTTAATTTACAAGATGTTATAAAACTTTTACGATATATTAATTTTTACACTTATATTTGAGGTTGAAAAGCTTTTCAACATTTTTTTATTAATTTAAAAACATTCCTAGAAAAGTAGATGCAATGACATTCAAATTGAATAGCCTCCAAGTTTTTGATATGTTTGTGCTATATCAACATAATTTAAGGAAATAAATCTGAAATCTGGAAAAATAATATGGAAGTCAATTTTACTACATGAAATTAAACTAATAGTTATTTTTGTTTCAAAACAAAGATATAGATAGAAAGTAGCTGTTCTAACTACTACTGGGATTTACAACTTAATGGACAATAAGTTAAAACAACAGTGATTGTACTTTAAATTATGCAATATTGATACAGTAGGTACTTTTTTATTCCCTCAGTTTTTAATAATATTCACATCTATTGAATTTTTTGTTAAATATCTTGAGATTTTATTGAATTAATGACATAAAAAAGCATAAGGAAGTTAAAGTAACTAAATGGTGACTGTACTTGTGATAACTTAACTGACTTTCAACTTTTATCAATATTAATAAATCCAAGATTGATGTAACTTTTGTGAAATGGGAGAATCAATAAATACTTTTACTTTACAAACAGGTTCTAGGCTATAACTGCTTTTAAATTACATAAGCAATTAAGATTTAAAACTGGTAACAGAATACTAATCAATTTTACCATTTATTTGACAGACTGATACTTTAACAGAACCTTTGCATCCCTGAACTACTTCTTCTTGTGATTTGTAATATGATAGAATTCCGTTCTCCAAAATAAACCATCTGGTTTGCCAACCTGTAGTACAAATTGAATATTAGTAATGTGGTCATGTAAAGCAGTTATTTGGCTAATAGTATTTATCTAATTCACCGTTCCAGTAATTCGTCCATTTCCACAATATTCCTTCCATATGATAACACTTAGATAAAATTGTTTCGGCGTATTTATTTATTATTGTATGAACTACGAGTACATAACAACAAGAAAACAAGAAATATCCAACTTTTAGATTCTATTTCAAAATTCAAATAAAACCAAAGTGTCAGTTGTCAATGTCATCATGTCATCAATAATATTCTTCGTCCATGAAGAACAAACAAAGATTGCACACGTCAACACAACATGAATATGAATCTAAAGGTTCTGCGCCTATTCATTCTATTCTATTCATGATCCTGCGCCTGCACTGCACCCTGCAACACAGAATGTCTTTTGAGTCCTGCAAGCACCAGCCACTGCCAGACTGCAGTACAGGGTTGTGTTAGGGCCCTTTATTACCTGTGCAACTCAAAACTAAACTAAAACAGTCGAGATCTCTCTTAAGAAAGTAATATCTTCCTTGTCGAAATTTACGATTTACAACTCTAAACTCATATTTCAGAGGTAAAAACAATAAATCCTACAATTATTGTCAATTTTTAATCTGTACACATTGTTGAAAATAAAACTGCCACCAAACAAATAGGGCCTTAGAATACAGAGTATATACAATACATTATCAGACTTAATTTGTATGAGACATCAGAAGTTCCAAATTTTCGAGATTTTTATTAGATAGATAGATAACACTTTATTGCTCACCAAAAAAACAAGTACAAAAAAATGCATAATTACAATACTTCTTGGCAAAAACAACAGGCGGCCTTATCGCTAAAAGCGATCTCTTCCAGGCAACCTAGCTTAAAAGAAATTCTTAACTAATCTGTGTGGTTGCCGATTGGTATTGGATGTAGAGCAGAAAAATATAGGACTGTACAATTTAAATATACATACTTACAATATTTTAAAAATTTAATAGATATATAAATATAATAGATATATAAATATAATAGTAATATATATACGTATATACAAAACAATCTAGATAAATATATTTGTTAACATTATATGTGACAAGCACTTCATATTAAAAAAGCCCTAAGGCCATGTCAAATGTGATTTTATCGATATCTCTTCTATCATAGACACTAGGCATATAAAAGAATAATTTGACAACGAGTTATTGAAAAAAAAAAAGAGTTATTGACGTTTGCCGCTTTTCAAAAAGCCATTGAAGATAAAAAAGCCATAATCTAAAAAAAAAAAAAAACTCGACTCCTGACACCTGTACACACTTCATCCTTTTACGGTAACTCTTTTACAGTGCAGGCTGTCAAACTCTGGAATGCGTTGCCTCTTACTGTCAGAGAGGCCAAAACATCTCCATATATTCAATATACTCTTTGGGCCAAAACATAATCTACTTTTCGGAACTCCCTTCGAAAGCACTATCTGTCTTTAAATAAATATATCTAATATATAGGTAATACATTTATTTATTTATCTATTGTAATATTGTTAATTAAATCATTCCCAGAAAAATTCCCGCGGGATTTTTCTGTCGATCAGCCAACGGCGTTGAAATTGACCCAGTAACCCAGAGTACATGTTTAAATTTTTATAATATTACAGTACACCTGGTTGGAAAAAGCCAAAAGCTAAAATTAAACAGGATTAAATTTTCTTTTTTGCAGTATCAGTCACTGCTATGTAGCCAGACTATCAGACTACAGTCTGGCTATCGAAAGTTGAACCTGGAAAATGGCGGCAAATTTAAATAATACATGTATGGCAACATCAAAATTACTATGAAAAAGTTGGATTAACCTATTTTGATACTTAGGAGTTAATTATTTATGTTGTGTATTTTATGTGTGACAATAGATAAATCATACCGTTTCTAACGATAATATTATAAATACGAAAGCTTGTGAGATATTTTTGTTACTCATTCACGCCAAAAGTACTGAACGGATTTTAATGAAATTTGGAATACTTGTTATTACTAATCCTTATATCTTGAATCTAGAGTGACCTACAATAGAATATAGACTATCTAATTTTAATTCCAGTAGGTAGCAGGAAATCAATAGTCATTACATTTTTTGAAAAATAAACTGCAATATTCGGTAAAAACTTAGTTATATCCGCTATAATCAAAATCAGATTTCAACAGTTCCATATTACAAGATTTAAAATCTAAGTTGGCTTTCAAAAAAGCGAGTACAATGACAGAATAGCAGAAGGTGATGTCAGGAGCCTTAAGAACAGATGAGCGTGCATGACAAGAGCTATGAATGTCAAAGAAGCAAGTGAGGTGTGTAAGAATAAGCCTGTATGGCGCTCTGTTGTTCGTGCCTACCCCGAAAGGGACCTGGCGTAAAGTTATGTATGTATGTATGAGTACAATGACTGGTGGAGGAGTTTTGCGACCTATCCCACCTGTTGAAGATAAAATTTGGATGAAGCCATCTCCCATGAGTTTACTGTGGGCTCCAACAATTATGATAGTGATACTATTCGTATTAAACAGGTACATACAAGTTTTTATAAATTAGTATATTCCAGAACAAAAAGTTACTGTCTCGTGCTACATATTTTCGTATTGCTTTCATTTTCATTGCCACATAAAGCCGTAATCAATTAATGGTTAGTGCTCGTGTCCTAAACGCAGTGCACAGGTTCGAATCCTGATCGGAAAGCATGAACCACTTAGGTAGCTTTCTAACCTAAGGTGCATATTGTTATAAAAATCATATATTTACAGTGATGGAAAACTGAGATGAATCCTGCACGTCAATATAATCAATGTGTCAGATATGCCAATCTGCCTTGGGAAAAATGTGGAGGGTATATTGTCTTCCTCCCCGTTTAAATGGGGTGCCCAAGCCCAGCAGTGGGCTGCTTGATTACGCGAGACCTCAATTAGACGCGTTGAGAGGTCCCGATCGAGATGATGAACTTCAGGCGCCACGGCCCCCTTGTCTCGACCCGAAAGCCAGAAATACGTACCCACAACCAACGGACACATATGTGCAACATTTCAGACCTCCTGATGTACAGCAGCAGCCCTGGCTGTCAAGGCTGTGTCCGGAAGATGGGTCTCCACCAAAGTATCAACATAAGCAAATCTACTCACAACCAACGAAAACCGCCATCTTGTTTGTCAAAATTGACGTTGACATTCGTATTAGAGTTGCCATGTATAAAGATTGCAAATAATTCCAGGTTCAACTTTCGATAGCCAGACTATATATATATATAATAAATAACTATGGCTAAATGCGACTTATTTATAGCATTAAAATAACTCCATTAACGAATAGCTAGATTAGTGTAAATACATATGTTATCTGGTAATATTTAAAGTCATTAACAATTAATAACAATATGGTATCACAAATAATCCATTAATGATTAAATCCATCGCTATATCTACGTTTACGTTCTACGAAACGGTCTTTAATTATACACTTCCCAGATTGAGCAGTAAAATTATAGGAATAAAATAAAACAGCTCAATAATATTCAAAACATCTGTAATTCAATACAAAGCGAAGGTCACTTGTTTTTCAGTAGTTCTTATATAATTATTCAATTTTAGGATGATAAACTAAAATCAAATGATATTTTTCATTAACAACAAAATAATAATACCAATACTTAAATTACTTACTGAAAGGTTAGGCTCCCAAAAACCTAGATATATATATGACTACGATCTGATTAACATAAAACTTACGAATATAAGCTCTATGACTTAAGTAAATAACATAATATTATTTTAAATAATGGACGCCATAATTAAGATTCAAATATTATGTAAAACTATCTGCGACATCAAAGTACCTACTACAATATCAACTGCCATGAATCAAACTAAAGTTTGTAGTATTATCCCCGCTAATTGGTAATGCGCCTGCCCGCCATTTTGGTGACTTAACCGTAGCCGCAGCGTTGCCAGATGATCATGTCAATTAACCCCCAATTTTTTTTTCAAAAAACCCAAAAATAAGCTTTTTGAGAAAAAAACTCCCAAAAAAGTTTTTACTTATTTGAAAGGAGAAAGAAAAAAGCAAAACCACCGTCGTAGCGAAAACGTCACTAATGACGTCATCATTTTCCCTCACGGGGCGCTCACAACGACCCGTGTCAATTGGTGCGTTAAATAACCATTCCACTTGAGTTTACGATTGTGACGCCAGCAAATAAGTGAACGAGAAAAACCGCAGTTGTGAACGTGATCATTGTCAGTCTCTAACGGAAAGTAGCCTATGGGATACGACGCATACGAGTAGAGACGGCATAAAAAATAAATAACGTAAATGAACGAACCAATGAATTGGATTATTAAAATGAACTGTTGAATTGAAGTATGATTCACTAGTAGAGTATAATTCTAAGATAAAGTAATAATACCGTATTGTAACTTAGATATAATAATTGTAGTGATGAGAATTGTGTTTGTAGATGACTTATTGATACTTAAAATATCTCTCTAAAATTTCTCACAACAAAATATTTCTCCCCGAAAGTGCCCCCAAAGAATCTTTACACCGATCTCCCCACAGACGTGAAAAAACTCACGAACTTGCATGAATACCCCCCCCCCCCCCATCTGGCAACGCTGCGCAGCCGAACGCTCAGTACCGTTAGCATCACTGGCCGGCGAGTACGCCTACATATCGAGTTGCGGATGACGTCACGTGAATGATAATTGACAAGGTTCCAGCGCATTAGCAATTTTGCGGTGATAATATTTAACTACTACACTTTTTTGTTTATAGCTGCACGCATTTGGCATTAATTTTGCCAATAAAGGAGTAAAAGCGACAGGCGATTATTAAAAAACAGTAAAAACTTAAATACTATAGAGGGGGATAATTTTAACCGTTTCGTTTTCTGAAAATCTGGGGATAAAACAATGGTGGTCTTAACTTACCAACGATGGAAATTTTACATCGCATATGTGCAGTTTATGTAAAATTTTAACTAATGCTAAGGCAAATGAACAGTAAGTAATGAAATGGCCATTACAGAATTTGCTTGGAAAACAGCCAAACAGTTGCCTTGCGTCACATAAAATGATCACCCCATCATCTCAGCTGTCGAAGCTACAACTTCTTAAAATAGCAGAGGTTCTTCTTCATGAATTTTTTTATAAGAAACCCCAGAGGAAGTGGACCTAGTAGAGCCCCGCACTGTGATGAGGAACGGATAGACTTCATCATCATCATGGCGGACCAGAAATTGTATGCTTCTGGACTTGAGAGATGTTTCAGTGACCAACAGGTTCAATACCGGTAGCGACTACCGACTTGGACGAGGCACTGTACGTAATATAAACTTTAAGGCTTCTGCTGAAAGTCGATATTTAATGTGCCTCATAAAGCGGCGTCTTTCACGACTCCGCCTGGTGAAGTCTACTCTCCGACCCACGTCGCCCCAAATGATCCACGGGTCTTAACAGTTCTAAGAAATCTCAGAATCGGTTCGAATCGCTAGAAACCGCAGGCGATGTTAACGAGCTAATTCACTATGTGGTGAAAACGAACGCATGATTTGGATCGCAGACCCTTTCCGCCAGTACGAAGAAACAGACAGTCCGAACTTTCTACCGAAACTCTGAATCCTACGAAGAGGACATATGAGATGCCACTTGCTTTGTTTGCCTCGCCAGAGCCTCGGGTTTTCTCCAAGAAAATAAGAAAACTTATAAGACGAGATGCTCTAATAATCGTACCAGTGAGGATACCATAGTGCAGAACATAAGTCCACGTTTTCTCAAGACTATTGAGGAGGAGCTATAATGCAAAGCTGTGGAAAGAGGATGGCATAGAACTTACATCTCGCTCTGAGATACTGGTGGAGGTAAAAAACTGATATGGATTACTATATTCTACATAGGCGGGAAAGCCTATGACCCAAAGAAATTGTGCAAGAATATTTCTGTCTTGGACAGAAAGAATAGGTAGACAGGCAACTTCAAGAGAGAAGCTAGTAGGAAGATTCAGTTGTGTTGAGTAGAATTCGATAAGCTTGTGAAGTCTTCTTGTCGACCATACTGCAGTGTTTGAAGACGAAAGTCTTCGAGCAGTGCGTCCTCCCCATCCTGAACTACAAAGCTGAAACCTAGACACCAACTGCATAGGATTGTTCCATAAATTCCAAGTCACTCAGCTATTGAACGAGCTATGCTCGCAGTCTCTGTTATGAATAAAATCCGAAATGAGGATATTCCTAAGAGAACAAAATTAACTGACACTGGTTATAAAATTAGTAAGCTGAAGTGGCGATAGGCCGGCCATGTCTGTCGCAGGACTGGTAGCGGATGAAGCAGACGAGTCCTGGAGTAGGAACCGCGTCTCGGGAATCCCAATGGCCCAATGATCTACGTAAGGTGGATACCTTGCATAGATCATTAGTCCATCAGGATTGGTCCACTTACAGGAGGGTAAATGCTGGATGAAGACAGCAAGAGAGCAAACGCAATCTTGGGGAAGCTTACGACCAACTGTGTACTGCAATTGGCCGATAACGATTACAAACACAAAGTTTAAACTATAGTAAAACAAAGAATGGAAATAACTATACTAGCCAAAAATATTTTTGTGTGCTGCAATAGACGTGTGTCTTTTTCATCAGATCATAGAAAGGTAAGATTCATAATAAATAAAGGAAATGTCTAAACAAGTTGGAAAAAGAAGCACTTAGAAAAAACTGAAAACAAACAAATACTTATAATAATAATAAATGTGGTGAATCAGCAAGGAATTCTTATACCAATTTTGTACTTTTGCACAAAACTACTACTTTTTGTGCAAATACTTAATTAGCCAAGCTACCTTTTCCAAAACTCATTAAAGAAAGAGAACAATTTAAGAAAATGACACATAGCACACTTAAACAACGAATATTACTCTAATGTCTAATTAAACAATGGAAAACAAGATACACAAAATATATAAATCTCACAGATATAAAATAATTAAAAAAACTAGAAACACCTGGACTGAGTCTAAGAAGCTATCAAACAAATAGACAAAAATAAACCATATACACTTACATGTCTGCAATACCAAACTATTAACCAACCTACTACAGACTCAAAAGAATTTTAAGACACACTATGTTTGCCCTTCCTGTCCACCACTTCTATGAGTAAGCTAGCTAATTGCTTGCTTGAAATAAAGTTCTTGCTTGTAAGATAACATGAAACATAGACAAAAATTTACATCAAAGTCATGTTTAATTCCTCAAATTTTCATAAGCTCCAAGGCTATTTGAGGCAAACTTTTAGACAGACAAAGATTCTAGACATGGTCGTCTTTTATGATTAGGCATCATATATAAAAATTACAATGTATAATTTAAATTTAACTTTAAATATACCTAACTTAAACTACCTGCCATATACAAAATAGTCTTAAAAAATTCTAAAAAGCCGTCATCCTAAAAAAATTGCCTTTAATATAATATAAAAGAATTAAATCAATATCAAACAGTCACACCCAATTTCTTGTGGCCATATTTCTATATTCAAAATAAACATTTCTTCTTTTAAAAATCAGTATCATGTCCGTCCAAATGTTATAGCCATTTTTACTATAACATTTCACTTGATATTTTTTTGTAACTGTAAGACTGGAAAAAGTGTTTGTGTCTGAGCTTTTTAAAAATACAATTATTATAAAACATAATTAATGGTATGATTTCATGTGGCATAGTGGCCAGGAAATAAGTAAAAAAGTCTACATCTTGATTTTTGATTGCAGAGATCAAATCGGTGGGTGCAAAGTAAAAAGAGATCTGCAAAATAGCTACTTTACAGGAGAGCAAAAAGATGGTCGTATTAACTTCCTAGTATTTGAAAGAACATACGTAGCTGGCTTTTTTTATGTACGAAAATTTATTTGAAATAATGTGATATATGCAAAACAAATTGTCATATTGTAAAGAATTGTTTTATTAAACTAAAAATCATCATTTTGTAGATAACTTTATTTACTTTGCACCCCATCGAAATAGACAGTTTATACATTATGTGAAACCTTAAAATAATGTACATGTTGCATGGAAATGTTGATTGCGATGTGATTTGATCAAATTCCTGAGTGAGGACTCATGCAGTAAAGTGATGAATTATCAAATTAGGACAGCTCTATTTTTCGGTTGTTTCCACTTCTCTTTACCTTATCGCCCCCACTCCGCTTACCGTATGAGCCAGCGTCGTGCTTTTGACGTTACAACACAGTAGCGCAGAGGTCGTCAAGGCGGCCGTAGGTGGCGACCACTGATCAGAACAGTGAGTAAGGTTAGCCAGACCAAAGCAAACATGCAAAACAAATGCGTAACACTCGTAGTCCGCTGCCATTCAACAGTGTCACTGAGGACTAACATATCGCTACATTACATACTCTACATTTGATTATGCAGGGATTTACTCAAATCAGTTACTTTCTTGAGAAAATTGCCCCACAGAGCTGTGATACAATATTATGTCTTCATTTCACTAAAACACTTAGGGATTCAAGCAAATCACAATTTCATCATTTCCTGCGATATATACATTTTGACCATTTGATACAACATTGGCATTTTCAATTGTCAATTTACTCTATATAACTCGAAAATATACTTTAAGTTCCAGAATCTATTTTCTTTATTATCAAGTACAATGAAACCTGAATAATTAAGATTAACTGAGCAAAAATTATTGATTGTAGATATTATACCTATCCTTGTGAGTGTGTACAGGTGTGTACAAGTGAGACATAATAATTATTAAATCACCATTGTAGTATTTCTTATTTTATTTGTTGATATTTTTTTATGGATCTGTCTGAAAATAAATAAATATTTACTATTATTCAATAGAATGCACGGTTGTTTCATATAATATTTATCTACTCACTTGAGAAGATGTACACTTAAAAAACTTATAAAATTGAACATTACCAGACTTTTAATTTCTTATTGTACTTCCATAATAATAATAAAATAATCAGTCCTATTGATGTGAGTAATACAGGTCTGGTATTGGGGATCCACTCTGAAATAAAACAATTACCATTAACAATTAGAATTTTACCTATAAAACTCATTGTAAATTAGAAAAATAAAAAGAAGTCTTTTATATTGTCTCTCCCTTGCATCCCTTTATGCAAGAATGAACGCTGAATGGATTTCTAATAAAATTTATATTAATTTTTATGATTTATAGAACTTACAATCTACACTTATATCTAAATGAGACATGACTTTCTTATATTCTTATTGTGCAACATTTTATACATATAATCTCAAAAAAGGAGTTGGGGAGGAGTACAGTATATAGTTTTATTTTTATTAAGATTAATTGAATTTAGGGTACAGCAAGTGGTATAGATTAACATCTATAATACTGTATTTAACACTATACTATCACACTCACTAAACTGACAAATATTTTCAGTATCTAGAAACAAGATCAATAGACTATCAGTCATTAATAATATAGAATAGATTAATATGGGAATAAAAATATTTTTTTCATATATTCTAAAAATTGCATGTTCTGTGGTAATAAAATATCTTTGCATTGTTCTTCTAAATTTGTTAAATGTATTGTATATACTAATAATCTTTTCATTAATTTAGTAAGAATAGCTGATGGTCATCAAAAAATTGTGAAATAATATAAGTAAAAATAAAAGACATGACTTTAAAATCCACTATGATTTTATAAAATATAAACCTCTGTCGAGTGCAACAGATAGATAAATGTGAATTTTCAGGAAAAGGGAGACCTGAGCGATTAACTACACAAAACTGATATTTTTCATTGGTTAAAATCTTAAACTAAGCCACGTTAATAGAGGGGGTGGAGAGGAATTAGGGGGCTGGGGGAAGAAAAGGCAGTTGCCACTGGCTGGAGTAGTTTTTATTTAACAAAATATAAGCAGATCAGGATGGTGCAGTTTTGGGTAACTATCACCTTAAAAGGGAATGGGGAAAGGTGATGGGAGTTTCTGCCCTGCTGCTGGAATTTGCTAACTATTTATTCATTGATGAATATTTAAATTCATACATACATATATATTATCACACCTGTTTCCCATGGGGGTAGGCAGAATAATGATCTCCACTTGCATTGATCCTGATAAACAACTATTGCTTCATCTTCTTTCATTACCTTTTCATACATGCATGACTATTTAAATAATGATATTGAGTTGGCTGTCAGCACAACCTACTTGTAATCAATTTTTAAATAGTTATTAATGAATAAACAGTGACCACTCTGCTCTGGCACTTGACAGCAGCTGCAGTGGCACACCTACTTCGCTCACTCAGCCGTGTGCTTTGTTGCTTCTTTTTTTATCTGATGCTAACCTAACCTAGCTCACTAATTGTGAACTTCAAGTGTCACTCACAGCCGACACTTCATCATAATTAAAAAGTATTGTTTATTATTTAGCATAGATTTTATGACATTTTGAAAAAATATTTCTACATATCAAATTCAGGGGACTTAGTTTAAAATTCAACTCTTTTCACTTATAAGCAACCAAAACACTTTCATAGTTATATGACTTACAATAATATAATAGTTACATCTATCGCCCAAACAGCAGTCTGAGCACACCCAGTCCTGGTACCAGATGTGTGTGCATAGATTCATGTTTCGCTGCCGCGTCATGGCACATTCTGTCTTATTAGAACACCTTTTTGATATATAATATTGTTTCTTAGCACCTTGCGACCAATATGGAGTACTTCCCCATTTTATCTCTGTTAAACAAACATCTTGGTTATATTCGCAAGCTCTTATTGTTTTCACACACTTCTCGTTGTTATCTTCTTGGTTTTCACAAACATAACATTCTAAAGATAGCACTGAAAATAAACAAAATTTTGATAAGTTTTAACAAACAAACTCTTCGAGTTTTGAAGATGAAATAACTACCTTTTGTAAGTGGAATAACAATCGTCAGTGTAAAAATTAGGTGTTTATACATTTTCCTATGTTGAAATATGTTTAATTAGCAAATTGCTATATCTTATATTAGTTGATAAATTCAAATTTATTTAGGCAATTTTAATTAGCCCCGCCCGCGTCAGTTAACTTCACAGAGTACTTACTTTATATATACTGGTATAGAGTCAACAGTAATAATGTATATACTAACGCACTCTATCGGTATGCGACACTATTCAACGGCAAAAACCGTCCAGGGGGTCTAGTATTATTTTGATTTTTATATTAGACTTTTGGAAATTGCTGGAGTTAGTAATTTAACTCCTGCAATTCCCAAAAGCCTTTCCAAAAAATGTTTATTTGTTTGTAAATAAAACAACAATTTAGCGGTAGCGTAATTTATTATGTTTTGGCTTTTATTAAAATATTCAAAGGCATACATTTTCATAACATCATTTGTATCCACATCTAATCTGGTGCCGTTACTATGATTTACTTACAAGTTTTACCACATCTGGGCACACAACAACCTCTTTTAGAAGAAACCTTAATCCAAGTCATCAGAAAACAAATCGTTAGCTAAATCAGTGTCCAGAGTACATGCGTAAGTCCAACGTGATCACAGAACACTAGTAAACGTGATAAGCGAAGTCTTTGGAGTCCAGGAATCAAACAAAGTTGTCGAAAAATAATCAAAACACAAACAAAGTACATACGTTCACGAATGTAACTTGTATCGATCGGAATGTCTTTTTGGTTTTGACATAATTGACATCTTTGAAATAAGTTTTTGGTAAATCAACAATTTATCAAAAATCTAGTAATTAAAGTTAAAAAGAGCTTTATAATTTGAAAAAGGGTGAGGACTAGAATTTACACACTTTAAAATATATTTACTAGCTGATGTGGCTTGCAAAAACATAAAAACATATCAAATATTTCTTAGACAAGTATTAAAACAACTGCGTATAAAGAAACGTATTATATTCTTTCATTTGGTGTTTAATTAGAGAACAGTGACATCTACTGCAATACATACCTACTAATAGAACGCAAAAAATCTCTAAGAAAAAATAATTGTACTGACTATTATGACACTGGTTAACTTGGTAGAAATTAACATAACGACTGACAGTGTTAGTGTCAGACTGACACTATATTGTTGTTAAAGTCAAAGGCAGGCAAAAGACTCGGTCCATGCATTCGTTATATTTTTTAGAAGTTATCGTTATGAAATGATCAGATTTAAAAAATAATAATCGTAAAGTGATTCACTGATTGATAGCAAATTTTATGTATAGGTGCATAAAAATTAGCTTAATCCGACACAGTTTTCACTTAAAAGATAGCTTACATTCTGTTGTAAATGCTGCGATATTTTATATCCCTGGAATCCAGAGGGAATTTCAAATCAAACGTGGACAAAGTCGTGGACATATCCTAATTCTCATATTTTTTGTATAATAATCGACTAAAGTATATACTATTATTCAATGACATTTACGAATGTACAACACTATTTACTGCCAGCTAACTGCCAATGCCAAAGTAGGCAAGCACAGAGTACTTTATATATACTGATATAGAGTCAACAGTCGTAATGTATATACTAACGCACTCTATCGGTATACGGCACTATTCAACGGCAAAAAACCGTCCAGGGGTCTAGTATTATTTTGATTTTTATATTAGACTTTTGGAAATTGCGGGAGTTAATAATTTAACTCCTGCAATTCCCAAAAGCCTTTCCAAAAAATATTTATTTGTTAGTAAATAAAACAACAATTTAGCGGTAGCGTGATTTATTATGTTTCCTTTTATTAAAATATTCAAATACATACATTTTCATAACATCATATGTATCCACATCTAATCTGGTGCCGTTACGATGATTTACTTACAAGTTTTACCGCATCTGGGCACACAACAACCTCTTTCAGAAGAAGCCATAATCCAAGTCATCAGAGAACAAATCTTTAGGCAAATCGGTGTTCAGGGTACATGCGTAAGTCCAACGTGATCACAGAACACTAGTAAACATGATAAGCGAAGTCTTCGGAGTCCAGGAATCAAACAAAGTTGTCGAAAAATAATCAAAACACAAACAAAGTACATACGTTCACGAATGTAACTTGTATCGATCGGAATGTCTTTTTGGTTTTGACATAATTGACATCTTTGAAATAAGTTTTTGGTAAATCAACAATTTATCAAAAATCTAGTAATTAAAGTTAAAAAGAGCTTTATAATTTGAAAAAGGGTGAGGACTAGAATTTACACACTTTAAAATATATTTACTAGCTGATGTGGCTTGCAAAAACATAAAAACATATCAAATATTTCTTAGACAAGTATTAAAACAACTGCGTATAAAGAAACGTATTATATTCTTTCATTTGGTGTTTAATTAGAGAACAGTGACATCTACTGCAATACATACCTACTAATAGAACGCAAAAAATCTCTAAGAAAAAATAATTGTACTGACTATTATGACACTGGTTAACTTGGTAGAAATTAACATAACGACTGACAGTGTTAGTGTCAGACTGACACTATATTGTTGTTAAAGTCAAAGGCAGGCAAAAGACTCGGTCCATGCATTCGTTATATTTTTTAGAAGTTATCGTTATGAAATGATCAGATTTAAAAAATAATAATCGTAAAGTGATTCACTGATTGATAGCAAATTTTATGTATAGGTGCATAAAAATTAGCTTAATCCGACACAGTTTTCACTTAAAAGATAGCTTACATTCTGTTGTAAATGCTGCGATATTTTATATCCCTGGAATCCAGAGGGAATTTCAAATCAAACGTGGACAAAGTCGTGGACATATCCTAATTCTCATATTTTTTGTATAATAATCGACTAAAGTATATACTATTATTCAATGACATTTACGAATGTACAACACTATTTACTGCCAGCTAACTGCCAATGCCAAAGTAGGCAAGCACAGAGTACTTTATATATACTGATATAGAGTCAACAGTCGTAATGTATATACTAACGCACTCTATCGGTATACGGCACTATTCAACGGCAAAAAACCGTCCAGGGGTCTAGTATTATTTTGATTTTTATATTAGACTTTTGGAAATTGCGGGAGTTAATAATTTAACTCCTGCAATTCCCAAAAGCCTTTCCAAAAAATATTTATTTGTTAGTAAATAAAACAACAATTTAGCGGTAGCGTGATTTATTATGTTTCCTTTTATTAAAATATTCAAATACATACATTTTCATAACATCATATGTATCCACATCTAATCTGGTGCCGTTACGATGATTTACTTACAAGTTTTACCGCATCTGGGCAACAACAACCTCTTTCAGAAGAAGCCATAATCCAAGTCATCAGAGAACAAATCTTTAGGCAAATCGGTGTTCAGGGTACATGCGTAAGTCCAACGTGATCACAGAACACTAGTAAACATGATAAGCGAAGTCTTCGGAGTCCAGGAATCAAACAAAGTTGTCGAAAAATAATCAAAACACAAACAAAGTACATACATTCACGAGTCTAACTCGTATCGATCAGAATGTCATTTTGGTTTTGACATAATTGACATCTTTGAAATAAGTTTTTGGTAAATCGACAATTCATCAAAAATCCAGTAATTAAAGTTAAAAAGAGCTTTATAATTTGAAATAGGTGAGGAATAGAATTTACACACTTTAAAATATATTTATTAGCTGATATGGCTTGCAAAAACATAAAAATATATCAAATATTTCTTAAACAAGTAATAAAACAACTGCGTATAACGAAACATATTATTTTCTTTCATTTGGTGTTCAATTTGAGAACAGTGACATCTACTGCAATACGTACCTACTAATAGAACGCAAAAAATCTCTAAGAAAAAATAATTGTACTAACTGTTATGACACTGTAGGCAAGGTAGTAAAGTGCCAGCGGGGGCTGCATTTTCTTCTTTCGGATAGTTCTAAAATAATTTAATAAATTATAAACATCACCTAAAATGAATCGGAACACTGTTAAATTATTGAATTTTAGGTTAATAGGTTGTTTACTGGTTTTGGTAAGTGATACAAATTAATTAAAATGGTTATTAAAATCAGTCCTCAACGAATACTCGTTGTTGATTTTATGGAGAATTAACAATAAGTAATTGGGTTGTTATAAAGTAAAATTGTTATTTTTCAGTTTTGTCATAGTTTTTACAATCCTACTGATAGCGGTGCTGTACAAATAACACAAAGCAATTTAGACATGGTTTTAGGTAAGTGATTTTTTCTCATACTGAGCTTATTCTAGAATAAAGCTCCATTTTGTGAATTCCTTACTGTTATTATTATTATTTCTTTATCGTTATATACTTATAATTTTACCATTAGGTACTTAACCTCACAAAATTCCAGTTTCCAAGTGTCTGCTTGACAGCTACTCAGAGCTACCATAAAATAATAAACAGGAAAATGATTAAATGATAACCAGACACTAAATTTATCAAAGCATCTTGCGTAATATTATAATTTACAATCAATTATTTAATATTAATTGTAGCATCTAATGAGGTTGTGTTCATCAATTTCTATGCTGAGTGGTGTAAATTCAGCAACATGTTGATGCCTATATTTGATGATGCGGCTGAACAAGTCTCTAAAGCCGGTTACGACCCTGGGAAGGTGGTTATGGGAAAAGTGGATTGTGATAAGGAAGGTGCTGTAGCCACTAGGTTCCATATTACTAAATATCCGACATTAAAACTCTTCCAAAATGGTCTACCAGCCAAAAAAGAGTATAGAGGTAAGTTTTACATTTTTTATAGCAAATAATCTAATTATTAAGTGAAAATCCAATTTTCATCATCTTTTGAAGACATATAAATGTATAATGCAATATATTATTTGGCTAAACTGATATTTAGTAACTGTGTATAATATTATTTCAATTACTTGAATATGATTTTTTTTTCTAATTGCAACATTTTTTTATGTACCTATTTATTGTGTTAGATTTTTATAATAGTGTCAATTTTTAAAATAAAGTACTGATAATAAATCATATAAAATTCCTGAAATATACAACATATACAGCTGTAAGTTGGATACACTGTGTACATCCAAGCTATACAACTCATAATAAAATGGTAATAAACCTTCAATCTCTACATAAAAGTGTAGATAAAGGAAATTTATATTACTGATGATAGTAGTGTACACATTAGAAGAATTTTTTTTACTCTTAGTGTTCTATAATACTATTGTTGTCATCACTCTTTTATTCCTTGCTTCTCGTATATTTGACATTGCCAGTAATGATATGTTGATAAAGAATAAACTTATTAAACATATAATGGACCTGCTTATTTCCGAAGTATTAAACATATAACGGACCTTTCAAACTGTTTTCAGGTCAAAGATCTGCTGAAGCATTTGCAGATTTCATTAAAAAACAATTGACTGACCCTGTTCTCACATTTGGTGTCCTGAAAGAGTTGCATGATCTCAGTGAAGACAAGAGGCACATCATAGGATATATGGACAGGAGGGATCAGCCAGAATATCACATATTGAGACGGGTTGCTGCTAGTCTTAAGGATGAATGTCTCTTCCATGCTGGGTTTGGTGATGCATCACAGCAAATGCACCCACCAGGTGAGTTGCTCAAATGAATGGTTCCTAATCTTTACAGTTTCTTGGTATAAAACTCTGAAAAGTGTTGATACATCATTAACACTTGACTTGAAAATGTACAAAATCTTTTAGTACAATTGTGTTTTTATACCCATTTTACTAGGATAAGATACATCCAAGGGTTATGTGCAATTTAAATAAAAATATTGAAAGCTTAAAATACTGAATCATCAAAGCATGGTGGTGGTTTCACTACTATGTTACAAAGCATGATGTGCTTTATATTTGTATGGGTGAATACATAAAAGGAGAAGTCAGACCAACATATTTCACAAATATTTATTCAACTAGCAATTGTATTTTACAATTATTTTTTGGGTAACATAATTTTTTTCTGCATTTTTAATTCTATTAATCAAAGTAACCACTCATATAAATCATGTATCATCATCCTGCCTGTTTGATAAGAAAATGATGAATCACATCAGCACTGGAGCACCAAACAGTGACCATCTGTCTTCCATGGGTAAGTTTTCTTTTAGGGTATTGTTTAGGTTAGGTTTAGGTGCTGAACCAGGATCTAACCAACTAGCTGAGTGCATGCAATTGTCAAATGGTATCCATTTTTCATCACAAGTAACAATGTGGTTCAAATGTCTTTCGTTTGTGTGCCTGTTGAGCAGTGCGAGGCACATATTGACATTTGTTCTGCAATGGCTATCATCAAGTTCAAGGGACACCCGTTTGTCAAGCTTTTGTATCTTGCCAATTTGAAACAAATGGACCAATATTGCTTTAGACGATAATAATAAAAGCTTCTGCTAATTCGCAACAAGCTTTTAAAATAAAATTAATTTCAACTTAGAAATTTTAGCCAAACACAAATTGTTTTGATCTGAAATTACCAGTACTGCGGAACGGAAATTTCATAGCTAAAGAACTATTATTAATAGAACTTTCATATAATATGTATTTTGATGTCTTGCTGAAATTGTCCTATTTTTAAAATAAAATTTATTTTAGGGCCTTCCCTTTAATGAGGATATAATAATAATAATGTCAGCCCATAAATGTCCCACTGCTGGGCTCGGGCCTCCCATTATAGGGCAATGAGGATATAATGAGTATAAATTATATCCAAGTTTAAGATGTCAATTCCTTTAGCTTTCAAAAGTAGATAACAATTGACCCATTCCCAAGTTGGTACTGTGTCTATACTGTTGGTAGTCACAGACCAAACATATGTGCAAATGAAGTTGATGTTTATATTATAAATATTAGTATAGATTCTTAAGAAAATTGTTACAACCTACTTTGGTTGAATGTAATATGACAAAGTCTAAAGGAATCAAGTTTTATACAGCCTTTATCTCTCAGCAGATCCTTAACCTCTCTCATATAAACAAAAGTGATTTCTGCTTTTACTGCACGTACTGATTCCTGTTTTATGTAATTTTGTGTCTGTTTGTGCTGCATAATAAAATTTATCTTTGCATACCACGCTTTGCTTAAATTATCTTATCTTGATTATTAAAATTTTAGAAGAGGGTTTATTTATCTTTCAAATCATAATTGTATCGAAATGAATAATATGGTATATTTTAAAATGCATTGTAGATTGACAGAAAAAAAAGCTATAAGTTTTGATACAATTATTTTTTGAAAGTTAAAAAAACTCTAATTTCAATTTTCAAGATAACATTATTGAAACAAAGAGGCGATGTATAGATTTTATTTCTAAAATAATAATAAATTTAATTTTATTGTTTGTATAAGCTAAAGCAGGCAAACAGCCCAACTCATGGAAAGTAGTTACCAATGCCTATGGATTTTTTTGCAACACCATAGGTAATGCCTAGATTTGTTGCTAGCCATTAGGATCGTGATAGGTCCGTGAGGGGATAATGGGCCACAGGAGCTCTTTCTTATTCACCGTGGGAAATAGATAAGCTCAAGGCTAATCATTTTATACTGTCGTTCTGTGAGAGAACACTTATATGACACCAGAGCCTGGCCAGTGAGCTGTGATCAAGATTCCAACATAACTACTATCTCCACCACATAATTTCATAGTTGCACATAAACAAGTATTGTATGTGTTCTAATTTTATTGAATGTATTTTCATATGACTTCTGTTGTTGCGACTATAAAGTTTGAACAACTGTGGGTAACCTTGTTAATTCTTTGTTGAAATGCTACAGTTTTTCTCACAATTGTTGTGTAACTATTGTTTAGTTTGCACTTTCACCACTAAATATTTGAAACCTTATAATGAAATTATTACTTGACTCTTTGACATTTATATCTTGCCTATACACACAAAAAGAACTAAAGATTTTTGGCATACAATATTATCTCACATGAATCTTTTACAAGGCATTATTTACATTTACATTTGTATTATATGTAGGTAGTAAATATAATTTACTACTTACATGTAATACAAATACACGTTATGATGTATGCTTGTGGTGAAACAGTTAATAGAAATATAACGTGCTCATGAAACCTTACCGTACCTTCTGTAATTACAATTGAAGTTGTCACGATTTTAAAATTATCGTATTAGATCGTGTAGACTCGTTATTATTATCTTTTATTGTGTTTATTATAATGATTTTATTTGTACTACAAATCATAGTATTTGTTGTACTCAACTGGTAAGTGGATAATTTTAGAAAATATATTGCCTGTTTGAGTTATAACTTAAAATTATAGTATAACATTGTTTTATTCTTTTTTAGTATTTAAAATTATTTTTATTTAGTATTTAATATTATTATTAGTAAACATATATACGTACATTTTTTAAATTTATTGATGCACAAAACAAATTACAAAACCATACTAAACTAAAATATAAACAAAAATCTGGATTGCAATCCACAAATAAGTGCATACATAAAATATTACAAATAGACTGAAAATAACTTACTTATAACTAAATATTATGAGTGTTTGTTGTAGTTTATCTTAAATGGATTATAGCTTTTATTTCTGTTGTCTGTATTACTATTATCTGTTTTATAAATATACTAAGAGTCGTCGAGGATATTTTTTAAAATTTTACAATATTTATTGAAATTTGGTTCGAATATAAATCAATATCTTTGCTGTTACCTGCCACCTCATTGTAATAACGAGCCATTCTGACAATGGATTGAAGTAATATGTTTTTATGGACTTCTAAAGACTTTATTAATTATTATTATATTATATTTTGATAAATTGGTACTATATTATTAATTCTGTATATTAGGTAACAAATATACTTTTGTTGTCTATATGTCCATTTGGAGTATCAGTACGTGTGATGACTTTTTGTCTGTCTGTAGCAATGATAGTTTTCGCAGTTTGCCATTGTTGATTGATATTCTAGTTTCTCAATTCACTGCCTCCAAGGAATTTAGATGCGGTTCATATAAATGCACAAAGTATTCCGCCTCATTTCCGAGATATGCTGGCGACTTTTGATTGTAAAAACATACATGCTATTTTGGTATCAGACTCATGGCTGAAGCCCTATCTCTTGACTGTTGCCTACACTTTACCAGAGTACCATTTGATACTTAACGACTGCCTACCGTCACATACTTTATGGATGCCCCCTCATGGCTTTAAATGTACAAGTAAATTTCAATTTACAGGTCAACCAATTGTCGTGTTTAGAGCCGACAGAAAAACCTCAACAGAACCAGATGAAACATTCAAAGGGAACTTACAAAGTTTCGATGAGCTTTACAGTTGGGTTCAAGAGAAATGCATACCACTAGTACGTGAGATTACATTTGAAAACGCTGAAGAATTAACCGAAGAAGGCCTACCTTTCTTGATCCTTTTCCATGACCCAAGTGACACAGAAAGTGTAAAAAAATATAAAGAAGTTATTAGCAGAGAACTTGAAGAAGAAAAACGTAAGACATTCTTCTTCATCATTCTTTTGTATATTGGCTTTTATACTTTTGTTGTGGTTTATAGTATACTTATTCAAAGGTTTATACTCAAATCTTGACTCTCTAGTATTAAAAATAAGGAATAAAGATTTTATGACTTTATGGATATTAGGACAAATAAATGTCTGCCTCAGCATAACCACTACACCTTCTTATTTTAGGAAAATTTGTGAAATACCTAGTAAGTTTGCTAATGCTTTTATTAGACGGGTCAATCAAATTGAATTAATTTAGTTGAATGGCATTGAAGTTAAATGACATGACAGCATTCAATCACAATGAATGGTTGCAGTCTCTTTATATGGTTCACTTTAGTTGATTCATTGATACTGAAAAACAGAAATGAATTGTCTAATATTGGCTTAATGATCACTGAAAGTTTCATACAATTTCAATGTGCATGTTTATTCATAAATTTTTTTATACTATTTTTGTGGTAATTGTAATAATTGAATCAGAAAATTTGGGATTTCGACTTGCTGTTTGTGGATATAAAACAGTGTCCATGATTCATGCAAATAATAATATAGATATTTTAACTATCTCCAATGACATTTCTATCTGAAATCATTTTATGAATGTACCGAAATTGACACACCCCTTTACAGTATTTTAGCCGATCACTTTGCCCATCCTGTCGATGTGAACTTTCTTTTAACCCTAGGTGACTAGAAACATGTTACCATTTTTACAAAGTTTTTATCATCAAATAATATATCTATACTATAGTTAGTTTAACACTTTATCTGTGTTGTCCACAGGATCACAGAATTTGAATTTACCGGCCAAATTTTTCACTTTATTTTACACATTTTGTCATCCACTGTGATGTTGGTATAATGAATGCTAATTGCTTTGGAGCCATAATCCGCCAATAAAGAATAAGTTTAAAATATTGCTTTTTTCAGAGAACATAAACTTTTTGACGGCTGATGGTGTTCGTTTTGAGCATCCTCTACACCACTTGGGCAAGTCCATATCGGACTTACCACTGATCGCCATCGACTCGTTCCGCCACATGTACCTCTTCCCCGACTACAATGACATGGAGAAGCCTGGAATGCTGAAGCAGTTTCTTTTGGACCTATATTCTGGAAAACTACACAGGTAAATGCACTTAACACTGGATAAGCTGCTGTCAAGTGTCTCTTTTTTTGCTCATTTGATAGCCGCTGAATGCGAGAATCATAATGAAACCTGAAATATTTAATAAACTACCAAAACCGTCAAAAACAATACCAATTTAAAATAAGCCTAAAGAAATTATTAATAGACAAATAATAATATTCCACAAACGAATTCGTTAATGACAAATTGAAACATAATATCAATACATAATTAATAATAATATTTTAATTAAACACATTAAATAATTAACGTACACAGATTGAAAAAATAATTTAAAAAACAGACGTCTATTTCATTATAAATAAAGGTAATAAATATTATTCATGTTAGATAAAAGGTACTTAATGAAATAAATAGGAACTAACTAATTAAATAATGTCGATTAAGATCCTGCTTACTTGCACACCAGTGAAACTGGTAAGATGTACTAATTGATATAATATAATTATATATCAATGGATGTACTGAACCATGTCTTGAATAACACCTGTATACACCTACATTTATGAAAGAATAAATATTTAATTTTTAACATTTCGAAATAAAAAATACTTATATTATGATAATTTACTCTTTTGCATGAAATGTGACTTCAGAATAAAATGTGTATTTTATTCTCATGAATCATCATTTAATTCAATGATAATAAAATAATATGAATCAGATCAAAGTATTTGTTTACATTGGCAGCCATTTGCAATTATGTATGTATACAGCAGCCAGTCTAGTGGTAATAATAGAGGTCAATGGGTAACTTAATTGGGAATTCATCAACACCTCTGTAATAGTTGCAGTCCTACTATATGAATAATATTCATATAATGACTTTACTTATATTTCGTTAAAGACTGGGCCATAAAAAAGGCCCGGACTTTTGGAAGGCTTGTGTGGAGCTGTAGTAAGGCCACCATCTGGTTCGATGCGCTTCACCGCCACAACCGAACCCTGCTGCACCGGCGCAGCGGTTCTGGCCGTGAGAACCATACGGGGTATCGTACAGTGTCTTGGACGGCGGCGACACTCTGGCAGGCGAGCTGCCTGGCGTCTCCAGCAGACGTCCTGTCCAGGTTCGTCGTACCAGCAGGATGCCTAGCTAGAGGACTGACCTTCTGGTCTAGTCGAGATAGAGACGGTCAGGAAGCGGGAAACCGCTTGCTGCCTCGTCGACTGGTCTCGTGACCTCGAACACCCTGCGGCCGGCGGCTTTACCCTACCCTCACCTTCAGGACGACACAGATACTGACCGGACACGGTTGTTTCGATCAGTATCTGTTTCGCATTGTGGGCTGCTTGCCTTCTCCGGATTGCCGACAGTGTGGCGCACCCGATACGGCGTTTCATACGCTTGTCGAGTGCGCTGCATGGACGCCGCAGCGTTTCGAGCTCGAGACAAAAGTAGGAGCCGTCGGATCGCTCGGCGACTTGGTAACGGCCATGTTGCAGAGCGACGACCGCTGGGATGCTGCGGTTTCTTTTTGTGAGGCAGTAATGTCTCTGAAAGAGGCCGCAGAAAGGGATAGGGAGCGAAGTCCTTCGGCGCGTACTACGGTCTCTTCTCGAGGTCGCCGGCCTTCAGCCGGCACCCGGAGAGGCAGGTACGCGCATTACTTCCCTCCCTGAGTTAGGATCCGAACGATGGGGCCTTAGCTACTAGGTAAAGCAAGGATTTAACAACTACCCCGTTCCGTAGTGTTCTCCAGGCACACTTCAAGCACTTTATTGCGCTGGATCGACTGTTGCGTAACTATGTTCTATATCTCAGTCTTCCAACACACAAAAGCGCAGGGCGCGAAGGGAGGAGGGGTTTTAGTGGGTATTGAGGTTGCTCGCCGTGCGGCATCGCTCGGAGTCTCCACACTCCTCTGTGTAGTCCATAGCGGACGGAGCGCAATAGAGCATACAATTGCTAGCGTTACCGCCCCCGTGGATTCGTGCGTTTCCTAGTGACGGCCAGAGAGTGCGTAAATCGGTTAGTCATTTCCTCGCCTCAAAAAAAAAAAAGGCCACCATGCAGAGGCCCCTTCAACAACGTTAATGTATCTGTGGCTGGCGATTATCCCTGTCTACACCATATGAACATATACCCAAGGTCAAGCCCCATTCAGTGTACGACTATTTTAGGAATGGGAACAAAAGGTACTGGGCCTATGGGATGAACTGTAAATGGTACTAAGGATCTAAAATTATGGGGACTATGGCTTCTGCCCATTGCAATGTTCGGGGACCATGGATAGATTAATATTATTTTTTTTTATGGTATATACACAGGGATAAAAGCCTGGCAGTGGCACGTCACATTTACATTAAATTTGTCAAGGGGCCTCTGTGTTGGCCCCACGTAAGCCCTCCAAAAGTCCGGGCCATTTTTATGGCCCGTAATCTTAAAGACATACAGTATAATAATAATAATAAACAGATGGACGGAAATGTAGAATTTATATTAAAAATGTGCAATTCGGCTATAGAACACTAAACTATATATAGATTCATTATTGCAAATTTGAGTTATTAGTTTTCGAAAAATACTTCGTTAAATTTACAATTTAAAAGATTCAAGTTTACGTACGGATCTCTGTTTTATTAAATTTCTGTATCATTATTATTCAGAAAATTCCAATTAGATTTTATGCACTCTACAAGAAGCGGTCATGATGACGACATTTTACTATCGCAGTATTCAAGATGAATTCTTTCGTAAACAATGCGTATTGTTTTAATGAACGTATCGTCATATGATTATATGTAAATTCAACGTATTTTTTTCTTGTGAATTATAATGATGAGAACACCGCCTTAAATTTAAATTGACACGTCTGCTAGGCCATTATCGTCCAAGGTATTTATTATAGGTAATGCGAGTGTATGACCAATAATTGATTGTGAATAATTTATAAATGATTATTATCACCTTTGTCTATAATATTATAAAATTTTAAACATGCCGTCTGTACATTGAAGTTATTTAAAAACAAATTACTGGAATTCACTATATAAACGGTGGATGTTTTTAGATTTCTTGTGTGTTTGTTCGGGATTCACGTAAAAAATACTGGGCTGATTTGGATTTCGCTGATCGAAAATAAATTCTTAAAGTCTGCACTAATTTATATCTTGGGAATAGCGTGGGACTTTTTCTGGGATTGATTCATCATTTTAGATCAGATTTAACAAAATAGAATTTTTATGTGATCTATTTACTGAGCACATTTTATGTAATAAAATGTGTGAAGTTTTCGTCCCGGGAATTTCCTCGGGAGCGGTTTGTAGTTATTTGGGTGCATAAAAATTAGCTTATTCTGACACAGTTTTCATTAAAACGATAACTTACATTATTTTCTGATGCTGAACCTCGCAGGGGATTTTCATGCCAAGCGTGGACGAAGTAGTGGGCATATCCTAGTTACAAATACATTTCTTACACATACGCGATATAACTGATATAATATTTGTGTCATTTGAATAAAGTTAATAGTTTGTGTTACTAAGACTTCACGTATTCGAACTATCTTGTCAATGTAATATGCATTTGAAAGCATATTGATGCTATTCACACTGCTCCGCCCCCCTTAACATTGGTTCAAAACGATCAGTTAATTATATGGGAAATATTAAAATACAAATACAGTCTGACAATATTCTTTAATTTACCATCCCTTGATCTCATCCCCTCTATCCCATGCTGCTTAACCCAAACCCCTATTTTTAGTTGTTGTTGAAGCAAGGGGAATTTTCCCTTTGTGGGAGTTAGACCAAAAGCGGCGAGTAGACCACACGACTGGAAAGTGGAATAACAAAATCTTCCGCCTACATGTGCGGATACTTAGCTGGTAAAGTCGTTCTCGATAGACTACTACTACACTAAACCTTCCTCCATCCCACGTGCCCGCGCTTGTAGTAGGAAGAGTTTGAGACTTAGAATAACTACGTTCTAAGTACATGCTCATCCGCGCATCAAGGCCTGAGAGTGCCTCAGGAAGCAGAGCAAACTCATTTCCTCAACAGAGGGTAGTTCCACCGCATCCCCGGATTCCTGTACATCCCTGTAATCAAATCCTCCCTTCCCTTCCTCCTTATCGCATTCTATCTCATCCTAGAGGCCGGTTATGCATTGCCTTCCATCCTAATTTTTTATTGCAGGAGTTCAGTAGACAGGCAGACGACCCACTTGATGGAAAGCGGTTACCATCGCCTATGGACATTTGCAACACCAAAGGTGCTACAAATGCGCTGCTGCTCTCTTAAGGGAGACTGGGACCTGGTCACTAATGCCGGAACATAACTCAAGGTTGTTATGGCGAAATACTCTAGACCGGGGGTGGTAGTCATCCAGTTAAACAAATGCCCTACCACCTGGCTGTGGGTTGTTTTGTTGCCTTTTACGACAGGCCGCCCGGCCGCAGAAATTGTGTTCTTTCTCCATTCTGCACGGATAAATAATGTTAAATTTAAAAAATGTGCGCCGTAGTCTGTCTGTTTGCTTTAGCAATAAAAAAATTACAATTATAATAAAGTAATTGAAATCTTAAATGTTCCTAAGTCCCAAGTATGCAGTGTTTTCGTCCTAGTGACAATTATTATTATAGACATTGTACTTCTCACTCGCTTTAAAATAATTTCGATCTACCTTTTAAATTATTATCTTTCTAATTCTTTGTTTTCGATTACTTACTTCCTAAAATTGTTACACACTCACGTCGTAGTTCTCAAGTCGCTGGAAGGAACTAATACCTAAGAGACAGGCTTGGCCTAGTTTAGGTGTCAGTACTTTTTGGGTACGTCTTAAATTTTAAGACAACATGTAAATTTAATTTTGGTGTCTATAAACATTATTATTAATTACTATATATTTACTGCAGTGTTTGCTTTTCGATTACAGAGAATTCCATTACGGCCCGGATCCAGCGCAGGTGGCAGTGAACACAGGTGTGAAGGTGACCACTCCTCCGGAGTCCACATTCAAGAAACTCGCCCCTTCCAAGAACCGATACACGCTCCTGAGGGACGAGTTATAAGATAATTGCGGTTAGGACGTCCAATTTAGTATAAAAATCCGTATTTTATATGTACATTAAATTGTTTTATCTCGTGTTTTTATTTAATTCTTTTTTTATAAATATTTATTACCTCTGATCTACCCGCATTACTTTAGGGTTCTCGCCATGCTTTGCACCTTTAACAACTGATTTTATGTTAGCTATATCATTGTACCATTACAGTCGTTATGTTGTTATTTGTTGCTGAAAAAGTTTCTTGTAACTTTGGTGAAAACCTACCATGGATGATACTAGGATGGGAATCACTCAATAAAAATGTAATTCTGTAAAAGCACATACAGCCTATATTTGTTTGTAGAGGGCACCACGAGTCTTGTCACGTTTTTGATGTAGATAAACATCACGAAAACTTTAACAGTGTAATTCATATTGAGTTCTTAAAGAAGCCTAACTTACTCTAACTCAATATGAATAAGACTGTAAATCAATATTATATAAACCTGATAGGTGATTACATGGTTCACTTCTGTTTGTCAATATTGATGATGCAACCATTGATTCATGTAAATATAAAATTGAATGTCTTTCTTTTTCACTTTTATTCATGTCCCTTTCAACCATAATTAAAAAATTTAACAACATTAAAAGTTATGAAATTGGTTTGCTTTGATTAATTGACTGCTTTTAACAGGCACAAAAATGAAGTAAAACAAAGCCATCAAATGATAATAAGTGATTAACATAATTTTGTTGAACCGTATAATTTAGCTTTTATTTAAAATATATTTTGGACTGGATGAATAAACAATTGAAAGTGCAAAGAAACATTGCATTTTTGTACAGAATATCAGAGCTGAAAGTTGCCGCAGATGTTACATACGTATTTTCATTTACAAAAACACACTACACATACACTTTAAAAGAAAAAAAATCGACTTTTTAGTTGCTTGAATAGCATTAGAAATAATATCTTAAGCGCCTGTAGAAATTGTATTACTAGAGCGCATTTACGAGTTTTACTTTTTGAAGAACTTTGGCGCTTGTTGCTTTCCAATAGGGGGTTTCTCTGATTTCCCTTAATCCACTCATTAGATCCTGACTTGGTAATAATGGGACCCAGGAGTATATACTATCGAATAAAGAATCAAAATTATTAGTATTGTCGGTAATCGCGTCAAACAAAGTTGATTCGAGAACCTCTTCCTTTTGAAGTCGATTAAAAGTCATGATTGCATTTAATGACATCTATTGAACAAAGTGAAACTAAGAATCAAGTCTACACATTAAAGTACTGGGACTGTCATTGCTAGTATTCTCCTACGTTAAAATCACTTCCTCTCGTTTATAGGCTTCCTGACTGGGTGTAAAAAACAATTCTAAATTGTTAGCAATAGGTAACCCTAGCATAACGACTCATTCTCATTCAGTCCGTGAATCCAAAATTAGAATAGAATATTTTAAAATGAACTTCATCTCAACTTTTTCTTGGTGTGTTTGATTCTTTTTATAGAAACAGTAATAAAAAGCGCCAAATTCTATGATCGCTGATAGCACAGCAGCGCGATTGACGGATTTGCTATACAAATTATCCTAGACTTCTACTCACTTTTAATACGCGTGATAATTCACTGTTAGGATATATATTGTATGTAAGTTATAAATTTGCAATTCCTATTTGTTGCCTTTGCTATTTTTATGTAAATTGATATGTTATATTTTGCAATTCATTCTATTTACTATCTTCAGTTATTCATATATAAAATGTATAAATGTTTCAACTAGAAACTTGAAAATCATTTCCTATATTTACTTCAAAGGAGTATTGCATTGGGGATCTGACAGTTATTATGTGAATCAAATAAATAGGAATATCAAGATGCCATTCTGTTTCGCAAGAGTCGTCAACTTCAATATTGATATATAGGTGTGCAAAAGTAAGAAAAGCATATTGTAACGTATTGTATATGTATATAACTGTTATATAATACAACAATTTCAAATAAATGTTACATAAAAAATATTTTCTGCTGGTAGTACAAAGATATGTGTTCGAAATTACAGACTGAAGTTGTCCGCAAATGAATTCCATTGTTAGTTGATTCGCAGTGTACCTATAATTAACGGCAGTCCGTTAATTATATTTCCGATTCAAGGATCTTTACTATTCTGATGTTGCCCTATGGCAAATTTTACCTAATTATATAGATTCCTTCTATTGATTTCGTAGCCCAGTGTATTAAAGCTGACAAAACTCATATGAATACTTAAAGCAAGGAAGACAGAAATGCCAAGTCAATCAGTATCATGCAAAAATATAAATAGAAATAATAATCGTCCAGTAAAATTTAATTTAAACATTGTGAGCGCTAATACGTATAATTCGAATATTTTTTATTATATTTTTCATCTTCCATTATTATTTTTCATTGAACTAAAATTGTTATTAGTTAATTGTATTTATCTTCTCCTATACTTATTTATAAGCTCAAATGTTAGACGCATTTTTTCTCGAATACACTTACTAAATTTGATCTTGGAAGAAGAGAGAGAGGAGAATGATAATTAATCGCCCAGTAAAATAAACCTACATCAAAAATCGATTTCAAAAAGTAACCTAAATCCTACGTGGCGCCGCATGTCTACTCTTTTGGCGTTTATTATTTAAAAGATATTTTAGACCAAATCAGGCGAAAATCTAATATTTAATTAATTTTAATTTAATATAATTCTTCTTGACAAAAACACATTGTAGATCCCCAAACTAAGCAAGTTACGCTTCTGTTATGGGTATATACAATGAACCACTCTGGGGCCAATCCCAGACACCCAGACCATAGTAAATAACAGAAAATTCGTTTCCGATATTTACTATGCCAGGAATCGAATCCGGAGCTTCTGGGTTCCAGCGACTTCGGCCGGCTAAGATTTAGCCTGCTCAACCACAGACCGTAATAGAAACTTATACGTACGTACACATTCGCTTTGTCTCATCATCATCTAAGTGTTAAATTCTATATGCATTCAAAGCTTTCACATCGAAGCTTAGGGTCCGCTTTCCTACCGTTTCTTTCAATTTCGGGCAATCTTAAGCATTCCTTATTTTGAAAGCACTGCTACGAATAACATTTTTCATGACGTCGAGCCAGCATTTCTTAGGCGCACTTCTTCTACCGGGAACTGGCAGAGACTGCGTTGCTATACATTTATTTCGTACGTAACTAACCAATTTCCGTTAAACGTGGCCGTACCTGCGCAAGCGATTCTCATGCAATTTGTTTGCTGTGTTACGGACATGAAGACCACCGCGGCATACTCATCTCCGTGACAAGTAGTTCTGTTTGTGTCGTCCAGTACAGATACGCTTCACTGCTATAAAAGGACAGGTCTTATTCTCAAATATTCACTTTGTCTGATTTGCTCTAAAAAAGCGAAAGATGACTGGCGCTATCTGCTGTAAAGTTTAGGAGCATTTTATAGTGACGTTTTTTACTGGCTGAATGTCTTCCTTCCGTCTTCTTTCTTGATTTTAAATAGTTAGCGTTCTTCATTAAAACATTTTATTTTAAATATAAAATTGTTTAACAAATCTCATCACCATCATTACTGTTTTTAATAGTGTTCAATGTGTTGTAGTAATTTTAGATCTTGTATTAATATGTGTTATATTAGTAATTACGTGTGTTGTTAATATATATATAAAGTATGTCCATGATTATCATAAACATATTGTTGTATATTTGCATTTTTCGCGTCTAATATAACTATAACAAATTAACAACGCTCAGCTAAATGTTTAATTCAAGGAATAATATGTAACAATATCGAGGTATTTGTAACTTTTTACATACGACAGTTCAATATTATTTTATCTTTAAATTGACATAGATATAAATTTAATATGAAAAAGGTTTTAATAATTATATTATGTGTATTCGAGGATGAAGTAAACATAACTATCAAGTATTCTGCTTTTATAAAGCTTATTTAAATATAGTGTTTATTATTTATCTTGCATAATTATATTAAGGACGAGATAAAACATTCCTGGATCTTAATTGAGTAGTCATTTCTAATGTTAACGTAAAATGTGAATCGTGAGTTTGTTGTACAAAATGTATGCTTCGTGACGTGTGCTGTAATAAATATCTCGAATCTTTATTGTGTTTTTACTATTCAATCAATGGCCCTTTGACCATGGAATAAGAGTTTTGAACTCGGATCAGTTGTACTGCTAGAAGCACAAACATGCTCTTTTTATAAGTATGTTATAACTATTGAGTTATATGTACTCATTTGATACCTCAATGGTTTTAACAAAATTAACCAACTAAATAACTATTAATCTAAAGTGTAACCAAGTTAATGCGAGACATAGCAGGAACATGATAAGAAGGGTACATGTTACAACTGTTGACACATCTATAAAAAAACCAACGCAAAAAAATATTAAGCGTGCTCGATCCTGCGTCAAAAATGTGTCATTGCCAGAGCGATTCGGAGTTGGAAACGGCTTGTTGTGTAAAACAAACTGCTCTTGAGATGGCGTTTTTACACGTGTAGGTCACTTCGGCTGTCACTTGATAGAAAGGGAGCGCCCTTTGACGGCTGCCGCGGCGCTGCGGGGCGCCTGCGGTCCGCAGAATTTTACCTACTCCCAATGTTTTTATAGTGGACTCAACTTTAGTAACAATGTTACAACTGTGTGAAATGGCCTAAATAAACTTATAAAATGGTTGTCAACTAAGTGACTTGACTCTGCCAATAGCTTAAGTATGAGGGCACTAGATTTAGTTCTAGTATTTGCTTCGACTAGTAGGTACGTAATACAAAAAAATATAATTGTTTCACAGCTCCCTCCTGTATTTAGATCCCGTAAAAAATAAATGGTTATGGCCTTCAATCAACGGGTGTTAGTTATAAAATATACGTTAAATTATAGAATACTATAATAAATAACAGGCGTCTAACCTTTGTTCTAGGCTCTAGGTACAAACCTGAACCTGAAGCTACATGAATACTGAAGAGAATAATAGGAATGGTGTTTAAGCAACCAAGAGAAACAAACAATAAGGCTTACTTTTATATCTCAATCAGGAAATTTTGGTCTGGTATAGATTGACTTCAAACAATGAACGAATCTTATAAGCGAATTAATCATCAATTAAAATTTTACTAACGTCTTCTCAATTCAGATGTTATTAATGATTAATATGGAAATCACAAATTTTATATCCTTTTTTTTGTACTCAGTATTACTATGCAATTCAGTAGATGATTCTTTTGTGAAAGACAGTTTCAATAGATGACGAGGGACAATCGCTTGGTGCGAACCTGCGCATTGTATTGAACAGGTACATTTGGCGATCTTATTACACAGCCACAATGACGTTGCAACGATGTTCACTCCTTTAAAACTTTATAAAAATGTTCAAACCAAGCGGAATTCCGTTCAGATGACACCAGCGTCCGTATACCGATGCAAAAAGTTCTATTTATTCACCATTTACGTTACATTTGAGATTTTTAATCCCATTGTTAAAAGGTGTATCGTGTTTCATTAAAAAATATTACCCGAGTATCGTAAAAACTCACAAAGATAGTTGAACCTTGAGACATTGTAATACTAGATTAACTCTTAAATACAAGCGCCTTTCCTTTCCTTTTACGAATAAAGGGCCATTATATGGATAGAGTTTCTTCTCTCCAAGATACGACTGTCGTAAGCAAGAGAAAAATACGATCATGTAACTACAACGGTATGGTACGTAGAAGGGCGATAATCGCCTGGTCATTAAAGTCTCTGTGTAAAAAAAATACCGATCTTGAAAGGCAAGTCTCGTATTCAAATCGGTTCAAACTGCTTTGTACGATACTGTATGAACTTAAAAAATGACATACGAGTTTAGACAAGTCGAGAACTCGTAGGCAAATATTTCTATCGTTCTAGATGCGATATAGTCGATGAAATCGTAGGCAGTTTTTATTTAATGACGTTAATGCGATTAGTGTCGAATATAGTATACGTTTTCCATCTAAAGCGTGCGCTAACTCTCTCCATGTAAATGGCGCTTAAACGATTCAAATGAGTAGGTTTATTATGCACCTAGTTATTGTTCTGTTCTTTAGAGAATGGAGGTAAAATACATAGGATGCATTTCTTACGTTCCTGCTGCCTGAGACATGTCTTGTTAATGTCAGTAACTGTGTCTCAGATGTGATAGGGTTTAATAGATTATTTGTGACGCGATATTGTTGATGACGTCAAACGTCTACAGAAAACTCATGTAGGTAATATTTTACACGAATGTAGCTAAACATTAACGGAGTTATTCTTTTACGCTATGAGTCACATTTAAACACATTCACTAGCACTAACATTATCTCCGGTGTAGCAGGTATATTAAAATAATACAGGAATCGGTGCAGTGCTTGTTTTCTTAATAAATTTAGTTGTGGTAGCTTGGTGTTTAAAGAAAATATCACGAGGAAATCTATGAAATTATTGGTGTATGTAACTCGTTAATCACATACAATAATTTTCAAAATTGAAAATTGAAAAATTATGATTCGGTTTCTTTTAAGTTTTCATCAAACAATTCTTCGAAAATGCATTGATTCACAAGACGCCACAGTCCGATTTCCGTTTGCACAAATGACGGTATTTCACGATAATTACGGGTTTCTTATATCGTAGGCGGGTAATTGGTCCTATCACACGCTGTCCTTCACTTCCTGTCTTTTGGCAGAGCACCCATGAATGGAGCACGCTCTATGAGAACATGAACAAAGTTCCGACGTAGTGGTGTCAGGTTGCACCCTATTGTGATAGCCCAGCCAGCGCGGCACCCGCGTTGCTAATCAAACGCCATTTGAAATCAATTGTGTGTAAATAATTCAGTGTTATTTTTAGTCGTTTTACAATTAATCTGTAAGTTTATAAAAATCTTTGTGCTTTGGGGGAAAATGTAATTAGGTATTGAAAATCCTAATTGATTACTGTAAAAGGGAATAAATACACATTCAGGGCCGTCTGTCCATACTGGATGCCGGGCAGCGAAAAACATTCGACACCAGACCCCATTTTTAGTAACCAAAAATAAAATTAATAAAACAATATATTAATCAAAAGTTTTATATCAAAAAGAAACCCATTTGATGAGTAGTTAAAAAGCATAAAATAAATATATTCTCCGACATCTTGAAGTCGATGTAGGTATTTTGCGAATTTATTGAAATATTTATATTTCACTTGGGCCAAGGTAGCCAGCGCATTAATAGATACCTACCCTTAGTGTCTCAGTTGTAATGACGGTAGCACTTACTATCAGGTGGCCCATTTGTCAGTAAGTCTAGAAGCGTTATCATCATCCTAGCGTTAAATCCCGCGTTAGTTCGTTTTCCTACTTTTACTTCTCCACTTCGCATAGTCTTCAGCATCTCTAATTGTGAGCCCAATAGTATGCATATCGTCCCTTACGACATTACGCCGGCATTTCTTGGGCTCACTCTTTCGACTTCCGTAAAGCGTGCCCGAATCAGCTTTCCTGCGGCCGCGTGACCTGTCGTAAAAGGCGACAAAATAACCCACAGCCAGGTGGTAGGGCATTTGCCCTACTAGATGGCAATTGAAAAACAAATAATAAAATTTAACATTTAACGTCTCCAATTAGAAATAATGTGATTGATACCTTGTTTGTGTAACGATTATAGACTAGCGCAAACGCATGCAACATCAAGATATTTAGGTACCAGCAAGCTTCAACTCTCGAAGGATATTTATGACAACCTTTACTCATAATATACAATACTTAATTCTATATTCTATACTTAGTAATTAACTTATATATTCATTAAAATGACATTAAATTATAGTTAAAGATAAACTTACTGGAGAAGCCTAAATTTTTAGGTTTTATCTAAATTAAAATGGTGATGATGGCAGGCGCCCTGACGGAATGACTCTAATTCCCTGGCCGCGTGGCAAGCCTTTGGTGTGGGATGCGACTTGCGTAGACACGTTGGCCGCATCCCATTTACCAAACACTGCTAGATCGGCCGGTTCGGCAGCGGAAACAGCGGAATCACTCTAGCGGCAGCAATATGCAACCCTCAGTGAGAGTTATATGTTTGTGCCGTTTGCTGTCGAGACGCTTGGACCGTGGGGTCCTGAGGCCATGAGCCTCTACCAAAATTTATCAAAACGACTCATCGACTCTTCAGGTGATCAGAGGGCTGGTGCCTACCTCGGCCAATGGATCAGTATGGTGATCCAGCGAGGAAACGTAGCCAGCCTTCTGGGCACCTTACCCATAGAAGACGGTGATCTGGGCTCAGTATTCTACTTATAGTCTTGAGGGACTATGGGTAGAATACAATACAAATAAGTTAAGTTTTCTTACATTGTATTCAATAGTATGTAATTTATATTATAGTTATGCGTATTATATTATATAGTATTTAGCTAAAAAATTAAAATTATTTCCTATGAATTTTTATCTAGGTACATGTGTATCAACATAAAAATAAGAAGTATTGACCAACTTAATGGAAGGCAGAAATAATATTTTTCGTTTTGGAACTTCCAGGCGCTTAATGTATTTAGATAGACCCTGACCTAGAGTATGCTGCAATAACAACTTTGAGTTGTGTCCCGGCATTAGTGATTAGATAGCAGTCTCCCTTAAGAGAGCAGTAGCGCATTTATAACACTTTTGGTGTTGCAAATGTTAATAGACGATGGCAACCGCTTTCCATCATGTGGGCCGTCTGCCTGTCTGCTGAACTCCTGCAATAATAAAAATATCAATGGAAAAATCTAGTATTTCAAAATCATGTGAAAACACGTTTGAAAACCGCCGAAAACTAAGAATCGGCGTTTTTGAATTCACTGGCCGTACAAAAACTCGGTAGCCCTTAAGATTTATGGTGCGAAGGGAACGATCATAGCGCATTAGTAGCCAACATTGTCCACTGCATGTGGGCTTTGTGATCGATGGACACCGCTCCGGGGACAGCGGACAGTAGCATGTCACCCATTGTCGACTATTCAACACCCAACTTTTGTTCTACCCAGTCGTAAACATGTCGACAGGTTAACGTATTTGTAACTACTTGTAATAATGAAAACTATTGTCTGACAAGTGCAAAGAACTTGAAATGTTGTTCTTAACAAATAGGTAGGTTTGGGTGCTTTTTTAATAAATTTAAGTGTCAATGTTGGTTTTAATATTAAATCGCGTCAACTTAACTGGTTAATACTTATAATTAATAAGTTGACACAAAATGTATACTCGTCAGTGTATTAACAAAAATAGCATGAAAAAATTACTAGAATGATTCTAGTAGCCACCTAAAAACGTAATTCTAGCATCTGCCAGGGCTGCGGAGAGGCTAGGTCATATACCCGTAGCCCTGGCATAAGGCGAAGGACGGAACACCCAGGGGTTTTAGTGGGTATCCCTAACCGGGGAGTGGCAATAGCATGGCACCAGTTCTGACTGGGCATGCTAGTGCCACCCCCGATCTGGCGAATCCCACACTAGGTCACGAATTATCCCCCCAAGGTTCTGCCCTTGTCGCGGCTTAGTCCTCAATCGGATTTCCCCTGGTAAAAAAAAGGTACCATCGGTCGAATTTAGACATTACTTGTAGGTATATAACTTATTTCAAACTAGCTGTGTTCGCTACTACGTCCGCGTAGAACCCCAAAAAAAATTGTTTAAGTTACTCCCTTATAGCATCCCGTCCCGTCAATATTGGCCCAGCCGTTTTAGAGATTAGCCGGAACATCCAGACAAACAGACAAGGATTCTAAACAATTGCATTTTCTTAATCTCCTGGTCTGAATTACCTCCCCTGATTTTTTCACATTACAATGAAAAAAAATTTGGTGTTGATGACTCTCTTTTAATCTTTTGGCGGTGACTTGATAAATGTGGATATTTTTTCACACTCTTTTTCCTCCGACACCACCACTCAGGGCCATTAAAATTAATAAACTCATATTTACATATGGTTTGCACGGTTTGCATATTGTTTCAGAAAGGTAGGAATAAGTAATTTACAATAGACTAGCTGTGCACGCGGTTTCACCCGCGTGGTGATGGAAACTCGTTATATTTTGGATAATTCATACTACTATAAATTATAGCCTATGTGTTATTCTGACGTGTAAGCTATATTACTGTAAAATTTCATCAAAATCCATTTAGTAGTTTTTGCGTGAAAGAGTAACATCTATACACCCATTGTTACAAACTTTCGCATTTATAATATTGAATATAAAAATGTAGAGATTTTGTCAAATGTTTTAATTGTGTCGATGATGATAATAAGCAATTATGACGCGGTTAATTATAAACGACTTATCTTTGAGTTCGGTTATCCAAAATTCATAAGCGGTCAGACCATACTGGCAATTAGAGAAATGATGAAAAAAACAAAACATTAAAGATCGGCTCAGGAAGAAAGAGAACTAAGTTCTCTCTAGAGAGTGCGGTATTTAGTAAAACAAAAGCACAGGGAACAATATAACAAACTGCCATATTTTAACAACGTGTAATTAAAGGTTTGGCTCCGCTCGGATATGCATAAATCATGCGTCTGCCGCGAACTGCCGACCGAAATAGAGAAAAAATTAAATACATTAAGCGCCTGGGAGTTCCAAAACGAAAAATATTATCTCTGCCTTCCATTAAGTTGGTCAATACTTCTTATTTTTATGTTGGTACTTATGTACCTACATAGAAATACATAAGAAATCATTTTAATTTAAATAAAACCTAAAAATGTAGGCATCTCTAGTAAGTTTATCTTTAAGTATAATTTAATGTTATTTTAATTAATATATAAGTTAATTATTAAGTATATATAAACATCCTTCGAGAGTTTAAGTATGCTGGTACCTAAATATCTTGTTGTTGCATGCGTTTGCGCTAGCCCAGATCTATAATCGTTACACAAACAAAGTATCACATCATTTCTAATTGGAGACGTTAAATGTTAAATTTTATTATTTGTTTTTATCTCCATAGCTTTTTAAACGTGTACGTCATACAACTGCCCAATTTCAATAGCGAACTTCGTAGGTATATGTTAATAAAGGACATTGATAAAATGTATTATTGATATAACTTTAGGGCGTGTTAATGTAAACAAAACCTTTGTACCGATCGCGCTCGGCCCGCTTTTGCGCGTTCTTCGTTCTTGTAGTTGCGGGTCCATAACTCACGGGCTTGGGGCCACGGGGTGGGGTGGGTCGGAGGCTGCGCCCGACGAGGTGCGCGCGCGCCGGTCCCTCGGGGCGCCCGGCTGCGGGGAAGGGGCGAGGTGACAACCGCTCGTTACGTCTATTCCAAGCCAGTTATTAAAAACGTCTCGGCGCGAGCGGTGTGCCGCCCTGTAATTATCCAGTTGAAGGTTTCGTTGCGCTACGTTGTCACCACCGTTACCGGATATGCAATACGTGGATCCGCCCACGCAACAGGTCCGTCCGCCCGCCCAACGCTTAAGCCCTATTAGATCAAACATTGTCACATTTTGAAATAATTTAATAGATTTTATTGTTCATAGTAGATTGATGTTGGGTTATAATTAATATAATTGTTCTACATTGTCTGTTACAGATGATGAATATGATGTCTGGGTACGGGTGCAGTTACGGTCGCAGTGACGCGTTATCACCGGCGTCGGATTTGTCTTCGTGCAGTAGCGCCTCTTCAGGTGCTTGGTGCGGGCCTCCTGTTTGGCGTGAACTTCCACCATATCCACCACAATATCCGTCATACTGGCCTCCAGCGGCCGCTGCTGCAGCCGCTGAAGAGGCCCGGGATCTGCAACGGCGTTGTGCCAAGTGCCGCTGCCCGAACTGCCTCACCGAAGCCGCCGGCTTCGGTCCTAACTACGGGAAAGATGGTGCCAAACGCGAACACGTGTGTCATGTACCTGGTTGCGGAAAGGTGTATGGTAAAACTTCTCATCTGAAGGCCCACTTACGCTGGCATACAGGTGAGCGTCCCTTCGTTTGCAACTGGTTATTCTGCGGAAAGCGGTTTACGCGCTCTGATGAGTTGCAGCGGCATCTACGAACACACACCGGAGAGAAGAGATTCGCTTGTCAACTTTGTACGAAGCGTTTCATGCGATCAGATCATCTCGCCAAACATGTGAAGACTCATGCAAACGTATCGAGGAAAAGTAAGAAATCTAAAGAGGATGATAAAGAAGATACAGAGAAGAGCAGTAATGAGAACACTGACACTCTCGCGCAGGAACAACCAGCTCCAGTTGTGTCAGTAGGCAGTAGTAATTATGGAACAGTGCCAGCGACGAGCGTTGCGAATAGGCAAATGTCGATTAATTATGCTGCAATTGCTCCTAACGTAGTGACAAGTGCATCTAATAGTTACAACAGTGGTGTAGTGTACAGCGGTAGTGGAATGATGAGCGGCTGGTACCCGGATGTCCGGCAGGAAATGTACGTGCGGCCGCAAATGTCAACCCACCATCGCATGTACCAGCAGTACCCGACGCCCATCGGCACGTACCAATGCGCAAGTAAAGACAATTACTCAGTTTTCCAAGGACACTATAATATACAGCCTCCAGTTGCTCTCGGACAATAACAATCCAAAACATTTTGTGAGCATGAAAATTCACTAAAGTTACTAATAACGATATTGCAGAGATGTTTCGTATTTTTTTTAACGAATTATTTTTATAGTCTGTTTGTTCCCCTTATTTTTGTTTAAGTTACCATAAAATAATAAATAATTAATATGAAATGTGATGTCTATAAGATTGTAAGTGCCTTGCTGGTTGTATGTTCTAGATATTATTTTTGTATAAAATAAAAAGCACAAACTTAACATTTGTTTCAATTCCTCATATATTTAATTGAGTTCCAAAATAATACCCCTTAAGAGGGGTACCTCCTAAGGGAGGCATTCAAAGCAAATTAAATTTCTTAAGTAAATCAACCAAAACTTTACCAACTTTAGTAAAACAATTAAGTACTTGATACAACTTGAGCTCATCTTTTTATTGCGGAGTACAGGAGATAAGCCGACGCTCCAGCTGATGGAAAGTGGCTACCGTCGCTAATGGACATTTGTAACAATAAAGATGCTCTAATATGCTGCCGGATTACTACTGTGCTGAATAAATGCTTCTTACTTATTTATTATTGGAATGAACGGGTCATTTTTATTATATGAACGACCCGTCACTACTGTACTACTATAATTCAATTACTCATTAATGAATTATTAAATAATAATTAAATTAACATTTTAAATTACAACTGGGTTTATGTAAGTAATAAAACGTAATTTACAACTATCCATACTTTTAGGCACTTTTCAACACCTAACACCAAGAAAATATCAAACGAAAATTAATCAAAAATTCTTAAAAAAACTATAATCACGTTTCTTTGAGTTTTATGCGATCTTTGACTCATATTTAGATGAATATATTAGCAAATACAATTAATAAAAGCTGTTGTGGGCGGGGTAACGCTTCATTCAAATTTAAAATTACCATATTTATATAATAAACGCAAATTACATAGCTAGTTAAGTGGGAACTGATCTTATCGAAATGCCAATATCGTATAATTTTAACGGTTTTGTAATGTGCCGATCATTAATTTTATACGCAGAAATTAGTCACACGCTGTGTTTACGTTCTGCTCTGTCATCGCCATCGTAATGCGAATAAGTGCTGAAGGCTTCAGTGACCCAAGATTTAAGGATAATTACTTAAATCTTAACTATATATCTATATAAACGTTTATATCAATAGACCCCTCGAAATTACGTATATGTTGTTATGTTTTTATTTCTAATATTACTCTTTCACGCAAGTGACTGAACTGATTATCATAGTATTCTTTTAAGTTTTCATGACTAGTAAATATAAAAATAAATTGAAATACCGCGCTCAAAGCCGTTGAAACGTAGTTTTATTATGGAACTGATTTTTGTGGTAGTAGTAATAATATAGCTTATACATTAGAATAATACACAGCCTAACAGTTTTTAAAGATTGTTTAAATGAGCCAAAACTTAAAGATAAATGTCAAGTTATTCCTTATTCTTCTAATATGTAGAATAAGGAAAAATTGTTTTAATGTTTTTCTATGATCGCTGTCGATCGATCTGTCTAACCTATTCCAGGATCGCTGAAGTATACAGTAAAAAGTAAGTTTACGAGTCAGCAGAATTTAACTACTACCATGTAAACGGAATTTGATATGTTTAAGTGACTAACAAAAAAAAAATAACATTTTTCGCTAAAACACCTGTACCGTGGAAGAAGAATATAATTATGATAGTATCCTTTTCCATGACTGTACGTACACACTTGCACAAATCTTATAATAATTGCTACGACTTTTTAACTACGCGGATTTGCGCTACGCAGTTCGCTTGCTACGAAATAGGAGAAATTATGCTACGTCTTGTAATTACGAAAATTATTGCTACAAGCTAGTGTTGATGTATGTACGCGTATAATATAAGGTTTTGAATTAACTACATCTTTTTAACACATATAATATTTTGTTTATTTATAATGTTTGCTCGTTTTGTTTAGTGTCGCTTCTCATCGCGAGATGGCGTTAGGTGTGAGTCGCGCGCGTCTCGTCGTCGCCATCGGCCGCGGAGTGCTCGTGGAGTAATTGCACTCGCGGCTATTATCTGGGCGGCGCTCGGCGCGCATGGCGGCCGGTGCGAGCGGGATGCACTCGATAATACGTAAAACAAAACGAGGGAGTAATAATGGTAAAAAACGAGCAACACGCAAATTATAGTGAGAAATGAGGCAGCCGGTAGCGGTGGGGGCTCGGGGCGTGCGGTGGGGGCTGTGGGCCAGCGTGCGGCAGTCGCAGCCGCCCGGCGCACGCAGACCGCCCGCGCCGCCGCAGCGCCGCGCCGCCTGCGCCGCGCCTCGCGAGTGTTGCTGTGTGCCTGAGTGTGTGACATGCGCCACCAGCGCCGGCGCCATGAGCGGAAAGCACTCCTCCTCACCGGACCTGCTCATGAATGTGAGTCCACATGACCGCCTCGCGACTCCTTATATGCTCACGTCTGCGGCCCACGCTATTCTCCCATTCTAACAGGATTATACTAACATTAACATAAAGCACAAAGGCAGTAGTCACTTGTCCTTCGCAAAAATATAGACCTTATTAAGCTCCTAAGAAAATATATTATGATATAATAATTACCGCACATATATAATGTACGAGTCGTACTAAACTTGCCTACTAACCTTTGGCGACAAACAGCATATTTTCAGCATTCAACTAAATTAAAGTATAATGGTAAGAAGTAAATTAGTTCCGAACAGGTAGGTATTTTCGAATATGACCTTTTTCTAACTTCGGAAGGTCGAATAGTAAACGCTTCATAAGACCCATTATAAAATATCTAAAAATAATACGCCTAAAATCAGTACTTACTTTACATACAACCTCAGTTTATGCGGTCCAGTGGTGTGAACGCTGACGCTTCGGCGCAATAAAACCTAACGCTGTTATCCATTTTGCGTAATTGCGTAGAGTAAGTTTGAAGGTTTCTCTGTGCTTCTTAAAGAAGCCGTCGAACTTACTCTAACTCAGTATGAATAAGGCGAAACAAAGTTTACGTTGTTATGTTGATCTGAGTTCGGATGCAGTAGTATCTATGTATTTATATTGCTTATGATCAGAAGTCAAGCGTAATGTGCTTAGTTTGAGGGTACAAAACTCGTGTTTGTATGTTGACTAAAAATACTTTCAGCCTTGTTCTTTGTAATCTGAGTATTAACCTAATTGGCTATATACCAAACACTAGCGGTCTCGGTAGACGTTGTTATACTTAAAAAAACTTAAGAACCCGATTATTTCAAATTAAATATATATAGTCTATATTACTCAAAGAAAATGTAGCATTCTAATGGTGAAAGAATATTTGAAATCGGTTTAGTAGTTTTTGAGTTCATTCGTTACAAACATACAATAATGAAAATCTTTCCTCTTTGTAATATTTAGTATAGATGAGCCAAAGTTGAAGAAAATTACATAGAGTTGGTGAGTTTATGGGACGGTTTGTTAGTCAGCATGCGCCCTGGGTGACATCGATTCGGTACGCACCATAAGCGTCGCATTCTCAGCGATTGAGTCCGCGTCCGCTCCCTGGAGCCTTAACCCCTATTACTATTCATGGCATACGCCCCCACGGGTCGAGTGGGTCCCAAATAGGGACGCTTTCTGGTCACAAACTAACATTAAACAATGAAATATCCTCGACCTTTATTCATGTCCTCTGAAATTGATGCATTTTTGAAGTGAAACTCCTTTAGAATAGTTGTGATTTATAACTCGATGAAACGAAAAAGCGACACTAGAAAGATAGAATATATAATATTTAATCATTTAAACACTGCTCCTGCAGATAAAGTTGGAAAAGTTTTGAAATTTTGCGTTGATACTTTAAATTTGTGACGAGATAATATATGAAATGTGACGTCACGAAACTTAGAATCCCTCCCACCCTTGTCACACTTTGTTATACTTCTACTGCATGTGACACACGTACAACAATTTGTTTTATTGCGCGACTGGCGAATAGGCAGACGGCTCAGATCTTGGAAAGTGGTTACTGTTGCCTATTGCATTTCACTTAATATTCACTGTTTATTATGGCACATTCACATCTTCTCGTGTCCTGAACATCGTTCATCAATAATATTTATTTTCACTATACACTATTTTTTAAATAATTCCTTACATTTAATATACAATTAAAATTATAATACGATAAATAATCTAATACAATAAAAAAATAACTTATTTATATTGTATTCTACCCATAGTCCCTCAAGAGTATAAAGTAAAATATTGAGCTTAGATCACCGTCTTCTATGGATAAGGTGCCCAGAAGGCTGGCTACTAATTTTCCTGAGGCAGTCACCAGTCTTCTGATCACCTTATCTCCACTACAATATTTTTAATTCAAAATTATTCTTTAGCGAGCCGTTAAACCTGTTATAAATATTATGAAAAAAGAGTAGAGTTAATTTTTTTAATGGGCGTTTGTCGTTCCTAGATTATTCTTCCACACTACAAGTTAACTGTCAATAAAAGTCAATCCTACTATAATTAACAAGGGAGTCAGGTAAAAATTATAATTGGTTTCTATTCTTCTAACAAAAAGTTGCAGTAGTAGAGTCATTTACTTAAAAAGCAATATCAGTCAAATAAAAGTCATTGTTATTATCTGAAAATAGTCCATTATCGTCGTTTAAGAACATTATCGACAGTTCATAAAACTGCCTAAATGTTAATTCAATTAAATTAAGTCAAATATATAAAGGTGGTGCCGGCACTTTAGAGTACCGTGACCAATCCTTAATGACACATAGAACCGTCATCTATTTTCTACTCAATTTCCTTTTCATATTAGTTTAATCTCGAGGTAGGACTACTGGCGCCAAAAATTATGCCGCGACGAGCGTGTCGGCCGCGGCTAATCTGTTTAGCGTTATATTGTAGGCCGCCCGGCTCCTTTGTGCGGTGAAAAAGGAAGAAATTTATGCGTTGCGGCCTCGTGTGTAAGTTTTTTGTAGGAATGTAATTAATAATTCGGCGGCAAAACTAACAGTGTTTTCGTTGTTGTGTCCGACGCGTGATTGATGCACTACGCCACATTTTACAATTTGACTCACCTCACTCAAGGAAAAGTTTCATTTGTTTTATAAATATAGACGGCCTCTGGGTTGAGCGAGCTAAGCCTTTGCTGGCTTACCTCACCGCATGGCAGAGGCTCCGGGTTTAATTCCTGGTATGGTCAAATTCAGAAAGGAGTTTTCGCAATTATTTACTATGGTCTGGGTGTCTGGGACCAAGAGAAGTCAACATACATTATATGTGTTTGTCTGCCCATTATAACTATAATGAATTATTTATTATAATTATATCATGATTAGACCACGTTGTATATTAGTAAAATAAAAAACCTGTCAGTCTTAGGAAAGTCAGAAGTGAAAACTTTGTGTCTGAGCGTGACGGTCATGGGAGTTCAGTGTTTTTCCTCATCCCAAAAGTGCGCTACGTGTCTAAAGAAGCTTTCTCTTAAAAATTGCAAAGATCATCCCATCTTATTTATCTTATAATCTACTATAGCTTAGTGGATAATGTTCTCAAATATTAAAGTCACGTTTCAAAAGAGACCTGAGTTCAAATGCTTAGGCAGTTTTTGATGTCTATATTGTTACAATTACCATGTGCTAACAGTGAAGGAAACATCGATGTAACTGATGTGCCAAACCGCTAATACGTCTTGGACAAGCGTGGTGGATGTAATGGCCGCCTTCCTAAAATGGGAAAGCTCGAGCCCAGCAATAAAATATTACGGTCTGTTATCACACTTCATCTCATACTAATACAATATAAATACAAATGTAACTCTATGTGTTTGCTTATACAGCACAGATATTCATCGTAATTATGTACCTATTATAAGTAGAAATAAGATACTTTTCTGTAAATCACCGAAATGTTTAAATGAGCTCATTTATCTCCGTCGGATACCGATTTACCATACGTGAGCAAATCTATGTAGAAAGGCCGGGTTCAATCATAAATATACTACTTACTTAATCACGATAATATGTTACAGGTAAAAAGAAATACTTCAATAATATTGAAGAAATTTATACTGTATGGGTAATAATCCTTTGTATTATGTACAGGTTCAACTTTTGAAAGTGTTACCAAACGTGTTTCACCGGAACTGCCGTTGGACGCGAGCACGGCCGCGACTGTGCGTAGGCGCAGCCCACCAAAGGCCTATCTATAGCTTTTTATACTAGGTTTTATTTAACTTACAATGTTTGTTAGATACTTTGTGTAGTAAAAATTGCAAGCTGAAATAAAACCAGTTCCTTTAGACTTGCGATTTTGCAATTTTGCAACCTTGTTCATTTCTGATGAAAATCACGAAATAATATTTTCTTAAGTTTTCGCGACTTGTATATAATAAATATAATAAAACTACGTTTTAACGGTTTAAGCGCGGTAATTCATTTGATTTTGGTTATTCCGACGTTTCGGCCGCTTTCGTGTTGACGGCCACTGAAAAGCGGCCGAAACTTGGGAAACCAAAATCAAATAAATTACCGCGCTTAAAACCTTTAAAACGTATTTTATTAAATACGCGGAAATATAAAAAAATAGAAGAGAATTAAAATGTCTTTTTTTGTTCGTTTTACATCAACTTATAAGTAAAATTCTACGGCAGCTATTCAAGTGTCACCTGTTCTCGTTAACTCCACGCCACTTGATTCAGATAGCAGAGGATACGAGCAATTGATGGCAAGTGGAGTGTATTATTTCGCGCCGCTGCTGGTACGCGAATATACCGTTGGCTGCGATCCGGAGTGGCACTCGGCAGCCGTGCGGCAACATTTTAATTGACCACGCGATGTTGTGCCGCGTCTCGTTCGACTTTTTCTCCACTTCTCAAATTGCTCTAAAGTGCTTAATGAGCGATGCGTGCAATCGCCGTTTCCCCGTACAACGAGTTGCTCTTATTTTACATACGTAAATAGTTCAACTCGACGAACTAATGCCGATTCTCGGTACAGTAATTGCGCCTGTGACAGGCTTCCGTCGCCTTTCCAGACGCTGGCGGATAAACGCCAAACGCTGGCGTCGCCTAAATTATAGTTATTTTGCATTAATAGCGTACACATCGACTGGTGCGTGCGCATGCGACCTCACCAGCCATTGACTATTCATCTTAACATCGACTGAAAGACATCAAACGCTCTACGAATCTATTATCTTTTAAACTGTCTATATAAGATTTCTAGTGGACTAGAAGTGATTAGATGTGTATCATTTAGCTTAGGACCATCACCACTTGTTCGAAGTTTCAGAATTTTTTTATAATAAGTACTATAGTTTTATGCAGTGATGGATGGTTGGCGTATCAATGTTAGTTTTTTATCACAGTTCCGCAAAATCGTTGTATAGTGGTTAATAGAGATACCATACTAAACTTTATTAAATATACCTATCCCAGTAGCGTTCGACTGAAATATGGAAGCCGACGGGCGAACACGGGGAAACTTAAAGGATTTCGTTTACCTACAATGGAGAACCCTAAAAATACACATTGGCTAACTATAAACTAATCGACTCTTCAGGTGATCAGAGGGTTGGTTACTACGTCGGCCAACGGATCAATATGGCTATACAGCAAGATAACGTAAGCCTTCTGGGAACCTTACCCAGTGATATTGATGATCCGGGCTCAGTATTCTATTCATAGTCTTTAAATGGACTATAGGTAGAAGAAACTAATTAATTTAAGCCCGAACAAGTTTTCAAAAAAATCGGTCACACTATTAATAATATTCTCCGATATTTATGTACCCTCAAAACCTATTCTAGAAATCTACTTAATTTAAATTGTTCATAAACGACACCTGCAAGTGGCACCGATTATTGTGAGCTTTATAATTAAGTGTTCTTCCACTGTAATGTGAATATTCGCCTTATAGTTAACTTTTTACCGATTAACCGTAGATAATCGAACAATGTTGAATACGCCTAGTTAAGATATTAAATTAATAACTAAACAAAAAAGTCACTTGGCGTTTATTAAGGTGATAATTGATTATCGTGTATGAGGCGGGTTTTAATGTATTGCAGAGTTGTGTTTTATAAACGAACAATGTATTGAATGCTGATGTGTATCGGGAAATTACGACAATTTATCATTTCATAAAATATATTTCTTATTTATGGCTAGCCATATTTGTTGCATTACTCATCTGTAGTATGTATTTTTTTTATTAATTGACTAGCTATGCCCGCGACTTCGTCCGCGTGAAAGTTGTTTTCAAAACATCTTCATTGGTGCTCCGCTCCTATTGGTCTTAGCGTGATGATATATAGCCTATAGCCTTCCTCGATAAATGGGCTATCTAACGCTGATTGTTTTTTCTAAATATACCATACGTATTTCCTGAGATTAGCACATTCGATCACTCAAAGAAACTCTTCAGCTTTATATATTAGTATAAGTTAAGACGATTCCGTTTTCTATTAATTTGAGTCTGCACTTGAATTTGCTTATCTCTCTTTTTTTTCGCCTTCTCCCTGTTATTGCTCTGTCATACTACAAATCCTCATGCCAGCTTTCGAGCAATCCATCTATCTCGTTTTTGATCCACCCATCAATCTTCCCGTTTAACATTCTTTTGTCACGTGACTTTCATCCCTCCTCATTACATTTATAATAAACTTATGTAGTAAGGCTGGCTTGCCCCTAGGGCAACGAATCAGCATTGCCATCCAGCGTGGAAATGCACCTAGCATTTTAAGCACTCTCCCCGCCGAAGCGATTTGGAATCAATTTTAATTTATAGATTTATGATGATTGTTTTTATTAGGTATAGCTTTATTAGGCATCATGATGCCTAATAATTTACTTCACACGTGAAGTAATAGCAGTTTTCATTAAATTTTGCATTTAATTTGAAAACACAGGAAATCAATTTTAAGTAGGTACCTACTGTTTGTAGTAATAATACATACCTAGTTTGTTATATTAAGGATCGGTAACTCGTAGAAACTATCCCTTTTATAATAAACTGTCCTATATTCATCTTCGTTATCGAAAATGCATTTGTATGAAATGTCATCAAATTTAGCTTAGTAATTTGTAACCCTATACCCAATTTGTAACCCATAATGAACACATATATTGTGATCACAGAAACATGACAAAGAATACCTCTATTCAATCGTCGCATAACCACAGATTCAGATATATTACCAAGATGATATAAAGAATAGGCCCAACCTGACCCGGTGACCTACAACCTCCCCCTTACAGTTTCCTCGTTCTTTACAACTTCGACAGCTCACTAATTTAAAGTTTTTATATCATCTCCAAATAATACACAAATATCAAATCACACAAGGATATTGCATGGAGAACGCAGTGCCTGGCGAATGGTAAAAGAACAACTATTTACCTGGCTTCACGCACCGCTTAAATACCATAAATTTCTTGAAAGTACCATCAATTAAATGTTCGCAATCTAAAATGTCCAGCAACTTGTTAATACCTGTCCCATTTGCCACCAAAACGTTTAATAAATATAACAGTATCGTATTCACCAATTAACACTGTTATCCACTACAACTGATCAATAAACATCTGCCTTAAAATAGCTATTGTTTCGTAATATCTAAAAAATCTATTAAATTATGACATTATTATACGAGTAATTAATACAACTGTATCTTTAAATACACTTTGAATATACTAGTATATTAGTTGCCATCTATTTAGGTTGTCACACTACGTAAGTATCAAACAGAAATCTTCCGCGACCCGCATGGAAATCATACCAACCAATAAGAATGAACCTTTATTAACTTAAATAAATTATTTTGACTAGTTATACTTTCTTTACCTTTAAACCAGGGATGTGCCTATTTCATGGAACCGGTTAAAGCAATTACCGCACCAATAGCGGCCATTTGCAATTCAATTAATTTACTCATTAAATCTGAGATGGTAATGGTAGATATAATATTTTAAAAGCATACCCCATCTTCATTTTATATCTAAATTTATTCCGTGGGTGTAATAATTTTTAATAAGTAGAAGCGGCTTAATAAGTTTATTTAAGCATGGCGTTAAATCTACCAGTTAGATGGGAAACGAAGCACCGTGGTCCACTGCTCAGTACATGACTGAGGCAAGACCGAAGAGTTGCGTTTACTTTATAGAACTCCAGGACTTTCTTTAGCCATGCATGGGGCACCGAATCATAGGCTTTTTTGTAGTCAATCCAGGCCACAGATCTTTCTGTTTCACCGTACCTTATAAGTAATGGTCATATCTATGCGGAGAAACGCCTTATTACCATGGAACCCATCCTTACATCTGTTCTTATTGGCTAAAATGTTATTATTTGTCAAATGTTCCATTAAATTAGATATCAAAACAGATATAAGTAACCTGTCTGACCTGACTTATGGAGCATATGAATGACTCTAGTAGTTATAAAGAAAGGAAGGGAACCCATGTTCATGGCCTCCTGGAATTAGAAGGACAAGCAAGCATGCGAACTCTTGAACCATTTAATCCAGAAGTTGTGCAATCCGTTTGGCTCTGGACTTTTTTAGTTATGGGCCATACGAATTGCACAACTAATGTCAACTAGTTCACGAGCCAATGGTTCCATTTCTGGACTTGGTTCACGAGCAATAATTATTATATTGTATGTCTTTCAAGACCACGGGCCATAAAAATGGCCCGGACTTTTGGAGGGCTTGCGTGGGACCATAGAAAGGCCATTACGTAGAGGCCCCTTGACAAATTTAATCTAAATGTGGCGGCGGCACTGACCGGCGATTATCCCAGTCTACACTATATAGTCATGTACCCAAGGACAAGCCCCGGCCAGTGTAGGACTATTGTGGAAAATGAGAACAGCAAATGCCGGGCTATTGGGGTGAACTACATCTGGGAATATGGGGACTATGGCGTCTGCCCGTCGCAACATGGAAAAATGGGAAGACAGTGACTCGCCACTCCCTGAATGGGCGCCAAAAAATGCCATAGACGACTTTTTGTCATGTCCATCAGTCTGCCTGTTTGTGTGTGTTTTATGTCACAGGCGTTTTTCTTAGAAACTTGTCCTTGTTATTGTTGTGTTAGAAAAAAAGACTAAAAATAATATGCATCCACTTGACCGCATAAAAAGCAGTCCCCTAGATCGTAATTTAAACCTAAGAAGATAAATTCACATACGCTTGGAGTGCTTCATTTCCGGGACAAGTCGCTTTGTCGCCGAACATATTCTCCGGGATAAATAGCAGAATTTCCATAAAACAGCAGTTTGTTAGTCAACTCAGGCTGTGCAGTCAGTGGTGCGGCGCAAAAGCCACGTGGCCTCACTCAACGACATTTCCGCAAACTAAATTTTCTGGAACTAGGGTATGATAAAGATAATTAATTCTGTAAAACATGAGTGATACAAGAGATTCATGACAGTAAAATCTTTCTTAGATGGATATAGGCTAAATAATATTCACTATAATATCACACCAATATCTTCAATCATAATATGCGTACAAAACAATGTTTGAAGATATTATAGTCATTATTGATGTCAGAATTTGTATAATTTTCATTTGTTTATAATTCTATCAATTCTATGAAATGAAATGAAATGATGATCACTCATTTGTCTTATTATCTGTTAAAATTTGACATAGGATTCACAAAGTAATAGTAGTAGTCTTCAAAGTCGTATATATATAGCGTAATAGCTAGCGTACGGCATCCTATTCTCAAAGGGCGCGGGTTCGATCCTGGCTGGAACACATGCACCAATTAGGCAGTTTTTTGTCCTAATGTGCATATTGTTACAATTACCACGTGCTAACAACGGTGAAGGAAAACATCGTGATGCAGCCTGCACATCGATTTAACCGATGTGTCAAACCTGCCAAGCCGTCTTGGACAAGGATGGCGGGTGTACTGTCCGTTCTCCTATAATGGGAGGTCCGAGCCCAGCAGTGGAATATTTTTGGTTATATTTATTTATATAAACTTCCACTGATGGTAGAACAAGTGAATGAGTACTGAGATATGGGACGCCAATGAATCCCTCATTACCCCGTTGCTTTTAAATAAATAGCTGTGAGAAATAAACTGCCATGTGTTGTAATTATATTTGTAAAATGGACATGAGGTTTTTATGAAGGTTCAGTTTTATTCAAATGGCTACGTGACCATAAAATGGGCAGGTCTCCTCGCAATGCTTTCCTTCACTACATGTGGTAATTGTAAGAGATATATATAATAATATACATGCATGCCATATTATATACACGAAGAGAATTCTTCAGACTCCTCTTTAACCTTATTCCGCGCACAATGAAATGTTTGGTTTTGGATTTGGTATAGTTAAAGTTTCTGTTGAGGAGGACTGTAGAATAGGTAATTTTTGTAATGTCTTAAAAATATCCGAAATAAAATAAATAAAATAGGATATTATTCACGTACCTAGCGGGTACGGCAAAAGGCCGGTTCCTGTTTCTTATTGACCGTTCTTTTTACTTACTCTCGTCAACAATTTTCATAAGCTCCATCTAAGTAATGTCAAAATTCAATCAACCATAAGGGAAGTTAATGAACAATAAAATATACCACATATATCACTTTGCTATCGATATGGGGTCAGTTATGAAGCAAACGAATCCCACTTAATTTCCAAAACACATTTCACAAAACAGTTTACAAAAACAAAATATATTTTATATTATGGACTATTTAATATACATTTAATATGTATATGTATTTAATTTATCAAGCAGTTTAAGTATGTATATTTAATTTATAAATTATGTAGTTTATGTATATTATTTATGTCATTTTTAATGATATGCACCACCTACATCGTTAAACTAGCTTAAATTATTCCTTAAGTTAGGTTGCCTGGAAGAGATTGCTTTAAGCGATAAGGCCGCCTACCTTGTTTCTACCATGACAATATTGTAATTGTGTATTTTTGAAATTGTATATTTGGGGAGCAATAAAGTGTTATCTATCTATATATTTTTACTTCAAACAATAAATATTTATTCTACAACGATCGTTAATTTTTACTGCCTAGTTTATACAGATTAGTGGCGTAGCGGTGAGACGATGGCGCGGTAGCAGTGTCGTATACACTAATTTCGAATAATGACTAACGGTTAATAAAGTATAATTATCCGAGTAACAATTAATTAGGAATATTTTGATATTGAGATATTTCGAGTTCGTTGATCAGCATCAGCTTGAACATCATAGATAATATAGACATGAAATGTAACGAATAGCAAACGACCCATGAAAATCAAGTTATAATCTGTAATAATATTCTTGAAATTCGTAATTGAAATATAGCTTTGAGGTTTACCGAAACTAATTACGCCCATTAAGTTTTTTGCTTGTTTTTAACAACATGCTATTATTTATGCCGTACAGTATCTTACTGATAATGGTCTTTATTATCAGCATAATCTTGTTGTGAGTAGTGCACTCAACACCCAGTGCGTCGTCGTTATTTTTGTCCTTTAAATTACAAAGTTGCTAATTATATACGTAATTATTTTAATGGTCACTGAATAATCTTGAAGAGTGGGATGTATTATATTATGCAGGTTGCCTTGCTTACTATAAAGTTTTTTGAAACAAGAACACATTTCTGCTTGTAACCCCGGAGCTGTTCGTAGGGGAATGATGTAACTTTTATGTTTTATACTATTAATAGGGTTACTTAATTACTAGTAATTGAAAAGAAATGTTATTAATAACTAATATTTTATATTTGACTCCTGTCTGTCAACAATATTAAAATTTTAGACCAAGATAATTGTTGACTATGCGTCTTGATTATACTTGTCTGCCTTTTAATGTTTTTATCATTTTTCCCGGAAACTACTCAATGTATGTACTTTAAACAAACAGGTGGAAAATTTAGAAGAAATGAGATTATATGTTATAAAATACATTAATAGGAATTTAGTTTGATCAATATTCGTTAAGTAATTTTGAAGATATGGTTTTTATTTATTAAATGCATTTTAGGGTTTCGTAGACCAATGACAAAGTACAATAGACGTTTTTCATCACTACGAATTCATTTCATATGCGGTCCGATACGCATATGGCCAATATATTAAGTTGAAAATATGCCTAACATTTTTAAGAGTTAATATTTAATCAAAAATAGTGTAAGTATTTATTAAAGCTACGTACATAATTTCGGAAGTTTCTTGTAACATTTATAGCAAACAAGAGCAAACATTGTAGGGTTGAAGCCAACCCTGCTGGTCCGAACTTTCCACATCATTAAACATGCGTCGTTTCCGCACTTATACATCACTTTGACATTCGTCTAGGCTTTTTTATTGTATTTTTGTTAGAAAGTATAAGCGTGAGAATGTGTAAACTTAGTCGGTTATATAGTTATAAGTATTACATAATGGCTTATTATATGTTATATACTTAGATTACTTAAATAGCCAATTAAAATAGTTCACCCATTTTAATGAATATTATATAAAATTGTTAGAGCTAGGCATGCTTGCTGAAGAGTTTCTTGCGCCGCTTCTTCTCTTCGAGCCACATGTTGTGAAGCGGCGGTAAATTAATTAATTAGGTTCCCATAGAGTAAATAATAAACATAAACAAAATTAAAACTGAATATATAAAATGAACAAGTTGGCGGTAGACTTAATAAAACTTTAACAATACTCATTGACACTTGACATCTTTAGCTGCTTCATCCTCTTCATGGTTTTGATAAAAGGGGGCAAAATCTGCAAATGACATTAAATAAATATACTACATATTAAATATAATTATGATACTTATTTCAAAAGATTGATTTTAATAACTTTTGCTCATAATTGGCTCTTCTAAGCTAAACAGTTTATTGTTATGGTGCCGTCCGACGACTGTTTATTCTTATATAGTCTAGTATTCAACATAATGGATAGGACAACCATGCCTCATTCGTATGATGTGTGGTGGAATTCTCGAGCATGGCTGCTAAAGCGGTTTTTCTGTCCTATTATTTTGCATAGGTATAATGTGCTATGTGGTTACATGTATCATGCATTGTCGATGAAAAAAATATCATGAGGAAACTTGCACATCAAGATTACCCGTATAGTGAAACTCCTCAATCCCTCTTGGACAAGCATCGTGTTTATAACTTCTGCTTTCTCGAAAATTGGAAGTCCGCGTGTATTATATAGCAACGAAACGTTTATGAGTTGGCTGCTTTATAGTTGTAAAATTTGCAAGGAAGTCGCTATTCTTTTTAAATATCATTTCATTTACTCCATATTTCATTATGCTGTGGATCGAGAGGATATCTCTGAACAATAAATTATGGCGATTATTTAAGATAACGTTTATTTCTATTACACGACATAAAATTACACAGCACATTTTAGGCAGACGAGAGAAGAGTTAAAAAGGGGGACGTAAAACGTCATCTCTTCGTATGACAGTGATATTTCCTTTGACAGGCAAAGGGTGCTGAAGCCAGGGCTACTCCAACACATTAAATAAAAGATAAAATGAATATCTAGGTATGATTGTTAGGAATTTGTACGTTTTGAATTTGAATTTTACGTTTTATACGCAAACAGCTCGCGTCACCTCACGCGCCGCGCCCCGAGCGCGACGATTATAATTTCGAGTTCCGATCATCATGAAAATGAAGCTTCATAAATTTATTAGACAAAGTGTCGGCCATTTTGCCTGGCAGGCTTGTATTACATAAAATATGTCACGAATTAAACATTATCATCTTATGAATTTTTAAATAAATTATCACAAATCGGTTTTGTTAAGTGTTAGAAATGTCTTGTATTAATACAATTTTAATTTTAGTCCTAAAATAGACTCATACATTTCTTACCTAAATTTGTATGTAAAATAAAATTTTAAATCAATCGTTACATATTACCACTATAAATTTAGCTTATTTTTAACTTAACCACCCTAAGAAATAAACTACACTTAAGATAAAGTAATAAAAAACTTAAAGATCAATAAATTGTGTTATCTGGATTAATAACTTTTATGTTAAAATATTTACTTATTGTGTATTATTATAATAATATAATAATAATAATCGGCAGACAAACACACACACTGCATATCCCCAAATTAAGCAAGTTACGCTTGTGTTATGGGTAATATACAACGGATTATATTATATAATTATTTATATACATGCATGACAAGAGCTATGAAAGTCAAAGAAGCAAGTGAGCTGTGTAAGAATAAGCCTAAATGGCGCTCTGTTGTTCGTACCTACCCCGCAAGGGACCTGGCGTGAAGTTATGTATGTATTTATATACAATTATTCGAAAGAAATATGGTTTAGTTAAATTAAATTTCAACTTTATAACTTAGTGCTCCAAATAGTATTGAGTCAGTAGATACTTATATAAACGTAAACCGAAATATTTTGGAAAAAATAAGAGCATAAGTAAAGTTTTTTCTGCTCTATTTAAACTGTTGTCAAAAATATTTAATATTATATTTTCAGCCAGCTATGCTTTACACAAAATGAGTATAATCGCATACGAGTAAACTTGTTTGATTAGTATCACGATAACTCCTTGATCTATATAAGTAATATCCAGAGCAGTTGCTGATCCTGACAGAGATAGCGAGCGAACATCGGCCACGAGGGCAAAGATATAAAATGTAAATTTATTGCGCGATATTTTCCATAAATTCAAATTGCCCACTATATACCGCCGGCCTTACATTACGTCACGTAATTATGCGGTGCACAATTATTATAATTTTCCTATAATCGCGCCCATAAGGACGTGCGAAATTACATTTTTAATGGCAATTCTCTCTGATTTATAGCGCGTATTGTTCTGTGTGTTCTGGAAATAATAACTTGATATCAGTATTGCTGTTTGTAGATATATGTTTTATATTATAGTCGGCAATTAAGGGCCCGATCACGACCTTGTCGCTGTGGGCAATGTGATGGGTGATAATAACAAAAGTATGAAGACATATAAAGCATACGATAAGTCGTCACGTTCGGTGCCAATCTTCATTCGTGTCTCTCATTGAGTCGCCCATCACTAAGCCTGAGGTCGTGGCCGGGCCATAAGATGAAACGTCGCAATTTATTTAATTTGGTCTAAAAACGTGTTTTAATTTAAAAATATTAAAACGCATAAGATAATTAACCTAAGGCGTAATCTGCTCATATATGATTTAAATTTTGTTTAACTTTTAACATTAATTTATTTAGGTAAAATATTGCAAATTGAATCAGAACCAGTACGTTTAGAATTTAAAAATCAGTACGTTATGTCTTTATATTTATTACTATTATAATATTTTCTATCCTTTTATTGCGCTCTGTCTTATTGAATATGCACTGTTTGCTACAACTCCGTTAATTCTTTAAAAGGTATTCTGTGATATAATTCTGTATAAAACTTAAAAAAAAACTTAAATATAAATAGAACAACAAATATTTAAAAAAAAACATTTTTAGCTAGAGTTCTTCTCCTTAATAGTAATAACATGTTGCGAAGCGGTGTATAGAGGAAGTAAAATTAAATTTTAACCTATATGTATGACCTTCAAAAAGCGTTCTCCAGTGGAACTTATTTTGAATAAACGCTTTTGAATTTGAATTTAACAATTTTGCACGCTGCTTCACTAGATTTTTTCCATATAATATCCATCTCTTATAAAATTAAGTATCTAATTACTCTATATAAAATAGTCATTTTAAAATACACATCTGCTTTCAAACTCAAATCATGAAATACTCTTCCATCGCCACACATCTAATCAACGGTGATTCATCTAACGAAACACAAAAATTAATTACATAGTGTGTTCACAAATCCTCCCTGAAATCGTGTTATTAATTATAACCTCTGTTATTTGATTTATTAATACACATGTGAATCGATGACTAAAAAATATAAACAGAAACATTTTCTACTAATATATAAATTTTAATGTGAGAGGGACTCTATTTAATTTTATATGTTTATTTGTTCCTTCTCCACAGCTTTGAGATTAGGTCGATTTATTAAGGTTTATATGTATATTTTCAATAACAGTATTAAACATATTGGATACCATACCGAAATGCCTTTTATTAAGTCAGGTGGTAGGGCATTTGCCCGACTGGATCGCTACCACTCCCGGTCTAAAGTATGTCGCCATAACAGCGTTGAGCTGTGTTCCGGCATTAGTGATCAGGTTTCGTCTCCCTTAAGAGAGCAGCAGCGCATACAAATGTCCATAGGCCATGGTTACCGTTTTCCTACTTGATGGGCTGTCTGCCTGTCTGCTGAACTATTGCAATAAAAAAAAATGCCTGAAGACGAAAGTCTTCGAGCAGACCGAGGCATGAACACTGATGGCATGACTGGTCCACAAGTTGCAAGTTATTCAAGTCCAATCTCCGTGCAGGAACGGAAAACGAATAGTAAATCCTGCGGCCGGCCAGGTGTCGCAAGAGATGACAAAACAATCCCCAATCAGGTGGTAGGGTATTTGCCCGTTTGAACGGGTATCATCCCTTGTCTAGAGTATGCTGCTATAACAAATTTGAGATGTGTTCCGGCTGCTCGAAGACTACCGTCTTCAAGCATTGCGGAATGGTCGACGAGAAGACTTGACGCACCTTACCCATTTTTTAAAACGAGTTAAGTAACTCTTTAACTGTAGAGTGAAATTTCTGAATAAAAAACCAAAGATAATAGAGCTTAGAACGTGTTTAAATGGTTAGAAACTCTTTGAGGAATGTGATATTTTTTATTAAATATTGTTTGAGGCTTCCGCGGGCGTACTAAATTTTGGACGTTCATTCTTATCTCTCCAGAACCCTTTACTATGCCTGATCAGGTACTTAGCCGCTTTTACCTACCGACTAACAATATGACGCTTTCTGCGGAATATGGATTTATAATGTTTATGAGTAAAGTCGCGTGGAAAACCCTAGCCTAAAAATTATTCTGTTTGGTTAAAGGTATTTTAAACTATCATTTATGAATCTATTTAAATTTTCATAGCTTAATTACGAAATTTGTTTAAAGATTTTAAAGTACCAGCGTAAAACGCGTGAAAACGGACACCTTTCATGTAACTAGCTTTAATTAAAAGCACAGTGTAATTATGTCCTTTGCCCTATTTATTCTGTTGGAATTATTCTTGATTATAGCCCACGAATGTCTTTAAAACTAACGTTCGTGGTACTGAATACGTGATCGACGAAATTGTCCCACCACGTGGCAAAGTGGAAATTTAATAGTGGTATACTTTAAATATTTGATCAAATAACACCTGAAATAAGCTTCAGTGCGGCATGACTCCTGTCTAATAGCCTGATAATTAAAAGCGGTTGTTATGAGAGACATTATCAGAGGCGTTTCATCGTTTCCAAATTGCAATTAGACTTTATTTCCTTAATGTTTTTGAATTTAAAATAATAGTCTCATAACTCACCTATATTCAACAATTTATGCATACTGTTCAAAATTAATTTGTGACAATAAAATTGCATACCATATTATCTGTTATTGAACAGGATGATATGATTCTTGGAGTACCTAGTAGTATGATTTCTTCTAGATTTTTTTCATAATCGTAATAGATCTTTAACTATGTTATTGTTATCGGTAACCGGATTCATTTACTGCAGGAAGCGTATATTTTTTTCTTGTCTAATGAACATTAATTTCATTTCATTTTTATTTAATATCAAAGGGCCTTTATTAGAGCTCTGAGATTTATATTGAACAGAATTTAATATACTCTGAAAAAGGTAAAAATAACAACGAACTTTAAAACTATAGAAACTGTCTGGAGAGGTAATTAATGAAATGATCAGATCATACGAACTTCTATGATTTAAAGTACACCTTGATCAAAATAATATTAGTAAATAAATTTCCTCATTTCAGATGAACGGATAATAATAATAATGATAAATCGGGAGACAAATTCACGCACTGTATATTCCCAAATTAAGCAAGTCAGTCGTTTCTGTTATGGGTAATACAAGGGATCACTCTGGGGCCGATCCCAGAAAATTCGTTTCCGAAATTTACCATACCAGGAGTCGATCCGGAGCCTCTGCGTTACAGTGAGGATAGCTGGCAAAGGCTTAACCCACTCAACCACAGAGGCCGTCAAAATAATAGATCATTACTGTAAAATAACGTAGAAAATACGTCTCGCGGTAGACCCCTTTTCACGTAGACGCTTTTTCTACGTTTTACCAATGTTAGGTTACTTCCATCGCTGGTGTATTATTATCGTATTTGAATACAAGCAATTTGAATGAGACTACCTGAATACTGAAGAATAATGAAGTAACAAAAAGATTCCCAAAAATATTTGAGACTCTTCTTCTGTTTAATCTAAATTTTCAGCACAGTATTTCAACGTAATTCGTCAACTTGAAAATACCACAGTGTGGCGTTGGCACGGATAAATTCAATCCACTCGTGTCTGCGACTTTGAGACGCGTCGCGAAGGTCTTTGCTCTTGACTTAATGTGACTTTTATTGCATTCCACTTCCAGTTTCATTGTGTGAGCTTTTCCCCTCTTCACTGTATAAAAGAAACGTTTCAATACACGGATACCTTTAAGGAACATCGGTGGGTGTTGTTATGCTTACATAAAATTCAATGCCTTAATAACAGCTACCTTGTTATTCTTGGAGTTAAAATAGATTTCGTGAAATTGTGTTTTACTCATTTGTTTATGCTTTCATCTTCTTTTACTCTATATATACTTAAGCTTTTTTGGAGTTCTTATATGTATATATATTCTATTCCCGTAGGATAAAATGTATAACATGGTCAACTTCTTTATATAAAACTAGCTGTCCCGGCAGACGACGTCCTGCCCGGTAAAAATAAAAAATAAAAATTTAGGGGTGGACTACCCCTAACATTTAGGGGGATGAAAAATAGATGTTGGCCGATTCTCAGGCCTACCCAATATGCATACAAAATTTCATGACAATCGGTCAAGTCGTTTCGGAGGAGTATGGCAACGAAAACTGTGACACGAGAATTTTATATATTAGATAGTCATAATTATGACTATTTTATATAAAAGAAGATACGATAATCTATAATATTGTGAAATTCTAAACATGTCTTTTCTGTACATTGAAGCTATTAAAAAAAAATAACTGGAATACACTATACAACCAATGGAGAATACGATGCATTTTTGAAGTTATACTCCTTTTGGCGCGTTAGGGAAAAATGATGAGAGTAAATTTTTACGATGCGCGGGCACACAGTCACGAAAAACCGACACCCTGAAGTTAGCTATAGTCAACATTTTAGTTTTTCTACTGTTAGTGTCGCTTTTTCTACAAACGTAGAAAAAGGTGAAAGACAAAATTTTTGAAAGGATTTTTTATCTTGTTTTTTTAGATTTCTTGTCTGTTTGGGCGTATTTATGTAAATACTATTGGACCGATTACGATGCGGTTTTCGTTGATCGATAGCAAATTATAGGTAAATAGGATTTCAAGAGAAAAGTGGATGAAATCGCCGGCATATCCTAGTCAAATATAAGAAACAAAATTTCACATATAAATATAGATAATAAATGTGAAAATGGTTCTGTAAACAATATATAAGCGTAAATTATATTTTCTGTAATAAAACTACGTTTTGACGGTTTAAAGCACGTTAATTACTGCGCTTAAAGCCGTTAAAACGTAGTTTTATTATGTATAGAACTCGCGAAAATTTAAGAAAATATTATATATTTTCTGTCATAAAAATTGACAATGATCCGTTAAATTGTAATCGCGACGACTGAATATTTCAATTTACCATTCAAAATTTTATTTTAGTTCGGTTATTAGCTACGTAAAATAATATTGTTCGTTAATATTACTGACAACAGTTATTAATAACGAAAAGTCTTATGTTCCCGATATACCTACTACCAATTTTACACCAAATCTTGAGCTCTCTGTTACATTTCCATCTATTTATGCTGAACTTTACGCACATCTAATACACAAAAAAACATGTCAAAAAGAAAGCGGAAGTGCCTTAAATAAAGAATGTAACACATTATACACTGAAGAACTTTCGGCGAGCTCTAATAAACAAATTACGGTTCATTACCTAATGCATGCCGGAAGAAGAGTATTATTCGCTTATCATTATAGCAACCGCAAGTTCCCCCTTTGTGTAAAATATTTTAGTTTCATGTGTTATAAAAACCGCGGTAGGGGAGTGTTAACGGCTTTATCGCTAAGAGCGTTGGGTGTCATTTCGGTACCGTATGTTATGTAAAAGACATCAGAATTTTCCGATATTTAGGCGCATACTCTTGGAAAATGTACAGAATATTTTGTTATATTAAAATGTACTTAGTAAACTTCCATTCAATTAAGTGATAATTCATTTATAGTTATTGGAGGTTTTTTCCTTCGTTTTCCATCAGTGCCCATTTTTTGAGGATCGTATTTTTAATCTACCATGTGTCTAGGGATACTAGTAGGTTTAAGTTATTGCGTCAAATCCTTTGCCACTTTGACACTCGTATTCGTAATAAAATTCTGCGAACGTAGCCATATTCACCTCGCTGTTTACTTATTTATATTTACCTTAGAAATATGAAGTTATTCCAAAGAATTTATTATTCTAAATAGAAAAAATTACACGTTTGAAAGGAATAGGTATGTTTACAAATATCATAATATTAGGTATATTTTAAGGACTTAAACAACCTTAAACCTTTGTTAAAATTAATTTTAAGCTTTCTATCGTGTTGTAGTTAATATAAGTGAAAACAGGGAGTTATTTGTGGTTGTGTGATGAATGGCGGCGGTCATTTCCCGCCCTATAGCCCCCATTTTGTTTGACACACCACATATCAGATGTGCCCCCATGTGAGGACAGAGCATTAAAGGTTATTGTTTGTTTTAGAGCAAATGGAGATACTAATTAGATATCTATGCATCTATATACGTATAGTAGGCTCCTAGCTCTCACTGACTAGACATGTTTATCTATTAAAATATTCCCTGAGTGAAAATCCAAATAAATGTATTTCTTTCAAAATAGAATCTTACAGATTACTTATTGAAAGTCATGAGTCTACTACCGCTTCAAAAGTAAGTTTAGTTACTGTTAAAGGAGAAGGAGTGGCGCAACAAGCTCCCCAGCAACATATCTTAATGGTATGTCGAAATTATTATTATACATCTTAAAAAAGGTGCAATTTATACTAATACAAAGTTTAACAAAGTAATTTATATGAAGATTACTCAAAGAGCTTCTTGGTGATGGCATAATACCTATTCGATGCGGACATCTAAAAATTTTTCCTCGTATAATAAGCTTTCTCGCACAATTGTTGCTTTACTATTTGCTGCTACGAGTACATAGTGATGTTTGATATTTTTACGTATATTTATGTATGTAATATATGCTTATTAAGTATAATTCCTACTTATATAATATTTTTCACACTTATATTTTTATAAATAAATAAAATATATGTTAGTAACTGCATATCCTCTAATATTTATGTATATCAATCTTTAACCAATATAATATGTTTTACTCCTGCTACGGGTTGACTGTAAAAGATCGCTTCTTAGCAATAAGACCGCCCATTGTACACGTTTAGAATATTTTTAGGCTATAAGTTTTTTTGTGTGTGTAATGGTGTACAATAAAGTGTTATCTATCTATTTAAATTTGTTTATTGAAAGATCTTGAACGTTTTCTTAAAAAAATTGAAGAGCATTAGGTATAGGTACTTTTCCTCACGAAACTATTGTAAATTGAGTAATTTATTTACTGTATTAGAATTAATGTCGTTCATAGAGTAACTCACGTGCTAAATTGGTTAATGGATTAACTTATTTATAAATAGACTTTAAAAGTGTAAATAAAACGAAGAACAAAAAAAAACTAAATATTCGAAAAGGCAATTGTATCGTAACATCTATATTAATATATAAATGATTAAATAAATTTAGAAAAAGAGAAAGAAAGAAAATAATTTGTTGAATATTTGTTCTTTCTTCACAGCTTAGGAAATGATTCGATTAACATGAATGTTGTATAGGTATTACTTTCGTAAACGAGAATGTATACGAGAATATACTTAAGTTAAATGACTACTGTTGTACATAGCATCTACATACATCAAAAAATGACAGTACAGAACAATGACTGTACATATACGTGTATCTCGATAGGATATTTTCTGTGCCCAAAATGGATCAATTTCTGCGAAACACAGATATGAAATAATCTTGAGGAATCTAGTGGAGAGCTTATAATATATAGCTAAGATTAGAAATAAGTACAAACGGCTATTTTATAGAGAATTTTTAGTTGAATAAAAATGAACAGTAGTCAGTAGAACAACAGTAATAATTCATTATTGTTAGTTTGCTAGTGTAAGCGGAGGCGGCGTGGCACTGCGAGTGCGGGCGCAAATTAATTTTCGCCACAATTACCCGCTCGCGTTACTAATTGAGACTTCAAAGACTCCGGCGACAGGCGGCCGCTGGGCGCACCACCGCGCGTCAACGGATTGTGCTCATAATGTTGCTTTGTTTTCGATTTTTTGCCAATCATCTTGAGTTTCTAATAGTGATTTAATTTTCCTTTCGTCGTATGCTCAAATAATTGTACTTTATATATATTTACGTGTATAATTATGTGCTTGGTTTATTACGAAATTATACTTATTCAATTTTTGTTTAGTAAGTTTTACTTATCAATGACTTCTGATGACAGCTGAATAAAAAACGTTATCGCCAATAAATATACGACGCTTACAACCTTCTAGTTGGTAGTTTCTTAAAGCTTGGCTTTGGGGAATCGAGTTGTATGAAGTCCACGCTACTGCTGTCTACAAAGTGCTTGTGTTTGCTGTGTTTTTAAATAAATATTTTTTCATACATATTTGCACAATAATTTAATTTGTTGGTAAGTAAACTATGTAGGTATAGTAAGACTGAGTGTGTGCATAATAGACTAGTCAAGTGGCAGTGACAGCGATCGATGGTCGTACAGTATCCAAGGCAGAAACGGTCATCCATAATTTAGTAACTTGATAACCGTATAGCCTGTAAAAATATTTACTTGAACTAAAGCGAGTTAGTGAAGTTTACATATATGAATATGTGCGGATATATTTCTTTTTAGTCTTATATCTTGTGTTTCATTGATACGAAACACAAGGTAAAAGACGAATATGTACCCTTTCAAAATGTCATTTGAACTTACATACCTATATTTTTGAAAATAAACAATTTCAAGACAGAGGAAATCTTATAGTAAAAAATCAAATATACTCAAACAGGAACAATAGCTTTTTTAATGCTATGAACTATTCAACGTTTCGTCTGTCATTGTGCATGTCAGACGAAACGTGTTCAGTCATATTGTGTCCATTAAGAATAAGCCTGAGGCAAATGCCCGGCTACAGTTTGTACCGGTCGACCAACCGCAATATGGGGTCAGCTGATAATGCCTGCGTAATTACGCCACCATTACCTACCCACTGACTCGTTCAAACACCACACTTCTTGTTATACGATCAAATGTCTCGGACGTGACTGGCCCGGCTACCAATACAAGTCGCATTATCTAGATTCAAAATAAATTATTCAAAAGCTCGACCACAAGGTATTTATTTTATTTGCATTCCAGAGTTAAATAAGATAAAGTGCGCGCTGGTAATTATTTCGATGTTTTTATAACTATTTAGGAAAACCGCTTTATTTTCGTATAACAAACCATATACAAAATGATCAGCGCCGACATCAAAATCATTTTAGCGTAAGCGACAGACGGATACTCAACAACTGCTTTTGTCGGTGGATCCGTTTATTGCTGAAGAAATACGTCCAAAATGTTTGAGTTATTCTATAATACCTAAGTAAAATATACGCAATCAGTAGTTACACAACTATCAAGTAACTGTGAATGCAGGCTTAATATTAATAGCCGATTTAATCAAGTCTCACTTCTCACACAATAATAAGTCACACTATAGGTGTATTATCTATGGACTATAGCCCTACTAAGACAGGGCGTCAGACCAAAGCCGGAGGGAGACTTTGCACTGGACCTAGGTTGGAGTGAAAATATTGTCTTGTCTCTACGTCCCCACGGTTTTATATTCGAACTAGCTGTGCCCGCGACGTCGTCTGCGTGGAATTTACTGGAACTGGAATTTACTTAGTACTAAGTTAGCCTATGGACTGTGAGGAGGAGACTTTTAGCGGCTCATATACGTAGTTGACGACCAGTGCTCCGTCCAGACCAGGACCCCCAAGTTACTCCGTGAGCACCGGATTGTTCGATTGAGGTTCGCTAGATATTGCCTATCTTGGACACTAGGTAACTGGAGTAGCTTACTCTTCGCCGATGAGACTCGAATTTGTCTGCATGCTGAGGACCAACGTCCGCGAGTATTACGATGATTAGAGGAACGCTATGCCAATGTGCGTTTTGAAGAAATCACTCCTTATGGTGGAGGGTCTGTTATGTCTTAGGAGGGCCTAACTTCCAACTATCGTACCGAGATAGTATTCATTGCAAATGGCTCACTAAATGCGCAAAGATACATAACAGAAATCCTTTGTCAACATAGAAGAATAGAAGAAATAATGCTCGGGCCAACCGTTCTGGCGACGTAGATACTTAGGTATAGCAAGAGGTCGGTATTTGTCGTTTAGATTGGCAAGCGCGGAGCCTCGACCTTAACCCCATTGAGCACATTGGGACCTCCTAAAAAGGTGAGTATGATCTGTCCAACCACTTCCACAAAACATCAGGGAGCTTAAAAGTGTGATCTCAGATGAGTGGGGAGTCATTTTACAGGACACCATCAAAAGCCTGGTAGTATATGACATACGATACGACATGCCGTAATCGGTGCAAAGGAAGGTCACCCTCGTTATTAATGTTTATTTTTCAATGTGTTTTTATTATTAAAATACCGTAAAATACTCGTAGTCTTAATTTCTTTATACTCATAAAATGTTCATTTTGTGTTAAAAACCATATTGAAAATAAGAAATTTCTTGTCATCTAAGCTAATGACATACTAACAATATTAATATTATCCATAGAAAAGCCAATAACTGTAAGGTGCCCGTTTTTTGTTTGCAAAGGAGTGCATTATATTAATGAGCAATATGATAATACGTAGTAATCTCTGGTATATCGCTGCAAAAACAATAGTATCTTTTAACAGATGTGACTTCCGAATTTTCTAAACAATTCTATAGTAACAGGTTAACATTAATGACCACAGGGAACGTTAAAAGCGGTCGTAAATAACAGCAAACAGCAAACAGTATTTTGAAACCGGCACCGTTCAAGATGTTTGCGAGGGGAACAACAATCGATTGCATTGCATTGCAACTACAATTTGCGTAGTGGCAGCTCCTCCGGCAATTTGCGTCCGTCGCCGTCGCCTGCCGTTACTTGGTAATGCTACTGGAATATAGTATAGCCTGTGGTCTGGTTCCCACTTGTAAAACTACAGTACTCGAATGAGCGAGATACAACATGTTAATTATGGGTAATTTTCAAAATCGATCCTCAAGCATTTGCTCTGTTTGCGGCTTCCTGCGTTCTGTTGCACTGGAGAAAAATACGTACTTAAATTTAAACGTCACAATCGGTTTTTGCACAAAGTCAGAAATACTCTTAAATTTAAAAACGAGTAGACTAAATATTATATTTATAAACCGCAGTTTTACCAATGCTATTAATATACATTTTTTTCATAATAAATATTTGGTTATTCCATATAATACATATTTTTAGATTATTTAAAAAAATATATACTTATTTCGTTTGTTTTGCTGTATCAATTAAACATACAGGACATAACAGTAGTTACATTTTAATAAATCAAAACGAGAGCAGACTACTTTTCTTAATATGTATATCGTTGTCGAAAGCCTAGACACATGTAAAAGGTGTAAATTATACTTGGAGATTATGGATACGTTTCCTTTTTTAAGAATATAGTATTATAAAGCAACGGCTATAAGCCTAGTAAGTGAAGTGCTTAGACGTTCACTAGGCTAAGCTACTATTTAACAAAGGTAGAGAGAGTTATTGATGTTATGATCGAATGATAAGATGACCGGTTGTGCTATGGCGCGCTGTGTTGTACGAGCAAATTCTCGAGTTTATCAATACATCAAGATGAATCAAAATCATTATTACGCAGCTAAAGTAGTTCACTAGTTAAAGTTTACGTGTCACACTGTAATGTCGGGACATTCTTATCCAGGCATGCTCTACCTAAGCTCAATTTCTATTTTATAAGATACATATTGTTAAAATAAATGCTTTATTAACAGTGAAGGAAAATATTATTAGGTAATCTGACAATGTATGAAACCTATCAATGGGTTTAGGGCAAGTACGGTAGAGTGTAAGTTAGTGTGTTCTATCCGCCCGACCATGACATACGCGAGAGTGGTATTCGGCCATGCCAAGCCTACCCATTTAAATAAACTGCAAATCGTGCAGAATAAATTCATGCGCAGAGCCGTCGGTGCTTCCCTCTATATGCGTAACGTCGACCTCCACCGCGATCTGGAGCTTCCCTCTATCAAAAACTACATTACGTCGCTCTCGCGTAAGTATTTCGATCTCGCGCCGCACCATCGAAATCCGCTCGTCGTGTCCGCGTCCGATTACAAGCCTCGGCGAAAGGCTCTCGTGCGACTACCGCGTAATGTCCTTACGGACAAGGTCGACGCAATCACAAAACGGCTGGCCCGGATCAGCCCGCCCGCGGTTAGGACGGCAGGCTGGCAGGCACCGACAGACAGACATAGACGGCGGCGTCTCAGACAACGCCAACCACAATCTCTCCACGTCCTCGCGAGGGACGACGCCAGGAGACATAGCCTCCCCACAGGATAGACTAGGTGTGTTGCTGGGAAGTTTCTTTTGCCGTTTTTTCTCTCCCAGCCATAACACGTTGCGAAACGGCAGTAAGATAGCTTAGGCCGCCGCGAACCGCCAATCCCGGTCCGCCGGGATCCTTCTTCTCGGGCTTTATATTACGCGTCGCCCGTTCTCAATTAGTTCATTGTGTCGCCCATTGGCGGGCATCATCAGATTCATCCCCCTCTCATGGCTGTTGCCATGAGAGGGGGATGACACAGAACAGTCCAGCCGAGGTAAAACTCCCTAGGGAGCTCCCTCAAGCAAGTTGTCCCCGGGCTCCAAAAACCCCGGTAAAGTTGTGAGGTCTTCGGACCAACTACATAAAGTCAAGTCAAATAAAAAAAAATAGTGTGTTCTACAAACATTGACATGTTTATATTCTTAGTTTTTCGTTCTTGATACGCAGTAAGAACGAAGAACTAATTAATGTATCTACAATGCGTCTGACGGCCCCTGTGGTTAAGCGGGCTAAGCCTTTGCCGGCTTACCTCACTGCAACGCAGAGGCTCCGTGTTCGATTCCTGGTATGGTATAATTCGGAAACGCATTTTCTCCGTCTGTGTGTTTGTCTGCCGATTTATTATTATTATAATGCTTAGAAGTATGTAAATCGAATATTGTAACCCAGTTTCAACTAGATCAGTAAATTAGATATGAATAACAAAGAACCGTATTTTAATAACGGCATTAAAGAGTATATTAGAAATGCAATTCTCGGTTAGTGTTGCCGTCGAGAGTGCACGCCGGTGACCGTCGGGACGCGGTAATTGATGACGTCGCGGCCAAGCGGTGTCCGCCCATTTTCCGTCAATTTTCGTCACTTGAGTGATGGTGGAGCGTCACGCCCACGGCGCCTCGCCCCCCACCCCCGACGTTGTCCCCCGAAGCACCCGCGAACGGCACGCGCCGCGCTAAATTTAAATGAGATAAATTCGTAACGGACTGCCGCCGTCAAGGAATGTAAGTGGTATGATGCGTTAATCATACATCTGTGACAGTTACACTATGCCTCTTCGAAGAATCGCTCCGAACAAAGAACTTAACTTATTTTTCTCATTCTGTTTAGCATTAAAATATCATAATTTTAGATGACATTCAGAAATCATCTTTTACTAACAGCTTTTGGAGACGTTTAGCGGGAAAACTGTAATTTATACTGTGGCCGATGGCGCATAGTATTTTCAGATATTTCTCTTTGTCTGAAAGATTCCTAAAGTGTTCAACAGATTTTAGTAAAAATTTTAGGGATTAACACAGGAATTGTTTCTAATTTTGTGTGTAAGTAAAGAGGTAACCCATAGTTGGCATCCACCCTTTAATAATTGCAATCCTATTCGTTTATTCAAAACATTAATATAGTGTGATATTCAAATTCAAAATCAATGGTTTTTATTCAAAGTAAGTTCCACTGGAGAACACTTTTTGAAGGTCATACATATTGGTTAATATTTAATTTTACTTCCTAGTCTAAAGTATGTGTACACCGCTTCGCAACGTGTTATTGCTGTTAAGGAGAAGAAGCGGCAAGAAACTCCCCAGCAACACGTCTAGCTAAATACTAATATCATTTTATGACTACAAAATAAAATTAAATATTAAAATGCAGTGATAAGATATGAATAGGTATAGTCCAGTACCGCGCAAATAAAGTGGCGAGTACAGTCTTTAAATAAAGCCAAAGCACACTTAACCTAAGCCCCAGTGCAAAGTCAGCTACAGACAAAGTGCTACCTAATTTCCCCTGCTGTAACAATGGTCCGTGGGGATATAAATAAAATGGGAGCACTTAATGAACCCATAAACTGAAGAGAGGTATCAACCCAAGAGACACCCGTGTTGTTATGGCAACGATGAAGAGGCTTTTGGGAAAGTTTTCAGATTAATTACCTCTCCCGGAAAGACATTTTTAAGCTCTTATTTCTAGGACGACGTTTTCTATGTAGTGGAGAACTTTTATTCACCTCATATTAATTCTGAGAATTTAAAATAAATATTAAATTAGAAATAACTAAATTATATTAGAAATAACTGTTGTGATATAAAACTTTTTAGAGTTTATATATTTACGGTTTTATTCATATTGAGTTAGAGTAAGTATATAGGCTTCTTGAAATTTCTTAAAGTAGTCTATAAACTTACTCCAACTCAGTATAAATGAGATCGTTAGTGTTCTATAGCTTATAAGCCAAAATATTTTATATTCGTAGGAACCCTACGAGTATATCGTGCGAAGACCGACACGTACCTACATGAGCGGCTTTTTGTTTAGGTAATATTGATAGAAATACAGACTTTTCTATGTACCTAATTATTGTTTATATCTTGTATTGTATTTATTACCTAAATAATACAATGCTAAATTTTTATAATTATTTTTAATGTTATTCGTTAATAAAATACATAAAAGGCTGTTGGTATTCTTTTTAATTTCAGTAGTAATTTTGGCAACAAGGCAAATTTTATGAAATGTTTATGTCCCTCCGTCAGTTTTTGACTGTCTCAATAATATTAAAGTATGAGTAGATAATTCTGAAAAAAAAGTTTTAAACAATAAAATATTTCAATTCGATTTCAATTTTTTTTAATCTATAAGAGGAAAACAGTGGATGAATGTCACTCATATTTCATCATCGCTTCTAGTTCCTGTAATGCCATTTGGCAGAGTTATTTTTACTCGATGCTTTAAATAGTTATTACAACTCCGACTGTATGAAATGTATATCTAAAATATATACTTATAATTATATGTATCTAAGTAGGTATTCAAGGTTCACGAAGTAGTAAGAATATTGAGCTAATAAATCATGTGCAATGCCGTTGACTTTTAGAACAATCAATAAAACACTAATAAACGCATCGTGCGCCAAGAGCTGGTTGATGAGGAGCATCATGCGATGCGATGCGCACGTGTTGGTTCTTATTACGCCTATTATGTTGTCAGACTAAAAATATTAAATACATTTAAGTGCCCGCCATTGTCTATCTACTCTTAGGAGGCATTGACACTGTTTTGAAGTATTTTAACTCGTTCGCTTACTTCACGCAAGTAGACATTTAATTAGGAGTGTTTATAATGTAAACTTGAAATATAATAGGCATTTTGTTGTGGCGTTATAATTTCAAAATATTATCAAGTTTTTTGTATTATTCTATATAATTATCTATATATAAAAATGCGCAGACAGAGGAGTATGAAATTGCGCACACGTCTAGTTTATTGAGAGTAGAAGCGACGAATACTATTTTTTTTAATTATGCGTATAAAATACATTAAATAAATAAAACATTACACACACTACCGTCCATTTGACACACACGCATATATACTCTTTTGTTTATTGTTCAAGCCAAATTAAGTCTTTGACATTAAATATTATGGTCGAAGTTCAACCAAGGGCGACCACTAGTTCTATATAATAAGTTGTTAAAAAAACAAGTGACAATTGTAACATTAGCGTTAAGAATATATAATTTGGAGTAGTTGCCTAAAATATTGTATTCTACTAACCCCAAAACTAACACAAACTGTATCATTGGGGCTATTATGTTAAAGATGAATAATATATACCGAACTGTAGGATATCTATTGATTGTTTTTAAGTAAGTAATTAATGTGTGTAGAATTGTTATTTTCGAGCTGCTACCATGTTGTTTGGTGTCAGTCAAACCAACAATTTGTCTGAAGCTGCTCTATAATGCCGGCTACTGCCCGGTGCCTATTTCCTTAAAGGTTATTATTGTAAATATTTGATACTAGATTGATCTATAAACCATAATAACTCTTAAAAAAAATAGTTTAAATCATACATCTGACTTTTAAGAAAGCAGAACTTTATTATTTCCCTTATCTACGACTTCCCCATATTATGTTGCGGAACTCTTTTATTTTCCAAAACAAGATCGTATGTTCATTTTTGCTTTCTAAAGTTGCGTATTAATTTAGGTCAAGTCGAAGGCCGAACAACAAACTAAAATATCTATATAAATTAGTTTGTATTATATATATATATATATATATAAGTAGGTACGCATGTAACCTATCATTTGTCATTTAAAAAACTATATTATGAAAAGGTCAAATCCTGTTCATAAAAGCAGGTGTTATACAAATATTATTGTAGATTAAAACTCCTTTATCAGTTTATAGTAACTAGACCTTTAGGTCACAGTTTAAATACCTATATTATTGTCAAAAAAAAACAATAATCAAGATGGTATGTTATTCTAAGCAGTTTTAAAGAATTTTACTTACCACGTAATCTAGTTCAATTTGATGACTGACAATAGCGTGAATTTCGAATATATCTATAAGCTTGTAAACTATTAACCAGTAATTAATATAAAACAATAATTGCATCTTGTCTGTGTAATTGAGGGTATCATTGCTTTAAATTTAAATTATATGAAGTATCGGTTATTAGTCGCAAGGTGGACAGTTTACTTTGTATCCAGTAATTGTGATTTATTGAGCTATATAAGTCTGTAGGAATCAATTTGTTTAATTCACAAATTTTACTCGGTGATAGTACATGCGGAGTTTATGACTAATTTTTATACCAAATGATTTACTGTTTAGCCTTCTAGTTTTAGTACCAAAAACAAGTTTGGTGTGGACTACTCTACTCAGTCCTTTTGTTACATTCAAATATATTAATTTATTCAAGTAATTTTCCTCGAGTTTTTGTTTCTTTACCTACCAATAGGTATAGGCATTTAGGTTATAAATAAGGACTCATTAAAATTGCATCTTTCAAATACAATGTTGATAAACAATATTTTTTTAGCATTATTGATCTTTACAGATGGTGCTTGACATGAATAACTAAGAGTTTCTGTACAATATGAAACTGTATTTTATCTAGTAAATACAAACTTTTTTATATGCATAGGATATGTATCAGAACTGTCTTTATTTAAACAAATTGAACGTTAACAATGTTTCATTATAATAAAAGTTTTATATAGTCAAGTAGAGACAAAATGTAAAATGAAGCGGCGCGGCCGGTTGACGCAAGCCGTTGTAAATCGCGTTAGGGCGGGCCGAATCGATACACAGCGCGATATCCCACCTGTGATTTACCTACTAAATAATAAACGAACGATATAATAAACGTACGCATCCACCAATCGAATGCTGCTATCGATAATTAATTTCGTTATACTCCACCCGTTGTTAATTAACTTTACGAAAAGCAATCTTCGCTTTGAAACGAATAACAATATTATATTTCTAAGAGAAATAGAATGTAGCTGCATACTAACTTAACTAATACATAATCAACTACATTGAAGGGAACTTAACTTATATTGTATTCTGCCTATAATCCCTTAAGACTAAATAGAATACTGAACCTAGGTCATCGAAGTCAATGGTTCAGGTACCTACCCAGTAGAGTGGCTACGTTAGCTCGCTGGATCGCCATACTGATCCGTAGACTGAGGTAAGAATCAGCCTCTGATCACCCAAAAAGTTAATGTGTCGTTTTTTGTAATATCTTTATAGAGAGCTCATGGCCTCAGGACCCCACTGTCCAAGTGTTTCAGTACAAAACAGCGCAAACATATAACTCTTACCGAGGGTTGCATATTTGGGCCGCTTGAGTGATTTGGCTGTTTCCGCCGCTGAACCGGCAGATCTAGTCATGTTTGCTAAATAAGATGTGGCAACATGTTCACGCAGATCCCAGAGAAATATTAGATAATTTAACATAGTACTATCTATAGATATTTTAGTAGAACGTGAAACCACAATGTGGTATTCGAAGTGAAAAGTGCCGAAAAAGCTGATGGGGTCACACGACAAGCGACGGCGTCACGCTGCCTACACACGAAGGAAACGCTCCGCTCATGCATAATTCAAAAGCGAAGGCAAATACAAATAAATAGGAACGAAATAAATACAAACAGCTGAATGGAGCCACGGCGGTGGGCGGGGCCGTGCGACATAAATATCGGGCGCGCTGTCATAAGAGCGGCGGATATCTGGCCGGCTATTTTGGACGCGACGCCTTACAGCGTCCCGCACAACTTGTACCTCTGATAGTTTTATCAATTTATCATACGTCACTGTCGTACGAGAGTTAGTATCTATATTTAAATAAATGTAGGAACGAAACTCGATTCATACATAATACTATAATAGACCAACCTAAACTGAACAAGGCAAACTTGTAAACGGTTTTGAAAAACACCGAAGGCGAAAGAAATATTATATTTATTATTCGACTGTATTTTAAATCTAGTAAAATGTGCAATATATGACGGTCAACATTTAAACGACCGTTGTTTTTTTTCCGAAAAAGATTCCGCCTATTTTTTAGGTTAGAAAACAACATAAATATAATATATATGTGGCTTGTTACAAGTTGTTACGCACACGTGTGTAAAATCGTAAGCTTATTTCTCCATATAAGTATCTACTATCTATAAAATATAACGCTACACTATATAGAACTCTATAGAGTATAGATTGTTTACAAGTTGTTATCTACCACACAGAGCTAGGTATTTATTGCATGGGCTATCTACCCTACCTTATCTATCTTCAGATACGCTAAGAAATTCAGACATAAGACAAAAACTAAGTCATAAATCATTTTTGGCCATATTATTACACGTCAATTATTTGTATAATTTAAATGAATGTCATAGATTCATGATATATTTGCAAAAGGTGCGCTCGACTAACCACCTCTTGAGCCGTATTTTTAAAATATTTACAGATGTTGAGTCTGTTATATTTATCGGGAGATCCTTCCCAGATTATCCTTTTTTTTTGAGGCGAGGGAAAATCCTTAACCGATTTACGCACAATCTGGGCCGTTGCTAGGGGAACGACACGCGTCGTCGGGGGCGATAACACTGCAGCAATAGTATGCTCTTGGCAGTGCTCCGTCCGCGATCGACGTCACAGAATAGTGTGGAGACTCCGAGTGATGCTGCACGGGCAAGCAACCTCAATACCCTGTCGACCCTGCGCTTTTGTTTTGTGTTGGAAAGACTGAGATTTAGAACATAGTTACACCCAGTCGATCCATCGCAATAAAGTGCCTGGAGTGTGCCCTGGGAGAACACACCCCACTTCGTTGTGCGGGGGGCAGATGAATCCTTTGCTCTCCTAGCAAGCTAAAGGCCCCCCGCGGTAAACGGAACCTAACTCAGGGAGGGAAGTAATGCACGTACCTGCCTCTCCGGGTGCCAGTGAGGCCGGCGACCTCGAGAAGACGCATTAGCACGTGCTGCCGGACTCTTCTCCCTATCGCGTTCTGCGGCCTCCTTGAGTCACATTACTGCCTCACAAAAAGTAACCGCAGCCCCCCAGTTGTCGCTGCTCTGCAGCATGGCCTTGACCAAGTCGAGAGCGAGGCGACCGAACCTACGTGCGTCTCAAGTTCGAAACGCTGCGGCGCCCACGCGGCGCACTCGACTAGCGTGTGTAACGCCGTGTCGGACGCACCGCACTGGCGGCAGTCCGGGGAAGGCAAGCAGCCCACAATGCGATATAGATACTTATCGAAACATCGTGTCCGGTAAGTATCTGCGTCGTCCTGAAGGTCAGGGTGCCGTTGGTGCGGTTGACCCATTCCGTCAGCTGTGGCCTGATTGCCTCCACCGTGTAGCCGCCATAGGCTTCCCAGATTATCCTTCCCATGACATGTGTCAATCTGCCTGACTTCCCTAGATTGCATTTAAAGTAAAGTTACAGATGCTATAGGTTATGTCAGAAAGCTCAAGTGGAAGTGGGCTGGACATATCGCGCGATACTCGACCAGAGATGGACAACGGTAGTGAATGTATGGCGCGGCCCTGCGGATGACGAACATCGTACTGGGCGCCGCTAAGCTTTGGGACGATGACATCCTTGCCGTAGCAAGCCCAAGTGGCTCGCAGTGACCACGAACTGGGCGCAACTGGACTATGCCTTTACCCAGATGCGGAGTCCAAAAATTGGATTATTAAATTCAGAAAATAATAAATATTCAAATTATATTAAAAAATATATGTCTTTTAAAACATTATCTTATTGTTATTTAATCCATAACGAACATGTCCTATGTTCGTTATGGGTCAAATAAAGGGCTTTTTTATCTATTACACATAAAGTGAACATGCATTTTGCGCCATCTTACTCTCTACGATGTAGGATATTACATTTGCTTTAAATCTGCCATAGATTAACATTATGCATATTTAAAACAATAAACATGAATGGAATGTGTTTATTATTCAATAATATACAAAAAAATATGTAAAACAGATATTAAGATAATGGTCAAATAACGGTCAATTAAAAACAGCTATGCGCCATGACTACCTACAGTGGAAAAGTTTTATTTGCGTATAGTAGATATTTGTGTTTTCATTTATTATGATATCATATAGCAAGCCATGAAGCGTAGTTAGCTACATTTTTATATTTTTAAGTAACAGAATAATTGAGACAACCTGTCACTATGTGTCAACATTTAAAAATTAATCATTTGTAATACTTTCGCATCTTCAATTAATCTAGTGGACATTGAGCTATTTCTTATCGTTTATTGCCTCAACAGTAATTTGCGACGCTCGTCTTTCGGATAATGGAATAATAATTCCATTTTAATTTTTCTAAATTATATTGTTTTGATATGTTTGGTTAAGAAACAATTATCCAATGAACCGCAGCTGGTTATGTCATACAAAACTATTACGTAGCCAGCCATTATTATTTATGCAATATTTATCTTATGCATGCGTGCTTACTTCGCTTGGCCACGACGTGCGCTCGCGACGATCAATTCTCGTCCACTCCGCATTAAATTACGTGCAATTTATTGCACACGGACCACATTATATTATCGTGTAGTAATTTGCAAACAATTATACCATCAGAAATTTAATCAAGTTCGTAAATTATAAAGGAAAGAAATTGAGTTTCCTACATACTTTAGATAAAAAAAGCTTTTTAAATTTATGTAGTATATAGGTATAGGTTTACGTTTGAACATTGTCTCATCTGATGTTGAGTGATGACTGATGACACAGTCTAGGATGGAGCAATTTGCCTAGAACCTATTCACTAATGAGATGAAGACTTTAAGATTGTATTTGTTAGGAAAAATAGACTCCGGAAAAAATTTCCACTCTTCGGTCGTGCGTGCCTGAAAAAATTAAGCGAATTTTTTAATTGAAATACAAATTTCTCAGTACCTATATGTTTTTTGTTTGTTTACATCGATGTTTTGAATTAGTAGACTAGGTGCTTTGCCCATATAAGCTTTTGATTTGGAATTGTTTATTTATATGAATAAAAATTAGTCTGTGACTAACTCCACTCCTTAAAGAATATCAGCTAATTTATTTAAACAGCTTATCAAAGTTTTCATCTTGTTATGCTATGCATATAGATATCTCTACATTGCTTCCTATCGAAAAATTTGAAACGTTTCGTGTGTAAATTATCCCATTTTGTGGTTGTAAATATCAAAAGTATCAAAAGTTATCAAAAGTACACTTATAACAACTTCATAGGTACCTACTGCTTTGGCTCATTCCTAAGGCCGTGAAGAAATAAAGTGACTATCATATTTAGGTACCTATGCATGTGTGGATAAGTATTTTATAAAATCATAATTATGATTATAATTAATATAAAAATTAAGAAATTATAAAATACACGTGTATAAAATATACCTACACAGAATACAAAAAGAATGTGATACAGTGTATTGAAACTTTTTTGATATTTTACAAAGCATAATGTTATATAATTGGCAGGTAATTTGTGGAATATATAGCTTTACCTGGACTCAAAAGATCGTTGGTTTGTTGGTTCGTCCTCTTGTCCGCTGCTCGTAAATTGCAATACATATCTCGTAAATTGTATAAAATTGCAAATTACAAGAATTTTTTTGAATAAGCGAGCGAGCAGGGGAAAGTTAATCCCTACAACGGGTAATACCTTTCGCTGACTTAAAGTATCTTATATTCTATTTTTATCCAGTGTCATTCCCTTGCTTTAAAATCTTTAATGTGTCCGTTTAGTATGGAATTTTTTATGCAGTTTAATTTTGGTTTCTATTTCTCTGCAGTGGGTTATGAATTTCAATAAAAATAAACTATATTTATCAGTAGGTATAGCTCAGAGATTGACACTTTTTAATAACATATAAGTATACTATATTACACAATTATAATATAAATTATATACTATTGAATACAATGTAAGAAAACTTTTTAATTAAATTAAATACTCTTTTTAATATATTTCGGATTTGATATTTAGTATGAATTTACCAATATTTTTCTGTTGTCACTAAAGTAGGTATGTCTTATTTCTTAAAACTGTTTAGTATTAATGCTGTTAAATTATATTGGGTTTGTATGTTTAAATTTTATGCCTAATAATTGTAACGAACCTTTTGTTGCTTCTCTCGCAAAAAATGTCACAGTTGTAGATGTATAAGGATTAGAACATGTACAAATTGTAAATGCTTGTCCAGGTGAGGTTGCTAGCAGGAAATGTATGTGATAAAACGAAAACTGGTCTTTGGCTTGGTTTGAGAGAGGGTTATATCCAGTAGTGAACATCAACGGGTTAATAACGATGATGACGCTGTTGCTTATAACTTTTATATTTCACTGAACAACTTGTTGAAATCTGCAATCACTTATTTAATCAGAAGTAATATCTCATGATTGGTGCTTAGACATGAACAAGGCTGAAAACATCACCCTGACAATAAAGTAAGCGTGCGCTGTAGTTAGTATATAATAGAAGGGTAGGATGGATTAAGCGTGATCTATAGTTGTGGATGCTGCAGATCGGGTGCGCGCGCGGTGACGTTTTAATGGACAGCTCACGATAGCGCTATTACAGTCAGATCGTCTTTCGCCTTTGCGTAGACACAGGATGCTGTAACAATACCAAAGTTATACAGAACTCGTTCAACAAAACTAATAATATACTGTTCATTTCTGTCTTTTAATTGGTTGAATCAACCAAACTGTTAGTCATTAAATAACGGCGCGCGACGTATCCATTCAGCATTTAAACCAATTCAATTCAATGTTGTTGTTTAGTAATTTTATTCGCAAACTTTCTTTAATTTTCCAAACCAAGTAGGTATATAATGTTGATATAAATTTTAATTAGTGTTTCAACAACAACTAAAATTAAGATATATGGATATATATATTTAAAGCCAATTTGTTAATAGCGAATGATAGCCTGGTATCTTATTTTTTATAAGTAATTGTTCTTATGAGTTGTATCGGCCGTAATTTAATAGAATCCGTCAAAATTGGTTTGACTTTTAATTTATTGATATGTCGTCAATATGGTCATCACAAGTAGCTATTAACTTTTTACAGACGAATGCTATTTTATTAAGGGGCAATTTTGAATCATCAGATAAAAGTATTCTATATTACTACTGTATATCAATTATTACGCTGAGATTAGAAATAGAATATTATATGCTAGAAATGTGTTACTAGTACCTAAGTACATTAAGTAAGCTATGAGAAAAATGTCCAACTTGAAACTGCGATAAAATAATAAGTTAATTAAGCAAAATTACTACGTTTACACTATAAAAATCTACCCATACCTTACTACCTACTTTAATCATTTCATATACATTCTTAAATTATTTTTTGTAACTGTAGCGTTTTTATGGTATGCAGTTTTCTTGCAAGCGTTTTAAGACGAACGACCCGGGTGTCCGCTTTGTCTTAATCCTCTTGGTTAAATACATAATGATGGCAATTTCGTCTTGAATTTTTAGCACGAAAATCTCATCAAGTCTGGAATAATATTATTGTCCTTTAAGACACGAAGACCTTTCGGACGGGATCGGTGGAATAAAGGGCGGCGTTATTATGTTGGTATAACAAAATTCCCCATAATGGCCTCATTATGTGGCGAAAATTGCCCGAGAGCCTTTTTGTGTGGTAATATAAATGTATTTGTAATAGCTTTTAGAAATATCGCGAAGAAACGGCTAAGGAGTCGGTCGGCGTCTGATTACCAAAATTTAATTTATTTTCATCTTAAAGAAATAAAATTTGTTCGGACCAGCGGCCTCGGCGTGGGAACGACCCTGTCGCCGGCGGCCTCTATTACGTCATTATTTTCTATATTAGATTCTATATTAAGTGGAAGATTAATAGTAAATCGATACGCCTAATGTTGTTGCACGCTATCTAAAGTTATTGACTTACGATCGATTTTATATTAAAAAGTATAAATGGTACATTGTTTTCGATAAACGTATCAATTTATAATTTTAATTATAATTAATAATGCTTATAATGTAACATTATCTCTATATATGATTATGATGACATGACAATAACAACAAAATTAATTATTTTTATATTGATTAATATGATTTAGCAAGCACTCTAACTTTCATCTTATAGTAGGTAAGTAAGTATCTATGCTTATTTTTAAAACTAGCTGTGTCCGCAACGGCGCCGCGTGGATTATGTTTTTAAAACCCCTCGATTTGAAACATTCTTCATTGGTGCTCCGCTCCTATTGGTCTTAGCGTGATATATCTTACCCTATAATATTCCTCGATAAATGGCTATCTAACACTTAAAGAATTTTTCGAATTAGACCAGTTGTTCCTGAGATTAGCGTGTTAATCAACAAAAGTACAAACAAACTCTTCAGCTTTATTAGTATAAGATATGTAAGGAAAATAAAATAAAGTAAATCTAGGTTTGGATAAACGTAAATGGTCTATCCGGTTCTCTGAAATGCAGGCAGGGCCAGTTGAATATTTATAGAACAATATAATGTATTATAATGCAAACTTCGATTGTTGAACTACTAACAATAATAAACTTTTCATCATAATCTTTTTATAAAATCGGCTAGAAGAATTGCTAAACTCAATTGACTAAAATTGATAAAATTAAGAGAAGCAATCACCAATCAGTACGTGTTAGCAAAAGTGGAAATGATTTAAGTCAATTGATCCTAATAAAGTCTGTGAATGTTAATGAATCGCTTTTCGGTTCGTTGTGAGATGTGTCATAAAACGTGCCACTGGTTCGTGTGTTGTGGCGGTGGCGCCGCGGGGGGCCAGGGGAGGCCGAGGGGAGGCCTAATTGATTTGTGCCCCGGGCCACAATCAAAACAGATCGTATTTTATAAGACGTATCCTCAGTTGAGAGGGCGAGGGTGCGAGATAACGGCCCATGGGGTCGAGTGGCGTACTTGCCAGGAGTGGGTCGATGGCTTGAAGTTCGATTTTTAGTAAGGCAGATGCTATGAAAGTATGGTGTTGAGTACAATAACTGGTCCTAATATGTATTAAATTATAAATTGTTAATTTTCCAATGTTGTTATTTTCACAAGTTAGTAGTATGATGGTTATGTATGGAAGATTCAAATCATCACAGCAGTAGAAGTCCGACTCCCAAAGCGATTGCGATAGTCCAAATTTTAGTCAAGTGCTACATTTTCCACGTTACCGTGATTTAGTATATTGTAAAGTCTTAAATGATGACATCACTCACCTGCAATTTACAGTCGTATAGCACATACTACTTACTACTCACGAGTATTTACAACATATTATCACACCTGGATCCTATAGGGGTAGGTAGAGGTGCTGGACTTTCACTTGCTTTGAACTTAACATACCACTTTTTTAACCTACTTTCATTAATCTCTTCAGACATACACGTCTATTATAAGTGCTTTTTACCCGGCCATTCTAAGACATATATCTTGAGACATCTGCGATTCAATTATTCTTCTTCTCCGTCGTCACACTCTTGGCAGAGTGGTCGTGGTCCTCATGTCAGGGGTGGTGGCAAGCTTCACAATTCGTCGCTATTCAATTATTATTGTTGTGGATAAGTAGGTACGTCGCGATTTACCGCCACCGACGTATTTAGGAGGTTTTAATAATATCGGTTTTTCGCGAGTTTGTTATACCTATAAAGGCCCCGAGTCTGTAGCTCAAATTGAATTTTAGAGACTATAGATATTTGACCATCGTTAGTCATGTGAGTTATGACTCTCGCTGGCATTGTTTTTTTATGAAATCTTCATCCGTGCAGCAACGGAGAAAGAATACAATTTCCTGCGGCCGGACGCCTGTCGTAAGAGGCGACTAAACAACCCACAACCAGGTGGTAAGGCATTTGCCCGACTGGATGGCTACCACCCCTGGTCTAGAGTATGTCGCCATAACAACCTTGAGTTGTGTTCCGAAATTAGTGACCAGGTCCAGTCTCCCTTTAGACAGCAGCAGCGCATTTGTAGCACCTTTGGCGTTGCAAATGTCCATACGCGATAGTCACCGCTTTCCATGAAGTGGGTCGTCTGCCTGTCTGCTGAATTCCTGCAATAAAAAAAATGAAAGTTACAGACTTGGGGCCTATTCATAAATTAAAAAACTAAATAATCAAGTGAACCTACATCCAAATGAGTAGTGGCTGTTGCAAATTGTAATGTGCTCAGTGATCAAACACAAGAAAATCAAATGATCATTTGATAAATAGTCCCTGGGGGTGCGGCCCGCTTTGTCGCGCTCGTAATGCGGTCAACTTGCGCCGAACCCCACTCAGCATTCTCTATAACCCTCCGCACGATGAGAACATCGCTGTGAAATGAAAATAGTCATGGCTTTTTTATGCAAATGTTTGTCCGCTTCAAGCGAACTGGAAATCATGGTGCCGATAAAATAGATCAGAAATAAAGCTGTTACCATGAACACTTGGATGTTGGGAAGTATATGATAAGGTTAATATTAATATGTGTTATAGAAATTTAGATTTTAGAATTTCTTTATACAACTAATACATTGTGTTGTGTAGAGAACTTGGATATATTGTACCACTTTTTAGTTTCAAAGATAGATTTCATTTTGATATCGATATAAACAACCTATCTCTAGTTCCATGTTCCAGTTTCTCCTTTGGCAGTAACACATTGGGAGGACCTCTGGTATTGTTAATGTCCATAGGCGGTGGTAACAACTTTCCATCACAGCTAGGTTACAGACTGTCTGCTATGTTTCAGCAATAAATAAAAATATTTTCAAATGTGACATAGTTAAGTGTCATGTTTAATTTACACCACAGGATAAATACTGTACTATTTATGTATAGATTACTATTTTTAATACATACGTTTCCACACAAATAATTTACCGCAATTAATATGTGGCTATCAAGAATAAAGTATTATGATTAAGCAAGTACATTTAATAGAAATAGACTAAACTCTTTATTGTTCACCAAATTAAATTGTGTGTAATTATTATGTAACAAATAAAAAATATATAAATAAAAATGACACACATGGACAGCAGATTACAAAGTATTGTAAACTAGCACATACATTATTGCATAAGACTAACATAATGATTTCTGAGTGAATTTTAAATATGGCAAAAGATTAAGTTTTTCTGACGTCAGTGGGCAAAGAGTTCCAAAGTAAGACAGCCTGCAAGGCGAAAGAGTCGAAATAAAAAGTTGAAAAGTGTGAAGGAGCCATTAATAGGAGATTATTAGTGGAGCGCAAATTGAGGTATAAACAGTATACGATATAGTAAATTGAGAAGATGAGGATACCGGCGAAGTGAGATAGGCAACCACTCGAGCTCTTCGCGGTATTCAGAAAGGGGTTATATTTTTTTAAACCAAATATTAACCTTATGCAAACATTTTGAACAACGCTCGAGCTTCATTCATTTAATCTTACAGTACAACTGCTCGGCATTATAAGTGCGGAAATTCTCCTAACATAGATTTTTATTTAATTTGTAACGGTATGCGCTGATATTCACATTAGGTCACATCCTAAAACATGAGATTATATATCAATAACCGCTATCATGTACAGTGACAGCTCGAGGCGAGAGCGTAGCTGAACGAAGAATGCGCGCGCGCATCGCCCACGCACTAAAACATTGTATGCAAATTGTGGGTCGCAGGTCGCCATCGTGGTGAGCCGATACTTATTTTGGTACCTTTTACTTTTATTGGGCTAAACAGTATTGTAAAATTAGATATTTTAAGTTTATATTATTAGATTCAAACAAATAAACAAAGGCGGATATCAGAATAAGGTGTAAATTTATACTATCTTTTACACCTATCAGTATATCTAGAGACTTGTAATTTTCACTAATCGATTCTCCAAAAAAGGACTATTTACCTCAACTTCGAAGTTAAGAGTATTTGGAAGAAGAAAAAGAAAATGATTTATCTGAAGAGAGAGAAGTTGTTACCAGTTAGGGTTACCAAATACACAAGATACTTATAATATTCAGGACCACTTGGAAATCCACAGTTTGTACTATTTTAAAAGCTCATAACTGCATTAACTATTAACTTAGATTAAAAAAATGTATATCTTTATTTTATACACTACGTACTACCTACCATTATATAGCAGCATGTGTGTTGAAAATAATTTGCTACCGAATTTCATGTTAGTCGGGCCAAAAGTCTTCGAAAAACATGGCTGTGGAATACGTAGACAAAAGACAGGCATTACAAATTGTTTGTTCCGTTTTGTACTACTGTATTAAGTATATTTAATTCTTATTTATTGCATGAGCTCAACAAACAGAGAGACGGCCCACCTGATGGAAAGCGTTTACCATCGCCCTTGGACATTTGTAACACCAAAGGTGTTACCAATGTACTGTCGCTCTCTAAAGGTATTATGAACACGTATACTTGTATACCTTCCGTGATTAGGTATTGCTTATAAATTGATAAACTGTTAGATATGGTTATATCTTAAATATTATCTTTGCTAGCTATTTAAAATATGTATGGTCATTAGTAAGAGGCGCTATATGAATGGCCCAAATTCTGCCGAGTCATGACGGGAATCCCATTGTGTCTTGGAATCACGGCTAAACACGACAACGACAACGCTCAATGTGTCACGACATGAGTCTAATTGTGAATGAATAGGGGTCAGAGATCATCATGCTTCGAATTTCGAGATTGATACTTATTTCCTGTTATGAAAAGCATTTGATGTGTTACATGTTTCATTCATTTCGAAATTCACGAGGATGTCCGTATATTGAGGTAACGTGACGAAAGCCTATAATTATCATATATTTTTTTGTGAATATTGAATATACACCAGTCCCCGTCTTAAATTATTAAATAGGAAACTCGATTACGAGTCACTGCGCCGCGATGCCATCGAAGATAGAGCCCACATGTAATTAAGTTTAAAAGTTTTTGTTCTTTTATGCTTTGTCTATTTTAGCGGTATAAAGAAATTTTCGACTTTTAGCGTGCACCCTAATGTTTGCAGGGGAGCCTCTGTTTTTATTTAATCGTAAGTAATAACTATGAAATTGGTGCTAAACTATGACCTCCTTTACTCAAAGTAAAGTGTATTTATTGTAAAGATCCGTGTAAAGTTGTGACTCACGATCGCAGATCTGTGGATCTGCGTTTACAATTATTAATTAAGTTATAAAAAATGGGCAAGTGCTTACGTCATTTGACCACGAAACCAGAAAAATGGTTTAATGGAAAATAACTTGTACTTATCTTAAATCAATTCAATTTCTGAATTTTCTACTCGATAGTTAAAAGTTGGATACAATTTTCATGACTCTATAGCAAATATTCCACTTCATTAAAAAGTATTTTAAGGAACATTGCTATGTCTTTAAGTTCTGTCTATTGCATGATGCAATTAAGTAAACAGAAAAAAATAACCGCCAGTTACGTGTATGACGGCCACCTCTTATTTTTTTCTATTCTTAATTTCACTACTAAAACTTGCTATCAAATTCCACCAATTTGATTAGCACATAGTATATGTAAAGTAAGATATCAAAGTAGAAAATGGTTAAAATTATATTAATTACTATCTGAACATGATTTAACTAAAATTGTATTCATAATTTATCTCGTAAGGCAAAACAAGGTATACCTGGTATACCTATGTATTTACTGTATACTGCACTATGATAGCTATTTGGGAAACAGACAATCTATTATAAACTATTTGCCAATTGAGTCCGAAGCCTTTAAAGTAACAAAAATGTCAATAAAACAATCGTTACACTGCGTGAAAGTAATGCATATTTGATACATGTGACTCATCTTTGCAGCAATGTCTTCTCTTAGCTAATCTCCAATAATAATCCGGCGAGATAGAACAATATAGCTGCAGACGGAGCTGGGTCGCATCCAGAAATTTACTGACCATAATTACAGGGTTGCGTTGGTTAATTGCAGGCGGGCGCTCGGCTGGCCATACGTCGCTCCTCGCTTTTTTGACTAAATAAAAATGGACTAATATTCATAAATAATGAACTCTCCGTTCTTACTAAGGCAAAGGGGTCGCGGATTGATTCAGGTCGATTAATATTTCAATAGTTTTATTTGATTGTCGCTAGGAGGTTCTAAGTTATACTATCAAATAATTGTCAAATATAGGTAAACTCTATCTCACGAAATAAGCCCACGGCAACAATGAAATTAATCGCACTGATCAGTCTAGCCTAGGCACGTAATGTTATTTTTATCGTGTATTTTAATGTAAATGTTACATCATATTATTATTCTATTTACTAATTGGTATCTACTACTAAATCGGGATCTATCTAAAAAAAAATTAACATTCTGTTGCACGGTCGTAGTGCCCCGTCGTCTGTGGGACTTTTTCGTGAGATAAGGTCTATACAATCTACTTACAACAACTTTTATTTTCAGTAGTACGGCTGAAACGAGTACAAATATTTATTTGTATGTAGATCAATATATAAATATTTATTACAAAAAGGTTGTGACGCGATAACTACTTATACATAGCTAAAATCATATAAACGTCATCTTTATGTATGATAGTAATCATTGACACGGATATCAATTTATCAAAGCCAAGGTAGCATTTCCTGGGCATATCTAATCAACCAGGAGGCATGAATAGATTTTTTTCTCCACTTACATTATTACTTAAGGACATAGTTTAGAATCTTGACAAAGACATGAATCACCTAAATCGTCTACCGCCTACCGGTGAAAGAAACATTGAAAAGCTAATAATATAAGATCCTCGAGCATCTTTTGTCCGGGCTGTGGGTTCATCCGCGCATGCTACTCCAGCGGGCTGGAGGAAGGCCGGCCCTTTAAGGGCTTGTCGGAGATCTGGATCTCACCGGCTACCTTGGGTCTCACTTCGAGGTGAGAGGCATCTCCGACCTTTATGTGCGGGCGGATCCGGTTTCTAAGGGTATGCCAGCTACCGTAAGGTTCTTCAACAAAAAAATAGGAAGGCCGATATATAGTAGTAAGATTTTTGAAGGTCAATATTAATTTATCATCTCCTATCGTTAATCTCAACTAATTTCAACTACAACTGTGCAAGAATAGAATACAATAAAATATTATATGCTTTTTTCAATATATATACCGATCAAGCAACCATGCTGCTCTGTTAACTATAATTGGAATATACTTCATTACATATTAAGATAAGAACTATGAATGTCAAAGAAGCAAGTGAGGTGTGTAAGAATAAGCCTAAATGGCGCTCTGTTGTTCGTGCCTACCCCGCAAGGGACCTGGCGTGAAGTTATGTATGTATATGTATGTACATATTAAGATACACACCACCTAAGTACAGAAAACATTATGCGTTCCTATTACTAAAAGCAATTTCTTCCAGAGGACCTTGGGATGGGTTACAGAAGTTTGTGAAACATGTGTGAATTTTATTCTAGTGTGTACTATATATTAATATTATATTCTAAAACTGATTGTTTTTTGGGAAAAGCATGCAAACATTTATAAACGCTGTTTCCTTGTTGATTTAATGAGTGATGATCAAAGACAAGTCTTATAAATGCATAAAATAAAATTCCATATATATATTCGTACTTGTGAAACGTGAGAATAAACAAGTTGGAATAAAGTGTAAAATTCCTTAATAACACAAAATTTATCACATCCACGATTGCGGTTCGTATAAATATATCATAATTTAGGGAATGAGGCAAAACGGTCTGAGCTCGTTGCATGTTGCTTGTTGATGCTCCAGGCTCTCCTTATAATTATGGGGTTTCACCCAAAAGCCTTCAATTATAAAATAATAGCAGATGTGGATCATAGTAATAACAATTATTATCACGCTCGCTCGCTATCATTATCGTTGAAATATAGCTGATGCGGTGTCCGTCGTATGCAAACTTTGGTATTTCGTTTTGGATGTGTGCACAAAATCAAGTTTTGCTTCAAATCCATAACTCGATCGTTTACCCGCACTTTCCGCATCTACAAGTTTAACACCTTAAATTACATTCATTAGTGATGACTTTTAATGCTGTTTAATTATGAAAATTAGAGTAAATACAGTATTTTGCCAGTAGAACAAAATGAATATAATAGTTCAATAAATAATTTGACTGAGCGCTGAAATAGTAACAAAGTTACTTACACAGAGTATAAGTTACTTGGTATTTATAACCTTGAAATAACTGTTGTAGATTAATCTGACCAATTTAAATAATAAATGCCTTATAATTGGAGTAGTTGGGTGGTGAAACAAAGTATTCAACTTATAAAAAATAACAGGTGAACATACATTATTCGCTTATATTAGATTTAGTTTGATATTGAGATAGTGACGAAGTTGAACATGTATTGTAATATAAATTTGTAATGAGTCGATTACTCAAAATCACAAACAAGTGGACTGTCCCGCCTCTTTGCAGTCGTAATCTTAATTAAATACTTCCTATAAGCGGTAGATACCTACATTTAGTTTTGGAAAATTTGCTGTATGTAACTGTAATTGAATAGTGTTTAATTAAACACAAAAGTGTGTTTTATGAACGTTGTGATTCATATTCATAATTTACTTGTTTGTTTGATTTTCTGACGATCTCATTTGGAAGGAATAATAGAGTAGTAAAAAAATTTCTGTGTAAACTTTTGTGTTATAGAGACGTCGAAAAACATATTACCGCTAATATAATTTTTGTCTTTTACTAATTTAATATCAAATTTTATCTATGTTGCTAGAAATAGGTCACAAAGTATATTTAATTTTGTGACACATACATACCTCCCCGTAATTATCTAGTAATGAAAATTTCACAAAAACCCAAGAGATAAGAGAGGTTTTTTACCTATTTTAATTGCTGAAGATCAGCACACTGATTAATAGCCTATTAGATGAAAAGTGGTCACTGTCCTATATTGACTTTTGCAACACGCTACTACTAGTGACTTTAAAATAAATACTATATCGTGCTGGTCTAAGAAAACCTCAACTGGAAGCCGGAGTCCAAACCTATAGAATGCGCAAGTGAAACATTCTTGAGAACATGAACGAACATACCGGCTAATCTTAGTTTATAGTTGTAGGAAGCATAATACCATACTCTTTATAAGTCCTTCCAAGAAATTCTTGTTCGATATCAACTTGCTATTGAAAATAGCGCAAGAACTTTGTGCAAGGATCGTTGCTCTGCGTTATACGGTCCTCATTACATCAGCAGCTCGGCCTATTAATCATTGCTTTTCTACCGGATAATTCGGCGGTTGATTTAGTGAAAAACAACGTGTTATTATGGGATAAATCTCTATCTAGAAAAGCTAAGAAGGCCTAAGCGCTCCTCTGATTTATTGCGCCCGGGGCTATCGGAGAGTTGCGTTTGATTTGTTATTCCTACGAGAACTTTGTTCTTTTCATCTTTAGTTGAATTTTAATTAATGGCTTTGAAATTATATGCTACGTGTAATTATACTTTTGTATCATCATTGATTATTGCTTTTAGAATGGCACTTTAGTAATTTATCTGTGTTTCGGTTGAAATTAAAGAAAATAACTCGAACTGTTAAATTACCAAAGGTCCGATTATGCAGTCATATATACTTACTACATATACCTTATACAACATTGTGAAATATGGAGAGTAAGTATATTATAGAGTAAGTGAACTGTAATTTGTTGGACATTTTTAATACGTAAATATCAATAATTATAATTATTCAAAATTCCAATTCAAGGAAAATGTTAATGTTACTATCGTTTAATTTTCAAGAATAATTTTTGAAGATTTAAACTCTTATAAAATTTCAATTTTCGATACATAATATGTAATATCTAAAAATTTCCTGTTACAGTGTTTCTGGTCGAACTCCTCCGAAACGGCAAAACACATTTTAAACAATTTTTATTTGTATAATTGGTAGGTATGAGAATAGGCCGTAAATTATTTGTCATCCAAGGTTACATGTATGTATGTATATATATGTTAATATAACGGAATGTTTATCTCGTAAATATAATATGGTTATGTACCTACCTAGTTAATTTGTAAAACATTTTAACATGTGCTACGCGGACGCGATTGCACCTATCTACAGCAACGACGAAGTCCGGCTTACACTTTGATATCGAGGCCGTAATGCTCGCGAAGAGATAATATCTTGATTTATTGCGGCTATCGACCCAACCCCCTCTCCTTACTCCGCTATTCTTGTACTCCAGCTCACCCGATATCACGTGGCCGATATACTAGCCTTTACATATTTTTGTAATATCTTATTCATAAGCTGTTTAAAGCATGTCTAAACTGTAACTGTACTTATATTAATTGTTAATCTCATTTTTTTGACTCTGATTTTTCTCCGTGCAGGAACGGAGAAAGAATACAATTTCCTGCGGCCGGGCGGCCTGTCGTAAGAGGCGACAAAACAACCCGCAGCCGGGCAAATGCCCTACCACACAGGTGGTAGGGCATTTGCCCGGCTGGATGGCTACCACCCCTGGTCCAAAGTATGTCGCCATAACAACCTTGAGTTGTGTTCCAGCATTAGTGACCAGGTTCCAGTGTCCCTTAAGAGAGCAGCGGCGCATTTGTACCACCTTTGGTGTTGCAAATGTCCATAGGCGATGGTACCTAACCGCTTTCCATCAAGTGGACCGTTTGCCTGTCTGCTTAAACTCCTCCAATTAAAAAAAATGAAATTCATTTCATAAATGCTTATCAACTTTTAGACTTGTGACATTGCCATTATAATATTTAAGATATAAATCAAGTTCTTATCTTATAAAAATGTAGTATAACCTAAACAGGCCTCTTAGAACCACGCCGCAATTAGTAACGTACAAAAATTATTGCACCTTTAATTATAATATTTACTTTTATACATAATATTTTATTTTATACTATACTATTTTATTTACTTATCTGTAATATAAAAATCAATTGCTGTTCGTAAGTCTTGCTAAAGCTCGAGAACGGCTGGACTGATTTGGCTAATTTTGGTTTTGAATTATTTGTGGAAGTCCGGAGAAGGTTTAAAAGATGAGTAAATATGAAAAAATGCTTGGAATATAATAAAAACAACAATTTCGCTTTTTCTTAGAAACATGTACTCTTTGTTAGAAACTATTCTTACCTGTCAAAGACTTGATGTTTGTCCCGTCGTTTAGAAATAAAAAAAAGTCGTACAGAAATCAAATTAAATTTGAAGTTGGTTACTTTTTCTTGTTTTTTGATATTTTTTAAAGTTGTTTTTCATTTATTTTTTATTTATTGATTCTGAGGCGGTACGAAGGTTACCGGGTCAGCTCTTTTACTATAAAATTAAATTTTATTTTGATAAACATATTAAAGTTTGTTCAATAACATACGACCAAATTAATATCAAACAGTTAACCAAGTGACAATCCTCGAGTACATAGGTATGTGATGAAGGCACAAACGTAAAGCAATTGAAGAGCTTATTTCATGACGACCCTAAATCCTTCGGTCCGAAGTAGTAAGTATTCAATAAAATAACCGCGGTCATAAAGTGGTGCGCGACTCAACGAGCGGTATTCATCACAAAAAACTGCAAGTAGAAGCTTCGACATGCTCACAAAAGCTCGTAAAAGCCCTACGCTATTCTGTAGTTATTGTTACAGAGTGGAAACACCATTATTACACAGATTTGCTCGTTTATTTTGTTGTTTGGCACGTCGTGCCTGTCGACGGTGTTGCTGTCATGAGTGGCGTACGCGAGCACTTGGCTTTCGACGCACCGCATTGGAACATGAAGTTCTTCTACAGTTTTCACTCATTCACATGTTGTTAAATACATATTTGTAGATGTATATATTATATTTTACATCGTCTTCTGTGAGTTTTATTTCACAAACGCAATCTCAAATCAACTAAATCGGTAGACTGAGTCTCGAGCTCTCAAGACGAAGCCGGTTAAAGGAAGCCGATTTTGGAATATGAAGCCGATTGCGCCACAATGTGTCACGAGAATTTAGTTTTTTTTAAATAATTTATTGCATATACAAACATAAAAAATGGGCGTACAGACAAAAGTGCAGTTTTACACAAGGGACAAAATTGTGAATAAAACAAAACTAGTTAATTATACAAGGCTGAAATTTGAAATACCCTTCTTTTTAGGTACACTTGCAAACTGGTAAGACTTTCTGAATTGTAACATGCATAGTTTTTAGTAAACAACAAAAAATTGCATATTTGCGTATACGCCTATATGTTATGAAGCCCTCGATATATTTGGCAGATAGGCAAACGGCCCAGCTTATGAAAAGCGGTTACCATCGCCTATGAACATTTGCAACTCCAAAGGTGCTACCAATGTGCTGCCGGGTTCTTAGATGAGGCTATAATATGGCCACTAATGCCGAAACAGAACTGAAGCTTATTATGGCGGCATACACTAGGCCAGGGGTGGTAGCCATCCAGATGGGCAAATATCCTATCACCTGGGTGTGGGTATTCTTGTTGCCTCTTACGACAGGTCGCCGGGCCGCAGGAAATTGTATTCTTTCTCCGTTCCTGCACGGATAGATTAAATAATCGAATTCGTACGAATAAAGATGGAGTAGTTTCCACTGAATACCGAACCACGTGTATACTAACTACATTTTCGCACACAAGCTTAAAAGAAATACTTCACTACCTTTGACGTTTCAGTTCATGAAGTAGACTCCGTCTACTTTTTAATTCGTCTAAAAACGCAATATTATACATTCAATGTTAAAAGTATTGATGTACTTAGACTTCCTTATACCCACCACGCTTGTTCATGGCGATTGCCAAATATTCGACGTTGAAGATCTACTCAACATTTTCTGTTATCACCAATACCTACTTGGTAATTGTAACAATGTGCACATTAGACTAAAAAAGCTGCCTAAACGGTGCATGCGTTTTGTTACTATTTGACCCCATTATTAGAATGAGTCGCAGGTGTTTTAACCACTGAGTTCTCTTATTAACAAATTTTCATAAAAGTGTATTAATGTATACTTAAAATTGAATAGACAAGTTTAAATGTTTTTTTATTAACTTGCAATGGATGTATCTATGTATGTAAGTGCGGTTGGAATCTTGCAAGTTAAATTTGACCAACTTCCCGGTTTTCGATTGAGCTGAAATTTAGCACGCATATGTATATCGTGTGACAATGCAATAATATGGTACCATGGAGCTGATCTGATGACGGGGTCGGAAGGTGGCTATAGCAGTTCCTGTACTAAACAAGATAGACCCGTCGGGTTTGGGCTTGTTTTACTTGTCTTGACTAGCACTCTGCTACATGATATTCAGGATCTCAAAAGCTTGTATTTAAAAACCTTTTTAAAAAGCTTATTTAGATATAATAAGCGATAAAATTTGTGCAAATAAACAGCTTATTTTTAGGTATAGAAAATGTTTATATGAATGTAATAAAGTGTATATTAAATATTGTACGATTTTAATAAAAGAGATTGTAAGGAGCAATTTTACAAGTTCAATATTTGAAGGTACGATAAGTACATCAGATTTAATCCTATTATAGTCATAAGCGGTGTCAAGAGCTGACATCTAAAATATTGTTCCGTGAAGTGAACATCTCGTCACTTCATTGTGTCGACACTTGTGCACCGTTTCCAATGTTCCCATAGACGATTCGTCTCAACGGAAACATTCAAATGAATACCTTTATTCCGGGATTACGCGAAATTTTGCATAGGAAGCGGTCGTCAAATGTCGCGCTATTGAATCTACGCCCGTGATGAATGAAAGCCTATGAATGGGCCTGAGCTGCAGTAAACTGACAATAGCTTTGTATCTAAAAGGAGAGATCGAATGTGTTGACAATGAAATTTGAACGATATTTTGGATAAGCGCGTATATTGAAATGGATTATCTCTGGTTGAGTATTATCCTCGCATACTCTGTCTTTGAATTTATTTTACGGTTATGCAAACTAAACTGCATCAGAATTTATGCCACTCTTTTAGACTTATATTTTAAAACAATACACATCGCACTTGACATATACTTATCAGACCAAATCCGAAGACGCCTATCTGGTTGAAGCGGCATATTTTAATTATTCCCTATTTTTTTTTTAACCAAAACTGAATCGACAACTGCAAAATAGCTAACTATATAAAAAATAATACATGAATATGGTTGACGGGAGTGAGACTTTTCAACGATGGTTATTTTCATAAATAATGTATATAATTATTTTTTTTATTTATAATTTTCATATAACGATTATAGTAATTAGATGTTTTCGTAACAAAACTAATCTTAAAAAGTCTTCCTGCAGCGCCCAGCCTCTTGTAAAGAGGCCCAAAAATGCTGGCTTGACGTCATGCAATTGAGATTTGACCCTTGACTAAGGCTAATATTTCCAAATATGAATTGCATTGGTATTCACACGTAGAGACAACACTTGGAGATAGTGTTGCCGCTTCTTCTCCTTAACAGCAATACCACGTTGCGAAGCGGTGTACATAGAATAGGAAGTAAAACTAAATATTAACTTATATGTATGACCTTCAAAAAATGTTCTCCAGTGGAACTTATTTGAATAAAAACTCTTGAATTTGAATAGAAAAAATAATTTTATTATTGAAGTTAAACTCTCGTGTCATTTGTTCTAAGTAAAAAAACATGGAATCTGAATAATATTTGTTATAACATTATCTCAAATATGTAATATGTGAAATGAAATATTATTTCTTAAAATATAAAATATTTTTTTAGCTTGTTAAAAATATTATAAAGATAATAAACCTTATAATTATCCTAATACTCTTGTGACTATATTTATCTCATTCTCTCGTAGGCTACTTTTCTAAAGTTTCATTTCTGCCTTGTGTGAATTGCACACACATACACGCACATTTTTTTTAAATTCCATACCCCAAAATTATAATGTTCATCGTTAAAAAATTACAGTATGTAACATCTACATCTTGACCTGTATTTCGATTCCAATTGATGTGAATTGCATATTAAAACAATAGAACAATATAATTAAGTAAATCTTCACCATATAAGATTTATGAAGAGTAATTAACCCTGGTTTAATGTTCACGATGGATTTCCACTTGCTACGATTTTGATATATTTACATCGTGATAATCTATAAAATACAAAATAACCGATGTACGCAACTCCTGTATTGGCTGTGCTATAGAAGTGCAAACCGTACTGAACGGAAGTTGGTGTAAGATTGCAACCGGATACATTGCACCCCTTCAGTGTCGAGTAACTATTGTGCACAATACGCAACTTGAGGGGGACGATTGTGCACCAAATGAACTAAGTAAACTTGTGTGCATAACTAGCTTAAAGGCTGCTTCTCCTCAACACTCTACGAAATGTGGTATGCTATGGTAATGACAGTTAAACTAATAGGTATATCAAGCTGAAAGCGGCTATTAGATTGTTGGTCTTATTTTGTTCTTTGTTTCTTCTTCCTGGCTTCGACAGTTTATTGATGAACATAAAAAAAATCACTTTTGTTTGCAAAGAATGATTTAAAACCAAATTTGTAAATTACTATGTCAAAACTAGAGGCTAGGGTAAGATTGTAAAAAAATGGGTCATGTAGTATGGGTACGTTCCCTAACTAAGCAGTAAATACTAAATAAATTATAATTGTGTAAAAAGAATACAAATTTACATGTGAATATTTTTCTCCAATCTAGACAGGAATAAGAAGCTGTTTTTTCAATGTAACGGGACAGGCCCGAACCCATCTATTGGATGCTTAAGTACTTCTTCTTATTCAACCAATCTCAGTGCACTGCTGGACTTAGGCCTCCCCAAGTACGCGCCACATATCCCGGTCTCTTGATCTTGCGCAGGTCGTGAGTCCATTGGGCTGGAGGGCGTCCTACGCTACATTTGCCGAGACGTGGTCTCCACTCCAGGACTCGTTTACTTAAGTACTGATATTAATATATTCAGTGCTGAGACTCGTGTACTGTAAAATTGATCGTTATAATATTTGGGTCATTGTAATTCGATGCATAAAACGTATTAATAGGGCAGGACAGGGCGGGACGGGCAGCGTCGAGGGCGTCGACTTAACGGATGCGCACGCGTCGTTATAGCTTATAGGGATTCAAAATTTTTCCTTTTACTTAACTGTCACTGTAGTGTACTAGTCTGAGTGTCGGTCAGTAACCTCGCTGGACTGGAGTTCGATTATTATTGACAGAAAAATATAATGAATATATCTTTCCAATATTTACTCTGCTTTGAGGCTTGAGTGTTATAGGAATAAGTAGTAGAGTTATTTTTTATGTATTACACAATAGTGTAACTGAAAGTGTAGCTTACTGACCTAAGTATCGTAAATGCAATTTGCTCATACGTTTGTCTGCCTAGTTCACAAATGTATTGATAGCAAAAACTCGTTAATAATTTTAATTATAAATATTTCTTACAAAAAAGTTTAGAATTCTGTCATATTGTATGTGCATTTGATACAATGTATGTATGTTTTATAAACATATGAAAGTCACGATGTAGAGCGAACTGTGCCAACATAAGGCACGGGCTGTCGGCACTCCGCGGGAGCGTCGCAAGCGCAGCGTGCGCGCCGAGATTACAATAATTACGCGAGCACGCGCCGCACCCACTGTACTCACACTCTAATCACTATCATTTACGCATGTTATTCTATATCCTATACAAAATGCAGCACATATCGCCAGCGACATCAGTGGTGCGACGCTTTTGTTAAGCTCCCGGTAATTAAAGTAAACAGTGTATATTCTCTTATGCGAAAGCTGGGCAGGATTGAATTATACATTTGTTGTAGGTATTACCGTTTCACAAATTAAGTGTAATATAAAATACAAATGTTCCTCATAAATATATAAGGACTACGCTCGGGCCTGCCAACCAAGCCGCAGAAATAGCCAACGCGATAGCCATGCGGAGAAGGGTCCAGTCCAGCGGCTCCAAACCCAGACACTGTTGCAACCGGGGTAAAGAGATAAAACCTTGAGGCCCTGACCTCCTGAATTCGTTACAGAGGAAGAAGAGCCTAGTGTGTATTCAGGCCTTTCAAGAGAACGGACAGTAGGTATACCCGCCACATGATTCACAGTATTATTGGGAGTTAGATTTATATAGGTAGGTTTCCTGACGATATACTTTTTTATTATCTATAGAAAATCGACTTACTGCACAGCCATGTGTTGCTAACTAAGAGCGATCATAATTTGTTTAGTTTGGTCGGATTCTAGATAGATGAAAAATAAAGCTATAATAATAATTCAATATAAACGTTACTGAATAAAATAAGTATGTATGTCTGTGATTTTATTATGAATGTCAAAATGTCTGTGAACACTGTAAGTTATACAACAACCAGTAAATAACCGTTTTTAGTTTTTTTTAACTATCTAAAGGACTCAATGGGTTAAATAATACGTTTAAAAACTAAACAGGAATCCTAACTTAAAATTTTACAATGTTCTATTTCAGTGCATTGAAGGTGCAAAAAATATGAATATAAAACGTATTTATAATTTCACTCGTCTAAGTCGCAGATCCATTAGTTTATAATACATTTCATAATTTTATAAAATTATATTTTTTAAAGTAAGCCACTATTGAACAAAGCTTGTACTGAAACACTAATAAAAAGCAGCTGTTACAGCCAGCATTATATTCGTTGATTTCGCGTGATTTCAAATGTGTAAGGAAAGTGCATCCTGTCATACGAGACGTATCCGCCCCCGCACAGATTGGGAGAGCGTAAAAAATGAACCAATTTTTATAATAGTCGCAGGGGTAGCGACCAAAGTGCTCTTTATTACAAACCGGAAACCATTATTGCCTCTGAGATTTGAAATATCTATTTTTAATATTAATGCGTATAAAAAACATATTTGAATAAAATATCTCGATCAAATGTGATTTCTGGAAGAGATTAATTTATATAAAGATTTTACTTTTTTTTTAACTAAGTCGCTTTATAACGTATAATTTATCTGTACAATATTCTTAACATCGATATACATGAAATTCAGTTCGTATTTAAAACTAGAAAGAGGGGCAAACAAATGGAATAATCCAAGCAGACACGAAATACATATAAATACATGTAGATATGTAACAATTATTACAAACAATATTTTAAATATTTTAGGACAAATAGTCAATAATGTCAATTTAATTTCTTAATGTAAGATAAAAAACTAAACGCCGAAATTCGATAATAATTAAATACTTTAGTATTACATATTACTATAGTACGACTATACCAGTCCAGTGTGTAATCGAATATTCCCGGTCAAAAGAGACTAGATATAATAGACATGCGAGTACAAAAGCAGTTCGCTAGTACTCACTGTAACCGAAATCGCAAGTAAAAAAGTATTAATATAGGTACGCTATAGTATTGACATAAATTACACATTAGAATGGCTTATATCGAGTAACAATGTTACAAAAAGACGATACTGCAGGTTTTAAATTCTATAACTTATCTATTACCTACTTATAAAATACTAGCCTACCGGCAAACTTCGTGTCACCTCAGAATCAATAAATAAAGACGTTGATTTCTGAACGAAGGGACAAACATCAAATGTTTGACAGGTAGGAATAGTTTAGTTTCTAAGGGAAAACGAAATTGTTGTTTTTACTATATTCCAAGTATTTTTTTTTCATATTTACTTACCTTATAAACCTGCCCTGGACTTACACAAATAATTCAAAATCAAAATTAGCCAAATCAGTCCAGCCGTTCTGGAGTTTTAGCGAGACTAACGAAGAGCAATTGATTATATATATATATATAGATGTAGTTTAAGTATGTTTATTTAACCACCTACATCGCCAGATTAGGTTAAGCTAGTCCTTAAGTTAGGTTGCGTGGAAGAGATTACTTTAAGCGATAAGGCCGCCTACCTTGTTTCTACCATGACAATATTGTAAATGTATATTTTTGAAATTGTATATTTGGTGAGTAATAAAGTGTTATCTATGTATAACTTATTCCCCTTGTTGAAGTGACGACGTTGGAAACTCTTATCGACTTCATGGTTAGTGCGGCATACGGCATAAGCGCCCGCCTAGGCGTACTGAACGGCCGCCCTGCACCACTCGCACCGCCCCGCTGGTAAACAAACACGCTCAGCCGCCGGAGGGAGAAAACCACGAGGTGCGAGCGAGATCGCAGACGAACCTCATCGGACCGAGTACCCCACGAACCCTGCAATTAGTAGGCGAGATTCGTTCGCCGCATCGATTCGTTACGAGATAATTGCTCCGATGAATTTTCTTTGGCGTGAAAAAATTGTGTTGTGACATTCAGTGAGGACGAGTTCCGGTTGTCGTGTAAGAATCTGATGGGTCAAGATGAATTGCGCGTACTATCAGCAGCACGGGGGCTCGCACCCGGCTCACCATAATGTTACCAACAATTACTACCACGAGGTATTTGGTTTTGACAATTTTCTTTGTTACAATTTAAAAAAACATTTATGCGTAGTTTATTATCAAGATTATTTGGTGTTTGATTATTCTTATTAGATAAAATTTTGCTTTCCTTTTCATGTTTTTTATTAATTAATAATAGGACGACAAAGTACAATAAAATTTTGTTTGTATTATACAATAATTATTATCCTAATATAAGAATTTGAGTCCTATATTGCCAGATAAATCACATTAATATTACAATAAAAATAAAAAGGACCACAAGTATATAAAAAGAAAAAAAAAAGTAACAAAAACATTCTGCAAAGGACTGAAACTGAGACAGTTTTTCTAGAACAAAGAATGTAGGAAAACAACGTCATCCACTTCAGGTGTATTGTATACAACTCTTACTATAACAATAAACTCTCAAATATTAGTAAATTTAATTAGCACGTTTTATTGAAGCAAAAAATATACCAAAATAAATCAAAAGGTGATTTAAATCGGTATATCTTCACCACATAAAATTTAACACAAATCCTGAAATATAAGCTGGAACATGGGATAAACACATTAATAATTGTCATGCTAAATAATAAATCTAAAATGACATTGATAAAACAAATGTAGAAAACTAAAATAATTTGAGCAGCAATTTCTACTTTCTATTATAATTTTCTAACACAAACAAAGTAATTAATCTAATTATTTATGAAATCCGCTGAAATTAGACGTATCAAATGTCTTAAAAAAACAACAATAGCCATTCTTGTCTAAACTGCGAGCGTTCGTTGCACGGCAAACAAAAGACGTTCGGGAGAAATAAGCCAACAAAGACACACCTCGGCTGCCTACAAAGGCAGAAAGGGAATAACAATATTTAATTGGTGTGATTATGTGTGTGATTATGGCGCACAAACACCTCCCGTCGTCCCCGCCGCGAAACGCGCCGTCGCCTCTCCACAGCCATAATAGGCCGCGTGAGACCTTTCTCCTTTTGTCAACTATTATCTAGAAATCATTAGTTTCATAATCGATTATCGGGTGTATAGAAAATAAAATATATTAGCGAAATTAAGTTTGTACACAATACTTATTTGTGTGGTTGTTATTTTTAATTCTGCAGTTGAGTGGCCTTTGCATCCATAGCCCATTGGAATTTTTATCTTAGGATTTTATGATTAGTGTATTATTATGCATGGCCCCGGGTTCATTTATCGGCATAGAAAATATTGTATATCTGTATCTGTGTAGATGTATCTGCTTCATCTGGGATAATGTTAGTGTTAGTAAATATGGTCAAATGCGCCTTGTTTATAGTGTTAAGAAACGTGGTTAATGATTAGCTATATTAGTCTATATACATATGTACGTTATCGGTCAATGTTTAACGTTATTAACAATTAATAACAATTTCGCGTCACAAATAACGCATTAATCTTATCGCTACATCTACGTGTAACAGCCACTAACACTATTATTGTTCCAGATGTAGCGGGTATAGGTATATACTACAACCATTTTTTACATCTAACCGATTGAGTAACATCAAAATAATATCTTAAAACATGGTTAATCAAAAATTAAATGAACAAAAAACCCAAACATTTATTTAACCATGACACGTATATGCAGTTTCAGGCAACTGCTTATTAAACCCAAATTATGAGGCAACAGTTACATAAATAAAATATTATACATCTACTTAAATAGAAGTAGTCCATCTACATTAAGCTCTGGCCGAATGTGGCTCTATAATTATTATAATGCTGAGTTAAAATATTTTTTCCATTTACGACTAGCTAGTCATCATAATTAAATGGAGTAATCCTTTCCATACGTTTCGGATACTTGCAGCAGTAATTATTATTTTCAGATAATGTTTCATTGCATGTTTGTGTTACACGGTAAGAAAACATAATTGTATCGATACGAGCTACAGGACTCGATTTAAATGCCGTTGGAATTACTATAGAGTTTATTAGAACTGTACAAACACGTATAAAACAGGTACAAATATAACTAGTATTAACTGCACGATTCAATAACACGCGCAAGATCCGTCACTATATCGCTAATCGAAAGTACTACACACGTCTTGCTAGTATCGTAATTGTCGCTTGATTGCGTCACCCTTCCGTTCGGGCATTGTTTTATACTAAACTATATAATAGAACCAAGGACCGCGTTCACCGAGTTAATCCGCACACCTGGCAACCTTCGACGCAATGCAATAACAGCAAGGATTAGTTCGACACTAATGAAGGCCATAAAACCAGTTCAATAACAATAGCATGTTTTTCTGAATTACAAATTCTAAACACAAAGTAAATAATAGAATTTCTAAATCAAAGAAGGCTGAATAAACTGCGTTTTACGAAGGGCAGGTGTGCGCATTTCATTGTCGGTATGGAATACCTTATTATTATTATTGAAAGATCAATTTAATTTTGTTTCAGTAATGTTTTAATTAAATATTATTAATTAAAATAGTTGTTTTTAATTTATTGTTAATTATGAATTACATAATTGATTTTTTTAAATTTGAAATCCTACTAACATTACAAACGCGAAAGTTTATATGTATGGATGTATTTTTGTTACTCTTTCAACCGATTTTGATGAACCTTTAACTACCACCATACAGCTTACACATCAGAATAACACATTGGCTATAATTTATAAAGATATAGTGTGAATTATCCAAATTATAACGATTTTCCAAACAACAAAAAACAAAACAAAAACAACTGAAACAGTGGGGTTCAGCTAGTTTATAGAAATTTGAATCTACGAAATAAAATATTTTTTGGAAGGTAAGTAATGTTGTGCTTTGCAGTTTTAATTTCAAAGAATGTGTAATATTACTTTACAATGAACAATGTTGTACTATATTCATAATTTTTAGGTAATCATGTTTTTGTGACAAGTGTAGTGTGTAGTCAAATGTTGTTGTCAAGTTGTCACAGACATACAATTTGGCTGAGTTTACTGAAAACAATATATAAATCAGAGAAGATTGTCTGGACTAATCCATTGCCTGCCAATGTGGCTAATAAAAAAGCAACTACAAAAAATATTTTTATAAATTAGCAGTAGCTATTTGGGCCAAAACAGCACGCTTATTTTACGAGTATAAGCATATGTGTGATGAGTTTTCATCATATGCATCTGACTGTCTTCTTTGTCAAAATATTTTTTTCTAAAATATTGTGACAAATAAAAGGTCTACTGGGTTTATATAATATTTGACAAGATGTGTTCTAATGCCTGTACGCAATTATGTACTGAAATCGCGAAAAAATATACTCTTAATGTGCATTTTTGACATGAGAGTTTTTTTGTTTATTATTGCATAAATTCATTAGATAGGCAGTCCACCTGATGGAAAGCGGTTACTATCGCCTATAGACAAACAAAAGTGCACACAGCATAACAGAGGTTGTAATGGCGGAGTACTCTAGACCAGGGCTGATAGACATCCAGACGGCAGGCAGATACCCTGCCACCTATTATTATTATTATTTTATTTTGCTAAATGACGAAGACAGTTGATCACCTCTACATATATGGCACATAAGTAGACAATTCTAACCAGATGTTCTAAATAACTACTATCGATGTTATTTATATTGAGTTACAATAAGTTTACCTATAGGCGGTTTTTCTCTTTTCTTCTTAAGTTCTTAAAAAAGCCTACAAATATAGTCTAACTCAATATGAATAAACCGTATATATTTTGTACTAATTCCAGCAAATGCTAGTCCTTCGGGTGTGTGACCAATTTTACAATATTAAAATAATTTGCATATAAAGTTGGCTTTGCCTTGTTATTATCTTAGTTTTATAATTACACGATAAAAGAATTTTTATTTTTAAACAACAATATCAGTAATAAGCTATTTGTCTCTTTGCAATTGACGTTATGCGTTACTAGATTAATAAAAAATCAAAGAGGTTGTGAGTGTGACCTTTTGTAAAATGTTAAAGAGTGTATCAGTCAACGAATTTAATCTTTTATATCGAAGTAGTTGAAAACGCTGCGATGTGATAGGGGTATTCTTTATTAAAACTAAATTGAAAGAATAAAAATAAATAACATGCACGTAAGTAGTATGTAAAAAGTTCTCACTTACAATCATTAACGCTAGAAATAATGCTTAAAATTAAAATGTTACGGTTCGCGTCAAATTTTATATCCTCTGCAAAAGGCTGCGTAATACCTGATTTTATATAAATAATCGCCTATTGCACAGGCATCTGTTACTTATTAAGAACAGCCAAAAGATATGACGGAAGCTAAAATAATCTTCAGATGACAGCGGGCATGCTGACCTACTATTTTGTGTACATAGTGAGAACATCTCTTCCATCGTCACAAGTACAAAGATTGTTAAAACCCGGTTTGTTAAGAGTAGGCTTTACGTATACATGTGGGAAGTAGAATAACCTGGTTTCGGGGGTGTTTGGGATCAGAACTAGTGCAGGGTGGTGGTGAATGGTGCGGGGTGCACTCTGTTGGGTCTCGCAATTACGGGGCCCATAATTACAGGGCTGGCGGCCGCGCGGCGCCCAAACCAGCCCGCTCCGAAAAAATCCTTCGACGTAATTAAAAAAGCTCCAAATTAAATTCGCTCGTGTGTACGTTGCCCCGACTTATGATATTAACTTTTTAGGGGCTTTCTAATTAGTTTTTTGTTTCTCGGTGTTGACTGATGGGAAAATAGACCGAATGTAATTGTCTATGCGCTTCATTCGATTATAGTTCAGTTAACGACTTTTTATTTCTTATTCCCTTTTATGCCGTTTCTCTGAGAACGCGTTCCTATTTTTCTAAGACCTGTAACACTAAATTTAAGAAGTAATAATTATGATACTGAAAAACTGTTTTGTTCTTTAAACATCAATTCTTCTTTTATTATTTTAATCCATTAATTAATTTACGATAAATAATTTTTAACTTTTAATATTAAATTGCGGTACTTATATTTTTAACTTATACAAAATTAAAAAGTATTTTTAAATGACAAGGCAACGTAAACTACTTTTTCGTACATCTAGTGAGAAAGCTTGTCTTCAACATACAAGACATCAAGTCTGTTAAGTGTATGTGAAAATTTATACATTTATTTGTTTATTACTAACATATATAAGGTATATTATATTTGATAACCAAGACCACATAATTGTGGTTAAATAAGGTGGCCATATCTACAATAATAAGCAAATATGTAAGATTTCGTTAAAACATTAACAAATATTATACTACTTTGTAGTGGTGTATCTAAGCAAACCCTATATCTTAATTATTTGAGGCAATTATAGGAGGAATTTTACCTATGAATGAATATAAATACCTAACGATATTAAATAGTGTAAAGTCAGGTACACATTGAGCCAATGAATGTCAACGAAGGGGTTTATTGGCTCAACGTGGAAGTTTCGTCGAAAGCCAACGAGCATTCAAATATATGAATAGTACGGGGTTAAGTATGGATTTTCGACGAACGTTCGATGGCCTACGATGGGCAATATGGAGGCGGCATACGAAACTATTGGTAGTAACACACAGCTATGCTGTGTATGTATATTAATTTCTTTAAGTTTTCGAAGCTAGTACATTATAGTACTAATACTTCTAAACTACAGTGCAATTTATTAAACATTTCTGTTGTAAATATATTAATAAAGAAAAAATATAATTTTCAAACTTTTCTCCTTCCGTGGACATTTTATGTAGCAGTAAGAATTTGTGATTGTGGAAAATATTTTAGAATTATTTACATACATTGGTACGGCTAATAGTGTGGTAGTATCGCCTCTGATGATGCACTTACAAAATAATAACTATAAGTCAACTCATGTTATCTTTTTCAGGTTAGTATCGACCCTGTGTCCACGGATCACAAGGACATGAAGATCTTAGTAAGTACTTGGTTTGTGTGTTATATTTGTATTCTATATATTTAAATATCATATACAAACACGTAAATACTATTTTCAAAAGTCTTTGTATCTGTTAGGTTATAATTAAATTAGGGTGTTGTGATCATGGCTATTGAAAGCGGACAGAATGTTAAATTTAAACAATAAACCAATTTATGTAATGTTTAAAAATGCATATATTGACTTAATAAGATTAATAATTCTAATACGTTTAATTAGAGTAGATTACATATTACTGTATTGTTCACCAAAATAAACAATTACGAAAACAAAATGCAATGTTACACTACTTCTTGGCAAAGCAACAGGGGGCCTTATGACTAAAAGCGATCCCTTCCAGGCAACCTAGCTGAAAGCAAATTCTTAACTAATCTGGCGATGTGGGTGGAGCGGAAAGAAATAAGAATGTAGAATTTTTACATACATACTTACACTATTTTATAAATTTAATTCTCCATACTTTAATAAATTGTGTGAAATGTTATTATTGAAATATTGGCTTAGTCTGGCAATCAGACGAGTCTATTGTTCAGATTAGTTATATACATTATTTATTGCACATTTAGTACTTATAACAAACGTGAATGTAATGCCTTCCATCATGAAATTCAATTTATAAAGGGAAATTTTCTATTTATTAGTTCAGCAACATACAGCTTAGATAAGGTTAGCCCTCGGCGTCTCTTATATTTAGGTACCAGTTTACAATTCAATGCACATTGTTGATGGTACTATTATTACTCATCGATAGCCTTTTCATTGTATATTGCAATGTTACCTCTTATTAGTAATTTCATGATACAAATGTGTATTAAATAATATTTTACAAGTTTGATATTATTAACTTTCGGAGTTCCATAATCAAATACCGAAGCCATCAATAGTCGATTGCTACTACGGGCCCCTTCACTATATATAAAGCGATACGCTTAACATCAGGGTTTTAATTTGATATCTGTAGAGTTATCTAATTTATTCACAATTCTAGATTCAATGTCAGTCATTGACAATTCTAGGCATTAAAATAAATCTGTCAGTTTTGATTAAGGTCATGGATTGTATGAAAATAAAGTGAGCTTGTTTATACGTTTGTGTTTTTGCTTGTTTGGGCTTGTTTAGGCGTTGTATATTAACAGATATTATTAGAATTTTCCAAGTATCAGACTTACTTTACTTTTTATCCAGATAGAAGGGTAGTTCCTGTATCATAACTAAGAGTTAAAATGTATATGGAGAATTGCTATGTCTTTATTGACTATTCTTTTCTACTGTTAGGTACAATACTGCTTTTACTTACAGCTAAGCATAACATGCACATGAATTTTACAAATTATTTTACATACATACAGCGCCACACAGGCCCATTCTTACACACCTCACTTGCTTCTTTGACATTCATAGCTCTTGTCATGCACGCTCGTCTGTTCTTAAGGCTCCTAACATCACCTTCTGCTAATACATGATCAGTTTGATCATGGAAGGTATGTCGTGGCCTTCCGTGACTTCTGACAAATTATTTTAAATATTATAATTCAACCGATGGCAGGGCAAGTGGTTGAATAGTAACATATAGGAACCGGCCATTAGTCTGTGAAACCCTTTGTACTAAATACAACACATAACTAATCACATGTATAAATAAAACGACCAAACATTTTCGAGTATACTTACCACAAAAACATGCCGCTTTCCTACAATATTTCTGTAATTAGCTAGGTTTTTGCCGCATAGACCGAGCCCTAATTAAGCTATAATTACATATAAATAACTTGCATATTGCATAATCAAAACGTGTAGACATTTTTATTCGATTATGGAAATGTATTAATTAGTGTTATCACTTGGGGTATTTGGAAAACTTTACGAAAACAAAGATGCCATTTTCCTACAATATTGCTCAACTTAACTAAGTCTCTCTCATGTAGACCGTTACCACTATATAAGGTATAATAACATGGATATTCAAAGTGACCAGACATTCCTGTCCGATTGCGGAACAAAGTATTGGCGTGGCGATTGTCACGTGACGAAGTCAGTGCGCACGCGCAACAACACAGGGCCGCGACAAAACCGTGTCGAATGCATTAGTGTCGCCTCTCAGCGTTCTCACAATGCCCATTTCACAGCGCCCAAGAAATCTATGACGACAAATCAAAATAATTTACCTATTTCGTCATTCGATATTCGTTCCGATATGATTTCCCGTCTTCGTGCCGGAAAATCGTAATAGTATAGGCGTAGTCTAAATTACTTTTCTGTTATCATTAAGCCAATTACAAAATGTGAATTTATTGCGTCCGATGAAATATAATAAATTATATACCGCTCAACGATCTGTCAACACTCAACAGCTCTATACTATGTTAACATTTTGTTAGATCAATATATAAAATTCTCGTATCTCGGTGTTTGTAGTTAAACACCTCCGAAACGGCTTGACCGATTCTCATGAAATTTTGTGTGCATATTGGGTAGATCTGAGAATAGGACAACATTTATTTTTCATCCCCTTAAATGTTAAAGGTAGGCCACTCCTAAATAATTTTTTTTTTTTAAATATTCTTTTTATGATACAGCATTAAAAACACATACAACTCTAAATTTTCAACCCTCTGCGATCAACCCCTAGAGATAAAAGTATCTAATTTTTATTCTTATAGATAAATATAAAACTGTACTACACTGGATGTTATGGTGGCTAAATTAATTTGTCTATAATATGTTTTACCCATTTGTGAAAATAAGAAATATTTGCAGTGTGTATAGAATATAGATTATAGTTAGTCAGCTTTAAAAAATTATAATGATGTACCTGATGATTTTTTACTTAAAATAATAGGTATAAAACAACCCACAGCCCGGTGGTAGGATATTTGCCCGACTGGTCGGCTACCACTTCTGGTCTAGAGTATGCTGTCATAACAACCTTGAGTTCTCTTTTTTTATTCCAGGAGTTCAGCAGACAGGCAGACGGCCCACTTGGTGGAAAGCGGTTACCATCGCCTATGGACATTTGCAACACCAAAGGTGCTACAAATTTGTCCTCTTACGACAAGCCGCGGGAAATTGTATTGTTTCTCCGTTGTTGCACGGCGTGTTCCGGCATTAATGGCCAAATTCCAGTCTCCCCTTAGAGAGTGGCAGCACAATTGGTGTTACAAATATCCATAGGCAATTTGGCATCGATAACCGCTTCTCATAAGGGAGGCCGTCTGCCTGTCTGCTGAACTGTCATGCAGTAAAAAATTTGCTCTTAATCCTCTTCTAATTTTTAACCTGTCAAGTGGAAAATTCAGGAAAGAATTAAACATATGAGGTTCACAGGCGGCCCTTTGCTCATCTCCTCCCTATAACATAGTGGGACGGGGGTATCAGGGGATCCTCCTGACGATCCACAGCCAGTGCCGTGGGGTGTCCTAGTCTCAGGGACACCCCTCCTTGTCGGCTTGCATCGAGGTGTCACGGCAGTCATACCCATGGTTACGGTCCCGGGGCGCCTCAATATGATGCGGAGGGACGCTGGAAGGTTTAGTGGGTCGGCTCGGGCGGTCGGTGCATGCACCAACAGCCGGGAGTCCCAAATGCCCTATGATGGTATTCCCCGGAGCCTGAGGATATACGCAAATGCATTCCCCCAGCATTGACAAAAAAAGGGACTTGAAAAGTCCTTTCAATGAAAATAACTTTATAGGAGATGCGTTCAACATACACATACATACATAACTTCACGCCAGGTCCCTTGCGGGGTAGGCACGAACAACAGAGCGCCATTTAGGCTTATTCTTACACACCTCACTTGCTTCTTTGACATTCATAGTTCTTGTCATGCACGCTCGTCTGTTCTTAAGGCTCCTGATATCACCTTCTGCTAGTACACGAACAATTTGATCATGGAAGGTGTGTCGTGGCCTTCCGCGACTTCTGCATCCATCCACTGTTGCATTGTATATCTGTTTAGTCATTCTTTCATCGTACATTCTTTCCACATGCCCGAACCACCGGAGCATTCCTTTCCTTACCTTATGCGTTCAACAATTTTTAAGATAAGAGGTTCTTTATTGCATATTAGCGGTTTCGGGAGAGTTGTCCTGCCTTGATTATAAATCTAGAACCTAATTTCAGCACCACCTACTGTCGCTAATTGTGAATCTAAGCCATCCCCGGACCCACTCAAACAATTTTTTTTTTATACCTTGGATACATTATTGAAGTTTTAGTAGGGATCGCTAATTTTAGTATTAATAAATATAACCTTGTATTAATCTGGGATAATATAGCATTCCAATAGTCAAGAATCTTTAAAATCGGTCCTGTACTTTTTGAGTTTACTCGTTAGAAACATATAAAAGTAAAAAAATACAAATATTTCCTCTTTATAATATTCGTAGTAGAATAATATAGAGGAAACAACGAACGTTTGCCATCTCTCCAGAACTTTCCATTATACATGAAATGACAACATTGTGAATTCTGATTTCGTCAATTTTATTTTTTACCGGTGTTTAAGCGTCTGTTGCGTCGTTCGCAAACCTGCGAGTAAAACTTGAACAGTAATAGCAGCGTAAAGGCGATTTAATAACTTTGCTGTTAAGCCAGTAAACTATCATTGCAGGAAACTTAAACAAAAGTAATTAGAAATTCAGTTTATAACGAGAAGTTTGTGATATCAAAATAATCATTACACGGACGTGGCCATTAGACGCTATTAGATATTTGTGATTGTTTTCAATTTCATCGCTGAACAATAGATTAGAAATATTTGAAAGTTTAAAATTTTATTTTGGTTATTTGTACTGACCATTGCAATAGCTGCCACAATTCAGTAGCAGTTATAACAATGTAAAAACTGTGTATTATTACAGTAATAACTGTATTATACCTAATTACTTTACATAAATACTATATATTATATTTCTTCCATACTAAAATGAGACTGTGCGTTGTTGAACTTCTATTATCGTAATCTAGGATGGACCTGATAATCGTTCATACATATTATCATGCCTGTTTCCGTGGTAGTAGGCAGAGATTATGGATCTCCACTTCTGACCAACCTGACAAACAACTTTCGCTTGATCTACTTTCGTTAACCTCTTAATACATGCACGTTTATTTGTGACACTTTTTACCTTACCACTCTTTAACACTTCTGCTATTGCTAAGATAATCATTTACTCTATAGTCATAGAATATGTAGGTACCAGATTACTGCTAGGGTAAAGTATGCCCAGAAGACTAGCTGCATTACTATATGGATGGCAACGCTGATCTCTATGCGAAATACGAAAATGAATCAGCCCGTCAGACAAAGAACTTCTTACAAATAACTTTGAAGAAGTTATTTGCTGTTTGACCCTCGAGTTAAAGTTTCAACACCAAACGGCATAAATATCTAGAACTTCCTAATATTCCTTTATTTATAATATAATATATAATCTGTAGAAGTCGAGTTTGTACCTACAGTGTATTTAAAAAGGAAAAATGGGTTGAGTTTTGACATTAGTTATATGAAGCTCATATCAAATTATAACCGATGGTAAGGCGAATGAACGGCCGGTAAGATATAGGAACTGGGTCTAATTGGTCATCATTGGCTGCTGGTGACCGTCCGGCGTCGGTCACTTCCGCCTATTTCCGCTAGCCACGTATCCTCGACGCCGGTTGGACTAATCTCATGACAACTACCCGATTTACTTTCCAATTGGTGGAAAAGCCATACAAGAACGCTTCATTACATTGTTTTCATCCAGTCTATATTAAATACTAGTGCTTGCTAAATACAGAATCATTATTTGTTATATTTCACACACTTAACACTTTAGAACAAATGCTGAAGAACAGGAAGTAGTGAAAACTGTATAAAGCAAAGAAAGAAGAACAAAAACATTTTTTTAACTAGACGTGTTGTTGGGGAGTTTCTACGCTTCTTCTCCTTAACAGCAATAACACGTTACGAATCCGGTTACATAGAATAGGGTGTGTCTTTAAATTACTTAAATTTACATGTATGAATTTCAATAGAATTTTTCTCCAATAGAACTTATTTTGAATAAAAAGTTTTGAATTGAATTCGAAATTAGTAAAAGGAGATGTGGCACTAATTATCATAAAAAGGGAAAAAATCCGTCATCAGATTTTTGAAAAGTCAATTTTGTTAACTTATCGAGTTTGAAAATAATCACTTCTGTATACTCACTAGATTTATCCGACAGCATAATATACTTCTCTGGATTTGCTGGAAGAAACTGAACTTGTATAAAAACCTATGTATGTATTACGCCCGATTTCCGTTGTAATCAAGATACGAGAAACTTAGGGAAAACTCTTATCATCCTTAAACTGTTTTTTATACACTTCCTCAATGTGTGTTAAGAGAAATTGTAGACAATTTAAAAATATCTATAAATTAAAATTTATATTTTCGCTGTTTTAAATACAGAATATAATAATATATTATAATTATTATAGGCACAATAATTAGCATAACTAAAAACAGTTGTTCAATTATAGTAAATATAGTATTATAAAACTATTTTCAATATATATCATCATTTTGCAGAATACGATGTCTACTGTGTCGTTTTTTTTAAATAAATTCGATTCCCGTCTAGAAAAATTGTAGTTTCAAAATAGCTTTTTGCTATTATAATTACATTTGAATTGGTTTTACAGCTGGAGGATCAATTGTGAAATTCGCTCTAATCCTTCCTTGAAAAGGTAATTAAAAACTACATTAATTTGAAATATTAAGCGTTGATTTCATAAAGAGGTGTTAACTAGATTATGTTTTTCATTTTCCTACATCTGCCTGCGGGTCTTCCATAAATATTGCCTGTCGTGAAATTTCCACGTAATCCGATTTGTTTGGCACACGCCGCCCTCTCATGCTGCAATTTCACATCTCAGCGTGAGTTTCGTGTTCAAATTAAAATGTTTATTGCATTAAGCGGAGTTCGCACGGTCGCCCATGACCGGCCCCGAGCATTTTTATTTCGTTATATCTGGGACACGCCCAGCGGGCTCCCTTGCCTCGCCTCACACCCGCCGAGGTAAGCCTCACCGTTTCACTATTTTATGAAGCCAATGGCACCCCGTCTACTGTCGCTATATAGCTGCAACTACGGCTTCCATAAATCCATTTTTTTCCCGGACATGTCCAACTTTGACATACTTAAATAATAAACCAGGTACTTTCAAAATGTACTACTTAAACATTTGGGTTAGTGCCTGGCAATCTGCGCACAACTAAGAGTTCTAAGGGAAAAATATTTAAGAATGACAATCACCTAATAAACGTAAGCAACTCGTAACACACTCTAAACAGTTGGTGTTACCAGTCCGGTCTTGTTTTATATAAAACTTTCAATCAATGTCCTCTTACTTAAAGCTTATTTCTCCGAAAAGAGAATACTCCACTCCTTTTTATTCAGCGCTGTCTCCTGCCAGTCATAGACTTGAAACTCGCGCAAATCAGCCTCCACTACGTCGCTCCAGTAATATCTGGGGTGTCCAATTAGTCGTCATCCCGTCAGTCGGCTCAGATAAGATCCTTTTCACGCGCGATCCTTCCTCTTTCTATGTAGGTGACCAAGCCAGGTAAGCGATGTTCCTTAGTTTCGCCTATAATGTTGGGTCATCTACCAGCTCTTCGATTTCGGCATTTTTACGGATCCACCATTTCTTAATCTTAAATTTTCGATGTCATAAATCTCCTAAAATTGGAACGGAGCGATGTTCTCGAGACTACATACCCTACAATTTTTTTCAAACTTTAAGTTTTATTCCATTGGTCCATCTAGGATAATGTTATAATTAATTACCGGTGTACACTGATATAGCGGTAAGTTTAAAGCTTTATTTATGATGCGATATTGTGAACGTTAAATATTGACAGATAACGTCTGTGTAAACACTAATGGAGCTATTGGGGTTGTCTGGAAGGGATCGCTTTTTAGCGATAAGACCGCCCTTTTTACATAACTAGATATAATTTTAGTCTTTAGTTCAAATTTGTATTGGTGTAGAATAAAGTGTTATCTATCTATCTATTAGTTAACAATGTTGTTTTTAATGCTATAAACAAGACACATTTAGCCACAGTCTGTAACTATAGTTATAATATCATCGCAGATAGAGCCCGAGCATTACAATACTTACCGGATATTTAAAAATATTCACATACGAATTTTTATTTGGTAACCCTACTCCTGTCTAATGTCGCTATAATTCCCTGCGTCTGTCATTTCCGTTGTTCTGTCGCCTCAATGCTAAATCCAATCCATCCAGCAACAAGGTGCAATGTCCCCTGGCGTTGGATGCGACCATTTTATTCGTGTTATGCGTGTCATAAAACTATTAGCCGCTTAAGCTGTTCTTAAAGCGACGAAATACCTTTGAGGATGTTTAGCGTTCATCCGTACAACTGGCAGGGTGCGGAAGGGCGCCATCATATATTTTTTTCACGCAAACTTTTATGCTTTTATGGTGTTTTTTATGTGCCATTACGAGATATTTGATTGTGCAGTGCTGTTTTTATATGGTCTGAATATTATTTTTCATTATCACACACACATTGTTCATTCCATTAAAAATATAAATGTTGTGAACATATATTTTATATTAATTGATTAATTAAATTAGTGATTACCATCAACTTTATTTACTTTACACTCTTGATTAATTTTTAAGTTGTTTCTGTATTATATTGAATTTTCTAAAAATAATAATACTTATATGCTTAGAGATGTAAATACTTATTTAGAGAGAATAAATAAATGCATCGATAAATTGCACCCAAATCATTCAGTTAGATGTAAACGCGGTATCATTTCCTAATCCATTTCAATATTATTTTGAAATTCATTTAGATATTATAGATAAGTTTAGGTGAATTTATAGATATTAATATCTTTTCATAGCTATATTTCGGTATTTGGAGCGTAATAATTCTAGTTTAGTTCCATTGTAGGGCACTAAAGACATTAGCTACTAACATTTTAACTTAATTACTTAAAACTAATCTTAGTCGTTATTAGTAAGTGAGTATAAATAACACGTTACTTTGAACCAAAAATTATGCGAATAATGGTAGATACGTTTTGTGTACCTACGCATTTGTTATATTTTTAATTAAAACATAGTCAATTATTACATAGGTACTATTGTTTTATAAATATATTTGGCCCTCAAGAAACTGTATAAATATAAACGGTATAAACGAATTCATGCGAATTATGAAGCTGAACCAAAAAGTTCTGCTTACGAATTAAATGTATTAAACGAAATCACGTGACGTTAAACCAACTGAGCAATAATGTACAAAAAAGTTTATGCAAATCAAGGCAGCCGAAATAAAATGGAGTCTTGAGGCGCGCGCGTGCGATCGATAGGTTCTCCCCGCAGTCGGGCGACCGCGCGACCTTGCAGGCGGCGGCGTGGGCGGACCCCGGGGGCCGGGACTGGTGTGTCCCGCCCACCTCCCCCCTCACCGCACCTCGCCTCACACCCCCGCGCCGTTCTACGCCTGTCGATCCATTCTCGCGAACGGCGCATCGCACGCGCCTCGACACTAGACTGTTTCACGGTTTAAGTCTCGCAGACGTGGCGCTGCGGTCGCGCAACGCAATGTTAGATAGATTTAATAGTATTAGTAAATAGAACAATAATGGAACACTTACATTAAAAACACTTGTTAAAAGAATACTTGTAACGTTGCTGGGCTCATCTGTGTGATTAGTTTGATTTTTTGCCGCGAGACATTAATCGTGAGATGGACTCTAGTATCCAAAGCAGCTGAACGTCAACTATGTGTACAAGTGACGCGCAACTCGCGTACCAATGAAAGGCCCGTTACCAATAAACTATTTTGTTAACGCGATGTGCCGACGCGTTTAGTGTTTGTTGTCGAGTGAAGAATGATCACCGATATGTACGCGCCGTTGGCGGCGGCGCCACCCAACAAGGCCATTGTAAGTTTTTTGTCACTTGAAACTGATATGGTTTCATAACATTAGATATTTAATTGAAATTATCTGATGTTCTGTTCTGTTCTGATAATATGATGTTGCAAACGTCCATAGGCGACGGTAACCGCCTTCCACCAGGTGGGCCGTCAGCCTGTTTGCTGTACTCCAGTTATAAAAAAAATGTAACTTGTTTTATCTTGAAAATTTAAATGACTATTGCAGTCTCTAGCGTCGAATGTTGTTGATTTTCACTTCAAAAATCACATATTTATACAAAATTATCAGATAATCACCACGATTTCGGTTCGGATTTTGTAGGCACTTTTTTTTATAAATTACTTAAGTTTGTGTAATATTCACACCAGCATGTAATAATTTAGTTAGTTATTTAATTCCAGTCTCACATAGCGACAAATATATTTTTTTAGTGTTTGCGATAATTTCAAGGGTAAATTATCTACATTATAATGTGAAGTTTTATTTTCAAAATATGTATGTAACAATAGTTTTGCAATGCTGATTATTTATAGACGAAAACGGTTTTGTTGAAAATTTCAACAGTTTAGTGAAATTGTGCCTTTTCGAGCTGCCAGAAGGACTATACGTCTGGCGTCTGTCGAAGACCTACAATTTGATTTAGGCTTTTCTTACATACAGAGTCGTGGTAGCGGAATGGCTAAGCACGCGTCCCAACTAAAAGGGCCCGAGTTCGAATCCTGGCTGGAACGCATGTTTAGGCAGTTTTCAGGCTTACATGCATACCTATTGTTACAATTATCACGTGCTAACAATGGTGAAGGAAAACATCGTGATGAAACCTGCACATCGAGATAACCTATGTGACAAACTTGCCAAGCCGCCTTGGACAAGCGTGGCGCGTATAATGTCTGTTCCCCTGTAGTGGCAGGCCTGAGCCCAGCAATGGGACGTTTATTGACTTTTATTATATTCAATTAGATGGCTCCGACTTTCCCCTTTTGCCTATATCAATATTTAAATTATTTTACAAACTTGAATATTTGTAACACTGGTTAGATAATGTTGCTAAAAGATAAATCAATAGAAGAAGACTTAAAACCAGTGAGCGTGTTCGAGTCGGACTCGCGCATTAAATTATTTGTGCAAAAAACGAATAATTTGTTTTTTAGAAATTTCAAGATTGATTTTTCAAAATCTGATAACGATAGATACAGACTTCTACTACCTATACCTATTGAAAAAAAACAAAAAAATAACACTTATTTAATTTAACTACACTATTGTGTAGTGTCATATAGACAGGAGCTCACACTCAAATTTATTCCATATACCTATACCTAATAGTTTCTAAGATAAACTACTGTGATATCTATAAAGCCAGATGGACTTTATTACTTTATCACGGATCCATTATAAAAAATAGTTACGCTACTCTTAAATGTATTATAAAAACAATCCCTTTCCAAAGGGTTTAAAAAATTAAATATCTGTCAAAGTACTCGATCATATCGGCACGTGAATAAAGCTTCCGGACCAAACTCGATTGTTTCCCCCACGCAATCGATCTTCCTTCCCAAAATATTTGTCAACGAATAAATCCGGAATACGTATAGCAAATTGAATAAGCATTCACATCGGGCCTGTGTGTCTTTATTGTACATCGTGGAGAACAATGACGTATTGTTCTTCATGTTTCAGAATCATCGACTAGATGTATCGATCGGCTTATTTAGTAATTTTAATATCGAACAATAGATTTCTTTTACATCTTATTATTGGTTATTGATATTGATCTCTTAGTTAGAGATGTAAGTAACAAAAGATTTAACTACATAATATTCGTATATGAGTTTTATTGATAGATTAGGATTTGAAATAAATTTTTATGCAGTGTTTATTATTGTGTCCGTGTAGGCTTTGGAAAGGTAAGTCAATATGGTCATAGGTGCCATTTTGACTATACCTATGTAAATACCTCTGTGTATTTGTAAGTGCCAAGGTACCTAAATATACTGAGTTACATTTAAGTAGTTAATTAAAGTTTGTACAATGTTTAGCATTCGTTATTTTTCTATTATTAAACTAAGCCAAAATTTTCACTATACTTACCTAACTAAACTTTATTTTAAACTTTAGTTGATTGTTTTGGACATAATCAGCAATAAATTATTATTAATTCTTGTTCGTGAGCCAGTGGGTTCAAAAACCTATTTAAATATCAACATCAAAAAACGAGACGAGAATTATTTGGGGGTCTAAAGCGGCCACTTTTAGAGAGTCGCTTCTTGAAATTGATATTTGTCTACATATACCTACTGACATAACATAAATAAAGGTCTACTTTATTGTAATACTTGACATATTCCTATAATATGAACCTGCGAAAGCGGCCCTTGAGACACCTATTTATGTACCTAGGATTTTGTTTCAGTGTCTTTTAGATTACATTTTACTCAGAAAGGTACTAGGCGATTGTTATTCCTACGAGTAGTATTATTCTCCAATGATTATAATAAAAGTACTGACATTCAGGATTTAGCTACTTGCAAACCGAATACCGTTACTAACCTATCTACATGACAGGTTGCCTGGAAGAGATCGGCGGATAAGGCGGCTTTTTGTTTTGGCGTTAAATTATTGTAATTATTCATTCTGTAATCTGAACAATAAAGTGTTTTCTATTCTATTATATTCATTCTATATGACAAACTTAATATATCTACATATTATAGTTTATACATTATAATAAAATTTCTATCACTAAACATTATAAACTTTCATCAGATCCACACTCTACTCCATACATCGTGGCTATTATGCGTGTCTAATAGATTTTTTTTGCGTTGGCCCATTCAAGGCGGTCCCAGCGTGAAGTCCCGTCAATGGCCATTGTAGCATTGAGCCGAATCGTCGACCGACAAACTTTTATTTGTAATGCTCCTAAATGGCTGTTATGGGGATTAAGGTGCTGTGCATTGTCATCGCACAGCGAAACGACAGATTTACCCAATCCACAATACTGTCACACATACTAAACATAAAAGGCGAAATGGTATTAGTCTAAGTACCACACCACAATGCTTCCTCGAGATCTGTCATTCTTGATAGCAACGGTGCTTTGTCTGGCAGTTTACATGCTGGATTAAACACTTAAGTTCTGAGGTTGAGCCATTTACAGTTATAATGTTTGGATACTTAGTTTTTTTTGTAGTTTACGCATCTTTGAAAGTTCCTGCAAGTGGTTTGTCAGATAAATATTATTCAAATTCCATTAGACTATTATTTACACAGTTCATAAGAATGACCCAGGATTTTGGAAGGCGTGGAGCCTTGAACAGGCCAAAACTTCATCGACATAAGTTAATCTGAAAGTGGTGTGATAGTAGGTAACTGAAGTTTCCAGTTGTATGTAGAAATGCACAAATCAAGCCCGGTCGAGTAGGATGAAAATATCAATATCGTGAAAGTACTTGTTGTAGACAGGGTAACCGCGTTATAGAATAAACAATGGTGTGGAGATCGTAGATAGTTCCATAGAAGGACATGCAAGTGTCAACAGGGTCTGAATGACAGAGTTATATTTAGAGGTTTATTCAATCTGTCTTATAAGGGTTTGGATATTTGCAGTCCATGTCTATGTCCATGTGATGTGTGGGCTATTGAAAGGAAACAAGTGTTTTGCTCGACGGTCGTTTATAAACTGAACTTACTACCTAATACAAAATACATGGTTATAACCTACACTACAACTAAATTAACTTACACACACTACATCCATACCTACCTATACATATAATTTGGCAAATCGCCAACACTGGCACAGCCACGGTTTTTAGACACCGGCTAGTTACTTGAGGAATAAAGGCTTAGCCATGCCTTATTCGCCAGGTTGCGATAAAAAAAGGTCGGCCTAAAAAAATCAGGTTCAATGTCGAAAGAGGTGATGCAATGTCATTTCTAACGGTTTTAGAGTTAAGTATGCCAAAGACTATAGTATCATAAATAAAAGAGATTATAATAGGTAAGAGAGAGACCTTGGGCTTCAGATACGATGCTCCGGAGTGCAGCCACTAGACATGGCTATTTTAACAGTCATTTTTTCAAGAAACAACCGCCCATGTCCTGCCTGCATGCGTAGAGGTGGCCCAATACAGGGCGAAGTATCTAGACGCCCCAGGTAGCCCCGAAAAGTCTTCAGCAACGTCAAGAAACTGGTGTACTTCTTGGACGAGTTGGGCTGGATGGAATAAACCCTCATCTACCCTCGCTCGCAAAATAGACGCTTTATCGTCGAGTTGCGCAAACCGCCTGTTCATAGAAGATTAAGAAGATGCTCCGAAAGCAACCTGAATTTGATGCTAGAATTAAAAAGATGCATATCTATATTTGTGAAATTGGTCACAAAGAAAATCAAATTAATTGACATATAGCCATATTATCATGAAGATTCTGACATCTCAACCAGATATAGATTACATTGTACAGAAGGTCAAGACCAACATGAATTACTTTAAAATAGAGCAGTCTAATTAAAATATTTTCGCATAAGTAGATTAAAATTAAATAATAAACAAATCCATATGTCACCGGTACGCGATGCCGGTTGGCGACAGCACCCCTTCATAATTCTTTTTTATCGTAGCAATACGTCGTGTTTAACCCGTTCATTGACAAAAGGTATTTAAATGAAGCTGTCGAGGAGACGATATTTACTGCGTACGGCGCAACATTCCGGCGAACCATTAAACACTCATCACACAAATTGTAACACTATTTTAGAAATTTATGCTTAATGCAATGAACAACTAATCTATATAAATAAAAATTAATCGACTCTGATGATTTTTTTGTGTATGTTTGAATGGGTGCTTTAGATTTACAATTGTAACCGGTAGGTGACTCTACGATTGGGTCCTTTTCATGGCAAAAGAACGTCTGCCCTGAAAAGCAAATAAATAAATGAAATAGCATATTATAAATTAGGTACCTATGGGCTTGGCAGTACACGCACAAAAAAGAATTCCGTAGAAGTCACAGACGGTGTTTGTTTTGGTTATTTGACTACGAAACTGAAAAAAAAGCATTTATTCGAAAAATCCTCATGTCTTAAAAAAATATTCACTGAATATTGTTTAAAGCCGTTTTCATAAAAAATATTTTTTCATCTGTACTTACTCACAACTTTGATTTTTCCGAATTTTTCTCTTTACAAGTAGTTTAAAAGGTAGAGGGGAAAGTTTTTTCACGATTTGGTAGCCAATACCCCATCAGTCGTCCACCTATTGATTACTATAGAAAATACTTTCTATAATATGTTTTCTACATTAGGTAGTTATTTATATGTATAGCGGCTACCCCTAATTTTTACTGTTTGCTCGGTTTTACTCCATAACTTTGTGGAAGTAAATAGACTACGGCTATCTTTCGAATTTTCAGTAGTAATGAGAAAAATTACTGTGACAAACAGTTGGACAACCGAACATGGCGATTACACAATGGTTCTGTTTTTTGCCAAAATGTCTACGGAACCCTAATGATTAGAGTTACTTGTAATCCGTCAAAAACACGAAATTCACTTTTTCTGTTGTAAATATAATTATGACTTTCAAGTTATCAATCTTTCAATGTTTCTAGTATTTAATTAATAAAAATTAACGCGAACATTCTATAAATGTGACAAAAAGCTTTGTTAAGTTATTTATGCTCGTATCTGTCAGCGCAGCATCTTAGCGGAGACAATTATAACAATGTTAGTCGCTCGTTGTTAGCATGCTACTGATTTTGTTCTAAAAGCATCTCTAATGAAGTGCAAATCTGTCAGTGCACATGTTGTAGTCGATTTATTGACTCTTTTGTCTAATTGCTTCTGTTCAGTTAATTCTGTTCTTTATACAACTTCTGTTGTATTGTGGCTTTAACATTTCGGTGCGGTTCAATAAATTAAGTAATTTTTTTAGTAATACAATTTCACTGTAATAGATCGACTGGGTAATTGACTGATAGACCAGTGCTAAAGCCTTTGAAAATGGTAAAAAGTGAAAAATTGTAGGATGAAACCCATTGGAAAAAAAATGAAAAGAAAAATAATTTACGGGCAATCTGAGGTCGGGAAGCGGGTGAGGTTTTTAAAGGTTAAAACTGGTTAATCTCGATTTCCGACAAAACTGCCCAGTCTCATGGAAAAAATTAAATAGCAAAGTTGTAGGTAATAAAAAGATCTACAAATTTTGTGTTTACACTTTTTTCACATATCCTCAAAATTTATGTTAAAAATTAATAAATATAAAAAACTATAAATACAGTTTTTTATTTATTACTTTAACAAAAAAATATCACGATATTTGGTGGAAGCTTACTGTTTATGTCATGAGGTCATTATGATTTATGTAATTTTTTTTATTTAAAATATTTTTTTCATCTCATTTTGACTTGGGGCCGCTTATGCATAACGATCGCCTTTAAATAAAATTAGTTAATCCTATTAAACTGCCGAAATATGTTTTACACAAAACGTATTGGCAGTTCTTTAAACATTTTTATTTTGTGTTGTGAAAGACGCTAAATGTATTTAAGGGTCTTAAATGCGTTTTTACTTTTCGTTTCATCGATTTTTAAATCACAACGGTTCTAAAGAAGTTTCACTTCAAAACAGACATGACCGTGACTTTTGTATACTATTTACAATTCTTTACCCACGCTCCATATACATACATTCATTATGATGAAAAGATGCATACATATAAATCATGCACACATATATTCACCACATTTAAACGACAGCATAAAAACTTCTTAACCGCAGGCTAACTGCACCATTTCCTGGCTGAACCACAAATGACCTTTTAATACTGCTTGTTAGCTGTTACCGTAGTTAATTTTGTACCGCTAGTGGTAGTCAATAGTCAATAATTATTGACGCTAACTATTGCCTGCTAGTCTTTCTCCGTGCACGTTCCAATACTACTAGTTACAACGGAAGCACTCTATTTGCAAATTAATGGTTTAGTTGTGACAATTACTTAAAAGTGCTTGGAAAATAATACTTGTAATAATAAGGAAACTGAAAAAGTCCTGGTATTTATAATGCCTAGGGCATGGACTTGGGCAGTTTTCTGACCTAATGAGCATATTATTAAAATAACCACATACTAACAATGGTAAAGAAAAACATCGTGATGCAACTTGCTCATCAAGATAACCGATGTATCAAACTTGCCAAGCTACCTTGGACAAGCATGGCGGGTATACTGCCCGTTCCCCTATAATGGGAAGCCCGAGCCCAGCAGTGGGATATATGGGCTGGTATTATATTATTATAAAACACTGATTTTTTTTTATATAGATATTGCTTTGTAGACTTTTTATATTTAGTAACTGTCAAATATTCATGAATATTGTAGTTTTAGAATATTTTAGTTTTAAGGGACGTGTATCTATTGGTCTAAGATCCGACCCTACATCGACCTTCACCGAGCTGATAATATAATAAAACTTATTTTATAATAAATTTAGTATATTAGAAAAAAATCTGGGACAGAATATTTTTAATTATTAAAAAAAATATTTTTCATTCAATGTTGCAACATCAAGATAATAAGAAAATTTTATACTGGACTTAAAATATTAAACATATAGAATGTGCAGACGTAGGGTTGTCTATAATTTACCTGGACAGACTATGGGTTGCCAGATATAAACAGGTAAGTCGATGCCAGTTACTTTCACTTGTTATGATAATTACTTTACTTTACTTTATTACTATAATTCTGATCAAATTACTATAAAAGCGAGATCTAAAACGAATCAAAAACGTTCCAAAATGTAATCAAATACTGTATATTTTTTTAATAACTTTAACCTAGAAACTGGTTTATGATGTTTGTTATTGTCATTATGGGCTGGCAGTTTTAATGTGAGAAGTCGTTAAAAAGATGCATGGCCTAGACTGTGCAAATAAGCAGTGTAGAGTTATTAGTGTAGTAGCGGCAAGGTACTCGTACATTAAGAACTTTTAAAAGACAATGTTCGGCCTGCAGAGGTGATTCGATTAAATTAAAAAAACCTACTCTTAAAAAGCAATTAACAATTTCTGAAGTGTTATTAAGATAAAGTAGAAAAATTTCTCCTTAGAATTCACCCTTCTATCACTTTATTTAAATAATTTCAGACGGGAAGGCTTCGCAGCTTTTAGATCTATAAATCAGTACAAGTCTAACTATAATGTGCTGTATTTCCTATATACTTCTGAACTAGGTATCGATGTTACTGCAAACGTTTTTTAATACAACTTTATAAACTGGGTTTTAATAATACAGGCAGTGCTATGTCATTCATTACCAAAAGTCAATCTACAAAATGTAGTACTGTGGTAAGTAAAGTATTGTTAATAACATCGATTACATGTTTATGTAATTTGCGTAAATTTAAAGTAACGTATTTATGTTTCCTTCATTACCTTAATAGTGAAACAATAATAAAAGCATTCCTTATCATAGTACCGTTAAACAAACTGTTACTGCACAGATTCAACATTGTATAAAGCTATTGGTGTGATACTGACCAATAGCTTTATACAATCAACATCAATGATTACACTCAAAGGGACCATTTGTGCTTCTTTGTTGTTACCGTCTTCAGTTAATAGACGTCTCATCCGACCCGGGAAAAGGATACCAATACAGTTGTCGAGAGCCTTTCGAAATTTAAAAGAACCGGAGCGATTTGGAAGCCATTAATGTCATCGGAATCGTTCCAGTCGGCTCCTGGAATATTTTATGTTCTCCACCATGCTAACAGATGTTGTGTTCTGTGATCATTACAATAAGATCGAAATCAAAAGCTCTATTTTTACTAAGATACAGTAAGAATAGGCCTAGTTTTCGCAACTCATTGCATTAGCCCGGCTTGTTAGTGTGGAGAGTGGTACGCGGGCGCTCGGAGGCGCGTAATGAAGGCGAGGTGCAAGTCATCGGGCCAGAGGCGCCGCCGCCGCCCGTCAGCGCCGTCATCGCGCGCCCTGTCAATATATGATGGCCCGACAACAGAGAAGGTTATTTTCGAAGATGCATCGCCACTAATTAATGCCCTCTACCGGATAAAAAGTTTCAAGAAGCGGTGAATCCTTTGTTCTATTGTCAACTTGACCGTGTAAGATTATGGAAGCAAACACCAGAAAAGCGAATCGGAGTTTTTGGTGAAATTTTAAAGACTCATGTGTGGGTGCACAGTTATTTAAAATAATACAAAATATCTACTGCTTTTAAGTAAGAAAATTGTGATGCTTTGAGTTCAACAAAGTTTGGCACCATTCTACAAAGATCAACAATTTGGTTGAAATTTTTACATGGGTCCGGTTTTCATCTGGTATCTAAAAAGTTTTATTTTGATCGGAATATTTTAATATGGGCACTATGCCAAATTAGAAAAAATCCATTCAGAAATTATACACTATTTTCTAGAAATAATAGCACAAGCAACAATATCCTTACAACAATCATTCAGCAAATACAACGTACTGGTTACCAACAATTCGTTGGAAGGTTATTTTTAAAATTTCATTCAATATTCAATGAACACGACGTTATAACACTTGGCAGTCCTGTGATACGAAAACGGTGCAATGTAATATTTAGTAAATGCGCCCCTTCTGATGACAATAGAAGCATTCGCAGTACTTTTCGTGACATTAAAAGTAAGGGCGATATGGTGGATTACAAATTCTGCTTACCAACGGTTCGGTCGAGTGTCGGTGTGTGGCCAACAATTAATTTAACACTTAACCAGGGATACAAAGGCAGACAGATCCTGGCGGTTGCCCCCCGACGGGCGCCCCGCCGCGGACCGGGGTCCCCCGTCGCGCCTGCTGTGTTCCGTCACCGATAACCCCATTCACTGCCTGTTTGATTCTAAGTTATCATATCACCGTAACAGCCGATTGTTTACGAAACTAGATGACTGTCATTTCTCGACGTGCCAAAGTTGAAATCTCTTGGAAATTACCTAATACTTGCTAATTGTAAATCTTGAAGTTAGAAATAATCCTTGACATATCCTTCAACGGCGAACCTTGTAAAGTCCGGCTATCAGAGCGCATGTGTCTAGCGAAACAAATTTGGTTTTAAAAGTTCTTTTCAAGGAGCGCAATACAGCCATCCTGTTGAGTCGCAGGTTGTAAGATATTTTAGGGCAGTTCTTTTTGATAAGGCGTTGCTCGTCAGTGTGTTCTCCTCGCTGCGTTTCGAAGACACTAACAGCTTATCAATAGAATTACGCCATTTCCTTCTTTGCAAAGAAGAAAAGAATGTAACATCAGAAATGTACTTAGGTACCCCGCAATCCACAAAACTTGCGCTTTTTAATTAAAAGAGTTACACATATAGAACTATAAAATAGTTACAATCATCATACATAGGTATATATATATACATTAGGGTGGTCGTTAAAAATTAAATTTCTTGCGACGCCCCCTAAAAAGCTTCCTTTTAATGAAAAAACACTGGGATTTTTTTTATAATTTTTTCAAGTCAAGACAACACGTGCCTCAAGACGATTCAAGTTAATTTTTGGGTAATATCATGTTTTTTCAGGAAACTTCTTCATACTTAGAAGTAATAATTATTTTAAGATTGGAAAATTTTTAACAATGAAATACCTTCCGGTTATCATTCTCAGTGTTGAATTTCAAATTATAGTTTCAGAAAAAGTTTAAAATTCTTCGTGATTCAAGCTTATCTTTCAATTTATCTTATATTTTTAGTTTTAACTTGAATCGTCTTGAGGCACGTGATGTGTTGACTTGAAAAAATTATAAAAAAATCCCAGTGCTTTTTCATTAAAAGGAAGCTTTTTAGGGGGCGTCGCAAGAAATTTAATTTTTAACGACCACCCTAATATACATACTTACATAGTAACACAATCATGATTCATCCTAAAACTTCATCTCAATCTAAAAGTTCATATACATCTTAAATGAGTTTGATTTCATCAAACCTATTCAATTACTATTTAAAGCATGCTTTTATTATTTAAAAAAATAATTATAAGCCGATATTAGATGGTTCATTTCTGTCTTTCAATTTGGATGATTTAACTAGTGATCCATATAATACGAACTTGAATCATTCAATGTGTTTGAATGTATTCAATCTACTTATTGAATACGGTGGCGTCCTTTGAGTGTTTTTGGTTTTCAATCAAATTGAATCAATTTGGTTTGTCCCTCTAATACCATATTAGATTAGAAGCCGACTTTTCAATCACAAGTTATTGTTGCACAAAACTTTTTTGTATTCAGTCAAGTTTTGCTGATGATAAATCGGTCCTATGTTAGTTAGAAATTAATAACATGACACTCAGAAAGAAATGCTGAGTAAAAATTTAATGGAGTTACTTTTTGCGGGACGATTTTCATTCTTAATACTTTGTCCGTACAATTAGATTGATTATTTTGCGAATTGTTGAAATATATCTTTAAGGAAATAAGGATATATAATTTCCCCATAGAGAGTTCAACTGCGCACGTGCCGTAACAATAAAAGTTAACGTTGAGGGTCTATTGATAAATCCACAAGAGCAAACTGTAAAACCCCATTACGTCTATTAAAGATATCTAGGAAATTGCGCCAATTTATTGTTGCATCCGGCTTTTAACTGTAAATTTTCCGGTTACAATTTGTCTCGCGAAGAGCTGGCATTAAACCAGATATCGATTATTGCAACCATTATAAATTGACTAAACAAAATTCTAAATAAAACTTAATTTTGAACTGGGGGATTAAAGCAGCTTTCGTTGATTTGTATTGGAAAATATATGACAAAGTTTTCCAACAAATAATAAAGGTGGATACATTACCTATTTCCCTATCCTTCCTTCCAACAATTTGACCTCTCTGACAGAGAGGTAAATTGTTGCCATCTTTCAAAATTTGCTCAGAAAAGGTCTATTTATAATCAAATAGTTACGACTGATTAAGACAATATATTTAAGCTGTTACATTAAGCATAATAAAATATGTAATTTGAAAATACATCTGTCTCGCCAGATAAGGTGTATTGGATTTTTTGTACCTAATTGTTTATTTGATGTGCAATAAAGTGTTAGGTACCTATCTATTATCGAAATTATAACTTATTTAATTTTATGTTATTATTATAAACGTAATATGATAACAAGTACGACATGATACTAAGTACAAATTTTAATTAAAGTATATATATATATAAACAATTTTATAGTTTAGTTGCCATCAAAATATTCCATTAGCTTCTTGTTGAATCGGAGTTTCGCATTTACCATTTAGGGGGTCGTGTGACACCATTATCTTCATCCTCAAGGGCCATATTTCACGTCCTCTTCACATCGGAAACATGACTAGGGTTGTTTAAAATTAGAAATAAATCAAACTAATTTAATTAAAGCTTAACATGGAAAAAGTACTTTTTCGTCTTTATGCCAAATAATTTTGTAAAATAATCAATATTCGGTAAGTGTTACCTTTAGACAATGTATAGGAATACTAACGCAATATCTAACATAAGATATATCCATGTATATACGAGTGTATGACTAATTGAATACTACAATTTTAAAAAAAATATACCCAACTGTTCCGACCAGTAGTAGTCCCTCAAGTCTTTATGAATGTATCTGTCCAAAATTTACGGCACTGAGTTTATTAATCTATCCGTGCAGAAACGGAGAAAGAATACAATTCCTGAGCCGGGCGACCTGTTGTAAAAGGCGACAAAGCAACCCACAGCCAGGTGGTAGGGTGATTTTCCGACTGGATGGCTACCACCTCGGTCTAGAGTATGCCGCCATCCTTGAGTTGTGTTCGGGCATTAGTGACCGGGTTCCAGTCTCCCTTAAGAGAGCAGCGCATTTGTAGCACCTTTGGTGTTACAAATGTCCATAGGCGATGGTAACCGCTTTCCATCATGTGGGCCGTCTGCCTATGTGCTGAAGTTGTGCAAGAAAAAAAAATCTTGATATTAATTGAACAGTTTTTAACAGAGGAAAAATAAGGAAGGGGAAAGTATGGGAGGAGGAGCACGCACATGCCTGGATTAATAGGTACGCATGACACACTGCTCTCCGGCTTCTGACTTCAGTTCATATATTATTATTTGATATAAGGCGGTGCGATATTATATATTTATTTTATAAATATGTTCAGAAATTGAGAGCGTTGTGGATTTTCTATAATTTTATTAGAGATATTTATAGTATGTAGATCGATTTAATGAGTTTTTTGCTTGTTTAGCCAAATGATAAAATTCGTGGACTTTAATTATTTCTATATAACCCGGGTATATATTTGTGTTGGGTAGATATTTGAGGGTATAGATAAAGATCTATACCCTCAAATATCTCTAATAAAATTATAGAGGGCCATTGTGCTTGGAAAGAGAAGCACATGTTCGATTTAAAAAAATGAAAAAGCACAAGAAATCCTCAACCTTCGAATTAGCTGTAATATATTTACACTATCTTACTTCTGGAAAGCATTTATAGTGATTAGGTTAAGCATGCGTTCGGCCAAGCGTTGGTTGACCGCCAAATTGTGGTCATTGCGGTGAGTCAATCTAACGCTCATTCATGACCTTCATTGACATGTTAATTTACTATATACTAATGTTTATACATGTTTGAAACGAACTGCATATTGTTATATTTAAAATCAACACTAAACAGCTCTTACGGTAGATTTCAGCGACTGTTGTTAAAGTCGCAAGCAAGTGCAGCGTTAAACGCAATTGTAATACGTGAAATTCAGTCACATTTAGAGATTAAGGTTTTAAGACATTAAGGGTTGATTGCATAACGATCGCCTTTAAATGAAATTAGTTAATCATATTAAACTGCCTAAATACGTTTTACACGAAATGTATTGACAGTTTTTTAATCATACTTAGCGACAAATTTTGCGTTATGCAAGACGCTAAACGTATTTAAGGGTGTTAATGCGTAACTCTTTCTTAAATAAATTTAAGGAATGTTTTGCAAGCGGCCCTAAGACTCGACCATGGGCACTGATTTATTATTTACACAATAATTGCCAAAGTCACTACTCCTATGTGCAATAAAATAAAATATTGCACCTAAACACTAACATAAGATAGTAGTTTATTGCTTACCAAATATACATTTACTTATCATCGCTTAAAACAATCTCTTCCAGACAACTTAATTTAAGAAATAATTAAACCTCATTTGGCGATGTAGGTCAAAAGTTGATTGAAATTGATATTTAATACAAATAAATATGTATGTTTAAAACATTCGAACTGGTAAAACTATGCAAAATGACAAAAAAAAGCTTTGTAGAAATAATTGAGTCTGCGTTCGAGAGATTTAGCATTACCATCTAAAGTTTTTTTAGCGCATTTAGAAATATCCTTCAGTTTTTACAGGTAGAGGACATATTATACTACATTTATATTCCAATTCCAATAGATGTACCAGCAATATTCGTTTACAATTTTCTAAATGTTAATCATACCGTTAACAGGTTGGGTCCGATAAGACTTTGTAATGGGATCGAGGAAGAGGTACTGCGTTGGTCGCGTGGCCGAGACCGCCCGCTGTGGCCGACACTGCACTATGCTAATTCAATTGTGTTATGAGAGCGGATAGCGGCGCGCGATACCATCGGCCCCGCCCGCATTATCATAATAATGCGCGAGTCACCTCGCGAACGCTGCGCCCGCGCCGCAAGCGGCATCTTATAGCTCTGGTACTTACTGGTACACTCTCAACATGCGTTATCGTACCTATTACACGAAGAGACCCACATACGCTTATTTGCTTTAGCGGCCCCATTACAAAACTTTGTAACTGTCGAATCTAATATTTTTTTAAATTCGTCTTTAACTAGCAAACAAGTTTTGCCCATAAAATTAAAAATCGATATAAATAAAAATATATTGTTGGAAAAACTATAAGATAAAAAGAAGCCGCTTTCTGCGCCTATCTCTCTGTCTGCTTATCCTCTATCTGCTCCTGCATCACGCAATGGATTTTTAAACAGTTTTCACCGTTAGTTAAATATCTTTTTAAGAAAGGTTTATATATATAAGGCTTATTCATATATATAAAGCTTTTCCCGCGGCTTAGCTTGCGATATATAAAGACCTAATTAAGTTTTTATATAAGTAAAAAAGAGTTACTAGAGTTTGACCCGTGGCTACGTCGTACCGCGCGACAAATTCTGTTTTGTAATAAAACTGAAGTGTAACACGAAAGATTAATACTATCAATGGCAATCACAGTACTATAAAGCGCGTTTAATGGTTTGTTCCATTTCATTGTATTTCTCTAGATATTATTGTATCAATTCATCACTAAGAACCTCAGCCAGAAGGCCCAGCTTACCATACACAACGCGGTTCTGGTACCTACGCTCACGTATGGAAGCGAGAGTTGGGTATGGAATAGAGAGCATGCAAGTAGAGTAAACGCGGTCGAGATGCGAGCACTGCGCAAAATCTGCGGAGTGACGCTCGCGGACCGTGTTCGCAATACCAAAGTAAGAAAGAGAGTTGGTCTGAAAGAGAGTGTCGGGGTGAAGGTAAGGAAAGGAATGCTCCGGTGGTTCGGGCATGTGGAAAGAATGTATTATGAAAGAATGACTAAACAGATATACAATGCAAAAGTGGATGGATGCAGAAGTCGCGGAAGGCCACGACACACCTTCCATGATCAAATTGATCATGTATTAGCAGAAGGTGATGTTAGGAGCCTTAAGAACAGACGAGCGTGCATGACAAGAGCTATGAATGTCAAAGAAGCAAGTGAGGTGTGTAAGAATGGGCCTGTGTGGCCTCTGTTGTTCGTGCCTACCCCGCAAGGGACCTGGCGTGAAGTTATGTATTTATGTAATTCATCACTAGCTATGTCTACGTAACACACGCAGCTATACACGCATCTATTATGTGTATCACCGACTTATTTCTTTTCTAATTTTGTGAATTGTGTTGTTGGTATACCATGTTTATTATATATTCTCTGAAGTGTTGGAAATTACGAAAATAGTATTCAATGAAGGCACCTGAACTAGCTGCGCTACACAACTCCGCCAGCGGCTCTTAACCGTGCCTACACTTCTTGTAGACAGTAATTACATTCATCTAGCGGTATGCAAATTGAATTATGGGACTTTTGTGGTTATTCAATTGTTTAATACGTCGGCTTTGTTCTCGCGCCGCGCTGCTACGTGACGATTGAACATTCAACGCGTTGTAATCGCCCACTATCACTCGACCGCGTCTGACACGATTGCGCTGCACCATCTCGTGATGTCAAATTATAGGCTTTTGTCTTATTATACCATGTTACTATTGTTGTACTTTTCAACTTTTGCTATATATTTTACCAATTCAACAACGTTGAAATGAAAACGACCATGTACAGGGTTACGCATTGGCGAACATGCATTGATTGCTTTTTGCCATTTCACTAATAATTTTTAGTGCATCAGCACTAATATTTATTAATAATTTTAAAATTATTAAAGGTTGTCCAGTTTCACACAGCCATTGGAAAGCGTTTTTAATTTTAATGAATAAGTTAAGATAAACATTTATCTGATCAACAATAAAGAATGAATGAATGTAGATAAATATATATGAAAATATTTTATTGTTTACCATAAATTAAAACAGGTAATAATTAAGTTATAAAATAATAAACTTTATATAAAATGAAAAATAAAATAAAATGAGTTATAAGTTATTATATTTAGTTAATCCTAAAAAGCAGAAAAGCAACATTAGTTTATATTGATGTATCTTATTTAGACAGACATAACAGATAGAACGCAGTTATAAGAATATTTTGTTATGGAACCCAAAACATATTTTGTCATCTTTTATGTTTTGTTAATCAAATCAATAGGTTTCGGAAGTTCAACTGTTGTATTACCTACCATTAACTTCTCCAATTATACCAATCTATACAAATGTAAAATAGAAGATATTATAGTTTGAAAGTAATTGCAGAGAAATTAATACTTATGTGCATAATTATTGTTAGTTTTTTACGACTAAACACACTCTAACAGCGTTAAGTCTTTGGCTTTAGCCCCGAGGACCGGTGCGTCGGCAATTTACTCAATAATTAGTATCCTACACCATTCAATATGCCAAATGTGAAAAAAAGTAATTGAAGGAAATTACTAAGTTACTATTAAATAAAAACAATTCTGCTATACACAGTAATACTACTGAGTATACCGGATATGTCTCCTGATATAATTATATTCACTGCTTTGTACTCACATGTGTCACTGCTTTGTATACTGAATTTAATAATAAAAACTACGTTTTAACGGTTTTAAGCGCGGTTAAAAAACACGAAGTAAATTTGCGAAGCCATATTATGTGGGATTAGCTTTACTGCACTACTTTTTTTATTTGGTGATCCTGATGTGATTTCTAGAAATAATTCATCTTTCATTCGTAATCCTCTGGATTAGATATATTGTTTTGCCATTCATATAGTCGATGGTCCCATGTTTTAAGCCATATGCAGACTTGACAATGGATTATAAAATCATGAAGAGGAAACAAACAAACATTAAATCGCTTCACGTATATTAAGGTATGGATTTAATTCACGCCCACAAAATGCATTTATTTCGTCGATGTCAATAAATCACATATTTAAACTGACTAAGTCAAGCCGTGATTTGGTCATAAATCTCCATTTTGATGTGAAATCGACAGGTAAATCAAGGCATGTCGGAGTTAATGGAATCGGCGACCAGATCGAACGCCCGCTAGCGTTGTGTTTCCATCATTTTATTTGTTTGTTGCTATCGTATAAATGGAGCTAATTATAATAATTTTACTGAAAATTACTGGCATTAAGTTGCTACCAAAAATACGTGAGTTTAACGACTTTTTCTTGGAACTGTCGGCTGAGTCTCAGAGCCCCAGGCAGTGTACTCGTGGAGTGACACGCACGCGACTGCACGCGCATTCGCAAACCAACCTTGAACTGATCTGTTATACTGTCTGATTGCTAAATTATATTCATTATGTTCAACGAATTGTGTTCAAACATAGGTTTGCAAAATATGCATTACTCAAATCATTATAATTACTTACATAATTTGACTGTATCACATATTTGACAATCTGTAGTTTTATCATCATATTAAGGTAGGTATTCCATGAGGCTTCGCGTTTATAAGAGAATATAAGTTATGTTATGTTGCTCAGTTGTTTAAATTACAATTAACAACTCAATTGCAAGAAGGTAAACCAGAAGAGGACCAAGTAAATGTGCAATTATCTTTTTAGCCATTCTATCGAGAATGGCTTGCAAAACCCGTCTAATATGACAAGAAGTGAACTATATATTATTATGCCTCTGCTTTAAAATAGTAATTAAATCCCGAAAAATCTGAAAATTCAGGTTTGCGCTAGTACCTAAATGTAGCTGGGGGATGACAATATATTTTTATTATTCTTTCGTTATTCATAGACGGTTTAAAAAAATAATGATGTTCATTAGCAATTTTTTTGATTAAGTAGATAAACTTGCTCCCAAAATTATAAAAATCGCTTTTCGCTCCTCTCTCTACCTTAAATTATGATATACCTAGAAATCAAAAAACTTAAAAACTTTTTTAAATTAAAATTATTTAAGATCCAATGACTAGTTTTTTTAGTAGCCACTAAAGCATTGAATTTTGATCACCTCTTCGGAACCCTTAAGTTTGCACTGGATAACACGCACTTGGCAGATTTTTTAATATGTTTCATTGTGTTTCGAAATTATAACATAGAACAAAGACTTCGGAGAAGGGTTCCCTTGTTTCAATTCGTCGGTAACTTGTTTTTTGCCTTAGACGAACTGGTTTTTCAAATTGGTGCACCTATTATCCTGAACTCAGTCGGTGAAGGCCAGCCTTCGCTTTTGAATTATTGAATAAATTCCGACACACAGCTTATTCATGGCTCATAGTATCTATAGATAAGATATTATTTGCCCGTGAGCTTCGACCACATCAGACATGTGTGCAATGGCTTTATTTATTTATTTAGCACACAAAACAAGAAACAGCTAAAAGTTACATATTTCATATTGTGATCGGTTATTACGTCTAAGCCGTAACTCTAAACATGTGAGCACATAATGTATCATATATTGTCAAGATTTTTAATGTAACAAAATTATTGTATAATAAGAGAGAGAGAGAGAGAGAGAGAGAGAGAGAGTGAGAGATACTGGTGCAAATAACAGCCCAAATTTCACGTTTACATTTAAAGAAGGAGGAATTAAAAATATCAAGCGATCTATTTGTACTTACAATCGTACCTACTATATAATTTGCACATTCTTGTGACGGGATTATAAAACAATATTTATGACGTGATGAAATATAAAAAACAGTAAAAGCTCGGTATCACTATGTTGGATCTTATATTATAGATAAGAAAAAATATGTTTCTGCCTAAACTAGCCATTAAAATACATAAAAACGTGTCCCTTTATCGTTCATTAATGACAAATGATTTGTTTGAAATACGGTGCGGGTGCAATGTCTCAGATTAATAAGTAGATGTAGGTTAATACAGAATTTATTTGTAGCTTCATATTCCAGACATTTTTTTTTCTTTTTCGTTGAAGTCCGTGCCTAATTGTGAGAAAGAAAGTCAAATTGACGAGGTGTCTAATTCAAGCCACAATATAAATATACAATATATAAAGTATGGCATACCATCCAAGCTAATATTTTAAAGGCAACATTAGTCACCTTTTGGACTGATAGGAAATCATACGACTCTTGCCCCGGGCTAATATTCGAAATGAGAATGCGCGCCGCTCGATCCTGTCCGACACATTACCACACAATTTCGTCGATTTAAAATACCCCCATCGATCTTAACATTATTTTTATGCATTGAGTCTACATAAATAGTTTAAAGACATATATTCTATACGTAAATCAGGTAAAGCTGATTCTGATTCTAGGGCTGATGAATATGAATATATGTTTTCTTTCTAAAATTCTCGAGCGTCAGTCACCACTAGTCACAGTTCACATGAAGACTTGCATAATCCTTAAAACACCACACTGCACTGTTTTATTTAATGTGACTGGAGAACAACGTTTAGTTTTCGTGCTTATTATAGCAGAATTATATTTCTGCACAATATGATCAGTGTTAATTTTTTAGTAGGTATTTCAATGAGTGCTTGACCTTGATACTTACATATATAGGTATACATGTCACAAGATTGATAGTTCCTATAAGTTATGGATTTGCATACACATAGGTATTTAATTCGGTTTATGAAGTGAAACTTCTTTAGAATCGTTGTGATTTGAAATTCGGTGAAACGAAAAAGCGACAGTAAAAAGAGATACACACATAAATCTATAAGACTAACCTGAACAAATGAGATATGAGTTTTACATGGTGCAGCACAGATTAGAGAGTCAATAAGATCGATGATTAAACATAGGTCCACTTTGGACCCAAATAAAACTAATAATAATATTAGTTAAAACAACTCAACTAACAGTGAAAAATTTAAAGAAATACAAAAGAAGTTTGTTTTGTATCACAATATGTTGACGGATGTAGGCAAAGGAATTATATTTATACTAATACAAGTTAGAGAAGAATTATCTGTGAGTATATTCTCTGAAGTTTCAACTCTGTTGCGTGTGAACTGCACACACACAATTTTTTACAAATTATAGTTTTAGTGTAATATAAAAAAAATACGTAAAAATACTAGACAAGAAATAAAAATACTAGAAGCAGGCAACGGATGGACTCTATGGACTATGGAAATTTTAAATTGTGACAAAAACGGTAGGTAGGTTACGGTGTGAGCACATGTCGCCCGAAATTAAACACACATGCGAGTCATAAGCGCCGGACGACGTCAGGTCAAAAACGATAATTTCCATTTAAATAAATAATTTGTTTCGGCTCAATTTGAGTAGCGATCACACCATGTGGCTGCGTGAAAAGGCCTAATGACCTCCTATAACTAGCGCGGTTTCACGCTTTTGCACGCCACAATACTTTATGTCGTATGGAGACAGGACTTGTTAGTTCAATTTTACTAACTGTTCAAATGTTAACCTATACATATTTCCTTTTTTGTTAAGACTTAAAACTGTTTTATATCCAAAACCATGAAAAGGAAACAAATTTCATTAATATGGAGTATGTTTTGGATCCAATTGAAATTCTTCAGTGGTTTCTTGTTTCTTCCAACCACTTTTGCTTTTTTTTAAATTTATCAGTTTTTTTTCTGCTCCTACTAGTCAATTAGTTAAAGTTCCTGCACGTTATGTTGCCTGGAAGATGTCTCTTTCATCAGTAAAGTCGTCTGTCTATACTTTCACCAAGAAAATTATGCAGTTTTCTAATTATTTATTTTGTTTAGCATAGCGTGTAGTTATTTATATTGTTATATAAATTAACACATTATTTGCTTCCATAGTTTATTGTACAAAAATAATATGATATAGGACGAAATGTTTCATCGCACTTACTTGACTGCTGAAAGCATTATTTACTGATAAAACATTTTTCTTATATTCTAAAAGTCATATAAAATAACCACACTACTTGTAATTTGGAAGCTATTATAATTTTAATTTCCCAATCCGAAACCTATCGAAATGAAACCCCTGTAGAAATGGTTCACACATCAACGCCACCCGTTCGCGTGTAATGTCCACACAACGCGGTTAATGTAAATTTAATGTTTCTGGGTCATTATCTTTTACTTAATCCAAGTTATACAACCTCCGGAATATCAACTGAGCGTCTAACGTGTCGCGTCGGTTGAGCTATAATGATTATTATTTTAGGAAGACCCAATCGATACTCCCCCTAGCAAGTGTCAAATGGCAGGCGACGGGAACCCTTGCTTGGAGCGTAATTAGCCTCAACGACCGGCAAGACGCGCTAAATTATTTTGTAATTCGACGTCATATCCTCGCCTCATTAATTGGTTATAACTCGTATTATTAATTCTTGGTTATTATTCATACTTAACTAGGTCTCAGGAGATCATGTTTTATCATATATTAAAAGAGACATTATGTCGGTATTTTTTTTATTTTTCAAGTCATCAACCTACTTGGCAGTCAAGTAAAAGTAAAAGAAATTGATCTATGTAAAGCCATCGCTAAAAAGATAACGAAATCAATTCATTTGGACTGGTAAATACGGAAGAATCTGAAATAATTAACCTTATCACTTAAAAATAGTAACTCTACAGGTTGGGATGGAATCATGGCGAAATTATTAAAATTAGCATTACCATATTGTATAGAACCCATAACTAAAATATGTCAGAAAAGCCTTGATACGGGAATGTTTCCAGAACCTTTAAAGAGATCTATAGTGTTACCTATACATAAGACAGGTGACGCTAGTAAGATATTCGACCAATATCGCTGCTACCAGTTGTGTCAAGAATCTTAGAAAAACTAGTCACTTTCTTCTAACCATATTTGAAAATAATTATCACTTACGCCTACTACACAAACATTACGCGCGCGCGCACACACACACACGTACACACACACACACACACACACACACACACACACACACACACACACACACACACACACACACACACACACACACACACACACACACACACACACACACAAACACACACACACACACACAAACACACACACACACACAACACACACACACACAAACACACACACACACACAACACACACACAAACACACAGACACACACACACACACAAACGCATACTGTCATTACTAACCTATTTAAATATTAAATTGTAATCTTTAATTTATCAATAGAAAATACTATTTATACATATACATTTTACTTACTACACAAAGAGATTGCATTAATGTACATACTATCGGCAATGGTATGAATTTTATGACCGGAGCGAATCCTACTGTGGCCCGCCACACAGGCTCTAAGGAAACCTAGCCGGGAAACAGTGTTTCCTTTGGGACGCCATTTGTACTGTTCTCTGTATTTTAGTAATGTTTATGTACCATGTATTACTTATTTACTTGCTAATAAATTTCATTTCAGTAAATAATGAAACTTTTTAAATGTTATCATCTTACGAAAGGCCGAACTCGTTAGATTTTGTACGAGAAATAGCGTGTTTAGTAATCTTTAAACAGATATATTACTTATTTTATTGTGATATTCTCAAAATAAAATAAAAATAGGATGGTACTTTACCGCGCTTTCACATGTAAAAATAATATTTAAATTTTAATTACATTAAATACCTACAAAAAATATTTACATATATTAACAATTGTGAAATACTTGTGCTGATGAAAAGCGGTAATACCAGATATCGTATTTGTTAGAAAATTATAACCTATTTTTGTTCGATGTGCAGCTAAACTTACTACTGTATTTGACGTCAACAATATGTCGTAAATTGTAAATTCGGAATGAGTTAGTTTGCATTAGAATAGACTGCGGGGTGAAATGAGGGTGCGTAGTAGACCCGCGACACTGCGGGCGTAGAATTTCACTCGGAATTAACTCGATAATAACCTAATTGTAATCAATTGCCAAATTACTCATAAAGTATCTGAATTGTAAAGCGAGTAAACTAAAGGACTTTGTTGTCTCTTTCTGTCTTGTTCGTGACTTGTTAATAGCTCACTATTGCTACTTTGTTTTAATATGTAAGAAAAACTGATAGTCATCCTAAAATTGTAATATTAAATAAAATAAATTAATGAAAATCTTCCATTTTTGGTGTGACACCCATGTAAATATAATATGATACAGGATTGTTTAAGCCTTATATAATCGACAAGATAGATATCATGTTAGTCATTTTGTAATCGATTTTTTTTAAATCACATCTTAAAACCATAACTGAGAAAACGTTTTTTAAATTAAAAATGTACATGAACCACGTTAAGCGAAAGAAGCATCAACCAATCAATATCGCTATTACCTTACACATGTTGATAATCATGAGACCGTGATTAGACTCATTATTTTCAATAACGTGTTGTCGAAAAATATTAGCTCATAAGTATAGTTATGAATTTTATGAAATACAATTTGGTCGGTAACGACTTCACGATCATCTTAATAACACGTCGAGGGCTAAGCGTTTCTCTTGAATATTCATTTTGGTCCATCATAATTTTTGTAGGTAATTTTAAATTATCCAATCTGCGTGGAACCGCCTCGCTAGCGCTCGACGCGGTTCGCTCTGTGATATACTCACCCATGTCATGCGGGTAACACACTGGTTTTAGTTTTCACTCCACCATTTGTTGCCGCTCTTATCGTTTTTTTTCATAACAGGGGGGGTTTCACGAGGATTTTCTAGCGTAATTTCCAGAATATAGTAAAAAATATCCTATATTCAATCCCCGTTATCTGACATGTAGGTATAGATTGATATAGGTGTGTGTACCAATTTTTACTACAGTCAATTAATTTCAATAAACAAACATACCTATATGTAACTAATAAGATATCATAAAATACATGTATTTGCGATCATCATACCTGGCGATAAATTCGGGCTTTGTTCGGAGCGTGTGCTTCGGAGTCAGATCTCCACTTCCGTACTTTTATTTCTCCACTTCGTATGGTCTTCAATGTCTTCATTCATCATTATAACGTGGTTATTCAGAAACTATATTATGAATCACCAATATTTGGGCCGACCTACTCCTATTACCGGGATCTGGGAGAAGCCACATGGCGACATGACTTTTGTTCAACACATAGCTGGGTTTTGTAAAATGAATTTATATACTTTCAATAACAGTAATAAACATGGTATATAAATTTTTGAGAACAATGGGATGGTTTCAGAAGAATATAAATCTAAATATAATACACGCAAGGCGCCACTTAAGCCTCATGACTAAGTACTTCTTATAAACACCAAACATAATAATATGTGTTAGGTATCTCAGACAATTAAGTAACAAAGAACACTCACTTAAGTACCTGATTCTTGTACAAAACTATGCTATCCGTTATACACCCTTATAAATGTGATTACTTACTATCCCAAGAGCAAAGATTATATCAGAAAGTTATTACACATACATTGACCCACAAATCGCCTGAGTGCAATTATTGAGTAATCCGAATCACTTAGTCACTGATACATCCGGTCTCCTTTCATTGCATTGCGAGCAATAAAAGCAATTTTCAGGTAGCTTCATTACCATCCATAAACTCTGAAGATTACCTATTGACCTAGTTGAGTAAAAGCAAGAGTACACCAATTATACCGAAACAAATTTTAAGATTGTGTACAAGGGTCAGCACAAGGTTGTACAACCACAGACACTTCAATTTGAGGACTTGTGAAATAAAGTGGGTCTTTTCTAGGCATTTCTTTGTAGCTTTTCACAATCTTAAGAATCACTAAATTACCATAGAATTCTGTGTCGGTGTACCTACTTCATTCATTCATTGTTTAGACCAAAGGCTAGTTTCTATAATAATGTGTTACTATACATTCACTTGCCCGACCTTCGGTTGAATTTTGACATTAATTGTATGGAGGTTACGATAAACTTTAACCGATAGTAAGGTAAATTGAACGGTCGGCAAAATATAACAACCAATCATTAGTGTTAAAAGAGTTAATTTCAGTTTTAAATTTAAATAGCGTATCAGTGTAAAATAAGTACCTACTAATGTTACATTTAACCGTGTAGGAACGGAGAAAGAATACAATTTCCTGCGGCCGGGAGGCCTGTCGTAAAGAGGCGACAAAACAACCCACAGTCAGATGGTAGGGCATTTGCACAACTGGATAGTTACCACCCCTGGTCTAAAGTATGTCGCCATAATAACCTTGTGTTGTGCTCCGGCATTAGTGACCAGGTTTCAGTCTCCCTTAAGAGAGCAGCGGCGCATTTGTAGCACCTTTGGTGTTGCAAATGTCTATAGGCGACGGCAACCGCTTTCCATCAAGAGAGCCATCTGCCTGTCTGCTGAACTACTGCAATAATAAAAAACATAGTAAATTTACGAATCGCGGATACTAGTGGCATCTATAGACCATAGAAGAGTGAACCAAGCAGCAATACAACACTGAGAGTACTGGCATTGTCATTTCTAGTATTCTTCTTCTATTACTTAAATAAAATGATTTATTTTTAATATATTGGCTGCAATCAACTCTACCTGTTTTGAGGAACACAATAGGTAATTTCATCCATTTTTTCTTTAAAAAAAAGATCTCCGACATTTTGACAAGGAAAAGGCCATCAACTTTGTATAATGCTCGTGTGGCGTCAGTTTGTCGGCTCTGAGGCGTCATCCGCGCTTTGATGAAATCTCGCGGCCGAACGGTCTGCGACCGGCGACCGTCGGCAAGCCGTCGGAGCTGACAACCAATTACCCGATATCACTCTGTTTCGGTCTGCGCCCAAATGGAGCATAATGCCTAGTGTAATTATGACTTCAGTGAACCCTCGCCTTTATCGAAACCAAGACCGGCTCGTATTGATTCCAATTCACAACTATTATTTTAAAATTGCTGTGAAATAATCTTTAGATTTAGAAATTACGCTTTTTCATGAATGTCTCTGTAAATTAGTGAGTTTAGAAAACACATTATTTTGTTGCTGGAGTACATCAAACAGTCTGACGGTCCAACTGTGATTAAAAGTGGTTACCGTCGCCTATGGACAATGGGGATTGTTCACTAAAAATTACCCTCTGATTTTATATTTTTATTACGTAAATAGGGTATTTTAAGATACTAAATTGAATATTTTTGTATTTTAATCGTTAGTTTTTTATAACTCGATTTTAAAATTATTTCTCCGATGACGTCATAAGGGACAAGTTTACATTGATTTCTTTGCCTAGAAAACAAAAATAATAAAATTATGATTTATCTATATATAATAATAGTAATCTGTGCTACTATTTAAATGTCACTGTCATTACTCATTACGTATCGTGATCTTTTTAGTGTTTTTTGTCGCTAGCCTTATAATTTTTCGTGTTCAACCATTATTATTTTCTATAGTTGTCGTAAAAAAATTAAAGTGATCTTTAGGGAAAATCCATGTTACAGAACTTAAATCAAATAATATACAGCAAAAAATTTTTTACACCTGTAGCAGGGAAACAGGCAGACGGCCTACCTGATTGGATTTAGTAAGGTCAAAAAAAGGTCAAATGCATTTCTTACAAAATACAAGAAGATCCTACGTTTTTTGGAATTTTAACTAGACAAAATGATTAGGGACACTATTCCTCGAAATGGTTTTTCAAAAAACTAAATTGAAAAAAAGTGAACAATCCCAATTGCAACAATAAAGGTGCTACCATGTGCTATTGAATTCGTAGAGGGAACGGGATCCTAGCTACTAATGCCGGAACACAACTCAAGCAAGGTTGTTATGGCGGCATCTTTAGACTCTAGACCAGAGGAGTGGTAGCCATCCAGACGAGCAAATACACCCAATCAGCTGGCCTGATAGTCACTTTAAGGTTTCAAGAATAGATCATAACGTCGCGTTAGTACCTACTACTGCATAAAGATGGCTGGTGCCCACGCGCGTATGAAGCAAGAACTCGCCGCCGCAATTTGGCGGCGCTTTATTATTTTTTTATGGTAATTGTAATCGTCGTAGAGTTAATTGAGAGTGCAGCCATATTTACAACTCAACTCCGTAGATCTCGACGTCGATAACAGAGTGGGCCGGCCCATTATTTCTATTTGCTAGGATGCCGCCATAGTCCCGTATTTTTAGTAACAAAGCCATGTACTCTAAATAGTTGTTAGTTTATATTTAAACGTGTACTTATTAGAATGGACAATATTATTCTAGGCTATATATCTGTGTAATACCTGTTAATTATAATTAACAGAATATATAGGTTTATAACTCAATAAATACAAAGTTTTGGAATACGTAACGAGAATGTAGTAGGTAGGTACCTATACCTATCGTTTTAAGGAGAGAGACTAAATACGCAATAGAACTTATTACTTATTATAAAAGATAGAGCTACTATACCTTTAAGTAATGCTTAAGAATGTAACTATTCTAAAATAGGGTTGTATCATTTTTTAAGCAACCAATATCGCGAAATTAGCTAAGAAAATTAGGCTGTCTCTTTAAGTGATAAATCGGCTTATTGTTTTGCTTAAAAGTGTGGTTATTATGCATTGTTATTTATTTTCATGAATAATAAACTGTTATAATATTAAAGTGACACATGTGGAAGATCTGGACGCTACTTCCAAAGGCACCTTCAGGATGCCCAGATCGAGATCAGCAGTTGCACGTACGCGGCCGGCGCAGGGCGCAACAGCTGCGCCAATCACAATGCAAAGGGCGTGGCCGGACCCAAACCCCTATTCCCCCGCACTCTGTCGTGATCCCCGAAATATATGATTGCGTACAATGGGACTTTTTTATCGGCCCATTGTAACGATACTGGGGTGAAATATCCGGCCGGATGTTCCTTCTACTCTCACCTTTATTTAACATAAGCAAATGAACAACGTAAACGGGTTCAACATAATCATTTGCACATTAATCCCATATCAGACTTTATTTTGAAATATTACAATATTTTATTCTCTCGAATGAATGTTAAATATGTAAATAAAATCGATAGACTTATGGTAAATAGAGGTGGGTGCGTTTATTAATTACGACATCCTGAGGCTGCCGAGCGGTAGCGGCCGGAGCTGTCACCCCGACGACTAATTGTAAATACACTACCTATAAGCTTCACGTAATTTATTTATATTATTTCTGATAGCCCCGGGCTAGCGAGGAGCGGGCTGCATTAGTTCCCATATATATTAGGCAATAAATCTGATATGACGGCCGAACATATTCTCACGGTTATACCGACGACGTATAATTAAACCCGAATAAAGGTATTGTCCTTTTTCCGTTCGAAATAATTAACTATTTATTCTCTGTCTTTCCAGGAACACCCGAGCTTACGCGGCACGCCGCTGGCGATGTTGGCGGCCCAGTGTAATAAGTTATCAAGCAAATCTCCACCGCCGTTAGCAGACGCCGCTGTGGGTAAAGGATTTCATCCTTGGAAAAAGAGTCCAGGAGCCCATTCCCCAACTGGCTCTAGTACAACGCCCCGGTCTCAACCCCCTTCGTGCGGCCCTTACGCGCGTGCACCCACCTCTTGTGCTGCAGCACCGTCATACGGGAATGACCTCTATTTTCCATCTTCCGGCGATCAACTCCTTGGTAAAAGTGAATCTAGTGCAAGCCTCGGATCAATGTACTCGAGACACCCTTATGAATCGTGGCCCTTTAACGTCGGAGGTGGGGGTGGAACTGGAGCACTCAAAGCGGCAGAGATGAGCGGAGTTGGTGCCGTTGGAAGCACTTGGTGGGACGTTCACAGCGGATGGTTAGATGTTGGTGGACAGATGGCAAACTATGCCGGCCAGGATTATTCACAATTAACACATTCGCTCTCAGGCAGTGCACATTTATTGCCACCGGCACCACACCTTCTACAAGACGCTTACAAATCCGTTCTCCCGACGCAAGGTTCGTTTGGACTTCATGGCCCAGGATCGCCAGCACCGCCCGCACAGGCGCCTTCTCCTCGGTCACAGCGACGTTATGCCGGCCGAGCAACTTGTGACTGTCCGAACTGTCAAGAAGCTGAGAGGCTAGGTCCGGCAGGGGCCCATCTTCGTAAAAAGAATATACACAGTTGTCACATACCCGGTTGCGGGAAAGTATACGGGAAAACTTCCCATCTAAAAGCTCACCTACGCTGGCACACCGGAGAGCGACCTTTCGTTTGCAATTGGTTGTTCTGTGGCAAGAGGTTCACGCGGTCTGATGAGCTGCAGCGACATCTTCGTACACATACTGGGGAAAAAAGATTCGCATGTCCCGTTTGTAACAAAAGATTTATGCGATCAGACCATCTAGCTAAGCACGTAAAAACTCATAATGGTGGCAAGAAAGGCAGTTCAGAGTCATGTTCGGATTCAGAAGAGAACAGCCAAGGGGAGGGCGGTGCCGGTAGCCGGTCACCTGAGCACCCGCTGGACGTGAAGCCGAGTGCGCTAGTGTGACGGGGGCGCGCGGCGCTCGCCGTGCCGCACCACACGCCGCTGCTGTGATACTGCCTCCGCCGCGGCGGTGGCGAGCCGACGCCTGCGCCGCCGATCTTTGTACATAGTACTACATATCAAAACTTTGTATAGATGGACTTGTTTATTATGGACTAGTGGTGCTCTCGGCACACGCTGTGAATGTACTCGTATTTGATGTGAGACTTAAAATGTTGTACAGTATAGATATTATTAAAAATAATTATCTCATATTATAGCTATAAATTGTATTTGTATGTTAATATTAGCATTAGTAGAATCACTCTTTTAGTCCAAAATTACAGTTTTAATTTATTTGTAAACAATACCTCAATGTCACAAAAAAACGAATGGTTTATTTATTATATAAAAATGATATAAATATATTTATTAGTCTTATTGAAAGGATTTCATCAAAGCTATGTATAATCACCATGAAAATTAATACTTATTGTTAATATAACATTTACCATCTACATCCATCATCAAAAACGAATTAATGTGTATCTGTCGCAATCACGAGATAATGCAGTTTCATAAAAATGGGAAAGAATATTGATTTTCCTTAAGTAATTAAATATAGCAAAAACATCTGGTGATTAATACTAGCATTTATTTAGTATCGATTGTACGAGGCAACATCTAAATACTAATTAATTTATGCATAAAACAATTTTTGATTAACCATATTTTTAAACTGTTTAGATTTTGATAAAACCTTTAACTAAAATTGAAGGTGTAAGAAAAATCAGATGAATGTGGACACCGGTTCAGAAGTAAACAGGAACATTCAGTTTCAGCCTTCAAATCTTATTATTAGGCCGTAACTTGGCATATCTATAAATAGTATTATGTGATGAGCTACGCTTGATTAAGGCGAAATTCCCTGTGTACTTAGATTTCTTTACTTATATAAAAATATAATATACTCTGCGAACAGAACAATTGCTGAGAGGTAGATACATGCCTTCTGTATGAATTGTAAGCAATCTAATTAGAAATATTTGAGACAATTTTAGCCATCAAACCACTAAGAATAAATGTTATAACAGTTGTAGGTAAAACACGATTACATCCAAAGCGTGTTAATTTTCTGTAAAAGATTCGTAGCAGTTTGCCATAATATGTTCCGTTATGCGTTATTATATTAAAAATCGTCAGCTAACTATCAGTCGTGTGGGTCTTTTTGTGTTGTTAACTGGTTTTAAACAATATTGGCTCGAATTTAATATTCTCAAAACAAGAGCCAAATTTTTAATTCATCTAAGTAATGTGTATGGATTTGGATGTTTGAAGTGTTGTTTTAAGAATCGTTGTGATTTGAAAATCGATGAAACGAAAAATGGACATAAAAAAAATAAACACACAAAAATTAACCTTGTTGAATTCGAAGTATTTATTTAATGCAAATAAAACTTTAATGATTTCAAAAGAATTTTAGCTCTATCTGTATATAATATACCTAAGGCAGATATCCTTTATAGGTAGATCAAAGGAAGTTGTGCGTAACAGTGCGTTGAATTTTCAGTTTTATACTAGTGATTGAAAGTGTAATTTAGTTTGAATTTTTTGAATTATAATATGTTGACGGACGTAGACTAAAGGAATTATATTTATATTAATAAAAGTCAGCGGAGAATTATCTGTGAATATATTCTCTGAAGTTTCGCTTATGCATGTGAACTGCACCCACACATACATTTTTTATTATTATTTGTATTGGGTTTTAATCTAGACACTAAAGAAAAACAATGTCATAATAAAAAAATTACAACCACAGATCGAATTCATACATTTCACGACGAATTGCTATTTTGTATGTATTGCTGCAAACAAATAAAATATTCATACATTCTATCAAATTAACATCTACTTACATGTAAGTCATTTTGATCTTGTAGATATATACAGTTCTATGTTTTGAGATGTGATGTTTCATATAAATTAACAGTGAACAAAAGTTTAAGGACATATATATTTTTAACAACGAATTGCGTATTTGTGTTGAAAATCTTAACTATTTAGTGCAATTTGTTTGTTCAAGCTGCAACAAGAACTTTTTCGTTTGGTGTTAGTAAAAGACCTACAATTTGACTAAGAGTTTTGCTTCAAGATTATTTTAAAATTTTAATAGTAACGAAAATTTAACACTGGCATCACAAATTGTGCAGAGCTCTATTGAAACAGAATATTCTAGATTCTAATCCATTGTTTCTCAACAATTTCTATGTCGTTACCCACGAAAATACCAAAAAGCTAAGTAAAAAGTCTTGCGACCCCTTCAATAACATTTTAATTAATACTTTATTCGTACATTTTTCTTGTATATAAGTCTCATTTTTTTAACAGATTCTGAACCCCTTAATGACAAACGCGACCCCCACGAGGGTCGCAACCCCCAGGTTGAGACACGATGCTCTAGTCTAACTGACTAGTGGGCAGTTACTATATCTTACTGTTCATTCACTTGCACTACCATCGGTTGAATTTTGACATTAGCCTATGTGGAGCTTATGTCAAATTAAACCGATCGCAAGAGAAATTAACGATCGGTAAGATATAGGAACCGGCCCTTAATAAATAAAACGTAATTCATCAAAGAGTGAAAATTTTAAATACATTATTAAATAGTAATACCATTAAATAAGTACGCCTGTACTTATGAGTGAAAATTTTGATAATTTAATTTTAGAGAAATAACATCTTATTAGTGGTGCCGTATTAATCACGATCATGCAAATTCAGTTATTGCACAGCCCTATGCAACTAAACTTGTTTATATTTTGTGTCCACTCTGATTTATTACCTATAATACGATGGCAAAAAATACTCAGAATGATAATCACCGGCGAAACATATACTCTGAAAGCTACGCCACGTGTCATTTTCTATTGTGCTTAGAAGTTTAATAATTTAAAACAAATTTGTTTAGTAACAAGATACTGAAATAAAATTATAAAAAGAATATTCTTCATGTTTCAATTTGTAATTTTAAATGATCTGAAAAATATGTTTTAATTAAGTAAATATTAAACACCGACAGAAGCATAACCCTGGGCGCTATTAAGTGTATATACGCTTGAATTTTCTTACATTTTAACGGATACATTTTATTCTTAGTATTTTTCTTTCAAGGTCCTGTTTAAAACAAACAACTGCATTTATAATTAAATATAACTTTAAGCATTGCGTCATTTGGAGTGTACTGTATTTATTTCCAAATACAGTCGGCAGTGCTTACAAAATGGTGCCTCTACAATCGATGTACCTCTGTATTTTTGTCTGTATGCAAAATGTCAGCTTAGCGAATACTGCTGTAAAAGTAATAATAATTATTATATTGTATATTAATATTGTACAAAAATTGTGCGAATTAAAAATACCTGATATTGATTTTTTAAAAATTGAATATATTTTTCCGAGTGGAATTTGTGTTATTATTTGGTTAAGACTTCCACGCAACTTGTTTTCTTTAAATTTATATTATGTAACCCACGGGAATTCTCGCATTCGTGCATTTCCCGGATGAACACTAATTATGCCTACCCGGTTTGATTCTGCTCTCTGATCTGAAGTCACCTACAAAATTCATGGAAATCGATTAATTAGTACGTTCAAAGGCCCGGAGCCAAAACAAAATATAGATATCATTATAACTTACTTTAATGTTAAAAATTATGATTTTCACCTGAATGAAAATAAAGCAATTTTTTTAGAGAATTATCAATTAGTGCTAAAGCATTTCTTACAGCAATAAGAAAGGGATTCATCATCAAGGATGTGCTTACTTTTGTAGTCTCTACAGATCTTACGACATCAGAATGTCTCTATTTCGATTCCCGGCAAACAAAGACATGAAAAATGTCAGCTGGCAGAGTAGACCTAATTACCTTCCTATCTTGCATAGTTTTGCTCATCTGGATTTTGTATTAAACAGACTGTTCTAATTTTTTCTGTTCCATATCAAGCGTAATTAATGTAGCTTCAAAATAGATAGAATAAATCGAGATTATAAATAACATTTAATATTAAATGATTTTAGCCCAAATTTTAAAGCACTGCTCACAGCCAACACGTCGTTTCAGATAATATAATAACCGGGGGTTTTGGTGGGACGAGATGTTTTTATTTATTAGACTATTCTAAAACTCAATATGCACGAACACTTAACACAGAAAGATATCAGATACAGACACTTCGTACTGCTTAAAGACAGGAGGGATGGCAGTAAAATTGAATTACTGGATATATCGTAAAATTCTAGTGTTAAATAGGTAAGTAAGCAGTTTTTATTTTGGCACGGACGACGAAGCAAAATCTTCGTCCGTTCGACCAATTTATTATTGGTCACGAAACTAACGTAATAGAATCAAATACTAATCCCATGATATAAGGATAGAAATATTGTAGCAAAAAATACAAAGTACCTATTTACAATATTTTGTTATCGTGGATATGTTACAACATTTGGATAGAGTGTAATTTAGACTGCAAAGAGCAACACCGTCTTTGGTAAAAAGCAAATTGAAACCGCAAATAATGAGGGGGACTTTAGGAGTGTCATCTCAGCGGGTGGCCGCAAGCGTGCTGTAAAAACCGAACTCATCTGCTGCAGAATCCATTACGTCGCCCGTGGCCTAGCTTAATATTCGCTTTATTAATGACTCAACGCGTCGGTGGTCTCTGACGACTGTTCCTGGTGCCGCGGTCGTGGCGTTGATTGACATCTCTATGCAACAGTTGGTATTAGTAAGCACTTTATTACATTGCTACAACAAATAGGAAAGTAATAAATCTAGCAAAGATTCCGCAAAGGTCAGAAACTGCCACTCTTTTTGTCCTTTGGCTTCGGAACGATAGAAAAGTAGTTAATCGTAAATGTGCTACACATTGGGGTAGGTAGGTATATTTAAAAAAAGTTCTCGCTACTGATTGCACTGGTCAACAGTGGTTCTGTTGTCCTGGATATTATAATGGCTTCGAATAATGTTCTCAACAATTATTGAACCTAAAACGCTGTTTTATATTTAATTTGAGTATATAGACGCAAAAAGAGAGAAAATGTAATGAAATCTATCTTTTACGATAGAGAGACACTTTCTATGAGATTTTATTTTATATTATTTTTGGGTAAAATTGCCGTTCTAAATACCAACAGTAATCTGCCGTCATGTAACAATCCGACTACCCTGGTACCTCCATCACTTTTAGGTGTTGGTATCACCCTGTTCCACACTCAAATTCTGAAGAGTATCAGGAAATCGAAGCCATGTAACTGTGGAGAAAGTGTAACTTTATGCTCATATTCACCCAAAAAACTTAAGAACCAAAGCCAATTCAGTACTTCTATTCCATATATTCTAAATAAATTGTGTATTGAAATTATAAAATGCTGCAAACATATCTAGGGCAACATTTTTTTTTAAATTTGTTTGACCTCTGTTTTCGTTAAAAATCTTTGACCATTTTGTAGTTCCGAACTCACAAGGTGAGAGTTTATTTGTTTATGACTTTCTCGTTACCTGTTGACTTAAATTAAAAAAATCGTTAAGGAATATGGTTACGCCTTTTAAGATCCAAATAAAGACTCACAACCACATACCTAAACTTTAAAAACGCTGGTTTGTTAAATGTGGGATAGCCATCAAATCCCTACTTTTTTTGTAATCTAACTACAGCATTATATAGCAACATATAGATTACATATTCCCGTTTTATAAACCTAATAGTTTCTAAAAAAATGGATATTTTAATACCGACGGACAGACATGATGTTTTTGAAAAAGTTTCATCTTCCGTGTTTGCCAAATCGGCAAAGTATAAATTTTCATAGAAACTAATATCACATTCACTTAAAAAAGTACTTATATACATAGTTAATAAATTAGTTTAAATTAATTATACCGAAATAGTTCATATTTAATTTAACCACAGATTTCACAATTAATCAGGGATAAGATGACCTCCGTAATCGCATAAGCTGCGCCGTTATCGAAGCCGACCTCCCGTAATCAAATTACTCTCCATACCCCATAGCTAAACACAGATTTATCACCCCTAACCGAATTATTCGCAAACTGATTGAGCGTACAAGATGAGGGAGGTACTGTTAACTGTTTTATATTCTGCTCATACTTTTACCCTTGTCATGTGAACAGTGCAAAAGTTCACAATATTTTATAGATACATGTGCAATAAGTAAATTTCTACTGATCACATGACATATGTCACACAATTCTACTGCTGGGCTCGGGCCTCCCATTATAGGGGATGGACAGTATACCCGCCACGCTTTTCCAAAGCGGTTAGGCAGGTTTGACACATCGGTTGTCTTGATGTGCAGATTGCATCACGATGTTTTCCTTCACCGTTGTTAGCACGTGGTAATTGTAACAATGTGCACATTAGGTCAGAAAACTGCCTAAGTGATGCATGCGTTCCGGCCAGGATCGAACCCTTGCCTTTCGAGTTTGGGTCGCGTGCGCTGGACATTGCGCTACCACGACTACCATTGTCGTTACATCATCATAGATATTGCCACTAAAATAAAATTCACTTTAAGATACAGTATGTACTCCCCATCATTATCGAAATATACTAGGATCTATAGTTGCCCAATTATGTTACTTTCAGCCCAAAATTCTACATTACTGAAGCCGCCGTCAGTGTAGAAATAAATTCAAAATGTACTATCACTTGGGATTCTAGACAGTTATGCTTCAACAAATAGAAGTAACAACGTAAAAAATGTGAAATAACAAACACCCGCCTCTTATTGTGTGACCTTGAAATTTTACTTCAGATATGCGCGAAAACAATTAACGTCCGTTAATCCTATATGTCGTCTAGAAAATGTGCTGGAATCAGTGCATCAGCCTGGAGTAGGGTCTACCCACCTACCTTTTACGTGAGCCTCCTCGAAAACGCAGTAAAATGGCAATAGTTGTAATGATCGCTATATATCCTGACCGGCATTACCCGGTTTTACCCTATATATGTATAGACACGTACAAAGATTCACCTGCTTGATATATCTATTTTGACCTGAAATTATTTTAAGTATTTTACGCAGGTGATTGTGCATTATCGTAGACAATTATGTTTGTCGTCCATCCGGCTCAGATGTTTACCTCCTTTGAGGTAGCGAGTTAATGTAGCAAACAAAGTACCAACTATTCACAGTTCAGTTCCAGTATTTGCGAGCAACAGATCAAAAGGAAAACATTACACAACTCATTTGTCTCCACACCATTCACCGACCATTTTATTTTACTGTCGTGAACCATTCAGGTACTAGGGTCTAATTTTGTATGTTTTGGAAAAAGGATTTTAAGTTACATATAAAATAAAATATATTTGTAGTTACAGTAACATCAATCAAAAAAATCAACAATCTTATCCCGGAACCTTATATTGTTACAGTTAACAACTAGTAGCCAATAGGGTAGATAGTTACCGAGGATGCCTACATGTCAGGATTACCTATGTGTGAAACCCGCAAAATCCATCTTAGAACGTGGCAAGAATACCTACCTACAGCCCATTCTCCTAGAATAGAAAGGCTTAAGCTCATTTTTTGTGAGGAAATCGACGTGTTTATTTGTTACCTTTTGAAGTCTAGATACTAGAAGCTAGCTGATCGGGTTTTATTGGAATTTTATAGAATTTTAGAATTTAATTTGGGATTATTACAGTAGGTATTGAAGACGGTGAAAGAGGGGATAAAAATTTACACGAACATCCTATAATTTCTCTAGAGTGATATTAAAAATCATATTTAGATATGCTTTTGTTTCAATCGCATTTTTACTTCAATCTGAAAATAATAAAACTAATACGGACGAAGTTTGGGTAAGCAGATATTATTTCAAAAGAAATTCAAACAAAATAGAAACCGTACTGTACTCTCATTAACAAGATATGATTAATAAGGGCTCATAAATTGAGATGTCTTCGGACAAGTCAAAGACGTGCCGAAAACACATGTTGGCCGGGGACATCTTCCGAGAACTGGCATCGTATTGTCTGCCATAAGTCACACTACAAAATTAGAAAATAATTCATTAATAAAATATTGTACAGTCCTTTTCACTGTTTAGAACCGAAAATATAAGTAGGTATAGTATTTATATGGTGTATGAAATAGCTCATAATTAATTCCTACATCACCTAGAAAAGAAATTTTATCCGTGCAGGAACGGAAAAATAATACAATATCCTGCGGCCGGGAGGCCTGTCGTAAGAGGTGACAAAACAACCCACAGCCAGGTGGTAGGGCATGTGCCCGACTGGATGGCCACCATCCCTGGTCTTGAGACGTGGTTATTATACCTTGAATTGTGTTCCGGCATTGGTGACCAAGTTCCAGTCTCCCCTAAGAAAGCGGCAGCGCGTATTTTTTCATTTTACGGCTTTGAAAATGAACCAATTATCATAACATTTGTTAAGTATATTGTCTTGAACATAGAGAATTTTCATCCTGGAAAATAGCACAGTTTCCATGGGGTACATATTATATAATCAATACCTACATAAGAAAAGCCAAATAAATCAATGGTTTAAAATTAGGTGCATATACAAAAACAAATAGCCAATATTTTATTTTATTTCTCATACTCGGAAAGTACGCTTGAATTTACCTGATTAGAGGTATAAAAACATAACTTTTCGTCCATGGGAACCGATTTTTCCTGCTGACAAAAAATGTAATAACTAAAAGCGCCATGTCCCAACAGCCGCGGCATGTAAAGTAATTTAAAAAAAAACAATAATTTTATAACATGACTTTGTGACTGACGTATTATTTACTTTTTAATAAATAATTATTTCATTTACATACATTTGTTAGTTATTTACTGTCATCAATGTTTGAAAAAATACTGGTCGGGAGAATGCCACAGAAAAAAAAGAAATATAAAAAGGCGAAGAGCGCCAATTTGATCGTCAACTGATTTGTTGAGTGCTATATTATTTACTTAGACGGATAAATTTATAAAATGAGTTCACTATGATCAGATAAGTATGGATTTGACGCCTGATTCTATTAGAAAAAAATTGTTTGTTTAACTAATCAGGATTTAATTTATTTTCATCATATTCGAAAGAAAAAGAGAGTGTTAACAGAGATGGAAAGAGACCTAGTTAGGCACTTGGAAATATTGGCGCCCTCGCTATGATCGTGCCTAAATAGGTTACTTCATCCCTTGTGTAACAATCTACTCATAATCCAAAAATAAAACAGCTAAAGGGCTTGATAAACAAAACCAAATTTTAAAAGAATACATTAATTTTAAATTTGGAATAACGGCTAAAACATTAGTAAAAGATAGAAATGGAATGACATGTTCCAAGGCAACGAGTACAATGTTGCAAAGAGCGGCGGAAACACAGGCAGTTTACAACTTTTTAAGAGCGCAGCCCGGTCGCAGTAAATCACGAAGTTTAGGCCCCCTTCAGAAGTAATATCGACTTCTTCGAACTCACATTAATCTGCCATACTTCAATATGAGAAAGGAAACGTCCAGACACAAAAGCTTATACAAATTTAGCCAACGCAAACAAAAATAAACCACGTCGCTGAACAGCCAAAAACGCATCGAAAGTCCGCGAACATATTACTTATAACAAATTGCCATTTAAATATAATTAGGCGTTTGGAAATTCTTTTCAAGGTATCGCTTAAGTTTTAATTTTATAATTCATTACTTAAAACTAAACACATTTAAGTGTTTTAGATGCTAATGCATTTTTTACACGACAAGGCTATTGAAACTGACAGCGGGCGTCATAAACAGTAGCTCCGATGTCTTCTTGCTTTAGTGACATATAGCTGTTGTGTGAACAGAAATGGCATAGAGTCGACTTGTCGCTACTTTTTCCTGTGATTTTTTCATACAAATTAAATTGCTAACGGTTCGTCAAAAATTATTTCGATTTTCATAAGCAAAAAATATATATAGAACTAGCTGCGCCCCTCGATTTCACCAAATCGTTCTATTTTTTACAATTCGCACTCTATCTTCATAAATTTTAGCCGATGTGTAAGCTATATTATTGTAAGGTTTCATCAAAATCCATTCAGTAGTTTTTGCGTGAAAGAGTAACAAACATAACATATCCATGCATTCTTACAAACTTTCGCGTTTATAATATTAGTAGAATAGGAAGTAGAATATTGAGAGATACCTTAAGAAAGCCGAATTGCTAAAACGACAATACCGTATGTATGGCTTGGTGCAGGAAAGGAGACTCGACCCCAAATATTGGGATGAGAAGTGGTAGAAGAATGGTAGTCATTTTTTTATCGCTAATTACGAAACGGATCTTAAAGAGTGTCAACCACTGCTCAATATGGTTTTAGTTATTTTAAATTATCCCTACTAATATTATAAGTGTGAATGTAAGTTTGTATGTTACGATTTCACGCGATAACTACTCGACCGATCATCATGAAACTTAATACACATTCTTGGAGGTATTAGAAGTAAAATATTATACTTTTGATCCCGAAAAATTAAAGAGTTCCCGTGGGATAGGTAAAAGAACTTTCCACGCCGACGAAGTCGCGGGTAGAAAGTTTAGGTGAGATATTAGAAAAGTATTCAAGATCAAATAAACTAAATGAACGAAAGTTTTCATGAAAGTTTGCACCTCAACTACTCTATTCCCTTTCTTGTTTGCGGAAGGCCAAATCTCCGTTAAAAGATATTCAGTATAACCATGACACAAGCTGACAAGTTAAAATGTTTTAATTTAGTGACGCAGTCAGTCATGTTACGGTGTATCCGCTATCCGCCGGGCCATTTGACACTTGCCGAGTTCAGAGAGATGATAAATCTACACCAAACACGACAGCACTAATCACGGAAATGAAAACAACCCTTCACTCGTTTGTGTTTAATGTTTCGCTCAAACGAGTTCATGACCAACCAGACGTTTAATGGTGGTATTATTCCCCCCTAAAAATGCAATATATTTATTTTGTGCAATAAAATCGAATTATATTTATTTCAATAATTTGTATAAAAGAGGTTGTAATTTATAAAATTCAAATAATCAGCCCTAAATACTCTGATAGACTAGTAAACAAGTGCCTTTTGGACCAACTTTTTTCAGCAGTCTCCGAAAATTATAAATGAGGTGTCATTCGATTTGGAATGGCATCTAGATGATTTTTGAAAAAATGAAGTTCCGTTTATTGTAAAAGTTATTAACAATTAACTAAAAAAAGGGGGGGTTTAGTTTTTTGCAAATATCTCAAAAAGTAATAAAGATTTTTCAAATTTGAAAAAAGATTCGAAAGAGGAGGAAATTTCCTAAAAAAAAATTTGATGCCCGAAACTGTAAGATCAATATTTATAATTTTCCCAGAGCGATGAAAATACGACCGAAAACGGGTACTCTGGCTTACGCAAGCCACACCCACATCGGCCCTTTAATGAATAAATATTATATAAACATACTAAATATGAAAATAAAAACTAACTGAATAGATGAATGAACAATAATCTGCTGGATTTTTTTTATTTCAAATTTGAAAAATCTTTATTACTTTTTGAGATATTTGCAAAAAACTAAACCCCCTCTTTTTTTAGTTAATTGTTAATAACTTTTACAATTTTTTACAATAAACGGAACTTCATTTTTTCAAAAATCATCTAGATGCCATTCCAAATCGAATGACACCTCATTTATAATTTTCGGAGACTGCTGAAAAAAGTTGGTCCAAAAGGCACTTGTTTACTAGTCTATGAAACAAAAAGCATACTTTGTTTTTACATATGATCGCATGTATATGTAGTTATACATATGAAAATTAATGTTATCATATCATTTTAATGGCCGGCAAAATGAAACAAACAAACAGCAAACAGACATATATCTCTTCTCTATCTGTATAATATCTCTATAAAATTATAAACGCGAAAATTTGTAAGAATGGATGTATAGATGTATGGATGTATGTTTTTTACTCTTTCACGCCTAAACTACTGAATGGATTTTGATGAAATTTTACAGTAGTATAGCTTACACATCAGAATACCACATAGGCTATAATTTACGATTTTCCATCACCACGCGGGTGAATCCACGGGCGCAGCTAGTAGTTTAATAATCGCATTCAGGATGTGATTATGAATAATACATACTTTAACTATTTTTTATTTTTACATTTTGAAGCATATAAACCTCGTTTACATTATGAATAAGGGCAAATGTGTTTAAATTTTGAAATAAAAATAAGAATCCCCTTTCGCAAGCACTGCAGTAAGCGACAGGAAAATAAACAATTTATCTATTTCCTCGTGTGACTGACGAGTTCAAACACAAGTTAATAAAAGACAGACGAGACGACGCGGGCAATAAAGACGAGGGGCGTCATTTCACAGTTCACACACGCCGTACATCGGATTTAAAATTTGCAAATACGACTGACACTAATCACAATCGTCTTTTTGTGCAATAATAAAAATGGTGCAAAATTACCAATGAAACGGGGAGTATCCGAACATTTTAAAAAGGCATAACTGATGAAATACAACATACACTATCATAGTGGCATATTGACCTTAATATATTTTTATTCTTGTGACATCAATAATTCGCTGAATAATTTCCAATTGTAATAGTATAGTATATAATTTATGTATGTAGTAGTAAACGTATAATATGAATTATAAACATATAATGTATGTCCAGGCCACAAAAATGACCCGGACTTTTGGATGGCTTAAGGGCCATGGCAAGCCCAACACGAAGAGCCCCTAGATAAATTTGATACAAGAGTGGCGTGAAACTGACCGGCGATTATTCCTGTCTACACCATATAGTAAAGCACCTAAGGACAAGCCCCGGTCAGTGTAGGACTATTGTAGAAAATGAGACCAAAATAATTAGTATTCCTTAACCTCTCTAGGTGGTCGAGGCTCGAAGGAATATTAGACATAGAAATACCTATATGTCTCATGTACCTATATCATGGAACAATAGCAACATACCCCTGTTCTTATCAATTTTTTTGTCCATCCAAAGGTTGTCTGGAAGAAATCGCTAATAGCGATATTGTATTGTAAAATATTGTTTCTGTTAACTGTATCTTTAAAACACAATAAAGCGTATTCATTCATTCATAGTACTCTTTTTCAATACCTATACCGAACAGTAATCACAAATGAGCACACTTATGTTAAATACCTACATTACGATCTTATTCATATTGAATTAGAGTAAGTTTGTAGGCGTCTTTATAGTTCTTAAGTGCCTATTCGTGTTTCCATATTTGGTTTATTTAACCAGCATCATGCTGAGCTAGGAACGCTTTAGAAATTAATTTACTTGTTATATTTTATTTCATTTATAACTATATTTGCCAGGTGTTTGCTACTAAAGCAAATCTTCATTTCATAAAACCTCATTACATCAAAACATTATATTATTAAAAATCACTCATGTCACTCGCCTTACATACGTCTAAACATCAACAAATATTAATTGCTATTAAAACTAAAACTACATATAAAACTTGTAAAACCACAAATATATATATAAATTCGAAGCAGATTTTTCAATTTAATATATCATCAAAACACCAGGTTGCCAACCTCGTTGACTAAAAAACTCGACGTACAAGCCTTATTTACTTATTACATGTATTTGTGTATTTTTTTTTCTTTGGGAATGTATTATTTGTTTCTATTTTACATAATATTATGCAATTTTAAATAAATACATTTTCTTTCTTTCTATTATGTCTTCAAGAAAGACTGCGTAAATAATAATAATCCCATAGATGTACATAATTTATTTTGTAAATAATTTCAAAGACCAAAATTAATTCTCACAGTAGATGATGCAAATTAATGAATCTATTCAACAAAATGAGAACTCGGCGACTCTGTCATTTGGCAACGCTTAGGGGAACGTTTCAATCAGCCCTCGTTTGGGGACTTTAAGTATTAAAGCAATCTTGTATTGTGTAGCTTTATTAGTTTCTGCTTTATTTTGTCCTTTTGATGTTTGGAAGTAATCTTGCTATTTTATACTTGCACTCTTTTCTATGCTTATATGACTTTCACCCATCTAATATATAGAATTCTTTGCATGGATGTTTAAACGGGTGTAAGTTAAAATTTATCTATCGGATATTGATAATTTTTTAAATATTTCTTATGAGTCAGTTATTAGCTAACAAAAGTTTATTATATAGTATTTAAATGATTGATCTTTCAACATTTATTTATAATGTATAAGTAAAATAACAGCCAATAAATGTACCATTGCTGGGCTCGGGCCTCCCACTGTTGGTATATCCGCTACGCTTGTCCAAGGCGTCTTGCCAAGTTTGACATATCGGCTATCTCGATGTGCAGGTTTCATCACTATGTTTTCCTTCACTGTTGTTAGCACGTGGTAATTGTAACAATGTACGCATTAGGTCAGAAAACTGCCCAAATGCTGCATGCGTTCCGGCCAGGATTCGAACCCGCGACCTTTGAGTGTAGGACGCGTGCGCTAGCCATTACGCTACCACGACTACAGAATATAAAACATGCCGTTTTTGTTTCAAATAGATATAAACGTTGAAGCGTATTGTTTTCAAATAACAATATTGTGTGTTGTATAGACAATCTCAACCATTTAGTGAAATGTGACTTTATATAGGAATACTCTGTTATTTGGCGCCAGTTAAAGACCAGTTTGGGTAGTAAGGCTGGCGAAGCAAGTTAAATGAGTGTGTTTTGTCTGATGTGTTTTTAACTGAAGAATATTCGAAAAGTTGATTATTCATGAATAACACTGGCTAAATCAACAACTCCTGAGAAGCTATATTTATAAAAAAACAGTGAATAATCAGCTTCGAATGAACATAAAAACATTTTCTACATACATAAAGGCACACGTCATTAAATTTTTAGAGAAAGTCGGAAACGAGTGAATCTTATTACCATAGCTACATATTCGCGGCGAAGTAGACGGAATAGGAATGAGGCGGAGGGTGCGACATGAATGACAAAGTGGATGCAAATTTCGTCTTTGTCGGCGTATAGGTAAACAGCAAGTCGGTAAGGTTCACCAATGAAAGACTACTCAGTGCTGAAAGATGTCTACCTACTGGATATTTTATACGAATCTTTGTAATATTTTTGTCCTGGGCCGATTTTTCATTCATCTGATAAAAGTTATCAATTAAATTAATTATAATCTGAGTGAATTCAAAAGAGAAACCATCTATCTGTTTTATTCATATAACTGATGTTTTTAATTTTTCCAAGTTATAGGTATATTATTACCTACTATGAATAACTTTTTTCTAGTGATTGCATTATAGGCCCTGAGTTGAAAAAATACATGTAGGTATCCAATATTTACAAATGCACTTTTTTTCACCTCCTCACCTCTGGATCTAAAGTAATTTGTTTCGCTTCTAAAAATTCGCTTACTTAAGGTAACATCACACGAGCGACAAAGTCATCGAGACATAAATACGCACTCGTCTATTAACGTTAAACATATCTTACTCTATTTAAATCAGAGCGCATAACTCGATTAATTTCTGTAAACAGGTTGATAGTCTTCCGAATTTAGAGAGCCGTGGTAAGACATATCTACTTAAATAAAGTTTTAAAATTTTAAAGTACAGTAGCATCACAGTATATCGGGATAAAACGGTTTACCTCGAGCTAATCATGGTTCGGACGGTGAGTGAGAGATCCGAAGTCTCACTTCCTCTTCCCCGTATGCTATCCCTCCTATCCAATCTCCTCTATTTCACGCCTCCTCTCTGGTCCCTCTATCACATCTATATTACATCTCATCTAGTCCAACGTGAAGGCTGGCAACGTGTTGGCTTCACTCCTGGGATTGCAAACTGTGGCGACGGACCACTTTCCATCAGACGGGCATGACCTATTTGTAAACTTCGCAATACAAAAAGCCTGGCATTTTATTTGTACTTTCACTATTTAACAGTTTTTAGTGTTAGTTACTTAAGTTTATATTTCTTACCTATCTAAAAATTGTACCAATCTTTAACAGCACGAATTTGAATCCGGAAATCTATTGCAAACATTCCAAAGTATCGAGAAATAGTTGTCGTGTGGCGCAGCAAAAACTAATATCCTTACCATATTGTAAATCATTCAGCTATGTGGTGTCAGAACTTTAATTCATTATGAACATTCCTTTCAGTGAACCTAACAGATTTTTTGTCAAATTTCGAAGAGAAGAATCGAAATATGCATATCGAGGGCTTCATAACAAATGGGAGTAAAGACAACAGTGCAGTTTTACACAAGGGACAAAATTGTGAATAAAACAAAACTAGTTGAATGTATAAAACTGAAATTTGAAATACCTTCTTTTTAGGTACTTGCATACTGGTAAGACTTTCTAAATTGTAATATGCATAGATTTTAGCAAACAACAGACAACATTTTGGGTATACCTCGATATAGTGATTGTAAAAGTTTATTTAGACAGACCATAATAAAACTTTAGACGTTTTTACCAATAAATACGAAATCTCTGTAGCCATATTGGTAAAAAAAAAATCTTATAATGTCATGTCTTGTTGTCTGCCATCAATCTATGTATGTCAGTCATTTTTCTCAAATAATATTGTGACCTTATATACAAAGTTTTATAGGTTGGTATATTTTATTCTATAGTTAGCTATACCGTGTTGTAGTAATTTTGCCTAAAAACTTAATATTAAGACCGTCATATAGGAATTTCCGATTGAACCCTTTCTTTGTGATTCTGTAATCAAAGCACTAAATTAGTAAACAGAACCCTACAGGCTGCATGGATGGAGAGGCATTCGGCCGACTTTTTATTTGTAAAATGAATTGATACCTACGAACCTTATTCTTTGCAAAATGTAAGTATTAAGACCTAAAAGTGTTATATTTCATGAAGTCCGAAAATGCAGTGGGCGTGAGCGTCGACGTGTGTGCACGCGCCGCCGGATGCGGAAGTACGTAATTATGGCACTATTTTGCAAAAATGTCTCAATCAGACCTCGACAGATGGCGCGCGACATGAATTGTTCAAACATTCCATGAATAGTTCAGCTGTTTGTGTGGTTTGTCACCGCCCATGCCCATTCTGACAAACGTACCTAATACTTGTATAGAAGAATAACGGTCTTATTGATATGGAGTTCGAATAAATTTGAAGGCTTCTTAAAAAATCTCAAAGAAGCCTAGACTTACTCTAACTTAATATAAATAAGACCGTAAATACATTTATATGATATCTATATTATATCTTGTCCGATATATAACTATATCAATTTGTAATCAAGCATTACAGTGTGGGAAAATATTGGTTGTAAACGGTAATAGGATCGAAGAATTTTTTTTATATAAACTGTTTTTATAGGTACATTGATAAAGACCATATTTTAACACCTTTTATTTTTTACTTTATTTAAAATAATGCATAGTTGCAGTTGTTGGTACAGTTGGTTACAGTGTTTTAGACATAATGTTTGAAAGAGGACATCGCAATGACTAATTTAAAAAATCTGTAAATAACTTGATTCTATCTTCGATGCCTTAGAACGTATCATAGGTATATCGACTCTTCTTATTATTAAAATCTATATCTTGGATTGAATACCTATTTGATTCGAGGGTGATTTTGTAAACATGCTTGGGGAAAAAATAAAATTTCAAAGGACTTGAAAAACACGCATAATTAAACAGCCTACGTACAATATTTGTATAAAGAAATCTACAGAATTCGATTACAAACCAAATTCTTTATAGTTTCTTAGATGAGCACATTGTGATGAAAACATAACATGATTTCTATCTCTAAATATCGCTTGAAACAAATAACCGTTATCTACACCTCGTATCCATATTTACCGTGTAATATTCTTTTTGTACAGTTTGTGTATCTAGCTAGTGTCTAGCGTGATTAATTAAACAAGTATATAAATTATCTTTAAATAAATAGGCATATGCGAATATCCAATCCATGCAACTCCCCATCCATACCTCAAAAAATTCTAGGTCTTAACTGACGTCAATAAACCGAATTCTTGTGCTAACTCAACGAGTCATATTTCATTAAACCCATAGTGTAGAGATTACCTCAATAACACACAATTTTTGTCTCAATGAAATCAATATTCTAAAACTGTTGACCGTTTTAAACAAAAAATATAGTTTTGTGAAAAAAATGCACAGCATGTATCACTTTTAATATTTCCGCCAAAACTTAGTGCACTTTAAACTAAGGTGTTTCTGCACGTTAAAAATTAACCAATATCTACTTATCCCTTTTGAATATTAATATGCTACGACCGCAGGTATTATGAAATAAATATTGTTATTGAAATTGTCCTTTCCAGTGTATTTTATATTTTCATTTAAATTACCGACGTTTTTAGGCAGATATCTGTACTGAACAGTTCTATATCGAGTATTTTTGTTCAAAGCCGTTACGGTGCGGTGCAAATAAAATATGAATAATATAAATTATTGAATGTCTTTTTAATAAAGCGCGTATTGTTTTATCGGAATAATGGTCGAGGGCTATTGTGCCTGAAGCGCCGCCCAGTCTTATTTCTGTGCCCGCGACACAAAGCACAAATAATAAATAGTCGTATTCTGTTCGCATTTTCATCGCTTGGTCGCTTCGTTCTTGTTTCGTTAATTGTTTTCCCAAAACAAATTAATTAAATTAGGCTGCCCCATGAGAGCCAACACGTCGGTTGTTTAATACGTTTCGACTTACCGTAATAAGCATTTATACACGTTAAATCGGTTGTTTAAATTTAATTAATTAATTGTTCTTGTTTAAAAAATATGTTGTTGGGAAATTTGCTTTGTAATATTTCATTTACATATCCAATGGGTGCGTTCTATGTTTGAGTGGATTTATTAAATCTACTTACGAACCAGAATTTACAAGTATATTTCTGTTCAGCAATCGAACTTGCGCAGGATATGTGAGTGTGTATCATTTCCATGTTTATAATAATATTTAGATAGGTATGATTTATTTTGCACAAAAGTGTAGTAGTAAGTATTTTATCCGTGCAGAAACGAAAAAAGAATACAATTTCCTGTTATAGCTATATTCCGGCATTAGTGAAATATCCATAGGCGATGGTAGCCGCTTTCCATCAGGTGGGCCGTCTGCCTATATGCTGAACTCATACAATTTTTTAAAATAACTACTTATCATATTAAATTAATGTAATTACTAAATATATCATATACGTCAGTAATATCTACAATATCAATTGAAAGGAACATCGGTGGTATGTAATAAGGAAGAATACAAGTCATATGATAAAAAAATGATGGATAAAAAGATTTAGATAGATGTAATATAATACCTATGTTTTCTACCATATACAGTATACATTTTTTGACTTTGATTCTCACAAACTGACGTCGTAATTAATAAAAGATTTCTTTTTAATTTTAAAATCATGTCTTATTTTAACGACAATTTAAACTTCTAATACATGAATTAGTATTAGTGTTTTAAAAGGAGTAGCGCCATCTAGTAGTGAATAGAGATATTCAATTCAACGATATTTATATTTTGTGTACACGATAGCTAAAAAACCATAATATTTTACCATGATACTCAAAGTACAAATGCTTATGCCTGAAATGAGTGACAACGATTAGTCTTTGTTTCATTTTCATGTGTTATAATTTTGCCCCGGAGACAACAATGAGACATAAACATCGTATGTGTTATGTTTGTGGCATACTTTATCAATTAACTAGGTTCTGCCCGTGACTTCGTCCGCGTGAAAAAGATTTAAAAAGAAATAAAGTTAATAAAAAACCCCTATATTGAAAGATTCTTCATTTGGTGCTCCACTCCTATTGGTCTTGGAGTGATGATAAATAGCCTTCCGCGATAAATGGGCTATCCAATACTGAAAGAATTTTTCAAATCAGACCAGTACCTAGTTCCTGAGATTGCTGTGTTCAAGCCAACAAACAAACTTTTCAGCTTTATATATTAGATAAGATAACATTTTCAAAGGTCGCAGCAATCATTCTACATTTTTTCTAGTGATTCTGGTTTAGGACTATAGAAAGAACATCAGGGCGTTCGTAGTAAGTATCTAGCGGCCGCCTTGGGTAAGAAATCTGAAAAAATCACATTGACGGTTCCTGGCACGGATCTAAGCAGTCGGCGGAATAGTAGGGGACGCTTTGCGTATTGGGCGTAGCCAATATGATTTGTCAATATATCGATATATTAGGTACGTTTTTGTCCCGTTACTCGAATGGGCCAATACTGATTGATACATACTCTGAAAAAGATCCGATACTTCAATTGTGATTTTTGACCGTTCAAAAATCGTACCGGGAATTCTATCAACATTTTTTCACTGGAAGGTTGTCTTTTCTAGTAGGGACTCTTCTTCCATAGCTTTCTTCCTCTAAGATTCTTTGTTCTAGTGCTTATCTACTTTACATAAAAGATAACTTAGTCATAAAGTATATGAACTTGGCAACCCGTTCGTCTCAAATATACATTAGCCATTAATTTTGTACATATCATTTGATTCCATTCGTAACAACTTCACCTAGTTGAAACGGTCATTAAAACTATTTGAGTAATAAATATTTTCAACGAAAGACCGACAACCTGTACTTAAAAAATATAAAAGCTATATTATTTAGCAGTTATAAATAGAATTATAGTCAGAAATAAGTTGCGGTTAGAAACAAACTATCAATTTCACGGCAGTTTGATGACGAATCCAGGAACCGAAACGTCGAAACTTTCTACGCATTTTGAAATGGCTTTGTGCGGTGCACTTTCTCATTTCTTTATTCAAATAATTACCTTTAAAAAATTAAATGACAGTACTTAACAAAGGCCAGTAGTGATGTACTTCGAGTTGAAAAGCGTAGGAAGTAATTAGACCACTGACAGATGGCACGCAGGGAGTCTTGTCCGCGGGTGCGACCGCAAGCGTCCTTACAGAAAAGACAACTGACTATATGAATAGTGTAGTGCACCTGTGTCTGTATTTATGTTAACTATTTTTGTATGATATTTAATATTTTAATATTTTTTCTTTGAACCTTATAACAACATTATCAGCACCTAAACGGCCTACTGTTGGGCATGGGTTTCCCCATTTTAAGAGGACGGACGGTCTACCCTCTAGCACTTCTCTCAAGACAAATGAGCGAATTTCATACAATGGTTTTCTCGAAGTGCAGGTTTCAGTACGATGTTTTCTTTCACTGTCAGCCCGTAGTACTTGTAACAACGTGCAAATTAAAAAAACACCTAACCGGTGTGACCTTTTAGAACAGGATTTGAGTCCAGGTCTTAGAATCAGCCACCACCACGTGACATTTGACCATGAACAAATTCTTTTAAAAAGATAGGTAATCTACTTACGTACATAAACATTAAAGTGAATGTAATAATGATCATAACTTCAAATTTTAATCAAATGGTATTTGTGATTTTTTTTAAATTGTTGAAAAAACATATTTGACTTTTAAAAATACGTTTTAAAGTTCCTACTAGATGTGGTATTAAAAGTAATTCACACACATCAATTGAATATGAAAGAAAATTTTAGTAGCAACCCAGTAATGATAGAGTCGGGTAGGTTTTAAATCTGACATCTACACATACCTACCATTATCAAAACTTATCGAAATTATGATAAATCTCGTTTATCAGTTTAATCTTCATTTTTCACTTCGCTATTGCAAATCGAATGCAAGCAAACAATAGTTAAATAACTTTTGTTAATGTGACAAAATGTCGAAAATTACCCTAATTATTGATGGGAACACGGGAATAATAGTGTGTTTCAGAGCGGGCCGTGCCGCAAGCAACAGCTGGTGACAAACTACCCGCCGCTCTGCCATTCTCTATGCCTTTTTGACTTTGATTTATGGTTTTTTTATGCCCTATTCACCCGTCACGGTTACTTTAGATTGTATTTCACTATACCAAAACTTTCCATACGCCTATTTGCAATTTAAACTTCCCCATCATAAAAATAAAGCTGAATTTAAATCACACCTCCAAACAAGTAACCGTATCGAATGATGCGAAGTACGAAATGTTCCACAGTTGCGTCTGCGCAAAGTATCGCTACATCATCTCTTAATAGCAGGGGATGAGGAGAGGGTTTTTATTTCATTTTCACAGTAATTCGCTTTTGTTAAGGCACAATAATGTTATTGTGCAGCTCGATTTTAAAGCAAATATGAGTAAGTTTATACAACATCCAGGGGATACGGTATCCACCCTTTTTAACAAACATAAAATTGAGTAGAAGTCAAACAAAACTATATTTGCGGATATTGACGGGTATAATTGAAATTTGTAGTATATTAAAATACATACACATTTTAACTGGAATGAGAATTTCGATAAGTGGGCGATTTATATTTGTACAAAAGAAAATACACTACAATAAATATCAAACAAGTTTTATTGTTCGTCTGTACAATTATTATAATTCTAGTCTAGAATTTATAACGGTTACATCTACTTTGTAGCCCGGTGTCCATTTTTCATACTTTTCTATCGCTCATTGCAAGACTATTGACACCCATGTCTGATGAATGATAGGAGATGCGTTAAGCCAAGATTTCATGAGCTTATCTCCTTTACGAGAACCTCTTGGAGGTTGTGTGGATATGACATTGGTTTCCTATGTAATATCAACATTTCCGTAAAATGTCATATGTACAATTAAATTAGGATTAGTATTAGAAGAATATTAAATTAATTGTACTACCTGTAGGTCGTTATTAAGTATGATTATGATATGATGATTTGTAGTGTAACAGAAGATGTATGTCAGAATAGGACTGTGGAAGGAAAAGACATGTTGTGCCGACCCCAATTAATTGTGATATGGTGAAAGAAAAGAGAGAGCCCTGTACTTAGTTAAGCACCTACCTAAATAATAAATGATTTTGAAGACAATAATATAATTTATTTAACAGATATTTTAATATCTGAATGTTATATAGTTCTACCTATTATATTATTATTATTATATACATAATTATAAAATATATACTTAGAAAAATCAATAGTATGTATACAAGAGTTTTTTTCTGGAATTGAATGTATTATCTACATTATGATTTGGATATGGTTGGTTTAAGAAAATAAAATGCCGCCTACTTATGACAGGCTATATTTTTTTTATAATTCACGATTAACAACAATGTATAAAGCAAATAGTTATCGACTATAAAACCAAAACCGTACAATACCAAACCAGTAAACCCATTAATCATTCTACAAAATTGTAAAAGAACGCTTCTCGCGGTCCGCAAGACATAATAAAACGGATCGGCGACGATATAGAAGTGAAAATGATAGCTGACAAAAGTCATTCTGAATATTGGCATCGCATTGTGTGGGAGCGATGAGTACAAAAGTCCCTCGGTGCTCCTGGAGCCGACAATGCGGCAGCAAGCGAGAGGGGCAATTTGTCAGCATCGACAATGCTGCTCGACATATTGACCATTATTTATGGAGCTTTGTAAAATACATACACATCCACGATTTTATTGCGGGAACCTTTGAACACCATGTTGTACACGCGATGACGCGAAATTTAATGCACTTTGTTGCATGCAGCAAATTTACTGTAACCTAAGCGAAACTCATAATTTGCTCTACTTAGATACACAGCCACAAAAGCAAGTGATAAAAAGCCAATTTCTCCAATTGATTCGGCATTCAATAATTATTACCAAAATACATAAATTTGTAAAGCTCAGGTGTTTTTCTAATAACGGTGTATAAAAACCATGACATAATGAAAGTCTACGGGGTTGTTCGTTACAGTTCTTTATTCGCAAGCAACAATCAGCGAGGCGGGCCAGCGCCGCCCTGTACGCCCCCTCAGCTGCTGCTCTTTGTATCAAAACACGCGTCGCGGGACGTGCGTCTGGTTTGCTGTTGAGAGCATAAATACCAAACAACTTTTTAGTAATATATATTGATTAAATACATTTACAAAAAATCTCTTACATACGATATATTCGTTTAAAGTAGCGAAAAATCAAATCGTAAAGGAATATTATTTTTAAAAAGTTGGTCTAGTTAATGAAAAATCATTAGTTTTTTTACTTTATAGCGTGTCATGTAACAGTTAAGTTTCGCTTCAATTCAACATTATATGAATGGTGATGAATACAAATGCGGAATATAGTGGGTAATTTATGGGTGGAATGGCTCCTGGTGCGTTTTTTCACCGTTTTCAAAGAACAAATGACTCGATTCGTCCCCGCCCACAAACAACGGAAAACTCAGTAATTAAATTAGTAATGGCCATGCAATTCTTAAATAGACATTTCTTGCTTGTTATTATTATTTACTAAGATATACCGGCGACTTCATCCACGTTTGACTTGTAGTTTCTACTAATTTTACGCACCCGAACAACTACAAACCGCTCCCGGTAAAATTCCGGGTATCCCCGGGATAAGAAGTATCACACATTGTATTACCATAAATTTGGTATCGATCATTAACAAAATCATATTGGCATTGGAATTTTTGTTTTATCTGGCCAGATTTAAAATCATACCCAAAAAACCGTGGGATCCCAGGGATAAAAAATAGTGCAGAGTTTAGGCTTAAAATTAGCTGTTTATCAGCGAAAAGCGCATCGCAGTCAACCCGGTATTTTTTTACGTGAATCCTGAACAAACAGACAAGAAATCTATAAAAAATTGCATTGCTTTCTCCATCGCTTATATAGTATTCTATTCCAGTTTTTATTTTTAAATAGCTTCAGTGTACTACAGACACGTCATGTTTAGAATTTTATAATATTATAGATTAGGCGCTCTTTACTGTCACTCAACTTTTTTTATTGCGATGCTGGCATACTATGGCGCATTCCTCTTCTAGCTCACAACGTCCAAAATGCTCCTTCTCACCACATAGTGACCACGGTCATGATTTTTGCTCACGCAGCGCACACAACGACTCATGTCAAGAGGTAGGTCGAATAATCCATTCCAATTAAGTTTACGATTGTAACGCCAGCAAGCAAGTGGAATGCTGCTTCCCTAAGATATGGTATAGTGCTTTGGGGAAATTCAACAGATGTGGGAAAAGCGTTTATTGCACAAAAAAAATGCGTCAGGGTACGGTACCTCCGTGGCATTCATGTAAACCATTATTTTCAAAACTAAAATTATTGACACTTCCCTGTTTGTATATTTTTGAATGTGCTAAATTTGTACGAAACAATTCAGAATTGTTTACAAAAGCCAAGGAAATATATCCCAGAAACACAAGAAACCCAGATAGAATAGTTGTAAAAAAGGTAGGTACCTAAAATTGCAATGTTACAAAAACAATCCCACTACATGTGTGGTAAAATATATAACAAAATACCACAAATAATCAAAGACATGAATATAAATTCATTTAAACATAAATTATATGATTGGTTAGTAAACAACACATTTTACAGTATCAACGAATTTTTTGATCATAAAATAAATTGAAACCCTTCGTAATAATAATAAAAATGACTATTCCAAAATCTAACCTAAAAAATTGTGACCTAGATTTGTTGACAAAATACCAAGTACTTGAGCACAGATGTGATGTAATTGACTATTATTTAAACATATTAATTTAATTTATACGTATTGACATAACATGTAGATTTAGCTGTTTGACATAATACATATTATTTAAAATAAATTATAGGTGATATATATGTATATATATATATATATATATATATATATATATATATATACATCGAAAGGAATAATAATATTGAAAATAATTTTATTTTAATAAATAATTTCGCTAAGCGATTGTAAAAATAGCTGAGTTAAGGAAGCCGGATTTTTCAAATAACATAAATGAGACATATTAAATTATTTTACAATTATAACTATTTTTGCACACCATGAAAATGGTAGAATGTATAAGGACAATAATTTATCATTGTAACAACTTTTGTACTACATTCTGGCAAATAAAGATTATTATTATTATTATTATCACATATTTATTTGTTTTCAAATTATTTACATTTTTCTTTATACTATTATTATTATACTTTATTATTATTATTATTATATGGGAAAAATCACGGCCATGCGAGCGTGGTCGCTGTGAGGCTCATGTGGAACTAAGGCCAAATGAAAAATGTTTACCGTCGCCTATAGGCCGTTTTCCGTCAGGTGGGCCGTTTGCCTATTTGCTTAAAAAATAACTGTATTGTAATTGTTATGTCTTGCCACCGTTGGGGTTCCAGCTGTTTTGAACAGAACGGACTCTGTCGCGACGATAGCAAGCGACCCGATAGAACGACGTTGGTACCTTGGAAGATGGGACGCCCCTTAGTATGGGACGCAACGTGTGTAGATACGTAAGCGGCTTCCCATCTTCCAAATACAGCCGTCACTGCCGGAGGAGCTGCCACACTACAAGAAAACCTGAAAAGCCGCAAATGTGCAACCATCGGTGACCGATACATATTTGTGGCTTTCGGGGTTGAGTCTTTGGAGCCATGGGGACGTGAGGCTTATCAGCTTTGTCGAGACTTTTCAAGGCGATTGAAAGAAGTCTCGCGTGACCAAAGGGCTGGCCTAGATTTAGGACAACGTAGCGTTGCCATATAACATGGGAATGCGGCCAGTATTGTGGGAACGCTCCCCAACGCCAGCGATCTGGACTACATCTTTTTCCTGTAAATATGTTTATAATATATTTAATTTCTAAGTTTTTGTTTGTAGTATAATTTATTTTTAAGTATTTAGTTTTAATTCACTAGACCGCATAGGTATATTATAGATATAGTTAGATGACAGAAACTGTATTGTATAATGCCAATTAGTTTAAGGGGCTTTGTCTAACAACCTTAACACAAAAATCCCTTATGGAGTGGTGACCATAGAAGAAGAATAGGTGTACATACTAATTACAATTGCCCAGTAAAAATGCTTAGAAAAGTTCTTACTCGGTATATATAGGTATACATTTGGGTTCTTACTAGTTATACGAATGCTTCACAGTTAGATTAGATGGGGGCGTTGAAAGTAATTTTTTTTTACTTTTTATTATTAAAAACAAAATATTTTTAACAAATTAAGCAAAAATTTTGACGTTTAAAATAAACTTATTAATGTTGAATGATTGACTAATTTTCTATTCTTAAATAATATGCATGCTATTAGAGCGTCTATATTTAGCGTACTTACGATTTATTAGGAATATTTATGAACAATAGCTAATTAGCTATGGATCGATTGATTCTAATCGAAAAGTTTAAATTCAGAAATAAGCTACTACTCTTATCTGCTGAAAATCACCCGAGGATACATAAGCTTAGGAGTGTTCTGTTGCTTGAAATCATATTGTCCTTAGTACTCACGATTAAATAATTAAAATAAATTATTGAGACACACACAATAATTCTTTAGAAATCATTTATTTTATAATATCATGACATGAATGGCAAAACGTTAGGAAACTTAAAACAGTCACTAATATAATTCACAACAATGTTTTTTATGGATTTGAGTAATTATAGAAATGAACATTTTATTTTCTTCTATTTGTGGTATATTATTTGTACATGCCAATTTATGTATACTACTGCCATCTTTTAGACTATGTGAGAAATCGTTTAAGCGGCATCTAGTGTGGAGTAGATAAATATGGTTCCGTTATTAAGACAAAATATTATACATAATTATTTAATTCATTTATTATCTATGTTTAGGTATTAGCAGAAACTTGAAGGTTAATAATGTTTTCCTGTATGTTTATTATTAAAAATTATAACACTGGTAGAAACAAGCAATTGTTGGAGGATGTCAACTGTTTAGTGAAATGTGACTTTTGAGTTGTTGTATGAACTCCCTTGGTTGGCCTCAATGCGGTCTTATTTTGGGTAAACTAATACTGTCGACTAAAACAGTTGCTTCATTAACGAATTTATTAACATTCCTGCGATAGATCCATAAAATTAATTTCAATTTATCTAATCATTTTTAAAATGTCCTTCCGGTACCAACTTTGAACAAATTAATAAATCTTTATTTCTTACTAGCTGCGCCACGCGGTTTCACCTGCGTGGTGATGGAAAATCGATACATTTGGATAATTCACACTATTTCTTTATAAATTATAGCCTGTGTTATTCTGATGTGTAAGCTATATTATTGTAAAGTTTCATCAAAATCCATTCAGTAGTTTTTATGTAAAAGAACATACATCCATACATTTTTACACACTTTGGCGTGTTTAATATTAGTTGGATGCTGAGAATCAGAAATACATTTCGCTGCAGCAACGAGTAGATATAACAATAATTATGAAATAATATCTACTATAAAAAAGCAAATATAAAACATCCAAACAGGTGTTCTAAAAATAAGTTATAAGAGTAATCATCAAAAGTCATCCAAATAAAAAATCGAATGACCATTTCATTCGAAAAACTATGCTAATTACGATCCAATCTTTGTCAAATTTGAGACAATTAAGGGTAATAAAATAAAGTTTAATGTCGCATTTACTTTCATGCGGTTTCACGTAACTTGTAATTATGAAGGAGAGGGCCTCGATTCCAAACATTCGAGATAAGGGCTCCGAATGACAAATAATTTATATGAACACGTTTCAAAGTCGAACTATTTTTGGTCAATGGACCTTACTAACATTTTAGTAGTTGTCATATTATTAAAGAAACCGTAAATGAGTGACAGACGAATAGAAAACCCTTTATTGTATTAATTTAATGATTAACTAATAAAGAAATAAATTAGAATAAAACCATCTGAAGAGAGAAAAATTAGGCAGTTTTCTTACTTTCAAACGCCTCCTCCAGACAATACAGGTTACAGAATAAATGTGGAAAATACAGTGCACATGTGTATAAATAAACTTAGATAAAATATCACATATACATAATAAAATAAATAAAAAGAATTTTACTGTTACCAAAAATATATAAAATTTCGCCTAAATATTTAAGACTGAATACTAACATCAAGACTAGGCCAAATCTGTATCCTTAGGTGTTATTTGCTTTCAGTGACTTAATAATAACTAAATTTTTGTCACAAAATAAATGTTTTATAACACGAATAAAAATTACAACAAAAATTAGCATGTAGTTCTGAAATTGTCAGTGAACCGACTTGTTAAAATAAATATACGATATATATATTGGTCCCTTAAATAAATATAAAATATACGATTCCTTGGTAATAGAGATATTTAAATATCTATATAGGTACTACATTTCATTCTTAACCAAACTTTTATTTAATACGTAAGATCTACTCCGAAAGCTGTGGTAGCTTAATGGCCAGTGCACGGGTGACAAACTCAAAGGGTACGGGTTCGAATTCTAGCCGGAAAGCAATGCACCACTCAGATAGTTTTTTGACTTACTATACAAGTGCATAATAGATGTATCAAACACGCCAATCCGCCTTGTATAAGCGTCGCAGGTAGGTACAAAATAAAAACGAATTAATATTAATAAAACTCTCTAAAAAACAATTAAAACTGTAAAAAGAATAAAATAATCTTTCTAATACAATAAATCAAACCCATTAGTTTATTACATTACGCAATTTAGGTACATAGGACACTCAGAAAGTTTTGCGAAAAAAGAAATATAAATCTATAGGTAAATGTTTTTGTATTAAACTTTTTCAAAGTTCTCTCCGCCCCAGCCTCCATACAAAGTTTTATGCGTCTAAACCAGTTTTCGAAACACTTTTTTCAGTCCTCCGCAGACATCTCGTTTACAGCTTGCTCGAACGCTGACAGCGCATCTTCCGGCGACAAAAAATGTATCCCTTTGAGTTCATTTTTTATTTTCGGATTAAAAAAAGTCACACGGTGCTAGGTCAGGGCTGTAAGGAGAGTAACCCAGGAGTTTGACCCGTGTGCTGTCCAGGAAGTTTCTCGTTTTGAGCGCGGTTTGGGCGGGCGCGTTATCGCGGTGGAGCAGTAGCCCACGGAGCCGTGTTTGGTCGCTTGAAACTCACAACAGAAAACTTCCACAAAGAATTTGGTAGTATACCATTCGGCGTTGATGCTTCTTTGGTTTCGTAAAGGAATCGACACCAAGTAGCCAGTCAAATTGAAAAACTCGCTATCAAAATCTTCCCCCCGCTTCTAGATCGCTTCACTTTGGTAGGCGGTAATTTGTTTTGAAACACCCAAACCGTCGACTGGCGCTTTGTTTCTGGATCTTACTGATAAAGCCAGAACTCATCACGTGTAATGATGTCGGAAATACGCCGAGACGAGCCTGCTTCAAATTTCTTCTGAGCATCGATGAGGTTGTGAGGCAGCCAGCGTGAAACTATCCTCCTCACGCGAAGATGCACGTGTAAAATATCGAGAAGGCTTGCCGATCCAATCTGCAGTACGTGCTGAATCCAGAATCTCTTGATACGTAACTCGTCTATTATCATGGATTAAATTTTTCACTGCTAGCACATTTTCTTCCATAACAGCTGTCAAAGGGCGACCATTTCTTTCTTCATGCCCCAAAGTTAGTTGACCACGCTTGAATTCGTTGTACCAACGATACGCGGTTGCCTTAGAAGGGCCAGTAGTTTTCATTTTACGAACATTTTTTTGTTCCCGTTTCTTGGGACCGATATTTTTTAAGAAGCATTCATAGGTCTACCCATACATAGATAGACACTAAAAAGTAACAAATAAAGAATAAAAACTTCGTTTAAAAAACCGACTTCAAAAACTAAAAAGTATAAAATAACTTATTTCTAAAGCTATTATTATTAATATATATTATCTAAAACATCTTGAAATCGGTGCAAAGTAAAACATAAAAATTATTATATTTTAAAAAATTACTAAGCACCGACTTTAAGATGTTTTAGATAATATAAATTAATAATAATAGCTTTAGAAATAAGTTATTTTATACTTTTAGTTTTTGAAATCGGTTTTTTTAAATGAAGTTTTTGTTTTTTATTAGTATAAATAGTCATATTTGTGTGACCTGGTATATAATATAAAAGCTTGTCGCAAGATTTACTTGTGTACACATATTTACCTACCTACTTTATAAAATACATATCTACTTTTCTTCTTAGATTCACTTATGTCAAGATCAAGAAAATGTATTCATATTAAATTGTCTAGGATTAAGTTATGATGAACAATAAAGAGTTTTCATTCATTCAAGTAACATCATTATCGTATAAGTATTTTTGCTTACCTATCTACACAAGTACCTAAATCTCGCGACAAGCTTTTATAGCATATAAATTGTGTAATGTACTTACATGTGTTAGACTAAATTTCATCTTGAATATCTTATAGAAATATGGGGGTCAGTCGCTAAAACAAACTTAAAACTATTACAAATCACACAAAATAAAATTGTCAAAACATTATACCATCTAGATTATCTCACTCCAACTTAATATTTATACTCTAAAACTAACCTTTTTAATATTTCTCAAATATACACATATAATACTTGCATATTAATAAAAAAGATAACTAATAAAACATACACTCCAAGCTATCCTTTCCTGCTAAAACATATAAATATAATATCCGGAAGAAAAAGCAAATTCAGCTAAGTGTACCAAGAACAAACTATGGGAAAAAAACATTATGTTTGAAGGTGGGCACTTATTTAATAAATTACCAGATGAACTACAAAAATGTAAAAATACTAACTTATTTAAGATAAAACTAAAAAACCTTTTAATAAAACAAATATAAAACAATAAACCACAACATAATTCTATCGCAGACTGCATAGGACCACATTAGTGTACTGTGTGTAGTGTGCACTTATACTGTATTACTTAATAATTAGCTTAATCTCATTGTAAGTGAACTACATGTTCTTATGAGAAATAAAGTTCTTTAAACCTAATTTCAAATGTATTCTTTTTAGAGCTTTAATAGTTTGTTTCTAAAAATGTCTTTTAATATTAATTTATATTTTAGTTCTTAGAATTTTTCTTAGCAAACTCTTTAATATGATACCGATAAGTATTATGGGATTGCACAAAAGATAACTATAATAATATGGCGGACGGCTCAAGATGGCGGACTGCCTTCTTCGTAATCCAAACTAAATACATATGCAAAATTTCATCTCAATCGGTTGAGGATAATTACGTCCAAATTCATTTGCAATATTTGACCCGAACATACGCACATACATATGTAGGACCTATACAACCTACCTAAGCTAAATAAAAGCTTTTAAATATGCACCGAAGACAATCAAATGGTGTCTTTTGTTAATGCCTTCCCGTTAGTACTCCCACGGAAACACAGGTATCACCAACACGCAGCCTATAATCTTGGAGCCAACCATTATGTAGAAAACATCAGTTCAAAGGACAATGAAAAATTCTCATTACTACGTGGAAAATTAAACGCCATTACAAACTATTATATATGTGCTAACATAGGACAGTATAGTACGTCGATTGCGACGCGAAATTTGCATTTTTCATGCAAGAAAGACTCTAATCCAACGTCATGTTGTGACACTTCCATATGGCTTTATAAAATATGTATTGTAAAATGCAATTCAATGAAAGACGACATGACTGTGTTTTTCTTTTCTTTGTATTATTGAATAAAAATTGTATTATAATCTGTTTGATGATGATATTAAGAAAAATTGTTGGTTTGTCACCGTAGTCTTGGCATTATTGGTTTTATTATTAAATGTTGTACTAAAATCGATTTTTTATCACCAATCTAAAAAAGGAAATCTACGTTATGATAGTAAGCAGGAAAATGGCGAGGCTAACGGGCAGCGCGAGTATCTCATGTTCGACATTGTTGTATTTGTATTCTCGTGCTATCAATTTTCCTCGCCACTTTCCTGGTGGCTGTCGTGGATGTGGGCATAATGTAAAACTGGCAAGCAAAACAAATGTTCTAAGGTTAATGCTATCAAGCATGGTAACGTGACGAGCTTTTTGGGAACGTTTCCAACTGACGGGTGATTTGAGATCCATCTTTTACTTGCATTATTTTTTATATTAAAACGACGAGTCAAATACCAGTTGGAGGCGTTGGAATCAATTGAGAAAAGAGCCCAAGCCGGTCGGCAATGACCGCCTTTTTTAACATCGCGGGACTTACTTACTGTCTTCTATCGAATACATTTCGGGGAGTGTCCCTTATAATTGCACGAGCTAATTCCTCCATCCCCATTTTACCATCAGACAACCAGACGCACCGGTTTTCGCCACCATTACGCAACCCCTTAGAACCAAGCGTTTCGCTTCATTTTTTCTGGTGCGCACTACCGAAGACTGGAATAATTTGCCTGAGTCTGTTTTTCCTGACAAATACAATCTTGAAGTCTTCATGTCACGAGTGAATAGGTATCTTGTAGAACCTATTCACTCGTGTGTAGGTATCTTCTATTCTTCTACCTCATCACGTAGTCTAGAATGGAGCACGCTTACCTAGAAAATACCACAGTTGATGTTGCGTGATGATGCGACATCAAGTGACACAGCGAACAAGCCCAAACTTATATACTTATAAGTAAAATATACCATCATTAGTATATTTTAGTTAAAGACCTATAATGTCTACATAAATTTTTTAAATGTAAAGGTTTTAGATCATTTTAAAAATAGTTAAAATTGCAGTGAAACATTTTTAAGCCTGGTAAGTTAGGTACTTGTCATCTTAAATGCATAAGGTAGCATATTACACATGGAGATAATTTAGTTTGAAATTTGGTAAATTGCTTTCAGCAGCCGCATGGTGATATGTTATTTTTATTTCAATCAACATCTAGAAGAAGTTCAGAGTTGGTTTGTATGTTTTGAACCCATCTACATCTTTAAAACCGATCCGGTTTGCGGCTCATAGCATCCAGTTCAGTTAAAAAGTAATTTAAAGAAACGTGTATGTATAAAAAGATTAGTCAAAATATAAAAGAAGTTTTATGCAATAAAACTACGTTATAACGGTTTTAAACGCGGTAATTTATTTGAATGTTATTATTCCGAAGTTTTGGCCACTTCTCAGTAGCCGTAATCTCGGCTACGCTAAACATAATTTGATTATGTATACTAGTGGTAGAAACTTATGAAAATATTATGAACTATTTTGGATTTATATCTATTCCAAATCCCATTCTTACTGTCTGATCCTCCCATCCATCCTATCTCATCCCCTGTGTCCGTACCAAAAGACTTACAACACTTGACTTGGCCTCGCATCTGGTGATACAAACATTTATAAGCGACTGTAACCACCTTCCAGTTCGGTACGGCCACGTTTTACGGAAACCGGCTAGTTACGTGGGGCACAATTTTCAAGACATGGCGCTTCCGCCAGGTCCCGGACGAAAAAGTAGGCCCAAGAGATGCTGGCTTGATGTCGCAAAATATGACATGCGTACCATTGGTCTCACAAACAGGGATGCCGAAGACCACCCGAAATGGAGAAGAAAAAGTAGGAAAGCGGTTGCTCTTCGAGGCTGACGCCCCGAACGCAATCTGGTTTTAACGCTAGGATTATAATGAACAATCTTCCAGTTCTATAAATAAATGCGGTATAAAAACTAAAGTAATGTATGTAATGTAACCTTTACAACAGTAGCCTATTGCACTATACCGTTATGCTCTAGATGTTCTATCTGAAATAGCGCTCAGGTGCACTTTCAGCGGTATGGTATGTGCCCGTAGCGTCGAATCAATTTGCAACAGTTGCATGCTCCGCTGCGTTCGCGAACCGCTGCCCGTTCCTCTAATGACAGTCATTCGCGATCGAATGGACCGCGTCACGCCGCGGGCCGCGATTATGTCATTAAGTTCTGAATGTCCCGGATATCAAAGTCTCGCCGTTGAAAAGCTCAATAGGACCATAGCCTATGGCTATCACTTACCCAATTCCGGCAAATAATATACGTTCAGGACAATAGTTATTTATGTATCTATTGAACACAGACTTACTATATTTTCCTTGATTGTAATGGTATAATACAAAATTTTATTATTATTATCACATGTATGTCTTTCAAGACCACCACAAGACCATAAAAATGGCCCGGACTTTTGGAGGGCTTGCGTGGGGCCATGGGGAGGCCAACACGTAGAGGCCCCTTCACAACTTTATTTATCCATTTATCACTTCCACCCCTGGAGCTTGAGTCTTAGCTCTAGCGATCTCCACTCCGTGCCGGCTGGTTAAGGCAAGCACGGAGGCGGAGGCCTTGCCTTGGCCCCCGGAGTCAGGTATGAGGTGTCGCTACTCACCTAAGGCTTCGCCACAAAGCCCCCCTGCGGGATTATTATTATTATTATTTCATTATCAAATTTGACCCTTTCAAATTTCCATTTGCGTAAGAAATATCCACAAAGTAACCACTTTATTTATGTAGGTACTAATGATACTTATTGATGTACTGATAACTTTTAACTGACGATTGAAAAATCGACCCTTAGTTCATGGCAGTGGATTAATGGCCACTTCCTACATCTTACTAATCGTTCATATACCTTAATATCGGTTAAAATTTGACAAGTAATGTTAAATACCTACCGATGGTAAGCTAAGTGACTGAATAGTAAGATAAAGAAACCGATTGTAAGTGCCACGGTACAAGAGGATTAGCAGCGCATAGCTTCAGATTCCGACTCTTTTTTTCTTGTTACGATTGATAGAAAGATTGTGAAATATAGCGTGGTGTAAAAACCGCTTTAGCCAAGTTCTCTCTAAAATACGACCGTGCTTGTTGAATCAGTCTGGTGCTAAGGTTAAATATACGAGCATCAAGTAAATGTGTGGCGGAGGGCGTGACGAGCGCCGCCGATTGGGCCGCCCCTCGCCAATGCGTGTGCGCCGCACGGTAGCCTTATGTGCTTGCAGCTTATTAACAGCTTACAAATCAATATTGCATTTATATGCATATTTATACCTACTATGTATACATAAGGGATACTTATAATACATAAGGAATACCTATAATACATAATCAATAATAATATAATAATAATACATGTATGAGTCAATAAGAGACATACTCACCGTGATCAAATTGAAGATATTTTGAAGAAAGGTCGAATGAAAAGCACTTTAAATAAGTGTGTATGTATGAAGAAAGTAATGAAAGTTGATGCGAAAATTGTTCGTTAGGATCGTAAGAGGTCTCTGCCTATGTAGGGGTAGGCAGAGACAGCGGCGCGATGGGAAACAGGCATGACAATATGTATGAGTGTATATATAATACATAGGTTTAAATATATAATACATACAAAGTGTCAATTGTTTTTTTAAATACTGTACAGTAGCTTGTGTCAAAGTATGCGTAGCTATGATTTTACTGTCAATAAAATCGATCAAGCACATATCAACCTACGCACAGAAAAGGGTTCTGTCTAGTCTAGATTAACTAATTTTCGTTCAAAGTATTTTTTAAGAACTAACTCAATTTGTTCGAAATTTGAAGTTCACACTTAACGACAGATAGGACCTAATCCACACGCCTTTAAAGGCACAAAAACATTCCTTTCTAATTTACACGTATGGCCGCTATCCTTAAATTTTTCTTTCTTCCCAATGAATTTAACAAAAATACCCAAAATTAAAATTGCATGATGTCACTGTACACAATAATTTCAAGATTGAAAGTACAATAATTATTACTAAACAGTTTTATTCCAGACCCGCCAGTCAACTTCTTAAGAACATTTAAGAATCCAATATTACCAATAATTGAAGGCATCCGACCATTAATCGTGGCGGGCAGGTCTTATGTTGATTGCTAGTAGGTAGTTATCAAGAATTTGTGTATCGGTCGACCTATTACCCTGGCTCTCGGGCGCTTCTTCGTAATAATCATGATGATACCTCAAATTATATGATTTGTTAGGAATTTTCTTGAAAATGGCGAAAACATTACAGAAAAGTACAGGGGTCGTAACGACGGCGGGCTGCGGGCGGCGCGCTCTTGCCTCGAGGCAATCGCTGCGCCATATGCAAATTAAACGTAATCAAAATAATAATTTCGAATGAAGCGAGTGGGAGCCGGCCTCCTGCCACACCCTCTCGCTCTGACTGCCGCCGAGGAGCTGCGCCAGAAAGGAAAACCGCCACAGTCCATCCGTGCTGCGTCGAAAATGCAAATGGCCCACGCCCGATACGCTTTTATTATTTCATATTGTTTCAACTATAATGTAATTGCACACGCGATAGCGGCTTAATGCGCCAAATTACAGTAAGTGGACTCAAATATTTCAGTAGTGATTATAGGCAATGGCTGAGCTGGCAAAGCAGCTGATTCGTAATGCAATATTGCATGATGATTAAAAAATGACATATTTACAGAGTATCCATGAATATATAGGGTTTTTAAAATACTGTCTATTAAGTAAAGAACTTTATAAATATTGTTTTCTTTTTTACAAGCTTTTATTTAACTTGCAATGGATGTAAGTATGTATCTTCTTGCAAGTTAAATTTGACCAACTTCCCAGTTTCCAATTGAGCTGAAATGTTGCACGCATATGTACCTATATCACGTGACAATGTAATAATATGATACCATAGAGCTGATCTGATGATGGAGACGGAAGGTGGCCATAGGAACTTCTGTATTAAACAAGATAGACCAGTTGTGTTTGGGCTCGTTATACTTGTCTTGGCTAGCACTCCTATATGATATCCAGGATCTCAAAAGCTGGTATTTAAAAAACTTTAAAAAAATGAGGTTTTTTTTTTCAAAGTAACACCTTCAGCAGGGCCTTAGCCTGCATGTCTAAAATTTCAAATGACTGCATAACACGTGAAAGAAAAGTATTTTACTGCGGCCCATGCCCTCTAGAGTCGAGTCTTTTAAGAATTTAATTTTTCGCTGGATTTGGACTTATCCATTTATCTTATCGAAAAACTCTACAAAGTATCGAAATGACATAGTCTTTCACCAAAATATTAAATAAAAAATGTGTCTCAATGTTTTGAAGCCTATTCAAGACAAACTTTCAAACAGAGAACAAGTCGATTGCCATAGATTTCTCTTGCTGAGCTCGAGCTACCCCATTTCAAGAGATTGGACGGTATACCTACCCGCCATGCTTGTCCTGGGCGGATTGTATTGTTTCACCTATTATTTATCTCAATGTGCAGGGTATAACTACTATCGGTATTCTTAAAGGATGGGAAGTCCTGAGGCTAGCAATAGGACATTTATGGGTTAATATTATGTATACACATTAGATTGAAACGAACCCGTCATATAAGTTGGACACGGATACCTCGGTCACTCGAGCCCATTGAAATTTGCACACTCCAATCGTAGTTACACAAGGGAAGCGACGTCACAGCGTTATTCAAATCCACCTTTTAATTAAGGTCATGCTTGGATAACAATGGACCAGTGGTTATCCAGTAGTTAGCCTCCGCCGTCACGGTGCACGCAAAATGCCCGCGATTAAAATTAATTTCTATTTTTATTGTCATTACGCTTATTATAGTGGGCTCCGACGCGAAAAATTCCCGTGTTACGCGACAATCCTGGTTCTACTAAAGGGAAAATGGTTACATACATAGGTTAAATTGGAGGCATAAACAGAAGAATTCCTTCTATAAATTCAAGCTTTTTTGTCTACCGTACTACCCGGGGATATCATTGATGTTGTGTAGGAAATTTTCTCAGACACTGACAGATAAGCTCCTAAAACTACTACGATCTTCTATCGAACATCCTTAACCTTGCAATTTATCATGTTATCCCGTGGGCATGGCTGTGAATGATGGCTCTCATATAAAGAGTTCCTCTATAAATACAGTTGGTACTATTATATAATATTAAAGTTCAAAGGATTCATCGAGCAAGCGAGAAGTCAGCCCTAATACCATTCCACAATCTATGCATTGTTGTTGTATAATCAGTCCTGGGCGAGAGAGGGGATTCTCTATACGATATCAAAATGATAATACATATAGATCTCAAAGAAAAATTTATTGCAGTGAGTGTCAACAACAACAAAATAAAATACACCCGGCTTATACACGTATAAAATGCACACCATACCGCGATGTAACTTTCTAGTGGCGCCATCTAGTTCTAAGTAAGAAATCTACAAACATTCCGCACCCTAAGAACAAATTGACAAATTTGTTCTTTATCACACATAAAGAAAGTCACAAAAAAAAGTAAACCAAACAACTCAAAATATAAACACAATAATATGAATATTAAACATTAGAAATAGGCAAAATACAAATTTTAGACGTAGGTCTTTTTATGACAGATGCCTTGGTACGCAGTGATACAACTCGTGTTATACCGTCACTACCCGGATGCTTGGCAATAATCCGTCCCAACAACCATCGTGAAGGAGGCAAATCCTCTTCCTTTACTAAGACTAACTCCCCTATGTTTGGTTCCGGAGATTGCGAAGCCCACTTGTATCGATGCAAAAATGTGGTTAAATATTCCTGCGACCAACGTCGCCAAAAATTTTGCATCATCCTCTGAGTTAACTGCCATCTACGGAGGCTAGTTATATTTTGTGATTCATAATTTTGCTCCGGCACGGTAAGTAAAGGCTCCCCAACGAGGAAGTGACTAGGAGTGAGAACCTCGAACCCATCTGAATCACTCTCAATACGTGAAAGCGGTCTAGAATTTAGGCACGCTTCAATTTGAGTTAGAACTGTTGCCAACTCTTCGTAAGTCAGGGTTGTATCACCAATCATTCGACGCAAGTGAAACTTGACCGACTTCACACCGGCTTCCCATAACCCTCCGAAATTTGGTGAATGTGGCGGAATAAAATGCCACGTAGTTCCGTTTGTTGCTAAAGTTTCTGCTAACTCTTTATGCAACCCCGATTTCTCAGCGTAGAACAATTTGTCCAGTTCCCTAGACGCTCCTACGAAATTTGTTCCGTTATCACTCCATAAATTGGAGCAATAACCTCTACGAGACACAAATCTTTTAAAGGCAGCTAAAAAGCCTTGTGTCGTCAAATCGCTAACTACTTCAATATGTATGGCTTTTGTGGCCATACACACGAATAAGCAAATGTAACCTTTGTAGGCATGTTGACCCCGTCCCTTAGAAATTCGCACATTAATTGGACCCGCAAAATCAACGCCACTATTACTAAATGGGCGTGATGGTGTTACCCTAGGTGACGGTAACTGTCCCATCAACGGCGCTGCAGTTTTGGCTGAAAATCTGACACATCTTACACAGGTACGCACATGACGTTTCACTAAATCTTTAGCCCCCAATATACAATATCTAGACCTTAGGTACGCCAACATCAACTGCGGTCCCCCATGTAGTGTTTTTGAATGTGCATCAGCTATCACCAAATCTGTGAGATTAGATTTCTTCGGAAGTAGTAGAGGATGTTTCTGATCTTCACTGAGTGGTGCTTTTTCTAACCTGCCTCCAACTCTTAAATGGTCATTTCCATCAATAAAAGGATTCAAGGATTTCATCTGCCCCTTCAATTTTCCTAATTTATTCAACATTAAAATTTTTATCTCTTCAGCAAAATTTTCCCTTTGACATTTCCTCACACATACATCCATTGCTTCTCGTAATTCTTCCGCTCTTAAAAATCCTTTCCTTATGCTCGTATTCTTTCTCCATGATAATACACGTCTCACATATGCAACCACTCTGATAAGTTTAGTTAAAGTCGAATATTTGTCCCAAATTATGTCTTCATTACTTGCAACCAAATTAACTTTAATTTCTTCTAAATCTGTATCTAAATCTTTTACTTTATTATACTTAACATCCCTTTCATGCAAAAACTCTGGACCTTCAAACCATAACTTATTACCTATTAATTCTGAGGGTTTAAGACCTCTCGAGGCACAATCAGCAGGATTCGATTTCGATTGCACATGAGCCCACTGATCAGCTTCTAATGTCGTCAAAATTTCAGACACTCGATTTGCTATGAACGTCTGCCAACGACTTGGATGGCTGTTCAGCCATGCAAGCACCACCGTGGAATCAGTCCATGCCTGGATGCATCTTTTTGAGACATTGAGTGTTTCTGCCACTTCAATTAAAAGTTTAGTTGCGAGAACCGCTCCACAAAGCTCCAGTCGCGGAATAGAAATTTGTTTGATTGGCGCTACTTTCGTTTTAGCTGTTACAAGCGAAACATGAACATCTCCGTTCTCATCAACAACTCTGATATAGACAGCCGCAGCGTATGCCAATTTGGAGGCATCGCTGAATCCATGGAGTTCAACAAGGACATTATTTGCACTAGTGTTAAGCCAGCGAGGTATTTGCAACGTTGAAAGCTGAGTAAGTTCCCTGCGATAGGTAAGCCATTCATTTAATATATTGCTTGGAACTGCTTCATCCCATGCTACACCTGATAACCACAACTTTTGTATCATCATTTTTGCTAGTATTACTGTAGGTGCAACCCAACCAAGCGGATCAAATAAACGTGCTACGTCGGACAAAATTATTCTTTTTGTTACAGGTTCCTGACCCTGCGGTAGCAACACCGTATATTGGAAGGTGTCCATCATTCTGTTCCAGGTAAGTCCTAACAACTTCATTATATCATCTACTTTGAGTTTTAGTTCTTCATGCATACCTATCCCATCTCTGCTTTCTTGAATTCTATCCAATAGCTGTTTACTGTTGCTCGACCATTTCTGTAGCTTAAATCCTCCTTTCTGTAGTAATTCATTCATCTCATTATAAATTGTAATTCCTTGCTCAACTGTATCACAACCTGTTAGTAAGTCATCCATGTAGAAATCATGAATTACTCTTTCAGCTGCCATCGGATACTTCGCCCCTTCATCGATAGCAACTTGCTGTAATGCTTTTACCGCCATATATGGAGCCGACGCAGTACCAAATGTAACTCGCAACAATCGATAATCTGTTACTTCGCTTTCAGCATTTTCCTTCCAAAGGATTCGTTGGAAATCTATGTCTTGCTGTGCTACTTTTATCTGCCGATACATCTTTATAATATCTGCCGATAAACAAATTCGGTGTAACCTCCATTTCATTAAGAGATGTCGCAACTCTGGCTGTAATCTTGGGCCGACCATCAGAAGATCATTGAGCGAAATTCCATCTTCACCTTTGCAGGAAGCATCGAAGACTATTCTGACCTGAGTTGTATCCTTGTTAAGCCTAACTACTGCAAAGTGAGGTAAGTATACTGCTTTTGAATTATTTACTTCTTCTTCCGGTACCTTTTCCAAATGTCCCAGTGATAAATATTCTTCCAAAACTTGTGAATATTTTGCTTTCATATCTGAATTCTTTTCTAATTTATTTATTACAAAATTTAATCTGTTTCCCGCTATTTTCTTACTATTCTTTATTTTCAGATCCAGTTCTTCGTTCTTGAATGGCAATCTAACAACATATCGACCATTCGTGTCCCTGGTAGTCGTCTGACTGAAGAACTCCTCACATCGCTTCTCTTCATCGGTGAGTATATTCCTTTTATTTAACTTAGGTTCAGCTTCCAGCTCCCAAAACTTTTTTAACATGTCGTTATCCTCCACACAGGAATGCATAACTACTACATGCACTGTTGGTTGATGTAAAGCTGTAACTCTACCTGACAATATCCAACCCAACGAAGTATTTTGAGCCACCAAGTTATTCTGAGGTCCTTTTCTAACGCCGTCTTGAATAACCTTACTATATACTTCGGCACCTAACAAAATATCGATTTTGTTAGGTGTGTTATACTGTGGGTCAGCTAATGGTAAGTCGCATACCCACTCAGTAGTTACTATTCTCTTGCTAGGTAGAAGAGTAGTTATAGTCTTTAGAATATAAACATCTACTGACAATTTTACCTTTGCGTCATAAATCGAGCTAAAGGTTAAAGTTGTCTTACCTTTAGCTGAAACACTCGTGTTTCCTTCCAAACCTGATATATATCCTTTTACAGGAGACTTCTTAAGACCCAAGTACTGAGCTGTTGCTTCCGTAATAAATGATGCTTGTGCACCTTGATCAAGCAAAGCCCTGATTGTATATTGATCACCCTTGTTGTTTTCAGCTCGTACGAGTGCTGTTGCGAGCAGCACATGACTACGTGCTTCCATCCCACCTGATGAAAAGCACACCACAGGAGCGGAACTAGTTGTTCCTTTCTCAACTACTGATATCGCGCCAACTTCACTCGTTGATGAACCTGTACCTGCCCCACCTAATGATGAACCTGCATTCCCGGAACCACTAGGATGAAGCAACGAATGATGTTTGCGATTGCACACCCTGCACGATATCTTTGATAAACAAAACTTGGCTGAATGTTTATCACCCAAGCAATTAAAACATATTCTGTTTTTCTCAACGAAAACACGACGAGCCTGTACCTCTGCGTTGGCAAACTGTTTACAGTTAGCTAAACGATGATTATCGCTACAAAATTTACATACCACATTTGCTACATGAAATGTCTTAGGTTTATGAGTGTAAGACCGATGGTTAAATTTGGCTCCTGAGTCCAGGAATTCTAACGCGCGATATCTACTGGTTATAAATTCCTTAAATTGTGTCATAGTTGGCAAATCTTGTGAAGAGTTGCTAGCTATCTGTAATTCCCATTGTTTTCTGGACTCAAAATCCATCTTTAACGTAAGCATATAAATCACTATAACATCCCAAGTAGATACATCAACTCCTAAATTATTTAAAGAACCAAGACATTCTGTAGTTGTATCTATCATTTCTTTTAACAATGTTGGTGATTCTGACGAAATTATTTTTTGATTAAACAACCTTTTTAAAACCGAATATGTTAGAAATCTTTTATTATTATATCTCTCCTCAAGCATTGCCCAACATCTATCATAGTTATCTGAAGATATATTAATGTGCCTTACTAATTGCTCTGCCTCGCCTGAAAGAAGCCCTTTCAAATATTGCATCTTTTGTGCTTTGTCAATATCTGACTTGTGCACAAGAGATACAAACAAATCTCGAAATGTACACCATTGACTATAATCACCAGAAAATTGTGGAATAGTTATTTTAGGTAATTTCACATTATTATAGTTAGAGCAATTAGCATGCTGAGAAGTTTGTGTTACATTTGTTGAAAATGCAGATAACTTGGATTTCAATGCACATTTATATTCTACATAACACTCCTCGGTAACATAAAACAAATCATCTGTTACATATTTTGTAGTTTGTAGTAACTTGACGTCACTACTACTCACAATATTCGAATGGTTACTCAAATATTGAGCCCACATTGATTCTAACGATTCCAATCTACTTTCAATATAATCTTTCGTCAATCTTTCTTTAGAAGACTTTTTAAAATTCAAAAAACTTTTCTCGATTCGCTTTTGCAAATCACATTGTAAATGTATCTTAGACTCCATCATGATAACGAAAAATAAACTAACTTCAAATTTACAATAACAGTTCAATTTCAATTCAAAACAATTAAAGTTTCAATGTTAAAAATTCTTAAAAATTTTCTAAGTCCCAAACTACAAGTAAATTTCTTCAAAAATATTCTAAGTGTTTGAAATAACACGACATCAAAAAAAAATTGGGCATAGGTTCCCCGTCTGAACCAAATTCTTAAAACTATTCTAAGTCCTAAAATTAACTTTAAAATTTTACAAGTGACAAATCAATAAAATTATTCTAAGTCCAAAAACTAATGAATTTAAAGTTCAAAATTGACTAACTTTTACCACTAATAATATCAAAGTACTTACAGTTTTATTCCACGGAAGACACTCACACTTCACTACTGGATGACGTCAAAACGCACACGCACTTAGCCACTTAATGACGTCAAAATTTACTCGCACTTAGCCGCTCAATGACGTCACAACGACCACGCACTTGGCCGCTTGATGATGATGTCACGCCTTGGCCGCACCCCCTGCTGCTACCTGATTGGTTGGACCCCTCCTGGTCACAACCCTGCTCCTCCCTCCGACCACTGCCCTCCTGCAGCTATCGGATGGTCTGCTGATCAGTACCCCGCCTGGTACTGAACTTCCCTCTTGCTAGTAGGTTCCAAACGGCTCTTCACCGTATCCCCGGAACCAAGTCCTTAACCACCCAGGACTTATCAAAAACGTTCTTTGATTTAATCCATATCCGGCTCGAAGGACCAAAAATTGTATAATCAGTCCTGGGCGAGAGAGGGGATTCTCTATACGATATCAAAATGATAATACATATAGATCTCAAAGAAAAATTTATTGCAGTGAGTGTCAACAACAACAAAATAAAATACACCCGGCTTATACACGTATAAAATGCACACCATACCGCGATGTAACTTTCTAGTGGCGCCATCTAGTTCTAAGTAAGAAATCTACAAACAGTTGTGGTACAAGTTACTGAGAAACTATCGCACTTTCAGATTTGGGCTTGTACATAGTAATTTCAAATTATTTCTAGATTTTATTGTATTCCTAATGTCATCTATCGAAAATTATAAAACTAATAAGACATTTGTAATGCTGAGCCACTGTTGCAGCACGAACACACACTTTGTCCGTACAGCAATTACCTACCAATCCTCAAAGAAATTTTACTAGCAAGATTCTTGCCCATGGTTATAATTTATACTTTACATTTTTTTGTTTAAATATCATAAATTCATTCAAATTATTGTAAATCATTCAAAATTTGAAGATTATTTAGAATAGAATAGAATAAACATTTATTGTATAAACTGTCACAATCATAAAATTACAAAGTTGTTGGAGTTTTTTGCTAGACCGACAGTTTGTCCTTTCGGACGGATATTATTTAATCATAAACAAATTATTAAATTAATATAACATATTATCTTTATAGAAGCATAAAACAATGTCACATTACTATAAATTATATTTTATCGTCAGTTAATCAATTTTAAAATTTAATTATTATACATTATGTAAGTCGTCATTAATTACAATATAGTTATTTATGTCCTAGATATTGGTTTACTGTGTAATATGTTTTTTGTAGGTAGGTAGGTAGTAGGTAATAACTTTTCCTTATGTACTTCCGTTAAAAAGGTTCTAAACTCCTTTTTACCCTTAGGTAAGCATTGGTACCTTAATTAAAGTTTGTTGTTATTATAAAGCAAAAACTTATCTATCGGTCATATATTTCATAAAAATTGATTGACAGGACAGTTACCTATTTATAGCCGCTTCTCTATCATAATTATTTTGTAGTTTGAAACTTGTTTTGCAATTTGCTCAATTGTCTTATTATGGCGTCGTAACGAAAACATTCCTTTTAGTAATTTGCGTAGGTGTTCAGTTATGAGTCGTGCAGGCGTGTCGTATGTAGGTAGCATTTACCATCACAAGGGCAATGCTTATTACGCAAATTGCCACAAATTATACCAACAATTAGATGATACTCTTTAATTATTACGAATTTTCTTATGTCTTCCTTCACCTATATGCATATGAACACATATTATTTAAAGTATGTTAAGCCAACGGCTTATTACTCCTTAATTACTTCTTTACCCTTACGATTACTGCAATTATATCTACTATCAACATGCAATTTATTTAGAATCCTATTTATAAAATATATCAACACCAAAGTTTCCAATTAGTTTTAAAGATACCTACGAGTATAGCTACTTACTACATATCTTAACAGGTGCCTACAAAGGTTTTAATATAAAATAGATACAGCTCCTTGTAATGTGTGAGATTAAAATGAATTTTTAAATTTAATATCTACTAATTGCAAGTGTAACACATAGGCATAAAACCTATGACAAATTATAATTTCATACACTGCATTGCAAATTTAAATTTCATCTCCCTCATAGAATGTGATTCTTAATTAAAATGTTGTAGTAAGAAAATAATTATAAGTATATACATCCGAATGATATGAATGATGATGAATTATAAGTATATACACTATGTATAGACATCCGAAATTAATTTAACTTTTTATTTATTAGCACCCAGTTTCTCAAAACATTACACTACGAGTATACGGATTGCCCGTGGTGATGCCCGATAATCGTATTGAATAAATATTAGTGGGTATCTATAGTATGACTTCATAATTTTGTACATTCGTACAAAATTTATCAGGCCGTGACACTATGTAAGATGTTAAAAGCATCTCGATTGGTTTGACTGACATTTAACCTTACCCAATGGAAACGGGACTTCTAAGCGTTCTAGCGACGGGCGAAGAGGCATAACAGCATTTAACATTTTACGTTATTTGGTAGCAAGATGCTGGCAAGTACAGACACCAAATGTAAAATCTAACCATCATTGTGCTGATTACGAGTTGATGATTACACTGGATTGTTTCGGGTTCGCTTTTACCAGCAGTCGGCATTACAGAGGCAACACGACGCGGCGGCGGATGACGGCGCCGGCAATGCGTTAGATGTGCGCAATTTGCCTCCATTTGCCGTAATGACAGACCTCATCGTTGCTGCATAATGAGCCGATCCTTGCCGATTGATCACAACCTCGCTGTATGTAGATTACACATACATCCTACTAGTCTCCATGAACATATGTAGGCAGGTACATTACATAGGCTGTATGTGGCGTGGAAACGAATCACAGTGGACCATTGCTATGCTGTAATTAGAAGCAGTTTGTGTAATTCAGGATGTTGCTTCGAATGCAAATTATTAATTGCCGCAATGCTTATATAAAGTAGGTATAAGGTATAATGGAAGTTTCATCGAAACCTAATAGTAACTATATGATTTTTTATGATAAAACAAGCGGAGACAAGAGCTTCACCAATTGATTTGTTACTTAGGCAAAATTTGTCCTTATGTATGTCTATAGTTACTACCTACACTACCTACTGTCGACTACGATTACATATAAATAAATCATTGTAAATTAGTGATTAACTCACCCACATACTTAGTAGGTATTTCTTCAACGTGAGTTCAAATTTTGACTGCGAAGTAGTTGTGTCGATTAAATGGTTTTTTTATAGTGAAATAAATGATCGTAAGAAATTCTTTATATAAAGATTTACAATATTTGAAGCCCTTTTAGATAAGCATAATGCGTATGCCGTCTGTTCTTCTAAAAAATCAAAGCCCAGTCACCGCCGTCTTAAGTGTACTGGGCGCCGGGGTGCGAAAATTAACTTGTTCACGTCTTACCAATAACATTTGAATGCCCTTGTTCCAGTAACGGCTGCTTTGCAAACTGATAGTAGGCACATAAAATATTTTCTATGATAGGTACAATAACTCTTTTCATAATTAAATAGTTTCAGTTGAGGCATGGGTATAAAGTATTTATCAAACCGCCCCACGCTTTGACTGGTCGTAGACGATGCTTGGGGACAAAAGAAGTCCCTTGGCAATGGAAGAGGCTTGTATGTGTGTGCCCACGCCTGTCAGGGCACGTGGAGCCGGGAATCCCATTTACCTATAGCCCTGGCATAAGATACATAATGGTACACTCAGGTTTTTAATGGGTATCCCTAGCTGGGTAGTGATAATAACGTGACACCAGTTCTGACTAGGTACGCAAGTGCCACCCCCGATCTGTTGAATCTAACGACGGGTCGCGATTTATCCCGCCAGTCTTCTGTGCCTGTCGTGGCTTAGTCCTCAAATGGATTTCTCCCGGCAAAAAAGAGGGGATTTATTGTACGTCTTCTTGCCTAAGCAATGCCTCGTGTTAGTATATAGTCTTATTGATTAATTAAAATGTCATCACATTTTTTTAGAAGAAATCAATAATATATATAATACGTCAGTGATTAAAATTTCATTAGAAAATAGGAATGCAAACAACCATTTAAAAATGTGTCTTAATCACGAAAATCAAATGCATCGACTTAATCACTATGATTGATAATTGAAACACATAATAAGTACAAGTATCTGTTTATTATGGATCAATTTAAGGGCTGTTTAAACAATACACGACGAAGCTGGGAACCGGGAGTAGGGGGTGCCCTACTGGAACGAATGAGTTACAATAGCATATGTTATGAATGCTAGAGCACACCTTATCATTTACCACATTACGTGCGCGATGATTATAGTAATCTGCTCATGAAGGAACAATGGCGCTGCACTCGCCATGCCACCACATGCGCATACGCATTCACAGGATGTTGCAATTTATTTTATACGCTAAGAAAACCTTGGAATTTTTCCCTGTTTACTCAAAAAAATATGTTTTGAGTCTTTATTTACATACATGATAAAGAGTAATTAGCAAAAAAAGTCCAGGTTGTTTAATGTAATTAAGTAACCTCAAATCTTTTATAATTACACAATTTACAATTTGAATATTTTTTACTCAAATTGCTTGTAGTGATTATATTCAGGAAATCTACCAGCAAAAGGTTAAACTACTAAGGTTGGTGTGCATCGACTTTTAACCGATGATTAAAATAAAATAATCGCCAAAAATGTATGGAAAAACAGTGATTATTTTTGGTTAACCGTCGGTTAAATCTCGGTGTACACCAGCCTAAAACTTGTATACATGTTTTAATTTATTAGACTTCCATGGCCATTTCAGGAAAAATCATCATCAGTAATCATCATGTCCGTCCGTTCTTCTATCCGTTTATGTCAAAAATATAAGCTTCTCAAGCTACTGGATCTACATGAATAAAAATTGTCAGGGAGATTAAGTGATTAAGGTGCTACACAATAATCTAGTAAAACCGCCGAACAACTAAAAAAATAGGGGTGGCCGTCATACATGTAACTAAAAAAGAAGATTTTGTCAGTGCGTAAAGTTGTATGGAGGCCGTTAGGCAGATCTTGAAAAATTATAACAATCAATGATTTTATTTAATCAATAATAGCCTTACTTATAATACTTTGTTAAATTTTAAAAAACTGCTCAACAACTGATTATCGAAAATCTTACCCATAAACTCCTCTTAAGGATAAGAGGTGGTAGTAAAGTAACTCATAAATAACTGTCAAAAATAACCAACATCTAGAGGTAGTTTAAGTGACTGCTAAGAGGCAAGATGGCAAGTTTTATTTGAAACAGCCATTGATTAAGGGCTTGACAGTCTCTTATTTAAGAGATGGCTAATCCTTTCTTTGCGAGATTATTATAAGTAAGGCCCAAAGTGGTGAATATTTACTGCTTTACTAAAATTGTGTATTATACAGGAAACTATCATTATGCCAAATACCTGCTCTAAAAACTGAAATACATACTTAGTTATTCACACAATTATAGGTAATTCACATCGAATTATATCATGTAAATATGCGGCAATAACATAATGTGTTCAACAAATTCAGCACCATGTATATTAAAAATTGTACAAATTTAATAGAAAATATGACCCTTTCAGTGTTCCACATAATTAAGGAGTGCGCGACGTAACAAAGAACCGATCGGCTACATGTTGCTAACAATGTTTTGTTCGTTAGAATCGGTTGACAATGGCAGCCCGCGGTACCCTTTCTTCGGCAATTTGCTGCGCTGCAGTCTCCGGATGTAGGACCTCACCCTGGAATTAAGAAGTCGTAAGCACTCCAGGATCCATATTGTTCGTACGTCTACTCCGCCCTATAAGATTACAACACAAGAATTAGCACGTGACACATTTCCAAACCTTTGCGTATGAATATAAAGAATTTTAATAATAAAATAAACTCAGTATTTCTTGAAAATTTTGCTTCGCTGTTAAAGATTTAAAGAAACCGTTGAAATAACTAAATACAAATTTAGTGATATAGGTATTTGCTAATTCAGATATGTTATAGTTACAAAGTCAGAAGCAATATAAAACTTAATTCGGAATTTTTAAAAGTATGTTTAGTAAATATCTAAGCATATTTGATCCAGTGAAAAATAGTACTTAGTACGCTACAATGTCACTTTCACTCAGCTCATAAAATTGATTGATCTGGAACGATCGCCGGAATAGCAGGCATCGCTTTGGGTATTGTGCATAGCCAATAACTACGTTTTTTTTCCCCATTTACTCCAAAGAAAACTACTACTACTACTTTTAACTTACTAATATAATACGGCCGGCGTATCTTGGCGAATGTGAACATAGGCTCTGCGAACTTTAGCGCATGTAAACTCGTGAAGAAAATATAGTGACCAACTAGTACGTACAAAGCAATGAAAAAATACAGGGATGAAAGGCGACCAATTGTATTCCCTGACGAGTCGTATGCCGCCCACTCATCACACGAGTGTACATGCTCTAAAGTTCGCAGAGCCTATGTTCACATTCGCCAAGATACGTCATATATAATCTATGCAGGAATGAAGAAAGAATACAATTACTTGCGGTCAGGCGACCTGTCGTAAGAGGCGACGAAACAATCCAAAGCCAGGTGGTAAGTATTTGCTCGTCTGGATGGCTACCACCTCTGGTCTAGAGCTTAGGCCGCCATATCAATCTTGAGTTGTGTTCGGGTATTAGTGACCAGGTTCCAGTCTCCCTTTAGAGAGCAACAGCGCATTTGTAGTACCTTGGGTGTTGCAATAGCGCTCCCGCTTGCCGTGCCAGTGCCACCCTGACTTGACGAATCCCATACATCACTAGCAAAAAAAGGTGATCCTGACTAAAAAAGTGCGGTGTACACGGCTCAATAAATTTCCCGTTGCCCCCTAAAAAGGTGAGTATGCCCATGGTCGTGGGCTTAATTATTTTGAATGAATTAATCGTGTGGTTTATCCAAACGTAGATGTTTTTATTTTATTAATTGTTGAAATTCATTCGCATAAATTAATTATGGTAATCGATACCTTAACACATTACATGTCTTTGGCCAAAAAAGTCTCAGTCTCCTTTCATAATGCATAGACAAAGTGATCGCTCAAAAAATCGCACTGGGGATTATCTAAAGCTCGTATTTAGTCGACACGATAACCGTGAAAGTCGAATCTATTGGCAATTTTGATTTTGTTAGATAGTTTGCTATTTTTCAATAAAAACTTGTAGCTTTACTAACAAACTTGTGAAACCAATTTGATCGTTTTCACGGTACTTTAAATAAATCCTCTAAATCAAAGGCCGTTACTCCAACGCAGAATGTCGAAGTTGTGATTTAAATTATGTCGGTGGGCTAGTGAGGTGACCTTGTTCTGCCATGAGCCACAACCGCTGATTACCAAATTACCAACCGACCTCTCCTATACTTAATACACCGATTTAAATAATAAATATCTTATCTAAATAACACCCGGGCATTGTTTTTCCCCCGAAGATCACGATCATAATGACGTGAATTAACTCCATCATCTCTAATAAAATTAGGCTCACCGCGTAATTTAACTTAATTTCGCAATAATCAGGTCTGAATCAGACAAACATTAAAGATACAAAGACTTACAAATTTATCCTGCGAATCATGTTGCCCAAACGGGAAATGTTGATATCATGCGCAATTATGAAAATGATTCCGCCATTTTGGAACGTTTAAACTAACCTACCCCACATTTATATTTTCGATTGTAAGTAGGTTACATTTTTAAAATATATAGGTACATACCTACGTATGTGGTAGAGCTATTCTGGAATCATTATCTTGATTACGGCACTTAGGGCCGGTCTTATCGGTGTGATAGCACGCTCTCGCAGAATATTGACGCGAAAGTTTTGAGTTAATCATGCTTCTTGCGATGAGTGAGAGTTCCGATGGCGTTTTTCCTATCTCTATCCGATTACTCCGGTCTGATCCCTCTGTCTCATCGCCCTAACCCATCCTCTTTACTCCAACCTAAAGACTGGCAACGTGTTGGCTTCACCATTGTTGTTGCTAACGAGCTGACGGTAACCACTCTCCATGAGCTAAACTATCTACCTGTTTACCGGCTTCGCAATCGCAATAAAGAATACACTTTTTTACTTCATATTCATAATGTATAGTCTCATAGATCCACATGAACCAGAGCAGTTACGATATAAGCAATTTGAGGTTTGATCGCAAAATTTTAATAAATCTGCGTTTCAATTTACAAGGGATGAGTTAAGCTGAGGTTGATTTTAACTGTTGTGACTGTACCGATTTTGTTTAATTCTCCACAATGACAGATAAAGAAACAATTACACATACATCCATACAGGCTAGTCAGCCGTGTTACTTGTCACATTAACCAAATATGTAGTAAGAACTTTGACTGACGCCAATCAACCCTGTTTTAACATCTAAAATTTATCGCAATCAACATTCTATAACTATCATTTATTTATTTTATATTTTTTTTAAACACTGAACAGCAAAACACCGTTCTCTAAAAATTCGCAACCAAATGCCAATAAAGATTGCTTGATTGAACTCTTATGTATTCAGGGGCGGCGCAAGATGGTAGGCACGGTAGGCAACTGCCAACGGCGGCAAAATTTAAGGGTTGCAAAAATGTCTGCAAAAACGCTTGAACTACTAAAGCCAAAAAAACAAATATAGCACCCAAAAATATTATGATTATTTTGATTTGTTCACTTAAATCTAGGAAAGATATTAGTGAAATTATATGTAGGTACATAAAATACGAATAGGGTTCTGGAAGAAGAAAGCTACATAGAAGATTTCTTAAGCTTCGGTGGGGCGTCATTTTTCTATTTTGCCTACGGCGGCAGAATAGCTAGCCGGCCCTGACCTATGTATATACCTACAGTCACATAATCAGTTTTAGCAGTGTCACTATGCAAATAATACCTTCAAACTCAAAGTATCTTATATACTAGTTAGATATATACCTACTTTATTATATTTGCTTATTGCCAGAAACATGCAAATTGGCTAATGACGGGCCACTTAATGGTCATCTTAAATTCATAATCTTTGTTAATTCTTCCATTACTTATACTTAGTCGATTCGACATTTGGGTATTAAAGTACCTATAGTTTAATTGTTGCAGTGACGATAGAAATACACCGGTAACCGGATTAAGCTAATAATGCTATGCCGGTGAGTGTAAAGACCGTTCACAAAGAGACTATTAATTAATCCGCCATATTAGTTAATTGTTCCGCCCGGTGTGCACTCCCCCAGTATCCGCGTATTTAACCCTATTTCCTTTACTGTAATTTTGCGCCAGCTCAATTTATTATATTTTCAACTAGAAATGACAGCGAAACTTCGTTTACGTTGCGATAATGACGTGTTTGTTTGTTTTTTTTAATCTGGGTGCCAAAAGGCAAGCTACATCACTCGCTGGATTGCTATACCTACTGAGTCGTTGTCCCAGGTAGGAACTAGCCTCCTGATCACCTGAAGATTATAGTAAGACGTTTACTTACTGAAAGTTTTAATAGGTTTAACAAACAATTATGCATCTGCTCTTCTACCTACTCCGCGGCCGCTATCACTGCATTGGCACCTTAGGTAATTGTCCTGTTAACAAAAATTGATTACTTTGAAACTTAAAATTATTGTACGCTATGTTTATAGATTATTCTCAACGTTACTATTTATTTCCTTATATTATTTAAACTGTCTAAAATCGTTTTAAGGATTTCTACATCTATAATGGGCTCATCTATAATATGTACTGTGTTCATAAGTATAATCATGGAAAATAATGTCTTTCTTCGATGTTATAATTTTAGATTTTAATAATAATTTTTAAAAGACCGACTTTAAATTGTATATACTACTCGTCAATAGATGGCACTTATAAGTTTCTAGGAATGCAAGATTTTTCTAATAATCCGGGAAAAACGCTCGAAGCTAATTTTTCTGTTCCTTTCTAACTTTTAGAATAGAAAAGTTTACTTACTGATAAGAATTTCCGTGTGGTAAAGCATCGAAAATCGAAATTTAAGCAGCAGAAACCATATTATCATCCTAGTAGGTACTAGTACGTCTTCGTCGTAAACTTCTGTTTTCTACATATTCTTACATACTTACATAACTATAAGAAATTACAAAGTTATAAAAATATATTTATTTATAATTTGATAGATATACCAATTCCCTCTATCCGTATGTAGGTTTATAATTGCGTATTTTACTAGGACAATAATGTCCTCTATACTTTTTCATGCTTAAAGTCAGTTAGATTTATTGGCCATAACTGAAGTTATCGTGGTTCTCTGGTTTATGGTTCATCCGTCTCATTCCATTAAAATGACCTCAATATTAGTAAAAAAAATGGTTTAATAATAATCTAATGAGTATAGGTATCTATTATCAATTAAGTAGCATCGTTAACGATGAAAAAACACCTGCACCCCGAGCCGTTGCGCGAAATCAGGGAATTTTTAGACAAGTATGGAGAGTAAGTATATTCCGTTCCCTTGAAACAATGAAAGCCGCAGCAGGCTACTTATGGGCTTAAATAATTAATTATCATTCCTTAATACTAGAATATATTTTACATCTACCTTAATTTTAAATTCGTACTTCACCGATATCATAAATTGTATTTAAGTATTCAAAAGAATATTGAAAATACGAAATGTATAGAATTTAAAATACAAGTTTAATATGTATACTATGTAGATATAATTGACCATTGATTATATTCAAAGTCTGTTATTTTAGATTTCACATATAAATGGGTGGGTGAAACCATGGTGAAACACAGCGTGGTAGCCGCGGGCGGTAGGCGTGCGCCAGCCACTACAGACTGACCAATCGAAGCCGACCAACGTGGTCTCAGAAATGTAGCCTTTTGCCTTTGAGTTAACTAATTGAACGTATTTGCATATTCAAGCCCAGAATAAAAACACTACGTTGTACTCAGGTAGACATAACGGTAAATGAAAATGAATTCTACAAAAGATTACCTAGGGCTAAACTTGATGTAGGAGTCAAAAATTAGGAGGCGGTTACCTGTAAGCGACACAATCTGGATTGTTGTATTCACCTAGAATATGGGAAATAGACACTTTTTAAGTACTACTAACAACCCTTTCAAACTGTATCCTTTACGAGGTGCAATCATGTTTGCAGACTAAGTATCCATTATACGAGGGGACCGTGGTAGGGGTAAGTGAGACTCAATGAACTAGCTGCACCAGAGCAGACCGGAGTTCCCATTAAAAATATTCGCTGTTTCTCCGGACGTGCCTTGCAGGCAGGCAGGGTCTTGCGCATGCTTCTCCATCCCTGGCGTATACCAGTCTCTCTGGTTACTTCGGTGCTACGCTACCACGCACCACCGACTCGCTGACTGTTATGTAAGTCCCTACTACCTGGGGCCCGATTCTGCTATTTCTGTATCTTGGTGTTGCGAAAATATTTAAAGTACGATTCCATTACTGTAGTGGCCAACACGTAGAGGCCTATTGACAAATTTAATGTAATTGTAGCGTGATACTAACCGGTGATTATCCCTGTCTACACCATACAGTAATGCATCCAAGGACAAGCCCCGGCCAGTGTAGGACTATTGTGGGAAATGAGAAAACAAGGTACCAGTGTGTTGCTAATGGCAGTAAGGGTCTGGGAAGAATGAAGAAATGGGCAGACGGTGATTCGCCACTCCTGGGGTGCATGGACCCCAAAAAACGTCATAAAAGATAGGGGCAACATGGGTGTGAGTAGCTAAGGAGGTGTCGGCAGGTGGGCTGCAAGTTCGCCGAAGCTATTTCCGACGTTAGGCCATTTATCACTTTCACCCCTTGAGCTTGAGTTCTAGTGATCTCCAGTCATTAGCGATCATTAGCGATTCTTCTTAGATGGCCTCGTTCTAAAGTGCAACCTACAACCTATTAGTTAACTTTTGACTTAGGTAGATAATCTTCAAATGAATAAAATAAAATATTGCCTCCACGTTTAGTTTAATTCTCTGAAATGGCTTGTATGGTTTCTAGATTTGGCCAGTGTCAATTTTAATAGTGAGCTACGTCAATACTGTCATTATTTATTTCACTGAGTTTTTTGGCGGGAATTCAAAGGGGACGTTGTGCTGTGCAGTTTTATTTTCTAAAAATGTGTAAAAATACTCGAAAAAGAACAATAGTTGTAGGATATTGATAGTTTTTGAGTAATAATTATGTGTTTTTGTGAGAAATGTGAACTGTATAGTCAAATGTGGCCTTTCGAGTTTTCACAAGAACTCCGTTAAATGGCGTCGGTTATAGCCTACAGTACAACTACGCTACTATATGAAGATTTAATACATCAGACTTGGCTGTATGGACTAAGATTCCTTTGCCTGCCTTTGTGGCGAATTCTACTACTACTAGGTACTACTACTACTTATTTCACTGACACAAATCTGTCACTTTGTCAAATGACAATGACATTACGATATTGTTCATGTACAGTGGTCAATGAAGTGTTTGCGAATTGCGTGAGATTTGCCTGAGAATTGATAAATTTTAGTGAGAGATTCCTTTTTCTTCATGAAGACAAGAATTAATTAGAATCTTACAAAATCGGTATTTTAAAACTTGAGATAAGAAGCTTCAATTATTTGTGGGCCTATATTAAAACCCGAAAAGGTGAGAGTAAATTCTCTTTTAGTCTATTCTACTAGCCTTTGAATTTTTCCTACGTTTACTTTATTAGGAATCATTTATTTTCTATTTCCTAAGCTATTACTTATCATTTAAAAGTTTTATTCTTGCATTATTTAAACAAAATTTCAAACTAGTTAAATACCTAAGTTCTAGCTAAGGTCTTGAGCGTCTAGGACAAGATATGAATTTTATGTCCTAAATATATTTTTCGGAAGAGAAATTTGGTGGCGTATAGTTATAGGGCGCACTTATTTTAAGTAATGGGAGGGTAGAGAATCATACTCCCTATTTTGCAACTCCTACATCAAGAAAACCTTTGATATTAATGTTTTGAGATATTAATGTTTTCATAAATGGTTGGGTTTCCATATATATCCCCAGATGATTTCCTGGATGATTTAAATGGTTAATGTGTTTAGGAATATATATATTTAAGACTTATTTATAACAACTGAAATTGGTTTTGAGTGGAAAAAATACATACTCAATTAATTATCGAATTTTAAAATTCATGACAATCATCTGGTAATTTTGTCGCCAAGACTTTTTTGGGCACCGGAAAGTGTACATTTTGAAGAGGACAGGATTTATTTAAATAGGAGACTGTATGTATCCGAAAATTTGGGAGTTGGTTAGGTTAGGCCGGCCAGCGACTGCCAGAACCGACTGGTAACCATTCGCTATTTATCTTATATATAAGTGAAAAACAGAAGTGAGGTTAGATTGACAAAAATATTAATAACTCAGGAACTAGACATTTCTGCCACATAGGAGTTGCAGCAGGGGTAAGTTTTCTTCCCCCATCCCCTCTCCCCCCTCTTTAATTATGATTACGGGGACATATATGTAAACCACACCCAGTACTTCTGCCGCCTGGGCTGTGTCTGGGAAACAGTACACAGACTGGAGCTCACAAGTCGACCAAGCAAACGTAGTGTACCATGGCAGTGGTCAGCAAGTTTCACAACCAATTTGTAACCATCATTTAAATAGTTATCAATGAATTAATGGTGTCTAGTTGGTTATGGCACTTGTTGGCCACTACAGCTGCACCTGGGCTTCGCCCACTATGCTTGTAGGCTTTAGTTCAAAAACATGAGAAGTGATTAGAACATTGATATAGGCTTAGACTTTAGACCAAAGAGCACAAGCCGAGAGTGCTGACAAGACTGGTAATTTATTCATTAATAACCAATTAAATGATGATTACAAATCACCTATATCTATACTTTTCCTGAGAAAAAATATCTTTATTTACTTATTAGTGTTGTACTAACATAATGATGCTATATTTTAGTGATTTATCTATTTTAAGATGCAACTGACATCAGATCCAAGACGTGCAGACCGTGAGCGTCGTTTCAAGCCCCCACCACCGAACTCAGCTCCTACAGAAGATCTCACTACAGACTACATGAATATTCTAGGTAAGAATAAAATGTCTTACTTGGACTACTTGATAGTAAATGTTTTAGATATGACAGTAACATAAATTTTGTGGTTCAGAATTCACAAATAATTGTGGTTTATAACATTTATATTATAAACTTACAGATAATCATAATATTTTTGTGATATAGTATATACATGAACAAAAACTAATGATGATTTAAATTATTTTTTATATTTATCACCATTTTACTAATGCTTTAAGCTACCTCTTGCAGGCAAAGTCCTAGTTTGGTGAAAAAATAAAAGCATAGCTTTTGATTATTTATGCAGATGTAATGAAGGACTCTTTATATTTCAGGTATGGTCTTCTCAATGTGTGGCCTCATGATGAGGCTCAAATGGTGTGCATGGACAGCAGTTTTCTGTTCAAGTATTAGTTTTGCAAACTCAAGGGTGTCAGATGATACAAAACAAGTGAGTAAATTTTTTAAGGGATCATTTATATGTCAATGTATTAATAAATTAATATTTGTAAGTAATAGTTAAATTAGTATTCTTTTTCTAACATTCTTTACTTTGATATTCTTTTTAGGACATTTCATTCTATTTGCGACGGCGAGGCGACGGCCTCTGTGGTTGAACGAGCTAAGCCTTTGCCGACCTACCTCACTGCAACGCAAAGGCTCCGGGTTCGATTCCTGGTATAGCAAATCTCGGAAACGTATTTTCTCCGTTATTTACCATGGTCTGGGATCGGCCCCAGAGTGATCCAATGTATATTACCCATAACACAAGTGTAACTTGCTTAATTTGGGGATATACAATGTGTGTTTTTGTCTGCCGATTATTATTATTTAGAATAATTGAAGACGTAAGTGGATGAAGGTGATATGTCGCATATTCAGTTTTTTGCTTTTTTTGCGTAGATGAATGTTATAAGTCAATACCAAATGACTACAGACCTTAGACCATAGATATAAGGCATATTTATAAAATAAAAAGTTGCTAAAGGTGTTAAGTTCAGTTCAGTTTCAAATAAAAGTAAAACTTTTATCTCGATTTACTCAGAATTGGAATTATGCGACTTATCACCTTCATCCACTCATGTCTTCAATTGTAATATTTCTATCCCTTACTGGCTAAACATGCTACAGAACTTATGTCTTATCTTGTCCATTTTGCATACTCTGATATGAGAATGTTTACAAAATAAATCAGCTGAGTAATCATCTCACACTTGTATTAACAAATGACTTTGGTCTAAATCTATTAATCTGTCTGAGAAGCATGTGTAACTGTCCTATTATTCATATGGTTGTTTTTTCTATAATTGTAGTTATCTACCACATCCTAATAGCATAGAAAAATATTATGATAAAACCAGGATGATATGATGAATTGTGGTGTGTCAGAAGATGTATGTCAGAGTAGAGGAGTGTGGAAGACAAAGACATTGTGACGACCCCAAATAATTTGGATATGGTGAAAGAAAAGAGAAGAGAGAGATCTCCAAATTGCAATAACTGATTTATTAACTACATAGTTGTCCCTTTTATTATTGTAAATGCGAGAATAACTGTCTGTCTGATCTGTTTTCACAGAAAATCTACTGGACTGATTTGGCTGAAACTAAATATACCCTTCATAATAAACACCCTTGGTTAGTCTGTTTACTTATTCAGTCCATTTTACATAATCTTGACAGGAAATGTATTCTCTATAGAGATTATTGAATCTCATAATCTCTAGATAGAGAGATGAAAACAATAAAAAAGAATGCATGATTAACAAGAATAAAGGTAAACCAAAATGAGTTAGATGGATTATGTGATAAATGAAAGCAAACGACATAGTTCTCATACCCTAATCTATTTGCAAGAAATAAAAGTAAATAGTGATTTTTCTCCACTAGACATAGTGCTGTTACCAAAAACTAAGACATCTATTTAAAAAATGGTCAACTAAAATTTAATTTTAAAAATTATTTTAATCTTATCTGAGGTGTAACTGTAATAATGAAAACTTCTTAAAATAGTTTAGTTAAGTTGATAAAATAGTTATAGTCATTACTTAGGTTTTTATTGCTGTCTATAATGTATCTTTAATTTCTGTTTCAGATTGTGAGTTCTTTTATGCTCTCCATATCAGCAGTTGTTATGTCATATTTACAAAATCCTGCACCAATGTCTCCACCTTGGGCTGCACTAACTACATAATTATTTGTTAAAAGTATTTTCTTATATTTATTTAGCAAATTTAATAAACATTGTTTTAAATGGAAAATGTCTTTTGTGTTCGGACCTATGTCGTAATCAACTGTACTCTATTCAGAAAAATAGAGTTATTGACAGTGATATCAATTGAGACACTATATCATGTTACAAAATGCTAGTGCTGAAGCCTACATTTTGTGTGAGCATGGTAAGTTATGATATTATGTCATCAACAAGTCAAGACTTTAATTTGTTTAAGAGATTTTTTTTTTATTTTTTTTATTGCAGGAGTTCAGCAGACAGGCAGACGGCCCACTTGATGGATAGCGGTTACCATCGCCTATGGACATTTGTAACACCAAAGGTACTACTAATGCGCTGCTGCTCTCTTGACGGAGACTGGAGCCTGGTCACTAATGCCGGAACACAACTCAAGGTTGTTTTGGTGACATACTTAAGACCAGGGGTGGTAGCCATCCAGTCGGGCAAATGCCCTACCACCTGGAGCTAAAGCTAAAGTTGTTCCTATAAGTATATTTTAAAAGTAAGATGGCAAGGTATTTCAAACCCTGTATACAAATATTAATAATACAATGTATAATTTGATGTACACTGACAGACTCATAAACTGCATCAAAGGAATAGAAGACTGAAATAAATATTTTTACAAAGTATGCAAACTTTCTATACAGATTTAAATTGAAACCTCTAGATTGGTTCATGAACTTTAAAACAGCGTAGGGTCATATCTTTAAGTTTGTGTACTGGAAAGGACCTTAAGACTTTTTTTGAATAAAAAACAGAAATTTAAGGAAAATTGTTTTAATTAAAAAATTGGGTTTAACAATAGACAAACTTTATGCAACGGTTTATTTGTTTTAATAAGGTGTATTACCTCGACGTGCCCTTATTACGGATTCTAATCGGTTCCGCATAGATTTTATTAGGGTTATTAAAAGATCTTGCGGAATATTGTCCCATTCTTCTGAAAGTGCTGTTCTTAGTGCTGCCACTGTCGTGGGCAAAGGGTTTCTCGCATATACAGCTCTTTTTAAATTGTCCCAAACATGCTCAATGGGATTAAGATCCGGGCTGCGTGCTGGCCAATTCATTGTACGTATCCCAACCTCTTCGCAATATTGTCGAACTTGTGCAGCAGCGTGCGGCCGGGCATTATCCTGCATTAAAGTAAAATTTTCGCCTTTGAATCCCATGTAAGGCACCACGTGATCTTCTAAGATCTCTGTTATGTAGCGATGTGCAGTCAAACCCCCTCTATTACCGTTTTGACGGACCATGTCTATGAACACAAGTTCTGTTCGCCTGTTCATCGATATGCCGCCCCAGACCATACACGAACCGCCTCCAAAAGGAAAGCTCCTCAATGCAACTTTGAGCATATCGCTCCCCACGTCGACGATAGACTCTTCTGCGACTATCTGCAACATATAAACATGTCCTACACTCGTCCGTGAACAATACGGAGGTCCATTGCTCTTCTGTCCAATTCAGGTGATCACGCGCAAATCTTAAGCGAGCTTGTCTGTGAGCTACAGACAACTTTGGACCATTTGCTGGTCTATCCGCTTCCTTTAACCTTCTTCTTATTGTTCGTGCACTCACGTTTACTCCACGCACTTCATTAAGCTCTGTTTTGATTAGAGATGGTCGTTTTTGTAAAAACGTTTTTGAGCAACGATGCCAGTAGACGATGCCGGCATCCGATGCCGATATATTGAAAAACGGATGCCCGCAATATCCGATGCGAACTTCACCGAATGCGAGCGAGCGAGAAGCACCGTTAACGACGCCACGGAAAACGCAACGATGACAAACCGAAGACTCGACGTATCGCTCGCTCGCTAACTCTCGGGTGCTCTCGGTACGATCGGTGGTTTTGCACAACGTAATACAACACAAACAATCAACGTAATACAACACTAGGAGCGTGCGTAACTGTTGGAAATTTTTGTAATAATATAGGTACTTATTTATTTTTTAAAGTATCTCATGTATTTTTTAACAATCCCACTGAATGGTGGCTTCGTCATTCCAAAATATACTCGACGTTGGCAGAAATATACCGTTCGAGGTGCAGTATTATTATAACTTCTGTGCCATGCGAACAGATATTTTCCAAAGCCATATTTTGAATGAACGAAGAACTCGTCTTACAAGTTCCAAATTTGTTTTTCTTAATGTAAACTCTAATTTTGTTAAAAATAACGACTAATATTAATTAACTTATGTTTATTTTTAACTTCCACATTTTTAAAACAATATACCAGTAGAAGTCGTAATGTTGAATATCGTATCTAAATAATTTACATAACAACTAGACAACTAATGCCCGGTTTCTATATTTTACCGACAGTTGTCTGTAATAGTAACTGATTGACTTTGATGCTACCAATAACCGATGGTTGAGAGGGCTATACGAGCGTTTCACAAGCTCATTGACAATTAGTAATACTGTCGGTTATCAGTAACTAATTCCCTCCCAAGCGTTTTGTTAACGCAACGTCGTTGCAATAGTAGTACATGCAACGTAATTCAATGAGTTGAGGTATAACTACAAAATAAATACATTTTCAAAAGACGAATCTTTTCTGATATACGATTGTCATTAAAAATCAATCTTTCAATTAATCTGCTTTAAAATGCTTACAAATACAGAACCATCTTATGTGTGAATATTGCATGAACAGAACGCATTCATGACATATCATACGAACTTTTTAAATAATTATTGTTTCGATTTTTAACAACAATGTTTTGTTGATATATTTTATTTAAACTCTTTTGAGATTTTAGATATATATTTTATGTTTTTACAGGCTTTATATGTATTTTTAGATTTTATATAGCAATTATTGTGTTAATGTTTAGACGTATATAAGGCGAGTGACACGAGTGATTTTAAATACTATAATGTTTTGATGTAATGAGGTTTTAAGAAATGAAGATTTATAGTAGCAAACAAACAACTACTTTGAAGATGGTTATATTTGTAATTGTTGGCTTTTTGTCTGCAAAGAAGTGTCAATTTTAATTAGTTTGTAAATATCTTTCAGGTTTTCTAACTTTATATTAATAAAACCATTTGTGTATAATTTGTTCTATAGTTTTATATTGTGTGTATGTATCTGTATATTGTATTTCTAACTGTTCATATTTTGTCTATGAATGAATTTGTTTTTAATTTAATATAGCTTCGATTTTAAACAGAAATCACATTGCAAATGACCATGTTTCTACCTTTTGAATTATCTGCAAAGCAGTTCAATTTTGTGTTAGTTTGTTAGTATCTTTATGTAAAATGTATTCAAAACTTTTATATTGTTATTGGGATAAATAAAAGAAATTGTTTAATATGTGTTTTAATTATATTTAATATGTACAATCTTAGAATAGAATAGTAAACACTACTGTTCACCAAATAAATAATTACAATAATTTTACAGAAAAACAAAAGGTGGCCTTATCACTAAAAGCAATCGCTTCCAGGCTTGTATCATATTTGGGCTCCACCTGATAAAATTGTGAGAAGCAAATACTTGGATTTAGTTCTTAATTAATATTTGAGAAATAAAGCAGTTTTTATATTATTACTCCAACCTGCAAATAATGAATATAAGTTTATGTAAACCATTATTAACATTATACTTTTGCAATATCTTTCAACACTTACTGACTAAAATATTCCACTATTAACATGTTCCGTTCCATATTAACGCCTATCTCATTATTATTAGATGCAGGCATTGCATTCTCCATGTCTGATTGTGCCACCTCTACCTCTAAGGCAATGTCATCCAAATTATTTAACCTACATCTGTTATGCAATATAGTGGTAGCAATAACCACTGTGTTTGTTAATGCCACAACTGGAAATCTCCGCTTCCAAACTCCAAAACATCTATAACAAATAAATTGTAAATTTTAAATGATGGTTATTGTCCTTAAAACCCTTTATATATGCCACAAAAATATCTCAACAAGGATGTTTACAATCTCAATACTAGGTATATAGTACTGCCAACTTTAGAATACAAAAATTGTAGTCCTTTTCTATACTACCCGTATACATTTCTTTAATAAGATTTCAAATAAAATGTTACATCAACTGTTTAACAAATTTGAAAATATTTAGGGATACTACATATATACTACTGAAGAATATTTCTATAACAGAACTGCAATCACATGGTAGCTTCAGCTTTGACCCTATTTTTTGTGAAACATTTTGTCAATGAATAACATTAGGATTTATAGAGATATGTTGCATTGTGAATTTTCAGTATGCTGTGTCTTTACTGTGATATGCACTGATAGGCTAAACTGCAATGCATTGTGGAAAATAAATATTATTACATACTTATATGTTGAAAGACCTAAAACAGACATAAAGGATAAACGAATTTTTAGCTAGACTATGGTGATAGTGAGTTTCTTTTCTCAAAACACCTATAGTGCTAAATAGTGGTGTACAATAGAGTAGGAACTAAACTTTTAGCTTATGTATGACCCTCCAAAATATATTCTCCAGTGGAACTGAGTTAGAATAAAATCTACTGAAATTAAATATATTATGGTATTTATAACAAGTTATGTGTTAATGTATACCTTTCTATGGCATTTCTGGTTCTAATGTGAGCTTTATTGTATAGATGTTCTCGAGTCCTAGGATTTAATAATGGTGTGAAAAGGTATGGCTTTAAAGGGTATGCACTATCTCACAGCAGCCATTTGTTTCCAAATATACCACTTTCACATTGCACTATCTCTGAATTTTTCTATTTCCATTTATCTATGCTTTGATGTACTTACAATATAGTGTTGTTTATCTATCTATCTAATTGTAAGTATATATGTTATTTATTACCTCTCAGTTCTGAATTATTAAATATGGTGGCATCATGCGCAGATCCTGGCCAGCAAGCTACAACATTAATGAACTGCACATTTGCATTACACACTGTCTGGATATTTAAGGAAAAATAACCTTTCCCATTTCTGAATTCTTCTGCTATCTGAGAACCTGAAATAAAAGTAACACAATTTTATATTGTAGGAACAAGGTTAAGTATGTTTATAATATGGCTAGTAAAGTTATGGGACTTACATGGTGATTGAATTCTAATACGAGTGCCATCAATTGTTCCAAGGATTCGAGGAAATCTTGCTATTGCATAAAAATCTAGTTCTGTATTTGAGCGCACTATCACTATCTACAAACATTTTAATAATATTTATACGTATTTATTTTAATATTCACGAATGGTTAACAACAAATAAACCGGCAACCGGCCGAAATCGGGTGGTAACAAAATTCCTACGAATACTGGTACTGACAACTAGTGGTATAATATAGAAACACTTCATGTGTCGTTTCCGTACAAAAAATCTACCGATCGGTTAGAAAATCCCTCCCTTCGGTAGTTGGTACTTTCATGTGTAACTAGCTACGGACAGTTCATTATAGAAACGTCAGTAGAGTTACCAGGCGTTAAAATTCTAACCGTCGGTATCAAAAACGAATCGTTTTTGCTATATTGAAACCGGGCATAAGACAACAGGCATCCAATGTTATACGCAGAGTTGCTGATACTTTAGCCGGCAACTAATTTTGGCAAATGGCATCGGTGCCAGAAATAACGATGCCGGCATCGGATGCCGTTTACAATTAACGATGCGCATCGGATGACAAAATTTAACGAAAACGCCCATCGCTAGTTTTGATGTTAACAGACGTGAGGAAACAATTTCGCAGGGAAGTTGTAACAATAAATCGGTCATCAGTTCATCACGACCGGTGGTTACTCGAGTTCTGCCTGTACCACGTCTCCTTCAGTAAGAACCTGTCTCCACAAATCTGTATATTCTAGAAATCGTAGACTGGTTTAAATTTAAATTTCTACCAATCGTTCGTTGATCCAAGCCCTCCCGCACCAATGCTACAATTTGAGCCGCTTGTTCGGACGAAGTATCCATATTATGGTTCAAAAACTCTCGATGAGTTAAAAAAATGTGTGCTGGGACACATATTAGAAGTGAAACTTCAACGGACAAGTGGAAAAACGAATCGCAACGGACAAGTGGAAAAACGAATGGCAACGGATAAGTGGGGGGGAAAACGAATCGCAACGGACAAGTGGAAAAACGAATCGTAACGGACAAGTGGAAAATCTTCAATTGATAAGTGACAAAATGAATCGCAACAAAATTTCAACTTGAAGTTTTACGGGCATGTTTTCAAATCGGACAAGTACATTAATAATCTGCGATTCGTTTTTCCACTTGTCCGTTGAAGTTCACTTCTAATATGTGTCCCAGCACACATTTCGATTTTTCGCAGGTTTACTGCAAATTATGATTTGGTTAGGTTAGGTACATTTTAATGGTTTAGTCGTTTATTTATTAGTTTATTTTATTAGTCGGTGCGTTTGTAATACGCTACACACGCACCGACTATTTTATTACGTCAACAGTTTTGCCGTTCGTTGTCGGTCACTTTTGTCGTGACTTTTGAAAAACTGAACCGTTGGCAAAGTTTTCTTTTTGTTAATTTGTTTCCTTAACAAACTCTCTGCTTTTTTTTTATATAAACCACAAATAGTGGCAGTGATACCCAGTCATGTGGAGAGCAGAGGTATAGATAATAAAACTACGTTTTAACGGTTTTCAGCGCGGTAATAAACGCAGTTTTATTATGTATACGAGTCCAAGGAGGTATTAGAGGGACGAGGTACATCCTCGCTCGCTTTCTCGTTTACGGAATTTCCCCGGCGTTCGGCTCACTGGGGCTTCAATAGCGCTTTCGGAGATAGATAAAGCGCTTTTTAGGGCAACCCAGCTCCCAATTCTATTCTAACAACTTCTAGCGCAAAATCTTACGCTTTTTGTAATATGCACATATCGAATTAATTTTAAAGTAAATATATGAATATCTGGACTAATATTATTAAGAGGAAAGATTAGATTGTTTGTTTGTATTGAAGAAGCTCTAAAACTACTGAGCTGATTTGAAAAATTCTTTCACTGTTCGCAAGCTACACTATCCCCGGGTGATAAAGGCTATATTATATTTATAAAAAAATTAGGGATCCTTACTAAAACTCCAATAATGTATCGCAAGGTGTAAAAAGTACCTAAAATCGCGTGCACTGCGAAAACAATTGATGATAGAATAAAATAATGTACTGCGACTTTGTAGAACACATCATTATCTACAAAAACTGTCGCGACAACACATGTCTAACTATTATAGTTATGCCACAATATTTTTATTTTAAAGATAATTTATTTTAATAATTATTTAATAATTTATTTTAAAGATTTAATTAAAATGCCGCCGCTACAAAAGGCTCTTTATATGTATTTTGGTATTAATCCTTATCAAAATAAATTACTTCATATTCAAGACTGCTTCAATACCTTTATATAACTTTTTGAATTATTCAATTCGGACATTCCATTCGAAAGATATCACGAGTTTAAAAATGTAAGAATTAGTGACGGTGTTCACGTGACTGTGACATCTTTTCGTGAGCCAAAACTCGATAAGACCCCCTCTATATAGAATTTATAGAAGTTTCACTTCAATAACCCCACAATTCTGCTGGTAACAATAATTCAATTGGGATTGTTCAATTTTTTTCAATTTCGCTTATTGAAAAACCATTTCGAGGAATAGTGTCCCTAATCATTTCTGTCTAGTTAAAAAGTTAAAATTACAAAAAACGTATGATCTTCTTGTATTTGTAAGAAATGCGTTTGACCTTTATTTGACCTTACTAAATCCAATCAGGTGGGCCGTCTGCTCTTTTGCCTGATTTAGGTGTAAAAAAATTCTAGCTGTACATTATTTGGTTTAAATTCTATAACATGATTTTTCCCTAAAGACCACTTCAAAAATTTAACGATAACTGCAGAAAATAATAATGGTTGAACACGAAAAATTATAAGCCTAGCGACAAAAATCACTAAAATGATCACGATATGACGTAATGAGTAATGATAGTAACATTTAAGCGTTAGTTTTATTATAATTCGATTTTAAAATTATTTCTCCGATGACGTCATAAGGGACAACTTTAAATTGCTTTCTTTGCCCAGAAACCAAAAATAATAAAAGTAAGTTTTATCTATATATAATCATAGTAATCTGTGCTACTGTTTAACATCTTGGGCTAAGAAAAATTTGACTAATAGATAATAATGTGTAAAAATAAGCTAAATTATCACAGTAGCAAGAATTTGAAGAAATCCAATTCATTTTTTTTTTCGTTATAGAAAATTTACTCTGCGTGTATTTGAACCATTTAATAATAAACTCAACATAATATGTATATATTCGGTTGGCGAAAAAGTTTCTTCGCACTTTATATAAAAATTCAAAAGGTTTTTATATAAAGTTTATTTACATTTGACTAAACTATATAGGTGCCATTTTGTTGGATAACTTTTTGCCATCTTGTAGGTAGGGAAGAGATCCCAATACTATAAAAATGTTGGGGCTTCTGATAAAAAAACTGCGATAAGTGGTTTTAAGAGTCCTCTCGTGATGTTAACCTGACACTGCCTAAGGAATTCTGCAGAGACCGAAAAAATCTGAAGGTGCAAGGTCAGGACTACACGGCGGATGCATTATCTTCTTTAAAATTAAAACTTTAATGTTACCAAAACCAGCCAGATACAAATGGTATAGATAGCCAAAGAGATCTTATCACAAGTTCATACGTACTATTTGCGAAAAGACTTTTTCACAACCTCTTATGTATGTTGAATTTCTCTTTTTATTACATTACTAAAATAATGATTTCAACCACGTGACACTGGCTGAATATACAAATCATATTAGGTGGAACGGATTATTCGTATCACCTCTTGACATAGGTCGTTGAGAGCGCTGCGTGAGCGAAAATCTCGTCATTCGTAACGTTACCACGGTGACCATAACGACTGTGGTTGCTATTTGGAACGGCTGATGGAGCATTGAGAGCTATAGGAGGAACGCGCCCATAGTGGTTTGTGAAATTATCTATGGCTTCCTTCTCTGTCTACGTTTTTTGCTGGCTTAAAAGCCTAGTTGCCAAGTCATATTTTTTTTAAATCTACTTTTTTTTGCAGTAATATGTAATATCCTATAGTAGTCTGTGCCAATCTGTGGTCTGTGCTTTTTGCCATTCGCCGGGTTTACACGTTTGCGTAAAAATATTTTTGTAAATTAGGACTTTTGTTGAAGAAAATTAAAAGGTACATTAATGGAATCAATTTATGAGACCGTTTCATTTTCAGTTAACAGTTAAATGCTTTTTTATATTTGTAGTTTTGTAAAACAACTGGTCCCACGAGGTTATCAAGGGTTTTTGAAACCGTAATGTGGTTATTCATTTAGTTTAAAATATTTTAAATAGAAACTCATTGAATATATGCATTATTTCTACTAAGTAAATAAAGGTCATGAAATCTAAACCTAGCTCTTACATATTGCTTATTGACTTTTCAGTATGCCTCCAAAGAAAGTGGAAGAACCTGAAAAGAAACCACTAATTGGAAGAGTTGGTACTAATCTTAAAGTTGGTATTGTTGGAGTCCCCAATGTTGGGAAGTCTACATTTTTCAATGTGTTGACAAAAAGTCAAGCTGCTGCTGAAAACTTTCCATTCTGCACCATTGACCCTAATGAAAATAAGTATTAAACCAAAGTTTTATACTTTAATTTTATTTTGTTGTCTTTACTTGAGTGCGCTGTAGATATGAGAAACTTTTATTGGCTGTGTTTTGACCTAGAGTGGCATGAGATTAAGGGTAATTTGATCTTAGGAGTAAACATATGCTTTTATATAGCCACTAGACCTCTCATTTGGGGCAGGAAACAAGTTTTGAATGAAGAATGGGAAAAACAAAATATGTTAGATAAAATGAGGCTTTGCAACTTTTGTTGATAACAAAGTGTGATTTGTGTTAGGAATACACTTACACTTAGTATATAAACACAAACTGTTTTTAAAGAAGAAAGAAAGAAAAAAAAGATTTATTTAGAACTACAATAAAACTAACTTTGAGTATTAAAATAAAAACAATAAGTAGGTAAATGTAGTCCTAGATTAGCCTTAGCTCAGCAAAACTTCCAGTTAGTGTAACCAGCGCTGATATTCCACTAGCTCCATTAGTGACATAACCGAACAAACAACAACAAATTTTTTTACAAACAAACCATAATAATGTTAACTAAATATTAAATCTTATTACGGGTGTGATTTACATATATGTCCCTGTAATCATAAGTAATGAGGGGGGGAGGAAAACTTACCCCTTCTGCAATGTGGTGGAAATGTATATATAGTTCCTGAGTTATTAATGTTTTTGTCAATCTAACCTCACTTTTGTTTTTCACTAATATTTCACTTATATATAAGATAAATAGTGAATGGTTACCAGTCGGTCCTGATGCTTTGGTCTACACAAAACCTAACCGACTGTTTAAAACTCCACATATTTGAATTTTCGGATACATACAGTCTCCTATTTAAATAAATCCCGTCCTCTTCAAAATGTACACTTTCCGGTGCACAAAAAAAGTCTCTGTGACAAAATTACCAGATCATTGTAGTATATTTTAAACTATGATAATCAATTGAATTTGTATTTGTTCCACTCAAAACCAATTTCAGTTGTTATAAATAAGTCTTAAATATATTCCTAAACACATTAACCATTAAAATCATCCCGGGATATATATGTAAACCCAACCCCTTATTACTTACATAAATTGATGTGCATACCTATTTTCTATAAAATTTAAAAAGAGTGATATAAAGCAATTTTAATAAACAATACAGCATTTAACACACAACACAAGTGGCACATTCAGGATATATTAGGCACACACTCCACATGCGCACCATCGTATAGCACTGGTATCCTGGATAAGATTGGACTGATACTTGATGGTCATATAATAAGTTTAGTAAACAAGTTTTGACTTAGTTTTTTGATTTTCATATATGAAAATAGTTTTTTTTTACTTATATATTTTAAAGATTCAGCTGCCTTGGCATGCTAGCTTAGCTTGCCGGCTTTAGTGGAAAAGTTGAGTTAGGTTAGGCTCTACATTAAACCAAAGCGCATGAGTCGAGAGAGTGAACCAAGTGTGCCACAATAGCATCCGGCGAATGCCAAAAAAAATTGGTCACCATTCTCACAATATTATGAAATGAATGAACAAACAAACGAAATGAAGTGTCCTGGACATGAGGGTTGCAGAAGGAAAGAGGACTCCTTCCCCGTCTATCCCTCCCCCCCCTATCCCTCCCCCCCATTACTTAAAATTTAGTGACCACTATGCTAAAGTTTAACCCTTTAATTATTAATAATTAATACATTCATACATACATAACTTCACGCCAGGTCCCTTGCGGGGTAGGCACGAACAATAGAGCGCCACACAGGCCCATTTTTAATAATTAATAATCATTTAATTTAATTATTTTAGATATAAAGTGAATTTTGGGTGGTTATAAAAAAAATAACAATGACAAAGGCGGGAGCTCTGCTTCACTTTGCTCCTTGGATAATCTTCTAACCTATATTAATCAAGGTTGGATCTGTTCATTATAAATAAATGTGCCCCATAATATACCCCACCCCTATGCTATATAATGGAGTTATTTTATGAGTAATTTATGATCTTTTGTTCAAATAATAAACTGATCTTCTAGTTTAAAGTAGATGTCTGAATGATGGTTACAGGTATCACTAATAATAAATAAATAAATTTATCTTGAAGCTCATATTATCTAAAACTATTAAACTTGTCTTTTTTTGATGTTGAAACTTTTAATATATTTTTGGTCATAGTTTATTCATATATAAATACTTTTTTGTAATTCATGTGAAGGTTTGATTATTTGATATGATTGTGAATTTAAAACTTGTCTGTCAAAATTGGACACATCATTATTCATTTAGTATACTACAATGTTTGAGTTTGAGAACTATAAAAGTAACTTGGATCTTATAGACAAACACAATATAAAAAATGTTGAAGTTGATAATAGTATCATATACAGAGGTGATATAGATGTCATAAAAAAGGAAAAAGAAGAAGAAGCTTGCCCAATTCCTCTCCTAGCTGCAGCTGTACTAGGCTTAGATAATACAGCAGCTCCTCTGCCTCTTGATAAACCTTTTTATAATAGTTATACAGATATTGATGCCCAAGAATTGTACTTATCATCCAAGCCAACTTGTTATTTTATACTTGGCAAACCAGGTTCAGGTGCTTACAGTCTGGGTGAAGCAATATCCAAAAAATTAAATTGTATTCATTTATGTCCTAAGAATGTAATTCTGGATGAAATTGAACAAACAAGTCCAACCGGTAAATGTATAGATTTTAACATGAGACATAGTAACATATGCAAAGTGGACACAATTTTGTCCATGATGTTAAAAAAGCTAGAATCACCTGCTGTGAAACATAGAGGCTATATAATATCTGGTCTACCCTTGGTAACAACACATAGAAAATCTCATTATTATTTTAATACTATGTATGGGGAGGAATCTACTCTTATTGTAGATGAGTTATTGTTTGATCTTATATGTAATCTTAAAAAAAAGAAACCAAAAAAAGCTAAGGATTCTTCTGAAACTCCACACTCATCAATGAGCAGTGAATTGATAGGAGAAATTGAAGCCGAGGAGGAAGAAGAGGAAAAAGAAGCAGTTGAAGAAGAGGAAGACCATAAAGTGGAACTTCCAAAATTTCTACTTGACCCTTGCTCAGACATCATATTTAAGAAAAAATCATATTTTGTCACAAAAGATGCTATGTTACTACAACAATTTTTAGATTTGATGACGATCAAAATGGATCCAGACATTATTATATATATTACAGGCTCTGATACAGATTTAGTGGCAAAGAAATCCCACAAATACTTAAATTATACCAACAGCTTGATGACTTTTGAACCATTTCATTCTGAAAGAGGAACAGATCTAAGGTGGCCTTCTCACTATACCATAGCTGATTACACTGCTCCATATGGTACTCACATATTTAACCCGAAATATAAGTGTAGACTGCCTATTAATTTTAGGGAAAAATCTATAGAACAATTGTGTAACTACAGAACTACCATCCATCCCTTTGTAGAAAAAAAATTAAAGGATTTTGATCCGAAATCTGTTATTAAACTCGACGCCTGTACATGTGCTCACAATATGCTGAATCATGTTATGGAACTATTGCTTTTAATGCCCATTAAACCTGTTCTTATACCAGAACCATTATATCTTGAGGAACCTCCAGAGGATATGGAGGAATTTTGGAAGTCAATTGAAGAATTAAATGTTATTCATAATGATCCAATACATTTTACGCGTTATGCATCTCCCTGGTATAACAGATGTCCTGTTGAGCTTAAAAACAGGCAGTCTGTAAAAGGAAATCCTAGATTTGCAGTTACATTCTTCAAACATGTTTATTTACTGTCATCACTGGTTACCATGGCGTCTTTTTGTAGGAATCCAAGAGAATTTCTGAAATTGAAATATTTGGAACCCACTTGTCGAATTATCATAATAGGTACCAAGTCCTCTGGAAAATCATTTGTAGCCAATTGTTTATCTTGGATATTTGACACACCTGTACTGTGCTATAAAAACTTCTTGGAAACTGAAAAAGAAAAGAAATATGTAACATTTGCTAAAACAATTTTATCCGAAATAATAGCCACTATAGAGGACACTAGATTTGCAAAATGGCAAAGTACAGAAATGGAAAGGTATTCACAACTAGAAGCATGGAGCAATTTTACCCTAGAAACTTTAAAAGCTTATGTCCCATTTTTGATAGAGAGTTTTCAATATATGAAAAAAGAACATCTTGAGATTTCAGGTGAAGAAACTGTCAAGGAAGAGGAAGAAGAACATAAAGAACCAGATGATGAATTTCTACAAAATATCAATTATTATAAAAAAACTCTGTCTTATTTACCTTTCTTAGATGATTTGCAGCAGTGTGAAATGATAATCAAAGATAACACATTACTAAAAATATTTGCACCTATAGAATTGATTACATTGACACCAAAACCAGCTATACCTGTATTAGGTGATAAAGATGTAACAATAGCTATTTCTGAATATATAGCAGCAAATGACTTACAAAAAGAACTTGAACCAACTGTAGAAGAATTAATGGCTGAGATGATCAGAATTATATCTACAATTGATGCTGAATACAAACAATCGACTAACTTTGAGCATACATATGGAAAATTTATTGTTGATGGATTCCCGTCAGATTTGGAATTTTGGAGATATCTTAATGATGCAAAGTTGTTACCTGACTGCACTGTTGCTCTTATAGAAAATAGAGAATTTAATCCAGACTTAATAGATTACTATGCTAATGTTGAAAAAGTTTTCAAGAACTATCAAGAGAGGTTCGTGCTAGCGAATGACTCTTTAATAAAAGCAAAACTCTTAATAAGTGGTGCACCAGAATCTAAAGACATGGATATGAAAATGATTTCACATAAAATTGTAAGTGACACATTAGATCGAATATTATCAACTGAAGCTCCTCAACTAGCCGAAAGTGTGTGGAACAATCAGACAGAATTGATGACCTCATTGACTGAATCTGTCAAAAAGTTTCGTGAAGATTGGGATGACTTAAAATTAAAATTGGAAGAAAATTCTAAATGTTTCATAGAATTAGAACTTGAAAATAAAACAGATATACAAATAATAGAAGAAACCCTTTTGAATTTGCGTAAGTGTTACTATCCATCTTGTGAAGTAAATGAAGACATAGATGTTGAAGATGTGGACAGTGAAGAAAACACCCCAAAAGATGATCTAACCTATAATGATCCTAGAAGCTTATGTGAAACTAATATTTACTGTCCAATTGCATATTATGATCATGGTGTTTTGTGGGAAGGTAAACCAGAATTCTCTGTTAAATTTAATAATAAAATACACTACTTTTCTAAAGAAGAATGCTCAGAACTGTTTCAGAAAAATTTCACTAAATATCAATTTTATAACAAACCTTACAAGAACTTACCACCTTTAAGAATCTGTATCATTGGATGTGTAGGTAGTGGAAAGTCTACTGTATCTCAAATATTAGCAAAAGAACTAGGTCTTGTACACATAGATTTTGCTGAAATATTAAATGATTATCTCATGCCAAAACACTTCAAAAAAGTAGGACGTCGCTATGAAAACAGTTTCACAGATGTTCCTATTGATGACGAAGCTGTAACAGAATTTCAGATGGGTGAAGAAGATGAAAATTTGATCTCAGACATTATGTCAAATGAAACTGAATTGAGGTTGATGGTTTATAATTATTTAGAACGTGGCTCTCCCATAATTTCAATATTAATGCAAAGACTTATAATGAAGCTCTGGTACCAAGATCCTTTTGTTACAACAGGTTTTATATTAGATGGGTATCCGAAGCTACCTAATGATGTAGAAGATATGCTATCAACTTTTTGTATTCCTGACCTTATCATTGAATTAGAAAGTAGTACTGAGATCATATTAGAACGATTATCACCAATAATGTTTCAGACCTGGAAATCACAATTATATGAAGCTAAGAAAAATGCCAGAACAAAGTTGGATATCGAACGAAAGGAATGGAAGAATTTTGTCATGAAGAATGTTGTATGCAAACTAATTGTAAATGACATTGTCAATAATATTCCCATAACTAGTGATGACATTTCATCAATAGAAAGTGTGGTTAATGATGCTCACCTCTCTGAATCTGATTTATTTAATATTTATAATGATTTTATACAAGAATATCCTGAACCAATAGATTTAACTGAATGGGAAAAGCCTGAGGATGTTAAAGAGAGAATTGATGCTAGAATAGAAAGTATATATGAAGTTGATGATGAAAACATACTAACACTTAAGGATATTTTATCAGAACAAAGAATTAAAGTAGTTTCTATAGATGGAACGAAACCTATCAAAAAAGTACTTCGTGTTGCATTAATGCAGCTTTTAGAATTGCGGAACAGAAATGAATCCCTTTTTGAACAAACTTATATCATAAATTCCGATATCGCAGAAATGCTACTGTTGGAAGGCTTTTATTTTTTAAGCAAATTTAATCGCATGTGCCCGGTTCATTTATTTGAAAATCCGCAAACTACTTATAATACTTATAAATTAAGTAAACAAAACGGTAAGATATTTACCGTTGTACATCGTTCTTATATCTATTTTATTAGTAGCAAAGAAAATGCTCGAAAGTTTAGGAAAAATCCTCTAAAATATATTGATAGTAACATTATAAAAACATTCTCAGAATATCCATTACGAATAAGTATAATTGGTGCACCAAAAGCGGGAAGAAGTATCCTTGCTAAGAAAATAGCAAAACGTTATGGCTTAATTTGCTTATCTAGAGGTGGCGCTATACGCAGTGTGTTAGAAAAGATGCATTGGACTGAACTAGCTTCTAGAATAACTAAAGAAATACAGGTGGGCAAAATAATTGACTATGACTTGACTATGAAAGCTGTTCAAAGTGTGGCAATTGATCATCGAACTAACTCTTATGGATTTGTATTTGATGGGTTTCCAGAATTTCCTAAAGAAGCAATAGAACTTGACAAGGTAGGTCTTTATCCAACCATTGTATTTTATATTTTGAATGAAGAAGAAACGGCGCTAAGAAATTCTCAAATGGAAGTTTACTATGATATTCTCAAGTACAAACCACCTTATTCCATTCCATTTATTGAGAATAGATACCTCAGGTGGAGCCAAAATAATTACTCAATAAAAAATTGGATAAATAATGATTATCAAAACCTTTATACTCTTAATGGAAATGAGTCACAGTGGCAATGTTTACAAAATGCTATTAATATCATTGAAAATATTACAAAGAAAATACATTATTATCTGGCTAATTTTCAAACAAATGTTGTGCCATGTGATGTGATGTGTATTTCAAGAGAAATATTTCAAGTCAGAATGTCTCATTATAAAGATATGTGCCCTATTTGTCTTCATAAGAATGTTTTAAGACATAGTGGTTACCCATTGGATAGAAAAGGAATTGTTCAGTATAAAAATTGTTTTTACTGGATATGCCAAGACCACATGGCTAGGGTTCTTAAGGAACCACATTGTTATTTGAACACAGAGCCAGTAGATATTGCAGAAATTCCAGCTCCAGTCAAAACAGTCAATATGTCTCTTGCTTATGAAAAGGGGATATGTATAGTAACATACACTGATAATTTACCTTCACAAAGAATTGTTGGAGGTTATAATCAATTTGCTGCATGCTATCATGGTAATACATATCTATTCTGCACTGAAAAATGTCTTAGAAAATTTTTAGAGAGACCACACATGTATTATGATATTGTTGTTTTTAAACAAGCAAAAGAGTTTCCATTGATAGCTCTTGAGAAAATGCCAAATCTTGGATACCTGGAGCAGACTATTGGCAGCATAATAACAGACGCTTGCTGTTCATTAAATGTGTTGAGGCCAAAATATCCTGGGCTTAGTTATCCTCTGTCTGGATTGCTCTACATAGCTTTATATCTGAAAGCTCATAATCCGATTTTAGATACGGTTACTCTAATTAAATATGAAAAAGCTTTTAAAACCTTTGAAGCGAGATGTAAAATGATGATAGATATTGGGTTGCGTTTGAGATCCATGGACAATCCATTTGCCGAATATCCTAAGTGCTGCCATTCTAAAGTCCTGCTGTCTTCAATATCTATTCCGAAATATTCTAGTTACGCGTTACCTTCTTCAAAGTCGTCTGATGTTACGTCCGAACTTAATAATTGAAATATTCTGTTGTATTATTATGTTTTTATTATTATATTATAATATTCATATCTATAATGTGTTACTATTTTTACTATCCCCAAAAATATCGATAATATTAATTCGCACTCAGGTAACCCATTCTTTCAGCCCTTTAAATAGATTTTCTTGAGTTTATTGAAAATCTAACACAATTTAATTTTTTCAGCACGTAGGGTACCAGTGCCTGATGAGAGATATGACTATCTGTGTGAATATCATAAACCACTAAGGTATGGTTAATTTATTTAATTTGCACCTGAGGGAAACTAAAAGGGAGGGTTATAATTTTAGAATTCTACGTATTTACATATGTTCTACCATAGCGCCTAAACTCCTCGTCATATTATGATGAACTTGGTGTCAATCATTTCATTAATAATATAACTTTTCTCATCATGTGGTGGGATTTGTTATCTCACTAGTGCTTATTCCAAAGGAAGTATTGTTTTCTACTATTTTTCTCATTAGGTTACTGACTTAATTATTTATAATAATCTAAATGGGGAATTGAGTTAGTTTACGTGTTTTTTAATTATTGCATGAATTTAGCGGACAGGAAGACGGCCCACCTGATAGAAAATTGTTACCATCGCCTATGGCCATTTCTAACACCAAAAGTATTACAAATGCGCTACTGCTCTCTTTAGGGATACTGGAACCTGTCCACTAATGCCGGAACACAACTCAAGGTTACTGTGGCGGCATATACTAAACCAGGGGTGATAGCCAACCAGACGGGCCAATACCCTACCGCCTGGCTGTGAGTTGTATTGTCGCCTGTTACGACAGGCCGCCCGGTCGCAGGACATTGTATTCTTTCTCGTTACTGTATCGAAGTGTTACTACCTTGGTAGTAATTTAACAACCTGTGTGGTTCAGTGGTATTTGACTCACTTATTTCACTGAAATTCTGATGCTGCGGGTTCAATTTCTGGCAGGGTAAATCTCTTTAACTACCTTTCTTTTATTTACTTTGGTCTAGGGGTCTAGCGTCGGCTACAGAGTTTTCCATAATAAGCGTGACTTGCTTAACTCGGAAATATTTTTCGATCTGTAATATTTTGAAAAATCTACATATACTATTGATAGACATTGTAAAATTTATTTATTTGTAGCAAAGTGCCTGCCTTCCTAAATGTGGTGGACATCGCGGGTCTCGTGCGCGGGGCTGCCGAGGGACAGGGTCTTGGCAACGCTTTCCTTTCACACATCAAAGCTTGCGACGCCATCTTCAATTTGTGCCGTAAGTTCATACTTACCTCGTATATGTAGAAAAACCCTTCTATGTGAACTTTACTGTACAATCACTTACAGACACTTACAGAAAGGAGCGGTCAAAATGGTCAAATAGATAATAACATCTTACGTGGTCATTAATATTGATACAACCAAGTGTAGACGACCTTAATACTTTTGAGTTAAATACTGCAAAAGCTAATATCATGGGAATTCTGATATAACTTTTCCGGAAACGGCTTGAGGTTGTTAGGGTGTTTAAAAATTATCTTTTTGGTTATTTTTTCTCGTTACTTTAGTGTCAGAAAGTTCCAAAATTTTCTATGTCTAGAAATTACATGAAAACTGGTCGTTTTACTCTTATTATAGCATAGTTTGATATTTTATGTCACTTTTCATATGTGACTATCTTGGGACTCTTGAAATTTCCCTAGATTTCTTTCCACCACCAAAACCACTAGATCAACTTGGACGCAATATTCGCAAATCACAAGACACTTCATTTATTAGAAATCTTTAGTGAGATATCTGTAGTTGAATAAGACTTTAGTAACATTACTAATGTCGAGGTTTTACGGAAATATCCCGGAATCATGTATTGTCCTATTAAAAATTCATTATATTTTAAATATTTGTAAAATAAATCTTTGCTATTTAACTAATTTCAATGAAGTCGAGGGCAAATACTAGTTATGTTATAAAAATGAAAACGATTTTTATAACAGTAATAATAATACTATTTGAGCTTTGATTTAGTATGAAACCATCTCGATTTGACTCTAATCACATTTAGAAAAGAGTTCATTTTCTAGTGTGTACCATACTTTTGGATAATTGGACTGCTACCTTTGCCGTTGTGGTTGCTAATATAATAATGATAGCTTGAATGAACTTATGTATTTGACGTTGTTCATGTACCGATATATTTGTGTACAAGAAGGCTAATTCAAAATATTAGATTAGATGACTTGGCTGTATCGATATTAATGATCACTTTCGATGTTCTTATCTATCTGTGTCCGCTCCTTTTTGTAACACGATGACTGTACAATAACACTCACATTGTATAATTACACTCAAATTGTACAATAATATTCAAATTATTTGATAACATTCCAATTGTACAATAACACTCAAATTGTATAATTTAATTGGCAAGTGTCTATATATACCGGCAGGTGTAAGACACAGTGTAAAGTCTTATTAACAATACGTATCTGCCAAAGCGGCCGCTTTAAATATTATAGGCGTGATTTTTATTAATCATTTAATGCCATTTTGGGTTGCAGGTGCTTTCGATGATGAAGATGTAATACATGTAGATGGTGATGTGAACCCTGTGAGGGATTTGGAGACGATCGGTGAAGAACTAAGGCTGAAGGACGAGGAACAATTAATGCAGAATATTGAAAAACTAGATCGGGTCGTCAACCGTGGCAATGACAAGAAACTTAAACCAGAATATGTATGTTGTTAATAAGTCAATTACATACATAGTATGGAAGAAGAATCCCTCGCTGAAAAGCTATTTATTTCTTTGAAATTCTTAAATGCTTTTTATATTGTGGTCATTTCAGATTAAAACAGTTTTGTTGGCATTTTTTTGTTTAATAAAAAATGGTATACCGGTGTACCTATTGATCTAATAGTTTAATTATACTTAGATAAAACTTTATTCATATTTTATTTGCAGGATACCTTGTTGAAGATAAAATCTATTTTAGTGGATGAAAAGAAACATATAAGGTTCGGTGATTGGAGCGCTGCTGATGTAAGAAATTATATTTAATAATTAATATTTAAGATTAGATAGTATTGTAAAGAGAAATAAAAGTGTATAATACCTTTTGCAACAAAAAATATACTTGGTCCAAATGTCAATTAGGATAAAATGGTGGAAAAAGCTCGATATTTTTATATGTAGATTAGTAATTGTAAATTAATAAAGTAATTGTTGAGATTTATATTGACTATATGTATAAGTGCTTGGCCAGACTGAACACGCGGGCGAGGTTGCGGCGCGGATGCGGGAACGCGCGCGGCTCGTCCTAATGGTGTCGTGTCCAGTGTTTGCCAAATATAATATGGATGAAGAGGACTTATGTTTATTAGAAAATTCTTCCTTAAAATGGCAAAATAATGTAAAAAATCCTTAACTGCGGCCACTTGTATGAATGTGCTATGGCTTGAATTGCCCGCGCGCTAACGATTTATTTTTTATGTATTTCAGATAGAAGTATTAAACAAGTATCTATTTTTGACTTCGAAGCCTGCCTTATATCTCGTCAACTTATCTGAAAAGGATTACACTAGGAAGAAAAATAAATGGTTTGTGATAAAAATACTTTTAATGATGTTTAGTTAAAAGATGTTACACATTTTAATGAAATCCATTGAGTACTTTTCGCATGGTGTACCACAAATTAATTTTTAAAACCACCCAAGTGTTGACTTACTCAAATACTCAGTGCATTTCTTTTTAGTGTATAATTTTCCGATATATAAAATGAAAGATGGTGTGGTGTAGTTGTACCTGGGTACTAAAATAATTAAATTAAAAAATAATGAAAATGAAATCATTTATATAACAAAGGAGAGGAGAGAACCAAGCAAACTCACTTTATGTGAATATTATTAGTATTAAAATTTTTTATATTGTGTAATAGATAAGAGTTCATAATTTTATGTCTATTTAAAGGTTGCCAAAATTAAAGGAATGGATTGACAAAAACGACCCCGGAGCCCCCCTCATTCCCTTCTCGGGTGTTTTGGAGTCCAAACTACTAGACATGGACCCAGCGGAAAGGCAGGCCTATTTGAAAGAAAACAATATCACCAGGTAAATTAATATGAATAATACAGACTATAAACAATATTGTAGCCCACTTCATATTCGCTACCGGAGTCTGCAAAATTCGATTTTGTATGGGAAAGTGTCTATTGTACAGCCAGAAGTTGCTATAGTCCACACACCAGCGGTACTTATGTTATGCAACAAATATTATATTGATTTACTATTATATATGCCTGCGACTTATCCATACATGTCTTGAAATTCCCGCGGGATTCCCGGGACACAACTAAATTACAAAAACCGTAAGCTATCGTCTTAGTATAAAACTGTCAGATTAAGCTCATTTTTATGCACCCGAAGAACTATTAACCACTGCTCCCGGAAAGATTCCCGCGTTAAAAGTAACACAGATTTTAAGTCTAAGAATTTGTTATTGATCAGTGAAAACGAAATCGGGCCAGTAGTTTACGTGAATCTCGAACAAACAGACAAGAAATCTTAAAAAAATTGCAGCATGTTCTCCGTCGTTCATATAGTGTATTTTAATTGATTTTTATAAAGCTTTCACGCATAACTAGGCATTTTTGCATAATATTATAGATTTATAACTAGTATATTTCTAAGTTAAGAAAGTTAATGGGTAATGTGTTATACTCTGACTAGTCTGAGGCTGACATCAAACATCTAGACCAGGGGTAAGGTACCCCTGTTCCTTCATAGGTACAGTTTGTTTGCCCAATTGTTTGTTAATCAAGCACAAGTTAGCCTTGTAAGTTAATCAGTTAATTGTTTTCATTATTATATTTTTAATAATAAGTAATTACCTAATAATGTCACACAAATATTATCTTTTTGTTGTTAAAAACACTACTTATATATGAATAAATAGATTTGTTTGTTATTATCAAACACTTAATTTATGTAATATTTATTGTTGGCAAGAAAAGAAATGTGGCTCTTTGAAAACTTGAAATTTCGTAAATTGTATTTTTGACTCAAGAGGTTGCCAACCCCTAATCAAGACCAAGTTCATTTACAAAATTTGCCCTGCCGACAATGAAAATGAGGTATTTGCGGTCGAATTAAGTATGCTAGTCAACTTTTAGTTCAAAGAAATGTTACTTTGACTACACACCTAAAAATTAATATAATAATTGAAGATATGAGTGGATGAAGGTGATAAGTCGCATAATTCCAATTCTGAGTAAATCGAGATAAAAGTTTCACTTTTATTTGAAACTGAACTGAACCTAACACCTTTTTCAACTTTTTATTTTTTAAATATGCCTTATATCTATGGTCTAAGGTCTATAGTTATTTGGTATCGACTTATAATCTTCATCTACGCAAAAAAAGCAAAAAACCGAATATGCGATATATCACCTTCATCCACTCACGTCTTCAATTATTTGTTTTAATTATTTTCAGTGCTTTGGATAAAATCATTGTTCAAGGATACAAAGCTCTGCAACTAGAATACTTTTTTACTGCTGGACCCGATGAAGTGAAAGCATGGACAATTCAGGTGATTGTTTATATACTTATTTGTTCATTGGATACTGGGGCACTTACATATATTTTCAATTGTGAAAACTTAGGATATTTCACAATTTATACTGAAATAAGTACTAAATAGTGCACTTAACCTAAGCCAAGACATACTTCCTTATAGATGTAGGTTAAAGCACTGTATCATTGGAGAACCCAACACATGTGTATGCAAACTCAAATGATTCACTCACTGCTGCTAATAATTCACTTTCCCTCATAGAACCATACCTAGTATGTATGACATTTATTCATTAAAAATCCCAGTACGCAAATGTAGCCTGGAATTTTGAAGTCTAATTTGTACAGGAACAGAGAATGAATACTCATTCCTGCTGCCGGGCGCTCTTGCGCCGGCGACGAAAAAACCCACAGCCAGGTGGTAGGGCATTTGCCTGTCTGAATGGCTACCACCCCTGGTCTAGAGGATGCCGCCATAAACAACCTTGAGTTGTGTTCCGGCATTAGTGGCCAGGTTCCATTCTCCCTCAAGAGAGCAACAGCACAATTGTAACTTTTAAAAGCATTCACAGGTGGTCTGTTTGCCTGTCTCCAGAACCCATACAATAAAACTAAAAAACCTGCAGCCCGGAGTTAGGGCATTTTCCCATCTGAATGGATACCATCCCTAACCTAGTTATTTTATTTTATTTACGTTTATGGCTTGGCAGCTAGGCCTTTAAGCCTATTAGTTTACAATATAGTTTCTTCATTTTCTTAAGCCTATGTGTAGCACGGCTGAACTGTAGGTAATCAGCTAGTGCCAGTCAAGGGAGTTCTTGTGACAACTCAAAAGACCACATTTGACTATACAGTTCACATTTCTCACAAAACACATAACTACTACTCAAAAACTATCAATATCCTACAACTATTGTTAGTTTTAGAGTAATTTTACGCATTTTTAGAAAATAAAACTGCACAGCACATCTCCCTTCAGTTCCCGCCAAAAACTCTCCCTAACCTCGAGTAAGCTGCTATGACAACCAGGGTTGTCATGGCAGCTTATCCTGAGCTAATCCTGAACATAACTCAGGAGTTATGTTCGGGATTAGTTGCCATTTCCATCAGGCGGGACGTTTGCCTGTCTGCTGCACTTGTGCAATAAATATAAATAACCTACAGCCCGGGCTAAGGGCGTTTGCCAACCTGCATAACTACCATCCCTAACCTTGAGTAGGCTGCCATAACAACCCTGAGTTATGTTCGGCATTAGTTGCCAGTTTCCAGACCCCCCCCCAAATGTCCTTAGGCCACGGTAATCACCTTCCATCATGTGGAGACGGGAAAAGGTTGTATGAGAGTTGTGTTGTGTGGCGCAGAGGGGCACAAAGGCGCCGGCCGCGGCGGGCCGCATCCACACGGACTTCGAGAAGGGCTTCATCATGGCCGAAGTGATGCACTTCCGGGACTTCAAGGAGGAGGGCTCCGAGGCCGCGTGCAAGGCCGCCGGCAAATACCGGCAACAGGGTAACAAGCACCAGATTCATATCCCAATAGAACCACAAGATACTAATTTCAGAATGATCAGTAGAACCAAAATTTGCTCTTTTTAATTTTGGAATGAATGTCAGTGTTTATTTTTTAAATGTCTAAATGTGCCTAACACACTTACCAGTGACCAGGTTCCAGGCTCCCTAAAGAGAGCAGCAGCGCATTCGTAGCACCTTTGGTGTTGCAAATGTCCATAGGCGATGGTAACCGCTGTCCATCAAGTGGGCCGTCTGCCTGTCTGCTGATCTCCTGCAATAAAAAAAAAAAAAAACTTAGATTACAGGATATCATTGAGGTGTAACTGTCTTGTCTCGATCTAAGCGACAAATGTTTTATAGTTTTACCACATGTACTTTATCATATTACCTTCTCTATTTCAAGAGTTATCAGTTTTTTTTTAAGTCAATTAAAAAAACACTTTTAAAATATACCTTACTTCTTTTTGCAAACTCTATATGCATACGTCTGTTGGTTTGGTATAAAAAGTTCTTTGATGTATGAATATTTATTTTGATTTTACAGGCTGTTATATATTGTAAGATACATAAGGAATGTAGATGAAAGGACGAATGACACGAGTGAGTTGCAGTAAAAATGATAATGAAATGAAATGTAAGGCAAACTGGTATTATTATTAGTAAACTAAACCCTGATATTTGACACCCCTTAAATTTATTCTAGGTGTTAAGAAATTTTAATGTTTTCTATTTTGTAACAATACAATTATAAATAGTAGATTGTTAATCGAAAGGTGACAGTGACATATCTAGGCACGAGATGGATTGGCGCACGAGCGGAGCGAGGGCGCTACTAATTCGGGTGCCGAAATAGGCCCTTCACCCGAGGCTAACACTCTACTATCCATTTCGAATATGAGGAAAATTAAGAACTAATTAGTTAAACAAATAATTACTTCTCTAATAAAATCAGGTGTTAAATCCATATCTAAATCTGATAAAACATCATCACTTATTTCACATATGAAACATCAAGTTTTTTTTCTGTGGTATTCTGCCAGGCAGTATTTTTTTATCACTGATTATAGTAATATTTAACTCAAATTACTGTAAATTAAATAATGATTATGTGAAAGTAATTTATAAGTATAAAATTAATGATTTTACAAAATTGTTGGTATTTTTTTATTACAATTTATGCCGCGATTTAAAAGTGGGTGACAAGAAATGTTAGGACACGAGTCACATAGTTACCTAAATTTTTTGACAGCAAGGGGTATCATTTCCCAGGGACAAAAGTGCTGTTTTCATCCCTGTAATTAAGTCAACTCAACTCCAAGCATACTTTCAGAATATGAGAAACGAAAAATATTAATATTGTATGGTTACAAAATAATATGCTAACACCGCTATATGCGTTTATATTAATTGAATTTTGGCACGTGGCAGGTCGCAACTACGTGGTCGAGGACGGCGACATAATATTCTTCAAGTTCAACGCCGGCGCGGGCTTGAAGGACGCCAAGAAGAAATGACGGGACAAAGTGCTCCTGCTTCTGGTGCACTTGCTGTATCTCAATCTCGTACTCTACTCACTCCTACACGTCGCTTGATTGTATTCATAAGAGTATCTCGGTGACCCAAAGTGCTAAATTCGTTTGTAAGTACTTTAATATCATATAATGTTTTTTTTATTCTGGAATAAAGAAGATACACTTGCGGCCCATATTTATTATTATCCGCGGAAATTGATTACCTTTGTATAAAACATGAGCATTTTATTATGTATAAATCGCGTTATATACAAGTATCCTCAAATTATTACACTTTTATACTATGGATTAATACATAATATCTGCCTATAAATGTCCCATGGCTAGGTTCGAGCCTCCGCACTTGTTGGCTTTTCCAAGGCTGAATATAAGCTTTCATACATCAGTAATTTCCACGTGCTTGTATTCGCGCAATGTTTTTTTTTGTTTATGTCAATTAAATATATTTAATAAAAATAATATTTAAATACATATTAGTATAATAATAATTTTAAGCCCCTTGGTGTTATTCTGCTAATCTACTTCTAGGTAGATTGGCATGTTTCATACATTGAGATAGTCTTGGTGACCAGTTTTATGTACCTTGTAATAATATGTCAGAATAACTACTTAAATGCTAGGTGCTTTAAACTAGGATTTGAACGTTGGGCCCACATTATCAAATTAAAAAACTAGTGCCATAGAGCTACAACTAGTTGTTTAAATATTAAATTATTGTAGCATAAATAAATGCAAATAGATGGAAATATTGCAAATAATTTAGGACTTTGGGCGTCAACTTTTATATAATAAAATACATTATTTATAAATAACATGTCTAATAAAGAATAAAATGAAATAAAGCTTTTGTTGATTTTTGTACACTGTAGTTTATTTTATAAAGCACAATTAAAGGGTAGTTAAACATTAGTTTTTGGGGAAATATTAAGTGAGGTTTTGCTGAGCAGTTTTATTTCCAAAAATTGATTTTTTGTTTAAAATTAAAATATTTGTGTGATATTTATTATTTTTATTAGAGTAGTGGTTATCTCAAACTGTTTGGTGAGATGGGACTTTTTTACTTTTAGAAACCAATTTGACGTAAATCAAAGAGCTATTATTATGGCTAAACCTGGGTTCGGGGTGTATGGGCATGTTTTTTGCTGGTGTCTATTTACTCAAAGATTAGTCTAAAATGCGAATATTCACGAATACTTGACACTGGTTAGATGGGCAAAGCCATATATATTTAAAATAGCTGACTAATATAATTATATACAGTGAACTTTTTAATTACAGAAACTTAAATTTCAATTGCAAATGTCCAAATGCTTAAATTATTTTTAAGTGTCACATTTGCGAATTATTAGTATAACAGTGAAAAAAGTTATAGGACTTCGATGAACTCTTCTATGCGCTGGAATTTGTTATCGTCTTTTTCGGTGTCCTCCATGATTTCATTAAACATTATGTCTAAGTCATTTTCATCTGCTTCATGTATCTTTTTAAATTGACTTGTGACAATATTCCCTGTTCTATTACTGGCGCTAATTTTTCTTTATCTTTCTCAGATTTTTTAAATATATTATTTAAAATATAACTCAAAGCCTGAGTGACAGATTCTTCCCATTCCTGAAAAACAGTATATTTTTTTAAATACATTACATTCGCTATTCATTTTAATTACAGAGTTACATATTTTTTCGAAATAAGTGATAGCCTAAAATGCATTCCAATAATTGTCATTATGTTGAATTTACTTTTCACATCCTATAATATGGCGACACAATATATATAACTATACATATATTTCCTCAGAAATAAAACCGAGTTAAAATTGATTAGATAGATGGGTTTGTTTTTTCTGATATTTAATATATTCTGTGGTTCTTTTGCTTGTATTGTAACCGAAATTAAATTATTAGTGTTTTCAATACATACTTGGTGGAGTTCATACAAAGAGCTGAGACACATCATTTCTTCAATTAATGTTATTTTTAACTTATCCCTCGACTTTTCCTTGAGTAATATCATAATTAGACGACCTAGTGCAGTTATTGTATTACCAGCCCTAAAAGCAAACTTACGATAAATACTTATGTGAAAATATGAAATCAAGATATTATGGTATGGTAAGTTATAATAAAAATTGGTAGTTAATTACTTTCATGAATGTATTGATTAGGTTTATATTTTCGTATCATTTAGCTTTTAACTTACATGTATTTAGTGGGGCTTTCTTATATACAGGGTCATAAGCTTGCCCTGTATTAAGCCGAAAATATGTAAAAGTATATCTAATTCGAAACAACTTTTGTTTTTCTACAAAAATCAATAGTTTTGAGATATGAAGGTTCAAAGATTTCATTAAAAAATTGATCGCGCAACCCTGGCAAACAGCTGTGAGGTTATTTGAGATCACGAAAACAGTAGGCGCGTTAAGGTGGTTTCACACTTTATTATTCTATCTAGTCAGGTCATACAATTATAACAATAGACATTGTATGATATGGATCAGGGGCCCAATTCTATTATTTCAATATCCTGGAGTTGCGAAGATATTAAAAGCACGATTCAATTGCGATAATGACAGAAATGCGTATTCTTCTAAATCCATCATAATTATCTTCTCGATATCGTTTCGCACGGAATAATAGTATAAAAAAATTGTATCACCATTAGCAGAAATGGCGTCAGCCGAAATGAATATTGAAAAGCTATCAATGCTTTCATCAACATTTATTTCGCTTAAAAATGTTTATAAAGATAAAGTGATGTGCTACGGGTACCGCATTGGAATTAAGAAAATACTGAAATCAGCAAACTACGTTGAGACCATAGTGTCCGACGATTTTGACGAGATAGTAATAGCGGAATTGGGCTCTAGATTGATCCGCGCCAAATGGGCAGGCTGATTGAGTGTAAATACTTATCGATATCGATCGAAATTCGGTTAGTAATTATCAAAATAGGCGACATCAACGTTCGAATGATATCAATAATCTGCTAACCATAGCAATCAAACATGTTGTACTACTATCATTATGCTTAATTTCCAAAAGCTAAAGGTTTTAATAGGGCAGAGAGAGGAAGTGTATCACCTCCCTAATTGATTATGCCCACGCACACTATAAGGTACTGGCATGTACGTAAGGCGTACGGGTACATTTGCGCGCGCATTGTACTAGGGGTGTACTTTCCAAAAATTGATAATACATTTTTGACTTTAACTTTTTTTAATTTTTTGAATGAAGCTTTCAGTGTAGAATAATTGAAGACATGAGTCGATGAAGGTGATATGTCACATATTCGGTTTTTTGCTTTTTTTGCGTAGATGAATGTTATAAGTCGATACCAAATGACTACAGATCTTAGACTATAGATATAATGCATATTTAAACAATAAAAAGTTGCTTAAGGTGTTAAGTTTAGTTCAGTTTCAACTAAAAGTAAAACTTTTATCTCGATTTACTCAGAATTGGAATTATGCGACTTATCACCTTCATCCACTCATGTCTTCAATTATTACTCGTACTATATGGTAGTCTCGGCTTAGTACAGTGAAGCTTACTAGTATAACCCTGTATATTTGTAATCTATTTTAAAAATACTGCAACTGTTTAACTCACTATATAAAATATTTTAAAATAATACAATATATACCTGCAAAGACTTTCTTTACAGCTTAGAATTTCATTCACACAATTGATAAGTCGATTATGAGTATCTCTCATCAAAAACTCAGGGGATCACAGTCACCTGGCGGTAATGAGCCGTATTGTACCAGCAGTCGTTTTTGGATAACGGTAAATTGCCTTTGAAGAATATTTAGTTCATCCTGAAAATAGACAAAACTGTAGTTCACGAAAAGTATATCTTTCTATTCATTATTCAACTTACGCCGATTATTTGGGATCGACACGACATGTTTTTTTCTTCCATACTCCTCTATTCTGACATACGTCCTCTGTCACACCATAAATCATAATTTTAGCCGTCACAAAATATCTATTTTTTGATCTACCTTTACTGTACTGTACTCATCAATCTTTAAGTTTAACATTCTTTATGTTACATGACTTTCATCCTTTCTCATTACATGCCTATACCACCTTAGTTTTCTACCTCTCAATTTTTCACTAACGGATACAACTTCATGATACTAAAGATGTCTTAATGTACTCCTTTCTCGCCTCATCCATTCTTGTAATACCACATATCCATCTCAGCTGAATGGAGACCTTTATGGTCTAGCACTTAGTGCCCCAATATCCGGACCCGTATAACATGCCCGGTCATATGACAGATTTATATATTTGATCTATTAGTTTGACTGGCATTAGTTTGTCGCATGTCACACGGGTTACCTTTCTCCACTTTGGATATGCTACATTAATTCTTCTCTATATCACAATTACTAGTGTCTATAACATTTAATTCGTCAATATCAGCATTAATCTTATTGTATAGAGACCACGGACCATAAATAAAAATGGTACGGACTTTTAACACGTAGGCCCCTTGACAAATTTTATGTAAATGTGGGGTGACACTGATCGGCGATTATCCCTGTGTACAACATATAATAATCAGCATTAATTATTATTATTAACAACTATTTAACTATATTACTTGTCTAAACACGATCAATGGATTAACGCAAAACATACTTCATAATCCTTCAGTCTGACCCGTTCCTTTGCATGCACTTCGATGCTTCTTAAAAACCTATGTGTTAGCAGCTTAACAAACTCCTTATCGTATATTAGTTGGTAATGAAATTCTGTCACATTTATTCTACAAAAATAATCTTCGATTCTCAGTATAAAATGGTCCAATATCGCTGTAAAGTCAGTGAAATCCTCAGCTTCTATTGCATACTGCTTAGGTGTAGCTCTCAAAGTTACTACCTTTTTTGTTGATCTGTACAGAAATGAAACTCTATCTTCTTTGGTGTGTTTTGCTAATTCCTCCTCCGAGAAATCTAAAACATTAATTAATTTACCATTTTTTATCTACTAAAATAATTGAAGTCTCTGTGCCATTTCAAAATACATGCAAACATTTAAGCGCTACTATTTATAAATACGAATGATCATTTTTAACTTGTCTCTCTAAAAGTTTCTCGAATTAGGTCCTATACGGCTCTACGAATTTCAATGAAATTTTAGAAATTACTACACCAATTTTATTGTAATTTTCGTGAATTTTTATTGCGTTATTTACCAGGATTCAGAAGATATGAATACACTGCGCGAACAGTTTGTATTAAACATAATTATAAGTTATTAACTTTTAACTAGGTACAAGATACAGGTCAGAACGACTTTTACGGATGCATTATCAATTATAACTTACCAGTTAATACTTTACTGAATTCAACACAAGGATTATTTATTTCAATAAACAGTTTTAACTTATCATCTGCGGGCTCTTCAGCAGGAACACAGTAAAGACTTAATGGCAATGAAACTTTTTTTGTAATCACGAAAATTCTCCCTCCAGAATCAGTTATAGTAAATAGAAGTGTGACTTTCGTTTCTGTAATATCTCCAGCGCTCGAAAGGAATACTTGATTTTCAATTATTTCTGTACCATTTACACCATTAAACAAATAGTGGTTTCGAGCAAGCGAAGGGACTTGCACAATCATAATTTATGTGAACACTCTGAATAAGTTGTGGTTCTTCGCACGATAATATCACGACCAGAGGACACATTAGTAAATGTAAAAGCTCATTTTTTTCATAGGTTAATTCTTGAAATAGATTTTGGACCGGTTTACCAATGTCTGCTTTTATTTTCAATATTTGGTTTATTGGTGATAACTCATTGAAGTCTTCTGAAAAAGATAATATTAACTACGTCAAAGGGTTCTGAGTAGGATAATAAATATTTTTGTTATTAAGTTTTAGGATTCCGTACCTATTTTGGCAAATGGAACTCTGACGTCATGTCCGTCAGTCTTTTCAGTATTTTTCTCTAAAATTACTGGATCTACATAATTATATGAATTCATGAAATTTAATGAGAATATCTAACCTACCTATGTTTATTTGCCGCTACATAATTTAGTCAAAAGATTAAGGGTGACCATCATATACAACTGAGGGTGGATTCTTTATTCATTTTTCTTTGTAGCCAAAAATAATAACAAATAAAGGACGTTGCTCTACAAAAACTTTAAATGTATAAATCTGCACAGGTAAACCCCTTCTACATCGTTATATAGCAAGCATTAGAGATATGAGTTTATACAATTTTTTATTTACCATTTCTATTTTCCAACACCTTTTGCAACATAGCTTCTACTTTCTCCAGTTCATCTTGTATCTCTGTTGGGTCCATAGGCTCACTGATCATGGTCGGAGCATGGCTGTTCAAATCTGGTTCAGTACCCAAATAACACACATTCACAATTCCTTTACTTGAAAGCGTAACGATACCACCAGATAGGTATTTCAAGAAACACCTAGATATCGATATAGCAGAACTTATCAAATCACATGACCATAGTAAAGTGGTGCCTTCGTAAATAAATAATTTAGAATCATCTGATGCTACCATTATCAGCATTCGAGCTCCAGGTTCTGAGAAATAGGAAATCATAATCATCTATAGAATATTTATTAGTTTATATTCAGCCATATCTGATAAATAGGCAGAGAATGTACTGAGCAATATACCTCACAAAAATTACTCATTAGAAAGATCCTGCGTAGTTACCATGACTGGGTATTCACAGCTGGATAGGAAGTGCTCAGGCCATTTTTAAGTTTAATGAGTGGCCCAAGTAAGCACTTGGCTTTTTAGTTCAATAATTCTAAAGAATGATTCATTATTATATTTCTTTAACAGTGAGTAAAAAATATTACCGTAATACCACCCAATAAGATAGGCATAAAAATGGATTGGCATATAATCGAACTTGAGTATGTGCTTCATAAGACCATTATCTTGAAAGCAGTAGAGATGCCTCTCACCAAGTGCAACGATGCTGGAAAAATTGCTGCTCGTCTACAAAACAATGGGAAAACTTAATCATTTCTAGTATTCTTATCCATGTCTATCTACATTGCAAATTCAAGACTCACTTGTATTACTTGAACATGTGTAATTTCTTCCCCTGCATTGAAAATCCATTGCGGAATATTCTTTTTATTGTGACGCAGATTAAGTTCACTGAACTCTCGTAACTGTTGATAGCTGTAATTTTAATTAAACTATTCCATTATAATTGTATTATGTGATAAGGATATATTTATCGAGTAATATAAATACAGTTTCGTAAAATACAAGTACGCAATTGTTTGTACACATATACATACATGTGATGTATAACAAAGTAATAAATGTGGCTTCGGGGAATAATAATTATTGGAATTGGTATATCTATAACCGCAAACTTTCAATAAAATAATGCACTTTATTTTAAAAATAAAAATAGTAATTCATTTTTTACCTAATGAAAAAACCTTATTTAAAATGAGTTTGAGAAAGTTCAAGTCCAATAAAAATAAAGATGAAATATGCATTATTTTCAATAAATGAAATGAAGATTATTCCGGAAAATATAGCCGGTGATAACGATATAATTGACGCCCTTGCGTCGCTGGCATACAACTCTTTTTAGGTTCTTTTTACCGAATCCGTGCAGACTAGAGTGAAAAATCAGGATTATTGATCCGAAGACTACGCAAGAGAAGTCACGTGACGAGCACTAATATTTCTATAGAATACAATTTCAGTCCATGAATGACATACTGCTGGATTGGGCTCGCCCCATTTTAGGACAACGGACGGTAGGTATACTACTACCTTTTTTTTTTGAGGCGACGGAAAATGAGTAACCGATTTACGCACTCTCTAGGCCGTCACTAGGAAACGGCACGCAACCTCAGGGGGCGATAACGCTAGCAATTGTATGCTTTATTTGCGCTCCGTCCGCGATGGATTACACAGAGGAGTCTGGAGACTCCTAGTGATGCCGCACGGGCGAGCAACCTCAATACCCACTAAAAACCCCCTCCTCCCTGTCGACCCTGCGCTTTTGTTTGTGATGGAAAGACTGAGATATAGAACATAGTTACGCAACAGTCGATCCAGCGCAATAAAGTGCCTGAAGTGTGCCCTGGGAGAACACACTCCACTTCGAGACGGGGGTAGTTGTTAAATCCCTTGCTTTACCTAGTAGCTAAGGGCCCCCTCATTCCGGAACCTAACTCAGGGAGGGAAGTAATGCGCGTACCTGCCTCTCCGGGTGCCAGCTGAAGGCCGGCGACCTCGAAAAGAGACCGTGGCACGCGCCGAAGGACTTCGCTCCCTATCCCTTTCTGCGGCCTCTTTGAGAGACATTACTCCCTCACAAAAAGTAACCGCAGCATCCCAGCGGTCGTCGCTCTGCAACATGGCCGTTACCAAGTCGCCGAGCGATCCGACGGCTCCTACGTGGGTCTCGAGCTCGAAACGCTGCGGCGTCCATGCAGCGCACTCGACAAGCGTATGAAACGCCGTATCGGGTGCGCCACACTGGCGGCAATCCGGAGAAGGCAAGCAGCCCACAATGCGAAACAGATACTGATCGAAACAACCGTGTCCGGTCAGTATCTGTGTCGTCCTGAAGGTCAGGGTTCCGCTGGTGCGGGTGACCCATTTCTCCACCTGTGGCCTGATTGCATCCACCGTAAAGCCGCCGGCCGCAGGGTGTTCGAGGTCACGAGACCAGGTATACTACTACGTACGCCAATCAAGGTCAGATCGGCGGGTTTCGTACATCGACAATTTTATATGTACAGGTTTCCTCTCGATGTTATTCGTCAACGAGTGGTAACTGTAATAACGTGCATGTGTAAAAAACTACTTAAGCGTACTTATTATTCCCGGCTAGGTTTCTAACCTATGGCTTTGGAATTAGATGTTGCATTGGCCATTCAGCTACCATTTTAATTGAAGATTGATACAAATAAAATATTTTATGAAATAGTAAAAAGCCAAAACCAATGGACTAAATTATAAAAATCTAAACATAATATAAAAACATTTTAATGCCTATCACACACCTGTATATTTCCAAGATCCATGTCGATTTGCATATAACAAAAGAATCGCAGTTCTCTATGTAGCATACTGGTCCTGGAATTATAACGTCTTGGAAGATGCACAAAAAGAGAAAAGTGTCTTGGTCAAAAAAACTCAAACTTCCCTCGAGGCCCACGATGCATATCAAGTCTCTCGTCTTTATATTCCCGAATGGTCCGACTGTAAAACTATCTGCTTTTCTGGTAAATGAATGCTTTATCAAGGGCGTAAGTGAGTTTTGCTCACCTGAAATTAATGAAGCATACGATATTTATAGTTGTTTATATGCTTTAATAATTTTTATTTTCAAAGCATTAAATACTCTACAGATTGAAGATATTTCTGCTGTTTCGCAAAATATGAGTCAAATCCATTGAGATAATGTAGGTACTATACGTAGTCCATTATAGCTCAATGGTCAAATATTGTTTCAGTATAATCCACATTAAATATAAATTATAGTTATACTGAAACCAGAGTTGTTGCGGTTACAAGGAGTAGGTAAACACACAAACTACTATGGGTAAACACAAAGACACAATAAAGACGCGCACGCGTAATCTCACGCGCGCACACAAACACGCAAATATGTACAAAGAGTTTGTTGATGTCGCATGCTTCTCCTTACGGCGCGAATTTATTATCATTTAAAACACGAGTAGATACACCATTTATGCGCTTATTCATATTGAGTTAGAGTAAGTTTATAGCTTCTTTAAGGATCTTAATGAAGCCTTTAATGTTACTTTAACTCAATACGAATAAGACCGTTAAAATGTATAATATATTTATGTATATAGATACATTCCTTATATAGGTAATTCCTTATCACAAAAAAATATAGTTTTCACGGGATACGTATTCAAAATAACGCCGCTGAAACTGTGTAAAACGTCCGTGTTTATGTACCTACGTTATTTATATAAAAGCAGGTATAATGACTTAGCGTACCTGCATCTGTATGAGCTTCTTTTCTTTTCAGCTGATAAATCGCATAACTTTGCGGATGTAATACTATAATCTGTCGATCGACAGCACCTCTGTAAGTTTAACGTTAGTTACAATGTAAGTTAGTTTTTTTATTTTGCATGTCTTTAAAAACCACGGGCCATAAAAATGCCCCGAACTTTTGGAGGGCTTGCGAGGGGCCCTCGAAATGTGGCGTGACACTGACCGGCGATTGTCCCTGTCTACACCATATAATAATGCACCCAAGGACAAGCCCCGGTGTAGGACTATTGTGGGAAATGAGAACAAAAAGTACCGGGCTATTGAGGTGAAATGCTAGTGGTACTGGGGGTCTGGGAATATGGGGACTATGGTGTCTGCCCGTCACAATGTTTGGGGAACATTGAAAAATGGGCAGGCGGTTACTCACCACTCCCTGCGTGGGCACCAAAAAATGGTATAGAAGACAGGAGCAACATGGGTGTGAGTGGCTAAGGGGCGTAGACAGGTGGGCTGCAGGTTCAAAGCTTATTTTGAGGTGATTCCATCACTTCCACCGCTGGAGCTTGAGTCTTAGCTCTAGCGATCTTCACTCCGTGTCGGCTGGTTAAGGAAAGTACGAAGGTGGAGTCTTTGCCGTAGTCCCAGAGTCGGGTTCGAGGTGTCGCTACTCACCCCCACTCTAAGGCTTCGCCATAAAGCCCCCCTGCGGGTGTTGTGGCCAAGTCTTTTCATTATTATTAAAAATGCAAGAAAACATTGAGGGGGTGGTGATGTGATGATACGGTGATGATGGTTGATGGTCGTTGAGCGGTGTACGGGTTAATGAAAGATAAGTTGCGTCGTACACTTTTAATCACACACACACTCTCAATGTTACAATATTATAGTTCAGAAGGATTTTGATATGAAGGCAAGCAGCGAGCGCGAAAACTAACGTTTTGTACACGGGCACGTATGTCGAGCGGTCGCGTTGAAGACGTGAGCCGGACTGTGCCGAGATGATCCGAAATTCTTCGGTCCTCGTCTGTTTCGCGGCAAATGGATTGCCGCGAAAAATTGTGGGCGCGCTGTCATACAACGGCGCGATGTTTTGCTTTGTGCAGATTAATAACTATTTGTTTCGCCTTACGTGCTTGTTTTTATGTTGGCACTAATGTCGCCACAACATCAAACATAGGTACGTACATATTTATGTATTTGTTTAGTGGATAAAATTCATTTTTGGCCTTGACTTTGATTTGCATGGAACTAGGTTAATAATATAATTACTTTGTATTTGGGTTAATGATAATTAGCCATAAGCCACTCATGTAAATTGTCAACAATTACATTCAGAGCTGTTATTATATCATTCTAGCAGCAAATCACGGTTTTGGTTTAACTACAATGCGAAGCCTAGGGTTTCTTTCTCGCTTTTCCTTTTTTCTTTCCATGCTGCCTCGGACAAATCTCAGTAGAATGAGTAGATAAAATATAAATTCTGGTTTATCGTCGTTGAAATAAACGGGTACCAATGGTCTCACAATAAGGAATTATAAAGACCTTGCGAACTGGAGAAAAATAAACGAAGACGTAGAATCAGGGCTTTGGGAAGGACGCTCAGTACGCAACCGGGAAGTTATGACAGGTTTCAGAAACCATTGAGAATATAATACGAATGAATATACCTACTTTACACAGTAAAAATACTTAACTTACAGGTGTACAGTCAACGCAGTACCATTTATTTTGTACTATGTATAAATAAATAAAAATATAGAATAAGGATTTCTCGTCTATATCTTTGGTTTTGTCGTCAGCTAATCGTAACCCAAACCTAAGCGCAGGCCTCCCACCATATTTTGCGCCACATTTCAATCCTTCGCCTTTTTCCAAACTCTGTGATCTTAAGCAGTTCATTGGCCCACAGGGATAGTGCCCTACACTGCGCAGACGCAGTCTTCACTCCAGGTCTCATAGGTCATCAGTCATCCGACAAACGTGACCACTCCACTATCACTTCAGCTTTCATATATTTTGCGAGTTTTCTTGCGGATATTTTCATAGATACATTCTACATAACTCTCGCTACATAAACTGCTGAACTATATATATAAATCTGTGAACCTGTACATGATTACCAACTGCAAAACAATTATACAGACTTACCCTGAGAATTTACCAGTATCTATTTGTAGTATAAATTCGTTTAGATCAGTTTCTAATAATACCGGTGAAAGTTCTTGGTCTATAATCGGCCTGTATATTCTTAGGAGCGTTCCTTCGCTAACCAATATGCAGTCGCTATCACTATACGAATTGAATCTGTCAATTTTAAGACACTTCGAATTTTGTACACCTTCAGCTGTTTCTAGATTTTGTAGTTTTTCGTTTGACCACCATTGCTTTACTTTAAAAATCGACATAATTACGCTGGTTTATGTAAATTGGCTTCATGTGAATCGTTCTATATTTGAACTTATTAACTTATACAATAGGTCACGCTTAGTGCGTTTATGGATAAGGAGCGCGACAACAAACGTAAAGTTGTTACGTAAACGTTTTTGTTGACAGTAAGCATTTCAACTGAAACAATAGATAAGTATTTATTTTAGATAACAATAAAATACCAATGTTACATTATATAATTGTGGCAGACCTTGGTTCGTGGTCAAGGGTACTGTGAGCTTTATTTTCGTCGCTGCTGAAGTCTTTCAATTTGGATGAAGCAACCAACAGGATCCATTTTAGCGTAAAATTGAGTTATTCAATGTCACATTATTTCATTTCTGTGTTGTGCAATTAAATTGATTCAATTCGGTTGAACCGTGTAATATCAACTTAACAAGTACGTAGGAATCATAATCTTATCAATAAAGGTTACCTTTCTAGTTATACTTGAATCATATTTTTCTATTTATTTACACCACACCTTACTCCCGTACTTGCGCTAGACGTGATAGCCGCATAAGGCGTTACTATGACGATGAACAAAGCAAAACAAACGCTTCCTTAGTCTGCGCAAACTCAATAAATCCAAAATGTATTTGATCATCGACCTTTTTGTCTTCGAGTATGATCTAACTTATTGTCTTAACAAAATTTAAAACGTAGTTGCTTGATATATCTATATTGCTTGATGTATTTAAAATGTGAATGGCCAAGATAGGTAGGTACTTGTAATAAATGAATGCTATAATTAAGCTCTAATTTATCAGCTCATATTTTATAAATCACTATTGAATGAAAACAGTTGGCGGTAGGTACTATCGACTTTTGTTCCGACTCGACAAATGATATTGCGTAAATTAGTTGCAGCGTAACTGCCACACTCAAAGAGCTTAAGGACGTTTACCGTAAAATGAACTGGATAGACCTAAGTTAGGAAACGATCATTACTATTATAAATAAGTTAAGTTTTCATTTATTGTATTAATTTATAATATTTAGATATTAGTACTAATGTAATTAGAACTAATAAATATACATTATTGTCATTTAATGTTTGATTAATGCGAGTAATAAACTTATTTGAGTAAAACGTTAATGTTGATCGTATTTAGTGTTAATAGACTATGATCCGACTTTGAGAGCGGCGGTTATCGTTTTGCTAACTCATGATTTTCTTAATAGATACCTGATTAATGTGCTAAGTTAATCAGTTTTTATTCATTAGTCGTGGTAGCGTAACGGCGGAGGTGTCCCAAACTTAAATACACGGGTTCGATCTTGGCCGGAACGCATTAACCATTTAGGCAGTTTTCTGACCTAATGTACATATTGTTACAATTATCACATGTTATAAACAGTGAACAAAAACATCATGATGTAACTACACATCGAAAAAACTGAAGTGTCAAAAACCCGAGACCCGAGCCCAGCGGTGGGACATTTATGGGCTGTTGTTATTATTACAAGCTAATCAGTTTGAAGAATAGTTTTTTTTCAATTTTATTATATGTAGGAACATACTTCATAACTTGCGAAGGTCGAACCAAGAATAACGGTGCCGGAAACGCTACGGGCTTTATCTACTGACCCTAACCATTTGCATAGCATTACGCTTGGGATGCAGATACTGTAGACCAGGTTCAAACTGAAAACTGCTGGCGATCTACATTATTATATGAATTAATCACAAATTGCGCTGGCTATTTGGCCGCAAGGTGAACGCAATCAATATTTGTTTACCCATTGCCTTATTTGATTGAATGAGGTAAAATGATGTGCGTTTTGAATATAATTTATAGATGCCTATTACAAATAGAATATTTTTTAATAATCCCATATTGTAAAATGAGATGAGGATTAATTAATGTATGCAAAATATGTAGACAATTTTGTTCAAAACCAACCTTTTCTCTTTGTTTTGCAGTTCTACATTGTTTCACAGAAATTGATTTTATAAGCTATTATATGATTTGGTATAGTATAAAAAGGTTTGTTTATTTTTCCAAATCAACCTGTTCGATTCTTGATATTTTTCCAAAATCTAATACCACTTTAGTTTTCGTCAAAATCGGCATCGAGACTCCTTTGAGTGTTTTTCGCTATTTCGTACACTTTAGGATTTGGCCCTAAAGGCACAGTTGCAAAATTCATCCTATAAATTTGTATACTAGCTGCTACCCGCCTGTATAAAATCCGTTCTTAGCTGACCTCTATTGGCGAAAGGAAGGTCCATGCCGAATTTCAAGTCTATAGGTATTATAGTTCCCGAGACATCATGATGAGTCACTACATGTGAATTTCAAATATACATATATATATAGAAGATAGGAGCGGCATATTTTTTCTGTTGATCGCGATCATCCGTTTTAGCAGCTCAGCTATACACTAATACAGTGACAGTACACATATTATCCCCGCAAATTGCTATTGCGCCTGGTCGCCATTTTGGTGAAGTAACCGTAGCCAAACACTTAGTACAGTAACGTTAGCATCACTGGCCGGCGAGTAAGCGTACATATCGAATTGCGGATGACGTCAAGTGAATGTTAATTTGACAAGGATCCAGCGCATTACCAATTTGCGGGGATAATAATTGTATAATCACAGCGTCCTTATAAGTCTTAGTAGAAGTAAAGAAATGAATTTGGAAGAAATAGTTTATTGCTTTAAACACAAAAATATTATGAACTTTTGTTACTAAAATATGTCATTTCGTTGCATGAAAAACTTGTGAGGAATATATTTTGTGATATTCACCGTTAATCAATACATAATATACCAATAGAACAGCTTGTGTCATATAAGGCACAAATTATTTTTGATATAAATATATAAAAAATGTAAATGTTTATTTTAATAACTCCTCACAAATTTTTTGATACATTCTCCAATATCTCTATCATTATACTATTTTAATATCAGTCCTTACCATTATCACAAATCTAATGTTTCTAACCCAGCATTGAGATTCCATGCTCAAGAGACTTATTCAAGTTAATATTTATAGAATATAACCTTACACTATGGCTTGAAATATAAAAATGTCTTCTAATGAATATGAAATCTACAAAGCACTCATTATGTAAACCTCACAGTACATATTTAAATGGCATTATTAATGGACAAGATTTAGTTCTTACATGGCAGTTGATATCGCTCCAATATCATAAATGCTTATAATTCTCTAAAAGAAATGTAAATAAGATATTTAATTAGACCTAAAACAACTTTTTTATTTCTGATTTAAACTCATTTTTCAGTGATTGTCATCTCAAGCACCAGATGACCAGTACCATTTGTAAAAAGAAAGAAAGAAACAAATCTTATTTTCTTGTTGGCTCTTTTAGTAATGCTTTTTAACTTCATTCATTTTATTTTGCAGCCCTTCAAAACAGTTGATAATGATGACTTGAGAAAAAAGGTATTTGCCGTTCGGTGGGACAACATAGGCTAAACAAAAAAGACTACCTCACAAGCTGAACATAGCTTAAGTGAGAACAATAAAAAAGTTGTTTAAATTAAGTATACAATTATTAGTAAAATGTAAATGGAAATGTAAATAAGTATTTGTATTTGATATTTCAAATAAAAATACTTAATATGCAAAAAACAAAAAAATACAATTTCATATAACATAATATGGTTTTTCATATCATTAATTTGGTTTAAAGATACAAGAATAATCTATACTTCATATTGCATTTTGAGAATCAAACCATTCCTGCACAAAATTAGCAATTTTTTTAAGACAAACACTTAAAGCTTCCATATAATTCTACTTTTCTGATTAATTTGATGAAGTTTTTAAAGGAAATTGTGCAGATATTTTAATCTATATATGTTATCTGTTTAAAGAAAAACTCACTCATCCTACAATGTCGAAGAATTGTGAGAACACAATTCTACACATAGTAAACAAAAAAATAATAATAATTCTCACAGAGTACACATTACATCAACAAAATTACTAGGATACATGTTATGTCAATATTTCTAAAGGTTCCATTCACCACCACCAAAAGGCTAGTGATAACGACCTTTCTAAGAGTAGGTACTAACCACTGTGAGTTTTTAGATTACATTTATAACTGGTTTCACTACCTAGTAGTAAAAACTCATTTTGCCAAATTTTGTATAGTTACACTTTGATTTTAAGTATGTGTTATGGCTAAATTTACAAATGCATTATTAAACACAACCATGATATGTGGGTAATGGAATTGCTCACCTTTTTAATAATACCAATTCATCTAATTATTACATTATAATAATGATGTAAGTGTTTTAAGTACAAAAATGTAATACTAATATTCGAAGCACATTTGAGCATATTTTTTTCTTATAATATTAAAGGTTTAATTATTCTAAATTAATATAATTCAAGTGTAAGATTTTGTGCCTTTTGATACCTCATTTTAGAACAATGAAATTTGTATATCACATTTGTATCTAACCAAAATATATCTTCTATACAGTCATATTTCCTTTGTGACATATTTACTATAATAAAAACTTAAAATTAACAATTATTATCAATGGAATCTAAAGTAAAACAAAACCATCATAAAACTGTAGAAAAACAACTTGGCATAATCTCATTACATTGGTGTGGTTATACTTTGATACAACATCAGTTATATTAATCTGATGCATGTTTTATTAATTCAAATACTAAAATTAATACTAGATTTTTTTTTTTTTTTTTTTTTTTTTTTTTTTTTATTCAGATAGCAGACAGCAACATTGATGACATTACATCGCTATAATTGCAACAAATCTACGAATGGCTGCTCTTTAATAACTGTCATAATGCGAACAAAAATTATGACATACTAAAGTTAGCATCCAGTCCAATTACACTGTGTTTTTTTGTCTTACACGCAATTGTATTTTCTTTCTCACGTAGTATACAGGTAAAACAGTAAATGTACTGACAAATTATTTTTTACCAAACACAAGAAGACGTGTTAACATACTGGTAATGCAAGGTACCTGTTTCTGTTGATGCATTGGCAGAACATCAGGAGTATTGGATTCAAAATCTAAGGCAACTCTTTGACACACAAATGTCAAGAGGGTCAGTATATCCCTCTCCATTCCACAATAGCGCAGCTCCTCGCACAAAGCTTGCATGAACCAGGAGCCCCGGGTAGTATTCCTCCAAGAGTAATATCCAGGTACTGTAGAAAATACTATCAAGAAGTCAGCATGAATAGGAATTCTGTATGAAGCACTTGATGAACCATCAGTTTCAGTACGATTTGATAAGGTTATGCCACCATCTAATTTGTCACCTTGACATGCTTGAATGAAGAAAAGCTTGGGTTTCCCAGCTAGAGAGGGGCACTTGTCTGCAGTGAAATAGTACCACAAGTTATCAGGCTTGTAATGTGTATCTTTTGCATAGAGCATGCCCAATTCACCATGAGTCAGCACAGCAACAAGCAAGCAATCATAATCTGAGTGGTCCATCTCTGAAGTTTGTAAAATGTAATTCTGTATATCTTCTGACTTCAGATTGTGCAGTACAGTAACCCGGAATCCCAATCCTTTCAAGACTTTAGACAAATTGTCACTGTCCACGTTTGTCCCAGTACGTGATTTCAAGCTATGAATATCAAAATGCTCATGATTGAAGATAATTGCCATGCCACGAGACTTGTGATTCATGTTATAGTACGGTGCATTTCTATCCACAGGCATTCTAGCAAAGCGACGTATGCTAGAAGAGTTGTGGCTGCCTAAAGCATCGCCTTCATCTCCTCCACCATTTGTTCTTTGTTCTGCTTCTTCACCATTATTCTTAGCGCTTTCATCAGCCATGACTGTTACTAGATTTACAATTATCAAACAATCTTGATTTATGTACACATGTATGTGTCACTGCTTTCACCGCCTGCAGTATTTTTTAAGTCTAAAGTCTGTGACAAAATCAAGAAGTAAGTGTGACCACAAAAAACTGTTAATGAGAGAAGTTGACAACAGCGCGAAGCGAAACACAATGAATTAAAATCAGCGTTGCCAGATGACCATGTCAAATAACCCCAATTTTTTTTCAAAAATCCCAAAGCTAAACTTTTTCAGGAAAAAATCCCCAAAACAGTTTTTACTTATTTTAAAGGAGAAAGAAAAAAGCAAAACCACCGTCGTAGCGTAAACGTCACAAATGACGTCATCATTTTCGCTCACGAAGCGCTAACAACGACCCGTGTCAATAGGTGCGTTAAATAACCATTCCACTTGAGTTCACGATTGTGACGCCAGCAAATAAGTGAAACAGGAAAAACCGCGGTTGTGAACGTGATCATTGTGAGTCTCTAACGGAAAGTAGCCTATGGGATACGACGCATACGAGTAGAGACGGCATAATAAATAAATAACGTTAATGAACGAACGAATTAATTGAATTACTAAAATGAACTATTGAATTGAAGTATGATTCACTAGTAGAGTATAATTCTAAGATAAAGTAATAATACCGTATTGTGACTTAGATATAATAATTGTAGTTATGAGAATTGTATTTGTAGATGAATTATTGATACTTAAAATATCTCTCTAAAATTTCTCTAAATTTTCCCCGAAAGTCCCCCCAAAGAATCTTTACCCCCGAATCTTCCCCAGACGTCAAAAAAACCCCGAATTTGCAGGGAATCCCCCCCATCTGGCAACGCAGTATATATAAAGTACTCTGTGATTAAAATTACAATACAACTACAAGATTACAGTATCTACAATTTTACAGTGTGGCCAACAACTCAGAGCCTAAATTCGCCGATTTTTAATCACATAAATAGGTGATGTTTTCAATTCGTGGTGTAATTTTTTTTTTACTTTTATTCGTATATGTAAAGTCATAACATTTTGTTTTAGAACCAATTTTAATAATTAATTTTGTCTTAGTATCAGAATCTGAGTTCCGAAGATATAGGTAGCCGAAAATTCTTAAAATTAAACAGAATTTATTAGTGATTAAGATATTGTTTCAGCTATACCTTTTTATTTCTAATATTATTTTAAACATAAAATGATGAATTAATGGAAATTAATTGAATAAAAACATGGAATTTCAATTCGAGAAAAAAAGTTTATTGATTTATGTTGTCAGGTGAGATGTTGGAATATTTTCTAAAATTTGGGCTTTTTGCTAATTTGGTTGTTTAGTTTGATTAATTTAATTTGTATAACACATAACGCCCACTTAGCAGTGTAAATCCACCAGATCGTTCCAAATCCATTATTCAAATTAATTACCTTGAATTTTAGCTCGGGACAATCTTTGGGGCATAACTATTCGTGTACCTGTTGTGTAATATCATATTAGTTTGTCAACCTATCGTGTAATACAAATGTTCTTTGGGGAGCTACACAGATATGGATAAAGTGTTTAAGGTTGAAAAGAAGTGTCTACGCGCTATATATGGTTTACATTTTCTGAAATCATGTTAATCTCTTTTCTAAGAATACAAAATTCTTACTGTAGCCTACCCACTGTCTACGTTAAGCAATTAGCAGTTTTCGTGGAACAAAATCAATATTTCTTCCCTACGTATGGAGAAACAAATCGGAGACTATTGTGGCCCTCCACAAAGAATAGAATTTTATAGTTAATATTAAAATTATATTAAATCCTGATGATCATTTAATCTTTTTACTTACATAAAAAATATTTGTATAAAATATTTTTTTAGCTGATATCCCCAAAACAACAACATTGATAGTTTTTGATTTTTGGACAATTAATACACTAATACAGCAACCCTTCGCGTTTTTTATGTCGGTCTACGCGTTTTTCGCAGTGTCTTCTGTTTGTCGCAATGCTCTCTCTGGATATATTATACCTTTATGGGTAGTTATAAGCAGCACGTTCACGTTAATCACAAGAGAAAAATAAAACGAATTGTTTAATGCCTCACTCCAAAGTATAATTCTCTATAATGATCCGCAATACCAGCAGATGTTTATTTGTTACGAACTTTGAATAACGATGGCGAAACTTTCATGATTCTTGCTTAAGATAACATATACTGAATAACATTCCGTTTAAGACACCTGTGGTTAGAAACCATAGGACGTCGTACTTATTATCTATGGTCGTACTCGCAAATCCTAGCCGTTTAAGTTTAATCTCATAATAAAAATTTCATTGTATATTAAATAATCTCAGGAATAGGTAATAATATAAAACAAAAATATGCCAATAAAAATGTATATTATTCAAATAAATTAACAAGTTTTTATACCACAAGCTTGTTCTTTCAATTCCCAGCATTGATCCCAAAACTGGGTTAGCCTTTGTTCTTGATTTGCACAGAAGTGCTTGAAGTCGCGCAACATGCGCATTTGAAAAGTTCGTCACCAGTGGCTGGTATCTGGGAGCTCTTCCATTTTTTCGATATCATGTGATTCCAGGACCACAGGAATCCCATCTGGAGAGAATAATGGTTACGGTTAGGATATGTAATGTCAATTGCTTAATGCACATGAGTTCGCACATCACATATCGTTTTTTTAATGTGTAATTAGTATTTTTTAATTGGTCTGCAAAATTGAATACAGATTATTAATAACATATTAACAAATATAGATTATTAGTAATCAGGCAGACTATCATTTATTTCGGTTTGTTCCTGATAAGTTCCCGCTGCGCCCCTAGTGCTCGATTCCAACATATACGTACCTTAAATTAGACAAAACAGTGTTCTAGTTATTTAAAAAATAGTTTATTCTTCCAAAATATTAGATAACTAATATATAAAGCTGAAGTTTGTTTGAGTGAACGAGCTAATCTCAGGAACTACTGGTCTCATTTGAAAAATTCTTTCACTGTTAGATAGCCCATTTATCGAGGAAGGATATATATATATATCTATCATCACGCTAAGACCAGTAGGAGCGGAGCACCAATGAAGAATGTTTCAAAATCGGGGGTTTTGAAAACTAATTCCACGTGGACGACGTCGCGGGCACAGCTAGTTTAAAATATTGTAAGCTATTATATTGTCTGTTTTTTTCCTTCGAGTAAATAATGGAGTGATATTATAGTGCAGAATTCGATCATAGAATTGCAAAAAACGTTACTTATTGTGTGAATAAGTAAATCAGTGCTTTTCAATTTCACACCTTAGGTCATAGACAGACAAAAAGTTAGAAATTTAAAAGAGTACCTATGTTTATGTTTTTTTCTCTGTTTTGTTACTGATGTTCATTATTCGGGCCTTATACCCTGCAAAAAGCTGATCTTAGAAACTACCTAAGTACGAGGTAGAAATTTAAATTGCCATTTCCCTTTTGCCGGCGACCCCCCGAGCAAGGTTCTGCGACCCCCCTAGGGGTCGCGACCCACGGGTTGAAAAACACTGAGCTAAATAATACAAGAATCTGTTTTGTACCCTTTCAGTACGATTAGAATTTATTTGATAGCCTGGATACTACAATATTCCAATACACTACGTACCGAACTGTAATAAATGGTAATGGTTAATTTGGGATTTTTGAATATGTTCATACTACGAGAAATGAATGCTGATAATTTTGATGTTTTTTTTTATTATGTTGTCTACGTGAAACGGACTATCAAGGGTAATCCCAAGGATCCGGATAATGGATGTTTCTTTTATTGCATCTCGTATTATACAGGCTAGGCAATAGGGAATATGCGTATGAGTGTGGGTAACCGGTCACGTATTTAATTTGTATTTTAATTACCCTAAATCACACCTATTACTAGTATTGCTTATAATTGCATTTTAGCTATGGATTTTGATTAAAGTATTAAACATATAATTATATATAATAGCAGCCCATAAATGTCCCACTGCTGGGCTCGGGCCTCCCACTATAGGCGGAACGGACACTATACCCGCCACACTTGTCCAAGGCAGCTTGGCAGGTTATCTCGATGTGCAGGTTGCATCACGATGTTTTCCTTTACCGGCGTTAGCAATCAAAATAAACGGGTTTAAATTCGAAAAAGACGTTAATTGCATCCTGACATCACGGCCACTGTTTACAAAATGATAATGATGGTATGAGACCTGAACGTTCGCGTCCCGTAAAAACGCGTAAATCAGGTTGTATTTTTAACCGACTTCGAAAATAGGAGAAGGTTCTCAATTCGTCGGGATCTTTTTTTGTTGCTTTTTTTTAATGTATGTTCGCCGATAACTCCGTGATTTATGATCCGATTTACGTGATTCTTTTTTTGTTCGATGCGGAATAGCTGCCATGTGGTACCCTAAAAATTTGACATAGTTTGGCCCAGTAGTTTTTATTTTACGAACATGTTTTTGTTCCCGTTTCTTGGGACCTATATTTTTTAAGATGCGCGGCACCATTCGTAGGTCCACCTATATACATAGCTAGACACTAAAAAGTAACAAATAAAAATAAAAACTTCGTTTAAAAAAACCGACTTCAAAAACTAAAAAACTAAAATGAATAAAATAACTTATTTCTAAAGCTTAGTAATTTTTATGTTTTACTTTGCACCGACTTCAAGATGTTTTAGATAATATATATTAATAATAATAGCTTTAGAAATAAGTTATTTTATTCATTTTAGTTTTTGAAGTCGGTTTTTTAAACGAAGTTTTTATTTTTCTTAAATAATAATAAGACGTAGACAGGGTTAATCGCCGATCAGTGTCACGCCACATTTACATCAAGGGGCTTTTACACGTGTTGGCATTCCCATGACCCCACGCAAGCCCTCCAAAAGTCCGGGCCATTTCTATGGCTCGTGGTCTTCAAGGGCATACATAAAATAATAATAATTGGCAGCAAATATACGTATATCGTCAAACTAAGCATGTCACACTTGTGTTATTTTATTTTATTTTAATAAGGATTACCAACAGTTTTGTAATTTGATCATTTACTAGACTCATGACTAAGGTTTACAATGCGAGTAAAAACTAACTATAGGTGAACACAACTTGCAGTATAATTTCTTCACTGTTATTTACTTAGACTCTAATAGTACATATAACAAAAATTTGTAAGGTATTGAAATTAGTCTGTCATCAGTCTATGTCTAATTAGTGTCCTGTTGGGCTAAACGAATCTTTTTGGGTTGGTTATGGGTAATATACAACAGACTTATCTTCAAATAAAAATATTTCATTCGATTTCACATGTCTATCAATATCACATGTTTTACTGCTATTTATCAATATATATTGCTTAAAAATATAAAAATAATTGTTTTTGGTCAAGTATAGTTTGCGGTTTGACAATGGCCGCGGTGAGTTTACCCGTCTGCTGTTATCGTAGTCGTCCTTCGTTTTGCACTGCACGTGCCGGGTGATGTAGCCCTCGTGGGGGCTCGGCGCCGCCTCCGGGTGCACCGGGTACCTGATAACAATACTAAACATTACAAATACTTCATACATTTTCATGACAGTAATTCGAAACAAAGAGTTTCAGGAGAACTCTTTCAAATGAATAAAAACTCGTGTAATTAATTAACTATGAATCATATTCGAAAAGGATGATTATTTAACAGATTTTTTCATTTTTTTCTTCAGTCGAAGGTTAGGATGAAAACAGGCATTATATTAAAATCACACAAAATGTCACTTGAAACAAATAGCCTTTTACCCCTTATATACAAAAGTCAATTCACGGCCTACGTGAAAAATAATCATGTAATTTAATAAACTTAAGTAGGCTATGTGTAAGTAGGTACATTATGACATAAATATTATCGAAAGTACATAATACCAAATTATTTTTTTACCTTTAATGTTAATTATTGATAAGTCTTTGGCCCACTTTACTATGAACTATGCAGTATAAAGAACATTTACATTATAGGGATATAAAATATAATGACATTGGTTAGACCAATGCTCATCAATTTTTTTGGATGTGTGAAGTATAATCGATTAAGAAAGCATTGGACGTTTATTGTCTTTATGAATTGCCATCGCACCACTGTTAACGAAAAGGTCACCTGTTAGCATTCAGTGGCTTGGGTGCCGGCTTGGACCTGAGCGCCTTCTGCTCAGTCTTCATGGTGGTCGGTATAAGTATGAACATGTTCCCAGTCACGTGCACGTACAAGTGGTCACCCACTCCAGACTCGTGGGTACTCTCGACCGTGCACTTTATGAAGCCGAAACGACAAACTATCGCTTCTAAGAATAAGAAAAGCCGCTCCTGCCACGTTTCCTCTGGAAAACCTGTTGGAGACGATAGTGACAGATGCTTCAAATTCTTGTGACAACCTCGCAGTGTAGGAGAAAGGCACAAGAGAATCGATATTTTCGATTATCGCGAAATGTAGAGCGCCAATAAAAGTATTGGTTAATACCATGGAAGAAGACTACTAGAATTAATGACAACTCTGAAAAGGCTTAGGACTATTATACATTCCTATTATTATAAATAATTATTTAACAGATATTTTAGGGAAAATTGTAGGTTAAAAGGAGATGAAGAGTTGAGAAAGAAAGAAATTATTTTTATTGCAGGGTAGCAGACAGGCAGAGTCTGATAGACAGGTTAATGCTATGAATGCACAAAAGGTGCTACGAAGGCTGCTTTTAGGAGTGAACCAAAAACAATACAAGTGTATCGACCAAATAGTGCGGGGTGGTAGAAGATGTTAAATGGCTGGTAAGTGGTAGATTACGACATACCACGATCAAATCGCAGATGTCTTAAAGAATGACCAGATAAGAGCACTATCAGTACGTAAGTAAAATTACGAGTATTCTATCCTAGCGATATCTAAAGAAAAGGGTACTATTACTAACCATCAAGTCAACAGTATAAATTATTGGGGCTGTCATTCCTTGTATACTTCATGGTTTCTATTGGTTTACATCAAAAACCCTGAGCAGTAAACTATACAACCAATTAATAAAATTAATAAACTAGTGGTCGCCCGTGGTTGAAATTCGACCATAATAATTAATGTCAAAGACTTATACTTCTATAATCACAGATTTCGCAAAGCCTACACTGTTAATTTGACTTGAACAATAAACAAGAGTATACATGCGCGTGTGTGTCAAATAAATGGTAGGGTGTGTAATTTATTTTTATTAATTTAATGTATTTTCTTTTACATAATTTAAAAGAATATTAGCATTCGTCGCTTCTTTTCTATATAAACTATAAGTGTGAGAAATTTCATAATCCTCCGTCCGCGCAATTTTCGTAAAAAGGGATACAAAGTTTTTGCTTCACGTATTAATATGCAAATTACATTTTCCAGGATTTTAAGGATCTTATATTTATACCAGTTTTTTTAAGCAAATCTTGTCATGTCTAACAATTAAATAGTGTATGAAATTTTCTAAAAGAGTGTTTACTTGAAATTTCAATGTTCGTGACCGTCTATAACAGTATCTTACTAACCGATTGTTGAGTTAGGTCAGCGTATCTTGAAACACGCGATCGGACGAATAAGTTATGGTTAAATTACGTGACTAGTTTCCATTTTACTCAATGTACCGTCTGGAGCTATTTTTATCACAACAAAACAGCGTTACTGATCGTTTCACATGAGCAATTTTATATAACGTTACGACCTAGGTGCCGACAAAGACAAATTCACACCTGCAGCCCTGTAGAAAACACATTTTATTCCCTTTTCGGCATTTCGACTTGTTTCGTTTACTTTGTGATTAAAAAAACATGTGTGTATTGTACTCTTTTACGGGCTATTGTTGTATTGTGATCACTGCCAGATGTCTCGGATTTAAAAAAAACAAAGTGATTGTAAGAAATTCGGTCCACGCGGTCGGGCAGACATATTGCATCTGTGCAGTATAAAGCAATGTCCCAATGGAGAGATCAGGGTGTCAAGCGATAACCGCAAGCGTGCAAAAAGACGCTAAGTTCTGGCAGCATATTTGAATAATTACGTGTGGAAATAAGGGCTAAATGCCTAGTTTATTTTTTTATAAAACTAAAGTTACCTTCAAACAAAGCTCTTTTATTCCTAAGCAGCGGTTCCTCATTCAGTGGCACATAAATGGGCCCCCGGAGAGGGTCCGATTTAAGGGTGAAGGGCAGCGCGAGGGGGTCCGCGGGTATGGGCACCATCTGTAGCCGACAACTTTGTGCCTTGCGAGCCCAACCAACTATCTGCAAAATATTTTTTTAACCAATGTCTGCCTGTTCACGAGGTTGGCAAAAAGTGTCATTTTTAAACAAAATTGAACATCGATACTCGATTCACTCAAGTATCCGCCAAAAAGCTAACTTTGTAACAACTAGTATAGAGATAAAGAAGTTGTGGAAGTTGTTCCAATGGTGTGGGTTTGGATACTGGCATAGGGCAAGTACCACTTTCGTAGTTTCAATAGTCGATTTCAATTGTACATACTGTTAAAGTAATAGGGTTTGATGAAAGAAGTAAAGAAAAAGGCATATGGTACAAAACGATACAGTCTCAACCCCCCCAAATTCAATGGTTTTCTGTAGCGAAATTTAACAGGCCACATATAAAGCTATTAAATAGAATCCGAGCAAGTCATTTCCCGACAAGAAGTTTTAGCCACCTCATGGGCAAGGTTGATTCTCCCAACTGCCTTTTGTGTGGAGCTCGTGAGGATGTCCAACATCTTTCAATATAGTGCATCAGAAATAGAGATGGTAGAGAACAACTGATGAGGGAGTTAGGACTGAATCGTTTTGATGTCGGTATTTCTACAGAAATTCTAGCAGAGCCAGCCTCAAAGAAGGCTAGTTTGTGAGCCAGCTCATTATTTAATATTTAATTTTAAGTTATTGGTCGTGGAGATGATGGGGTTGACATGCCATGAGCAAAAGTCCCAAATATATAAAGATGAAAAAAAAGTAATAGGGTAGACAGATTGGTGATTGAGTTGATATTCAAATCAACAAATATATTTTTTATCATCTTGCAAAAAACCGAAGCCGCCTAGTTATTGTACGAGCGTAGCGAGTTATGACGTAAGTCGTCATCAAGTACGGTCTCCAATCAAGGAGCGAATTTAGTATTGGTTACATAGCAATGTATTAAAATTATCAATAGTTAGATAATAGCAAGGTCCACTCTTAATTAATGTTGTTTTAGAATGTATTATAAAATGTGTCACCTACGAATTCTATTGCCTTATACAACATAATTATGTATATTTGAAACGGCCGTGTACATATTTAGTTATCTATTATATTGTTATCGTAATACTTTAATTAATGAAATATTGAATGAATATGCTTTATTGTGTTTTAAAGATACAGTTAATAGTAACAAAATTTTACAATACAATAGACGGTCTTATCGCTATTAACGATTTCTTCCAGACAACCTTTGGATGGACAAAAAATTTGATAAGAACAGGGGTATGTTGCATTATTCTCACTATCGAATCAGTATCTTATAAATATACATATCTTATAAATACATACATGATATAATATACATACATTAATAAAAATATAGATATTATACTAATACGATATATGTAAATAAAATATTACAAAATACACTTACATAAATAAATATAAGACAAGAAAAATATGACAATGACTGCTGCATCTTCACAAGTTTATTAAAAATGGGCAGTGATTTGGCTAACAAAATAAAATAAAATATTGGTAAGTTACACTTACCAATTCGGCGACAATGTTCCCGCTGGCCACGGCCCACTGTATGCACATCTCGTAGGCCTGGTCGGGGCGGAAGGTGGCCTGGTACCGCGCGTGGCCCCACTCTATGCGATCGCTCTTGTTGTTCACGTCTATGTCCAGGTGAGTCTGCTTATACACTGACAAATAAGAAAAACAATATTTTGATGACTTAGAGAATGAATCACGAAAAATCGAGTCAGGGCGATGTAAGAAGTGAAATAGAACAACTATTTTTTTTTTTCAAATTTTTAATACAACTTATTAAATGAAATTTTGTATGGTAGTAGCTTATATCCCTGGTCAACATATAGGATACTTTGATTCTGAAAAATTAAAGAGTTCCCGTGGGATAGTTAAAAAACCGCACCACGCGGACGACGTCGTGGGCATCAGCTAGTGGATAATAAGATTAGATAAACAACTCGGCATTTATTGTTCAATAGAAACTAAAACTTAGATGTAAAATATAAATGATATTTAACAATATTAAGACAATTAAGTAATTCCGGGCTAGATAAAAATTTAAGTGCATTGAAACCTGTGTGAATGCTTGCGCTCAAAATAAAACTTAGTTTTTAAAATAAGTTTACGAGTACTTACAGTCATCGCTTTCCAGAGTCATATAGGTGGAGTCAATATTATCACATAGGAATGCGGGCACACCAGTGTCATCCGTGACGAGACTCGAGCCAGAAATATCAATCGCCTTGCCGGTAGCCTCTAATGGCAGGAGGGGTGACCTAGGCCCGAGTACTTCCACCTCCATCCATTCATTTTCGAAACTTTGCAAATCACCGAGTGGTCTCACGTAATCTGATAGTTCTACAAATAAGGTCATAATTGATCTGAGAATAAGTGGCTATCGGAAGTAATTTAAGGTGGAGTTTATTTCACGCGAACCAAACAGATTTCGAGTATAGAAAAAGAAACAGATGAACTTATTATAGAACCTCTTGTCCTAGTAATCGAATAACTTTGGTAAGTAAGCTAACATACTAATAATAGTTTCTTTGGTCTAATCTCGTATGGAACTTATATTATATATTAAGGTTTAATTTAAAGCATAAAATTGAAAAGTTTCTGTATGGTTTTGTGTCTATCAGTTATGTATCGTCAAATAAGTTTCACACGTAAACAAAAACCTAATTATAATTCCTATTATTAGTGATAATTTTTTATTAATTTTTTAATATACAGATTGTTAATGTACTTGTCCAAATTGGTAAAACCTGCCCGTAAAACTTCAAGTTAAAATTTTGTTGCGATTCATTTTGTCACTTGTCAGTTGAAGTTTTTCCACTTGTCCGTTGCGATTCGTTTTTACACTTGTCCGTTGCGATTCATTTTTCCACTTATTCGTTGCCATTCGTTTTTCCACTTGTCCGTTGCGATTCGTTTTTCCACTTGTCCGTTGAAGTTTCACTTCTAGTATGTGTCCCAGCACACATTTCGATTTTTCGCAGGTTTACTGCAAATTATGATTTGGTTAGGTTAGGTACATTTTAAAGGTGTATGTGTATGTGTCCGATGCGCTGAACGCGATTTTAGGTATTAGAGGGACGAGGTATATCCTCGCTCGCTTCTAGCGCAAAATCTTACTCTTTTTGTAACATATGCACATATCGAATTAATTTTAAAGTAAACATATAAATATCTGGACTAATATTATTAAGAGGAAAGATTAGATTGTTTGTTTGCATTGAAAAAGCTCTGAAACTACTAAACCGATTTGAAAAATTCTTTCACTGTTGGCAAGCTACACTATCCGCGGGTGACAAAGGCTATATTATATTTACAAAAAAATTAGGGTTCCTTACTGAAACTCCAATAATGTAACACAAGGTGTAAAAAATACCTAAAATCGCGTACACTGCGAAAACTATTGATGATAGAATGAAATAATGTACTACGACTTTGCAGAACACACCATTATCTACAAAAAGTGTCGCAACAGCATATGTCTAACTATTATAGTTATGCCACAATAAGTGTTCTTTTATTTTAAAAATTTAATTAAAATGCCGCCGCTACAAAAGGCTCTTTATTTGTATTTTGGTATTAATCCTTATCAAAATAAATTACTTCATATTCAAGACTGCTTCAATACCTTTATATAACTTTTTGAATTATTCAATTCGGACATTCCATTCGAAAGATATCACGAGTTTAAAAATGTAGGTATTAAGACCACTTGACTGTGACACGTTTTCGTGAGCGAAAAATCGTAAGACCCCCGTCTATATAGAAGTTTCACTTCAATATTGTTTCAGAAACTCACCTTTGTCCTTCTTCTGTGGCAAGATATGGTACATATAGTATCCAACAACAAACCGCTTAGTCGTGTCACCTGAAGCATGGCATATCATTTTTTCTTGTAATAATCTCTGAAAGATCAAACAAATTTTTGGAATTAAGCAATATAATATTCAAATTAAGAATTCGGACCGTTCATGTGGCTTCGCTAATGTGACCTTTAGATTTGTAACCCATTAAAAAGTCGAATTAAACAATTTATTCTCGTTATGGCAGAAGTACAAATTGCAGTATTGAATTTCCTAAATCTGGAATTATCCCCATGATCATATAATAAAAAACAAATAACTTCTAAAGTCACATATGTTTTTAAAGACCGATCGACAAAAATCTATACATATAACTTTTTTTATACTAATGTAATTTTGTTGGGTCACGATCTTTTGTGACCGGAGATGAACACAGCGTATCAATGTTTTCTGGAAAATTGGAAGATTCGCGGATCTTTACAGTCTTAGATCACACGGGCGACGCCAGGCAATTAGACCCGGTTACAAATAAGCGATTTTATTATTTATGTTACGTCAAGGGGCAAAAATGATTTAAAAGTGGACTTGTTAAACGATAAATTCTGTTGAGTATAATTATACTTTTATATAGTTAATATATAGTTTTAATAGTAATTTAATAGCACATAATATGTGTGAAAAGCCTGATAACAATAGAATAGTTTTCACAAAACACACAAAAACACCAAGCTCTAATGACTACTATTTATAACGAGACGCCAAGCAATCAAAAACTAATACAGGTATTCACCGCTATGGTGAACCTAGAAGCATTTAGTACGGACTAAACTGATTACTGAGAACTAATTTACAAGTCATATTTAAGACAATGTTCATGTTACATCATTTGAAAATTAATTTATAATATCGATTTTGTACAATTCATGTAAATCTAACATATACATAGATTCTTTACACACGACTATAAAAAAACAAGGAAAAAATGTTAATAGTGCAATCTTTAAGGATGAGAAGTGGTCTCGTCCAGGTAACTCTGGCCTAAAAAATTTAAAGTATGCTTTAAACAAGGAAAAATGTGGTAACATTATGTAGGTAATAGTTTTCGAATAATAATAAATATTCATACAACATTTACAAGTATGAAACAAGAAATAATTATAAATAAAATTGTATTACCTCCATAATGGTCGTAGCCTTTTCATACGTCATTCCCTCTATGTTGGCTTGTAGCCAGTGTATGGCGTAAATCGAGACGAAAGTGTGAGAAGGTAGACTGACTGTCTGTTGCAAGAAACCAACACCTAACGATGAGTTGCGCATACGCTCTATTGTTTCCGACAGCGTTGCATTCGCTTTTAGTTTTGGTTCTAACACCCTATAACAATACAAAATATATGGCATTTATTGGAACAAAGTTCTCTTACGCGTCAAGAGTGAACTGGTATAAAAAGTCAAGTAAAGAAAAAGCGTTGCCTCCTCCAGGCGATTTTTTTTATTGTCTACTAGCTGTCCCGACAGACGTCTTCCTGCCTGGAAAAGTTTCAATCGATATACCGACAGCAGCGCCAACTGCCGAGTCTAATTATGAACCTACTCAGAAACCTTCTTTGGCTCATGCCCAACAACTTTGCTATAAAGATCATCACATGATCAAATGTATAGTTTACGGATTCTATAAAGGACATACAGACAAACATTCATTTTCATATTTAAAGATTATGAATTTCGAACTTTAATATAAACAAATAACTTCTAAAATAATATTAATAACAAAATAAAATTATAAACACAACTGGAAAAGACTATATAAACGATAGAGAACATGATGCATTTTTTTAGATTTCTTGTCTGTTTATTCGGGATTCCCGTAAAAACTACTGGGCCGATTTTGATGCGGTTTTCGCTGATGGATGACAAATTGTTGGACTTGAAACCTGCACTACTTTTTATCCTGAGAATCCCGGGATATTTTCTGGGAAAGATTTAAAATGGCCAGGTTGAAAAAATTGAGTGTGGAGGAAGTCGCGGACTTATCCTAGTAATATTGATAAGTGCAGCGTGCAATGTTTTTAAATTAGAAGGCCTTGTAACCCGTTTTTATTCGGCCGCAATCGGTACTGTCGCCACACGTACACGTGTTGAATATTGTGAACGGTGGTGTATGTTTTAACGTAAGGAACTTTGTTCCTAAGAAGGGGCCCCGTCCGCATTATTTTTTTAACTCTAGTGCGTGCCTCTTGTTTAAACAGCACGCGTTAATACAAGTTACACTGTACAAAATTTTTATGTTAGTGCTATTTGCCCTCAGAAGATTCATTTCATTTTATATCGCAATGCTATCCAATCTCCCGGCATGAAAATTATTTCTTTATGTTCATTTTAGGTATTAAAACTACATTTAAAAAAACTTAGACCAAAACATTGCTTTTTACGATACCGATATAGAAATTAATTATTTCCCATGAAATTGCTTCCTTATTTTGTTAGGTTAGGATTGCCATTTTTGTTATATGTATATACAAATAAAGTCAATAAATGTGTAAATAAATGAAGTAAATGTAAAAGTGTAATTTAAAATAGTCATTTTTTGGCAACTCACCCTTCATCATAAGTATCCTCCCATTCTCCAGTCTGTGATTGCGTCCGTTCTAAGACAGCTTTGGCCGCAGTCCTAAACATCAGAATACGCATTAATGTTAACAATGCCTCATATCATTTGTGAATATGGCAAGCATAATTATAGCCGCTGCAAAAGCTACCAAGCGAAGATATATTCCATGCAATCTAGGAGAGATTCTTAAAATGTTTTATTAGTTTGGAAGAGTGACCAAATACTTTATAGTTATACTATTTTACATACAATGAAGTAGTTAATATGTTGTTTAAGTAAACTATCGAAATTAAAATTAGTTATGCAAGCTACCTCTTTATATAAAGGTCTCTGAATGAATTTCTACGAGTAGCTTTAGAGAGTCAAATTAAAAAAAAACCAAGAGAATGCATAACAAAGTCACGGGGCAGATTAAATCTTTATTTTTTAAGAAAATCTATACACTGTATTTTATATATTTTTAAAGTGAAACTTCTATATAACGTCTTAGGATTTTTCGGACACGAAAAAGCGTTACTACCGCCTGGAGGAGCGGCATAATGTTAGAGTAGACCGATGTTTTATTGGTTCCGGATCGAATTCAATTTTTTTGTTTGATAAAATATGTTTAAATAAAAAGTGCATTCATTAAAATTAATCTAACCTAAACAAATCATAATTTGCATTAAATCTGTGAAAAGTCGGAATGTGTGCTGGGACATATAGTAGAAATGAAACTTCGACGGACAAGTGGAAAAACGAATGGCAACGGATAAGTGGCAAAACGAATCAATTATTGGACTACTATATAATTGGACTAGTACATTAACAATCTGGGAGTAAAACTTCAAGTTAAAATTTTGCTGCGATTCGTTTTGCTACTTATCCATTGCCATTCGTTTTTCGATTTGTCGTTTAAGTTTCACTTCTACTATGTGTCCCAGCACACCTTTCGATTCTTCTTAATCTATGCAGTTAAGTTTTTATCAAAAATGTTCTCGAAATTCCTTACAGTATTCCTTATAGTTGCAATTTGGTTCTCGTATAGTACAACTAATTGGCTTTAGTGATTATCTATTGTTATAAATTTTTTTCCCTAATGCATGGAATAGGATGAATGAGTGAAAAATAGATATGAATGAGAAAGCGACATTGCATACTTACTTGCACAGACTTGTGTTTAGTGACTTAGTAGGTGATACTTGCTGCAATGAAACATTCTATTAAGGATAGTATTAAGCAACTTATAAGAGGCTCGGGCAAGCGTTTCAAGCAATCAATGACAGTAACAAGTAAGGATATTTCTAGCCAATTAAATTATAGAAAATATTAAAATAGAGATCATCTGGAATAAAGCAAAATTATTTATTTAGTAATAGAGAAGCAGGACAAAAACTTAAATGGCAGAGAAAAATTTCTGATAATATAACATATCTTATAGTAACTACTAAAGGAATAAAAAAAACCAGATTTATTAGTCATTATTAAACATGCAATCTGTTGAATGATAGGAAACATGAATGATCATGTACGACAAAAGCCAGATTTTTATATTTTACCATCCGTGCCTTTACCTTACCTTTGGTAGTAAATTGGTATTAGTTATATGCAATTTATGTAATATTTTAAAAAGGAGTAATGCAAAAGAATGGTTAGTAAGATATAGGTACCGGCTGCAAGTCAAACACTAAAGCACCAGCAAACCATGCGACACGTAAAGCAAGATTCACAAAACGGTTTTAAATAATATTATTTTGTACGAGTTTATTTAATTATATTAATTAAACATCTAAAACATCGAGTTTACATGTTTAGTAGAATATTTGGAACACCTACAAAATGTTCTCTAGGTGTTTAATCAAAAGGAGGCCATGCTTGACAGTGATAAACCATGTGTTATAATGGCTAAATTAAAATAATTCTTTAAAAAGACGAGTGCGGTATAATTATAGGGCGCATTTATTATTATTCGTGATACATAGTGAGTTTTGGGTGGTTCTAAAATACTAATAACCAAGCCATATTAAAAAAAACTCTGTTCATAATAAAGAAATGCGCCCTATACCCCAACCAAAAAGACTTCTGTGATTTCCAAACTGTCACCATATCTGATGTCACTGCCTGTAAGACTCGTGTTCTAAACGTATATCCAACGTCAAGGTTGGACAGACTAAGTTTTGGCTTTAAAAATACATGTTAACCTGTAAACTACCTGAAGTGCGTGAAATATTAGAGCATATTTTTTTTGATCTTATAAAATCAAAATTTGATTGCACATTACTTGTTATTCTAGAATACGAGCCTTAGAGTCACGAAGTACTGCGAATTGCGGAGATAATTATCTATAGTTTTCTCACTGTTTACTTAATACATTTTTTTTATTGTTCTTTCAAAAGTATTGTGGTCTTAATCAAAGAGATCCGCATGCGCTATACGTCGTTCCTCAGGACGCGGCCCAATAGGCTGGCAAAATGTATTTTGTACTGACATAGCTTCGATCCGGAGGCGAGGCCGGTCGGACAGGCGAGTGCTGCCCACGCGCTCCCTGAACGGTGAGCTCGACACACCGCCCTGCTACACCACACGCAACACTCACTATAAACATTGCACTTTAATCATCTACACTAAACCTATCTATAAATATTAAATTTAGAACAGTATCTTTATTCACTAATGTGTTCGTTTTAAATATAAATTTATTTATTTAGGTTTATGGCTTGGCAGCTAGGCCTTTAAGCCAAATCTTAGCTTTAAATATAGTTTCTTCATTTTCTTAAGCCTATGTGTAGCATAGCTGAAGTGTAGGTAATCAACTAGTGGCATTCAACGGAGTTCTTGTGACAACTCAAAAGGCCATATTTGACTATACAGTTCACATTTCTCACAAAACACATAATTACTACTCATAAACTATCAATATCCTACAACTATTGTTCATTTTAGAGTAATTTTACACATTTTTAGAAAATAAAACTGCACAGCAGAACATCTCCTTTCAGTTCCCGCCAAAAACTCTTCTAAATATAAAAGAATAAATTGCCAATTAGAGATGTAATACATTTTAAAACGTGATACCGTTCTGAATTTAATGGATTCTCTAGATATAGTTTGTAAAGAAAAAAATAAAATAATAAGCAAGCAAACAATATATGTACAGTATTATATAGTGCATTCCGTGCATTATTCATTGCATAATTTTATAATAAAGCAGTGCAAATATATACGCTTTTGCATACACATGTACAATGTTGTTGTCCTTAATTAACATTGTTTAGGGAAAAATCTACGTACATTCTAACAATACTTTTACCATCGTACTAACAAAAATGAATCCAGAATTCTGTTATGACAATTCTTTTTATATTTTCCGTGTATCGTGTAATTAGATAACACTTTAAAATACAACAAAATTACAAGAATACTTTTCTGTCTGGTGATTATAAAATTTTAAGAAACGATAAAATCCGATACAGTTACTAACAGAAAAAGAATTAAGTTTATTTTTGCTCCGTGACCGATTCTAAAGAAATCTCATTAAAATAAAGATCCATAAGATAACAAAATGTGAAAAATAATGACACTTATTAGTAACTATTATTTTGTTTTATATACTGAAAAAGTAGAATAATTATTAATAAAGTTTGTAGCAAATATGCAACCATTTATCTTCATATCTGAATTTGTTATCTTTTAGAACAATTATATCACAACATTGTGGTTAGACAACGTCACGACACGACGGCGTTGGACACCAACAATAGTGCGGTATTAAAATTAAATCACATCCACCTGGTGTTGTCCGGCAATATTAACTGCACTGCTCTCTATAAAATTACGATTAATAAAATTCAATTAGTTTATTGTGTGTCTATACTTATTATTGTAAATTAGTATTATTAGACAATTAAACAAGTAGGGGATTAAAAGATAAAACGCCACTCCAAAACTAAAAATGTTAATAAAATCAAATTTGGTTACGGACCCTTACTTCACGGAGCCAATCAAATGAGTGCGCAAATATGCTAAATAAAATTAACGTAACATAAAAAGATTTTAAAAATGGAATCTACAATTTACACGCGAACAAACGGGCGATTAAGAATTAATAGTTCCTCGAATAAATATTGCATTTAACATAATAAGGGATATAGAGTTTTTAAAGTACATAAGATTACGTCCGTTTGATCGTCCTACAAATTAAACGTGGCGTGGAGGCGTAGGGAGTGGCGGCGGGCGTGGGCTGGACACCAAATAATAACATCGTAAGCATGACTGGATCAACAGAAGTACACGAAATGTGATTTTATAAAGTTCTAATCTAAATTGCGGTTCCATTCACATTAGTATGGATGTAATATTTTTATAATATATATTCTATTTAAATTGGAATATACATAAATGTATACCAAATTGACAAATAAGTGACAGTATCGGTAAAAGAATAGAAATTTATATGTATTTTTGTAAAATCTTGATTGTTCAAAGGTACAAATAACCAAAGGATCATTTGAGGTAAAAGTGAATCCTATATTAAATCATTAGTTATAAATTAAAAATCGCATTACCGTATACATTCGTTCGGATATTTGAATGAGTAAAAGGTGGTATCGAGTCATGTGTACGCATATCGATGTGTATTATCCCGTGCGTGATATGGTCAGGGACGGGTACCTGGCCGCTCTTGGTGAGGATCGAGGTAGAGTGGCGCCGCCTGGTGAGCGCGGAGTCCTGCACGCTGCTCGTGCCAACCGCCATCTGCAGCACCCACACCTTATACGCTATTCCGGCTAAACGCCTCGCGGCTATCCGGCCACTCGCCGTACGGCTATCCGTCTATTCGCCGTACGGCCATCCGGCTAATCGCCATACGGCTATCCGGCTTATCAATCACCATACGGCTTTCCGGCTAATCGTCATACTGCATTCTGGCTGTTCGCCATACAGCGTACCGGCTTTTCATCATACAGCGTTTGAGTAAACTCCATTAGACTGTGGCATTGCATGGCCACCTGTCGCCTCTCCCTGACCGGACGCTCTCAATAACCGTATTGAGAGATCGCGATCTCAAGGCATTTACTAGCATCACTCACACTTATTTTGTATTAGATCACAGATAGATATTAATAGGGTTTTAGAGCTTTTTAGAGTTATGTTTTTTACTTAATATTGTATTATAATTCTTAATAAATATCGAATATCAAATATTGATACTTTTGGATAACTGAACTCTCCATTGGTTATTTCCAAAGAGATAACAATCAATCTGTGATCGTTCACATAATTTTATTATATCGATCTACATAGTTAATCATGCGATCGGACCTCAAACATGAAATTACATAATACGTACATAAAATATGCAACAGAAACAAACTAAATTGAATTGGATATAAATAAACATTAAACACACATGCCCATATAACATTCATTTCGTGTTGGACGATGCTGCAAACAAATAATTTGTTTAATAATAAAAAAATCGTTCTAGAGTCCATGCAAAAGAGACTTAATTCCGTGTTTGAGCTGCCATAATTTTTAGATAGTCTTTAAAATTATTAATTGTGATTTTCTAAATTATAACTGTAAGCAAAATTTAGTAATTACTGTATTAATTTTTAGAATTCTGTGCCTAATAGTGACATGCAGTGCAGTATTAACTATTTATAAGTCTACATATATGTGCAAATATATATTCATGCCAATTAATGCTGAAAATTGTTCAATTTGGAGAACAAGATTCGTTAAAATCGCCGTATATTTACAATAAACATCAATGTATGTACAAAAACAATTTGAAATAAATTTATTCTTTGCCAAATTTCCTTCGATTAAATTAATCTTTTTAGATCATTTCAATGTATATCGATACAAATGTCTTTAGGAGTTTGCTTGTAATATTGAATCTATATATAGCAAAATTTAATGTAAAAAGACAGACTGTGATATTTTCCAAAATTTTTGAAATTTGTAATATGTGATCGATTAACTTTAGCTTCAGCGTACAGTATTCATGTACATTGTACATACATATATACCAACTTACCCTCTGCTTGTTAGGCCTTTTCACTTTATTGAAATATTGCTCGGTCATCTTGAGGAATCCGTCGGTGAGTTGGTCCAAGTCGTGCCTAGTTGGCGTCGGATAGATGTCACAGTGGGTGCCGTCATCCTCTAAGATTTGCTTCGTTGCCGGATTGTACAATGGCAGCAGGAGGGTTCGAAAACGCCAATATTTGAGCGGCTTGTGTTTTAGTAATAATGCAACAAAACAGATTCGCGTTATATAAATGTGAATTCGATTATTATTTGTTCCCACTTGATACATGCTTACGGTTGAAAAGTTATAGTAATTTTCATTTCAGATTTTCAAAAAAGAAGTGTATACAAATAAACCTTAGTGCCGGAAAGGAAGTTAAGATTTTTATAGTCTGTAATGTGAGACAGTTTTAGCATGATATAGAAAACTTAGTATTTTTGCTTCAACATTATCAAGGGAAGAAATTTAGTCACAATTTTTATAACATTAAAAAAGGATTTTTTTTTCAAATTACCGTTCATAATAAGCAAGTCCGGTATTATTACGCGTAATAGAAAAATAATCAAAATTTTAACACTTCATATATATCTTCATAAACTCAATATTTTGAATAAATATTCATTATGTTATATTCCATGTGCAACACAGCGTTGTATAAATTAAATGCACACCCGGCGCGTTATACTACAGATATTTAAAACTCAATTCTTAAGAAATAAATCTAAACTTATTTAAAAAAAGTTATGTCGATAAGCACATCGATATTCATCGACATTACACAAAAATGATGAAGTACCTAATTAATTACCTCAACAAGTGCGAAATCTGTATCACCCCTGGTGCATATGTAGTGGTCCATGTAATTCCAATTGTATGTCTCTAATTTCTCCGTTGTGAATGACACCCACGAAACTTCGTACGTGTCGTGGTTCGGCGCGTGGAATCGGTATCGGTAGTGGATGTTGAAAGGCGGGTATGGATGTCTGAAGTACAATTATTTACTTGTTCGAAAAATATCAACATACATTTTATGACTGTTCACATGTTTATGAGTTTGTAAATTGGATTCAAAAATGTGAAAAAATCAGGCGGGCTAATTTGGACCAGCAGATTCCGAAAATAGTACTATTTATTAGAGTTTTGTCTTTTATTCTCTCTAATATGCATCAGGTCTGTTGTACCTTGGACAGTTTTCCCTCTTTTCCTAGCGGATATAATTCTCAGCTTTATAGAAAACTAGAGTTTATCCCGCGGCTACGCCGTGGGTCAAATTCTAGTGCATGCCATTTGTTTAAAGAGGAGGGGTTAATACAGAAGTTTTTGTGTTTATTTATTCTATTATTAGAGAGTGTGTTTTATATAGAGTAGTTCTCTATAAATTACCATAATTTTGTGTAACAATATTTATCTATAATATGATTTGGCAATAACTTCCAGTATTTATTATGAACAAAATATAAACTAAAATATCTATAAACGTAACTTAAAAATATATGTACAATAGTAAAAACTAATTTTATGTTAGTGGGGGAGATAGGGGCTGGTTGTGACAGGGGTAAGTAGTTACAGTGGCAATGGTGGCGGAACAGAAAACGCTATAATGACGTTAGAAAGAGGTAAATAGTCCCGCCACCTTCGGCCATCACCCCGCGCGAGCCAGTTGTGCTACCGTTTTTAAGTAAGGAGCCGGCACGTGCTGCCATTAAAATCTTACTTTTGTAACATTTTCAGTTTTTAATAATATTGGTCTATAACCCGTTTTCCACAAAAGCAGAGAAGTTTCAAATGTAATATTTACTCCTTAATACTTTCTTTTTGCGATGCATTTACGTTTATATAGTTATATTTATTTGTGTTTTAACTACTTAACATTGAAAGGTCAGTTTTGGTGTTGGGGCTAAAAGTGACATTTGCTCAGGGCAGGTTGTGATTTGTCACTACCTACCCTGTTGTGCTTCTTGTCAAAGGATATGATTTAAGCTATATAACTAGTTTTCTTTTGTAGAACGAGGATGTACAACACGAAAACCATGAGTGGCAAAATATCTAAAGACGTTTACGAACAAGTAGCAGCCATTTTGGAGGAGTATTAAACTAAAAAAGTTCGTGGCATTGCAAAAGACTTCGGATTATGTGATGTGACCCTAACAAGATATTTAAAGAAATAAGAAAAATCAAAAGAGAAGGGTATAACTATGGAAACTCTTACAGTTGGGTATCGAAAGAACAGACAAGATTTCAACGACAAACAAGATTTATGCTACCAAATTTACTACGAATTGACGCCAAAAGATATCAGACAAACTAGCATTTGCTTGTGCGTGTAAATATAATATAGTACTGCCGCAATCGTGGCTTGACAATAAAGAAACAGGAGCTGACTGGCTGATAGCGTTTTTAAAACCTTACTACCTATAAGAACAGTCTATCAGCTTGAGCTGGGCACAACATTTAATAAAACGAATGTTGATAAAAAAATATTAAATTGGCCGACATATATATAGATATACATCGCGTACTTGATACGTAGATGGAATAGGTGAACAACAACAGAAAAATTTTGATCACATCAGAAGAGGGAGGGACTTTAGATACTCTCTGCATTGCAGCAAATGTAGGTGGGAAACCCGGTGCCATGTATATTTATCTTCCTACGAATTAAATATTATTATTTTTTTGCGATAGACATTCAGACTGCATTGGAGCAGGGAATTCAAGTGGCTGTATGAAAGGGATGGAATTCAAAACATTTATAAAACATTTCATAGAAAATGTGAAACATCTTCATCCTATCCCGTGATCTTATTATTGGACAATAATTCTTCGCACTTGGATATTGAAGTTGTTGAAACAATTAAAGAAAAAACCCTTTCCACCACACTGTCCGCATAAGCTGCAGCTTATGGATGTGCGCAACATTGATGATTGTTCCTAATAAAAAGTCTTTTATAACGTTTGTTTTTTATTGTAACATTTTGCCCCGTGTAGTGTAACAACCAGCCCCTGGCGTGGGGTTGAAAGTTACACGTCTCTTTTCCCAAAATTTATTCATTTATTCAATTTCTGATATCTGGTATATAAAAAATATATTAAATTTAAATTCTGATTAGTTACTTAATTAAACAAACCTATATATAGATTAAAAAATCAAACGAATAAAAAAATATGACCATTTGTAAAAAAATGTCAAACCGGCCCCAGTCTCCCTGCTATTAATTTTTAATTTAATTATTATCGGCAGACAAACACACATATTGTATATCCCCAAATTAAGCAAGTTACGCTTGTGTTATGGGTAATATACAATGTACTATTCCCCCGGGGCCGACCATAGTAAATAACGGAGAAAATACGTTTCCGAAATTTACTATACCAGGAATCGAACCCGGAGCCTCTGCGTTGCAATGAGGTTAGCCCGCTCAACCACAGAAATCGTCTGGCCTATTTAACACAAAACTTGACTAAAATGACAAAGAATGCAAATAGTCAAAGCAGACAAAATCACAAAACCAATGCTATTTTCTGGGATACCCTTTACATGAATCTATCCCTTTTTCTGTGAAAGGATGACAACCAAACAGAGAAATGTAATAAAATGTTTATTTTTCTATTATCTCGCTTATTTACTTTTGGCGTTTCTTTTAAAATTTATCTTGTGCTACCGCACCATCCTAATTATCCGCTTTCTGACGGATACTTTTTCAACAGAGTACTCGTTACCTCCTTTACCTGCATACTATGACCATAGTTTAAGACACTCACCGTGGTCTGTATCTCGTGACAGTAATAGTGGACCCGACTAAAGTGAGCTTGTGGAATATGCGTCCGATGGAGAGCAGGTACCGCTTAGTTGGCGCCGCGTTCGGCGATTTTCCGATCTGAGGCGCCACTTTCGACGGCGGCGGCGTCGCAGTGGACGGGCAGTGGGCCTCAATCACTTCGTTCTCGTTCACACCCACAATAAGTTGAAAGCCCTGAAACATATTCCCAATAGAAAAAAAAATGTTTCGGTAAGCAAAAATAAAGTCAAAAATGAGAGGTATACGAACTTACCCTACTGACGGACTTCTCCAGCTTGACTACAAATATTATTTTAAACAAGGATATGCCCGTGACTTCGTCCACGCTTGACTTGAAATTCACAGGACTCATGCGATATAGAGTAACAAAGCATTTAAATAATTTCCAAAAAAAAATCCGGGACAAAAAGTAGCGGATTTTAAGTATGATGATTTGCTGTTGATTAGCGAAAACCAAAATCAGCCCAGTAATTTTTACGTGAATCCCGAACGAAAAGACAAACCGACAAACGGACGAGAAATCTATTTTTTTATTGTGTTTATATAGTGTATTCCAGTTGTATTTTTAACTAGTTTCAATTACAGAAACAGCATGTTTATAATGGTATAATATTATAGATATGGAACATCAATATTATGCTTATGTTTTTATCTGTAATATTTTACCTTTCTATTAATAGTATCCTACGTACATACATACGTGTGGTTCTTATTATGTCATTCTATTTTAGTCCATATGTATATTACGACTAAACAAAATTACATAGTGGTTAAAGCCTATTACAGTAAAGTTTAGATTTTATTGCAATAAAACAATAATCCTCTTTGAATAAAGCCACGAATACAAAACCGGTAAAATTTAAAGACCGGATGTTTTGTAGCGTATGATGTACTCGAATAAGCTATTTAATTTAGATGGGTCATCAAAATGAATTGTTTGATGAATTTATTGCTAGGCACGGTAGTTTTAGATACTACAGATACGGATTGTATATCCACCACATATATCTAAATAGGATAAGTGGGTCTCATATGCGATGATTTCCTTGTAGCAATACGCACTTTACTTCAAATAAACTGCCTAACAATTGCACACCTAAAGGTGCCATTCGAACCTCGGCTGCAAGTGCTGCAGCGACTTGCAGCCCGCAGCCGATCGCAGACCAGTAGTGCTGCGGCTGCAAGCCGATCCCCGCTTAGTTACGTCACTCCAACCTTATTAAGGCGACAATAATTCCTAAACTGATCGTCATTATACTTCAAGGGTTTCTTAATTAGTATTGAATAACTTCCATCAGTGGGTCTACATATTATATAAGGACGTGTGGCTACTCTTCTCTGGCTTGTTAACAATGACAACATATCATCATCATCCTCTTCGTCTTCTAATAAAAGATATAACATCAAACTATTCTCACGACTATTCCTCACGTCCGACATTCTAAAATATTGGAAGCGACTGGCCGCCACCTGCTGCCTGCCGCAGCACGTGCAGCCTCGGAATCACTCCCGGCTGCGAAAGCAGGCGCGGCTGCGTGTCATTCGTGTGCTATCTGCATGCGCATCTTACATCTGCAGCCTGCAGTCGAGGTTGAAATGGCACCTTAAGGTTCCGTCGAATCTACGCCACTTGAATTATTCTCTATTTATTCAAGTGTTTCTTATATACCATTTCAAAATACAAAGATATGGTGCGTCAAAGTAGACATACAAAAATTAGAATTTACCTGTGCCAGTCTTTGTGATACCAACTCCTTGAACACCTCCATTGTCGTGAGAGGATTTTTATAGATAGCTCTGTTTTGGGCGAAATCGGCGTTCACATCGTCAGGCAAAAGGTTATAGTCCGACACGAGGTAATCGTTCTGCAAAGAACGCTTGTCCGGAAAGTAGTCCGTTGTAATCGGAAGACATGCCGGAATTGTCAACGATTTCCAATCCACACCTATATGACGAGAGCGACGAACAATTATTATAACATTTCATATTTTAAAATTTAAAAGACTTTAGTGAGTATTTAAAATCATCGATTCTAAAAAAATTAAAGATGCCTTTATTTATGAGAGTACTAACATTTTTTAATTATCAAATCTAAAGACGGAAGCATAATTATGAAAATATTTAGTTTGATACATACGTAAACACGACTCTGCAGTTAGCTACATAGTCTTTATTATTGCAATACATGAAACTACTACAATACTATCCATTTCTTTATAATAAGTACCATTAAATTTAACCAACGTGCAGCTAATATATTGACCACTTAATATACAATTATTATTTTAATACTATTACAATCATTTTCTATTACCTATAGATATTATGTAGTGAATAGCTGCGTGGTTATATTTGATGTGGTTTGACAGGCGAAGTTTGCTGATACACTCTTTATTAACAATGATAATGATCGTAGTCTATCTTCCTATATATAATTTTCTTAAGTTTACGCGATTGTTACGTAAATACTAAAAATGGAGATTTATTTTATAACATTGTACGGATTGAAAAGTGTATGTAATTTTTGCTAAAGGGCTTATCAGCAAACAAAGCCTTTGGTGGTTTGTAATTTTATATGTAGAAGTGTTTACGTGAATTATGCAACCTACAAGTTGTACAAAGCTCTCTATCTACATGGTTTTTCATAGTAATTGATTATTTATATAAAAACCGTATCTAAAAGCTTAATAGACATATGATAATTTTAGAAAAGCGTTCAAAATTAGTATCGCTTGCGCTTGACCGCTATATGCACCTTTTAACATTTTATTATGTCTGAATAATAAATGTAATTTCGCTTATAGTTGTCAAACCGTATGCTAAGTTAACGCACCCAAAGCCGATAAGTATAAAGTAAAACACATTTCTGCCGTCTTTATCGTGTAAACACGCTACTGGTGGTACCTACTTCGTAAATGATATTTCTTACTAGTTGTACAGTAAAAGTAAGATAACAAGGATATAGTACAGCCTATGTCGATGGTTCATGAATACAAACCTTTATACTAACACTCAGATTTTGGAAAAAAATTGAGACTATATCTAGCTCTAGCAGTTCAAGTAAATATAGGTAGAAAATAACAACACTTGTAGGATATTCATTGCTTTTAAAGCAAGTATTGCGTTTGCTTTGAATATTCTAATCGTGCAGCCTCGTCAGAAGAAGGACCTATAGTTTCCCAAGGTATTACAGGTCTACCTTTTGACTGGCGATATTTGCTTCGAGATTCTTTGAAAACTTTAATATTCGTGAATACTTACAGTGGATAAATACACAGAGCCAGTAAAAAAATTAAGAATAAGATTCATAGTATGTTATTGTGCAGACGCACATATAATCGAATGTAAATTTGTATGGCATTGATAATTTTACTTTGATAGTTTGAATATGAAAATGAAATAATATTGGGACAAGTAAACTAATAATGATGAATAGAGGATGAATGACAATGACATTTCAGACCTTTGGATAATTTATTTTAAAGATCAAGCTTTCAAAAAGCTAATGGTGCATGCAGCTTATCCAATGCATGCAGTGCGCATATAGCTCAATAGTATTAATTAAATCTTAAGTGAAGCCGTATGATATTTTGCATTGCGGTTATCAACAGAACTTACACAATTATTTTAATCACGACATAATATGTGTAGAATTCACTAGTAACAAATATATAAAGCGTTTGTTTTAAAATCAAAAGTTCCCCTTAGAGCATATTATAATAACTATTAAACACATAATAATATGCAAATATCTACTCGTTTCAAATTCAATGAATGTGATATCAAACCTATGGCGCGATTCGCTTTTGTCCGCGTTATGTTCCCAATGTGGTTCGAAGTTTATTTCGTTCAATGCGACGATATCATGAAACATCAAAAATGACACGAACATTTAGTAAAAACGATTATTTATCTATGCCACACCCAGAGGCCCTTAAATTTCAACATGAAATTAACGCAATGTATCAGAATTTCTCATTTTACTTTTTAAATCCATTTTGCGACATGTAATAGACAAGCAAACGTAACTATTACAGATATTAATTTTATGTCATTAAAATTAAATTTAATCCTCTGAATGTGGCTGAAAGACCATGATTAACCATTAAATAATTATGATTTGAACAACAATATACGGCTTCTTGTATTGGCCTACTAGAATCAGTTCTTCCCGCATGAAGCATTTAAAAGGAGATCTAATTGCTTTGTTTTTTTTTCTTTACTTCATATAAGATGATAGTGCACATTAGAAACTAATTGAATCTACGTAGATACGATCTTGGGTGGGCTGCCGAATTGAACTTTTCCATAAAATATACAGATGTACAATCAAGAGAACCCATCATCCAAGTTACAGATCTGACATTTTATTCTGCAAACACATTTAAGTAAATCGTACCTTACTCAAGCAATAGATTTTAGTTTAGAAGCTATTAAAATGTAACTACATTAAACTTTAAATGAATAAAAGTTTATTAATGAAATTTCTTCATAAAATTGTTAAAAACGATTAAGTATATTTTAATGAGATATGTGATGTGTTATGAACTGCATCCCATGATGATAAAGAGAGTAAAAAATCAAGATACCGTAACATCCTATCACAATGATTCAGTCTCAACCATGAAGCAAACCAGCTCTGAACATTGTTATGATTATACAAACACGTATATCACAGGTTCAAATACAACCGAACACAACAAATCCAAATGTAATACAGAAGGTCGTAGTTCAATAAAACGCGGAAAGTCCGTCACTATTAGATTCCCGATTGTACACACGTCTCGCCTTGATCGTGATTCTCGCTCGACTACCCCCTTCCCTCAATCAGGCCATCGTTTTATACTGCACAAATGCAAGGTGCCCGTATTGCAGTCCACATAATCCGAAACACCTGGCTAATGAGTCAGCCGCAGCAGCCATAAATTAGTACAATACAACAATGGGCTGTTCTCTAGACACGTATGCCAATAAATAAGGAAACAAAAGAAGACGATTATAAAAGAATTACATTTAGTTCAAATGCCGACAGGTGATGTGTTTTTTCAGATATGCAGGTGGACTTTGTTTTTGTCGGGGCCCGAGTTGTAAAATTATTCAAATATATCAATAAATATAAATGAATATTCATAAATTTATTTACCTACTTCTACTTTTTGTTTAGAAAATGAAAATATGATGAAATAAGAAAATGTTTACATGTTATTTTAAAATAAATCTACGTACTCAAACAACGTGCACATTGTCATTTAGTATGATTAAATAATTGTATCGAGTAAATGTATAATATAATTTTGTATTCTTTTACTTACACTAAAATATTATGAATGTATCGGCGTGTAATTATTATGGCTGAGAGAATAAACCTTTTTACTTGCTTCGAGTCATAGAACAGTAGTTAATTTATTTGATTTTGGTTATTCCGACGTTTCGGCCGCTTTTCACCACAGCCACTGAAAAGCGGCTGAAACTCCGGAAGAACCAAAAACAAATAAACTACCACGCTTAAAACCGTTAAAACGTAGTTTAATACAGTAGTTAATATTGTTACGTATTCTAACTTTGACTTGGTACAATGTTATTTAATTATTTTATTTTTAAAGTTTTCTTTATTATTTATAATTCACTGGTATTACTTAAATTCTTAAATTTGAACATGTTCTTCGAGCGTCTTGCAACCATCAAAAATATTTTCGCTAATTTAACATTATACATGCACACACGACTTTTATAAATATGGTAAACTTCATATCTCGAATCACAGTAGTTCTTGAAACAATCAGCTACTGACACACAAACAGACACCGGATTAAGACCATAAGGCACGGTACACACGGCATTTTACTGCACGTTTTTTTGCAGTATACGTCTTAACGAATAAATAGTGGCGCATACAATGTACATAGGACCATTCACACGTCGTTTGTACTGCAAAAAAACGTACACTGTTGATACGTTTTAACGAATACGCAACGCACTTGTCAAGCAAATCGAATGAGCATTAACGTATTCGGCTTGCAGTGGCGTATAGTATAGCCCTGTCTCGTTCACACGGCACGATGTTCATACGTTTTTAATCGAATAGCAATCCAACAAGCATTTAGTACCTGAGCGTCTTTAGTTTTCAAAACTTTCAATAAACATCCGAAAGTAAAAAAACTTCTTTTCATCGTTTCTAAGTTTATCGTATAACTTATCAAATAGTTTAGTACGCCCTGATTCTTCACTTATAGGATGTACTCAAACCTGCTCTGTCGGCGGCGAAACCGTTGACGCCTTCGATTATACAATATAAAAGGATAAGCAAGCGTGGATCCATTACTGACGTCTACTCACTGTAACAACTGTGTGAAGACTGCAGCTATCCGTTTTTTACACGAATGAAAATCTACCGTTTGAACACCCGGGTCGTCGGATCGTATGTTAAAAAAACGAATACAAAGAAAACTTGCAGTACAATGCCGTATGTACCGGGCCTTAGGGTTTCTCCTTACCTTTAGGTACCCAAAACCATACATACACAAAATTAATATTCTTATTTTGGTTGCTCACCGGTGGTCAAAGCTGGTGTCCATTCCTGTTCTCCTGTAGCGCCCCAGAGCAAGGCTAGTGATGCGTTGTTGTAGTCGAGGGAGTGCCCGAAGCGACTCCCAACACACTTAGCGCCCCAGAGGCGCTTATCATGCGCTTACGACTTGGTATGTTACCTACAAATAGCAGGTACAGTTCTTATATTATTTGTTGCAAATAAGAAGATAATCGATCATACATAATAACCAAATTTATTATCCCCGCAAATTGCTAATGCGCTGGAACCTTGTCAAATTAATATTCACGTGACGTCATCCGCGTACTCGCCGGCCAGTGATGCTAACAGTACTGAGTGTTCGGCTACGGTTACGTCACCAAAATGGCGGCCAGGCGCAATAGCAATTTGCGGGGATAATAAATACTTTTTGAAATTCTAAATGTGATGACCTAAACTATGCTAAATAGGGAAAAATACTCAAAGAAGTTTCGAAGTCAATTTCGAACCCTTTTCGCAGCAGAATGCCGAGTCCAGCCTGATTGGCGTGAATATTATGTATGTACTTACGTTTTTCTGTGTTTGAATAACTACTTGTATATTTTTGATTTATATGAACAACGTCGTATTACGCGTATTCTATTTTCTGTGTGTACATACATTTACGACAATAAATCTTTACTTTATTTCTAAAATGACGAAAACTAGAGTGGTACAATTAGATTTTTACATATTGCATTTGAAATCAAAATTGTTTATACCTAGATAGCATTGTTTAAATAAAAAGTATTATTCGACCAAAAATGAATTATCAATATTTTCAAACAATTGAACATACCATCAACTTGATATATGGAGTGACTGTTTTAAAATCGTCGTTCCATTTTCCTTGGTGCCGTTGGTCTCGCAGCGGTGGTCCTGATTCCTCGACGCCTGTTCGCCGGCTGGACGCGCTTGATAGTGATGTTGTTGTATTAACACACCAGTTGGACCTGAAAATTACATCTCTACTATTTACATCTCATCATCATTAGCTACATCCTGCATCTCTATTATTTTTTTCTTTTAGGGCCGATTTTTCAATGATCAGATAAAAGTCTTCAGTCAAACAAATTAGAACCTCAAAAGTGAAACAATCCAATTGTTTTATTCGTGCAACTGTCACTTTAAATTTTCCCGTGCTGTGTATTATTCTATAGAATAACTGTCATCTAGTGATTGCAAATGCGGCCCTTAAGGAATTATGTTCCATTTCACGGGTTTAGGTAACGTAAGGAATTAAAAATAATCATCATTAGAGTGATAATCGATTGAGTTCGGTGTTCGCTTCGACTACCAGGGTTCGGTTTACTAATTATTATTCTCCACTTAGCGCCTTCGTTGGCATCCCCTGTTTTGAGACCATGGGTATTAGAAATTATTGTTTTTTGAATAACTTTCAAGTAAAGTGGTGTATATCTAGGTGTTCTCAACCTCGGTAGTTATGTATTATTATATAATTACGTACTTATTATATAATTCTAATAGAAGTTGATGCGGAAAATACTAAAAAAAACAGCGGAGACGATGCTCCTTACAGTAGTCAGTGGTGCCTATGGACATTTGCACATCCATTATGTCGAATTTGAATGCACGCTAAACACGCAGCTTAAATGTGAAAATAATAAAAAAAAACACTTTTTTAAACTCAAGGTTTTCAAGAAAGTAAAATCATAACAGTCTTGAGTTGCGTTCTGGCATTAACGGCTATGTTTCAGTCTTTTTTAAGAGAAAATGAGCGTACCTGTCGCAACAAATTGTCTACAGGCAATGGTACCGTTTTCCATCAGATGGCAGTCTGCCTGTCTGCTGAGCTCATGCAACAAAAGAAATTTACTACCCATACTTGATTACAGTACAGAAATAATCTCACCATTGTTAAATAGTATATTTTCGAATGATTGTAACACGAGCAACGTGAATATTAAAGATTAAAAATAACAGATACCTTTCGGAAATATATGAGTCCACCGACGCCTGTTACTGGTCAACTTGACAGTGACATGTGAGGGATCGAATGGGTTAATGAGAGCTCTCCCCGTTCTTATTACGGGCTTATGCGACGATATAGAGCTGCGCGGCGATAGTCGGTTACTCGATATTTGTGAATCGGTCGCATCACTGCCCATTTCGTATGTGCCACTTTTGTCTAAAAACAGTAATTCTTCTTTTAAAGATAGCTCCGCAGTGGACATTTAACAATTTACTGGTTTACACAACTAATAATTCCTCCCTATTTACATGTGCAATAGACCAATTTTAATACACAACCAGTCTACGAAGCGTGTAAACGGGACAGAGCTAAGAATGCATAGCAAGCAACACTCTGCCTTTTAGGCTTGCGAATAAAGTTCTATATAGATTATTTACATGTCGAACGACCGAACGAACGAATAGAACGTAACTTTGAATGAAATCAACAAAACCAAAAATCAATAACAATTAATTTAATTAGTTCAGAATATACATATCTACTACTGGTGCATTATAATAATATAATGTTATATTTCCATTATTATTTTCCTCCATACAACGAAATAATTTTATTTTTTTATTAATACTGTTATGTCATAATCATGTATGACGAAGTCCAAAACAGTTACGATCTAAGGCATCTTATTTTTAATTTCAATGTTGCCACCAAATGGTTCTTGCATTTCATTATCTCAATTTGATTCAGAAAAGGTACTAAATATATATTTATTATATATATTTAACCTTACGTATTTATACTAAAATAATACTACATAATTGCGCATATCTTCATTGAAAGCAAAAATTATTGAATAAATATATATTATGCGGGTGAAATCACAAAAAAACAATAAATTAATTGTGGTGCGTGATAAATGCATGCATGAAATGGGAGGTCCGATGCCAGCAGTCGGACGATTATAGGATTACACCACTAGACCTTCACTGGACATGTTTTAGACTGAATCGGTCAACATATTAAATAACAAAGAAACTTATAATTATATATTATAATTTAATTTTTTGTAGGAGAGTATCTAAAAATAGTAAATATATCCGCGGAAAAAATGTCTATTCTCAAACTAAGCAAATAACGTTTGTGTTATAGGTAATATGTAACGGAAAATTCTGAGGTGAATTCCCGAACATAGTACATAAAGGAAATTCCGTTTACAAAAAGCATTGGCTTTATACATTTTGCAAAAAATAATGTTTTTTTTTCGAATCGCCTAAATTTACTCACTACCGTTAACCAATATATCACCGAGACTGTGGTGGATATCTGGATCCGACATCTTTCTATGATGCAAACTGGAAGCTGGCGGACTTTTGCGGCTTATACTTTCTAGACCAGCCATTGATGTTTTCTTCGTACGAGCTACTCTTTGAACGCTGAAAGGAAAAGTGAGACAAAACCCAATCATCCAAAGACAAATGCGGAGAGATTGAATTGTCTCGCTCCCAGTCTATGTATATGTGTTGTGTGACGGAGGGAGCTATGAATCGAATTGATTGTTGTTTGGATGTATAACGCACAATATAATTTGTTTACATTTTAATTACTTTGAAAATCCTTAATTTAATTTTTATTTGATTTGTTAAATCTTTCTACAACTTGAAGATCGTCCTAACCTAATAAAAGTTATGAATATTGTAATTTAATAAACGACCAATCAGGGCAGAGCATATGCCTCGAGCGGGGTCAAGACGCCATCTCTACTTGAGTAGTACTTACTACCTTAGTAGACGGAGGAGTTTTTGCGACACATTTGAGAAATAGTAATGGATCGAGTTGGATCGTTGAGAATTAGAAAGTAAGGGTTGAAGTAAGATCGGTGCCCTGAATCCGCTGCTCTGTCTAAAATATGTAAAAATATAGTTTAAATCTAAATTAAAAGTGTATAAACCGTGGCCATTGTGTTTAATGCTCGCATTTTACCCCAAATGACGCCCACTACACCTACAACCGTTAAAGATCTCACGAGAACGATGCCTTCTCCGAGAGAGAGGGGGATATATATACACATACATACACACACACACACACACACACACACACACACACACACACATATATATATATATATATATATACACGTTTGAAAGAATTAACTGCCTTCATGATAAATTTAATATTTATATCATGCTCTATGTTGCAAACCAGTTGACAGTACAACTAAGACTTACTAACCAAGACAGTATTAACTAAGACATATTATTATCGTATTGTAAAACAACATAGCTTTCTATTTGAACAACTCAAATTGTTTACTATTGTATTAAAATAGGAATAATAATTACATTTAACAAGAGATTGTCAAGACTAGGGATATTAAACAGATTATAACACTCACTCTGTAATATAAAAATCTTACCAGGTGCTATGCGCAGGCGGCAGTTGGAATACTTGAGCGTCGTACGCATCATAATCAAAAATGGAGTTGTGAATATATTCATCCTCTTTCAGCAACTTCCCTTTCCTCTCATCCTCATACATTTTCCTCAATGGCTCTTGACTTTTCCTCGGCGGCAACTTAATTCGCGGTATAAAATTTGAATAGGCAACTTTTTTATTCGTCGAATAAAACGACAAGTTTATCCAATGAGGCATTGAATAATCGTCTATTGAATTCATATTATTGTCTTTGTTATGAAATTTTAGTAGCGGTACTGCGTGTAAAGGTTGCTCGCCGACACAGACCAAGTCACTCCCGACGCCGTTGTCTATGATCCGTTGTTTCGTCACGTTTGTTAGTTCTCTGTCAACTTCGAATACACCCACCCCTGGAGTTATGACTACGCTAAGCTGTCCGGTTCGGTCAAAACACCGGTCGAGGTAATGTTTTTCGAACACTAAAACAGATTACAGGTCATGAATAAACGGTAATAGAAGCGAATGAAGAAATATAAATAATATGTCAATATTTTAACATACTTGGGATCCATTGTCTTTGCCTACTGTTTATAAGAATCATCCATGATATATTATAAAACAAAACCTGTTCTACTCATTTGTATGTTTGTAATATTTAAACATTACTTAAGCTATCTTAAGTCTTGAAACATCAACAGTGTTTGTTAATTACTTTTTTATTGAGTTAATGGCTCAGTTTTGTTGGTCTCAACCTTCTAAACTCATGAAGTAATATTTGAACTACGAGGTGTAAAATTATGTGAATGTTCAAGATGGCAAACCTATAAAAATACTTTCAACAAAATCTGGTATGAATAAAGCCTGTTCACTAGTTTTCCAAATGGTTTTTTAGGTTTCATAGCCAAATGACTATTCCAGTAGAAGTTTCTCATCTCTATGGCGCCTTTCAGCGTGCGTAGACTCAACATACTTGATCAAATTTTTCTTTTTTTAATTGAATATATTTTATTGCTTTTAAAAAGCAATAAAATATTATACTCAAACCACATTTAATTGAACTTAAATGACAGTATATAAAGATATACTGTCCTTTAAGTTCTAAGAAAAGTGCAGATGAAATTTTGAGAGAATGATTGAACCTGGGAAAGCACAATGCAAATGCAAGTGTGTCAACTTAATACACCGATTAACTTGAGATTGTAACACAGGATTATTACCATTTAAACTCATATTGAGAACTTCCAGAAAGTTCCCTTGGGCGGCAGTTGAATTAATAGCAGTTGGTATTTCCATGTTGGGCCTCTCATGATATTGCAACACAATTTTTTGGTAATCAGTGAACAAACGCCGCAACTGTAGTAGAACATTCGACCAATCTTCATATCGGTCGTTTTGCACAGCCACCCTGACCAATGAGAAAAAAAATCTTTTGACATAAGTTCACAGCTGACTACATATACTGCCTAATTGGGTGTGTAATTTAGTATTCCCATAGACAACAAATGTGACGACATTTGTATTTAACCTCATTGGGGAAAATAATACTGGATGTAATCAAAGAATAGCTCCATACTAAAAGATTATAGTTTCAGCCACTAAAACTGCGTAGAAATGAAGTCACTTTTATTCGGTTGAATTTCACAGTATTAATATAATAAAAATATTATTTCACCATATTCTGATAAATAAAACATTTTAAAAACATATTAATCATTATTATACCTGTAAAAATCTTCATAAAATCTTCCTCTATAATCTTTTTGCAGGCATTCTTTCATATGCTGAGGGAACTCCTCCAATGATTTTGCCTTGTAAAACGTTCTTGAAAATAAAACTATTGTGACTTCATGATTACTACCATTTTTCTACAAAAAGAAGTAATTTTTATAATTATATTCTAATTCAAGGAATTATGATAAAAAGTGAAATCGTCATTAGCTTGCATTTTTCAATTGTATAATGTTGATTCCCTAAACCACCAAAACTATCCTATTCTTCGGAATTATATGTCCTACATTCCCTTTATCAAATTTACACACATATACACTGAATTTTATGATAATTAATTAAAATTTGTTCACTTGTTCAGCTCAACGTTATAAAATTTAAATTTAGTACCAAATTTAAATATTTACTACTAATATAAATAGATTTACCTTCCACTTAGCAAATAGCTCAGCAAGGAACCCATTGACTGCCTTCTCAAAATACAAATCTCCATGAATGTCGAAGTCCCACATCTCTGACGACATTTGTATGAACAAATAAACCATTGATGTTGATGATCTGAATACAATTTTAGTATCCTCTGTGATGACTCCACAGGCAACCCTGTTGCCTTGAGACCACATTTCGTACACCTGACATCTGATTGCCCCACCACAATAGTCTATTTTCTTGTTTAGGTAAACGCATGTGCTCACCTGTAAATTAAGTTAAATAAAGCCACAGAGGAGGAATGCACAGAAGTTTCACGTGCACTGATTACTATTAGGAGCTCGTTTATTGATCCTAAACAAAACAGATGGGCGTGACCCACAGTAGTGAGGCGTGATGGGTGATAGCAGTGTCAGATTTGTGGTATTAGATAAGAATAATCAGCAACTCACACATAGTATAAAGGAAGGAACACTGGGTGTTATGTAGCAGATACTGTAAGTCCCAAACTGTTTATTGGTGTGCAGTGATTCTTTTTTTATTACTGTACTACAGCAGCCAGGTTGATAGCTCAATTGTGATAGAATCTGATTATCAGTAGTGGTATCATCGCCTATAAATATTTTCAATTCTAAAGGTGCTATCAATGTGCTGCCAATCTTTAAAAGGGGACTGGAACCTGGTTACCCATGGCAAAAAACAACTCAAGGTTGTTATGGTGGCGTGCTCTAGACCAGGGGTGGTACCAATCCAGATGAACAAATGGCCATCCTGACAATGGGTTGTTTTTTCGTCTCTTACAACAGGCCGCCCGGCCCCAGGAAATTGTATTCTTTCTATTTTCCTGCACGGATAAAATATTCCGAAGAAAGTCACCAACTTTTTATGACACTTAGTTAAAAATTTATTAGTTTAATGTGTCGTAACAATTATATGCTGAATACAATTTAATGTGAATTGCTTACTAGCACTTACCAAATGGTTTTTCAGTCTCCACATTTCTGATCTCCCCATATACTGATCTTTGAATGTAAGCTCAACTGAATCCAAAGCAACATCTGCCACATTCACTATATTCACATAGACATCAGCAAATGTTCTCAGCTGAAATGTTGCAGCAATACTCTGTTCCACACTGATAGTATCTAAAAGTATCAATTTTAGTTAAAATAATTCCTTAGGGCTTCCTGCAGCTAATGTTATGTAATGTAATGACTTTAAAGTATTCATATATGTACACACTGAATGTCATAAACATATGTCCATACCTGCCTAAGACCTTAAAAAAGAAATTTTATATGTATGGATGCATGTTTGGTACTTTTCATAGAAAACTAGTGAAAACATCCTGATGAATCTTAACAATAAAATAGCTTATTTCACAGAATAATCTAATAATTATTATGGGCAATGTATTAGACATTTGCCATAATTTACAAAAGTAATTATTTTTTAAATTGGTAAAAATATAAACATAATTGTGTAATAGAAAAGCCACCACGGCTGCGTAACAATCTGGTACACAAATTTTAAGTAGTGGGTGGGCAAAGTGGGTCGGGGGGAGGTATACTTAACCCCACTACAACTCCTAAGGTTTTTTTAATTTATAAACATAAGCTCACTTATTTTTGTTGTAAAATTGTGTCACTTTTGATAATAACAAAGCGTTTATGAATGTACTCACGAATTGTTTATGAATGTACTCACAAATTACACATAAACACCAGAACTTTTGTAAAACCAAAACTGTTTTTAATGTAGGCACAGCGGCCGGCGAATGCTAGGACTGACTTGTAACCATTTACTATTTATTTTATACACACGAACAGTCGGTTAGGTTAGGTTATTTGCAGACCAAAGCGCAGGAGCCGCGCGAGCGAAGCGAGCATGCCGCGGCAGCGGCCGGCGAGTGCTAGAACCGACTGGTTACCATTTACTATTTATTTTATACACACAAACAGTACGAAGCCTTAAAAGTCTCATAAAACATTTGTTTTATTTATCAATTTAGTGGACAACTAGCAAGTTTTTTAATATCACAATAAATCAATATATTAATGATATCAATTTTTAAGTACATTGCAGAACATTTTTTCTTTTGTATTGGTTAAATTATAAATGCGATTACTTAAAAAATCGTCTTTATTGGTCGCCATTTTGAATGGTTACTCTTGTGATGTATGTGAATGTGCTCTATTGTGTTTTTCTTCACTTTTATCCAATTAAGCTGGTTTTTGGTTCTTCAACTTTGGACTTATGATAGAAGTGCAATATTAGCGAAAAAATAAGTGAGGTTATGTTTATTAAAAACAAAAAAATCAAGGTCTCCGGACCTTAGGGGTTGTAGTAAAGGTAAGTATGCCTCTCCCCCTCCGCATTTCACCACCCCGCTACTTAAAATTCGTGTACCGGAAAGCTATACATTTACCCACTATAAATCGTGTCATAGAGTCCCTAGTATGACTGGGGCATATAATAAGTGTTGTCGCCGAGTGCGCCGCCTGAAAGCAGGGGCTTATTTTGGGGGCTTACACACAAACTCGCAGGTGACCTCTAGTTTTAATATGTATTTATTACCTAGGCAACAATTTCTTTACCCTGAGAGAACACGACAAGTAGTAGCAAAATTTAAATACTTTTTTATATCGCGGGCTTCAAGCCAGAGGGGCGTATAAGCAAAAACCAACTTTTCAGGAGATACAAAAACCTTAATAAGTTTTTTTCAATGTATTCAATGTCTGTCTATGAAAGTACTTCTACTAGTATTAACCTACTATTAAGACAAAAAACAGAGGCGGTGTATCGATAAAAATATAAATGATAGACAAAATAAAAAGAAACTCTTTTTACACGCCCCTCTGGTTTGAAGCCCGCGATATAGTGTATAAATTGACTTTTTGTATAAATAATAAAGAAAAGAAAATCTCTGTCTTAACCTATGACGGAGGTACTAGAATTAAATTTAAAAAAAAGGGATTATTATGTATGTAAATAATGTGTAGTTTGTAACACAAATTTAAATTCTAGATGTAATTTTTAACATATGTCACGTAACTACACATAATAATATATGTCTCTGAGTAGGCCTATCTGCATTTGCATTTACATAAATACAGTTGTATCAATACTACTAAAATCAGGCTCATATCCATAATTATGATTGTAATTAGTTAAGATAGATTTTTAAATTAATCAATAAACACCACGTCAAATTACAAATTCAATATACCAGAAAAAGAATACTTTATGCTACCCTTAACAGTTTTAACTTTTTCAGAAACTAAGGGGGCGTCCAGAAATTACGTGAGGTGTTTTTTTAAATTTTCTGCCCCTCCCTCCCCCCCTGGTGAGATGTCGTGAGATTTTATTCAACCCCCTCCCACATCCCCCAATCTCATGTGAGATTTTTCAAAATGTGAGTTTCTTACATAAACGCGTTGGATTGTTATTGTAAAAAGAAAAAAACAAATTTGCTTCGTGCTTTTATTTACGAATAGTTAAGACTAGTAATCAATATTGCTGAGAGTTTAATTATAAGTGTAATAAAAATTTAACAATAGAATAATTAAATCGTAACTACTGTGATTAAAAAAGAATACCTACTCTAATTCAGTCCAATTAAAAAAAAATTGCATGATATTTGCCGAGACCCCCCCCTCTCTCCAACGTAAGATTAGATGAGATTTGACTCGACCCCCTCCCCCCCTTAAACACCTCACGTAATTTATGGATGCCCCCTAAAGTATAGCATTATTGAAATTAGGAAATACACTACTTAACATTGAAATTCATATCCCACACATGCACATGTCCATAAGCTAGTATGTACACACACACACGCACACACCCCCACACACTCACATTAACTATAGTATAATTATTCAAATAAATATTTCCAAAGAGAATATTGAAATAAACATACCTCTTCCACGACTTGCAACATCACCCTTAGTGACTTGTAACAACAGACGTGGGTAATCATTTTCAGGGTGGTATATTTCTAGTATATCTTTTTCTTTCAGTCCCGGATAATCTTTTAGGTTAATTATCAAATCAACAGCTAGAAAATGCAATATAAATATGTCAACTCTATCACACATTCAGTTAGTGTACCATATTCCTGCAAAGCACAATTTCTTTTCTGAGCTTAGACTAGTATTGTTAGCCTTGTCAATTTATGACATAATAGTAGACGTATTGGCTCTTGTACTTCTAATTGATAATTTGAGACTATACTACACCTGGTCATTATTAAAATTAAACAAACTAGCCATAGTCAGGTTTTATGGTACTCTGTCCATAGTGAATTTCAAATGTAGTGGCTGCTACCTACATCCTCAGCCTGCTTCAAGGAAAACCATTAAGAAGGAAGATGGTGAGATGAGGTGAAAGAAAAAAGAGAGATATAGCTAGGCCACTACTTAGGTAATGGCACCAGTTTTTTCACAGGATAAGGCTATTATATGGCAGTGTAAAGGCTTTAAGGTAAAGGTACTACCTGGGGCCACATTCCGTATTCAAATACTCTGAACAAATATTTAACAAGCCCTGGGAGTAAAAATTCATTAGGATTTATCTAAGACCACCTACCAAACGTGGAGTAAAGTGTAACTATCATTATTTTCATAACCATCCTGCATTGACATAAGAAGCATTTCAATGTAAACAACTGGTTTACAGAATACATCAACCAACGAAATTGTATATAATTCTAGTAAGAATAATCCATACTAAAATGGTTGGCACAAACATAGGAAGGCTATGTCCACCTGTGTACGTCAATAAGCTGATGCTGAAGAAGGAAATGGTTGGGGCATACAAACACACAACTGACTTGTAAAGAACTATACATAACATAATAAATGTTATTTTCTTGCTGTTTGCCTACTGTGCTTCTGATAGTACTTTTTATGTATTTATTTCTTACTTACGACTAAAGCTAGACTGGTGTACAATAAGTTTAAAAGACTTCATTATTTGTATAAACCTAAACAGCCCAAGTTAGTGTTATATTTTTTAGAGAATTATAAGAAAATCTTATCATTTTCCTTCTAAGCTACAACAAAAACAATTTCACGAAATCTACGAATGAAAAAATACCATAGACAAAGAGTATTTTTTTATGTTTATGGCTTGGCAGCTAGGCCTTTAAGCCAGACCTTAGTTTACAATATAGTTTCTTTATTTTCTTGTGCCTATGTGTATAATACGGCCGGCGTACCGCGTAACTTGGCAAATGTGAACATAGGCTCTGCGAACTTTAGAGCATGTACACTCGTGTGATGAGTGGGCATACGACTCGTCTGTGAATACAATTGGTTGCCCTTCATCCCTGTATTTTTCATTGCTTTGTACTAGTTGGTCACTGTATTTTCTTCACGAGTTTACATGCGCTAAAGTTCGCAGAGCCTATGTTCACATTCGCCAAGATACGCCGGCCGTTTTATAACACAGCTGAACTGTAGCATAGTAGGCAATCAGCTAAAGCCATTCAACGGAGTTCTTGTGACAACTCAAAAGGCCACATTTGACTAAACAGTTCACATTTCTCACAAAACACATAATTACTACTCAAAAACTAACAATATTCTACAGCTATTGTTCATTTTAGAGTAATTTTACACATTTTTAGATAATAAAACTTCACAGCACAACATCACCTTTCAGTTCCCGCCAAAAAAAACCAGATCAAAGAGGACATTGGGTATGATCACAGATAATAGACTGCATATTACTCTACACATAAAATAGACGAGTCTCTCTATCATAAATTATCAAAACATTCACAACCTCACCCGATAGATGTCACGTCAGTTGGTATTGTTATTATAATCTATAAATACGATTATGATTGAAATGTTGTCACGTTTCGATCGGTGGTTAGTTTAAAAACTAAAGCAAAGCACTTGATAATTTAAACCAAAGGTAAAAATAATAACATAAAATAATTTGTTATAATATGTAAGTGATTCACCAAATATGACCATCACTCGTGGTTTTTGTTTTGCTCTCAAGGTCTCATTATTAAGTCATTCAATAAGTCAACAAATCATTATTCAACGATATTGTACAGCGCCGTCTAAAGTCCACTAAATGGAAACTACTTGTAGTTTTTAACCCCCTCTAGCAATTGATAGCGCTACTTTCAGTATATTTCTTTTTTTCGATTACCTAGTGAAGAATTAAACGTGTCTTATGATCTTAGATTACAAACATCTATAAAACATAATAGACTGTATGGACCAAAGAGTACATTGAATAATAGAAAGAATGGACCAAGTCCTTTGCCTGCCTTTGTAGCAAAGTATCCATAGTTGTGATCCATAGTAATCTGTGGTGGTAAACTTGAACAACAACAACAAGGAATTAGAAAAAAGCGCGGGAAACCTTCGAAGTTGGCGGGCGCAGTTTTTAAATAATTTGGTTTTATAAATTAATTTATTAGATAATAGTGATCAGAATAGTTATATTTTGTAAATATTAGTACTTTTATATATTTTTATTTATTAGTTATTAATCTTCTCTTCCTAGGGTAAGTTTAAAAAAAAAGTTTTTATGAACGAGCCCCCGGACCCGGGGGGCTTGGTGCCCCCCGCGAGTTCTTATGTCACCGTTTCAAATGAGTCTGGAATGGATACGGACTGTTCTTCGTCGAAAAAATCACTGAAGCGTGGTCGAGTATACAAAATATGCAGGCATTGCAATAAAAAGAAGAGAAAACATAGTTCAAACACAAATCCTGCCAAGGACTCAGATTGCCACTGTCTTAGTGATAATTTGCCCGTAGACTCCCCAGTTTTACCAACAGTCTCTGTTTGCACAAATACTACTCTTCCTCAGCCTCCCACACAAATAGGTAGATCTCAGTATGAACCAAATGATCATGGTCCCTTTGTAATTCATGTTCAAAAGATTCAGACATCTGCCGACGACGGAACGTCTTTACATCCCATTGTATTTGGAAATTTTTTAAAGAAAAATTCTTTCAAGAATATTGTTAATGGCAGTTTAAAAAGGATAGGTAGAAACAAAATATCCTTATCTTTCCAACACTTCTCCGATGCTAACAGCTTTGTCACTTCAAATACTTTAGCCAATAATAATCTTAAAGCTTTCATTCCTACCTTTAATATAACAAGAATGGGGCTAGTTAGAGGAGTTCCTGCCGACTGGTCTCCTGAAGAAGTTAAGGAAAATACGAATGTACCAATAGGTTGTGGTAACATAATTAAAATTAGGCGTTTGAACTATAAAGTCATCATTGAGGGCTCTCCTACATGGAAACCATCACAGACTGTAGTCTTAACTTTCGATGGTCAAGTTTTACCCAAGCGTGTTTTTATGTGTTTCAATTCTTTGCCTGTAGAGTTATATACTTACCCCACTATACAGTGTTACAACTGCTGTCGTTTTGGACACACCAAAACACAGTGCCGTTCAAAACCAAGGTGTTACAAGTGTGGTCAGGGCCACACTGGTGATAGTTGCAATGTCGAAGAGGATCGTGGATCTTGTTGCTTATGTTCTGGGCTGCATTTTGCTTCTAGCAAAAATTGTCCAGAATATTCGAGACAAAAACAAATAAAAATTACAATGGCTGAAAATAGCATATCTTACATGGAGGCTTCCAAATTACATCCTGCAGTTTCTAAGCCTTATGCAGATGTTTTATGCTCTATTCCTAACATATCTGCACAAAATGAAAAAAACACAATAGTTCCTGGCTCTCCACCTCAAAGAACAACTTCATACAAAAAATCAGTTTTTGTAAAAGCACGATCTCCTCCTAGACATAGTCAAGGCTATGACCGTGAGGCTCATGATAACTTAGTTAGGAATTATAATATGCCTGCCCCATCAAATGGTTGTGCTCTACAATCATCTTCAAATGACTGTAATCAAACACTTACCGATCTAATCATGTCTCTAATAAAATTGTTATCACAAACCAACATGCCTATACCGAACAACGCAGCTACTTTAACAAATACTTTTTTGAATAATCTCAACCAAAATGGACAACATGGACCAAATAATCCAATGGAACTGCAGAAGTGCAATTAATAAAAAACACGAATTAGTTTACATTATAAATAAATTTAATCCCTTTATTCTTTCACTGTCTGAAACTTGGCTTAAGCCAAATTTCACATTTAAAATCCCTGGTTATTCTTGTTTAAGGGATGACAGGGCTGATGGGTATGGTGGTGTATGCCTGCTCATCAGGAATACTTTTTCTATATCCCATTTTCCTCTTCCCCCACACAGTGATTCTTTTTCCATTATCGCTGCCATTGTAAATAATATATGTTTTGTTTCTGTATATATCCCTCATCCTTCTTCGCAAATTTTCAATGAAATAAAAAATTTGATTTCTCTTCTTCCTAGACCTTTCTTGATTCTTGGTGATTTCAACTCTCATCATAGATCTTGGGGCAGTTCAACTTCTAATAGTCATGGTGATGAACTGTTAGATATCTTAGATTTACACAATTTATGTGTTTTAAATTCAGGCTCCCCTACTCGTCTCACTAAACCTGATGTGGCAGTCAGTGCCGTTGATTTGTCTATTTGTACTTCTGATTTAGCTTCATCTTTGTCTTGGTCTACTTTAAGCTCAACTTTCAATAGTGACCACTACCCTATAATTATTTCTTTTCCCTGTAAAAATCAAAGTAAAACAATCATACAAAATCCTCGGTTAAAATACAAAATAATTGACTCAAAGTGGGAGCAATATAAAGTGTCAGTAGAAGAAAAGCTTGCACATTTCTCTGAAATAAATTCCGATTCTTTTAAATGCATTTTACTGCAAGCTGCTGACAGTGTATTTTCTAAGAAAGCCCCGCGTAATAATAAATTGCATTCCCCACCATGGTGGGATGAAGAATGTACTAGCGCTATTAGAAAACGAAAAACAGCTGAGAAGAATTACAGTAGTAACATGTCTTCAGAAAATTACGACGCCTTGTTGGTTATACAGAAGGAAACAAGGAAATTATTCAAAAAGAAGAAATTCGAGGGTTGGAGAACTTTCTGTAGTGCTTTGACGCCTGACACTCCTTCTACTGTTATTTGGCGTAACATCAAAAGATTTAGAACTGCAACTAACCATTCTAGCACAGCCCTCCTTCCAGTTGCATTAGCTGATCAATTTCTTGACCGTTTAGCCCCCGCTTTTGCCCCACATGAAGATTTAATATGCCCTCCAATTTCTACAATAGTCAATTCTTCTTCACTTTTAAATCAGCCTTTTACATTAGTTGAGTTGAAAGGGGTCTTAGCTTATGTGAAGGATAGCGCTCCTGGTGAAGATGGGATACCCTATTCATTTTTAACGCATCTAGGTGAAAATGGCCTAAATTATTTTCTCAATATTATAAACAAAGTCGTTATAACGTGTGACATTCCCGCATCTTGGAAAAGTCAAATAGTGTTGCCATTTTTAAAACCAAATAAAACTCCGTCTGACGTTCAATCATATCGCCCAATCGTTTTATCTTCTGTTGTTACCAAAATTGCTGAACATTTGGTTAAAAATCGTCTTGAGTGGTATATAGAAAATAAAGGGCTTTTGTCCCAAACTCAGTTCGGTTTTAGAAAAGGCAAAGGTGTTGCTGATAATTTAGGAATACTGGTTACGGATATTCGCAATGCTTTTTCAGATAACAAATCTGTAGTTGCCGCTTTTTTAGACATCAATTCCGCTTACGATAACGTTTTACTTCCTGTCCTTAAAAAAAAGTTAGATAAGTTAAATGTTCCTTATCTTTTGACAAACTTTGTTATAAATTTACTTTCTGAGAGGAAAATAACTTTAGATGTAGGTGACTCCTATACGCCAAGTAGACTGATATGGAAAGGCTTACCACAAGGGTCTGTTTTGAGCCCTTTGTTATATAACATATATACCTATGACCTAGAAAACTCAGTGGATGGTGCTGTCAGTATTTTACAGTACGCGGATGACTTGGTGCTGTATGCTACTGATAAAAGCATTACCACTGCTGGTTTTCACCTTTCATCTTCTCTGAGTTTAATTAAAAGTTGGATGGATGATAATGGCCTACATTTATCACCTTCTAAGAGTGCAGCAGTTGTATTCACTAGGTCGCGTATTCCCTCTCCTGTAACGATAAATTATAATAATACACCTATACCAGCCAGGAGTCAAGTTAAGTTTTTAGGGACTATACTTGATTCTAAGCTGACGGGCCTTCCCCATTGCGATTATATAGCGTCAAAATGTGAGCGAAATTTGAATATGCTCCGATGCTTACGTGGAGTCTGGTGGGGTGCGCATCCGACTACAATGAGATGGGTTTACAATGCCGTTATTAGAAGTGTCTTAGATTTTGGTACTTATTTCTTGGATCCGGGTAGTGTGGCTGGGTTTAAGAAACTAGACCTGGTACAATCACGAGCCCTTAGAATTATTTCCGGAGCTATGAAGTCCAGTCCTATAAATGCTCTTCAAATTGAATGCTGTGATCCCCCTTTACATTTAAGACGGCAGTACCTGTCTGATAGATTCATTTTCCGTATTGTACAGTTTTCAAACCATCCTCTCGTTTCTAAACTAAAACTCCTTTCACAAAAAATATCTTCTTCTAAATATTGGTCTCACAAGTCTTCTCCCTGTCTAGTTAAAAGTATTCTTAAGTTCCAGACGATACAAGCACCTACACATTCGTTACAGTTACTTCCTTTATTTAACTGTCCATACGAATCTCTGCTTCTCTCTCCAGATATTTGCTTTTCTCTTGATATTAAAAAAACTGATTCCAATGCCAACAATACTTTCAAATCTATAGTTAATAATAAATGGCAAGACTGGCATCATATTTATACCGATGCGTCAAAACATTCTACGGGATGTGTTGGCGTCGGTGTATTTCATAAACAGTACAATATAGTGCAAAAAATTAAGTTCCCTCCTGAAACATCCGTATTTACTGGAGAATGTTTTGGTCTTTTAAGAGCCATTGAGTATGTTATTACGTTCAAATTAAGCAAAACTGTTATATTTTCTGATGCCTTAAGTTCCTTACAGGCCTTGGCTAAATTTTCAATAAAAGCTAACCCATATTTTAATACTATATTTGAATGTAAGAGAAAGCTGTTACATTGCCAATTAAGTAATTATTTAGTATCCTTTTGCTGGATACCTAGTCACTGTGGTATTAGTGGAAATGTCAGAGCTGATACTTTGGCAAGCGATGCTACTGTGAGCGGGGATGTTTATCCGTATAGGAATTTTGGCCATGATCTTGCTTCTTTGCCTAGTACATTTCTCCATGATTCATGGAACATGTGCTGGAGTGAGAGTGGTCGGATCAAGGGTCGCTTCCTCTATGGTTTGCAATCTACCGTTCCCAAGAAGCCATGGTTTGCCAAACTCTCGTTTGGTAAAACTGTTACTTCTATTTTAATTCGCATGCGTCTTGGACATCTCTGTGTTCCAATTCATTTACATAGGCTTGGAATTGTCTCGAGTCCTGTCTGTGAATGCGGTGAGAGTTACTCTGATATGAACCATGTTTTCCTTTCCTGTCCTATGTACGATCACACTTCTCTTTACGAATCTTTAATTTCCCTTTCTGTTCCTCTTCCAACTTGTATTTCTCTATTACTTATAGATTGTAAATTTGATGTATATAGTGTATTAAATTCATTTATTGTAAATAACCAAATAAAGCTTTAATTTTATATATACTTACTAATTATTCTGATACATATTTTCAAAATTTTCGCTATAATATTGTATTTTTCGTGATTTGTTTCCCTCGTTTTATGATAGTCAAATAAACATTTATTACGTGACTCTGGCCGAATGCACAAAACGTGCCTAGCCATATCAGGAAAAAAAAAAAAAAAAAAAAAAACAAGGAATTAACATATTTTATCATTTAAAAAAAAATAAACTAAACCGAATTTAACAGATTTTATTGAAGCAATTTGCAGAATATTTAATCTAAGTATAGTTACACTGAGTCTATTATTGTTTATTATAATCTACCTATAAATCAAATATTTTTAGTTCTGTTTCAAATTGTGAGGTGGCAAAAAGTTTTTGTGTAATATTTATTTTCTGGTTATTCACAGAGTACATTAATATAATAGAAGATGTTCGTTATTTTAGGTTAAACTATTATGTTAAATTTAATTTTAAGGAATAATTAAAAAATCCAATAAAAAATATATTATAATGCTTCCTCCAGATCTTAAGGAAATTGTTAGTAATTGTGCCGTATTTGTTACAATACTGCAGTTATTATCCGGCGTGTAAGTAAGAAATGATATTATTATTAAATTATTTTTAATGTTTTTAGCTGAGTTTAATGCTTATTGTTTTAGGTTAGTCTGCAAGCAATATGTAGCAAATCAAACCACAGCAGAGGCTTCAGTGCTTCCTTTTTTATGTGGTCTTTTGTCGTAAGTAAAATATTCTTCTCTTAGTATCTCTTCTTAAGACTTATTCATTAATAATTACAAAAGTTGTATTTACAATTACAGCGCAGGCTATTGGGCACTTTATGGTTTATCAAAGAAGGATAACATAATAGTATTTATTAATTTAATTGGAATAAATTTGATGGTTATCTACATCATTGTGTTTTACATGTATACCTTTAAAAAGTCCACTGTTCTAAAACAAATTATTACAATGGCTGTATTCTTTATATTAAGTTATGGATATATATCATCAGAAGAGGATAGTCACAGACATAACATATTAGGTAAGAGTGTTTTATTATATATTTCAGAAATAATAGATGATTTATGCTAGACTATTGTATGTGGGTTGGGTGTCTGTTGACATCAATCTGCAGGGACTTGTGAGTCATACTTGGCAATATAGTACAAATTGCCTCACAAAAGTTATTGGAGATTTATTTGCTGTGCCTTTCCTAGGGCTTATATGAAGCCTAACTTGCATCCACACAGCTTAACATAAAACATATCTTCACTAGTTTTCAAATGACACTGCATCAGAGTTTGATGTGCCTATTAAGACTTGCTTATAATACATCACTAATATGTTTCATATTATTACCCATGCACAGAATGTTTGCCCATAGCCTCATGACAAGTCTCAATGACCAGCAGGGTTAACAAAAAAGGTTACATAAAGAGGTGTTACAATAGATTTATTATTTTTATTTATTATATATATTGTATATACTTTACATAATAGTAAGTAGTCATCGGCAAACATTCTGCGAGTGGCTTATAAGTCAGCAGTCTCAGCAAAGCAGTATCAGAATTATATATTTTATTTAGTAAAGTAAATTACTATTTAATGACTTTTTTCATTCCTTATCTAGAAATGAATGATGTGAGTCCCCATGCAGTATGAAAAAATTAGTAAAATTTGTCATACTACTGTGTATTGGTGTAACTTTATCAGCAAGTTATATTTAAGAAATTTCATCCACACTTGTATGGTTTTATTGTCTTGAAGTATACAAGGCATATATCTGCCTTTATTTAGAAAATCACAATTAATAACTTATTTCATTTGGTGTAATATTAGGAAGTGTGAAACTGATTTATCATGCTTTCTGATAATTGATAAGATCTATTGATATGGACATTATCAATATACATAAAAATATAAGATAAAGTCTATTGAAATAGATAGAACCTATATTTTTATGAATATTGGCACACATTTCTATTAAGTAATATCTAATTACAGACCCTATTGATAAGTCCAAACTTTCCTATTACTAGGAATTATTTAGATTAGGCACTGGACACACTAATACTGGAAATAATAGCTGATGGATGAACTTTAGGTATATTAGTCCTACTTTTTCAATCATTTGTCACAACTTTCATTAATGAAATATAAATTTCATTTTACTTTCCATTGATTAGAAATTACATTTAAATAATAAAAATCCTTTTGTTTTTTCAGGTTTTATAGCATGTGCACTCACCTTAGTTGCAATTGCAGCACCAATGAGCAAACTATTTTATGTTTTGAAAGTTAAAAACACTGAATGCCTACCGTTTCCAATGATACTCATGTCCTTCTTCGTGTGCTTATTATGGTATATTTATGGATTAATAGAGAATGACTTATTTATCATTGTGAGTATAATTCTTTAATTGTAATAGAAATAAGTATTAAATGAATATAAATATAAATAAATATTTAAATTCAAATAAAAATTGCTGGCCTCTGTTGTCATGTGTTGGCCTGCCTAATTCATTAAAATGCTTTTTAAGTTTCTAAAAGAATTAAATAAATTGAATTCCTTCCTTTGGTGTCATTTAAAGTCTTACAATTCAGTTAACCAGCTTATGAAGTTGTATTTGGTTGGATAGTAAAATAATTTTCCATATTTATTTACATTTCAGGTGCCAAATTTCATAGGAGGAACTTTAGGAGTGGGGCAATTAAGTCTGTTTTGGATATACCCTAGGAAACCTCAATCAACTCTAACTAAAAGTTTAGTTGCATGAGTCAAAATCAATGAAATGAGCGTTTAGGAATTTAATATCTATACATACATATTAAACTGCCATTACATGACATTAACACCATATCCATTAGTAATCCCTATTAATATTATAAATGCGAAAGTAACTCTGTCTGTCTGTCTGTCTGTTCCGTTTTCACGTAAAAACTACTGGACCGATTTGGCTGAAACTCAGTATATATATATATTCGATACCGAGGATGAACATAGGATACTTTTTATCCCGAAAAATGGGATAGTTTCCGGGATAACATGATATTTGTCTGTTTGTTATGCTTTTACGGAAAAACTACTGGACCGATTTGGCTGAAATTCGGTACGTATGTAAATTAAATACTGAGGATGGACAAGGGATAATTTTCATGTTGGCCTTTTTGGTAATTTTGGCCTATTTGGTCATTTTGGCCTTTTTGGTCATTTTGGCCTATTTCGTAATTTTTCCTTTTTGGTCATTTTGGCCTATTTGGTCATTTTGGCCTTTTTGGTCATTTTGGCCTATTTGGTCATTTTCGCCTATTTGGTCATTTTGGCCTATTTGGTCATTTTGGCCTATTAGGTCATTTTGGCGTTTTTGATCGTTTTGACCTTTTTGGTCATTTTGGCCTATTTGGTCATTTTGGCCTATTTGGTCATTTTTCCTTTTTGGTCATTTTGGCCCATTTGGTTATTTTCACCTATTTGGTCATTTTGGCCTATTTGGTCATTTTGGTCTATTAGGTCATTTTGGCCTTTTTGGTCATTTCGGCCTATTTGGTCATTTTGGCCTATTTGGTCATTTTGGCCTATTTGCTCATTTTGGCCTTTTTGATCATTTTGGCCTATTTGGTCATTTTGGCCTATTTGGTCATTTTGGCCTATTTGGTCGTTTTGGCCTATTTGGTCGTTTTGGCCTTTTTGGTCATTTTGGCCTCTGATAATTTTGACCATTTTGATTATTTTGGCTCTTTTTGGTCGTTTTTGCCTATTCCGTCATCCGGATTTTAGCAATGTGGTCTTTTGGTCATTTAGACCATTTTCGCCTTTTTGGTCAAGTTTTGTAATTTTGTTGACAGATAGACGAGGGTTGGTATATATAATTACCGATATAAAATGAAGTGAATCTTCCGTGGGCAAATACATAAAAATGTAATATAATATAACCTGTAGCACTTGCTCTATAAACAAGAGACACGCTCACGCCGCGGGGTAAACTCTAGTAATAGATAATAAAATAAATCTTAATTTTGTAACTAAATTATGTATTATGTAGTTTCCAAATAAGATCTAATTCACAGTAATTGACAGTAGTATTTTCTTTTCTATGTAATATATTGTATAACAAAGAAATTGAAATGTTTTTATATCATCTTTATCATATTATCTTATACTAATATATAAAGCTGAAGAGTTTGTTTGTTTGCTTGAATCTCAGGCACTACTGGTCTGAATGGATTTTTTTTTCAGTGTTAGATATTAACTATTATATAACTATAAATATTATGTATTTACTATTTATCGAAGAAGGCTATAGGCTACATATCATCACGCTAAGACTAATAGGAGCGGAGCACCAATGAAGAATGTTACAAAATCGGGGGTTTTTTAACTTATTTTTTTTACTATTCCACGCGGACGAAGTCGTGGACAGGAGCTAATAGAATTATAATTAAATATGTCAAACACATTTAATAGTCAGCTTTGTTGGATATGTCATAACTTGACGGATAAGTTATAACGGTAATATTATTCACAATACAAAATAACATGTTTTTTATACAAAAAATCATTCAAATTATATAAAACTTTTCCTACCAACCATTTTTTTTAATGAAAGTCCCCTCTATGACTTATTCTATACCCCTGACAACGTGTATACAAAATGTAATAAACTCTTGACGACCATTTGCTAAGTTAAGGCGTGAAATCGCCACAAATAAACTCGCATTTGCATTTGTAGTATTAGTTAGGATAATTCACATAACCAGGTTGTGCCAGATTTTTTGTATAGTCAGTCTGCAGGATATTGTAAATACATTCAAATGTATTTTATTATTTAAATGTGAATAGTAGTTTGTTTCGATCTAGCTATGAATTAAGTCTATTATTGGTGCTATGAACTATTTTAAAAAATGCCTTTGTTGTTAGTTGCATATAAATGCAACTTTAAATCATGGAAGAATAATACTAAACATGGATTGTATTTGTCCGGTGAAAAACGACCGCCGCACTGCCGACTGTGAATCAAGGCAGGGCTTTGATTCACAGTCGGTAGTGTTCTCTAATATTGATGTAGATAATTCTATAGTATTTTCTTAAGTTTTTGTGAGTAGTACAAATAATTACAAAAACATTTTTACGGTTTTAAGGCATTTAACTTTTATTCCGTTTCGGCCGCTTTCTAGTTGTCGTGCTCACGGAAGTCAAAGATGTCAAGTCTCAATGAATAATGTTAAAGTTATCATGTGTCCTACCCTCAACTCGTTAATTTTTATTATTTAGTTTTGATTATGGTTATTATCTACTCTATGGAAGCTTAATCTAATTTATCACCGTTCCGCAATATGTTATGGTTTGAAGAGAAGCGGCGCAACAAACTTTAAAAATAAATAAATACATAGGACTTCAAAATTTTGCGGGATTCCTGGGGCTCAAAGAACCGCAGCATTTAAAAAATCTATCGTTTTTGTGATAACTGGTTCGGAATTAGCTATTTAATTTTAGTGCACCCGAAAAACTACAAACCGCTCCCGGGATTTCTGGGATAAAAATATCTCGAGAATTCGATTTTTTTTATAAACGGCCATTATAAATCATTTAAATACTCACGTGTCAAAAATAAAGCAGATTTTAAGTCGTAGGAATTTGCTGTCGATCAGCGAAATCTGCTTCGAAATCGGCTCAGTAGTTTTTACGTGATTCGTGTATAGCAGACAAGAAATCTAAAAAACATTGCACCTTATGCAGTCATTCCAGTTCTTTTTTTAAAATAGCTTCAATGTACAGACACGAACTGTTTAGATTAAATGAGGGGTGCGAGGTAAAATAGAAAGAGACAATTATCATTCAAGTTGGGATGTGTTCCGGTGCACGAGGAAAGAGCTCTTAATGTCCTGAGGCCTGATAGTTGTTTTTGCTGGGTTTGGGTCTCAATAGTTTTGATGGTCGAATTCCAAACAAATAGTACTTGAAAATAATCTTCTCTATTATAAAAATCAAGTAAAATGCAGCGCCTAAAACCATTAAAACGTAGTTCAAATTGGCAATTCTAATTTGATCTATATTTACAATACAGGCAATTTTCGGTTTTAAATAACCAGTAAATAATATAAAAACGTAAATATTTATTGTTCTCAACATTTTACAAGAAACTTACATTTTAGTCGAATATTTAAGGTAAAAATTTTCACCAAATGAATACTGGATAACTTGTGTAATCGGACAAGTTATGTGATGCTACATCTGAGGTGTTAGTGACTGTCGAAACACAATTTACTTAAAGCGTTAAAAGTTACGTCATCGGTGATTAGCTACATTAGTAATGTACTTAAGTTATCTGTTAATGTTTAACGTCGTTAAAAATGAAACATCTCAAATAAAGCGTTACAACTCTTGGCTACGTCTGCGTGGCACAGTCACTAAAATTAACATTATCCTAGGTGTACCAGAGGCATAAGACTAATAATTTAACCGTTTTTTTAAATATCTTACAAAAATATCTGTATGTTGTGTCGTATGCTAAGAACAAAGAAAAGATTTATTTAATAGATGAAAATATATTTATTTTAACTATGTCTAAACTATAAGTAAACAATGTTATTATTTAAAATACAATATAGAAATATGTTATATGAATTATCTTATGTGTTATCATTTTAATAAAACATTGTATTGTATTACAGTACCGTTGATGTGTTCCTATAATTTAATATTTAAATTATATTTTCTTTGTTAGGGGTCCATCTATAAATAACGCCACACGTTAAAGAGGGGGAGAGGAGGGGGGAGGGGTACTGAAGTGTGACATTGTGTGACGAGGTGTAGAAAGGGTCCTATATTCCGTGACGTCACATTTCTAAATCTACTATATTTAAGCTTTATAACACGGACTCTGAACTATTTGTAACGAAAAACTTCAAAATATTTCCAACTCTATCTGTATGAGATGTCTCTGTCTGCAAAAATGTGATGGTACACTAGAGAAGGAGAGGTCTCACGAATGTGACCAACTGTGACAGACTGGGGAGGGGTAAAAAAAATCATGGAATTCGTGTGACGTAATTTGTGGATGGGTCCTTTTGCGCATGCAAATGATAAGGATTTATAATAATCACAAAATAAAAAGCCCGATTTCAGTTCTCAATACAAATATTTAGGGTTTAAAACCTCCAAATCGTTAACCAAGTTAACCGATTAACACCATAATTCGATTTAAAATTATACGACTTTGTGATCGTTTGATATATTTTAAGATAATTACTTTTTAAAAAGTAAAAATTAAACGAAACAAGAGTTTTGTCTCACATCGCCTTTGTCGCATGCATTTATCACGCAGCACAATTATTCTATTGCAATTTTTATTATTTCACCCGTATAATATATATTTATTCAATAGTTTTTGTTTTCAATACATGTTTGTGCATTTATGCAGCATTGCATTATATAAATAAATATATTAAGGGCCGCTTGCATAGCGTTACTTAAAACTATTTGAGAAACACAAAATGTATTTAACACCCTTAAATACAATAAGCGTCTTGTACAACGCAAAATTTGCTGCTAAATATGTTTAAAGAACTGTCAATACGTTTTGTGTAAAACATTTTATCATATACCTATAATATATATTTACATACATATTATCACGCCTTTTTCCCATGGGGGTAAGCAGAGCCTATAGATCTCCACTTCCGACGATCCTGACAAACAACTTTCGCTTCATCTACTTTCATTAACCTCTTCATACACTTTTCCAGTGTAAAACGTATTTAGGCGGTTTAATATGATTAAATAATTTCATTTAAAGGCGACCGTTATGCAACGGGCCCTTAGTTTTTTCCTGAATCGATTTGAGTTAATAAAATGCAACTAACCTTTGGTAGCAATACTAAAATTAAGAATAAGACGCATTTGAACGTTACACGACATAACAGAATTAATAAAAATTCCGTTATTTGGAGGAAAACAATAATTGAAATACGTTTAATAACATATTTAATGCAACAGTAAAAAAATGTATATTAATCAATTAAATAAATGAATTGTTATTGGCTTTCAGTTTTGTCGATTTCATTCAAAGTGACTTTCTATATACAGTCTTTTGTGTCAAATCGGGCTTATTATTTTGTGATTATTATAGTTAATTTGTAATGAAAACTACATACCGATCTCACAATTATTAATAAAAACTAGTATTAAAAACGTTTTTATTTTCATTTGTTATCTCGCAGTAGGTTATTTTCAAACTACAAGTATTAGGCGAACACGGGTCGGCAAAGGACATCATTGTCATCCGAGTGTTCACTCCGACGTCCAGGGCCGCTTTCCTACTCTACTTAGCGCGGTCTTCAGCGTCCCCCATTTTGTGACCATTGGTACGCCTGCCATACTTCACAACGTCAAGCCAACATTTGTTGGACCTTCCCCTTCGACCGGGGACCGGGCGGAGGCGACAGTTTTTCCTGATATAATAATCAGCCGGTGGCCGTACCAGCGTAAGCGACACTGGCAGTTTGTCTGCTATGTCACGGACATGAACATAAACGAACACGGTCTTTCCGCGTCACTCCACACATCCATCGCGGCATATTCATCTCCGTTGACACGCAGTTCTTGTTTGTGTCACTCAAGTAGGTACAGGCCACGCTTCACTGCCATACAAAAGGGCAGGTCTAATGACGGATTTAGTAACTCAAAGTGTCCACCAGATCATCACGCGAGGAACAGAATCGAATGCCTACAGATCCAAAAACAGGAAATGCGGTGCGTATTTCTCGTCCTGTATTTCTCCATGATGATTCTTAGGGCGAAAACAGCGTCCTTGGTTCTATGCCTAGGGCGAAACCCATATTGACGTCCCGAGACAGTGCACTCCTGCCGGATCCAGAAGTCGATTACGGGTCAGCAAAGCTATTAAAAGAGAATAAAAGTGGATACTTGTTTACAAACCGTATTTATTCTGAACGTACCTACTTTTACTAGAATTCCAATCTAATTATTAAGTACATTTCATTATAGATTATAATCGCTCGCGCAATAAATAGGCGCCCTAGAGCGCTACTACGACATGCGCATCGGACCCAAAACCGAAATGACAATCTTTACCTAACCGAAGTCGGTGTCAAACTGTCGTCGCTCCGTCTCGAGTGAGCTGAATATTCGTAATCGATACAAACTACCCTCCAATATTATTAAATCAGTAAAGACAGACACCTGGAAGTCATCCACTGTACCCGGCACTCGCTATTTTGTGCCATACGTGAGCAAGCTATGGAATGAACTTCCTCCCACGGTTTTCCCAAAGCGCAACAATATGGAGCTCTTCGAAAAAAGTGTAAATAGATATTTAAAGTCTCAACGAGGTAGGCAATGCATTGGCTCCCTTAGTGTTGCAGATGTTCCATTGGCGACGATAGCCATTTGCTGTCAAGTGGATCCGTTTGCCAGTTCGCCTACAAGCAAATATAACTTAAGTAATCATACCCGTCACAATAGCACATTGCTTCTTGTGCTAATAAAACTGGTTTTCATTTCACCTATTCTGAAAGTACGGTTAAGAGTTGCCTGATCACAGGGATGAAAACAGTACTTTTTGTCCCTTGGAAACAATTTTCCCTGCTACAAAAATATTAATAACTATGCGAATCATAGATAATACATGTGACTCATATCCCAATTTTTTTTACAGCCACTGTAAAATCGAGGCGTATTATTTACTTTTCTCATTTTCGAAATGGAAAGCATAGTATTAATCTCAGATGAAAGGCACTCGAACTATTAGCGTCCTAGCTACGCTCGTGCGCCTAACCACCTCATGCCTAAATAGATCACTTTCACCTCTCGTGTAATAAATAATCTACTACTTGTGACTTGTATCTTGATCTGAGTTTTTCCATGACTTCACTAACTTTATTAATAACAAGTTAGAGGAATTCAATTTTTTTTTGTTTATTAATTCCTTTAATTTTAAGGAACGTTTAGTCGTGAATATCACATGGACTAGTCATTTCACAAATACAGTATGGCCTATCAACTGCATCGATAACGCAGGATCCTTTTGTATTATACGCTGAGATACTTTGGATTGGTTCCAAAATTTGGTAACTTTTACCATGTTTCATCAAAAGTACTTCATATGATTTGTTCCCAGGCGCCATGGTAAATGCTATAATAAAGTATTCATTTCCTAGACTTGTGTAAGTATTTATTCTCAGAACTTGATCTAACTCAACATTTGCACATGTTGTAAATGGGATAGTATTGATTTTTCTTGTCAATTCTTTTATATGGGAGACAGCTACGTCTAACACGTCCCCACTATATGCTATGTCAATGTCATTTACATCGTGGCAAGTACAAAAACTTTCTGCCACACTCGCGCTTGCGCACGATCTGTATACCGAAATCTCTTGGAAGAGATTCGAGCATTTTGGACACGCATCCGATGTCGTGTGGTTTGAAGACTTTACTGATAATTGTAATATATCAGTCAACGTTACAAAAACATCATAGGGCGAAATGAGTCTGTTTTGATTTACTTGCATATGTCTATATTTATCTGGAAATATTTTGCGAAAGTTATTAGGCACCCAAATGAAAAGCATTGGTAATCTTTGTTCATAGTATGAAGCAATAGACATTTTGAAATCGCCGTATGTAATGCCGTAGTTACTCATAAATAGCACGAATGTGTTATCAAGGATATTCGAGTTTTTTAATTTAATAAAAAGTTCGACGAATTCATCGTCGATCAATTTTGAGATGTAGTCATTGTTAGTTTTGTGCCAAAATACGCCGAAATGGTTTTCGCGTTTATAAACGTCCATGAATTGGAAGGCGTAATCAAGCAAATGACTGACAGAAGGCAGTTTTTTAGTGCAAAGAGAATTATCTTCACGCGTTTCCCCTGCTAAGAATAATGGTCTCATGTAGTGGTCGGTTGGTAAATTATTGAATCCATAATATCCAGAGAAAGTGTAGCTCTGTGAATGAACATAATCTTCACCATAAGCCGTGGCGTATCCTGCATCTTTAAATTTTGACCACAGTGTATTGTTAATGCAGAAGTCCATTCCGTATTCACATCTTTCTTGGCTCTTTGATTTATTCAGTCCAGTCAAAATTGCCATTAGACTGGGGAAATTTTCTAAACTTGTCTGAAACGACCAAAATTCATGTAGTAATAATCAAGCAATGTGTAAATACTTAAGTAAATAATTAAAGATTAAGTATTTATTCATCTCATTTTTTTCATCGGCAAACACGTATTATTGTATATTCCCAAGCTAAATAAGTTACGCTTGTGTGGCCGGTACCAAATGCCTCTACCATCATAGTAAATATCGGAAAGTTTAAGAAATCAATGCCAGGAATAGAACCCGAAGCCTCTGCGGTTCAGTCAGCTCGGCCAGGAAAGGCTTAGTCTACTTAACCACAGAGGGCTTCATATATAGGTATGTATTCTGCGCTTGTAGCTTGGCAGCAGTCTCTAGGTCTGCTCATGTCTTACTTTTTTACTTATTTATACAACTAAGGCTAGTGTGCACCGACTTTTAATCGATGGTTAAAATAAAATAATCGCCAAAAAGTGTGAAAAAACAGTGATTATTTTTGGTTAACCGTCGGTTAAGTTTCGGTGCACACCAGCCTACGTATAACACATAAGAACCGGAGGTGGTGTCCTGGTTCAGGAATGTCATATACAGAATGAATTCTGAGCATTGTGAAGGTCGATATAGTTTACGTGTTATTTTAAAGGTAGTAAGTAGTACTTACTGCGTGATATCCTTTGTAATCCAGCCATCCATTTTGTTTTAATAATTGAAAAGTCTGAGGCATGGTTTTAAAAAATCGTGTTCGTGACATTGCATCCAAGCCAAGCAATACTACGTTCCAGGATGTTGTTTTAACTTTATTAAGTAATTTTACCTTTTTTACTTTACTGTATACGTCATCATATATTATAGCATCCGATTTATTCTTGTAATGCACTGAACACATTATTTTTAATTCTTCATTGTCAAATTTAATCATCATACCAGATTTAAAGTTGATGCAAGGTGAGTAACTATAAATAGAAAAAATGTACATGTTTTTATTACAGCTGACATGTAATCAGCTTAGAATACTTCTAGTTGTGTACCTAAACTAAGACAAACTACTTTTAGGTACAGGTAATAAGTTGCAGGGTTCGAATGATCCTAACATACTTGCTATCAGCTGGGCGCTAGCCAGAGTGCGAAAATCAGCATTTCGAAAATCCTCTTAATAAAAATTAACGTTTAATTATTATGTTTCATTTTTGCATTTCTAATTCTCAGTCATGTTTTTCAGAAACTACATATAGGGTTTATATAGATGAAATTTGAGGACAAGATGTAGTGTCTATGATCTGGAGGAGATGAGTCCCGGAGTAGAGACCCCGTCCCAGCAAACGTAGTGTAGGACAACATCTAGCCCGACCGACCGACGATCTGCGCAAGATCGCCGATGGGGGCTGGATGAGAACAGCCGAGGACCGGGATAGGTAGTGGAAACTTTACGTTCAGCAGTGGGCAACGGTTGGCTGATGATGACGGTGTAGTCTATATGACGCTACACAATGGTGCAGTTTATTTAATTTCGTTAATCATATGTTGAAAAAATCATGACTTTTTTGCACTGCTTGTACTTCCTAGTAAAGAAGACCAGCATGTAAGTAATACTGCTGCGTACCAGCTTAATTTAAATGTGTTTGCTTTGAATTTTGAAAGAGAGTAAGAGTTAAAGGTTCGTTGCATCCTTAGGTACTTACCTGATGAAGCTATCTTCTCCTCTACTTTTCAATCTGTTAATTGTTTGATAACAGCACGAATATTTTTCTTTATTATTTACGTATTTTTTCATTTTGACGTTATCTATTTTAAATTGCAATTTGTTTGAGCGTATTTTATTCACAAACACAGCTCTCTGACCACAGGAATTCTTCGTTGATATGTATTTAAATTTTAGTTCCTCTGAATAGTCTGGTATAGCACATCCAGGAGTGTTGATGTGGTGTCTAGCTTTAAACAAAGAATATTGTTTATTTATTAAATTAGAACTGGGGAAAAGGAAGGTAAATCTTTCGGGCTTAAAATAGTACCTACCTATACCCAATAAGTTATTGCAAATTACTTTGAATAAAATAATATAAAAGTGTATTGAGTAGGTACTATTTATTTAATAAAAAGATACATTAAAGTGATATTTGTAAGGATATATTATTAAAAGTAAAAAGAACAAACAAAAGCTACCTGTTTTAAATGAAAAGTAAGGGCTTGTCCATAAAGCTTAAAGCACGTTCCCATACGGGACAGGTTTATGGATTGATGTAACAAATGCGAAAAGAGATTATAGGAGGGGGTCTAAGGCCGCTATACTCAACCTGCGGCCCCCTGAGCTTTTATAAGAGGCCAGCCTGGCAAACTACATAGTTCATAGTATATATAATGGATATACATTGGTATACTTCTGGTGTAAATGACCATAGACGACGTAATTACTTTCCATCAGGTGGTCCGTCAGTTTATCTGGTGTGTATTGCAGTAGTAAGAAAGTACCTAAACAAAACAATGCTGTCGTCCGGAGGACCTCGTTCTAAGTTCAGATCGGCAAAAAAAACCTGGTGTTTCGGGACGCCCGACAGAAGTGATAACTTAAACTAATCTAAGTTGAATTATTTAATTTATTATTACTTAAATTTTATAAATATAGCGTGTTACAGTGAAAGAGGAGGAACCTCCCGTACGCGTGAGAGAAAGGGAATCCAGACAGAATGGCTCCGTAACGTGTAACGTAACTAAGCAGTTTACCTCCCATAAGAAGTTATCACTTCAAAAACATAAAAGGAAAGAGAGTTCTAGTTTCTGTGACGTTATATTTATAGGGAGGCCTATAAACTGAGGCAGCGTGGCACGGGGGGATAGATTCAAAAAGATAATATCCAGTACTTTGGACTGCCCCTTACAATGAAAATGTGCGGGAGTTTAAGCGGCTACTTATGAAGAATCGCGTAGTGAAATTGCCACGAGTCTATCTTATACTACTAGCATAAAGGTTGACTTATTTTGATATTCGTAATATGAATCTGCGCATGCGGATGCTTTAGGCCCCCCCTAATGTCTAAAGGGTTTGGACGCTCATAATAAAAAATGTTAACTAATTCCTGCATGCACAAGAGTTATGTATATTTCAGACACAAATGTTTTTTGATAATGAATTAATATAAATAAATAGTTGTGGCGCCGTCCAAAAAACCAGTACTTACCAAATTTTTAAGAATTACTTGTTAAATAATAATAATAATAATAAAGCCCTTTTATTCCGAATGCATGCAATTTAACATTTTTCTATTTTGTTTTTTATAGTAGGTATATCACCCAATTCGGCGTGCCTCTTGGCATAGGCCTCCTCCAGCTCTTTCCATTGAGCTCGGTCTTCTGCAACTCTGGTCCAGTATGGTCCCAAGGTTAGACGGATATCGTCGCTCCATTTTGTTTTTGGACGCCCCTGTGTTCTGATGTCCCCTCTTGAGTACCATAAGGTTACTTGCTTGCTCCATTTATTTATTTTGCAAAGTAGCATATGTCCCGTCCAACTCCATTTCAGAACTACTTCTTACTAAATCATTATCATTTCTGATAAGTATTTATAATCCATTCATAAAGGTTCCGCTGTTGTGCTCAAGCTTCCCCAATTCCATGTAACCCGATAACAAATATATCCGCCATATCTTACAGTTTATACATACAGAGCGAATAGTATGAATAGTATCAGACTCTTTCAGGTTATAAGAACTTACCATTGTTGCCTTGCATCGCATACACACTGTTTGCGTTCAAATCATATACATATTTTTTTACTGTGCTGATTGGCACTTCTAACTGATATTTATAGAAAGCCCATATTATAGCACATGTTGCTAGTACAACACATACTAGTTTACTTAGTGCCTTATTCATGATGTAGTTTTTGCTGAAATAAATATGGTTGTTTAAAATCAAGTTCCAAGAAAAATAACAAATTCTAGTTTATCAAGCCTCAAAAGCCTTATTAAGTTTATATGGCCTTAAAATGATACCCCTATTGATAATAGTTATAGTTATATAGTTTATATAGGTTAAAAGTTTCAAATGAAATGAATTATTTTATAACTTTTCTTAACTTTCTTTATATTTTTTTTTTTTTTTTTTTTTTTTTTTTTTTTTTTTTTTTTTTTTTTTTTTTTTATTATAATTATAAACTCTTAACTTTCTGTTATATTCGTTTGATAGTATTCTTATATAAGCACTAAAGGGATTGAATGTAATTGTCTGTGTCTACCGACCCCCAACAGTGGATATAGTATAATTATTTGAAAGCACAATGGAGGACTTAAGAAAACTGAATAAAACAATTAAATTGCCTATAATTTGTGGGGATTGTAGTGTTAATTTGTTTAAAATGTCATGAAATCGTTCCAAGCCATTAATCTTTTTAAATCATTCAATGTTATACATGCTTTTAATATCCTGCGCGTATAACTGCAAATTCAGCTACCTGTTGAGATAATATATTTTGTTGTTGTGAAATAATTTATAAATCAATCATAGATGTACTACGGTCACTATGTCCGGTTTATATCAATAACCTATGATAGTATTAATACCAAATCCAAAATAACCTGTAAGCCAGTGAATAAGTATCGTTTAAAAACCTTTAAATATAATGTGGCCAAACAAATTCCTAGTTTGGGTATAAATATTAATTAGCGAAGACCCAAACAATATTTTTTCTATATATAATATTTTATATTTTTATAATATTTCTATATATATTTTTTTTTTCGATGTTATATAACTGAAATTTGAAAACACATTTAAGACTAAAACAATTAATCAAAGCAATAAACTCAAGTTTAGTGATTGGGCTACGAAAGGTATATTTAAAAGCCAAATAAAATTGAATAAATTATACAGTCGAAAATAATTTAATGAAGATTCAGACTTTCTTGAATAATGTAAAAAAGTACTTTTAAAAAAGCGTGCATTGCTGCTAAATCGTTACGTTATAGTAATAGAATTAAATAATTATCCAAAATCATTAAAACAACTTGAAGTGTCATAAATAATGCTTCCGGCAAACGCACACGTCGGATGATAGAACTAAACTTGTTATCAACAACGTCACCACTCGTGATAGATTTAAAATCGCACAAATATTTAACGAATACTTTAGTGATATACTTACCAACTTTAACTTTAGTGACTTTGCTATAGCATCGTGGCTATTGTTTTTTTGTACTGTTTATAGTACTTAAGTTTTAAATACTAAATTAATAAACACGTAAGCGACAAATTAGAGAGAGAGAGAGAAAGCGGAGGGGAGGGGTTTAAGTACATACATAAAAATATGTTTTTATTCTTCTTAACTTAGCTGTTTACTGTCCACATTGTACTATTGTTCTTCCTTTTTATTTTACTTCTTTTTAGTATAATTATACCTAGACATAAGTTGTTAAAAGTGTTAAGTGCTAAGTTGTTAAAACTCCTCTCAGTCAGGTTTTCTAGAAGAGATCGCTTTTAGCGATAAGGCCGCTTTTTGTTTTGCCGTTAAATTGTTGTAATTATTCATTCTGTAATTGTTTATTTGGTGAACAATAAAGTGTTTTCTATTCCCTTCTATTGTATAAAAATTTACCCACTACAAATAAAAACAGTACTTAACTAACTTGTTCCATTAAAAGAAAGTTTACTTTGTGTAAACATTTAAATTAACGAAGAGAAAATATTAACTAAATACAAAAATAAACGTTTGAAATATGTTAAAGATGTCAGTGGCCCAGTTCTACTATATCATCAAAATCTTTGGACACTATCGTCTCAATTGGAGGTTTGCCTGATTTCAGTGTTCTGTTAATTCCGATGGCGTGCCCGTGAAAGCCACTTTATCTTTATAGATGTTTAGAACTCAACACTTCCGAAATGGTAATAATACCAATTTTTACTACTATCGCATACATTGAATATCTTTGTAACACTAAGATATTGAAATAGTTGAACTGGGCCCCAGGTTTTCGGACAAATGTGTCTTAGAGACAGTGTAGCCCGAAATAGCAGACGCTACCTCACAAATTTGGACTTCACCTAAAAAATTCTATCAGTTTCTCCAAAAGCAAAATTGTTTCATTAAACATAAATATGAGTATTATATACATATATAGGTACATAAAAATTATACAATATAAAAATTAAATGCACTACACAATAAAAACTAAGAAAAATAAGGGTTTCAAAGGATTTTGTTTATTCACCACGCCAATTATAAAGTGACACGAATAACATAATGGCCGATATTTATTTGACAGTTTTTAGGTATAATAACTTCCTTTATTAGAACTACATGTTATGTTCTTGGTAAAATTAAACGCAAATAGGTTTTGTTAGCTGCATTTTGAGCCTTTAAATAATTTTAATGACGCAATTTCTCCAAAGACCCAAAACCGCCGGGTGATAAGGGATGAAAATGATATTTGTTAAATATCACATTTATTATTTTAATCCATCCTTGTTAAATGAATGTTAAATGCAGCCCTTATTGATTTTTTATCTGTCTTTTTTCAAAATATAATATTAGTAAGAATAATACTCACTTTTAAATGCAGGAGAATCCCAGATATTTCGTACTAATTTCACAATAGCACATTTACCGTCCTTGTTTCAAAGCTGATATTAACTCGATATTTCCTTGAAGCCGACTACGTAAAAATAATTCGCACATGAGATTACACCCTATACTAGCATTTACTTCTATTGAAATAAATATAAAAATGCATAATTACATGACGAAGAGCGGACATTGTCTCTAAAAGTATTAACTATAGAGAGCAGAACAGTGTACTAAATGACTGTGCATGAGCTTTGTGTAACAAATGACCGCGTACGAGTCCGATTCCGCAGATCGGGGGTTCTTTTTATAGTGCGGCTTCACATACATTAATGTTAAAAAATTACGTATTATTCATATTGAGTTACAGTAAAACTTACTATAACTTAATAGTTCTTCAGTACTCAGATATTGCACCGTAATTCATTTACAACTCCTCGGCGCAATCCATTGTACCTGGTGTATCCCTGAGACCAGGAGATCATACTCACGAGTGTAGCTCGCCAGGAAGGCTCTACTACCTTATGGAGAGGTGGTGAGCGTAGCCACACTTCCACTATAACAATCTACTTAATATAACTCAAGCAAGAGTGGTATATTATTTAGAATCTAAATCAAATACAGCAGACGGTATTGAACAGTTTACAGTCTATTTCAAATATTTGGGAAATATACAATAATTATAATTCCTACAATATAAAACACAAATTAATACACATATCAACGAAGTTTCCACTGAAAATAATTCATGTTACGCATTTAGCTCATAAAACTATAAGAAAATTATAATATATTAGCTGACCCGGTGAACTTCGTATCGCCATATTTTCTGAATTCCTAAAAGACTTTGTTTCATGACACAAAAACAAAATCACCAAAAACGCTCCCGGTGGTTAGGAGGATTCTAGAACCCGATCTCAGCCACCCACCAGTTCCAACGGTATAAAAAGTATCCTATCTTTCAAGTTTAAGTAGTTTAGGATTCCATCGCGGACAAACAACGTGACACGTAATTTATATATATTAAGATTTGATGCAATATTGGAGAATTAGATTTAAAATTTAAAAAAAGGAATTAAATAATACCAAACAAAACAAAACAAAACTACAATATGTCTATTTGTCTACATCATCCTTAAGTCATAATGACCATGTCATAAAAACCTCGAAATATGGGAGAAATTATGTAAATAAACAATTAAACATTGTGACTCTAAGTATTTTTTTCATTGCATGATTTCAGTTGAGAGGCAGGCGGCCCATCTGGTGGAAAGCAGTCCCATCGGCTATTGGCATTTGCAACAAACACTAAGGGTGCTACCAATGTGCTGCTGCTCTCTAAAAGGAGACTGTAACCTGGCCTCTAATGCCGGAACGCAACTCAAGGTTGTTATGGTGGCATACCCTAGACGAGGGGTGTTAAACAAACAGGTGGGCAAATGCTCTACGTCTGGCTATGAGTTGTTTTGTCGCCTCTTACAACAGACCGCCCGGCCGCAGGACATTGTATTTCTCCGTTCCTGCACGGATAGTATAAGTATACGATTAGTATTTAAGATTAACAGGCTTAGGCTGGTGTGCACCGACTTTTAAACGATGGTCAAAATAAAATAATCGCTAGAAATGTATGGAAAAACAGTGATTATATTTGGTTAAACGTCGGTTAAATTTCGGTGCACACCAGCCTTAATCATATTTTTATATCATTAAATTAATATTTGTTTCATAGGAAAGTTTGCAATAACGCTACAAGTTACGTTTTGTGTATATGTCCTATATGAAACAGACTTAAATATTTATTCACAATTTTTAGAGTTACTCAAGAAGTCCTATAATTACTGTTGACGATAACAACGACGATGTGCGAAACTCACCGACTACCATCTAGACAAGCAATAAGAACATTCGAGTAATTCGTAAGTCTAGTAGATAAAATAATGGATATCGTTAAATGGCTAACAAGGACGGTGTCGGAGTGAGACGGTTATAGTTTATATATAAAATTATTCTTAGTGTTTTAGTTTCATTTTATTTATATTTAGTTTTGAATTAATTTGTAACAGCCATAAGTTGCTAGGAAATAAATGTTATAGCATTTGTCTTTCATTACAGTAGGACCCCAGTAGATGTCGGTAAGTGAGATAAGCTATTCCTCCTGCCGACGCCTACGAAGTTGCAAGCAGTATCATTTTTGGTGTTTTATTTCGGGGGGTTTCCTAAGACCTACCACTGGCATTTCCAACAATTACAATAATTCCCGAAATATCCGACTGTGACAGACAAACAACGCCATAAAACGGTTCCTATATTCTCTTTTAGGTATCAGAACCCTAAATACGATAAGCGTTTCCTCTCTGTACATGGAATAATAATAATTAAGGCACATACCGAATAAAATTTGTTATGAACAATTCGAATTAGGTTTATTTTATCTCTGTTGCAATGAGTCAATTATTTTATTTATAACACATGCATACATAACTTCACGCCAGGTCCCTCGCGGGATAGGCAGGAATAACAGAGCGCCATTTAGGCTTATTCTTACACACCTCACTTGCTTCTTTGACATTCATAGCTCTTGTCATGCACGCTCGTCTGTTCTTAAGGCTCCTGACATCACCTTCTGCTAATAACCCACCTTTATTTATAATGTATATATTATATTAACAAACGAGCAAAATATGCATATTCATGGTTCAAACTTTGCACGAGTTCCTTTTGGCCGTTTGTCACCATTTAAATTTGTAACCTTTTACAGGGGATTAATGGATAATTTTTATATTGCAAAATGATTCGTTTTTCTTACAGACAGAATATTAATGCCTTTTTTGATGCGCAGGGGGAAAATACATTTCGTACCATACTGAGTCACATTTATTTTTCCATAATGATTTCATTATATTTTCTTTATAATTTAATATTCCTTGTTTATTTATTACTACTTTTGCTTTGGCCAGCGAAGTTATATTATTTTTAAAACCATCATAAGAATCTACACAAAAAGCAAATCAATTAATAATAATAATCTTTATTTTCTCCCAAAAATACGAGTTTTAGTTACCAAAGAGTAATGGATTTGGATCTCTGGCTCTCTCTGGCTGGATGTTTGTTGGTTATTCACGCCAGAACGGCTAAATGAATCTGGATGAAATTTGCCAGAAAGATAGCTTACAGTCTGGAATAGCACATAGGCTAGTTTTTAATCCCCGGCTTAAGCTCTGGGCTCGAAGTACCGGGCTTAAGCCAGTAGGCTATATAAACTATATGCAATGACACGACTGGTTTGATATCCAGAGATCAAAGGTTCATAATGCACAGTAGCACAGCATTCTTCATCCGGAGTTAAGGGGTGGTTTAGAAATGTAGGCGGAATAAATAAAAATCCAGCAGGTGTGTGTTAATCAACGCTCAATGAAGAGTTTCGTTGTTGTATAGCGGCAAAGGAAAACAGAGTAAATATAGAAATAAAATTTTTAATAATTGGAGTGAGTATAGAAGTTTATTAATAAAATAATTAATTTTATAAATACTTTTCTTAAAAGATAGAATATCACAGTTTAGAAATGCTCATTAAGATGGTATGTAACAACAAACTAAAAAATATTGACAATAATTAATATTTTACACTACAATTTCCAATCATAAGAACGGGCGCTATAATAACTTTTGATTTTGACACTTTTATATATTGCTTTTTACAATGAAATGCTTTATCCGATTAAACATTAACATGTTCTGTTACAAACACAAAATACACGATCACTAAATCTCAAAACACAATCACCAGTACCTCTATATTGCGTAATGGCACTAATCGGTCCTACTAATTCTCTTACATTATCTTTGAGCAGAACCGTAGCTTCGTAGGAGAAATTACCTGGTTTCACACTAAAAGCGACAACGTAGTATAAACTTATTTTATCTTCATTGTAATAAAAGTGTATTCTGTGAACAGATTGTAGCGACAGATTGTTGCATGACCAACAACGTCTAGTTTTGATGGACGAGACCTTCGTTTGCAGCTTAGTCACAGCAAATGTTACGCTTTTAAAACCTTCACTATCTTCAACGGGCAGATGATACAAGTTATGACAACTACACCACTTGTCATTAATCCCTACATCTTGGCACGTGCGATTTAAATCTATACCTTCGAACAAGGTCCCACACTTAAAACATCCTTGCGATAAATTCGTCTGCAAATCACCACATGAAGATATTCTTCTTATCTCTTCTATAGTATTGAATACGTCATAAGGAATAACAAATCTGAATTGATTGTAAGTTGCTGCTTTGAAGCTGTACAAGTATTTCGCTTTAAATGTATAAGGGGTCCAAATATATAAAACTGGTAGCCTTTCATCGTAATAAGATTCTACTTTTAAACGATTCTGACCGACACGGATCCCGTGTTCGCTGAAAAATATGATAAAGGTATTTTCCAAAACTCCGGTGTACGTTAATTGATTGAAAAAATTCTCTAGCATAGAGTCTGTATTCCATGGTCCACAATTTTCATTTTGACCGTAAGAACTAATCCTAAAAAGCCCGAAGAAATTGTCCCTCCTGTAAGTGTTGGCAAAATCTAAAGCATAGTTAAGCAATTGCTTAGGCGAAGCCACTTTTCCAGCACATTTTAGGCACTTGCTTCCCATACTACCTTCACTTTTTTGAAAAAAATATTTCATATAATGATGGGTTGGGGGTTGTTTGAAAGTGTAGTCCCTTGTGAATGTATTTAACATTTTAAAATTATCTTCACCATAGGCAGTCACATAGCCGATGTCTTTGAATTTATTCCAAATAAATAGATCTTTGCAGTCATCCATTTTTTTTGCGCATTTTTGGTGTAACGGTTCAAAGCGCATTCCCGTCAAAAGGGCAATCAAATTTTGAAAGGCGTTGTCGTCAACCTGTAACACAATTTTTGCATTTGTTATAATTACTTAATTAGGTACTCTATACTATAAATATTGATAGTTAATTCTATAGATTTCGTTTTGTAGCAGTAATGGTACTAATATACAAAAAAGTAACACGGGAGGGTTTGGTTCTTATTTTTTTATGATCGTGAAAATGAAGAAACCCAACGCAAGCGAATGTACATGGAAAAGTTCAGCAACGAAATGTTTTTGCTAAGTACTAACTTTCATTATCAGTCTATCGATATATTGAAATTGCTTTGTTCTTTTTTAACAAAAAAAACAATAATAAATTTGTGGACATATTATAACTTATTGCGTCTAAGTACCTTATGATAAGCTCGATAAGAAAGCCAAAAGTTCTCCTTGAAAAATTTGACCGTCTTTGTCATAGTTTGTTGCATTTTAGATACTGACAAGGAATCCATACCAATCATCAATACATTAAACCTGTTAGAACAGTTGTTGAAATTTGTTTTCACCACATTAATACTTCGTGTAAATGCGTAAACATCATCATATATTTCGCGTGATTTATTTAATTTTTCATATTCATAACATTTAACTTTTATATAATCCGACTGCAATTCAATTATTGACCCATCCTGAAACTTTACACAACCTGTATACCTGGAAAGTGTAAAACATATGCTTTGTAATAAAAAATATTATAATAAGATAATTGTGGTGGTCTATAACAGTGAGGGACTTCGAAGACCCCTTAAAGTGAAGCATTAAACATAGAAAAGCGAATTCCAGCTAAGTAGTTGACTCTCTGAACGTAACCGGAATTTAACCCTAGGTTTCAAATGATTTCACGCATTCTGCCTTGTACGTTTTATAGTTTTAAATATATCTAATTGCGTTAATGAAAAGACTTACAATAGTTTTCGTATTTACCTTACAGCTTTGTGTTCGAGACCAATCGAAGGCGTCAACAGAAACTGGTAACAGCAGTCAAACTGGGCACTTTTTCTTAAATATCTTTTCATATATCGATTTTTTATCAACACTTTTACTTTATTAGTACCAAATTTATTAATGAAAACAGCTCTCCGACCGCAAGTATTCCTATTGTTGTTAGCTAACTTTAGCATATCTTTTGCATAGTTGATAGTATTTAGAGGTATCTTGCAGCCAGGTGTGTCCAAATTTTGTACTGAAAATTTTGAATCAGAAATTATTTATGTGGTTTTATTATCCGCTTATTTTGCGTCCATATTTTGAAACAGCACTCGGCTTAGTTGAACATTGTATAATGTACAATTAACATAATACTAATGCCGAGCTACCAGGTAAGAGAAAATTATATAGTTGATTTATATTTTGCTTAGTATCATCTTAAAGGTCAACAAATCTCGACTGAATGCTCAGCGCGTTCGTAGCAATCTAATCTCTTAAAACTAAATTATCTCAAAAGACTACTTCAATAGCATCAGTCTTAGTCAATAAAAACTTACTTGGTTTTAAATCATTTAATTCATCATAACTTGAATCTCTCTTAATGTCCTGATACACTTCGTTCAAATTAACATGCTTCATTTCCAACTCTGCTATAGGCTTCCGGGTACCTGGAGCTTTTAACTTTATTAAGCTGTGATGACTCTTCACGTAGGTGTATCGGTGCCATAGCTGCATAAGTACTGTGACTAAGCAGGAAGCAAGTACTAGCAACCCCACGGATATTTTTAGTTGCCTCATATTCAACCTTTTAAGAATTTCCTCATCCTGGAATAAGTAAAATTTATTAGACGCATTTATAGACCAGAACAAAGAGTTTAATATGGTAATTAATATCAGAGATTTTTTTTTTAAACAGAAGTTTTGGATGGACTTATACCGACCGTTGTAACGGATAAACTGTATATATTAAGATTTTTAATAGAAATATTCTAATTTGTACATTTTGTGTAATTTTCATATTTTATGTAGAATTTTATCTATGACATTGTTTTTCGTAACAAAGTACTTCGAGAACTGAACAGCACTCAACTGCAAAAGCAATGAAATTGTTTATGTTTGGATGTTTGAAGATTCCGAATACAAATATTTCTGTTGTTGTGTAATATTTTGTTATTTGTAAAAATATTTTTACGACATTCCTTTTCAGTAACTCAGTTTTCTTAAATGTGATTTACTCCTTATTTTTGCTATGTGCTGGAATTACAAATTGTATCTACATATAAACACTTAAAAGTTGGTATTATAATTCTGTAATGCAGTGATTGAGTAGAAAATGGCCTGTAAGTGAATCTCTTATTGCCAAAAGCTCGTTAAACAATACTCGTAGATAAATAAGAATTAATAAAAAATATTTGTCACTCTACTTACCCAGAAAAACACAGAATTTATTCAATAGCTTACTATCATGCAAATGGAATGTTTTACATGTCATTGTTCATTAAATTGTATTAATTACTTAGATTGAACAGTGTGTGAAATAACAGGAATAAATCCTGCCACGGGATGCTGGGTGGCCATGTTTTATTTGCTCAGATATCGGTCAATACGCGCATGCGTAATGTATAAATGACCGATATTCTAAAAACGGCAATAATGAAAAACTACGTTTTGAGGGTTTTAAGCGTGACATTTATTTGATTTTGATTCCTATTCCGTCGTTTCGGTAGCTGTGATCACGGAAGGTAATGATGTCAAGTGTCAACCCAACTTATTAATTTTAATTTCAAGTGGCCGGACCGGTAAAATAAAAACAAAAATCAGATAAATACCGCGCTTAAAACCGTTAAAATGTAGTTTTAATTAGGTCTAGTAGTTGCGAAACTTAAGAAAACACCATATGTTTATAGAAATATACCTATTCCATATTTCCACACATTGATTTCTATCGTAGTCGTCCAGCAAAAAATACTATTTCTAGGTTTTCGTCGCTCGTCATTTCGGTAAAAACAAAATCCTTAATAAATTCCTCGTATCTGCCTGTCTGTATACCAGAGTTCATAGCTATTTTCCTCAAAAACTTTCGATTTATGGGGTGCCAGAATTTTTTTTATCGCTACACAAACACACATCGTATATTCCCAAGCCTCGTTGCAATGGTAAACTCTGGAGTCTCGGATACTTAAATAATAGTAAACAATGAAAACTTGGTTTGTAAGGTAAATTACAGAAATCGAACCTGAACCTGTAGGTGCGTTTGCCCACTAGACCACAGAGGTAGCTTAACCAGTTCAAGAACAAAGTGCCAGCAGCAGCCGCATTTAGTGAAATTGACACGTGTCTAGGTATATTGCTAGATGTGAGACAAAGTATAAAGTTCTGCCTTATTTTGGTACTTGTCATATTCGTAATACGAACATGCGAAACCTGCCTGTTTCTTAAGGCTCGTAGTAATGCCAACTTCCTTGAGGATTTTTCGGTACTAATTTTTCAGGCGATAACGGGGATTCCACAGACGCGGTCGTTTCTCAGACGCAATATTATTTTATTTTTGTGTGAATAAAATAATAATAGTATTTGAAAAATAAAAATTATTTTAAAATACTTTTATAGAATTTGAAAGAGTTAAATGGTTTCATGTCAATAATTTGGAGGTGATTGAATGATTTTTTTCCTTAACTTAGAATAGTTATAGACAAATTGCGAAAAAACCACATTACGTCTCATATCGTAAAGATTTATGGTTTTTTTTTTGGGTAAATTAGTTATCAATTAAATACCAACCAAAAGTTATTTCGTTTGTACCTCACTTTCGAGGTTTTGCAATAGGAGCCTTAATTTGATTGTCAGAATTATTTTGTCCACAGATAAGTTTCACACCCAGCAATTACCGAGGGCCCAGCGTTGTAACTAGTCATACAGTATTTCTTATAATACTATCTTAAAGAAAATGAGTAATAGGAAAATCAAAGCAATTTGTTATAATGAAATCGTTTTAATAAATATTTATCACATTCACACACACATAAACACAATATATTTTATTATGTACAATAAGTTACACACGAGCGCTCAGCCGGTAAACTTCACACACCTTAAAATCTACATAACTACAATAATATTAATATTCGTTACAAAATTGATGGTATAATATAATAAAATTTAGTTTTTCAAATCAAACGAATGACTTTTATTGTGTAAAAAATAGTGTTATTTACAAATCCGTTACTTTGATAGCAAAACGGCTGTGTGTTCTTCACTATGTCTAATTTCGATTAGTGCCTGAGTGTTCACTCATCAGTCTTATTGTACGTGTGGCTTAAATTGCTAATTCTTATAAATTACCGTTTTTTTATTAGCAAAACCAGTGGGCTAACATTAAAATATACCACCGTCCAATTAACAAGGGAACGGTAATTGGAAATAGCGATGTCAATTAACTTGGTGATTTATGACTATTTTTTTAAATATCTAATTTAAATAACGTAAATTGATATTCTACCTGTGCCGTCATGAACGATACCGCTTTTCCATTTTTGTAAAATCCAATAAGATTTTAAGCAGAGAGAGAGAGAGTGAGAATAACATTTGTAGAGTAGCTAGATTCTATATTTTATTATACTTCGCACTAGAACTTCGTATTAGATTCGTTTTAGATGCCTGTATAATACGGCCGGCGTAACTTGGCAAATTTGAACATAGGCTCTGCAAACTTTAGAGCATGTATATTGGTGTGATGAGTGTGCATACGACTCGTCACTGAATACAATTGGTCGCCCTTCATCCCTGTATTTTTTCATTGCTTTGTACTAGTTGGTCACTGTATTTTCTTCACGAGTTTACATGCGCTAAAGTTCGCAGAGCCTATGTTCACATTCGCCAAGATACGCCGGCCGTATTATAATCTATTTTTGTGGATGAAAAAGCGTGTATTGCCCATCTGTTTGCTGCCAATCAAGAGCGGTTACAAACTTTCGCGCGCAGTTACTATAATAGTAACATAGTTATATCTCATAAAGGAAAAAGCAAAACCTAATTTTAAACTATTTTTCCATATCGATATAGTTAATTATGCGGCTATGATTCAAATGTTTACATCCTTTGCACAGTGAATTTATGTTTCCTCCGCAATAACACGAGAATCCGGTTTAGTGTTGTTAACAGAAACATAACAATTTGTCCGCAGATTATTTAAAGCAAGCACGGAAAGAAATATGAAGGAAATGACTGTGTTTTGACGGGACTGATTGTAATATTAGACTTGTTAGACGAAGGTTATCGGTCACGTTCCACTATAGGCATGATCTTTACCATTTTTTTAAGGGACAGATGATATACCCGTCAAGTCTTCGCCGTCATATGGTACAAAAACATTACTCATTACGTCTATATTATTAGGTCAAAAAAATGTTTAAGCGATACATGCTGTCCGGTCTGGATTCTAAACTACCTCATTGGAATTAGTCGCGTGTGTCTTAACCAGGAAGCTATACACGAGTTTATGGACCCAAAAAAAATAATGTAATAAAAGAGTAGAATGGGACACGTATATCCTGAAAACAGCAGCGAAGAGTGTATACACTGCATACTTCGTCATGACTAAATTTCTGTTCATTTCTTTGCAGTAGTCCTTGTTGTAGGGCTTTATAAGTTGAATCTCAGGCCACCGGCTTCACATGTGTTAGCTAAAGGTGGGTGAATATGAATAATTTACATAATCGAGATATTAATAATAATAAACGAATATTTTAAATCGGTTATAAAATAAGTACCCACGAAGATTTATTTATATCCATTAATCAAATAACACGACATGCCTATTAGTAGTTATTAATTGTACTAAATTATTTCTAGTTACCTACTACTTATTATTATTACCAATAAGTGAAGGTATGGTTTAACATGGAATACACTTATTTAGGAGATGCCTATTCACATGGATATAATTGAGATATCTCCATAGTTGCATGATATCAGTTGTATTATATCAAAGATATCAAGCTCACCCACCTCTAAATAGTATGACAAAAAGAAGAGAAAGATTTTTGATTAATAATAACAAGTCCATATTGACGACTCTATTTCGACCTTGTTTATGTCTTGGCTAATAAACGGTAAAAATGGGTACAAATCTCTGGCATATATTCACTGGTATCATCCAAAAGTACCAACTGCTTTAAGCGGAGTATGACGATGAACTAAAGTAAAAAAATCTTGCAGGTCAAAGTGTTGCAAATTTATCCCAAATTTTGCTTAATAGACAACTTCGCATTGAGCATTGAAGAAATTGAGATCCAGACGTCTCATCGGGTATTCACTAGCGATAACATCTATGAGCGTCGTGTTCACGGCGATTGCGTCGGCGCTGGGCATCCTGTGAAGGCGATGAATGGTATTTAATTACACTATTGTAATGCTGAACGGTGAACATTCATTTCGACTGTATTGTTCGTGTAACGGAATCGAATATCGTGTCAAATCGAAGTTGTGTGCAGAAAGTTATTGTAATGTTTCCACATGTTTGGTCAACTGGCCATCTAACAGTTCTAATAACTGCATTTGTGTATTTGTTTGCAGGTTCTAATTTGGAAAAAATCAACCTCGTTTCATCGATTGTTACGGAAGTTATTCATATGTTCAACGAGGCTTGGAATGCATTAATATTTTATCACACGCCAGACTGTACAAAGAATTTGTCAAGAATGTATATTATGCATATTTGGCTTGAATGATTACTTAAATTTCTCAGTAAGCAAGAATCCAGAAAAACCACCTCCATGACCTAGTTAAACAAGTTTTATTTCGTATTATAATTAAAATTAATTTAGAGCGTGACCACGTTAAGCTGTTGTAAATGTTTGTATGTTCAACAAATATACCATTTACATATATACCCACCTAATTAGTTTTTATTCATTATTGAATTTAAATGAAAGACGATGCAGCGTTTTTAAGAAAACAGTAGTTTCAAGATTGATATCCATAATGGTTTAATGCTAGCAAGAAGTCGTTTCTGCAAAGCTCGTCAAGGTGTCACTGCGAGGATGTCGTCAGCCAATCGTAATCCATTATTGGACTTTTCTTATACATCCTTTGCCGACGTCCTTACGGAGGTCATCGGTCTATCGAATCGAAGGGTCCGTTTACAAATACACATAAAGTATGGTTAGTTGACCACCATTTCTGCGATAGACATAACTGGCCCTCCATTGCATCTTACTTTGCGTGCAATGTTAGTTAAATTAGTTCTTTTACGGATATGCCCGTTACGAAATATAACAAGATTTTGAAAAACCTTTACAATATTTCATACTCACTACAAACATTGCAAGCTATCTCGTCGGAGTTGTCTCCGCAGCCGTCTCTGCCCGAGCAAGCTACCGCGGTACTCCGGCATCGGCCATTCCCACACCGCATAGGGCAAAAGTCTGCGGCGCGCCATCTGACCAAACAAAAACACACCGTGCCAAACAGAAAGACAAAAGACACAGTACTTACGCTAAGGTCAAATATTTGGACGGATACCGTTATAGGTCACGCATGTCTTGGGAGTCAATTCCGGTCAGAAATATGGTCTTCTGAATATTAAACTATATTATGTACCTCTATGTATTCTTTGTTGCGACTTTCGAAATTATGATAACATCTAATTTTAATCAGTATTTCATTTTTTTGTACAAAACATTATAGAATATTAACAGCAATTTGGTACCTATTTCATATTAATGAATTTCTACCTCCGTGTTTACATGATACCCACTTATACAGCAGAATGCAGAAAAGTGGCAACGGAAGTGAGCAGTTCGCATATACTCCGTGAAACATATGTTTGGTTTATATTGGTTAATGTGATAAGCTAAGCAAATATTTCATAAACAAAGAAGATGTCATGTAACAGACTAATTATCGAGAATAACTTCACTATTTTAAAATGTTGTACATCATATTAACACTTCTTTGTAGGCTTGGCCTCTCAACATTTCTGATTTGGAACAAACCTAATGAGTATTCGGAAAAGTTGAAAACTTGAAAAGATATCTGCTGATTACAATCTCGAGGTAAAGTTATTATGCAAATGCCTTTGGGTCTTGAAGCAGTTAAACAACAAAATGAAACAGATTAATAGTGTAGTAAACACACATGATTTATGATAATTTGATTTTTAACGTAACCGTTATAAATATGTGGTATAACTTCCGGTTTAAACTAACAAAAGGTGGAAGTCTCAATTAACTTTAATAAATCGACGCCAATGATCCAGAAGCACAGTAGAAATACGACACGCAAAATACAGGAACCAAGTTAAGAAACCGCCTTTAAATTATAAAGCTTATTACGATAAATACCTACTACAAGTGGGAGCGTCGACTTCTTGGTTACACAGATATTCAGCTAGTCTTTAAACGGCATGTTATTAGAAATTACATGTTATTTATTACATGTATTTAGAACAGGGATTATAAATCTCAGTTAAATTGGCAATAAAGTATCCTAAAAGTACGTTGATGAAAAAAAATTTGGTTGCAGTCCGAATGGGATGCATTTACTATAGATACTACATAGATACTTCATTATTGGTATAGCTGAATTATTTTTAAGTGTACCATTGATTTACATCCTTTTTAAATAAATTCTTTTTGGAGAATTCATAGAGATAGTTGTAGCTATTAGAACACAAAATTAACTTGATTTGTTTTGAATACCTTGATTGTTCGTTGCAAAGGTGAGGAGGTTCGTCTGAAGCGTCTTTGCACGAGACTATCGCGTTGCAGAACTCGTATTCTGGTAAACATTCACCTGAGCCGCATCGGAATGTATGGCGTGGACACCTGCAACAAACAAAGGAAGTTTGTTTAACATTCTTATTTTAGAACTGGCGTTTTCATACTAAGTGCCTTATGCATAAAGTACTTTGATACTGTATTACAATAATAGTGTTTTAATACAGATGAATATGTAGGTATAAAAAGAAATGTGCATTAACTGATGTTACCTGGGAACTCTATTGTGAAGCAATCTAACTAAAAGTGATCTTACGTTTAATACAGTAAATTAAAGTTTATAAAAATGCGGTAGTTTAACAATAACCTAAGAATATTGAAATGTATATCCCTTAAAGGAATCTAGTTTTCTGATAGATATCCGCTTCCTGTAATTGGTTTTATAGTTAACATATATAAAAATTTGACTGACGAACAATTACCATAATATTAACTCGCTAGAGCCCATTAGTTCAAGCTAAATAAGAAAATATATTCCGCGAAAATCTTTACACCGAAATTGCATAAGTATATCTCTAACTTATTTTACAGACACCGCTAGTAGATCTCTGAACTGATGAGGTACAAGTGCAACAATGGGCAGTTACGCCCTGATATGATTAACTTACCCTCTACGTCTTGTAGCAACACAATTTCTTTCATCCTCTCCACCAGGGCACTGTGGGTTGCCATCGCACCTCGACGCTCGAGAAACGCACATTGAACCTGGACCACCACATCTAAAGGAGTTCATAGGACACCGCTCACCAGTGCCATCTGTAAAAAAGTTTAATAATGGTTAACATTGCGGGTCTATGTACGGTGTTTGAAGACTATGTCTTATTTTTTATTTTACAGACTTGTAATCTTTTTGACTCTTTTTTTATACATGTAGAGAAGATTGTGGAGTTCTTACTTTGTAAGTAGGAAGCGTGCAAGTTACACTAAATCATGTGTAACAAACACAACACACTAACTGATACTTTTTCCCTTAAAATAATTTTGGTTTATTAAAAATATTACTGTAGTAAGAAGAGGTAAATTGTTGTTTATATACGTATTGACAGAGCATGAGACAGTTGTAAGATACGTAATGCGGAGTTAATAAGTCTGTATGAGTATCATCATCATCACTACATAGTATAAAACAAAGTCGCCTTTTCTGTCCCTATATCCCTATGTGCGCTTAAATCTTTAAAACTACCCAACGAATTTTGATGTGGTTTTTTCCAATAGATAGAGTGATTCAAGAGGAAGGTTTATATGTATAATACATGCATCATATACTAAGGCAACATTGCTAATTAGTCGGAGCGGGCCGCTATGTTTTTATATACAACGTTCATAGTTTTATACCCGTGCGAAGCCGGGGCGGGTCGCTAGTATATTATAAGGGCAACTAAACTATCTATATCACGTGGACATTGCTAGTCTGTATTAACAACAATGACAACAGTATTTAACATAATTATGTATGGAATATAATATGAAAAAAACAACTATTTGACTGAATAAATTGTTTCTCTTTTTCTTTTCCTTCATTCATATAAGTATTGATTAAACAAACTTCTCTCTTATACACTAACGAGATCTGTAAAATAAAATATCTGGAACTACTCAAGTTACTCTTCTAATTTTCAAATTTACATTTATAATTTGTGTCAGCAACTAAAGGTTAATTAAGCTTTAATATTTACAACATTACTTGATATTAATCAACCAATAAAAAGTGGTATGTACTCACACAGTCAGTTTTATTGTAATGGATTTAACTTAATTGGATAAATTGTAAATTTACTGCAAATAAAAATTAAAGGTACTCTAATTAAACTTTGAAAAACTTTTCATTGCTATTCTACTGTTAATAAATATTTGGCGTACATCGAGTGAAAGTCAAGAAGTAAGCCGGATTTGCAGTAAAATAAATTTCATGATCTGTATAATGTTGGACGTGACGAATTTATTCTTTATCTCGTGTGAGAGTAACGGCTGATAAAAATACTTAATTCAAATGGTGATGAAAGTGAAAATATGAGAATGAAGACAAAAGCTGTGCAATACAAGTTTTTGTGCCGAGATAGTTACCTTTACCAGTACCTTGGCACTTTTCATCTGATCCATCGGGGCAGTCTTTGCGTCCATCACATACAAAATACCAACTGATACACGAGCCGGTAGAACGACACTAGAAAACGAGGAACACAGTGAATGATGCTTATCGATGTACTCATACATAGACAACATCTTTATGATAAGTAGTTACGTCATGCGGTCTAATCTACTTTCCGAAAATATCTATTTTTTTACTGGAATAAAAGGTATCCCATATTCACCCCGTTACAGACAGTACGTACACATACATATAGAGTTCATAATATTATGATTGATTGTTGATTCAATGAGTTTTTACTTGTATTTAATATACTAGGGTTTACCCCGCGACCGCGCGGGTGAACCTCTGGTCCTCTTGTTTTAAGAGCAGGCGTTAATATAGGTTACATGTATTACATTTTTTATGTTAGTGTTATGTGGCCCTGGAAGATTCATTTTATATCGCAAATTATCCTATCCCCCGTCTATCTGTAAATACTTAAATCACAAATGTTGTCAAAAATGACAAAATAGAAAAATGATCGAAATGGATAAAATAGATAAATATTACAAAATCACATAACCTATTCTACTTTCCTGGACAATCTCATAAATGTATCCTAAATTTATCCCATTATCCGGAACGAAAAGTATTCCTTGGCTACCCCACCCCTTGGTATTAAAATTACATATATACCGAAATTCAGTCAAATCGGTGCAATAGCCTTTTCATAAAGCATAGCCAACAGAGGGTGAAATATATTTTTACCCCGGAAGCTATCCCATGTATATATATATATATATATATATATATATATATATATATATAAAATACATAAATATACACATATATACTCTTCGAACGGCTTGCGATTTTGATGATTTTTTGTGCTTATCAGTATCTATGAAATCGCCATCTATTTTTATTAATTTAGGGTAGTCACTAATTTTTTTTTTTTTTAGACATTTTAATTTTTTTTTTATGATACAGCATTAAAATACATACAACCTAAATTTAACCTCTACGATCAACCCTATTTTTACGGCAGACGACGTCTGCCGGACAGCTAGTATAAGTATATATATTGAGTTTCAGTCAAATTGGTCCAGTAGTTTTTCCGTGAAAGCGTAACAGACAGAGTTACTTTCGCATTAATAATATTAATAGGGTTATTTTTTTTTTGTTATTACCGATATATTTCAATTGATTTAGATCACACATACATAATTCTGATATGCAATTACAGACCGAGAATCTAATTTTTAAAATAACGTAAAACTTACTTGAAAAGTACCAGGCAAACATCCTCTATTGCGTGCAGAGCATGCGGAAGTCGAATTTGTCCTATAAGCACAATCACATTTCTTATTGACACATTTCGTGTAAGGATCCACTTGATGACATTGTGAGTCTGACAGACAAGGCATTCCCAAAGAAGCAGGACCTACATCAAACACTGGAGCAATATCTGTACGAACACGCTGCTTATCTGGAAAAAAACTTAGTCATTAACTTATTGATTAAAATGAAATCTCAAAGTTGTCACATGTTAACGATATCAATCAGAAGAAAACTGACCTTTCAATGAAGATTTCTTCTGGTGACCTGTTTTGTGAGGTCTGTTACCAGTCTGCTCTTTTGACGAGCCACCCTTTTAGTACCTTTTTTATCTACAGATGGCTTCGTTACAACCCTATAGATCGGCTGATCGTTAGCATGTAAGCTAGCAGTCAATTCATCCACACCTATAGATTCATTTGGGTCACCATGCTTTCTGTTTGATACTGGCACTCTTTTATTTGGTTCTGATGAGGGAACTTTAAGTACTGTTTGAATAAATGGATTGTCTTCTTCCTCACTGTACACGTCGTTCTTACTAGTGAATATTGGATTCTTGCTGGGATGAGTGTCGTCTATTTTCATCGTATTTGGGAATCCAATATCATCAGATGATATTGTTGGTTTAGCTGACTTTAGCGTGCCATTTACAGGAGTACCTATCAAAGAATCGTCAGCGATTACTGCTTCCGTCGCAAACTGTTTATAAGGTACGCATTTATCGCCGAGTTGGCGGAAATTGGAATTACACGCGCATCTTCCAAACAAGTTCAATATTACGAATTCGCAACGACTTTCTTTGTCCCATAAACGGCAATGTTCATTGCTATAGCAAACGTGCCCAGGCGCCGCCGCTGAAATAATAAAACACCACACTATTAACATACAATGTTGTTACGGTAAATCATGCCAGTCAATTGAGTGTTGAAAGTAAAACGTCAATTTATTGACCCCGTGATGCGGCAAGTCGTGTTAGTAACAATAATTTTCCTAAGGCCAACCGTAAAGTATCATGCACCAATAGCCTACACAATGATTAACCAGTTCCACAATTCTAACGTCTTGCTAGTAAATGTAGGACACATAATAAGACTAGTCTATCAATTACTAAGCAAATAAAATAGACGATTACATGAAATGAATTATAACTGAACGTACAATATAAATGTAAAATAATTCAAACGATTTGCTTCAGCGTAATGAAGTTAAAATTATAGATGGTAATTTTATCGGCTATTATATGTTAATCAAGCACAATAGAACACAACATAAATACGCATTATCAAAATTCACACGCTGTATACTGATTTTCTTTCGTATGAAATTTTAATGTGAAAGGTTACACGAATTGAACTAGTCATTTATCAAAATAAATTTGAGTTAGAACATCTTTGCGTATTAACGGTACAATATTTTGGTAGAGCAATATCATTTCTTTAAATTAGATGTCTCCGTCTTGATTTGAACTCTTATTGACCTTTTCTTCGAATAAGTTATAAACAAGAGGCACTGGGTTGGTGAAGCAATTATCTTTGATCGCATATGCTACGCCCAACTCCATTCGCTTCGGTTTACATGATTAGCGGGCAATAGACCGGCATCAAATACTCAGTATGGCATTAGTTGTGATTAGTGTTGCCGGGTCCAATTTGATTTAAATCGGGCCGAGCATCTTTAGCAAAGATCTAATTATTTATTTCTCAGAATGATATTCTTAATTTTCTAATAAAAATGACTTTCATACACTTAATGGTCTATCGGTACATTTAATGCCCCGATCAGGCGCAAATCGGGAGATGTAGCCAGAGCCCGGAAAATCGGAACGTCGCGAGTAAGTCGTAACACCTGGCAACGCTAGTCGTGATCTAGATATAATTATCTATTTCTAACATCTTTATTGTGGTATGCATCTTAAATTTCATACAGTTGTACGCTTACACAAGTTTATATTTCTCACAAGAAGGCCACTTTGCCAGCGAGATACACTGGCAATCAGCGAGGTTCACACGAGCTTTTGTCGGATTTGACACAATAATTAGCTCATAATTCTCACAGAGCAGTTACGTTAAATCGCGGAAATAGGGTCTCTCAGAAAAGCTTTTACGTTGTTTTTTAAATTATAGGTCAATTATTGTTACAGAAAATACTTGCTTTTTTTAATTTCTTTTTTTTATATATATCCATGCTACTCTTAGACTAAAAAACATCACACATTTTATTACATAAAATTTGCTATAGGTAATAATCATTAAAATTGGTTCAACCGTTTAGGAGTTATAAATAGTGTAACTAACACGATTTTGTTTTATATAGATAACAAGTATTGATGTTTAACGGTCCCAATTTCGCTTTACTATAATAATGTGATAAAAATATTTAATGCCTAAGCAGAATATCAAGCGGTATTGAAATCTCAACTCCAGTCTCGGTTTATAAAATTACATGGTCGATTAGACACTTTGATAGAGTACACCAACTCGTCCGATTGAAATCACTGTCCAAATTAAACGGTTAGGACGAAATCGAAAGTTCTAACGATACGCATAACTTATTGCTATATTATAATGGTTATAAATAATACAAATTTTAATGTAGAAACATCGAAATCCTAACTGTTCTCAAAATCGATGGAAACACAGAATGCCTGACGTAATTTATCTTTTACTTGTTATAACAGTTATACATTTAAATTTACATAATAAATCGGCAGATAAACACGCGTATTATAATTTGCGAAACTAAGCAGTTAAGCTTGTTTTACTAACGGAAAACTTAAGGACCCAAAGTTTTCAAGATTTAATCGGCCGAGAATAGAATCTCTCTATATTGTAGTTTACTAAGTGAGCCAACGCTTATACTACAGACCAGAGAGTCCATGTACTAAGTTATAAGTAATAAATACACCAGTACCTATTTTCAAGTAGTTCTTATCACTGTTGGTCTTGGATTTCTTCATTATTTAGGAAAACGTACCATATACCTGTCACGCAAGTCCAACGAGTATAATGCATGGTTATTATATCCTACTAAACATTTATATTCCTTACTCTTGGTTAAAATTTGGCACAATCTTCCATAAATAATGTCAGCCATCTACCAATGGTTAAGTAAATAAATAAATGGTAAGATATAGGTTTGCCAGGAGTGAATTTCTCGTTGTTGTACTCGTATCTCTACATATTTTATATCGCCCTAATGTATGTACTATTACTGAACAAAATGTGTATCAAAAGTATCTTTGACTTGGATTTATGTATGAAATTGTTTTCAGATTTGTTTCCTTCTGTGTTTTGTGAAAAATATCCTCATGATATTTTTAACGCACGAAACTTTTCAAGCTATCTAAAACGCACAACATGATTTATTCTATAAAATTTTAGATTTTATACTGAGGTGTCATACATCTCCTCACTATCTTTTTATTCTTCATCAGCACATGATAATTGTAACAATATGTGTATAAACGTATATGAAACGCAAAAAAACATTAGTGCGTCAACAACCTATCGGACACACATTCACTTGTCAGCAATTCGACATAAATTACAACAACATGCTATAAAATTTGTTTCAGGAACTCGGAAACTTACTCCATACATACCAATTTAACACATTTTCTTCGGTAAAATTAATGTTCCAGTTGTTAAACAATTATTATATAAAAGTTTTCCGTCATTGAAATTACGCACTATACTTTTAATTGCTTTCCTAAACATTGTCAGAACTTAAATAATGGTAAGTTTTTTTCTAGTACGATTTACATTGATTTATGTTTTAATTTTTTTATCATGGTAAAGATTCGCGTTTGATAGCTATCTCACCTGATGGTAAGTGATGATGCGATCTAAAATGTAGTCTTACTTAGTAGATACCTAATCATTTGTGATTTGAAGTCAATTGGTTTAATTCCTTAATATCGTGACAAATCATGAGCAGTTTTTTTTGTTAATAACAGGATGATAAAGGTACTCGGAAACGTTTGTTGTTTTACCTGATTATCCCAGGAACAACTTTGACTAAAGATATCAAATTATACTCATACAAATAAGTGTCTTGTAAAAGTTACGATAAATTTTAAGAAAGTTAAAATTAATGATACAATAATAATAACATGTCAAATAAAAGAGTTACATAAACACGTGTTGTTGAATTTTATAAAATTTACTTTATCATTTTTAATTTTCAATTATAATAACAACGTGGAAAAGATTAATGCTCTTATAAATGTACACATTATTTAATTAAGTTGTGGTGTAATTAATACACTCGGACTAACTCGACCTAGTTATACACGAAATATGTTTATTTCGCAATTTTACAGTCAATAAAAAGTTTACTTACGTGACAGACAGGTGTGTTTCCTGAATTGCAGATGTCCGTCCGAGCATCGACAAACGCCTTCCAAACATGCGCTGTACGCCACTTTTAGCGTACACTGCTCTGAGACCATGCATTCCGATCCTAGCAATGTCGCTGTAACAAGAAATAATAAATTTAAAACACAAGACGAGGTGTCGAATGTATAATGAGAGGCAATTGAAATAATTACGTGGCAAATGCAGCTCTTTTTCATATAGCTTTAACTACATACTCATTAGCAAAATAACCGGCTCTATGGTGATTCAAAAAACTGACCATTTTCAGTACGTTTTTATGTGTCATGTTTATGCCAATATTTTAAATGACAATACGTCGAACGTATATTCACATTCGTTCTATCATATTCAGAAATATCATTTTAACCCTGCATGATGTCGATGTGAAAAATACAGGCTTTAAAATACCTAATAATAAGTTTTAAACTTCACATTAAATACTGTCGAACCGTTACAAAGACTTTTGGACATATTTCAGACAAACTGAAAGCCGAAGATTCTAAAAACACTAATGATTGATTAAGCATCGTAGACTCTGTAAATAATAGACTTTTCTTATATTTTGGAATTTAATCTGACGTCATAGACAGACACTTTAATTTTATTAGTATAGATAGATGAATGTTTATTTCAAGTGTGAGAATGGTGAGATTTTGAATTATTTTACATTTATATTATTGTAAATTATTTCGTGCAATCGTCTATTTTATTTGCTTAAGAATTGATAGGCTTGTCTTATTAGGTGACATTAGAATTGGCTATTATTTTTAAATGATAGATTAAAATTTTAATTTTCACTGGTTCAGTGACGCCAAAAATCGGATAGATAACATCCGATCGGACAGATAAGGATCGGAGGAATGACGAAAATAACACTAATGTGAACGCAGCATAAGATTGCTACATAGTGTTAAATAAAAAGTACAATGAACGTAGAAGAAAATTGGCCCAATTATCACAGACTTTTTTTAAAGATTGTATCTATTAAGATGAAATTTTGCAGGAAGATATAATTTTTATATGTAAGTATAAGTTGTACCTATTATAAAAATGGTGACCACCATGCTAAAAGCTTAGATCATATAAACGTCTTTACATAGGTGTGTGGGGTAGGTTTATTTAATAAGTCTTTAAAAATATAATGATATTTTACTAATTTCTTTCATTTAGTAGGTGTTTATAGATATTCGTTGTCAAAGATGTAAAAATTATGTCTTCATCTTCTACCTTTTGAAATATGGGTTGGTTTGTGGAAGTGGAAAAAATCGAAGCCTAACTTTAAAAAAATCAGATAATATCGATTCTGCTTTTAATTTAATTGTTAGTGACAAAAATAATGGACATTCGTCACCTCTTCGGACTCTTCACTGTACGTAAACTGATATTTTATTTCAAATCTCGCAATTCGGTTTTGTAGTAGTTTAGTTTATTGTAAATATTCAAACAAATAATTAAAAGTTCTTTGATACGAGCATATCTGTGGGATAGCGAAGCATCAGCTATTGTTAAAATACAAGTGTTTTCATTAAATTAATACAGAAGAGTAAGAGAGGTCAAAAATATGTATTTGACCCAGAGGCGTGTAAGACCTTATTTCATTGTAAGTAAACCGTCGGTGTTTCGACGGGCGTGGCTCCCCATTTGCATCCAATGGCCGGATGTGTTTATGCTTCGTAATACTAATTTGAGCAAGTTCCACATAAATAAATAAGATATTTGTCGTGGTGTATTCCATGTCATAAGAAATGGTTACTTATTACTGCGTAACAATAAGCTTCAAATATAGGTAGGTAGACACTTAATTGACGAGAAGACTGTTCTATATATCAAGGATACAAAAGAAAATTATTATTAAACGAGTGGCCAACAAGCTAGCTTTCTGGATGTATATATGTTTAACCCAAAGGTGATTGACGATGGTGAACTGGGTTAAATAAAAATACGGAAATAAGATTTTATATAAATTTCAATTAGGCTGACGTTTGAACACGATGATGCTAAGTTTTTATTACCATTGTGTTCTTAACGAAAGATCTAAAAAACTGCATACGTAAACTGATTATGTATGGGATGAACTATCTCTTGCATACAAAGCATTCAATATTTGATTTTTTTAATGTATGAGTTCAGCAGACGGCCATCTAATGAAAGTGACAATCATCGTCTATGACATTTGCAACACCAAAGGTGCTACAAATGGACTGCTGGTCTCTTAAAGCATACTGGAACCTGGCCACTAATGCCGGGACACAGCTCAAGGTTGTTATGACGGCATACTCTAGACCAGGCGCGGTAGCCATCCTGACGGACAATGCCCTACCACCTCGCTGTGGGTTGTTTTGTCGCCTCTTACGATAGGCCGCTCGACTACAAGAAATTGTTATTCTTTCTCCATTCCTGCATATACTATGTTCGACAGATGTGTTTATACACTCGGGTTGCACATTTGCTTCGACACGTTCTTGTATACTGTCTGAAGTGGGCGTAATATAAATGAAGCATGACAGCATCTACCAGACTAGTGAATTTAAGTAATTGTAAAATTATGATTTTTTGTCATTAATTATGAAATTTCAATATTTTTTAAAGCTTAATATTATAGACTATGCGCATTTGAATTAATTAAGTAACCTTTTATGTACTTATAAGTACTAAAAAATACTAAACTTTAACACGAACTGTCACTTTAAAAAAATATAGTATTTGATTTCAATTAATAATTGCCTAAACTATAAAGGCTTATTTAATTACTTTGCTACTTTAAATTCTTGTTTAGAAAACCACCAATACTTTTGGTTTCTTTCTTAATTTCACTTAATTAATAAATTATTTAAATGAAAACAAGAAAAAACAGCTAATGCTCATGTGTCACTTTAAGTGTTATGAACACTAAAAATGTTATTTATGTTAAATTATAGTTATTAAGTATGGTAATGTGGCGCCATAGCCATACTAAATCATAAAATAATGCAATTTACGCATTTTCTATGCAAACAATATTTTGTTTCTTTATTCTTAAACGTATAATAATTAATAAATATAGGTATTAAAAACTGCACTAATATTATCTATCTTTATCTATCTATACGTAAAAACGAATAAAATAGAAGTGCCTGTTTGTAATGTCAAAATTACAGCAGAAAGTATATACTGTATAAGCACAGGCTTATATCACAAAATATTTTTTATATATTTTTTGTCTATTTGTTCTGGCTAATCTCTGAAACGGCTAGACTAATTTTGACGGGACTTTCACTGGTAGGTAGCTGATGTTATAAGGAGTAACATAGGCTACTTTTATTTAAAAAAATTAAAGCCCCACGCGCAAGTCGCCGTTTCCTCGCCCCACTGGAAGGCAAATTAAATAAAATTCCACGCGGACGAAGTTGCAGGTAACACATAGTTTAGTAATAAATTAATTCACAATCTGGCCTTCTCATAATTTGTCTATATTTTCTAGATACTAATAAAATTGAAGTGTATGTATGAAATGTATTTGTTTATAAATACGATGTTTAAATATAAATTACTGCTTTTAGAATTGTTTTCTATTAATCTGTCCGAAAGTTTGTGTCGAACAGACTCAATAAATGATCAACAGATTGTAACGAAAATCATAGGAGTTATAAAATAATTTTACTTTATATTTTCGTGTTTATTTTATTTCAAAGATTTAGCAAGATTTAGAAGGTTTAGCAGATATAAAAATGAAGTGGTGAGCACACCTTGTGAGTACTACAGCTAGAATATTTGAAAGCAACCCTGTGGTTGTTGTATATCCATAATTATCCAGAAACGCCCGATCCAATGTCCGGAATGTTGTCTAGGAGTTTTATTTGATCAATTTGATAAATGTTCTTAAAAGAATATCAAGTCTTTAATGAAGAATTTAAATATCTACCATATATAAAATACATCTTAATAATAAAACTACGTTTTAACGATTTTAAGCGCGGTAATTTATTTGATTTTGGTTATTGTTAACGTCGGACGTTAACAATACTCGTTGACACTTGACATCTTTGTCTTCCGTGATCATGGCCACTGAAAGTGGCCGAAACGTCGAGATAACCAAAATCAAATAAATTACCGCGCTTAAAACCGTTAAAAAGTTGTTTAGTATGTATACAAGTCGCGAAAACTTAAGAAAAAATTACATCTAAGTAGTCAAATTACCGAATTTGAATATGAAATTAAATTTCCTCAGTTGATATCACGATTTTCGTCAAGTCTGTATTATGCTCGAAATCGCATGACTGTGGTTTAAATGAATAGATGAAATGACTTAGCTAAAATAAATGCCGTTCCCATACAACTATAACTTTGTTACTATTTATCATCTCGATCAGACGAGCACATCTGACACAATAATCTCGAAAACATTGCGGACATGAATTTGCGTTTTATTACATATATTCGACACGGCATTGACAACCGTGGAAGGCGAGCAGCGTGATGCGTGACTTTCCGAGTTTCCGATATTTAAGCTCGTGATCTAGTTCTTCAGGTTCAAGGTCGATAAGATTTAATCTACGCGAAGCGAATCGTGAAATTGTTTTTATCTTAATTTAAAAACAACAAAAGTAACGTCTGTCCCAAAAATGTACTTACTTTCAATAATAACGGTAAATTGCGAATATTAACGAAATTGCAGAAATATTTATTGGGCAGTATCTATTTTTATTGTCGCTAGCAAAGACTTTTTCTTGATTTGTAGTATTTCTATTATAAGTTAAGTTTAAGTATAGAAGTGGTACAAATCAATAAAATACTCTTTGTCATCTCTATACTATCACGTTTCGATTGTTCACACACATACTCTTGATTCCTTTCACACAATCCACAGCCCGGGTTGTCTGGAAGAGAGCTCTAAAGCGATAAGCCCGCGTTTTGTTCATGCCTTGATACGAAATGACTGTAAATGATTTAATTTATTTGTCTGTGGTGAACAACAAAGTATTTTCTAATATCTATCTATCATATATAGACGGAACAAGTATACCTACGGTATTTTATAATTTCTAAAATAAAATTCAGCTGACTTTATGAAACAGCCTATTATATTTATCCGTACAAGACTTGAAAACACACAGGCATCAAGAAATAGAGATTTCGAAAAAATAAAAATGAGTATTAGTACATGGTAGCTTATTAGTTGGGGAAAAAATTATACAAGCCATTGTAAAGATATATGAAATTTGCACACTTGTAAAGCATATCTGGGTTAATGTACGCAGAAACACTAACAGCTATAACATTAAAGAAACCGTAGTTTCATGCTCACCTACCTTGAAACAATATAAGAAGTCAAAAAACCGACTAAGTCCGTGCAGAACACAGAATAAAGTATTCTGTAGGTCTACCGTTACCGTTTCTATGTATGTATGATATTCTATAAACTGTGTAACTGAAAATATTATATATCTTAATAACTATTCGATCTATCTTGTTTAAAGTATTTTAAAGAATTGATCAAATGTTTCCAATTTGAATGTTTTTAGATTCTTTAATGAAGTTAAAGTGGGCCGATTTTTACGACTTAAAAGCGTATATCTCAAAGTTTATGATCTTAAATTAAAAGCTCACTTTAAAATATCACAATATTTATAGTAACTATTGTTAATGTTTAGTTTTTTGACAATTACACTTCGCCATTCGACATCTCACTTCCAAATGTTACGTTTTAGAGCCCATAGTCTCTTATACAACGGCTAGGACAGGCAGGCACAGATATACGAACAGACAGACGTAATAAAAATTAATTGTAGCTAAGCAAACCGTGTCTGTCATTTCGCCACAGAACCCTATAAAACATAGAAAATTGTTTCCCAAATCTCTACCGCGGAATTCCATAATGTCCGCGATTATGCAAATGGTCAAATAGCATACGTCAACTTTTTATTAAACTGGAATTTACTGTGATATTAATTTCCCGTGCAAATTAATTACACTTCAAAAATAAATATTAATTAATTACTAAATTATAATAACATTACGAGTTTTTGCAAATTTACATTTTATAATATCCGGTTCTATTAATCGTTTCTATTACCTAAATTTGATATCAATATTGACTATTCACATTATGTAAATTTTTGGCGTTAATAAAAATATGACTCTACATGAATCATCAATTGAATAAGAAATTCCATTTATATTCAACAAAAACTAAGTAGATTGCATAATTCACGTATCGACTCGATTAGCGTTTTGGTTGCCGTAGTCGCCCTATTTGTGGGTTTAAATCCGACTTGGAATTAATAATATCTATGACTTGTAAATACCAGTCGTTGTCAGCCAGTCGCAGTCTACTGCTGGACGTAGGCCTCCACAAGTCGGCGCCACTCATCCCTGAGATCTCATTACTGAGACGCGATCTCCACTTCAGGACTCGTCTGCTCCATCGGCCGTCGGTCCTACGGCAGATGTGACCGGCCCGCTGCCTCTTCAACTTCTTCTACGGATATCCTCATTTCTAATTTTATCCATAAGAGAAACATCCAACATAGCTCGCTCTATAGCCCGTTGAGCGACTTGGAACTTGTGTACCAATCTTGCCGTCAGTGTCCATGTCTCGGCCCCGTAAGTCAGCACGGGGAGAACGCACTGCTCGAAGACTTTCGTCTTCAAGCATTGCGGGATGGTCAACGAGAAAACTTGAAGAAGTTTACCGAATGTATAAATATAATAATAATTAATAAATATCAGTACCTATACAAAAACGAATAATTATGACCCGATACTAAGTAGGTTCGGAATAATGAAAAACTCTCAGGTCGAATCCAGTACATCCCAGAGTAAATAATAGAAACTTCCTTTACGAATTTTGCCCTATTGATAATTAACTCGCAATTTTTGAGTTCTAGTGACACGTCATTAGAAAACAAAAACAACAACAACAGGCCAACAGTCAGATCATTACAACATAGAAGTTGTCTAAATGTACTTCTGAAGAAAGCAAGGTCATTAAAAATCTTAAAGTAGGGAGTTGTCTTTTTACTCCATTGAAATCTTACAATTTAAAGGCAGAATATTGCATTTGTTAGAGGACGCAATTTTATTTTTGGGACATATGTGGGACCCCACAAACTTGAGGTTAAGCTCCTATTGACCCATTTTTATATTTGAATATCCCCACACATGTCCCAAAAATAAAATTACGTCCTCTAACAAATGCAAAGCTCATGTAACATTTCAATGGAGTATTTATTAAAAAATAACAAAAAATATTTTTCTACAATATTGGACGGCCTAAACAAATGTGACATCTTTTGAAGTGAAAGTTCTTTGGAATCGTTGTGACTTGAAACTCGATGAAACGAAAAAGCGACACTAAAATATATAAACACGTAAATCTATATACATACTAAACCTGCGAGAGATTGAGATACGAGTTTTACATTGTACAGCATAGGTTAGAGACTAAATAAAACGATGATTAAACATAGGTCCAATTTGGACCGAAATAAAACTGATAATAATAGTTTTAAAATTGAAAGTGATACCTAAGAAGTTTATTTTGAATTATAATATGTCGACGAATGTAGGCTTCAAGAATTATATTATGTATATTATTAAAGTTAGAGAAGAATTAATTATCTGTCAGTATATTCTTTGTATTTTGACTTATACTGTTGTGAACTGCACACACACACACACACATTTTTTTATTATGATAATCATGAGAGCCTATTTGATTTTTATATGACGTCACAATAATAACTACAACAAATAGCTAACTTGTTTATTGTTTAAACATAAATCAATATTATTTACAGCATAATATTTTAAAACTACTCAACGTGAAGATAAAAAGACAATTTACAACATGAGAATCAAATGATTATTTGAAGCTCCCGACGGACCCGCTCTCGTAATGATTGCCAAGTTTATTTAAATTGGATCAACAAATGAAAGAGATGGACACATTTGAATTGCATTAAAACGGAATAAGGATTTATCGCAACTTCGTACTACCAATCGCACATTACTACAGTGTTTATGAACGTCTGGCCAATGGTTTTCTTTTATTTTGATGAACAATTTATTTGTATTTAACTGTCTCGCCGTCGGTATATTGTCGGGTCTCATCAAACGGCACGCATTTTCTGTTATTCTCCGTGATATATCTGATGATTGCTCACGCGTGGCACACTGACCAGAAGGTAGCTTAAAATGACAAGCCGACAGCACGTCCAGTCTAGACAGGCAGTCTGCTTAATATCTAGTAATTTTTTTGGTGCGTTGCTGTTCAATTTTTTCATATCCATCAATCAAGTAAACTGTTTCTAAATTGCGTTATCAAGATTGTTACAGACGCGATACTTTTTACAATATCATCATTCGCAGTTAAACTATTTGACCAGGTTATGATCACTGTACAGTTATTTTTATTTTATCTTTTACTAACGGAACGACAACATTTCAAACAATAAAGGAGGATATAATATGATTTATTATAATCTTCTATTGAAAATCAAACGTATTTTCTTTTTATTATCTCGAATTTAATTAATACAACGGTTCTGCAATAATATGTTTATGCTATGTCATTTCAATAAGGAATAATATTAACAATCATTGGTAAAGGATAGTAGAGAAATTATGATAGTCGATCCGGTCAGCGGCCCCGCTGATCGATCCTGGTTTGAAATGCCGCCTGACTGGACTCGCAGCTCTGCAAAGTATGTTACTAACCGCATCCGCCTATAGTTCCTTATAGTAAAACAGGCGTTTCAAGCTTATAAAGATCTAATAATAAAAATCCGTTATATACGCAGAGGTATCAACGAATCCATAAAAATATAATTTCTTTAACAATACCGTTCCTTGGTAGCAACCTATAAGATATTTGGTTAAAGAACCGTTGCAAATTGTAATCCTCCCATGATCCAGTTGCTTAAATTGGCTGCGCAATTTTTCGGCGATGAAAGTGAGCCACCACCGTGGGATTATGGGACTATCGGTGGATGAGATCACCGATATTGTCTCTGATATCGTGCTACATTCGTGTATCCAATTCGTGAAGTTGACAACTTTTATTGCTTGTTTTAGATTAGTTGACTTCAGTTACAGTGAATGCAATGGCCGATAAATACACCACAAAGATACGGATACTTTGTGGTGTATTTTATCGGGCTTTAAAAGATACAAACGCTGATTGAAAATTAGAGACTTAGAGTTATATTTACGTTAAAATACTTTAGACGAAACATTTACACATGATTTAAATTATTATTTTGATCTCCTCCACACGACGTTGCTGGGGCATTAGCAATTAGTTAGGGTATGATGTATTACCTACGTCTATAATAGATGCTGAAGATGGATCTTCAACCATCTGATAACCAGATGAGACATATTTTTGTCAAATTATATTGATTTGCAAACACGCCTTACCAATGGAAAAGCCAAGAACGCTTTTGATTGGCAAGCGATCATAGGCCTGTTTATAAATTAATATAATTTTATAAAAAATGTCTTTATAAAATTATGTATTTGGTGAGCAATAAAGTATTATCTATTATCTATCTATGTCTTATCTGATTATCAGATGGGCGAAGGTTGATCTTCACCGTGTCCTGTACTATAAGAAACATATAAAGTAAGACATGGATTTAATATCAATAATATAATAAGGTTTGCAATAAATCTCAACAATAAATAACAAATAAAATATTTTAATTAACTTTCTATTTTATATTTTATTTGATAAATTGTATTATTTTAATGCAATATATATAATTTATTATGCAATAACTATTGACTATTTATTTTCCATTCTGCTTAAGATGATTTCATAAACTAGTTGTACGATAAATAATTTTAATTTTAAATATGAGAGTGTTAAGCTATTAATAATTCAATTAATGACATAGTCTTTTTCTGCATTGAGACAAGGGATAGCTAACGCAAATGTATGAATGGAAAACAATTGTAAGAATAAGTGAAAGCAATTCTTTCATTAATTCACATCCACTATTGTCCATCTGTCAGAATTCACCCAAATACCATGCTTTATTGTAGTTAATACAATGGGGTTGAATATACACGGAGGTATGTATGCTGTTGGAAAACATTACGATCAATGACCCGGTGGAGTATTCTTCAATTACAGTTAATGGAAAGCGAAATTCGATTGCTGTAATTCAAAAGCTGATTTGGGTGTCTTATGAAAACTGTTTATTGGCACGGCGTTCAAGTGAAAGTAATTTGTTGGTTTCACCGCAGATCGCCATCCAGGATCATTAAGCCTCCGCAACAACATTGGTTGGAAGTGAAAACCGCGACTCAAATCGATGTAATCATTGATATACAAGTATATCAATGGATATACAAGTATATCAATGGATCTAATCAACTGGATCACTTATGTGTACAAAAATAGAAATATATGGTTATATAGACTCTTGCATATTGTTACAACCTAGGCGCCGACTAAGACAAATTCCACGTACAGATTTGTAGAAGCACTTTTATTACCCGTTGGTATTTTATCTAATAATTAATAACATTGAACTATTGTAATTCTTTTATGATCGTCTTCTTTTGTTTACTTATCTATTGGCATACGCATACGTTTCTAGAGAACAGCCTGATTCTAGGAAATTCAGTCCACGTTGTCGGGTGGGCATATTGCATTTGTGCAATATTAAACGATGGCCTGATTGAGGGAAGGGGGGGGGGGTAGTAGAGCGAGAACCACAATCAAAGCGAGACACCTGTACTACAATCGGGAATCTAATAGTGACGGACTTTGCGCGTTCCTTCTGCATCACGTTTGGACTTGTTGCGTTCGGTTATATTTGTACCTGTGTTATACGTGTTTGTATAGTTCTAATAAACTCTATAGTAATTCTAACGGCATTTTAGTTCGAGACTCGTAACAATATTTATACCAATAAAAATAAGTGTGATTTCAAATAAATGTCAAGATTTGATTGAAAATTAATATTCATATTGCTATTTACCGACATTAATCATAAATTATCCAGTTTAGAGGTTTTGTTTTTAACAGACTCAGTAACAGCTTAAAGGATTCCAATGAAAATTTTCGAAATTAAAATAGGATTCTTTTTTAAATATAAATTGTACGTTTCAGTCAGATACCTCCAAGAGTGCAAATAGATATGCAACATTAAAAAACCCAACTCCCGTGAGATATATGGCATACCCTGCTGATTGTTAATGTAAATTTCAACAATGGTTGCCTAATAGGAAATAATAGTAACACTCACTAGTAATCCTGACGAACCTAATCTTACGCATTGCGAGAAATCAAAGACATATGTTCCAATGAATGTGCAACAACACACATCCAGGTGGTAGGGTATTTGCCAGTTTGAATGGCTACCATCTCTGGTTTAAAGTATTCCGCCATAACATTGCCTGAATTGTGTTCCGGTATCCGTGACCAGGTTCCAGTCCTCCCTTAGAGAGCGGCAGCACATTGGTAGCACCTTTGATGCGACAAATATTCATACGACGATAGTAACCGCTTTCCATCAGGTGAGTCGCCTGCCTGTCTGCTGATCTAATACAATAAATCCAAATACTTAAAAGTATCTCGGTATATAATTTTCCCTCTTTTTTCAATATTGTTAAGATGGATTATTTAGATTGATTCGTTTAATTTTACTTTGGTAATAACTCTAGGGAAGCTACTATACAAGCTTTTATTGTGAACAATGTAGGCGTTTGGCGTTCTTTATAAGAGTTACTTTGTATTTCCCTGGGTTCCACTCATCAGATTCTAACTTCGGGACTATAGGATCACCTCGAGAGTATACATTTACGGTTAAAGAAAGAAAAATTAAAAACCGATATACGGAATTAACATAAGAATTGACGGAGTAATCGCGTAACACGCATACCAACAAACATACAGACCAATTGAGAGCCTCTGCCTTTTGGTGATCTTTGGCACCATCTAATTATGTCAGATCTATTAGATTTCCCGAGTTATGGTTTTTACTGGGCGACATTGTAATTTATCGTATTGTTTCCAAGACCTGATAGATATTCTTAAATACAAGGTTACTAAAGAGGGATCTTCGGATCCAAGTAAACTTTGCTTAAAAGAAGATAGACAATAATAGAATCGTACCTGCGTTAGTCAATATACCAATTTTCATAAAACTATGGTTACTTTACGGAAAGAAACGTAGGATATATTTTATCACGAAACATTTTAGTGGGATACAGAACCAAAGTTTTTACGGACGAAGTAATTAGTACATTTAAAAAACCTCTTTTCCGAACATGTTAAACTGGAGATGCAAGTACTTTCTGGTACTTATGCGAAAGCTTGAACTGGTTGCTGTCAAAAGTTTATTTCCAATTATGGAATTCTTATATTTTGTATGCCAAAGATAGAAAGGAAAGTAACTTACATTCGAGACAAGTGGTGTTGTCGACGCGGGCGTAGTATGGTTGACAAGCGCAGATCCCTCTTTCACAGTAAGCATTACCGACGCTGCATTCTCCGTTGTTTCGGCAATGTGTCCCCAGAAGCGATGCACTGCATATTTGCGTTAACTGCCAACAAAAAAAACCCATTATAGTTTCAAATTAAGTATATTTTAAAACATTGGAGTTAATCAAAAATCGATTGCAGCATGCACATAATCGTCAAAAACCAGATTTTTTTGATGAAACAGAACGAAGTCTAAGAAAATCTGTTTTATTGGAAGCTTTGTCATAAGTGTGGAAAGTTACGGTCTAGAAAAAAATATATGCATGAGATTTAATCCGCCGATCGTATATTTATTTTTTGACATTTATGTAATTAGCATTGAATAAAAAAGATAATTTGCAATAAAGCATATCTCATATCATATAATTTGCAAAAATAGTTCAAATTCAAGTGTGATAAGGTCTGGATTATGTCTACGGTTACCAGGAGCATAAAATATTATAGGCATATTAATCATGTCGCAGTTCACTTAAGATTCTTATAACAATTCACTTTGCCTTGAAAAATGGGTTCTACGTCCTGAATTGTGAAGTTTTTCTTATTATATTTTTAGTCTGGATATTTACTTGCTTCAAAGGCCAACGTTACACGTTAGCCTTGACAATAACCCCGGGAGCGCCGGGAGGCATTCGTTTCAATAGATTGTTTACATGTTGGTTTATTAGGGCCTTTTATTAAGGTTTTGCCTCCATTTATTATACTGCGTATCTTTGTCTTTCATTATTCATTATGATGATATTAGCATAGAAGAAGAATACTATATTTTTCCATGATATGTATTAGGAGCTTTGAAGGGTAGCTAGTGTAAGCCTTTCGTTCTCGCAAGGATTTTGTTTTTTCCGGGATGATAAGTTTTAAACTACGTTCTTTCATTGTGATATATAAATCATGACTTTAAGAATGTATTGCGATTCTGGCTATGAGGACTTTTTGAATCAGTCGCACCATTATTTCATTTGAATATTTAATTTAATTAAATCGTAGACTGATATGACATAATTCATGTGCAAGTACTAAAATAAATTTATCTGAGCAATTGTTTTCCTAATCATTCTATTATTTATCTTCATATGATCCCTAATCATGGTTTTAAAATTTTGTCTTGTTAGTCTTTATGAAAGGTACAAGTACAGCCAAAATAAATCATCGAGTTATAATAACATTTTATAGGGTGAAACAGCAAGAAATCTTCATAATAAGTTTTATTTCGAGACTAGCAGAGTTCAGAAGACATAAATATATAGTCTCAAATTCTCTTGCGAACTTGGGCGAGATAGCTAGTTTGAAAATAAATTACACAGCCAAAAATCACCCTTCGAACTTTCACCAAAAACAGAATTTTAAACTACCTATTCTGGGTCACAACTGTAACGTTATGTTGGAATAAAATCAGAATTAATTCTGTTACAATGTTATGTCATCGTTAAAAATGCTGACATTCTTGTTGAAATGAGACGCTGTCTACACTTGTATTAGGATGTCCGGTCCACCTACATTCATAATATTCAACAAATGATCTCATCAGCAGGTGTTTTATTCTGTATGGATATAGAGTTATACAAAAATAATATGTACCTTCCTTATTTATAATAATAAACTCTTACGATGTTTATAGGCTCGTTGGAAAAGAATTAAATTAATGATTAATAACAGTAGTTTAGTTACACAAATAGCAAATATATAAATGTAATAAATCTAGTAAAATAGAGTTAAAGACAAAAGTAGTTAAAGAAAATAGAAGTAGGAAAATATTACATATATTTTTTTTATTTATAGATAATAAAAATAGCAGTAGTCAACAATGAAATGAAAAACTTACTAGACAAAGTAGTTTGTATTAGTATATAAGGACTCGATGTATAAGATTTTGATAAATGACAAATAAAATTAAAAAGATAAAAAACCTGAAATATCCGGCCTTGTGTATCGGCCGGATAACCCTGTACGTCCGGTGGAAGGGATTTAAAAAAAAACATAGCTCGCTGCAAAAACCAAACCCCTGTATATATAATAAATAAGTGGAAGTTTATACCCAAACTGACATTTTTAGGTTTGCATAGCTAATTATAAAAACAGATCCTTATATCGTTATGCACATCCGTCTGTCTATGTCATAATCATATCTAGGTAGACGGACAAACAAAAATCTCAAAGAGTTACTATACTATACAAGTAGGTAAGTTTTGGAAGTAAGGTATTTTTTATAATTATGCTGTTAATCAATCAAAGTTAAAAGTGGCATATCATGAACTTGAAAGATAAAAATAAATTTAATTGCATATTATTGCATACAAGCCATAGGTCTTGAAACATCTTAGTATGTTTCTTATGACTCTTTCATTTAAGGCAATGGAGGTTAGATTGCGTTTTGGACATAGTAAATGTTGTATGTCCCCATCCCTAAGTTTCGAAATATAGGGTGATAAATTCTAAAAATTTGCTATATATAATTTAATATATATGATAAAGATAGGTTATTATGTGCACATCATGTTATATATGTAGGTACTATATGGTTTAAAAGGAGATTATATCTAATTGGACGTAATAACGTTTCATGTCGACTGGTATTTAATATTTAACGACACAGGCCAGGACGCTGACCTAACTTATTCAAACACTCGGAAATATGAAATTATACAGAAATGAACGAGGGTCGCTCGGGCCTTTGAGGATTTGGAATTCATGAGTAGTTATTTTTTAATGGAATAACGACAATTTCCAATACAGATTCAAATAAATAGTAATGATCGTTCTGCTGTATTATATGCAATATGTTTGCTTGTATGTTGCTCACGGCTATTCTTTGTCTTAAATTAGAATAAAACGCACTATTGCTTAACAATTCAGAAGATGATTATAAATACCAGCCTGTAAACGTTCGATTGTGAACCTAACTCTTTCAATTTAAGGGAAAAGTCAGTATTCTGGTCACGTTTGGCCAAAAGCATATGAGCATATTAATATGTTTTATGGATTCACATACCGGTAATCTCAGTGTGTTAATTTCTTAGGATGTGATCTTACACTGTCAGCAGATTATTATTGTTACATATAAAATTGGTGCATGCTCTGTGCTGGGACTCGAACCACGTCATTGAATGGAAACCTCCTAAACACACAACTATTCTTTTACTGATTCTATTTCAGGATATACCTTATAAAAGAACATGAAAGGCAGTGTTAGTAAATCAGCGATTTAAATAGACGCGAGTATGTAGATATGATTCCAGTTCAGACTAATTGAGAATTATAAGCGACTATATTTTCAATCTTTTTAGTACACGTCTAATCTAGTGGAAAGTTATTAAATTGGCAAGAATGAAAAGGTGTACAAATTACTCGTATGTAAACATAGTCGATGTACTACTGTACGTTAACAATTGTAAGTTGTATAATAAAACCTAAGCATACGAAAATTATGTGTGGATATAATAAGTTTTACTCTTACTTACAATTTTGAAATGCATTCGGACTCGTTAGCAGAACAATAATTATATTATTTCTTAAGTAATGGACATATTGTTATTTTTTCACAGATATAGTGATTTAGTAACCCAATTTCCATGCAACCAAATTTAAACTAACCAGTTTTTTGTTAACTGCCACCGTCGCAATATAAACGAGCAATCGCAAAAAGTCGTCCGTTATTGTATCTGTGATGCGGATTAGCGGTTACTTCGATTGTGTGTAGAGTTAACAATTATATTTAGGCCCTAGTCAAATTCATGGACATAGAGCGCGACAGAGTCAGACTTGCGACGGCCTCTATTATTACGGGCTGATTCTTAGCTTTTTTTTATCCAGGGGATATCCGTTTGAGGACTAACCCGCGACAAGAACAGAACCTTGGGGAGATAATTCGCGACCCGTGTGTGTGATTCGCCAGATCGGGGGTGGCAGTAGCATGCCCAGTCAAAACTGGTGTCACGCTATTGTCACTCCCCGGATACCCACTAAAACCCCTAGGTGTTTAGGTGTCTTAGCTGGCTGAACTTGTTGGAACGCAGAGGCTACGGGTTCGATTCCTAGCATGGTAAATTTCGAAAACGAGCTTTCTGTTGTTTACTATGGGTCTTACTTATGGGTTTACTATGGGTTGTATATCACCCATATTATAAGCGTAACTTGCTTGCTTGGGATATACATATATATTATTTTAAACAAATTTTTTTTTTTTTTTTTATAGTTCTTGTATACTTTGTTCTTTGTCTTTGGGATATACAATGTGTGTATTATTAAACAAAAACTTATAATAGAAGGACTGAAATTTTTAAGCAAGTCAGTAAAGGATATCCCCAAGCCACGCAATTAATACGCTTGTAATATGGACTACACTGGGTTGCCTGGAAGAGATCGCTACAAGCGATAAGACCGCCCATTGTTCTAATGGAAATGTATTTATATTAAAGTCTAGGTTTAAATTATGACGAATAATAAAGAGTTTTCATTCATTCATACACTGGGGTCAATTTTAAAAACCCAGACAATAGTAAATGACTGTTTAGATTTTGTAATTTGTCTACTAAATTCATGACGAAGACGAAGAATATCCCTTATTTCAAAAGGTGCTATAACAATCCTAATCAAAAGGGAAAATTCGCTTTGAAAAATACTTTCAACGAGATCGTTGATAGTAGATGTTACAAGGGGTGAAGGTAACCTGTTAAAACACGAAATGTTTGGCGTACGAGCGTAGGGAGGCCGCTAATAGTTCGACTGTCTAAATATGCCTTTATCCCGAGTTTAATACTCCTTTTTATTTCAAATATGAGGAAAGTAAATAAAAACTGATTGATAAAACAAACAACTACTTCTTAAAGAAATCAGGCTTTATATCCATGTCTAAATCTGATGAACTCGTTCATCCTTCTTCAAGTAAAATTCTTTTTCCGTAAATGCTACCAGCCAGTATTTTTCCCCCTGATAATAGTATATATTTCGCTCAAATTTATGTAAATTAAATAATAATAAAGTATAAAATAATGTTACAAAATTTTATATTTTTTATTATAATTTACGCCGCGATTTAACAGTGGCTGTAGAAACAGGTGGGACATGCGTCGCATGAATTATCTATGATTCGCATGATTTAAATTTTCGACAGCAGGGAAAAGCGTTTCTCAGGGTCAAAAGCACTGTTTCCATCTCGGTGATTACTAATTCCAAACGAAAAAGTATTTTTGATCTCATTAATTTCGAATAATTCTAGAATTTTCCATCATTTAGTTCAAACATTTAAATATACACATTGGTTATTTGCTCCCTGCCAAGATCCCTACGACTTAAGGTTTTTTGTTAAGCGTCTTCATTAACAACATATTCAGGGATACGAATCCAGGTTATTGTCGTCTATCGTTGTTACCCGTGGTGGGATGCAGAAATTTTCATAAAATATTTTTTATACTCTAACATAAGTATGATTTGACCGGACTCCGCAACTATCATCACGTATACAGACGTATAAATGACCGAAGCATGGACTCAATTCTGAACAATTTTCTCGGTAAATCACACCGACAATAGTTTGTACCTACATGCTATATTACTATGTAATTTTAAATTCTTCATTGTGGAGAAAATCAATCTATCGAACCGTGATATCGTTAACTCGATGATTGGAAGAAACGATCGAAAATCAGCTACTTGCGGAGTGGATGGAGTATTAAGTACAATTTCGTGTCGATAAGATAAGAACGAATAATTTGGTGATAGTAAAACCCACGTTAGTAAAATAGCCAATGCCATAATTTATATAATTTAATAAAATTGCAGAAATGCCTGTCAGTTCACACACAATTAGGGGTTTGCAGAGGTGATCAATGTTTTTATAATTTGGCTACAAAACAAAAAGCATTTAATCTAAAATACGTCACATCTCAAAAACTACCAAATGGGTTTTGTTGAAATTTCTAACACATCGTTCAAAAGACACCCGTTTGAGAAATTTGGAAGCGAATAATTATTTGACAAGTCTTAATAACAAACAATTTGTTGAGACAAACCTAAAAGAGACATTATATTACATTTTAGACATCATAACTTGTTCAGCACACACAATCTTAATAAATAGACTAAATTACGAACGCAGAAATAAGCACTATTAATTAAATACTTGTTTACAGTTATGTAGTTACAGAAAGTTTTGCTTTCTCCGACTGTCATAATGTTCTTATCTGGGTAATTTTATATGAACGGTGATTTTACTCAAAGCGATTCTTGCTACTTTTCTCATGAACTTTGCCCCAATTCTCCTAGTACTATATCGTCAAAACCACCGGACACTATCGTCTCAGTCGCAGGTTTGTCTGATTTCGGTATGCGGCTATTCCCGATGGCGTGCCACGCACATCACTTTTATTTTAATAAATAATGAAAACGAAAACTCGCGACATAAAAGTTTAAAATTTTGGTACATTTTCAATATCCATTTCGGATAACGTCATTGTTACTAATGATAATGCCAATTTTTTACTACTATTATTCCGCCGCGACGATATCGAGAAGATATTGTGAATTTAGTAGAATACGTACTTTTGACACTATCGTAATGGATCGTAATTTAATATCTTTGCAACGCCAAGATATGAAATAGCAGAATTGGGTCCCTATTATTTAATAGTCATTGGGTAATAGTAAACCTTTACATGCGCTCCTATAACTTAATGGCTAGTTCCTATAAGTATCTTATCAATCGTTCATTTGCCTTGTTATCGGTCAATATATGACAAGCTCCATACAAGTTTTGTCTAATTTTAAATGGTAAGGGAAACTAATGAATAGTAAGATACAGTAATAGCCATAAGTAAAATATTTAACTGCATGTCTCGATTATTAACAGAACCTTTTATAACAACCGTGAACTGACCAGAACTTTCAAAGAAGCATTAAGTTTCTTCTCTACTATTCTATTCTGTCTTCGATCTTCTAAGGAAAGACAATGTATACATATATGCCTAAAATAACAAGATTTTATTATACATTTTTTTTTATAACAACATCAAAATATAATTAACTTTAGTGAAAATGAAAACCCAATTGTAACGGCTGTTAAGTGTACTAATTTCGCACGCTAGTTTGGTTAACAAGGCATACCGAAGATAGCACAAATAGACGGAAAAAGTAGGATGACGAATCTTGGGCTCCGAAGCGGGCGCCATGAACGTAACTGAAATTTAAAGCTGGGTTTGCGATCATAACTTCTTACTTTACGCTTTCTCAATTATCTTGTTTTCTATAAAATGAATTAAAAAGCGTTATAACGTACAATGAGAAGCGAATTCGTTCCTCAATATTAAATTTTGTTTCATAATATTCTGGACAACTTTCCACGAATTTGAATAACTCCGAGTATAACAAATAGTCACCTTGAAAGTAAAATGGAAAGTTCAAATTGCAATGACCGCTTCATAATCTTGTTTGTATCTATTACTGTGGACAAAGTCTATAATTAACTAACATTACGTGTTGATATAATAGCGGATAATTATGTATTAACCACCCCTAATGCTAGCTGAAGAGCAAATGAAATGTAAATTTTAAATTTTCTTACCAATCAGTATATTCATGGAAGCGTAGCAGTAAGCTTTCGTTACAAGGGGTGGAAGATAATTTCCAAACGCTTGCGACTTTAATATACTAGCATATTAGGTTCAAGCAGATTAGTCTCAGTAATGCTTTTTATATCTCCTTCATTCAGTTTTTTGAGTTCTGTAGTAATTTTGGTAAAAAGAAATCCTTCGTCACGTCGACACAGTAGTTTTTATTGGAAATAACAGGGTAACAATAAGGCTGAAAAGCAGGGATACATAATCTATATGCCGCTAAGCAATGGTTTATTAATCTCGAAAAATAAAATTTCGGTGGAGACCATATATGCATATAATCGAGGATTGTATTTTATTATTTGCAGTTGCAGGTGTGTATTGGTCAGATCATCAAAAATCATGCCTATATATATATATATATATATATATATATATATATATATATATCTTAAAGAGTTTTTTAATTGAATAATAGGGCAAAATATTATCAGCTAAAATCGTGAAAAATGTGTCCCCTCAAGTTTTAAACTATGAAGTGGAAAATGTGGAAAAAATTGAACCAATCATTATTCATCAAAAAATGTTTAGAACTAGTTTAGTAGTTTTTAACCGACTTCGAAAGAAGGAGGAGGTTCTCAATTCGTCGGGATCTTTTTTTTTGTTGCTTTTTTTATGTATGTTCGCCGATTACTCCGTGGTTTATGATCCGATTTACGTGATTCTTTTTTTGTTCTCGTTTCTTTGGACCTATATTTTTTAAGAAGCGCGGCACTATTCGTTAGTCCCCCCATATATAGCTAGACAGTAAAAAATAACACATAAAAAATAAAAACTTCGTTTAAAAAAACCGACTTCAAAAACTAAAATGTATAAAATAACTTATTTTTAAACTATTATTATTAATTATATTATCTAAAACATCTTGAAGTGGTGCAAAGTAAAAATAATAAAAATTACTATATTTTGCAAATTACTAAGCACCGACTTTAAGATGTTTTAGATAATATATATTAATAATAATAGCTTTGGAAATAAGTTATTTTATACATTTTAGTTTTTTAGTTTTTGAAGTCGGTTTTTTAAACGAAGTTTTTTTTTTGAGATTGGGTTACGTATATTTATTATCATCATCACTTAAATCCTTTTTTATGGTTCCCTTGCCAAATAGCGAAAATAGTTAAGGTCTTCCAGTTCTATACAACAAAAAAGGTATATTTTTTACCTTACCTACTTGTTTTACAGTACGTAACTTACTAACCCGCATAAGTTAAAAAGTTGCATTCTTTAACACATCTGACCTATTGAACAAGATCGCTATAGGACATAACAATGATGACATTATACTCAACTAAAATACACTATGGAAAGCTATTGGTGGCATTCACACTGTTTATGTGATACGCGATACGAATATAGTAAACAGGGTGCCTACTGCTAATAAATATTACCTTTTATGGGCCTAAACCGCGGATGTATGCGGGCGGTGTACAAAATGTTACGGTCGTATAATGACCCGATGAGCAACACCTTAGTCAGTTTTTGGTACTTCCATCAAAGAAACTTCTATTTAGAAATAGAACAAATGGTATCTCGGTCAAAGAAGACGCGTGTTTTTAAGCTCCAAAATTCTTTATTATTCTCAGACTTAACACTATTAACATTATAAATGCGAAAGAAATTCAGTCTGTCTGTTACGCCTTCATAGAAAAACTACTGGACTAATTTGGTTGAAACTCAGTGTATTATATTTTCGATGTCAAGGATAAAAATAGGAGACTTTTATCCGGAAAATGGGATAGCTTCCTGGATAAAAATATATTCATCTATCTGTTTGTTATACTTTTACGGAAAACATATTTGGCTGTTTGGGCCGAAATTCATCATATATGTAATTTTAATAGAGAGGTTGGACAAGGTATACATTCACCCCGGATAATGGTATAAATTTTGGGATAGATGTATGTAAAGGTTCGTTAGTCTTTTTCGTAATTTTCTTCATTTTCATCATGAAATTTATCATGTATAAAAAATGCGATAGTAACTCGATCTGTCTGTTAAGCTTTCACGGAAAAAACTACTAAGAGTACTGGATCAGTATTAATGTAATTTTGTTCTGCTCTTTAAACAAGAGCTACGCATCAGAGGTTTTACCCGCAGCGCAGCCGCGAGGATACTCTGGTATGAACATAGTTGCTTGATTAAAATTTAATCGGAACTAAAAAGAACAAGATTCAAATTATAGACGAGATACAGAGATCTACATTAAATGACATAATCATTAAGCAAAAAACCTCTTATTTGGTTGTGCGGTTGATTACGTAAGAAATTGCCGGGAAGAATACGTGTTTTCGATCAATTTATCTTAAAGCAGACAGGATACATTATTTCCTTCTGATGACAGACTCAGTAAAAAATATAATTCATACGTTGACGTTTTTTTATCGCCATAAAAGTCTAATATTATAAAAAGTACTAAGAGTGCTTTAATTGAAGTGCTTATCCTGTAATGTATGTTTAGCATATATAAAATTATACACATGTTGATGTTTAGGACTTGTATTATTCATTTATGTCTTGCACGTGTTTGCAGTTTTGCATTGATGACTTCGATTGAATTTCTATGGGAATGTTGCCAATACTAGGAATACGTGCAGAAAACATTTCCAATAACTTAGGCTAGTGTGCACCGACTTTTAACCGACGGTTGACCAAAAATAATCACGGTTTTCCATACATTTTGGCGATTATTTTATTTTAACCACCGGTTAAAAGTCGGTGCACTTAGATATTCATTCGTTATTCGGTTTGAATTTTGTATAATTGTGATAAATTTCAATATTTATTTAAAAAGAGATTCTGAAGACAATTTTTACGACTACAAATTTTGTATAAGTAATGAATTGCAAATTACGAACAATGGGTGGATTTGATATTTTTGAAAACACTCGACATTATAGTGTTTTGATGTATAATAATCTTATTGCATTAGCGTCATTATATTATACGCATACAATTTTGATTATCATCAATCACATTAAAATATATCAAAACAATAGCGGCTTTTATCATTCCTTTGGGAACAAAAGATTATTTAGTCCGCAACCGCACAGAAATATAACGCGTTGCGGTCGTCATGGTTATTATGCCGTCTTGGAAAAGTGCTAAAAACATTAAACATCAACTTTTTATGTGCATCTGGTTTCTTTTATACACGCTTTTTATTTTATTTTTCAGTGATGGCTACAATGCTATTTACGCATTGATTTTACCAATATCGTGTACTCAATAGCCAGGTAATATAAATAAGAAAAAAAGAAGGAAACCTAACAAATTGGCACGCTTTTTATGAACCGGTACGACTACTTTGCATTTGACAACTTTGACAAATCGCCTTTATAGAATTATTAGACTGACAAATATTTGAGTTAATCTTTAATAACATTAAACTATCTTTTATGATATATGTCCTGTAAATTAAAAAAATATGGTGACTAATTATACATAGCCATTATGAATATTTGTCAATCTCTTTGTCGGATAGTTTTTTCGAACATGCTCTGAAGCTACTCTACAGATTTCAATGAAAACTTTAAGGATTATAACAGGGTTTAAATCTTTCATCATGTGTACGTTCCTATTGGATATATCAAAAAATCAGAAGATAATATAATAAATTGTGACTATAAAGATATGTAATACAATGCGAAAGAAGTGGCGGGCACAGTTAGTTTATTATTATATTAATGATAAAATACAAAAATAAAATATGTTAAAATGCCCATTCCAACATTCGTTTACATCTAAAAAAGAATAGAAAAGTGATATTTGAAGTCGATGTGAAATATTTTAATAAAATAAGGACGTATGTATATTATAATCATGAAAACTCAAGAAAAATACATTTAGATATATTAAAGTAATCTTTTGAATATCGATGTGTTATAATTACAGGAAACTCAGAGAGATGGATTAATTGTATACCAATAAATAACAGGAAAGACAATAACTATATAAACGGTTCTAGATAAAAACAACAACATACTTTACAATTGATGTTTCTAAAGAAATAGAATTTAAGTATCGACTTGTGTATACGGATGTCACGATTTTGAACAAGTAATCTAATTAAAATGCAGAAGGTGTCCATAAACCGTGATAATGTATGCTAATTAATAACTTAATAATTTGTAGCTAACAAACGATTTAGGATTTCAAATGGCTTCGGGATAGATTGTTCGACTGTAGTATTAGTTAGATGTAAAGAAAGTAGATCGACAAAGACCGTGTCATGTGAAGGTTGTAACTTAAAAAGTGTCCAGTAATCTATAATATTATTAAATTCTAAGCATGCCGTGTCTGTGCATTGATATTTAAAAAAGACAACTGGAATAGACTATATAAACGGCGAAGAATTTGATGTTTTTTTAAACCGAGTTCATAAAGGAGGAGATTCTCAAATCGTCTGTATGCTCGTTACTCGACTCCTCCGTCAATCGTGAAGTGATTTTGATTTTTTTATTTAATCGAAATTTAAAAATAATAGATTTCTTGTCTATTTGTTCGGGATCCACGTAAAAACTATTCGGCGGGTTTTTATACGGTTTTCATTTTTAGGCTTAAGATCTGTGCTACTTTTATAAGGGAAATCCCGCGGGATTTTCTCTGGGAATGATTTAAAATAGCCAAATTAAAAAAAACTCGAATTTCAATGTGATTTTTTTCACTGATCTTTTATAAAATGTGTGATATTGTTCCCGGTGGTTAATAATGGTTCGGGTGCATAAAAATTAGCTTGTTCCGATACAGTTTTCACTAAAACGACCACTTACATTTTTTCTAATGCTGCGGTATTTTGTGTCTCAGGAATCCCGCGGGAATTCCAAGTCAAGTGTGAACGAAGGCGCGTGAGCATATACGACAGTTTGAATACCAACCACAATGGCGCTAGTTTACGCAAAGCCGTCAATAACTTGCAGCTATAGAACGAGTGAGGTGTGGTGAGTTGTAATTTTTGGTATTTTGGACGTTCTCTAATTGATATGAATTTTTGATAGTAATTTGAAGTGATTTTATAATGTTTACTGTTATAAAAGTTTGCTTTAACCCGTTAGCTAAAGTATCATTACCGATTTCAAGTCTTTTGATGAACATTTTGTTTTAAATCGAAATGAACTTCCTTACTTCTGCCTTTCATAGTAAGAAGGCTGCGTAATAGACGCTTTTTCAATCAAGATCAGCCTCCTGTAGGCTGAAGTTTTCATTAGCCGCTACTATTACCATAATTTAAGTTTGTAACCAAAAATAATATTACAGACATCATTGTTCAAACGCTGGTGGCATTTGAACAATTTAACTAGGGCCGATTTTCAAAAACTACATCCTGTGTGAATTCAAAAGAAAGAAAACATTCAAAATTTTATTCATGCACGTGATATTTTTCATTTTATCATGTTATACTTTATTCTGTGAATAACTTTTGTGTGGTGATTGCAAAATCGGCGCTAATACATACAATTTAGAATTTTTGCTTTTAATTGAGATATTTTAATGCACGTTGTCATTATTGGATTAATTAAACAACAGTACCTTTTAATTATTTTATGTTGTACTTTCTAATGTGAATAACTTTTATGTGATGATTTTAAAATCAGGCCTAGGTCAATTATAAAAGTATTACGCTAAATCACACAAAAAACTTTTATAAGTCTTGTAATACTTTTATATGTCTTGTATACCATTAGCTTATTACTGTATTGTGTAACGAGCGACGGCATACCGGAAACTATCGCTACGACCGCTCTGAGTTTTTATTTGTTAATGCATAAAGAAATGAATGGATCTACAAAATTAAACTAAGGTTATTCTAAATTAACGAATGTATTTAAAGTGGCGATGAATAAGACATATGACAAGAGAGAACAAATTAAAATGGACAAAATACTGACAGAATGGCAACCTATGGACGTAAAGAGGAAAGGAGGACGGCAACACAGAAGATAGGAGAATGTGGAAGGAAAATGGGACACTGAATAAATTGACATAGTTATAGAAGAAAAAAAATCAATTCAGCAATAAAGGCAAATAAATAGATAAATATTAGATTAGCATAAATACTTATCACGCAAAATGCCGTAATTTTCAGATACAGATCCGTGCGAGCGGTGTCCCATGGAAAGAAATAATTTATTTTAATATTTCAACAATACCATCATTAATGGTTTTAATTATCATTATCGATCAAAACTAGATGTGTAACATTTCGCGTGCTAGCATTAGCCGTAAGATGCGCTTGCGCACTCATAGGCGTCCTATGCGCGAGTGAACCTGCGCAACGTGTAAGTGGTCGTTGACCGGGCACGCGTCCTCTTGATTCACAAACTTCAATGAGTGCAGTGCATTTCTAAGGTCTGTAAATAGGCAATTAGTTTTGAGAAACAACATACTTTAGATAATACATTCGCACAGAGGAACACCCAATTTTTTGTTGGCATCCTTATTACGGTAACGCTCAAACGTAAAATTTTTGTGTGGACAGAGGGCTATTGTACACAAAATACTAAATGGAATAATGTTTGTTACTAAACTGTGTACGTAACTGACATCATGCAATGAAGAGAGGTTTGCGTTATGATTTAATACAACTTTTTCTTAGATATTTTAATATTAATTCATGACAGATGTAATAACCGTTGTTGATATTTACAAAAGAACTATTTAAGTATTGACCTTAGATGATACACTATATTGACGATCTCACTTACTATAAGTATGGAAATAATAACACTATAGGTCCTGTTTAGTTTTTATATGCCGATCCACTAAATTAAACTAAAACGCTGTCTGGATTTATCATACATCTATCGTGGTACATTTTATTTTAATACAAAAATAATAAAACGGTTCTGAATGAGTACTATATACTTACATGTATAATGTGGGGGGGGGGGGGGTATTTTAAGTGTGTGCCGATGACGTTACCCTGCTGGATGAGGGTGACACACCACTAGCGCAAGCCTATGGCTCCATCGTCGTGGGAGCTAGGCTCAACCGCTGGAGGGAAGTACGAAATAATACGACGAATGTTGTACACTAAATGTAATAATTGCTTAATTAATTTAACATCAAACTTAAGTCTGTATATACAAAAATCCTAACTGCTACGTGAAACTATATTAAACCTAAACATATTCATAGATGCAACTCCGAAGGTTTTCTGTGTTCCGTATTGACAGATTTTGGCAAGTACATGGACTTCTTACTCAGTTATAACTTTGCTTATTATTTAGCAATAAATTATTCTATGTATACGTGACGTAACATATAATAATATGTAACAATTACTAGGATCGTTTACGCATTACCACGGTATTTTAAAAAGAATGTAAGCTATATGAAAACTGTACCGGAATAAGCTAATTTCAATGTGCCCGAACAACTTCAAACTGCTTCCGGGAAAATTCCCGCAGGATTGCCGATGGTAAATCATATCATCAAATATTTTATAACGTAACTTGCTGTCGATCAGTAAAAAAAACACATTGGAATGCGATTTTTTTATACATCTGGTCATTAAAAAATATTCCCAGAAAAAGTCTCGCGGATACCGGGATATAAAGTAGCGAAGATTTTAAGTCTTAAGAATTTGCTGGCGATCAGCGAAACCGCATCAAAATGGGACCAGTAGGTAGTTGTTACGGGAATCCCGAAGAAACAGACAAACTGACAAGAAGTCTAAAAAAAATGCATTGTGTTCTCCGTCGTTTATACAGTCTATTTCAGTTTTTTTATTAGCTTAAATGTGCAGACACGGTATGTTTAGAATTTTATAGCATAATATTATGTATACTCGTATAACTAAAAAATATTCTGTACAATTGTGATTTTTCTGTGTCAAAGTTGAACCGTTAAGTATGATATTAAATTTTTAGTCGAGTTCACGATTTAGTTAACCGACAATAGCACTCTAGATATGAATTTTATTAAATCTCCATTCTATAACCAGACCAGGTGAGGTTGACGCAAATAGAATTCAAAATGTGTACAAAAAATCGACCAGCACGACTTTCTTGACACAGGCGACGCGACGCTACTTTTGCGCGCAACCTTCTATTGTATTTTGACCCAAGAGTAACTGTGCCAATTCTTATTTATTTTATAATTTTAAAGGCTTCTCCATTTCAGAGATACAGCTCAGATTACGTGAGAGCTCACAGACTAACATTGCGTAGAATTGGCGACGGAACTGTACCTAAAAAAAGCATTTTTGAATGTACCCGATATCTCAAAAACTAAATTTTAGTTGTAAGCAATTTTTAAGCTCTCATCTTAAACTTTTCTTAGTTTTCTACCTTCTAGTTCAGAAGTTAGACGGGCACAAACGCTGTTTAAAAATTTGGAAGCGGATATCTACTCTTCTATTACTGAGTTTAATAAATTATTAAAATCATAACGATGTCCCTAAACAATTCACGAACTCACATGTGTAGTGGTCACCCAACTTTTAGTTTTTACGTAATTTCATTAAATTTTTGTGGAATCGATTACAGAATAGATATTACTACCAAATTTCATCAATATAGACCCAGTAGATTAAGGTCATAATGATTATGATATATGTATATAGACATGGCTAAAACATGATTCAATAATGATTTATTTCTGCCAGAATGGCTCCGGAACCCTAGAAAATTTTCTATGTTCATCCACGTTATCGAAAGTACGTACGTATCGTGTTTCATGATATTCGATCCAATCAAATAACGCAGAGGTAATTTTCCAAGAATATTTTGAGAGCTACAACGCTATTTGGTTTAATAAAATAAAATAAATGATTTTTCTATCTTTCTTTTATGAGTATAGTTTGTTTATGTTCACCAGTTGTTACACTGTTATAGAATTATAAATAGCATAATTATAGAGTTAGCTAATAAAGAACGACAAAAAATTTCATGTACGTTTACTTGACATAAGAAATATATGACACATAAATAGCTCACGTTTTAGTGTCATTTCTATTTTCTGATGTACATTGAATATGACTTTATTGGTTCGTAATATTGCGACATGTCCCCGGGGCACGCACCCTCGCTACCTCTTCGTCTAGACAACCGCGAGGGATAAGTTATTTTTAACCGCAAATTGGAGAAATTACTTCAAATTTCTTATAGACTGTATACCTATTACCTATATGCAATGAATAGTATGAAACAGTTATTATATTTTAATTTTATTTAAATTATTACATTCTAAACATTTCTATACTTAATAATAATGGTGAGAGTGACAATTTGATTAGATGAGTTGGTTTGTTAGTTCTTCTTTCAGAGCCTTCGTAATTAATTGATTGTTATAAAGATATTTTTTTATTTATATAAATATTTTCAAATACGAGAATATACATAGAATACTTTTTAATTTAAACTACCTCTTATGGTAGTTTCTACCAAGTAACGAATCAAAATTTACGCAAGTGAAGCTGAATGAGTATATCAGAATGTAATTTTTACTTTCAAACAAAACACGTGTACAACCTACATAAAACAATATTCATCTTGAACATTTATTACATAGATTTGAGGAATTGGCATTCTAATTTACAAGCTCATTTGTAAGGGCTTTAAACAATTCGCTGCAAAATTGCAAGACCTTTTTATGAGTGTCATACTCAATCATTGTAATGTATCACAAATCTACGCGCTCTATGAATATATTGCATTGTTTTATTTTTTGTCAAAACATTTTTGTATCCGAGTCAGTAGAGATGGAATGGGACAGATTGTAGGTAACCAGCGATACAGGTGATGTTGCTAACATGGTACGCGCCACTATAACGTAACAATGTTCGAGTAGGTATACTTATTTCTACATTAGTTCACTGACTTAACTCCTTGGTGAACAACGCAAATTTAATTACATAAATCAGTAAGCGTAGGCTGTAGCGACTGGTTATGGCGCAGAAAAAGTAAATATTTGTTCTGCATTCTGCTTGCACAGAATGCGTTTTAAAATGTTTGACAAAATAAGTTATCAGTTGGTTATAATTTTTTATTTTTAAATCTCTGAACTGAGTAAATACAGCCTTCACTAATCGACTAAAAGCTTACTGTTTTTGTTATATCGCTATGGAACCAAAAAAAATATCATCGAAAATCGCATATGTATGATAGCTGAATGTTTGTCTGTCGACAGACGTCCTTTTTCAGATCGTATTTCGTTATAAATATTTTTAAATTTGATAAGATTTCTTTTAATTTACACTTTCGAACTGTTGAGTAAAAAAAAAGTCAAATAGTTTATTATTGATACTTTATCCATTTTACTACACCACGAGTTAGTGACACACCTGTACATAATCCAACTTGGTACCTATAATTAATATAGACACTCTCAGAAAAAATGTCTCATACACACACGTTTGGGTGATTACGATTTTATAAGGTGTTCTTTCTGTTCAAACGGCTACGGAACTTTAAAGACAGAAAAATATTTCTGGCTGCATGTAAATATTACGACCAGAAACATGCATGTCAGCTGGTTTAGTACCTCCTCTTTTCTCTCAATTATTCGGGGCTGGCACAATATGACTTTTTCTTCCATACTCTTCTATTCTGACACACGTCCTCTGTCACACCACAAATCATCATATTATCATCTTTTCAACAATCCGTCCATCTTTTTTTGGTATACCTTTAGATTTGTACTTTGTATTTTGTAGTTTAACATTCTTTTCGTCACGTGACTTTCATCACTCCTCATTATTTGACCATACCACCTTAACCGGTTTAATAGGTACCTATTACGTAATTACTCTTTCTTTTAGAAAAAAAATCTAAACTTTAACGAGTTACACGGTAAGTAGAAATGTAGGGAAGGTGTGCATGAATAAGCACCTCCTATTTATTAAATCGGCACGTCAATGAAGCGTTAAATGACTGACAAGATCTCGACCGCCTTTTTCATACATTTATCGCGTGTTTAGTAAATATTACGCACTTCTGTTATTATAAAATGTGGCACGATTTAAATATTTTCACTGAGCAGTGTTTTGGTCGGGAATCTTTGTTATACTTACTTTCACCCCTAAATTGCAATGGTGGACTTAATCTTCTTTCCCGTTTACAAAGTTCGATTCGACGCAGAGCCATAATTAGGTATTAGCGTTAATACCTTATATTGCAAACCTCCAGTCCTTCGTAGCATGATCCAGGGAACTTGATAGTTATACATCAAGCCAGAAACGAAGTAGGTGCGTACAAACATAATTATATCAAATATTACATATTTGTGTGATTTTCCTGCAAAAATAAATATTCGAGCACATATATATAATATATATAAATGATTACAATTTTATATCTTCATCAAATCGTTCTAGTAATGTTTTTAAACGAAAAACGTGAGAAATGTTTATAATCTAGAGCTTTGTGTTTTAAAAGGAAATCCGGACAATAGATCATAAATTATGATACGTGTATTTCTTATGCAGTGTTTAGTCGTCTGGTAACCGGACGACTAGCAAGATCCATTTCTTAAAAATAATATATTTTCATTTGCTTACACGATGAAATAAACGAAAATTTGCAAAGCTAAAGCAGATAAAAATTATTGTATATGTAGATACGTTGTATACACATTCAAGGGCGTCTTAGCATATTGAGTGCTGGGGTGCGAAAATCAGTTTTTGCCCCCAATCAACAAACAAAATATTTTATATTTCATTTTTAAGAATCCTTATGTATATCATTGGTCACAGACTACTAGGTTGGTATGGAAGTTATAGTCCATACATATGGGGCTCAATATTGACCAAATATCGTTAGATTAAATTTGAAAAGTCACGATATTCCTTGTGACTTTTTCATTTAAGTCGTAATGTCATTTAAGCCGGCGTCGTCGTATAGACGGCTCTGTACACATTCGATATAGTCGGAAGTCCATAAACTTAAAACAAAATTTCATGTTAAATACTTCCAAGACAAGATAAGCAAAAATAGAAAATCAATAGGTAAAAATAAATAGAAGTAAATTTTTCACGAAGCATTGCGCAACGTAATTGCATATTTTAAAATATTAAAATAAAAGTATTTAACAAACTTTGAATTAGAAAATTGCTTTTATTGCAATGATAAGTGTGTGAGTTGTACGTGTAATGGGGATTGTTCACAAAAAAATACTCTCTGATTTTATATTTTTATTACATAAAATAGGGTATTTTAAGATACTAATTTGAATATTTTTGTATTTTAGACGTTAATTTTATTATAATTCCATTTTAAAATTATTTCTCTGATGACGTCATAAGGGACAAGTTTAAATTGCTTTCTTTGACCAGAAAACAAAAATAATAAAAGTAAGTTTTATCTATATATAATAATAGTAATCTGTGCTACTATTTAAATGTCACTGTCATTACTCATTACGGAAAATCCATGTTATAGAACTTAAATCAAATAATTAACAGCTAGATTTTTTTTATACCTGAAGCAGGCAAACAGGCAGACGGCCCACCTGATTGGATGTAGTAAGGTCAAATAAAGGTCAAACGCATTTCTTACAAAATACAAGAAATCGTACGTTTTTTGGAATTTTAACTAGACCGAAATGATTAGGGACATTATTCCTCGAAATGGTTTTTCAAAAAGCTAAATTGAAAAAAGTGAACAATCCCAATTGTTGTTTGCATGTCTATCGCCTGCTTTAAATTTATATATCAAACAAAAAAAGAGAATGCACTCAAACTCTCCATTTGTTCAACCAGTAATCAAATACAGCAAACGATGACAAATTTTCTAGTTTCAATTAATTTTTGGCCGTTGTAGGGTAGGGTGTATCAATTGTGTTCTATAGCGACCGCGTGTCCAACAGTCGGATTACAAATATTATAGAAACGCAGTAATTCGGACAGTGATTTATATAGCGGGGGTGGATGCCACCCTTGCTCTTCCGAGGGTACACTGCCCACTGTATAGCAAACAAAATTGATTTCTGAAAACGGGAGACATGTCTTGAGTTGTGACGTGATCACGTTTTGTAAATACGAACAAAAATCAGTGTCGATATTTTGTGAGGCGGTAAGTATGAGAAATTGTGGAATTTTAGAATAGGGAACCTGCATGACGAAGGCACTGCTAACTGGTGGCGCAAATCCTTTGAACATTTTTTCGCAATCAATACTAATGCATTGACACTTCACATAATAATTCTTCAGATAATTTAAGGATTTCCTTTAAGTCAGGTTGCCTGGTAGAGGTCGCTTTTAGCGATGAGGCCGCCTTTTGTTTTAACAAGTAACTATTGTCTTGTTGTGCGTTTTTGTAACTCTTGTTTTGGTGAACACATGAAGTAAAAAATAACACTTAACTAAGTAAAGATGTATTGTTGCAGTTCAAAGGAAAAGGAAGATAAATCAAATAGTGTAAAATTCTATTACTTTCCTACAAATAGTACTCACTGGCCATGGTTGTGTGATAAACGACAAAAATGGACAAATGCAGGAAAGAACATAATATGTAGTAGGAGTTTCAACAACATTTATAGTTTACTGATGTTATTTCTAAAAATAGTTTAGTTTTAATATTTTCTAAGTTTTCGCGACTTGTACACATAATAAAACTACGTTTTAACGGTTTAAGCGCGTAATTTATTTAGTTTGGTTTATCCGACGTTTCGCGCTTTCAGTGCCGTGGTCACGGAAGACAAGATGACATTTGTCTAACGTGTATTGTCAAAGTTTTATTCAGCCTACGCCAACTTGTTCATTTTAATTATTTAGTTTTAATTTTGTTTATGGATATTATTTACTGTATGGAGCCTAATCTAATTTACCACCGCTTGGTGGGTGGACCATTTTAATATTATAAAAAAATTTGAACTAGCATGTTGCTGAAGAGTTCTTGCGCCGCTTCTTCTCTTCAGCCACAACATGTTGTGAAGCGGTGGTAAATTAGATTAGGCTCCATAGAGTAAATATATCATAAACAAAATTAAAACTAAATAATAAAATGAACAAGTCGCGTAGCTGATTAAAAACTTGAAATACATGTTAGACAAATATCACTTGTCTTCGTGACCACGGCATGAAAAGCGCCGAAACGTCGATAAACAAACTAAAATAAATTACCGCTTAAAACGTTAAAACGTAGTTTATTAGTTTATTTGTATGTAGAAGTACTATTAAAACAAATGTATCTGAAAATAAATATAATTTTGTTTCAGTAATACAGACTATACAATAAAAAATATTTCATTAAAAACGAGTTCAGAAAATACTTTTACAGTTATTCTAACATCACAAACGTTAGAAATCTTCATTTGAGTTACAATTTTGCCAAGTTTTACTTGCACTTGCATTTTCACTATTCCTGTTACTTCTAATTGTAATATTATATGCCCAGACTCGAAGACTTTATGGCCTTTGGACATATTCAGGCCAAGCTGACGTCTATTATTAATCGGCCGGAACCCATGCCATGTAATTTAAATCATAATTAAAACGATTGAAATATTATGTAAATATTAGGTCAACACGACGACAAATCTAAAGTTTCTTTTTTAATCTGCACTGTGGCTCTTCGTGTCGATTTGTGCTGTCACCTATCGTTCGTGCACGTTCCCTATATATATATGATAAATAGTAAGGTTAGTAAAAATTAAATTATTAAGTTGGGGGTAGGCTAAGTAATAACGTTAACTTTACTCATTGACACTTGCCATGTTACTTTATTTTCCGTGTTCATGGCTACTGAAACTTGGCTGAAAAGTTGAAATAAGAAACAAATAAAATGCCGCGTTTAAAACCGTTAAAACGTAAACGTTTTAATTGGATATTATGATAAGACAGAACTATATATTACTTGTTAATCACTATAAAATGTCTATTTTGTTATTTACTGGGAAAACACTTGCAAACTGAAGTCAAATCTATTTAATAAGAACCTCTTAACGTTATAGCTGTTTACTCGATAAGAGCAATAAAGTCTACTATATTAAATAAAGTGAAATATTAACTACAATATTCTTGTAAATAATACCTATTTTGGGGCTTAATGTTAAATTCCTAAACAATATAACCGCTAATTTATCTGGGAAGACATCAAAATGATGTTGCAATAATAAATGAAATTTATAGTAAAATTAAATTATCTATTTAATTAATGATAGATTGTAAACACTGGTTGCGTTTTACTACTTTCGCAGCTCAGCTCGTTTCGCAGCCCAACTGTACTAAATAGGATGGTGACATACATTGCACGAACATTTAACTGTTAAAATACTATCCCTACACTAGCATTATTTCTTATCGATGATTTTCCTTATTTCGGCCGCACTAACGATTTGTCGTGCTCTCTTTGAACACGAATATCACCTCAATCGCAATGCAACCCCATAAATCGTGCACGCACACTTTTATTTTTATGGCATAAAACTAAAATAAGTAAAACACATTTCACTCGTATGCATGTCACCGAATTTCACTTTGTCATGCAACAGCTGATTTACGTGTTATTTATTTTCTCAATTAATACGACAGACCTCTCATTTGATATTCATAGATACTCCCCTCGGTAAAAATGCTACGCTCATTTAGAGAAGTGGTCTGAAAGCAATGTAATATAATAAAATAACCAGGTTAGACATAATCTCGGTCAGATTGTAGGTCTATTGCTGACGCCAAATAACCATAAAGAACGGAGCACTTGCGGTAATTCAAAAAGTCACAGTTGACTAAACATTCGATACTTTCCACACAACACACAAATCATGTTTAAAATAATCAATATCCTACAAATACTGTTATAAAAAAATAAATTCTTGGAAAATAAAACTGCCCAGCAAAACATTATCTATCATCTTTCATGATAACGGTTGTAGACAAAACCTTAGGTGAACTTTACCGGTAATTTTATATACGTGCCAATTTTTGTTTCAGACAAACCATATTAATTACAGTATCCTTATTACCACAGTTAGTGATGGGTGTAAGTGGGCCACATTTCATTCATGTGTCAGTTGTATTGGCTTTTCTGATCTTTAAACGGTTCGGAAATAGCCAGCCATATCTTTTTGCCAGCTGCCATGTTCAATGAATGATACCGCCCGTCATTGCCATAATGATTACTTAATTGAAAGCCCGCAAAAAAATAATCGATACAAATGAATAAGTGTTGAAGGTGTTAACTTTTTGCTGTGTTTATTAACAGTTAATTGGCAACAGGCTTGATCATAGTAATCGATATGTTTAAATCGATTTATTGAACATAAATTCAATTATGTTGCAAAAAGTGTTTGAAGCTTTCGAGTTCAAGGTTAAAAGCTAACATTGATCTTTATGGCCTTTGAATTGAAATTTAATACTTAAACATTCACATAATTTTCCGCGAAATTTATCAGATACTTTTGAACATTAATTTAATGTCATCCGTCGAACGGGTTTCTATTTTATGGAAATTTTATGTGGATTGATAGGGCATAGAGGGTCGTAGGCCCTGCGACTTGACCATTGACGGCAAACGAGGATACGAGGCACGCAACGGTACTGCACTCCATCCTATTCACAACACATACCTAACAACAATATTTATGATAGTAGAGAAACATTATTTTCCGCTTTAATAAATTAACATTAACATCACATCTTTCGCACATTTAGGTGGAAACAAAAAAATCATTAGATGCAAATGAATAATAACTTCAGCAATAGACTGATAAAAACATCAACATGCGACAAAATATGGTTATTATCAAAATTAAATCAAATGTAAGCTTATTGTCTTTACGTATTGTAAAAGAGTTAGATAAAAGTAATTTATTGACTTTGAAAGTAATTTTATTTGTAACGCTACATGTTTGTTGTATATTTCTAAAGGTGTGTTTTATCTTCAAAACATAATTTAAGTATAAGTTATTTTTTGTAAAGGCTTTTACGTGCCAGTGATCTTACAGTAAGGAAAAAGTAGAAGAGAAAACGTAGAACCTCCCCCGGAGTACAAAGCGAAAAGTTAGGATGTAACCTGGATTTAACATAAAGGCGGTGATAAGCACAAGTATAATCTTCTTATTAATATTTAATTGTATATTAATGTTACCTGCAATATACATTGGGAAAAATGAATACTCGTTTATCATAATTGTTATTTAATGTAAAATCACAAGAATTAAAAAGGAATTATTCCAGCAATAAACAAAGAAAACTATGATAAGATTTTGCTTATGCTATGTTAGTTACAGTCATGCTTTCATAGGCTCTGATTTTAAATCACAGTTTGTAAGTTTCTGTATTGAGTTCGCTTTAAAAGTGAGATTGGATTTACGATAGAAATAACATGCTACGCTCTATTTAGACATCAGTAGTGTCGAATTCTTATCTGAAACTGAAAGTGCCTAGTGATATATTTTATATATACAATTTAGATTACGTTACTTTATACAATAAAAAAAATCTAAGACGAATGGAATTAAAAGTAATCGAACGATTATCAGAACGTTTGGTGATTTACTTAAAGCGAGTCAATTCGTATCGTTTTAAATAATCACCTGGGTATATAACAAGTTGCTGCTCGGCTAGTTCCAAAAGACCTGAGTTTTATCCAAAAACTCAATCGCATAAGAGTCGTTGAGGACACGATAGAACGAGTCAATTCCGACCCCATATTCATGAAGCGCATTGTTACTGGAGACGAGACGTGGGTTTACCAGTTTGACATGCAAAATAGTTAACAAGTTCCCGTGTGGCGCTTCCAACTGAACCAAAACTGAAAAAACCAAATTCAGCCAAAAGTCAAAGTCATGTTGACTGTTTTCTTTGACTATTTCGGTGTTTTGCACTCAGAATTTTTACCGGAAGATCAAACGGTAAATAAAGTATTATTTGACCATTATGCGGCGTTGAAGAGAGCAAATTAAACAAAAAAGCCAGATTTGTGGAAAGAAAATTCTTGGATTTTGCACCACAATAATGCGCCTTCGCACGAGGCTCTTATTGTGAACGAATTTAACAAATACGAAAACTCAACAAATACCATCAAGCAACCATCTTCATCATATATGGCTTAGTCGATTTCTTTTTCCTAAACTTAAAATACAATTTCGTGGCTCCGGTTTTCATTCGGTAGAACACATAAAAGAAAATTCGTGACCAGAAATAAACTCAATCCCGGAAAAAGCTTTAACAAAATGTTTTGATGATTGTATTAATCGTTGGCGTAAGCGTATTGTTTCTGAAGAACCTACTTTGAAGATGATAAAATAAATTTGAATGTATAATTAACATTTTGTGTATTATTGATCTTTTCTCGGTACTTTTTGGACAGAGTAGTAGGTGTGAGTTGTTAATAAGAAATTGGCTCCATCCAATACTTGTTTAACAAAAAATTCAATGGGTGCACGTTACCTATAATTTATTTAAATCTTGCTCGAGCGAATATTTCATGAGGCCCACAAAGTCACATCAAACTATTTTGATCTAACAGGCATTGACATTACCAGGCGTAGTTATTGTAAATTAGTTCACGCGTGAAAAAACCAATTTAAGTGATTGAAACCTTGTATTATGCAACTATAATTGGATTGGGTCAATGACACGAAGACATGGCTTAACACATCATTGATATGTGTTGTATAGCAAGAATGTGACATGTTTTTTCTTTTTAGGGTTCCATAGTTAGTTTAGGCGATTTCAAATGTCACATATAACTAAGCGATCAAAAATAAAATTATTGTATAGAATAGACGTGTTGTCATTTTGTCTGGTTTGAACTGTCCTATTTTTCTTGCTAATATTTACATAAATCAATAGGTGATAAAATATTTGCCTCAACAGTCGCACAATGTGTGGCCTTCAAACTTTAGCATGGAATGTAAATTTCTGGAAAAATTTGAGATAGTGAAACTTAACAAATATTTATATCGAATATTTTTTTCAAAAGTCCATGAGGACTTTGTAAGGTATTCAATATTTTAGTATCGTATCCGATGATAAAGCAGTCGACGTTCGTCTTCTGTACGGAACACTTCACTCTGCGTAAACTAACAAGTGGAAACACGCGACACATGTTTGTACTACAATGTTATTTATTAGTTACTAAATAGTCATACCCGTCATATTGCGGAATACGTTGAGTACATTGGGAACTTATTTGAACAATGGTTTGGTTATTTTGGGAATAATCTCAGATTATTTTTGAGTACTTTGGGATAGCAAATATATTTTTATTAATTTCAGCGAGGTGTGGCCACGGTTTCAACTGACAGGGGTCTGGTATTAGTTTTTATAGTTTAATCTAAATTTATATAATTTATATACATAGAGTTAATTTATATAGAATATAATTTTAGTTTAATTTATAACTAAACCCATTTATTAAAAACTATTTAATTTAACTTTTTAATACAAAATTCTTAGAGTAGTTTGGGAACTAATATAATATGATAACTAATATAATATCTTATCTTTCTTTAAAGAAAAGAGTTGAGCACTTTGGGAACAAGTCGTTTTGACAATGCTCGAGTAATGTAAGTTTTAAGCATAAAACTTCAACGGTGTTCTTTGATCGTTATGGAATTGGAAAGTGCGATCTGTTTATTATTCGAAAGTACCCTATTTGGGTAAAAGGTTAAACTCCTATCAAGTTTAGGGAATAAGAAATTTAAAAATGCTATCGATTTTCCGTTTTATATAAATAATATTATAATTAAATGTCAGTTCTCAGTTTCTGTATTTGGAAAACTAACAGTTAATGTTATGGTGGACAGTTATCAATGTTTACCTTTTATGGGCACATCACATTTCTTCACCTATTTTGTTGTTAGGGTTGTCATACGTTCGAAATTTTCCGGACATAAGAAAAGAGCGTGCAAAGAGACCTTTTTACAAATTATTAAAAACGTAAAAATAAAAATGTTATATTTTAATAATTTCTGAGTTATATCCAAAGATGCAAGAAAAAAATGTTCTCTATCTTCAGAGTTTGTCCAGTGAAAATTGAGAAAATCTCATAAAAACGAATAAACTTTTAATTTATAAAATTAAGCCAATTTCAGGTATTTTTACAAGTGTGAATGGTTTTAGTCTTTTATTAAATTTAATCCAATAAATAAGTATAAATTGCACGACCAGGCCGAAACAACGGTGGAAATTATGAATGTGAATTGTACTTAGGTATAGAGAAAACCTCTATGCTCTAGTCCAACTCACACACGGCGATCTACCTTATTTATAGATCTAGTAGCCCTACCCAATAGGTGTTAAAAATTACCATAGAGTAGGTACCAAAACAGAATTTGCTTTTAGGCAAAAAGAACAGATGTAAAAGTAGTAAATTTTACGACTTCGAAACATTTCGGCTGAGGTTTCATTGTATTGGCAAGGAGAACCGCAATAAAAACAGTGTGCCGTAATTGAGCGCCCTTCGCTCCCTGCGTTCCCTAATTGCATGGCCGGAGACGATTCCCACGCGTAGCACTCTAGATCCACCTCCAAGGATGGCTGTCACAGCTATGTACTCTTAATCAAAATTCCATGAATCACGGCAAGGGGACTCCGTAAACCAGTATTTATGTTCTGCGGAGAAGTACGCGAGTCGCTTACTGAATTAGATGCAGTTCACTTACAATCAAGAAGGGCTAGAAGTGTAATTTCTAGTACGCAATGTTAGAATTACGGTAACCGTAACATTGCATTGAATTCGTAAATAATTTATGTTGTTATATTATTAAATGCACAACGAAGATTTATGGTAAAAAATACGATTCTTTATTATAACGGTATCATAGAGCATAGTAATAATGTTTACATTGTGGGAAAATGCAAGTTTATTGTTGACGGTGTTAGCAAAGTTGGCATTTTAATCACTACCAATTAAAAGTTGTTTACTTATTAGAATCACCTAGAAGTGATAAAATCAATTTTCAACTTATTCGGCTAATTTTTGTAAACAAAAACCCGCAACTTATACACACATGTTTTTTTTTTTTAAACACAACACACACACAACACACAATTAAAACTAATTGTCTACGGTTGTAAATTTTTTAATATTAAATAGTGCTCAGGTTAAATGAAAAATAGAGATTAGCATGCACATAACCACAGACAAAAAAATGTGTAAAATCCCGCATCCTGCTATCCCGTGAAAAGAATAAATTCATTTAATAGCCAAAATAATTTTTGCGCCCTAATCACGAGAATTAGAGAAGAAAAAATACAAATAGATCCATTCATTCTGCACACACCGGCGAAAGATAGTCTGTGCAACAAATGTATTAAGTACTTTAATTTGTACTGGGTTTTAAACTTCTAATCGTGGATCTAATAGCGGAGTAATCTTGAGCTTGAAATGAGTAAATAGGAAGCATGTGAAACAGAGCTAGTAATTGGGTGCACCCAAGCGGCGCAAGTAATTGATATGGCAAAGTAGCGGTTCTCAATCACTTGCTGGGTACGCCCTATGAGATTTGATATGTATGGTACTCTGATCCGCGTACATGTATCGTTTTGTACCCAACTAGCTTCTAAGCGATCGATTCGGTTCTTATATTCGATGTTGCAACACATACAGTTATTGGAAGGGAATGATTACATATGTGTGTATGGGATTAAATAGTTGCTTGTAAATGACTTGTTAACAAACCAGCTTATCGTAACGCTCAAATCGCTTAAAATGTAATTAAGTCGTATTTTTTATTCATTTGTATAAATTAGATGGTTTTATTTTAATATGAATAACATGTTGTGTGCATGGCTGATAAAAATAAATAAATTTTTGTAAATAGATGAAAGAATATTAATATCTTTATCAGCCATGGAATCAAGCCTTTTGGTCATAATTTTGTGCGTATTTATCTATAATATTCAATTAGTCCGTGCTTATTATTTATTAGGAAAACTAGATTTTCTTATCGTTTCTCCTTTCGAAGTTCACAAACCTAATATGGTATGGTTCTTTGACGTCGACAATAAAGTTAGAGCCTGTTTATTTATGAAAATGCAAGTTTAAATAGCACAAAGCCAACGTTTAGGTAAACGGATGGGACCGTGGGACAAGCTGTTGTTATTAATGACAGAGATTAGATTAGATAACACTTTATTGCTCACCAAATTAAACAATTACAAAACAAAATGTAATAAATTAGAAAAAAATAGGCGATTTCAAAACATTGCAATAAAATGTTTTACTATAACCGTTAGCTACTTGCTATATAACTAAACTAGCTTCTGCCCGCGACTTCGTCCGCGTGGACAGTTTTTTTTAAACTATCACACGAGAACTCTTTATTGTTTCGGGATCAAATCCTATATGTTGAACAGGGAGATAAGCTACCACTATACACAATTTATTTAAATCGGTCCAGTCGTTTCGGAGATTAGCCCGTACAAACAGAGAAACAAAAAATGTGAAAACATCTAAATTAGTTCTATTTCACTTCTTACATCCCCCTAACTCGGTTTTTAAAATGTTTACATTGTACAGAAATTCGACCTCTACAATTTTATTGTATGTATAGATAGCTGATGTGGGTAGTTAACGGTTAGTGCAAAGAAAATTCTATAAAAGTATAAGTTTCGGAACATTCGATGCGAATTATTAAAAGGATTAATTTTTATATAGCGGTTGTATAGAATATAAATTTAATTATTATTGTGATTTTTTAATTTATCACGTTACGAAAAACTTGATAATGTAAAGTCCCGCAGCGCATAAACGGTAATAGTTGCAGTAAAATTTATGTTGTCTACAAGCTCGGAATTCTATCATTTAATTAAGTTTTTTATTTATTTTTACCAAAACCCAGACTTAGTGTAAAATATTTAGAATTTAAACTTTACTCACTTTATATTTTTAGCAGCTATTTGAATAAACGAAGTAGTTACAGACACAACAGAGGTAAGTATCTAAAGTTCAATGCTTTTGCTCGTAGTTTAATTACGAGAAAAAAACGTAATTAATGCAAAATTCGCGGTATAAAGTGTTTGATCTACCTACAGTAATACTATTGTTTGCCAATATTCAATTTACATAATATCTGAAACATATGAAAAACAAAATATACTTACCAAAATATTTATAAAGATGGACCATTGGAAAAGTATAGTGGGGTTTGATTTTAAATTCATCGTTCACGTTTATCACATAAACTTGAGTGTTGACTTAAGTTCCAAAGGCTGTATTTACGCGTTCGTGAGCTTTACGCTGCGTTCCCGCCAATAGTTGGATGAGGTTAGTCGCGCGCGGCTGCTGACTGACGCTAAGCCCGCCAAACTGAAGCAATAAGCACCGTGAGAGCTTCGCGAACCGTCTCTGTATAGCCCACTCCATGAGGGAGACATGGCGGGAGTTGCGGGAGGGACGATCGCGATCTTGTAGGGGAAACCGCGTCAACCGCCTCCGGTAATTCACTAAGAAAAGTTATTTGACGATTTGCCGCAGAGGGAATCGTCGGCGTAATAGAAAAATGAAAACGATTTTGTTAAGGGATAGATAGATCTAAGGAAATGCTTTCTCTCTATTATTTGGGTTTTCGCCCCTTTTAACAATTTTGTTTACTCACTAAAGATTATCCATGCCTTTGATGCTCTGATTACTTTTACTTTACGAGTTAGTCTTATAGTAAATATATTGTTAGTTTAATGAAGTGCTAGCTAGGGCTCTATGTGTATATTTTAATATTCTAAACTATGCTAAATAGCGAAAAATAGTCAAAAGTTTCTCGAGACCTATTTTGACGAAAACCAAAGTGGTAGATCTTTTGAAAAATCAATTGGCCTTGTCAGGAATCGAATCGGATGATTTTGAAAAATAAACACACCTATCTTATTATACCAAATCAATAATCAGTGTATCCTGCAAGGAGTAATCATATGAAGGAATGCCAAACGGCAAACCAAGGGAAAGCGTTGTTTTTGAATATACTTATTATTTTATTTTCCATACGTTAATTAATGTGGCAAGCTACACTATGATTTGGTGTAATGATAATAGAGTGCGGGTTTATTTTTTCAAAATCAGCCGATTCGATTCCTGCCAAAGGTTATTGATTAAAAAAAATCTAATAGAACCACTTTAGTTTTTGTCAAAATGGCCTCAAGGTCGAGTATTTTTCGCTATTTCGTAGTTTAGGATTTGGCCTTGAATGCCCACTTAAAAAAATCGCGCTGTATATATATTTCGTATCTGGTGCATTCTAACCTGTGCAGGAATTGAACATAAAAATGTCCTAACAGTGCAACGACGTGATTTCTACTACTAACAATTATTTTCATGTATTATCGTAAACCCTTCAAGTAAAGGGAAAGATTCTCACTTTTTTAGGGTTGTGCAGTTAGTATGCCAAAAAAAAGATTCCGACGAATTGAGATCCTTCTCCTTTTTTTGAAGGCGGTTAAAAAGGAAAATTATCAAATCGTCATACCCGTCTGACAGTTTCTATATCACTCCTTTTAGGGGACGTCCATAAATTACGTGAGGTGTTTTTTTTAATTTTCTGCATGGTGAGATGTCGTGAGATTTTATTCAACCCCCTCCCCCATCCCCCAATCTCACGTGAGATTTTTCAAAATGTGAGTTTCTTACGTAAACGCGTTGGATTGTTATTGTAAAAAGAAAAAACAAATTTGCTTCGTGATTTTATTTACGACTAGTTAAGACTAGTAACCAATATTGCTAAGAGTTTAATTATAAGTGTAATAAAAATTTAACAATAGAATAATTAAATCGTAACTACTGCGATTAAAAAAAGAATACCTACTCTAATTCAGTCCATGGAGAATCATGCACGGTCTCAAGAGAGACTATTGGAACCAACATGTCCATATGATTTTCAGTAAAATCATCTGCTCCTTCAACTTCGTTCTGATCTAGCCACTCTAAGCCATTGGCACTTGCACAAAGTAACTCATTAGCTCGTCTTGTGACAATCCGTGAGGGTCGCATTTTGCGGAACATACGCGCTTGCTTAGCTGGTGCAATGTGGGCTGATCGCCTGTGCTCGCAGCTCTTGTGCTAGATGCAAAGTAAATACCGCATGTACTGCAGCATCTTTTCTCTAAATCATCACGTACACTTGGGCAATAAAGGTCATAAGGCGTGCTGATGAAAACACTCAGCGGTTGAATCGGTAGGCAGTGGCGTATTAGAAATGGAGCAAACGACTTTCCGTCATGCTCTTTCTTCTCTTTTTCAATCTGGATTAAATGGACCAAAATAGTATATATTTTTTTGTTTCAATCAGAAAAAAAATTGTGTGATATTTGCCGAGACCCCCCCTCTCTCCAACGTAAGATTAGATGAGATTTGACTCGACCCCCCCCCCCCCCCCCTTAAACACCTCACGTAATTTATGGACGCCCCCTTACTCAAAAACTACTGGGTCTATATAGACTTTATAGACAATATATATTAGCAGGATGTATTCCTATTATATTTTGAAATATACTACCGATGAAAAAAGTTTGAACAAGACATTCTGTTAAGTAGGTACGTAATTGTGACATAGGTATTTCTAATTAAGGTTCTTCAGGGTTCCAATAATGCAAATACGGGACGTTTGTAATCTCTACGGAACCCTTCCCCGTGGCCGTAGTGCAAGCACTTCTAATTAGTAAAATCTCCTGAAGTTACAGTTATGTTAATATTATTTTTATCGACGTAAATAAATCAAGATTACACAATTATGAAAACGACATAATTACAACTTGTTAGACGAATTAATTACACTGAAAACAATTATAACGAATAAATAACACGTTTCATAAGATTTTGTACAGATTGTGCGCATTTCCCTATTTTCGAAACCTGATGTACACGTATTTAATCATGGAAATGGCCTGATAAAGTATTATGGGTTTTAAGATAGCGTTGTTTGATTTTGATCATTCTTAGATAACTCAATTGCTTGTTATATTTGTGGTTTTTTTAAACCAATAAATTGATGTGATGCTCACAGAACTGGGCAGATGACGCATCATGTTACAAACAATTTCTAAGATTATTTTCATATAAAAGTGCGGGCGCTTAATACTGCACCGCTTCTATATCTGTTTAATAAAATAATTATAACCCGCCATTCTTGTAGTACACAGATGTGTAGCCGGAGTGTAAAGACACTAAAATTCTTTAAGTGTTAGTAAAAATTAAAGATGTGAACAACTACAAAATGCTAGAGTATTAGATGGAATCAATGTCACATTGATTTTATGAAACTTGTGGAATTTTTTAGCTTAGAAATGCATACAATAATAATAAAAAATTACTTAATGTCGTTACTACTTGTTATGCTCTTACAAAGTCTAGGAGACTTCAGCGTTCTGTAAGATAACAGGTGTCTCAGTTGATTTGACTGTCAATTACCCTATTACAGTGACACTGAATAAATCTAATACAAAGTTTTTGTTCACAATTATTTCTACTGAAGGTCATTTTTTGAAAGTCGTGTTACATTTCTTTTAAACTCATAAGGGATTATAAAGAACAGTATTAGGAAAGACAAAAGCACGAACCTTGAAAAATTCTCAAGGTACGTAACTAGATGGCGCCAGGAGTCATTCTTTTCTCTTTAATATTTTAAAGATATTTTTTTACATCAAACGTATCAAAAGTTGATAAGAAACCTATTTATAATTTCAACTTTTGATTGATTTGACTTAGAAAATGTATTCTGTATTATACAACTAAGCCAGGTGGACCACTCACAAGAGCTCGGCGGATTACAAGTTGAATAAAGCTGTTAGACTATAGACCCAAAAGTTGCAGTTTACGAAAAAGGACTGACATATAAAGACAGATAATATAATAAAAATAACAAGCCAGCAGGCTGCTAAAACTTTACCGAGTTAGCGTTTAACACGTCTTTTTCTTGATATGGCTAATATTCAAGACGATTGGTGTACAAAGTCTTTTTAGGCGCCTCCTTGTGCCTTGTGGTCCTTGGTAGGTAACTTAACTGCGGCATTGAAATCTTACTCTCACGTTCATATTCGTAGAAATAACCAGTTAATATCATATGCTTGTTTTTCTATAATTAATTGCATTTTATACACTGCTTTATTTGTAGTATACATAAATGTTTAATTCTAAAATTACGTTGACTGCCATGTAAGAGTTTGAGAGTAAGCTGGTTCGATCTTTGCGAGAAAGACTACGGAACCCTAAAAACAATTAGCGACGATTCAGTGAAATTTCCGTAATATTTTTTAAAGGGCGATTATCATTTTTCTTTCATTATACAATTTGAATAGTGATGCCATGTGTGAATTATATATTAAATTAACTACTAAATTTACTAGAGAATTGCTGTTCAAATAGTTCTCAGACTTGAAACTATTTGAACAAGCAATTTTATTATTTATTTTATTTAAACACTTATGGACTCAATCTAACAATTATTTCAGCCTCTTATGAATAGCAAATACAAGCAGCATTTTTGTGATTGTTCCTCTTTACGACAGGCGACCTTGTATGCTTTTGTAAAGTTTAAGGAAGCGAACCATATAGAGTATTCTAATTATTATGAAGTACCAGCCGCATTTGACCTTTTATCAAAACAATTTGGCTGTTTGGTGACAATAAAATTATATTGTTTATAAAATAAAATTAATTGATAGTCCCTATCAATCGGCCATATTTAGAAGATACATAGAATATACAGATAATAGTTTGCAATTTATTTTATCATTTGGGTCAATTGGTTAATGAGTGTATCAATTCAAACAGATATGTATAGTTGGAAAAGTTTTTAATAAAGAAAAAATAAATATATGGTTTTAATTTAAAATACCCCTAGTCACCCTTTATAAAAAAAATGATTAACATCAGTACTTAAATAAATGCTCTTAGAGGTTACACTTTGTTTTTTTTAATGGAAGTCATTTCCCCAAACTCTTCTTTAAATTTTCAGCAAGTTTATCCATAAATTCAAAAGTTTCGTAGTAGTCTGCTCTCTTTACATTGCTCATTCCCTTGATGCAAATTGCAAGATCCTTAGTCATAACACCCGATTCAATTGTGTCAATGCATACTTTCTCAAGAGTTTCAGCAAAGTTCTTTAGTTCATCATTGTTATCGAGCTTAGCGCGATGTAGAAGACCACGAGTCCAAGCAAAGATAGAAGCAATGGGGTTAGTAGATGTCTCTTTGCCTTGTTGGTAGAAACGATAATGTCTAGTTACAGTGCCATGGGCTGCCTCTGCTTCAACTGTTTTCCCATCTGGGCAAATAAGCACAGATGTCATTAGACCCAACGATCCATAGCCTTGAGCAACTGAGTCAGACTGTACATCCCATCATAATTTTTGCACGCCCATACAAAACCACCCTCTGATTTCATGGAATAAGCCACCATGTCATCAATAAGCCTGTGCTCATACCAAATACCAGCAGCTTCAAACTGTGCCTTGTATTCTCGGTCATAGATTTCTTGGAAAATGTCCTTGAAGCGGCCATCATACTTTTTAAGAATTGTGTTTTTGGTACTCAAGTATAAAGGATACTTCCTGTCAAGTGCAAACTTAAATGATGAATGGGCAAAATCAACTATGGATGCATCAGTATTGAACATACCAAGTGCAACACCAGGTCCCTTATAGTCATTCACGACATGCTTGATTGGTTCTCCTGAAGCTGGAGTGAATATCAGTTCAAGTTTACCTGCACCAGGGACGACAAAGTCAGTGGCCTTGTATTGATCAGCATGGCATGTCGGCCAATTATGATGGGCTTTCCCAGCCTGTTACCAAACGAGGAATGTTCTTACAAATAATTGCTTCTCTGAAAACAGTACCACCGAGGATGTTACGGATAGTTCCATTTGGACTCTTCCACATCTTCTTCAGCTTGAATTCCTCAACCCTATTCTCATCTGGAGTAATTGTAGCACATTTAATACCTACATTATATTTCTTGACAGCTTCAGCGCAATCAATTGTGACCTGATCATCAGTCTTATCTCGGTTTTCAATACCAAGATCATAAATGTGCAATTCAATATCTAAGAATGGCAAAATTAGTTTCTCTTTAATAAGATCCCAAATAATTCTGGTCATCTCATCACCCAAGATGTCGACAACTGGTCCAGCCTTTATCTTTGACATGTTGATTATCTGAAAGAGGAAGGAGATGATATTTAATAATTATGATTTTTTTCATGTTTTATTTAATAATACCACATTAATATTACAATCTAATCTAAAGACTAATAAGTAATACAAATAACTAATTGACTAAGTGTCCATTAGCACTTTTCTTATTGTCTCTATTACAGGTAGGACACTATGTTCATGTGTTCTTGAATAAGTTAGCACAGTACACTGCACTTTAGTTTTGTTTATAGCACTAGTTCAAACGGTTTTATCTTTTAACGTTCTCATTATATCCATGTTGTCTAGGATCTGGATCACTTCAACATTAACATGATGGTGAAGCTCATGCTTGTGAGCTTCCACATACTTACTGACAATGCTAGTTAGACATAATATTGATGAAAATTAAAAAATAAATAAATAATCTAGAAACATAAAGATAAACAATGCAATTAACCCTTATTATCAAATACTTTTACAATATCACATTATTTATTTTTATAGGACATTGATCTGAATAAATAAAGTGACACATGGAGATGGAGCCATCAATGTAACCATCAAATATAACCAGATCAATATGTAATTGATACATGTTTTTCCTACCCCAACACAATATTGAGTAGTTTGTCATATTTCTTTCTAATTTTAGGTAAATTAACACTTATTTTTAGATCACTAATTATTAATCAACAAATCTCTTTCATTACATTTTGACTTCTAATGTAAATACTATTTGTTTGAACTGAGTAAATTGATTCATTATGTTATTCAGACATTAATATCAACTGAACCGGGCTGAACAGTAGAGTTAATATAAATACAATGTAAAATTGTATATTCAATGTTTATTCATTATTAATTTATAACAGTAAATTTCATTTTTCACATATTAAGTATTGATAGTCAATATGCTCATCATTGAATATTACTCTTAATAATGATAATATTTATATATTTTAATTTTGATGAGTCATAAAATCCAAAATTATTGAAGTATAAGATACTTAACTAAATTAATGACAGGGGTGTATCAACCACTGTATCAGCCGTATCCATGATATGGCCCCCTGGCTACAGGGGCTCCGAAAGTATATAAGCAAAAATTCATAAAATGATCCAATAACTGCTGGGCCAACAGGAAAGACTATGAAACTTGTCATTATTGTCTATAGAGGCAGGTCTAGAAATACTAAAATTGGCCTCAACTATGGATGGTTGGTTGATAAATACACTTGTTGAAAAAAAGGTGAGAAAATTCTTTGATTTGCATAGTTTATCCAACTTAATTACTAGTTCCTTCTATATAATTATTTTAATTCAATTTCAGCATTTTTTGTTTCTTTTATTAAAAAAAAACTTAGCCTTCCTTTGGGCCCCCCAACACATATTGATACAGGACCCGGTTAAGGCAAACTACGCCAATAATTAATGACGACAAGTCTTATTAAATTAAGTACTCTTAGTGAAAAATAATATCTATTTTCCTTGAACCATTGAATTTGACTATTAGAATAAACCTTGTAAAATAGAATGTACAACAGGTAGTAGGTACAAAGTTCAAGATCACATGATTTCTTTAAATTACCATACAGAAGTACCTAGTAGAATACAGCAGTATAGTAATAAGAAGTATTTTCATAACAGGTGAAGGTGACGCTATGTGCAATTATTACATACCTAAATTGTCCTCTTACGGAATTTCTTAATAAAACAACAAACAGAAGACTTGTCTGGACCCGATCACAGCTCGAAACCGACTGATTTAACTGATATATAATTTTGTAATCATCCGTTTTTTAGAATTTTTACTATCGGTAAATGCGTGTTACTTTTAACACACAATACTCTTGTTTTAATTTATTATACTGAAATTTAATATTTACTTACCTAACAACTTCTGAACCTGAAAACTTGAGGAAAGAAAGTATTTTTTTTTATAGAATAAACCCAAAACCGCTGTTAAAATCGGAAAATTGCACCTACGATCCTATGTACGTAGGCAACATTGTTGCCAGATGACCATGTCAATTAATCCCCATTTTTTTTTAATTCCAAAGAAGAGCTTTTTGAAAAAGAACCCAAAACAGTTTTACTTATTTTAAAGGAGAAATAAAAAAAAACAAAACCACCGTCGTAGCGAGAAAGTCACTAATGACTTCATCATTTTCGGTCATGGGGCGCTCAAAACGTCCCGTGTCAATAGTTGGGTCGAATAACCGTTCCACTTAAGCTTACGATTGCGACGCTAGCAAATAAGTGGAACAGGAAAATCGCGGTTGTGAATGTGGCCGTTGTGAGTAGCTAACGGAACGTAGCCTATAGGATACGAGTACGACATATATGAGTAGAAACAGCATAATAATTAAATAACGCACGAACGAATGAATTGAATGATTAAATCTAACGATTGAATTGAATTATGATTCAGTAGTAGAATATAGTACTAGTGAACTAGTCTCGCAACAAAAAAATTCAAAAGAATCTGTACCCCGAATCGCCCCAACGTTCAAAATCACCGAATCTGGTCTCCCCATCTGGCAACACTGGTAGGCAATGGGCAGGTTAAGGAGTTTTTGGCGGGAACTGAAAGGAGACGTTGTGCTGTGCAGTTTTATTTTCTAAAAATTTGTATAATTACTCTAAAATGAACAATAGTTGCAGGATATTGATAGTTTTTGAGTAGAAATTATGTGTTTTTGTGAGAAATGTGAACTGTATAGTCAGATGTGATCTTTCGAGTTTTCACAAGAACTCCATTGAATGGCGTCGGTTGTAGATAGGGTTGCCACCTTTTTTTTAGCAAATAAGAAGGTAAGAAAAAAAAAGTACATAGTATCAAAATAAAGTACAATTTATATTTCTTTATCATTATGTTTAAAAACATATTTTTAATTGCTTTTTGCAATTTGTATCAAATAAGCATCTTTACTAAACAATTGCACGGCATCCTTACATTAAAGGGGTTTGGGTAAAAGTGGCTTGATTTTTTAAGTTTGCGGCCAGCGATTACATTTATACAGTAGATAGATAGATAGATGGTATACAGTAATAAAAACACTTTTTGTTTTAACGGTTTGTCTAACATACATCGGAGCCGAAATATGTGAAAAAATTGAACCAATTGTTATTTATTAGATTTTGTGTTTTCATGCACAAAACTTGTTAATCTGTAGTTTATTCGTTAGTAGTATTAGGATAATAGTTCACCTTAATTAGATATGTTATATTATTTGAAAAGTCATGCACAATAACATGAATCTTGCAACAAATAACTTTGCATAAAACTGATAACGTAAAAAGGGGTCGATAGGCACGTTTCGTAATTTTGGATTCGATTATCTTTAATTATTTTTATGTCTGAATAAACGCTTACATTATTTTCAAATGAGTCATTGACAAAATATAAAGGGGTTTGTTCGGAGGTTGGTATGATTTTTTTATGAGCGGCCACTTTTTTAGCTATTGCTATTTAATAGTTCTATACTTGAGATATAAGACAATTAAAAAAACTTGGTCCTGAGTTACATCAGAGCCGAGCTATTTAAGATCGAAATCGTGTTGCGTGAACTTAAGGTATCAGTTTTATGCAATGTTATTTGTTGCAAGATTCATGTTTTTGTGAACGGCTTTTGAAATAATATAACATATCTAATTAAAGTGAACTATTACCCTAATTGGACATTTCTGTGATTAGAACATAGGTACTTTATACATAATAAAAAGTAGTTGTTCTTACAATTAAATTTAATACACAAAACCTTTTTACAATTATATTTATTAATCCACTAATTACATCCTATATACCTATAGCCATACGCTTCGTTCTCTACATCAGGCATGATTATTGTATACGGGAACTGAGCAGGAGAAGACAAATGGTTTTGGTGCATATCCCAAATACTACACGATTGACATGACATGAGAAAAACAACCTAATGTACGTTTTCCAACAATGTAAGAGCAATAATGACCTAAAATAGCATTCCGACCCTGAAGCCCTCGTTCTCACAAAATATTGACATAGTAAGTTCGGCTCGAAACATGCCTGGATTGGATTCTTCCTCTCAAAAGCCATGGGTCGTTACAATCTAACTTAACTTTTGTGAAATCTTCCAGGTTAGGTTCTTTAAATATTTCAATTAAATAGGTTGTGCTTTTTATGTATTCACCATAATAGCTACGTGCTTGCTTTACTTGATATGTGCCCAGGGCATATATCATCATGATCATCATTACTTAAAACTGGAAACTCATCTCCGCCAAGATCAGCGGCATTTATAGACTGAAAATGAGCCCGTCTGCTGTTTAGATTATTTTCTAACACATATTCACTTAAGCGATTTTGATTACCAAATTTATTACTGTATACTATCTAGTGTATAAATGTAATCGCTGGCCACAAACTTAAAAGATCAAGCCACTTTTACCCAACCCCAATGTGTTCATCATCCCGTGAATCCATTAACCCCGTTTTACAGTATCTTAAGTTCACGCAGCACGATTTTGATCGTAAATAGCTCGGGTCCGATGTAATTTAGGACCAAGTTTTTTTAATAGTTTTGTATCTCAAGTATAGAACTATTAAATAACAATAGCTAAAAAAGTGACCTCATAAAAAAAAATATGCCAACCTCCGAACAAATTTACCCAATCCCCTTTAAAATAAATAAGTAATTCATTTTTTATCCACAATGTACTATTATATAGCATAAATCTATAAAACTTTAAATCGTACTCTAATTGCACTCAAACCGCTTTGCACGAAACAAACAAAAAAACACAATGATTGACACACTGACATTATTGACATTTGAAGTTAGGTTGCGTTCAGAAATTGTACAAAACGAGTGATTGACTGATGTGGCGCTAGCGAGTGGCGACATCGATTCAAAATAATCAAATCAAATTAATCGACTAAAGTTTTCAAAATTTTAAAGAAATCAAATCATGCGAAATAAAGTATTTTTGTGTACTTTATTGTTGTCATAAAGTTTAAAGTACAATTGTCTGAAATAACGTACAATACTTTATAATAAAGTACGGGTGGCAACCCTAGTTGTAGACTGCAATACAACTGCGCTATTATACGAAGACTTATTAATTAACATGTTTCCGACTGAAAGACTTTGATTCTATTGTCATGAATAAATTTATTAAAAAAAAAATGGGCAGCTTAAGGAGCACGATGCGATGGCTATGGGTAGCTAACTACTTATTAACTAGTAGCCATAATTCGTTTCGACAAGTTACCAACTCGTGCTTGGCAGTGCTACAAATTATTTTAATAATCGCTAATCGCTTCCAGTTTCAGTCGTCACAAGGGCTGCCAGATGTGTTCCAAAAAAACTGTCAGTTTTTTCTCTATACGTATAATAAAACTATAGAGGTTGACTTTCAGTACAATGAAAAGATATGCTAAAAACCGAGTCACGGGCATGTCAGAAGTGAAATAGAATTAATTTAGATTTTTAATTTTTGTTGTTTCTGTTGGCTGTCAGTTTGTACGGGCTAAGCTCCGAAACAACTGGACCGATTTAAATGTTTTTTTTTGTAGAATGGTAGCATATATTCCTGGTCAACATATAGGATATTTTTGATCCCGAAAAATTAAAGAGTTCCCGTTAGGTAGTTTAAAAACCCACCACGCGGATGAAGTCGAGGGCAGCTGCGATTAATATATAAATTTACTGAGAACTAACATTTTAGTTACTATATTTACATCGAATGTTATATCAAGAGTCAATATACTTTTTATATATATTTTGTACTCGATACCATTGCTTTTAATAAAGTTTTATTGCCTGAGATGGCATCTTTGAATTCAGTCTAATCGACAGTTAACTTAATATAAGTGCTAGATCTATTAAGTTGACTGTCGATAATGTTTTAGGTTATGACAATATTAGAAGTACTTATATTTGGGGTAATAGAGATGACAAACAAATTAACTTATATACTAATGTACTTTGTGAGGTAATGATGTTAAATATACGTTCTCAAAATTAGGTAATCTAAAATATTAAATGCACCTGCTTATGCATAATAGTATCTACCAACCCAGATACTGACAGTTTTGAGAAAAGCCGTTTTTATTAAAATTTTGCAAAAAAAAATAATTGGAATATTGTATATTCTAATGTACAATATTCTATTGTTTTTTCCAAAATATAGACACATTATTTGTATACCAAGGTATTTGATTGTATAATGCAAGATAAGATTTCACCTTGCTTACAAATAGATTATGCGCAGTTTGTTTTTCGTCCAGTAGTCTCAACTGATATGGTAATATTAATGTTTTCCTTGAAAGAGGTAGTCAATTATTATGTTGATCAAAACACGAGTGTGTTGCTATGCTTGTTTTTTTGATCTAAGCTGCACTTTTGATACCATAAATCATGAGATACTTTGGGAGAAATTAAATATAAGCAAGGTACCACCTGCACCAGTTAATTGGTTTGCTTGTATATTGGTATGAAAAGCAGACCAATAATGTTAGATGGTGAAATAAGTTATCTGCAGTATACAAGCCATCCGCCGATGTGAGGGGGGGCAGCTATGCAGATGACATTGTCCTACTTAGCCCCTCAATCGAAGGAATAAGAAAACTACTATCTATATGCGAGAGATATGCCCTCCGTCATGAGTTGGCAACAACGCTAAAAAGACAGAGGTGCTAATTTTATATTTTATTTTCATTCATTGCATTTAGTTGTTACATTCATTATACAAAATAATAAATATATTCTTACAAGTCACGGCTTTTTTCTATGTTTACAGGCTAACTAATGGACAAACGGTCTGCCTCCACCTGGTAGCTAGTGGCACAAAATGAATATAATACTAAAGAACATCAAATAAATGGATAAGATATATAATCGATATTAATAATTATATCGAACCAGTTATGGTGAAATTTATATGAATTCAATTACGATATATGGTACATCCCTAAATGTGATAGCAGTGAAATGTGAAAGCGAATCTGCCTTAAAAGCCTAGTTGCGAGGCCATAAATATTAAAATTTATTAAGAATTATCAAATAAATTCAAATAATAATCAATGCATAATAGCAACTGAAAGTGGATATTGTCTCAATTCCTTTGAAATAAACCATAATATTATCTAAAATGAATCGTGAATGAAATGCACGGTCTTTTATTGTCTAAGTTGTTGTAGAACGCATTTGAATCTAAATCGAAATGGTCGTACAAAAGAATTGGAATAATAACGAAGTGTCGCAGCAAAACACTGTTTCGGAGAATTCTAATAGTTCATGGAGTTTTCAAGCACCATCGAAATCTCTGAACGTCCGCACAAACTCTAACACTATTATGCAGGTGGTATTTACCATTCTAATATAGTTTTCTCAGTTACGCTAAGAAATATTAAACCTTGACCTCCGGATGTTTATTACTACACAACCTTGAGATTAATTATTAATGCCCCGCTGGGTTATAAGCTATATGAAAAATGTATCTGCAATTTTTAGAAACAACCAATAAGCCGTCAGATAGCTATAAACACCCTGGCAGCCATGCATCGAAGGTTCAGCCTCCCAGGGCCTGTGCAACCTCATTCAAGGCCTATTGCAGAGTTCAGGGCTAGTGCCAACAAGTCATTGGATATGCTCAGACAGACAATCCAATCTGCTGTCACAAGAGAGATTGATCAAGTCATCAAAAAGTATTTAGAAGTAAGTTGTGTTTGTTTACTAGGGTCAGGTCATCATACCCTAGTTTTAATTTTACTTTATTTTGAAAGTAATTTTGGTAGGGCATTTGCCCGACTGGATGGCTATCACCCCTGGTCTAGAGTATGCTGCCATAACAACCTTGAGTTATGTTCTGGCATTAGTGGTCAGGTTTCAGTCTCCCTTAAGAGAACAGCAGCATATTTGTAGCCCCTTTTGGAGTTGCAAATGTCCATAGACGATGGTAGTCACTTTCTATCAAGTGGGCCAAAAAATCACAAAAAGCAAAAAATCACATACATTACATTGTTATCTGTGCTGTTTATTCCCTGAACATTCCAATTTGTTTTGTGTAAATAACTGGAATATGAAGTGTACTATGTACATTTTTGATATTGACACATACACAAATTTCAGCAGTATTAGCACTGATTTCTCTTTGAAAATATAGCACACAGTATTGCATTTCGAATATTAGTATGCTATGAATGATAAGAATGATTGTTCCATTGGTTTTTTAAAATATATTTTAAGTTTGCTAGTAGGCAAAGTTTATAGCATTACTAATACTATAGGTTGCATGTATATTTATATATGGTTTGTCTTTAACATAGAAGCAAGCTTGCATTTTCTATTGTTTACGAAATCTAGTGTTAATTTAGTTAATATATAGATATTATTAGTCAAACCCAGTCACATTCTATGTAGGATTCTCTTTAGTCTTTCCTTTAAAATGGAATGTTCACAAGCAAGTAACCTCTTGAACTGAGAATGATAATAATTTGGCTCATCATTTATTTGATTGATATTTTGAATAGCGACTAACTTTTTAATCCACTCATTTACTAATATTTGCGATAGGATTTTGTTCAAAAGTGATTTCTTGTTGATGTTTTAAAAAGTGTTATTGACAAAGATATATTATTTTATCCGTGCAGGAACGGAGAAAGAATACAATTTCCTGCGGCCCAGCGGCCTGTCGTAATAGGCGACAAAATAACCCACAGCCAGGTGGTAGGGCATTTGCCCGACTGGATGGCGACCACCCTGGTCTAGAGTATGCGCATAATAACTCTGTGTTGTGTTCCGGCATTAGTGACCAGGTTCCAGGCTCCCTAAAGAGAGCAGCAGCGCATTCGTAGCACCTTTGGTGTTGCAAATGTCCATAGGCGATGGTAACCGCTGTCCATCAAGTGGGCCGTCTGCCTGTCTGCTGATCTCCTGAAATAAAAAAAAAAATATTGTCGAGGTTATTAGCTTTGTTGATAAGACTAGCCTAATTTATAATGAAATAATAGTAGGAATAAGTAATATAATGACATTATTTTATAGTACATACATAAGCTGTTTAGTTTTAAAACCCACTATAATGTTATGACCTTTCATTCATTTTAGGTACATTTGAAATTACACCCCTGATATCCTTACTAATATTATAAATGCGAAAGTAATTCTGTCTGGCTGTTCCGTTTTCATGGAAAATCTACTGGACTGATTTGGCTTTAACCTAGTATATATATATATATATATATTTTTTTTTTTTTTTGATGCGAGGATGAACATAAGATACTTTTTATCTTCAGGATAAATGATAGTTTTCGGGATAACAATATATTTATCTCTTTGTTTGTTATGCTTTAAGAAAACAATACTGGATCAAAGTAGCTGAAATTTGGTATATACATAACTTTAATATCAAGGGTGGACAAGGGAGACTTTTTATCCTGGATAATGGGATAGATTTATGTAAAAGTTATCTGAGAGAGATTGTAATTTATTTGTGTGATTTTGGCTATTATCATCATTTCGGTCAATTTAGTTAGTTTGGTAATTTTGGTCACTTTTGTTGTTTTTGTCATTTATGTAGTTTACAGATAGATGGACGGGGGATAGATAAATAATAAAATAAAAAGATGAATAAAACTAGAACGGGCTGAAATAAGGATGAAAGTTTGTATAGGACACCAATCATTTCTCAAGTTTATAGTCATAAAAATTTATCATCTATAAAAAATGTGATAGTAACTTCATCTGTCTGTTAAAACTTCTCTGAAAAACTTTGCTGTAATTTTGTTTAAATGTAGTTTTAATACTAAATATGTACCTAAATACTTTTCATTCCGGGAGATGGGATAGTTTGCGATATAAAATAAAGTGAATCTTCTGGGGGCAAAAAGTACTAACATAAAAATTCAATTCAACATATCGTGTATTAATGCTTGCTGTTTGCACTAGAGTTTGACCCACGGTGCGGCCGCAGTTTTATTATTTAGATATATTACTTTATATATTATTTAGATTTTTTTGTAGTAGAGAGCTGGGATATGAAATGCAAACTTGGAGAGGTTTATATCCAGCTGTGGACATGAATCAACTGAAGACTGATTTTTCTAATTTATATTCATAAAATTAAAATTACAGAAGTTCTTTGTTCCTGCTGTCAACAATATAAGGCTGAATTTGGGGGATGAGTCTGTCAGTGAAGATCAGGTAATAATATATTATTTTTTGTAATAGACGCTTTGTAAAGTTATTATGTAAAATATAGGCTGTTCATAGGTACACACTGTACATAAACCCAAAAAGTTTTTTAGAACAGGCATAATAAATAATTTGAATTGTTGAATATTGACATTTTCAATTAATTTCTAATTGAGATTTAAGTAATTATAGGTAAAAGAATACAAAACTATTAATAAATTACACTACAAACAAAAACCTAGAAATTAAATACTACTATAAACATATTTACAAGTAAAACATGTAGTTCAAATCGCTGTTGGTGGGGAGCGTTCCCAAAATGCTGGCCGCATTCCCTCGTTGTATGGCAACGCTTATTCGTTGCCCTAAATATAGGCCAGCCCGTTGGTCATGCGAGACTTCTTTCAATCGCTTTGAAAGGTCTCGATAAAGTTGATAAGCCTCACGTCCCCATAGCCCCAAAGTCTCAACCCCGAAAGCCACAAATATGTATATGTCACCGATGGATGCATATTTGCGGCGTTTCAGGGTTTCTTGAAGTGAATTTCTAATAAGAAGAAATATTAATTAAAGTCTTTCATAATTAAAGTTGAAAGTTACATCCACTTTCTTTAGATTAATGGCTCCACTACAATTGGCATTGATTTTGCCATGAATTAAAATCTCCATCTTTTCTCTCATCTTCTCCCAATTATTTGGGGTTGGCACAATATGTCTTTTTCTTCCATCCTCTTCTATTCTGACTTCCATGCCCCTTTGTCACACCACAAATCATCATTATATCAATCCTTCGCACAATCTTCAATTTTGCAGTTTCATCACGTATCAGTCACTTTCATCCCTCCTCATTACATGTCCATACCACCTCAGTCTTCTTTCTCTTAATTTTTCAGTCACGGTTGTACATTCAAAGATCATCTATGTACTCATTTCTCACTTTATCCATTTTTGTAACACCACAAATCCATCGCTACATTCTCATCTCAGCTGAGTGGAGTTGTTTTCGGTCTATTACATTAGTGGCCCATTATTTAGACCAATCATATGATAAATTTACGTATCTGATTTTTAAGTTTCAGTGGCATTAGTTTGTCACATGTCACACCGGTTATCTGTCTCCACTTCAGCCAAGCTACATTTATTCTTCTCCTTATATCCTTCTCTATTTCAAAATTACTCTGCAGTAGTAAACCAAGGTACATGAATTCGGGGTTACACGGTAGTGTGGTTGATTGTTAGTTGTAGTTTAAGAAGCATAGCACTTGAGGTTCCGCCCGAAATAATTTTTAAATATTGTTCTCAAGGATAGTTAAATTTTATAGTGATATTTTAATTATCATAATAGTAAGTCTTTTTTAAATGGACATATTGGAGAAATTATCTAGAAAAATAAAATTTGTGATTGTAAGATTATTATTGAATAGTTGCAGGATTCAATTATTTTTATAAAATCAAAGTTAAAATTTCGCCTCTCTGTTTTTTCTATCAATCTAAAATCTGTTTTAAAAGACACCACGTTAATCTTGAAGGTTAAAACATTTGTCTAAAATTACAGTTTTCAAGATAACAAACACATTATTGAAATAAAGAGGCGATTTTTTTCTTGGAAAGTTTATTGTTATAAATTTACATCCATGCCATATATCTTAAAATTGATTGTAACACTGTCATGTGACATAATTTTATTTGTTTATAGGTGAGAGCTGTATGCCGAGCAATGTTGGATGCAACCAGGTTGCTCTATACCACACCACCAAAACCAGTAACATCACCTTACGAAACCAGTGACTCTGAATCTAGTAATAGTACTGATTCAAAATTTACAAAGCAGAATAGTGTATGTTGGTTTATAATCATTTTGCTTATAAAATATAGTAAAATACTATTAAGACAAATAGCTATTAGTTAATATACAAAATTCCTTCTGAACCATTTTCTGTATAACATTTTCTGAAGTTAACCTGACCATAAAATGTGTAATAGGAACTGAATTGTTTGCCTTGTGGAAATACTCTATTTTATCTGTAGTCAAGATTAGTTAATCACAAACGAAGCGAATTTAACCATTTTATTTTAACTCTAAAATTGATTCAAGTCTAAAATCCACTAAAAATAATTAGATATGGATATAACAATGCTAAGTTTCAAACATGCATTAATTTTAAAGTTTACCAAGGATGTGATATTGAATTTGAAGCAAAACATTTCACTTTCACTCAATAGTCAAACTGGTGAAAATCTCCATATTTTCATGAATTTACACTATTATAGTTCATATTATTAAGATCAAAATTTTGTATGACAACTTGGTTTCTTTCCACATACCTATATTTTATACTTAAATTGTATATAGACAGTAAATAATTATTCATTTTATAGTTGCAGACTCTGTCACAGAACAAACGCAAAGAAACAGAAAATGATTTAGATTTAACGCTAAAACGAAAGAAAATCAAACAGGAGGATAATCCAGACAGCGGCTCATCGTCACCGTTGCCTTCACCAGCTTTGAGAGACCCTGAAAAATGGAACCCGGCTAGATTAACTCAAGACACGTTGTTCATAATGGGGTCTCATGCTCACAAGGTATCTCAAGCATTATCATTTTTCGTCTAAATAAGAATAATTTTAATAATACTAATAATGGCTGGAACGTACAATTTAAAATATATTGACAGCTACCATTGTTACAAAAATTTTACGTTGTGTTTAAAATCTCAGTGTTGAACGTAATGCAGCCTATGTCAGTTTTTCATTTCAAATATTACGTAAAGAGTATCTCCATTATTTACTAGGCATGTGATATAAAAAGTTTTTTGATTTCGTATTCTGTTCAGATAGATACAAAAGTTCTAACTTAGATAAATGTTTATTGACCATTTTCCAGTGTAGAAACAAAAATCTTAACTCCATTAATAAAAATATGCGGATACATGACATTTTTATAATTCTGCAACTTGTAGAATTATAAAAATGACATTTTTAAAACATTGAATTACTATACACTGAAACTAAATTTTAACGTATATAAGTAAGTTTTTCATTAGATATTTGAATGCATGAACGAATGAATCATCGAATGAAAACACTTTATTGTTCACCATAAACTTAAATCTAGACAATTGATATGGATACATTTGTATTAAAACAATGGGCGACCTTATCGCTTATAAGTGCAAGAAACATTAGACTAGAAAAGAAAAAGCGAATTGAAAAAATTTAAATGTCCTTTATGGTCGTAGTGTAATTATATTATACAACAGTCGCGAAAATCTAAGAATATAGTATAATTGCAATTAACCCGATTTAGGCGACCTTCGATGCTTTATATTTAGGTTAAAGAAAATAGAAATGGGAAGAAAATCTTTAAACATTTTCTTATAATCGTTATAGGTTCTCGGTCTTGGGAATTCGCGTGGGCGTCTCTATACTCGACATGCTGGTTTGCTTAGATATCCAGCGGACAGTGCCGATAAAGAATGGATCGCGAGCCATAATTTGGTGAATGCTGTTGGTGGAAAGACGTACATTATGGTAAGAGCTTTTATTGTACAATCAACCTTTCTATTATCATTTGTTTTGTCTGATTAATAGCTGTTACACCATACTAGACACACTACTAATGTGGAAACTAATGCAGTTATTACGTTTGTAAGTACATAATAGAGACACCTGTTGGTATGAGCACATTATCATATAATCATAATGCCTTATGGCAATTTCGACGTATTTTTTGATGAATCGATGCAATTTTGTTATTTTTTCAAAACAATGATTAAAGTGCAGTCCTAAGTACTGTCACTTTTAGTTAATAAAGTTATACAGAGTATTAGTATTATTATACCCTTTTTGTTTCAAATGTCCGCAGGTTCTTTAAATACTATAATTTCAAAATATAACATTTCTTTTATTATAAATCTTTCTAAAAGTAAATTTATTATCATTTGTGGCATGTACCTACAACCAGTTTTTACTTCATAAAATTCATTTTATATTATGAACTTCCTTATTTGGTAACTTGGCTGTTAGTGCTTTCAAAAACGTAATATGATACTTGTATTCCGGAAATGAAGTTCCCGTGGATTGTAGACCCAAAGCTTAAGTAAAAAATCCAAATATTAAAGTATTATCTTGTATATTATACTCTTGGGTTGAATTAAATGATAATGAATTTTTTTCAATGATGTTTCATATAAAAATTATTTGGATTTATATTAATCATAAATTTGTGATTTACATGAGTTATTGTAATATTTTATCATTACACAAACATTTCATATTAATATAAAATAATGGTTTATACTAGGTCTTAGAAGATATTGAAGAACTAGCTAACAGTGAAGCATATAGGCACAGCTCTCTTCCAATGCTTGGTGAATTGACAGGTTTTAAAGTTCCATTATTTATGTTGCGAAAAATAAAGGCCTATGTACTTAGAAGAGCTCTTAGTGGTGACTTTACTAATGCAGATAGCCCCCAACCATCCACAAGTACCATGCAAGAAGATGATAAATATAAAGACGAAATAAAAATAGAGCAGGAAACTTTTGAGAATAACTTTGATGCTAACCAGTACATTGGGAATTCGGATAACTCAAGAGATTTTCCAGACGTAGAAATGATGAAGGAAGATACGGATTTTGCCGATATTAAAGTTGAAGACATGGACGATATAAAAGTTGACGGAATAAAGGTGGAAGACCTAGATGAAATTAAAGCAGCAGGGATCAAAGTGGAAGATTTAGAAGTTAATGGAATCAAAGTAGAAAATATCGATGACATAAATGTCGACGGTATTAAAGTGGAAGATATCAAATTGGAAAATGATGATGCCTTTTCACTGTGTAAACAGACAGACGATGATGATCAGAGTCATCTAGTTGATGGGCTTTTAGAGGCTGATATTGAGTTTTTAAGTAGAAACTTGGGTAATATTGAGAGTGACGCAGATGCAAGGAAAACTATTGAGAAATTAACAGGGGCCAATCCAGATACGATTACTTTGGTTGGCGATGAATTCGACCTGGGAACGACATTGAATACAAACAATGTAAGATCTTTTGAAGTACTTTTCTAAATGTCCTCATTTTGTAAGGTAGGATCATGTTATGTTTATTACTTTTTAATTAATCTTCTATCTTAATCTTCATTGGCTTCACCCCTGGTGTTGCAAACGTCCATAAGCGACGGTAACCACTTTCCATCAGATGGGCCGTGTGTCCGTATGCATGCTTCAGGAAATAAAAAAAGACATTATATCACGGTCATAGACAAAAGGCGGATATGTGGAGTGTTTGAGTTGGTGCACATTGTGATCGTAAGCTTATGACGCTTAGTAGTTACATTTCACATGTAAATTATTTATTGCATAATTATATTTTTGTGAGGATTAACAAAAAAATAATAATATGATTTTGCAAAGATAGGGTGTAGATGTTGTTTAGAGGGGCTTTGAAAAGATCTTTGAGATTAAATAGTTTATAAAATGTCTTATAGCAGTTTATATAATCTTATCTTGTAACTCAATTTCATATTATTTAATGTCAATAGTAAAACAAAAGAATATACATTTTAATTGTAGACACTCAATGGCATTTGTAATCTTATTCCAACAATGTTGGTTCAAACCCTTGTAGAGATTGTGTAACTGTTCAGTATAGAGTTTATTATCTTACTTCTTCTTGGTGTGGATTATTCTCTTGTAATAGGTAAGCTAGTATTATGCAATGAGATGTTTATAAGCTTTACCCAAACATCTCGAATAATAATAGAATACTACAAAATGTGATAAATATTTGTTACTTCCATACAGTTTTCTGGCAACCAAACGAAATGCATAACAGTGGCTTCCACAACTAGCGGTATGATCACAGTGTGCCAGTTGCACACATCGCTGCTCCGCCCCGTATTACTGGAAGTACTGTGCATTATTACACCAGCTCTACAGTGCCACCTTCCAACCAAAGGACCATACACCACTTGCCACAAGCTACCGTTACTATACAGAGCATACCTGGATCCACTTCGCAGATGATACGCGGGTAAGGGGACATTTCAGTATTAAAATATTTTTCCAGTGTCAATATTCATATTACATATCAAAAATGATGTTGATTTAAAACCGATTATTTCCATAAAAGGTATTTTATTTAAAATCTCTCATCAAAGTTTTATGTACTAATGTGTTTTAATAAAATACATGGTGCAAAACTGTAATTTACGCGAACCAGACTGGTTTGCTATGTATTGATAAACATAAACATGAATATTTTTGCTCTTCGCAAATCTCTTATTCATTCTAAGGTTGTCTTGAAGAAATTGTTAACAGCGATAATGATTACCACTTATTTTATTGTTTATTGATGTGATTTTGTTGACTGTACCGTTAATATGAAGATGAAAATAGTTGGTTTTATTTTACAAAATGTAAGCCACATTGCGTTTTTGCGTGGTATTTAATTTTACATACCTACATACACACAAAACTTCACGCCAAGTCCCTTGCGGGGTAGGCACGAACAACAGAGCACCATTCAGGCTTATTCTTACACACCTCACTTCCTTCTTTGACATTCATAGCTCTTGTCATCACCTTCTGCTAATACACGATCAATTTGATCATGGAAGGTGTGTCGTGGCCTTCCGCGACTTCTGCATCCATCCACTTTTGCATTGTATATTTGTTTAGTCATATTTAATTTTAAAAATAATTTTTAACTATTCACACGTTGTATCTCTTACAGGATTCCGATCAACACAAAAACTGGCACATTCAGCACAGTTATGTCACAAGGTACAGCCAGCACGATAATTGGTTTCGGCACACGTACGACGAACGCCACCCTCATCGGCACACCGACTCAGTACGTCAATGTCACTTCCAAATCATTTCCGACAGGAAACATACTTCACAACGCGATTGTATCACGTAATATAATCAATCGTTCCAACACTGTCACTTCAGGGGTCTCTTTCAATGTCACCGCCGTGAGACCAATACTTCACACAACCACACCGAAGATAAGCACAGTTGTCACTGCGAGCAGTGACTTTGACAGTATTTCCACAACCAAAGACATGATAGATAATGCTTGTAATTCTTCAGTAATGTTAAAGAAAGTTTTGACTTTGGGCAGTGCTGGCGCTGCTAAATCTTTTATGATGCATAACACTCAAAAGGTTTTGTCAACCGGCTTTGCTAACGGCTCGACTCCACCGCCTAATGTCACCATAGTCAGCTCTGGTACTAGTGGAGGTATGTTGAACAATAATATTGGGCTCTCGACATCTAATATAGTAAGTCCTACGTCCGGTACTTTGAGTGCAACCCACGCAACGTTGTCAGCTTTGCTAGCATCGGAAGGTCAGCAGGCGGGTAAAAACTAAAACTATTTAGTCAATTAATACCATTCCAATCACATAATCTCTTGTAATGATCTCACTATTGTTAAAGTATTATTTATGTTTGTATTAGAAATAGGACATTGTTTCGAGCTGTTTCGTGTCAAAGTTGATATACTTAATCATCGTTATGTTGAAATTGATATTTAGCATTACATGATTAAACATGTAGATCTATTGTTAAATTATTTATTGCTAAGGGTGGATTAGTTAATGGAAGTACGGTTAAGTTGTATCCATTAAGTGACATGCCAAACTTTATATAGCTTTTACATCTTGAATATTTATTTAAAAGTATATATGTAGTCACATTGTATACTATAATTAAATCAGTATTTTCTAAAATAGTTCACATCTACCTCTCTATGTTGATGTTTATAAATCATAGAATACCATTTATTAGTGTTAAATGAATATGGTTGTGGTTGGTTTGTTATTTTTTTTAAGTATTATGAAATGGGACCGCATATTGGTATTGTTTGCTCTATAAGTGTCAGTTCTTACATGCATAGCATGAAATATATTTTATAGCATGTACACATATTGTCATTTTTAGTATTATTCAGTGACATAAATATGAAAGTAAATTCACACTGAAAATTCGTGACCAGATTAATCCATGTCTGTTATTAAATAAATCTGGCTTTTATTTTTTTAGTAGAAAGGAAATAGTCATAATGAAATGATAATTGTCTTGATCAAGCAAGCAAGCAAGATCAAGCTTGAGTTTGAATACTCAAGCTTGATCTTGAATTTTATAGACGATGCGATCACTAAAACATTAGAGTGTGTGAGTGCTATAAAATTATGACTGACCAATTGTTTCTTCATATTAAATAGAGGTTTAGAGTATTGACAATCTAGAGTTAATCTTATTGCACGAATTAGGATATCTTTGTTAGCTTGTTCGTCGCTTTAGATTTTAAGTCTTGCTCTTTGCGTCAGTTAGTAATTAGCTTTAAGCATAATAAGTCTTATTTTTTTTTTTACCATTTAAAGACAAATCAGACTATCTTGAATGATTATTTTTGGAGGACATTTAAGTTGTAATTTTTCTTAATAATGTAGCGTCAGCTAGTATTTACAGTTTTCTAGCGTTTTATAGGTATTGTTGTTTGTTTGGAGGATGATGTGGTTAAGAGATATGTGTAGTCTTAAATTTTAAATGTCTTTCTTATTTCGTTTTCTTTTGTGTGTGAAGGAATTTTACATTTCCATACGTAATTACTGCAATTGAATAGGGATTCGCTAATTGTAACAAAATGGATGCTTTAATTATTTTTATTGAGTTAGTACAAACATAACTGCAGTTGCTGTATATCAAGTAACCTATTTTGATTTGGCTTTCCAAAATTTATTTTCTGCGAAGAGTTAGCAAAAATGGGCTTTGGCAATGCAAACACAGTAATAGTGAAGGATTGGTAGTGTACAGTGATACATTCAATTTCACGAAATTCCTTTGCATTTCTCTGTAGTTAGCAGCATCATAGTGCACGTCTATATCCTTATACATAGTCCGATTTACTAATGCTTGTTCTATTTGCGCCAGATGTTTACACAGAGCACCGTTATCATGGATGCAAACCGTAGGAGAGTTGTTCATAGTGAGGTAAATAATTAATATGGTTTTTTTTGTTAACGCTACCTATAATAATCGCAAAATGAAAAGCTTGATTTGACACTTAAGAATGACAATAGTACGTAACTAACGTAATTTTGAATCAAATGAAGAAAGTTTAAAGCCAATAACATTTTTTTTACTGGCGCATTACATAATGTTATTAAACATATTTCTATTATAATTTTCCTCTAAATAACGAAATAACATGATTTTTTATTAATTCGGGTATGTCGTTGTAATCTATGAGTACGCCCCAAAAAAGTTACATTCTAAGGAGTCTTACTTTTAGTTTGTGTTTCTACCAAGGGGTTGTTGCATTTTATTAATTCAATTCGATTCACGAACAAAGCTATATACATATTTATTCCTAAACCTCTAGACTATTTACGTATATATACTACAACAATACTACATAATTGTACATATACTCCTATGTATTGAAAACAAAAACGATTGAATAAATATAATATATTATATGGTTGAAATCATAAAAATATCAATACATTAATTGGGGTTTTTTCATTTATCATGCATGCGGTACGCGAAAGGCGATGTGAGACAAAACTCCATATCGATTTTATTAGGTATTTGTGTGACAGGGAAAGTAATTGGCTGCAAATATAAGAAGCGATTACAATATCGTATAATTTTTAATAGATTTCGTGATGATCGATTAACTTGATTGACGATTTGGAGGTTCAATCCCTAAATATGTTTTAATGAGAACTGTCAAATCGAGTCTATTATTTTGTGATAATTATAGATTCACACACAAGTTCGCTCATTACGCTACGTTACTGTCACAACCAAGTTTGCGACATCATGGAATAGAACTTCTATAACACTATAATATTACGAGATTGGGTAACCAAATTTTCTACTGAAATTCTTTTGAAATTCTTTTGATTATAATATAAGAGCTATCCTCTTGTTGGATGAGCTTCCTTCAAGCTACTCTAATATGGTTTTTGCTTCTTTGTGCAATACGATACCCACTTTTTCTTAATTTGGTCCATGAGTTGGCGCCCTGCCCCTCCGTCTCCTTGCTTCCGCTTTGCCTTCGATTACTGTGCATAATGTGTGTCGTAACAAATATCCAAATATCTTCCCCCTTTTCTGAAGAGGTTTTAAAATTATGCGCTTCTTTGTTACCATATTCAATACTTCTTACTATGGAGCAATTCTTATTAAAATACCTATATTTTTTTGTACTACTAATGTGTCATTTGATATAGTAATAATATTTTCGAAATATATTCTCCCAATCTGTAAATTTACTTTACTCAGCGTTAAACTTAATAAATTCAAATGGTTCTTATGCCGTGTTAATTATGATTTGCTGTTAAAAGCTTTTTACTCCAATTGCAAAAGTTATTTGCATTGCAATGTTTGTGGCTTTAAACATGCGACGCCTTGATTAAGCTTTAATTTAGTCATTTGCAATATATTTTAGCTTTATAATTTTTATATGTTCGCTTAAAAGGGATTATAGTGTAGCAACACACATTTGTTTAACCAGATTTTGGAAGTTTTTACGTTAAGAACTGTTACATCTATAATTTTTCACTCTTGGACTATGGTATACTACTATGCTACTTGGGCATGGAACCGAATGAATGAAATTAACGAACGAAAATAGATATTAAATTTTATGGGAAACTACCATTCTTGCCACCTGCCTGTGAAGATTGGTACTCTATAAATTTATTCAAAACAGTAAGAGATCTTATTTATGTTTTATATTTTGTAATCATACAATAATAATGATTCATATTATTATATGACTGCAAAATATTAACGATTTTTAATATCCTGATTAAACTGAGTGGGTGTCAATCAGTGGGTTAGTGTGTATTAAATCACTTTTATGTTCGAAGGCATCTTTACTGTAATAGTAGTATGTTATACGAGAGATGAGTGACATTTAGGCATGTGATAGTTTGGCGCACGAGTGTAGCGAGGGCCCTAATGTTCGAGTGCCTAAATAAGCCTTTCACCCCAGGTTAACACTCTACTTTTCATTTCAAATATAAGGAAAGCAAATAAAAACTGAATAATGCAACAAACGACGACTTCTAGAATGAAATGAGGCGTTAAATCCTTATTTAAATTTGACGAAGCCAGATTTTTTTGTCATTCATGATAGTAAATATTAAAAAAAAGTAATTTATAAGTGTGAAATGATCTTACAAAATAAATTTTTTTAAATTACAATTTATGCTGCGATTTAACAGTGGCTGTAAAAAAGTTAGGACATGAGTCGCATGAAAATTCTTTTTCCAGGGTCTTTTCGTACTGTTCTCATCACTGTGATAAGGCAACTCCAAATGTACTTCCAGCGTATGAAGAATGAATAGAAAATTTTCAACGTTACTTGCTTAAATGTGTGTAGCTGCACTTACTCTACCTGGATTTAAAATGCAATATAATATATTTTTGCCTTTGCGCTGATGCTTTCGTGCAATCTTATATATTTGTTTTTATTTAAGATAAGTTTTGTTTAGCCTAGTGCTTTCTTAGGTTTAATTATTTAACATGGCTGTGTTTTTATAAAGCTTTAAAGACCGTTGAATTTTTAATTTATTATGATATTTTTAAGTTTTTGACAGTAATAAAATGCTTGACGTATAAGTAGGAGTTTTTTTTAAATTTAGTTACAAGTTTTTTTTTAAATATTAGATTCTAGGGTTTTCCAAGATGCTTCGCTAACGTGATCTTCAGTTATGTAACCTCCGGAAATATAGTATTTTCGAGATAATAACGCCTTTTGTTTGTAACAATAATATATAAAGAAAACTATAATTTGATGTAGGTATTTTATGAGGGGAAATCTTAAGATTTACAGGTGGTCAAATAATATACCAAAGTTTTTGGAAAAGGATTTATCCATTGTTGTCATACATAATAACAATATTTAGCATTGCCAGTCTAATTCTACAATAATGTGACGCACTCATCAGCATACTATATTTTTATGTTATGAATACTCACTCTATTTATGGCTACGCAACACGCTAAACAACAGCTACAATATATTGTAAAAAGTATAATATAGTATATAATTCTAGTAGGAAAAAATAAAATGATTTTATTACGCCGCATTTTGAATCTGAGATTATATTACAACAGTAATGTATTACGTTAGTACTATTTATTATTCACAGTCTGACAGGGAAATCAAACTTTAAACTAATATATTTTTGGACTAAATTGTTGTATCTAGTTAAAATTATTTGTCCAGATTCAATTAATATGAATTTTGTAAGACTGTTACTATTGTAATAAGTTAAATTCTATTTGGTTAGTAATGTAAAAGATAGATATTTGCTCATAGAATTGCGATGGAGCACAAATCATGTAAGAATCGTAAAGGCTTCTTGGTTCGCAACTTGTCCCGTCTTCTTTCTCATGGGCGTGAATAGCGGGTTATGGAGAGCCGCTTTGCTACGATGAATGTGATTTGTGATTGGTAAAACAAGTCTTGGGACTGTCTGAAAGATGTCCTGCTTACGTGTAAACGAAAGAATAATTATATTAATAATTTTAATGGCTGGGTATGATTGAAACGAGATGGATATGAAACAGGTACATATGGAGATGAAAGAATAAATATGAAATGAAAAATTTATACAAAGTACAGGGGCGTCACGGTGCAGTTACTCTATACAAGATCCCGTGACGCCTCGTAAAAGCGCTATAAATGGGGCGCAGGCTTAGGTTTAGCGGGTAGTTCGGCGGCAGATTTTTGCGACAGTTTCGCTTTAGAAGCAAGCGTGGAGAACCGGTCGCTAAGAGTCCTACATGCCCTCGATGCAAGCCTTATGCCTGTATTCTGATCCTTATCCTTCCCCCGAAGGGTCCGAGGATGGTGTCCAAATACATTTCCCCTACGTTATAAAAAAAAGCATCGCCGTGGCTATTCAACCTTTTGACAAACAGTTGCTTGAATGGTGTGAAAGAAAGTGAAAATGCTTTAAGAATGAATGGGTTACTCATTGAATGTCTACTCTACGCCGACGGCAAAAGAGTTTTATGATTGTAACAATTATGGACGAATCTTGTAAGAATAAGGGTATGAAAATTAATGTGGATAAGACGAAAGTTATGGTGTGAAAGAGATAAAAGGATGACAATGTATAACGTACAGATAGGAAATGAAAGACTAGAACAAGATAAAGAGTTTGTTTACCTAGGGTGCATGTTTATCAGAGACGGGAAGCATGAAAATGATATTGAAAGGAGAGTAATGGCAGGTAATAAGGTGAATGGAGCGCTGAAGTCTTTTATTAACAGCCGGTAAGTGTATATAAAAGCACGTCTGGCTGTCCATCAAGGGGTAATGTACGGTAGTGCAAGTTGGGTATGGCAAAAGAAGGATGAAAGTAGGATAAATGCAGTTGAATTGAGAGCTTTGAGAAGTATAAGTAAGGTTAATGTTAGTGATATGGTAAGGACCAGTGTGATAAGGGAACATTGTGCATTGATAGAGGATCTAGTGACAAGAGTTGAAAAAGGAATGTTAAGGTGGTTTGGGCATTTTGAGAGAATGAATGATAGCAGAGCCACAAAAAAACTTCGTTTAAAAAACCGACTTCAAAAACTAAAAAGAATAAAATAACTTAATAAAGATTTTTGACTAAGAATTTATTTAGTTTATTAAGAGACATAACTTCCTCCTTTTTGAAGTCGATTAAAAATAATATAAAATTTCCAAATCTTGAAGTACGGTGCCAAGTAAACCATAAAAATTACAATATTTTGAAAAAAGTTGTTATAACAGTGTATAGGGTAATTTTTATGGTTTGCTCGGCACCGATTTCAAGATGTAGAAAATTTTATTTTTTTGTCTCTTAATAAACTACATCAATTCTTAGTCATAAATGTTTATTAAGTTATTTTAGTTTTTGAAGTCGGTTTTTAAACGAAGTTTTTTTTATTTGTTACATTTTAGTGTCTAGCTATGGGTAGGCCTATGAAAGGTGCCGCGCGCCTTAAAAATATACGTCCCAAGAAACAGGAACGGAAAATTTTCAAACAAAAAAATCTTCGTAAAATGAAAACTACTGGGCCAAACTATGTTAAATTTTTAGGGGACCAAATGACAACTATTCCGCATCAAACTAAAGAAGAATCACTTAAATCGGATCATAAACCTCAGCTTAATCGGTGTAAGTAAATACATAAAAAAATACCAATCAAATAGAGAACCTCCTCCTTTTTGAAGTCTGTTAAAAACAAGTATATGACAGCAATGTGATTGGGAGAGTTGGTGCCGATAGACCGAGACGTACTCATCATGATCAAATTGAAGATATTTTGAAGTAAGGGCAGATAAAAAGCAGTTCAAATAAGCGTGTATGTATGAAAAGATTAATGAAAGTTGATGAAGGGAAAAGTGTTTTTCAGAATTGTAGCGGTGGAGATCCATCGTCTCTACCTACCCCAATGGGAAACAGGCGTGACAATATGTATGTATGTAAAAGATAAGTTGAATAGACGCTGGGCTTAATATTTAAAGGCTGTGTTAAATTATAGTAAAGTAATTATATCGTATAAAATGAGTACTGTAATCTGAGAAATATACATATTTGTAAATGATTCTTGCTACTACTCTTATTCTCTTGTAAAGTGGCGCAAAAGAGGTTTGTCGTTCTTTATTCAATCATGATTTTATGGGTTTGTAACTGAAGTCATTCCAGTACCGAAGTAAATAATATCAATAACAGCCTGCCAAATTATAGGGTAAAAAGCCAAAGATCTCGTGAAAAGTTAAATAAAATGTCGCGGAAAACATTCTGCGTCGGATTACGCACAGCGACGAACCAGCATCGTATTTACCATTTGAATACAAAACTGAAAAATACCTGTATTTTAACCTCATAAATCTATCTTCGACGGTGGTATGCTTAGGGTTCTGTAGTCGTTTTACCGAAAATGTTAACCTTCAATTTGGCATGTTTTTCCGTTTGTCTACAAAATTATTTATTGTGTATGGACTCAAGGTCATGTTTGGAAGGGGCGCGTAGAGTACTCAGGCGCAGGAATCTAAGAGTCGAAAACCGATTGACTTCAAAACAGAATGGTTGAAGAATATCCTGATTTTTCGAGAACTGACTAGCGACACTTAAACTTTACACCACTCTGTAGCTCCTTATAGACTTCATCTTCATGTCAAGTTTCATCTAGATAAACGCAGTAGAATATGAAAAAAATTGTCAGACACAGACAGACGGACATGATGAATACAAAAGGGTTCCGCATTTATCAAAACCAGAGCTCTTATTTATTTGCGTCAGTGTTGTATTTTTTAAATAATAGGCTCGTGCTGTACTGAGATGAAAGGAAAGCCGCTAGAGCAACGCTAGAGATTTTGCGGATGCCCAAACCTCCATGCTTAATGGGTAGGGAAACTTGGATCGGGCTGCTGTCTGAAAGTTCAGAATTTAAAATATTAGTACTTATTGTTTTTTTTGTTGTAGTCCTAAATAAATTTTTGTTATTTCTTTCTTTCAAATTTTATTGAAATTTTTGGGTCGATCGGACAAAAAAGAACGGCAACAAGCATTTCGCAATAATCTCTGACACATTTTAGAATGAATTTTACAGCAATGTGCATAAAAAAGAGCGTGCGTTCCATACCTTGTTATCATCTTACTTTTGTCTACTAAACTTCGTCCTAAGTCGATATCAGATATTTCTCTTTCAACTTGGATGAATGTACCAAAGCGAAAGATATAAACATGTACTAGAATCATTCGACGTCGTTGAATATCGCGGCGTCCTTCAGTTATGTGCCTTTAAACAAAGTTGATTCAATATGATTGATCCATCTAATATTAGTATTAGAAACAATATTAATTACCCTTTAAAGCATAATATATACGCGATTTAACTCGTTAAAATGATGACCCCAAAACTCAGTATAACTATGCAAAATCTAGCAGGTGATATTTTGTATGACGATAAAAATTTAGTTGATTTGACTGTAAGGTAAGCCACCTATTTACCTCTTATCCATATTTACTTCCTGGATAATCAGGTATATTCCAAACTCATACCTCCTGTGGTGTTATCATGAATTGTAATTTAACTGTTATGCGTATTCGTGGAGAATTAAATTTTTCAGAATTCCTTATTTTCTATACTATCTTTAAGAAAATCTTTGTGGATTTTTTTTAAAAAAAAGCAGCCATAAAGTAAAACCACTCACAAATAGGAAAGCTTATAATTGTAATATACAATTTAATTATAACAATTTTAACATCTGGATTTATTTTCAGTAGTAAAATTTGGTTTCAATTAGCAGACTGAGAGTTGCGCCCGATGTGCAACGGCTATTTTCGAGTGGGCTAAAAATAAAGAGATCAATAGAAGACCGAGCGAATCCAAATCTCTTTTTTGTCACTAGAGTTAATATTTACCCAGTAATGTTTCTTTCGCGAGACTGTTTTGATTCAATGATTGCCTAGTCATTGAATCAAAAAATGTGGCGCAAGATAGGTTAATCATAGAAACAGTTGTCTATTACATTAGAGGCTGTTTAGAGCTAGTGCGCACTACGATTTTTACATACCTACATTCATACATAATTAATAATACATTTCAACTGGAAGGATAAGTTTAATATTGAGAAATTCGTTTTGTTTTCCTTTTACTCATATACTATCACGGTTGTTTCCCATGGGGGTAGACATGGATCTACTTGTAGCGTACCTGACAAACAACTTTTACTTCATCTATTTCCATTGATCTCTTCATACATGCACGTTTTTGGAGGTGCATTTTATCTGACCTTAACACATCTGCTATTTTATTATGATGTTATGGTCACCGTCACCAAGTCTATCAATCACAATTCTGTCATACACTTGTTTTCTGATTCTACTTTCATTTATTCCGTCTACATGCCCTAACAAATGTTAAGGTGAACATTCCTTTTTCTAAAGATGGACTTTTGGTTGGAGGTGATCTAAATTTCGAAATCCAGTATTCTCACAGACATTTTTCAAAGGTCTGCATATTATTTTTATAAATAACTTAATATTTTTCTGAATTATAGTTGGAGTTCAGTGTATTTAAGAACTTTATTATACATTTCAACTGGAAGGATAAGTTTCATATTGAGAAATTTGTTTTGTTTTCCTTTTACTCATCTTCTGGCCTGCGTCAAGCCATATGGTCTCGGGTTTTTGGTTCGGGCAATTAGGCTTTCTTGAGGTCTCTCAATGGTCGACCACCAAGCCGATGGGGGACGGTTTTTACCTTTATTTGTTTTGTTACGAAACAGAAATCAAACAATACAAGGAACTTGTATGAAAATGAATTAACAAGTGAATTTGCCGCGACATTTTACAGCGCGATTCTAAAATCGTGGCGAAAAATTTAAATAGTAGTGCGTGCTAGTAATTATTTATGGATATTATGAATACGTCGCACTGTTAGGTTGTGGAGTTTAATTTGAGTGTTTTGTGATATCAACGAATGTATCGATTCAATGATAATATTTTTTTTTTTCGAATTTATTAATTTTGTTCTCCATTACCTTTTATATGACTAAAGAAGAGACTGCTGTCCTGACCTATATAATATATATAAAATCTGACACAATTGAGTAAGTTATAGTAATTTTCAGAACAAAATTTCAACAATCTGTAAAATAGTAAGTCTATAAAAAAAACTGATATTCCTTGTACGAAATAATACACAAATAATATGACCTATGAAGGGTCTCAGCGACTAGGGGCCCAATTCTGCTGTTTCCAATATCTTGACGTTTCGAAGATATTCAAAGTACGAATCCATTGCCATAGTGTCAAAATTTCATATTCTACTGAATCCGCAATATCTTATCGATGTCATCGCGGCCGAATATTAGTAAAAAAAGAACTGGTGTTACCATTAGCAGAAATGGTGTTAGCCGAAATGAATGTTGAAAAGTAAGATGTGTATTTGGTGTCGTGACACGCTATTGGTATTAACAGAATGCCAAAAGCAGCCAAATCTACTATTGAGACGATTTGGACGAGAGAGTAATGGCAGAATTGGGCCCGTGGCCGCTAGTGCCTACGCACACTTAATGCTTATAGAACATTATCTGTTTCTGAGTGCGACTGTTGCTTTCGTATTAAACAGTGCAATGGATGTACATACGTGTGAGGTTCATATTAAAATATTACAAAACATTAAAAACTCCATTAAAAATATTTGTTTGATGGCAAAAGCTATCATTGTAACAATGTAAAGCCTCTATCAGCTAATATTCACTTTAGTTGTAAAGTTGATGGTTGTAATTGTAACATTGCCCTGCCCTGTTGTTGCGTGCTTGTTGTTTAAAAGTGTAATAAACGATGTGTTTACCATTCCACTAGTTGTATGATTTGATAATTAATATCGCCGTTAGGGAGTTGTTAACTCGTCAGTTAACATAACAGTTATCATATAAGTATTTAAGATCTTACATTACAATGTCAAGTTGTCTATAAAGGGATTTATGTTTACTAGTTTTAGAGGTCTACGTGCGTAGCTCGTAGCAATCAATTTGTAGTAAGTTCGTAGCTCGGTATGTCGCGCGTCACAATGATTACGTCACGTGATAAGCTTTTCTTGTATCACCTGGAAAAACGCGCTTTATTATATTTTATTGTTATTAAGTTTTTATTTTTGTTATTGGTTAGTAAATAATGAAGTGTACGAGAAAACACTTTCAGTACACAGTTTAAAAAGTTAGTAAATGTTTTTCTGGAAAATAACAGCTCTACATGAATATTGCGTAAGTTATTTCATAACTCTGTTGAAATTGAATATATTTAATGGTTTGTGTATATTTGTCGGAGGTGGCCCGGCTGTGGGCAATTGTCGGTAGATGCAAGGTGGGCGTGCTCGCGCCGCGGGGCGGGCAGCGCGCGGGCGTCGGCGGGCGAGGGGCGGGGGCGCGAGCACGTGCCGCGCGCTCACGTGGTGGTGCCGAGCGCGCTGCTCCTCGCGTCCGTCGTGCCGGCCGCATGAATAATTGTACACGGAGTGAATGAATCGATGCGGCGGCGGGTGGGGGGGACGCGGGGGCGCGGCGTCGGCGGGCGGCCGCTGCGTGGAGGGGTGCGCCGCGGCGCGCCAGTCTTGTGCCGGTAGTCGGTAGTGCAGCCGAGCGATTCCGGGAGCCGTCCCCGCCGCGTCTTCGCTCTTTCGTAGTCGTAGTGCGCCCGCCGCCCGGCCAGCCCCGCGCCGCCGGCGCCAGATCCCATGGAGAACCAGAGCCAGGATGTGGCCCGAAGCCCCGCGGAAGTACCCAACGACCCGGGGTACGTCTCTGGACCTGAAGACCGCGTTCATCGCGCCGTTTCTCGCGTCTGATCATCTATGTTTATCTTGCAGGAAGATGTTCGTCGGAGGACTCAGCTGGCAGACTAGTCCAGGTACGCTCGTCGGTCCTCAGACGCGGTCCGCCCACGCTGCGGCCGGAAGTGCATCCGATGCACCCGCCGCGGAAGGTTAATCGTTCTGTGGTCACGGAAGAACGTCTCTACACAATTTTGAATTAGAGGCGCGGATTGTTTCAGTGATAAATTGCCAACTTCGGTAGATAAACACGCTTTAAAGTTTTGATAATCAGCTGATTACTTGACGTTAACTTGCTCGGGCGTTTGCGTTGCCAGTGGGCTGTAGTGTTTCGCGTGAAAACTATGGTGTGATATGGATACCCTGAGCTTTACAAGCTCGGTGAACGAGTGTAATGATATCATTTTAGTTATGTTATTGAGATTTATCGGCTATCAGGTGTGTAGCGGCGGCCATGCCGGTTGCGCGCGCACCCTCCGGCCTCTTCACCCCTAAGTCGTGCAACCTGATTTAGCTCTTATTTCAATCGAATTCGATATAATGTTGAGTAACGATCTTTACCGGCTTTTACCCCAAACACGGTTATCACAACATAACCTCAATCCTAGTACGCACTTGGTACCGCCGCGGTTTCCGTATTGTATTGTCAGTCCTTCAACCTCGTGCATCTAAATTGAACTGAAACAATTGGCTTTTAATTAATAAATAGTTACCTTGTATTCAATCCTTGTAATCATTTTAAATACATATCAATATCGTAAGAATTGTTTTATTCCAATCCTCTAAATTTAATGAATAAACAAGACAACCGATTATTCCGAATACGGTGATACTTCATAGACACGCTCCTTCGGTACGTTGAAAATTATGTTAAAGAGAGATAATTACAATGATGACATAGTCACAGATGCCGTAATAAACGGAAGTTGTAATAGAGTTTATCAACTTCATAGAGTACAAACGAATTAATTGGGCACGCGAGTGCAACACTAAAGGTCCAGAGTGCGCGCGCACGAGTGATGTGCCGCCAGCGGTATTGGGTCGTGCGCCCACGCTGCACTTTGATCCTCTATATCTATGCCAACTTTGTTCTTCTCTGGAGATATCTAGGGCTCTGCATCTGAGATTACGACCATAATGCTTGAGATATAATCGGAACCAGCTAACCCGCGTTTATTCCAACAGAAACGACATAAATAAGAAGCGTATAATCGCTCATCCGCTTATCCTCATCCGGGATCATTTTGTGCCGCTATGGCTCTTATTTATTTTAAATTTTCTATTTTTATATTTGAGTCGTTTCTGTGAATACTCGGTACCCGTGTTGCATTACTAGGTTTTGACTGTCATCTCACGTGACTTCACGTGATGGTTAACGTTTGCCAATTTTTCTTTGCTATTGATTTTAACAAGTATTTTTTAATATTTCACGATCGGAGCCAATTTTTTTATTGATTTAAAAAGTCTGGTCAATGTCCTTAGTAAGATTTTTTTCATGTAACTTTAATGTGCGGTAAAAATGTTATATTTGTACAAAATGTTTACACCTTACGCGGAACCACGGTGATAAGATAATTTTTGAAATTTGTATCACGACGCAACAACTGTTATCGCTTGTTTTGATAGCGTACGAAGCGCTGGTCGTCTTAATTTCGGCTTTACAAGTACTCAGTCGTCAATCATTGACTTGTATGAACTTTCAATAAAATCAATCACGGATTTCAGTGATAAGGTTGACATGTACACGCTAGGGTAGATACGAGTACCTATGGACGACAGCGCCACATCGTATCGTATCTTGCATATCTTTAGGCTATTTATTTACTTTCAATAATACTGGTATTAAATCCATTGATAACTTTGTAAATCCATTCCATCAAATATAATCCGTTCGATAATTAAATATGGCACAAATTTTGGAAAAATTGCGCATTTTGATTTGATTAATTCGTCCTACGGATGTGATGGTGTCATGAAAATTATATTTAGGTCTCAATCTTGTGTCGAGATACTATAATATACTCAAATTTTACTATAACTCGTGAGACCGGAAGAGCACCTATCTCTCGCGTCATCTTTGTTGTCTTTAATGATATTTTAATGACCAACTAATCGTAGGTAGGTACGTTTCGGTGCTTGTCATTTTCGTCACTGTTTATTATTTACCGCCGCTCCACGATTTCGTGTTGTCTAGAAATTTCCGTTCTGTCTGGTAGGCATTTCATTATACTTGAAATAATATCGTATTGTTTATGAAATAGGACAAGGGTAAAGCTATTCTAGTTAGTTTCCAAAGTAATTCGTTATTTATTTCTGCACTTCAAACGTGGTTACTTGTAAAGTGTGCCTAGTTTCAACATAAAAGGTCGTGGTATTATCTAGTATACGTGTTCAAACTTTAAAGTATTATCGACATGTGCTTATTTACACCGCTGTTTGATCGTAATTACAAATAAATCCATAACAAACAGTCATGAGCTTCGTAAGCTACGTTTGTGTTATGGTTATGGGTATTATACAAGGGACAACTCTAGGGCCGATCTCGGATGTAGAGAAAACTAAAATACGCCAGGTTTGTTGAGTTCACCTTGTTCAATAATGTTCTGCTTTCCACTGAACTAGACAGAGCCACGCTTACTAACTAGTTGTTACAGCGGCGTCATATATATTTGAATATAAATTAATTAAATATTTATAAATAAACAAATATTAAATCTAATCTATTATCAATTTTCTATATAGTACTTACTAGCTGCGTCTGCCACTTATTTGTTCGGGACTTGGACTTTACATTCGTTATTTATTTGGAAGATATTGAAATGAAACTTACTGGAGATCTAAGATAAAATTCCTGTTTTAGTTTTTCAAAGTTTACGATCCTATCTAAGTCGTTTCCGAGCTTTGGCTTGGAAACGGCTCAAATAGGCTCGAGGAAAACTTTCAGAAAGATAAAAACAGGCAAAATTTTTGAAAACAATAATTTGTCATTAGGCGTCATATTAAATATTTACTTTGACATGAATTAAGCATTGATTTTGAAATCACGGTCAAAATTCAATAGATAAAATAGATGTAACAAGGAGAACGATTTACTCGTTCGACATTGAAAATGCAAACCGCATTTTCAAAGTTTACCACAATGCTCTTAAGAAATTTACTGATCGCTTTATATCAGCAGAAAACTCCTTTAAACTTTTAGTTATAAATTGTTGATGGTCGTGGTTTCGAGCGCTCGTCGCTTCAACACAATGCAGATGCAAACGGGAGCCACGCTGGACTCGTTACGGTTATTATCAAGACGATTGTTTGCCTCAATCGTGCTCTTGCGCCTCTAGTTTCAACTAAACCGTTGCTCAACTTTGTATCGTTTAATGAACTTTCTTTATTCGATACTAGTACGTTCTGATAAAAGTATTAAGAACTTCAATTGCTTACTGTTGTATTCACTTCAAGGTTTTTATGACTACATGGTTATGATGGAACAATAGTTTAGAGTTGATGGTGATGTCAACAACCAATATCTATATACATTTGAGATATTTATCGGGAATTTTCTAAATGTATATTATGTATAACGTATGTAATTTGATATTTAAACGAATAATTTTTGTTTGAACGACTGTATATAATTATTCTTTGTGAAATGCAATCAAACAAACAGCGCTTTGAATGTATTTGGGGTTATTAACCACAACTTCCCACGCTACTTGACGCTCGTAAATTTTATATTAAAAAACCCGCGGAATTTATCCCATTTTTCGGGATAAAAAGACCCTGTGTTTATCCTTCATATTTAAAGTGAATTAACATTTTATGTTAATTCACAAGGCCGTCAAAAGGAAAAAGAAACATTTTGTACACAATATATTTATTCAATTAATTGATATATTAATTAATCGCTAAATGGGCCACATAGTTAGGTAGTGAATGTTTTCGCTACTTATAATACTGCTACAAAAACCACTGAAAACAAAAAATAAGTGAATCAGGATAATTTGCTATTTTCGTCGGTCACAAGTTCGTCTCCACCTTCATCTATTATTTATTAATCCAAAGAATTAGCATATATTGAATAATGCAGCAAGGAGAGAATTTGTTGCGGAAGTAAAGGATCGTCTTTATTTAATTACCACTTTCAGAAGTTTGCTACATTCCGTCGCTGTATCATTAATTTATTAATAACTTTCAATAGGAACAGTAAACACGTTTGATAATGTTCTTTTTATAGAGGTGCACTGCTTTATCAAAAATATTATCTCAGTGCAAGAACATTGAGTGATAAGCTGTATCAATAGGGGCAATGTAAACACAAAATCATTGAAGATTTTGGGTCTCTATTGATCAATGAGTCATATTAAGAATTTTTCATCAGTCAATAAAATATAAACAACAAAACTCGGAGACAAATTAGTTGGTCATAAGAATTTTTCAAACTAGAGAAATTAATAATTGGCATACATGTATCATCGCTCCTTTCAACAGTTGTCATATTCGAGACTGTTAATAGAATTGTTGTTCGTTGATATATTTCAAAGCCACAATAACATGGAAACCTAAAATATTTATCACGTGCATTTATATATTTGATTTTAATAATTATTGAAGTTATACTTCTTTTGGCGCGTTAGGGAAAATGATGAGAGTAAATTTTTACGATGCGCGCTCACACCGTCCCGAAAAACCGACGCCCTGAAGTTAGCTATAGTGTTTCTTTTTTTTTTAGTTTTTCTATTGTTAGTGTCGTTTTTTGGAGAAAGATCAAAATTTTGAAAAGATTTTTATCTTGTTACCCCAAAGCATAACTTATAACTTCTAACGCGTGTACATAAGTACACACACACTTTTTTATAATTGATAAATTTAATTATAGTGAGTATTCTAAGAAACTTGACTTTAAGTTTTCCACGAATGAAGGATTAGCGCGGTTTGCAAATATTTGTTCCGGTCTACTTGTTTCGTGTATGTAAATGTATACGTTTGTAACTCAATACAAATACTTACTCTTCATTGATGCCGTTCTAAATTTAGTTTGGTTATCGAAAGCTGCAGGTATTTAAGCATTAAACTTTATTCTATTATTAACATTGGCAATAGGGAACATTGGTGTAGTTCTTAGTTAGTCCTACCTTCGTAGACCACAGTTGTAGACAGTGATTCCAGTTTATGGACTATTTCAATAGATCTGGCGACATATAGTTAAACAGTTCGATAGAATTTGTCCTATTTTGCGATTTGTCTGCTACTAATTTTAGGTTAGATTATGCTATCTTATTTTTGTCCTAACTCTTGTTTTGAATTAGAGTTCCACAGTGACATATATATATATATATATATATATATATATATATATATATATATATATATATATATATATATATATATAAACTAACTAGGTATGATGCCCACCGTCACTAAAAGTATTTGCTCGGTCGGTGATATATCAGTTAGAGATTTTGAAAGAGGTCAATGAGGAAGTAGTGTAGAGAAAGAAGTATACTCATTACTACAAACCATGGTATAATTCGTTTAATAAAATGAAATAAATAAAAAGCACGCGCGGTCTTAGAGAGTAAACATCACTTTGGGAGTCGGCTAGGGACCGGATACACGTTTCGTTTTGCCAGTTATTTCGGCCTGGCCGCAAATAGACATGGGAGTGCGCGTGCGAACACTTCTTTAGCCTACATAAATCAGAAGGGAAAAATAAATCAATGAGTAGCTGCTAGCTTTTAGCTGGCTATAAACGACAGGATTGAGGTTTATGTGATTCACAAAGCTACATGTTTAATTATGACCTATCGTGTTTTTGCCTTATATATCTTTTTGGAACGAAGTTCCTTATTATGTTTTGTATCAAATTAAATTCAACATTATCATAAACATTGTTTTATCTTATGTATCTATATCAATGGAGAGCATCTCGTGCGCAGCTTATAGCGCTGATTTGTATTTCCAAAATATGCTTCGTGTTGATAAATTATCACTGAATTCAAGTTAAAATAAATTTTGTTTACATACTGTTCGTAGCTAGGATGTTATTTTCGTTGTAAATAATCCTGTATTTAATATAATAATTGCAATTTAAACAGTGATGTTTATATAATTTTACAATTACAACTTTGCTTTTCCACATGCAATCGCCCACGTGACTGCGAGTCTTCTTTCTGTATATTGTACCTACGTGATCAGGAGATTTGGAAAACAGAAAACAGGTAGCAGATAGTCAGATCGCAAACGGAATTTAGCTTTAAGAAAATGTTGATCATCATCACCATCATCATCATCATCATTATCATTTAGGAGTTAAATCCTGGTGGCGATCGGAGCGTTCATACCGACGCCCAGGGCCCGCTTTCCTACTTTTCCACTCCATTTCGTGTGCTCTACAGAATCCTTCGTTTTGAGACTTGGTGCACATGTCATCCTTCACAACGTCAAGCCTCAAAGGAAATTATTTCTTGGGCTTTCCCCTCGACCGGTAACTGGTGGAGACTGCATGGCTAGACATTTATTCCCACATAAATAGCCGATCTCCGTAAAACGTGACTGTACCAGCTTAAGCAACTCTCTTGCAGTTTGTCTGCTATGTCACGGACCTAAAGATAGCCGCGGATGTGGGAGTTCCTGATAGTTTAAGAAAATGTTTATAACTAACTTAAATCTTTTATCCATTAAGCCTCCTAATATTTGTATTTTTTTTTATTTAAATGCTTCTCGTATAAGAAAAAAAATCCTATCATACTTAATAATTCTACCAAAAGTACCTACTTAAAGTTATAAATTTAAAGTGAAACAAAAAATACGTCAAAAAAGTACAATACTTTTATGTTCTACAAGATATGCGAACAGTTTTAATAGCGTTTCATTGTTTATAGTAAGGTATTGTGTTTGCAAAAGTACACACATATATTTATGATAATGTGTTTTTTTGGGCTAGGTTTGTATTTTATGTCGTTGCGGATAGACGCGTAGACGTTTCTAATTGTCCCCACTACACCCGCAATATTGAACGGAATTCTTGCATGTATTACGAACTAGACATATTTCTCTACGTCTCGCCTGCCTAGTGCAATCCATGCACCCAGACGAACATCTGGGAACGTTAGGAGACGTCACACACCACTGCGTTGTGTCATTACTCATCTGTCTCGTACACGACATAATACTGCGGAGTCGCCTGTCACCGTATTCGAGAAGCGACATTCCGCCATTCGATTAGGAATAAGAAACTCTAAAACACGAGTAGCAGGGCACTATACGCATTCCCATTTTTTGATGGTTATGACCTAATGGTATGTATGAACCGAAACAGCAGCGTGTCTTCAAACGACATGCTAATTGACGGCGGCGTGAAGCGAGGTCTAAAAGCTTAGGCTATTTTTAAATTTTCGTTAGTTATGCGGCGACGTTATCTTTATTCCATTTTTTCAAAAATGTAACAGTCATTATCTCTTGATGTTTTTAGCGATAATGTTAATCATAAGTATTTTTTTTAAAGAACTACGAATTAATTCTATTTTCGAAGCTCTTTATGACTGTCACCCCTCGTTGACATTACACCCGCTTCTATGATAGCAAGCAGGAAAGTGGCGAAGTAAGTGGGCAGCGTAGGTACCAAATGTTCAAATAGGTTTTGCTCACATACTCACACGTGGAACTAAGCATGATGTACAATAAAACTATGTTTTAACGGTTTTAAGCGCGGTAATTTCAGCGGTCGTGAGCCCGGAAGACAAAGATGTCAACTTGATGATCAACTTGTTTATGGTTATTATTTACGCTAGTGGGCAGTGGGTATATTATTATGAAAATAAGCCGTAGAGCATTATTAAGACGTAGTTTTAGTTATATTTTTTTAATGAAGTAAAGCATTTTCACGGTTTCCTTTGATAATCAAATTCCTTGTTATACGAGTATACCTATAAGATGATTTAGTGGATAAACGTGAGTATAATTATATTACGTATTGCGATGCAAAAACCTCAGAAGAACTTGTATTTTTCCGGACAAATCTTTAAGCTACAAACGAGTATAGCACACAAAATTGTATTAATATCGTAGGTGCTTAGTCGCATTGTTTTGGTTAAAGTTTGCATTAAAGTCCATTTTGTTTAAGGTTCAGAATCCTTCCGATTATATTACTTGAATACATCCAGAAACCAGAACCTTTAAAGTTCGCCATGCATGTAGTACAATTGTGAACTTATCATTAAAAGTAAAATTTGTCAACAAAAAGATTTTAATTGCGCCACAAATAGATAAGTAATATGGCAGCATAAATAAACAGGTCCACTAAATCATGTTTTCCCAGATAAAACGATAAAACCAGGTTAATTAATATTTTTATTATTATAGATATTTTTGTTAAACAATACGTAATAACTCTTTGCTCAACGTTGTCAGAATGAATAAATAGTATTTTTTTATATAAAACTGCGGTGGTCTATATTTCTAACATAATTTGAATAGTCCCGTTTTACAAAGGAGAAAAGAAATTAACTGTTGACTTTGTGTAGTAAATATTTGTTTCTGCGGATGGAAAAGATTGTTTTAAGTCTACCCGGGGCATCTTTCGGTGTTTGTAATGTCTCTTTAGTTGCTTTTGAGAACTCGTTGAGATGAAAGCAATTTTAGATGTCTCATTTAATGATATCTAGGAGAATCTTCTAAATTGAGTTTTCGTGAAATGATACTAAATATAGCATGATTGATAAGTTTATAAAGAACTTTAAGGCTGTATGTAATATTCGTGATTAAACAAGCTTGTTATCGGTAAAGTTTTTAAATCCATACCGGTGTTACTTGTCTTAATTTGTTACTTGTTCACTGTGAAGTTTTGTGCTCGAATACAAGCTTCTTACCTCAGTCAATTTTTAAATCCATACCGGTGTTACTTGTCTTAATTTGTTTCTTGTTCACTGTGAAGTTTTGTACTCGAACATAAGCTTTTTACCTTAGTTTTTTTAAATCCATACCTGTGTTAGTTGTCTTAATTCGTTTCCTGTTAACTGTGAAGTTTTGTACTCGAATGAAAGTTCTTACATCATTATTTTTTTAATATCCATACTGGTGCTAGTTTTTTAATTTGTTACCTGTTCATTGTGAAGTGTTGTCGAATTAAAGCTTTTTACCTTAGTAAATTTTTAAATGTGTACCAGTGTTAGTTTGCTTAATTTGCTTCCTTTTCTGTGAAGTTATGCACGATTGAGTGTATTCGAAAGTCAAATGAATAGGGACACAGTTTATCATCATAATACATCACAGTTTTCTTCATTTTTATGTACTTATTACTGCGTTGTGACGTTATAATTCTAAGGAGCCATATATAGCTTATTCAGTGCTGATTAAAGTGTTTAAACAGCAATAAAAAATATTGATACTCGTTTTATGAAATTTTGAAAATAATTATTTAAACTATTTTATATTTAAAATATTTTATGTACCTACATTATCTTGGACTTTATTGTAAATGTTTCAAATACTCAATAAGAATATTATACTCGAGCTCTTTACGTAGATAAAATCTTGATTATATATATGTAATAATAACAAAGACACGAATTATTATACATTTATTATACATACATCAAAGGATTGTCAGTTTTGACATCCCTGATTTTTTTTAGCTAGATGTAATATCTGTTTTTCTATATTTTTCTTTTTATATAATTACATAATATACTTTTAGCATTCCTTTATTTCATGAATACTTGCAAAAATAATTTATATATTCTTAATGATTATAATGGAATCTACTGCGTGTGGTTAGTTCATAGTTCATATGTTTAGATAACGTCAGTAATGAAAATAATAAATAGCTACTAGCCCAGAGGTATATGTATGCTATGTTATGGAATGAATTTGATGGATTTGGGGTCTAGTGATAAAATCGTAGCCCGCTCAGTTTACTAGAACAAAGAGAATGCGAATTCATTACCATCACGGTAAATTTCTACGAAATTTCCGTATGTGGGATTGGCTCGTTCTCTGTTAAACATTACCTGTAAATACCTAAGAATGTATAACACATGTGTGATAAGATTCAGCTCGTGTTTTCTTTGCTGGTTAAAAACATAATTAGAAGATGGCTAATATATTTCTTTGAATAAAAACTTCAATCGCCAATCGATTAGTTAAGATTGTATGATTGTTGATCTATGTTTTTACGATATACGCCGGGATATATGTGATTTTGTAATATAAACCAGGTTTAACGTTTAACTAGAGTGATGATAAGGTTTTTCTGACATCTGATGATTACGCGAATCGATTATTTTATCATTGAATTTTCAATACACTAAGAATTCTAATACGATGTTTATTTTACCCTCAACTTGGCTACAGTAAGATCGTCAGACTGCGACTGCAGAATACATTATCCTCAAATGGGGATAGGGGAAATCATGTACACAACACATGTCCCATTTTATTTGGTTCTTTATTTGTATATAAGGAATTCTAAGCGCTGTTTTATTAACGTCTCAAGTTATTCTTGCGTAGAATAAAGATAGAGATTATTAGTTGGCACCGAAAGACGTTCTAACAGAGATCAACCGTTTTTGCAATCTCGTTTAGTATCATGATAGTAAAACAATCCAAAAATAAAAGATCGCGTACGCACTTTATCGGGGTTTCTATTGAAGATTATTGCCATCTGCCCTATATTTTATGTTTGCGTATGAAAAAAATATACGTCTGTGAATCGAGTACATCTGGTTGTATTGTTGGTTATAAATCTAGGTTTGATATGTTCCTCTCTATTTTCTCGCTGCTCTTCTCTTTAAACCGAGAGATCACGTGGTAAATAGTTAAACGAACGTACACCAGTTAACTGCCACGGTTAAAGTTCATTTTTATTTATTTATTTATTGAGAACCACCAATAAGTCTTATACAGGTACATACATCTATTTATATTGTTACGAGTTAGCAAGCCTCGAATTAAAATGCCCTTAGAATTATTGTAGAGTTTATTAGAACTATACAAACACGTATAAAACAGGTACAAATATAACCGAACACCACAGATCCAAACGTAATGCAGAAGGTTGTAATTCAATAAAACGCGCAAAGTCCGTCACTATTAGATTCCCGAATGTACACACTTCCCGCCCGTATCGTAGTCGAAGCTCAACTGCCCCCTCTTTTTTATTTGACTTGACTTTATGTTGTTGGTTCGAAGACCTCACAACTTTACCGTGGTTTTTGGGGCGAGTTCCTCGCAAAGCGAAGGCGCTCGAGCCCGGGGGTAACTTGCTTGAGGGAGCTCCCTAAGGAGTTTTACCTCGGCTGGACTGTTGCCATGAGTACTGCCCCTTCTCTCCATCAGGCCGTCGTTTTATACTTCACAAATGTAAAAGAATCCGCGACAACAGGCTAATGATGCTAATGAGCGAGTACAGTAGGATAATAAGCTATTCTCCACAATAATTAGAAACGTATGCCAATGAATAAGTGAACAAAAGAACACGATCATAAAAGGATTATGATCAGTTCAAATGCCGACAGGCAATAAAATGGTGTTTTACAGATTTGTATGTGGAATTTATGTTTGTTTGTTTGTCGAGGCCTAGGTTTTAACAATATTATTACAGTAAGGCCGGTGTGCATAGACATATAACCGAAGGTTAAAATAAAATAACCGCTCTTTAGCCATATAGTTTTAGCGATAATTTTATTTTAACCATCGGTTAAATATCTATGCACACCAGCCTTAATTCTTAGTCTAAGTGCAGACTTAATTATATGTTGTCACATCATGCTGCGATTCTAGGTAGACGAATTAAAAACCGCTTTTTAAAAATATCAAATGAATAGTTTTTGAATATTTATAACATGATCTAAAATATGATATCTACGTGTAGTTACTAGGTATATGTAGTTACACAACTACGAATATTTGCGTCTGACTCTACCTCATTAAACTTTATTTATTTGTGAGTCTTATGAGATTAAAGTATCTGACTATTTGATTCTAAATATTGTTGAACTGCCTGACGTCATGAACCTAGTGCAATAAACCGTGTAGCGTGTTCCTAACATCATTGTTAGACTGTTGGACGTGTTATATTTGTTTAAAGTTGTAAAACGTTTTCGTTGGATTTTAATTAATTGAAAGCTTCAAGTTAATGTGTTCAGTGGCACGCAATACATATAAAGGTGTTTAATTAAACCTTAGTTTATTAGGACAATGTGGGACTAAAGTAATTGCTTCGACATGCCGGTAATGTTTTTAATTATGTCGGTTTAATTTATGTCTTTGTTATTTAATTTTTTAAGGACATTTAAATATCTATTTTTATTGATATTTAACTTGTAGGCAACTTTTACGTAGTCGTTACTTACTACTACTAATACGCTACGGAAACTAAAATCATTTTCAATGAAATAAACTATGGAATATTCATCATGTTAAAAAAGTATACCACGCTATCCCTATCAGCTTTACTCACGGCGAGCTCCTTAATTGCGGCAATGATTTCTTGTCCAGGATATTAAATAAGTAAATTCTATTCCAGTTATCGAAAACATACTACATATCTATTTTTATTATCACTGTTTTGAAAAAAGTCACAAACATATATCCAATCAAATTGACTATATATTCATAGTTAGTCAGTTGGTATACCCAATTTGAGATACTATACTATACTATTAATGTACACAATGACATAACCCGATAACCTGACATTTATAGTGCATTGGCACTATGAAAACTCAATAGTTCTAGATCCTATTAAAGTACAGAAAAGTTAGTTTACTTGCAATTTTGCATCTTATCATATACCAGTATCCTAGTGCCCGCGGCTGTCTCCACGCTTGACTTGAAATTCCCGCGGGCCTCCCGGAACTCAAACTACGGCAGCATTTAAAAATGAAAGTAATCTATCGATTTTGTGAAACTGAGTCGGAATAAGCAAATTTTTATGCACCCGAACAACTAAAAACCGCTACCGGGAAGATTCCTGCGAGATTGTCGGCATAATAAATATTACATTTTGTTACGTAAAATTTGATATCGAGCAGTGATTTTTTTAAATATTCCCAGGATCCCGCGTAATTCCAGGATAAAAAGTAGCGCAGGTTTTCCTCCTCCACCGCATCGAAATCCACCGAGTAGTTTTTACATGAATTCCGAACAAATAGACAGCAATCGATTTTTTAGATCGTGTTTTCCAACGTTTATATAGGATATTCTAGTTGTTTTTTTAATAACTTTAAAGTACGTAGACACGACATTTTTATAATATTAAAGATAACTCTTTGGGGGTTTACCTTATCTTTAATATTATATTATTATTATCTATTTGGGGGTTATAAGAAGAAATAAATAATAGAGGTATTTCGTATATTAAGATAAAAGTATTTCGTATATTGTACTTATTGTACTTATATTGTAAAAATATTTACATGAATCCCTAGAAACTTAGATATTTTTAAAGTCATACTTATATCGATACGATGAACGGGTTTTCTTTAAAATTAGCACATTCACTCAGTACGACATGTTATATCTCAATGCTCTCAGTACACGGTAACCAACTCTCACTTTGAGTGTCACGAATTGGTCATTTGCTTGAATAGTGCTAATGATGTATATTTGTTTTTTTTTTCGAGACCACTGACTTCCTAATAAGTTGGCTAGTCAAAATTTTGTTATTGTATTTTCCTAGTTTTACCCGAATTGCTTGCTCTTATCAATCGTTTCGTTTGGATTTTTCCATAATACTTTTCAACACGTGTTTGATAAAACTGAATACTATTTTCTCATTGCTGTCATTTTCACGTGTGAATGATCTAATGCACGCATAATGAATGTTGATTACTTTCTACTTCCCATGGTTATTGTAGGAGCAAAACGTGCGCACAATATGTTGTGGTGAATTAATAAGTGATCTAAGATCATTAGTCTATCTATCTCAGCACATTTTGTATCGTTTTAGAAATAGTACCTTTATATTAAAATTGGAAAGGACTATAAAATAAAACGTAGATCCAAAGGTATTTCTTAAAGTCTTGCCCTTTTTTTAAGTGATAGGGAATAATTCACTCTCTTGTAAAATTACTGGCAAAGCTTAATGGTGCTTTAAAATAGTAGCGCTAAATGAATAGAATTTAAATGTATGGAAATGACATAATACTTACCGTAAATATATATGTCATTCCCATATTACATTTTCTACTCTTCGTTTAGCGCTAATGCCACTTGTCTGCAGGGGTTAAACGGTCACGGAAGTCCTAAATTGATTGGATCGTACAATTCTTAGATAATTCCGGTAGTTGGGAAGTAAACAGCAGACTATCAACTATTTTACGCTGTGTTGTTCCATATTTGAACTTGAACGAGTTAGCTTTATGACTGGGAACACTCCGTTTCACTACATAACAACGTGATTTCAGGCGAGATCAGTGTTAGTGGTTCTCTGGGAACTTATTATTATCAGCGTTATGATTTGAGTGAAAGTGGTTGGATGAAGGCCAAGATTCATCTCGATGTCACGATAACCTCCGAATGCAGCAAAATAAACAGGTTCACTTACTATATTACACATACATACATTTTGACGCGATTTAACGTGCTACTCGTAAAACTATTAGCGTCGGATTCTCTTGTTTAATGTACGATATGTTTTTGTTTCATTATGCCAAATGAATCTTTAATTGAAGTATACGACAATTAGTTTTTATTTTTGGGAATACGTAGGTTGATAATAGATAATTAGGAGCAAGTTGCATCGCGTAGAGGAAGGTCGGGAGTCTAGATTTCCGATTTTATGAAGACATAATCTGTTTGATGATGGGTGGTTGACACTTACAAACATTTATATTTTTTAACTATTGCGAGGAAATAGTTATTATTTTCTACGATTGCTTATAGTTTCTGGCCTGAATTCTTTTGAAAAACTGGCATAAAAGTGCAGGTTCAAAAGTAATTGTGGCAAAGATTGAATTCATAGTCTGAAACATTGCAGTAAAAACTAATTTTTTATCTGTGTATATGATTAATGGAGTAGAAATAATATGCGCAAATGTGTAAACAAAATCAAGTAATTGCTAAACTAACTTTCGGTATAAAGTTAGATGTTCACAATCACCCTATCGTACACATATATCGTAGACATATAATGTGCGAGATAGCCGCCGTCTGGGGCTACTTGAGTCTACCCTAATGTATTTGCAATTACATCAAAATTTATACATATATGGATTATCCTAGCAAAATATCCGGGGGATTGTGTTTGCTTATGTAGGTATATTAAATGAACAGTTGACTGTTATAGTTTCAAGATTTCAAATATATATACTTTTCATAACCGTAAATACCTTGTCTAATGCACATGATAACCTACTTAAATATTGAATTATATCATGAGATCGTCTTTAAACCTTACAGATTTATTTATACAATCTAAACACTTAATAACATTTATAACATTCTACACAAAAGTATCCTTTTATATCTTCCCAATTCTCATGTTCGTAAAATTAAAAGTAGTTACTTGGAATCTACATAGAAATGTTAATTAAGGCAAGGATTTAAATGATAGATGATGATGTTGATAATCTATAAAGTTTTAAGCTACAAATATTGTTCACCAACTTGCGATTACAGGGAATAATATGGTGAAACCTTAAGATGTGGTACGTTCTCACAAGTGTAGGTGTTGAACTGTAGTCAGTCGCTGTTTACAGGGAAGGACAAATATTTGCTTAGGCAAAGGGCCTTCTGCACTCGAACTCGGTTACAACAGCCGAATAGATTAAATATCATGACTCTGTTACTAAGAGTTTTTCGTGTGAACTTGAAGATTAATGCGTTGCTGAGAAATGTTAAAAAAATGAAAATTGGTAAATAATTATAATTTATTACGTTTAGGATATTTAGGGCCGCTTGCATAAGGTTAAATTTATTTAAGAAACGAAACGTATTTAACACCCTTAAATACAATTAGCGTTCAGCACAACTCAAAATTTACCGCTAAATAAGTTTAAAGAACTGTTCACACGTTTTGTGTAAAACGTATTTAGGCAGTTTAATATGATTAACTAGTTTTATTTAAAGGCGACCGCTATGCAAGCGGCCCTTATTGTTTTAAGCAAGAATAGCACGACTGTATTGAATATGTCAATTGTTTAGTAAAACGTTTTGATTCAAATTGACATAAGAACTGCATAGAACGTTTAGTGTCAGACCCTGTCAGTGAAAGACCTACAATTTGCTGACGCAACGAAAAAACGCGTCTAGGGACTCTACCTCATAGGTGGCGGGGAAAACGGGGGAACTTTTCTACTTGCTTAACATTCGATAAGTTAAATTTGGTAAGTTCTATGGTAAAGAAAAGAGTTAGGAATGAATAAAAAATTTCTCACATTTTTGCTTATAACTTCTTTAATTTTTACTTTAGGGCAAAAAGTTATATAAACATAGTTGTACGCAAAACAATTAGCTACAAATTATAACTTCACAAATTTATTGTAAGACGCATAGTTTCCGAGATATCGCGAAAAAATTGTTTTCACCACTTTTTCCAAGATGGGGGCCGGGGGACAAGGGTGGCGACCCCACAAACTTGAGGTTAAGCTTCTATTGACCCCCCACACATGTCCCAAAAATACGTTGCGTCTTTAAGAAATGCAAAGCTTATGTAAAATTTCAATGGACTAATTACATTGTTTTACTTTTTTCTAAAACTTGTTTTTTCTTGAATAAATAAACTTTCAAATAATTAGGATAAGGTGAAAGAAAAGAGGATTAAAACTGTCTAGATATAATAAACAAATTGTGCCAAGGCGTGTTTAAAAGAAGAAAATTAACTACGGTTTAATTTTAAACAAATATTGTAAGACTTGTGAACTGTTTGTATCTCACAATCTTTAAAAGTAAACAGCTTGCAAACAATATCACTGGTGACTGCTGTTATTGCATCATTTTCTTAACAAGATGAAGTGTAATGTGTGATCTAATCACACATAACGGTAGAAATAAATGTTTGATTAAAACGCGATGTGTGTGTTTTTTGATGTAATTGCATTTTACATAAAAAGAGTATGATGACTAGATCAGTTTAACACTCTCTTGTTATTTAAATCATAGTTATTTCGTCCATAATTATTTTCATAAAATATGATACGACACTAGGTAATTAATCTAATCTCAGGCTTTCAACGATCACAAATAAGAAACTATTTTAATTACTAAATAAATTAGACTCAGAGGATCGTATTAACCGTCTTGTGAAAATAGAGTTGTGAAAGGTCCTAGAGTTCATTGCAAACAAAGATTGCTTCTGAGATACTGCCAGATGATTTAAATAGACTGTAAAAAGTTGTCTTAATGACTTCGTTTAAAAGATTGGTTAAATTAGAAAAATGTTGCGTCTCACTTAAGTGACGTGGGTTCGACGTCAGTAGAATAACAGTAGAAAGCATGTATCTGTTAGGCAATGTTGTAAATTTATATATTACAATTAAAATTGCCTCAGATGAACGGTAAAAGAAAATCTTCTGATAAAATCTGTACAGCTTTGGGGTATAGGAAAAGATTACTTGCTCGGAGCCGCAGAAGTTTTGCGGGTAGATATATACCGTCCGTTCGTCTAAGCAGTTTTTTAAACGCAGAACGATGATAAATATTTCAAATATAGAAGCGGTAACATTGAAATTTGGACGGATTAAAATCACAAGCGACCTTTACGCATCCGTAGTATTCTAGAATACAAGACTTGCTATTTATATAAGTGTATTCGTAATTATGTTCTCCAAGTCATTTATGTCGGGTTCAACGAGTACTCAACGTACAAATGCTTATTCTATTATGCGTAATCTTCAGAGGTTGTTGTGACTACATTCAGATATGTTAGTGTCCATATCACTTGAGCGTGTGAAATAGCAAGTCATAGATACTTGTTGCGTTAGTTCGCGATTCGATTGCACTGGCATGACCTTTGCGCGCGCGCACTGCGTTGCACCCCGGCGATAGCCCGTCTCAATAATCCACTTAGAAACCGATACACTAGTGCTAATACCGTCATTGAACTTCCATTGCATAATTAACGTTTAGTTCGCATAATGGTTTGACCACATCATTTCTGGGAAGCTCTAAATGTTGTTTACCGGGAAAACAAATCACGGGACTCCGTTCACATTTCGAATTCCGAACTTTATAGACACAGACAAAAATAAATTTCACTGCGCACATAAAATGCGGTTATTACAAGATTAAAGTTGATTGATTGCTTCTTAATTTGAAATTTAAAGAACTTAGATTCACATTTGTGGTGAGATGGTGATGATGCTGCTTCGAAAATCATTGTTTTAGAAATGTTTGCAGTCAATAATTGTTTTTCGTAGTAAGATATTCACAGACACTTTTATGAGCTATTGATATTTATTTTTTAACAAAACGAACTTAATCTTTAATTGAACGACCCTTATTCTGGATCGAAACTGACATGTGAACAAAGGTTTTTAGTGGTAATCCTTCCTGTTCTAAATTTACGACGAGGCGTCACAAAGTTGAAATATTTTTAAGGGCATGTAATTTCAGACACGTCATGTTCATATTATACACTATGCAGGATGTGTGCAAATTCGCACGATACGATACACTATGGATGGATGGTATGGACTATGGATATACGATAATATGGTTTAATTATCTTATTTTATAAATTACTTCGCTGTTCTTTATATGGCCGCAACAGTTATCCCAAGCTTCCTTCAGAATATTATGGTATTGCTAAAGAATACGTCCCTTAACAGGGCATCGTAACTAATGGTGTTGATGTTTGATATTATAATCTGAGTCTAAAATCGTATAAAAGTTATGACAATAATTTTTATTCATTCAGAATAAACTTAATTCTCGTGATGATGTTTTCATTTATTACAAACCTTGGTTTACCACTATACATTCAGTAAGTCTACCAGAAGTACCTACATAGACTGTTTTAAACTTATCTCAAAGGTAGTAGCCTATTCTTTCGTAGGTAGTAGACTATTTGCCCGTCGGGTGGCTACCGCTTCTGGTCTAGAGTATGAGACTATGACAACCTTGAGTTCTGTTCTCGTATAAGTGGCCGGGTTTCAGTCTCCCTTTAGCGAGCGGCACCGTATTGATAGTCCTTTTGGTGCTACAAATGTCCATGAGCGACGGCAATCGCTTTCCATCGGGTTTCCGTCCGTATGTCTACTAAACACATGCAATAAAAATAGTGATGTAATAGTTTTGTTATAAATAACAATCGTTCCCACACGATAGTTATTTTAGTGATAAGGCGGAGGATATACATCCGCTATCATCATCCCTTTTTCTTACACGTGCGAAAGTAATGAACTGTGCGTAGGGTGGACTCTCAAATTAGTCTTAGCTTCATTTAATCGTCGGTAATATTATGACTAACTAGTGACTTCATTGTTTTGAATCTTTTCTGATGCCCGCTTTATTAGCGCATGCATGCGGACGTATACGTGCAAATAAACAAACAAAAACTTGAGTCCATTCACTCTGCGGCCTGACATTTCTAACTGCGCCGTTTCGTGCCAATATGCCTATTTTATTGGATTCTATTTTATTGAAGCTGTGTGATAGACGTTTCCTGGGGTTATATGTGTTTTAAAGCGTATCGTAAACTATACTAATGAAAAACGAATGGTAGAGATAATCAAAACTAGAATTTTATTTCTATTGAATTAAGGTCGCGGACGTGTTACGCAGATCTTTCGAATAGTTTTGTCGTTTTTAAAGGGGGTTTATTTTAATTGGCCTTAGGAGAGATTTTGCTTCTCTCTGCGTATTCTACCGACTGTATAATGGGGAGTGTTCCGAAGAACTGTTTAGAATGGTGCCTTCGTCCTCTTTCTACCATCGCACCGCTCGCCATCGGTTGGGAGTTCACCCCCACTTTCTTGAGCCGCTTCGGTCATGTACGCAACGGTTCTGTAGAACGTTTCTCTTGCGTACCGTGGGGATTTGGAATGAGCTCCCAGCCGAGGTTTTCCCACAGCGCTACGATATGGAGTTTTTCAAAAAGGGTGTCATAAAATTTCTTCGAGGCCGGCAGCGCGTTGGTGACATCTCTGATGTTGCAAACGTCCATAGGCGACGGTAACCGCTTTCCATCAGGTGGGCCGTCAGCCTGTTTGCTGTACTCCAGCTATAAAAAAAATAAAAAAAAAATAAAAAAAAACATTGGTGTATAGGGTGTTTACAAGCATTATTGTTAAGATCAACAAAGTACTATTTGTTGATCTTAACAATAATGCTTGTAATATTAAACATTGCTTAACGGGACGACATGCTTGCTTATATTTTTAGAACTCTGCAAGACTTGAAAACTTTCTGCTTCGAACATTGCAGAATGGGCAACGTAAAGACCCGCCAGAACTTTCCAAAAATTTATTCTTCTACTGAAGTCGGACTTAACGTTGCGTTTAGCTACCTAAAATAATAGGGATGCGGATAAACATATAAAAGAACAGGATTTAAAATAACACCTTGTCGTCGTACTTTTAAAATATCATGATAGATATTTGACTCTTTTTATTTGTATCTACTAATAACGTCATAAGTAGGTACGCTTTTACAAAATCTATTAGGCTACGACATACATACATACATACATAACTTCACGCCAGGTCCCTTGCGGGGTAGCCACGAACAACAGAGCGCCATTTAGGCTTATTCTTACACACCTCACTTGCTTCTTTGACATTCATAGTTCTTGTTATGCACGCTCGTCTGTTCTTAAGGCTCCTGACATCACCTTCTGCTAGTACACGATCAATTTGATCATGGAAGGTGTGTCGTGGCCTTCCGCGACTTCTGCATCCATCCACTTTTGCATTGTATATCTGTTTAGTCATTCTTTCATCATACATTCTTTCCACATGCCCGAACCACCGGAGCATTCCTTACCTTACCTTCACCCCGACACTCTCTTTCAGACCGACTCTCTTTCTTACTTCGTTACGACGTTCTGTAATTTTATAAAAAGTATCTGCCTGTCGTCGTGCTTCTCTATTTAAAAGAAAAAATGAGCCAATACTACTGCTGACACATTTATACATTTCTAATTTTTGTATATACGTCACTAGCGCCTCGGCGACCGCAACTCGTACATAAGTATCGAAGAAACAATATTTTTTCAAGGCAAGAGCTGCAGCGTCGAAATATTATTTAGTTATATTGTACATCTATAATTAACGTGCGAAGAGAGTCGAACTGTTTCAAAAATAGCTGTTTGTGTGACATCGTAAATCTCGGTTACGACGAAAGTTTACTGTGTAAATCATTGGGCCACGCGCTGGCTTAATGGTACATTGAATTTTATTGTGCACTCATAATAATAAAATTATGTCATACCAGTAATTAACAACAAGTTTAATGATAACAAGATGACAATTACGCACAATTATTACTTAATCCTCTCGAATAAGTGTGGAGAGGTATACAGACGCTGAAGACTCAGATTAGGCTTGTTATGTATTTAGATACTGTTTAGATTTAGAAGATGACCATCGAAAATTCAAATATGTAGGTATATAACTTTTCAAAGTTATAAAACTGGGGCGTAAATTGTATCGAAATATTTATTAGAAATACTTCGACAAACCCTATTGAGTTGTTGGTTTTTTCTAATATTAATCTTCACCATCAGTAAATTATAATTGTTGTTACAATTATTGTTTACTGATAATGGTCAAGGAAACCACTGAGAAATCTGCAAACCTTGACATGCATGGGCTTATGTACAATCCGTGCCTTTGCATGGGCTGGGATGTGGGATTTCTTTATGACTTGTTTTTATTTTTAGATTATATACTAAGCTATGGCCGCTAGTTCGTCCACGCTTGACTTGAAATTCCCGCGGGATTCCCAGAACACAAAGTGCCGCAGCATTTATAAAAGAATGTAATGTCGTTTTAGTGGAAACTATCTCAGAATAAGCTAATTTATATGCACTCAAACAACTTCAAACCGTTCCCGAGAAAATTCTCGGGATAAAATGTATCAAACATTTAATTTACATAAAATTTGCTATCGATCAGTGAAAACAATACCGCGTTGGGATTTCTTTTATTTTTTGTCCACTTACCTGTGATAAAATAAATACAATTACTAAAATACAAGCTATTACAGATAGACCGGCTTAGATAAAATGATTAGTTACTTGTAATATACTGTTATATTCCAATTTCCGCCCAACCTCTAAAATGTTACAACGCAGAAGCGAATTTCACCGGGATCCGTTAATCGTATGCATTTACAATATATTAGAGGCGGAGGTAAACACATTTCATCGCTGGCGGCACGCGTAGTTAATGTTAACTTAATTTAATGGAAGTACCTTATCGCGAGGTAATGATATAAATTGTGAATATACCGGGCTACTAACAGCTAGTTTCCAATGAATGGGTCAGTAATCATCTGCATTTGAAGCCATTATCTCAATTGGCGAGTGCTCAATGGCCTCCACAGTCGGACACCGCACACGTTCAAGTTACTACATTGTATATTTGTTTTATTTTGTACTTTTGTGGTCTAGTCATAGTTACGTCGTTTGGGTACACTAATGTTAGTTAATATTACATATCTTCCTTTTGTAGACGTCGAAAAGTCATTTCAATTCCTGCAATATATCTACTACCCCATACTTCCTACTCAGGAAAAATATTAAATACTCTTACAGTTGACAGATAAAGTCCAGATCTTTTTATTTTATTTAGATTTATGGCTTGGCAGCTAGGCCTTTAGCCAGATCTAAGTTTATATAATATAGTTTCTTCATTTTCTTAAGCCTATGTGTAGCACAGCTGAACTGTAGGTAATCAGCTAGTGCCATTCAACGGAGTTCTTGTGACAACTAAAAAAGCCACATTTGACTATACAGTTCACATTTCTCACAAAACACATAATTACTACTCAAAAACTATCAATATCCTACAACTATTGTTCATTTTAGAGTAATTTTACACATTTTTAGAAAATAAAACTGCACAGCACAACATGTCCTTTCAGTTCCCGCCAAAAACTCTCTCCAGATCTTTCGATCAATGTTTCATGTGCCATAACTTACATATTTGCGAGCAGTAAAAACTTTGAAATACAAACCAGAAATAAATCAACAATTTCCCCACAAACGTTACGTATATACGTAAAATTACATTAAAAACATTAATAATACTGAAATTGTCATTCTTACTTCTTTCGTGATTATATTATATATAATACGAATGTTCGAAGTATGGCCAAATAAATATCAACTACTCTTGATCTATGTTACAATCATCTTCTAAGTTTGTTCGTATTCTTGTAAAATACTTAAGCGTAAACCGAAGTTTAAGATGATAGTTGGTAAAATTAAAATACCGTGCAGTTCTTTGAAGTCTTCGGGTACATGAAAACACTTTTAAATCTCGACGCATACGAGTATTATTACATGAGTCAGTACATGCGTATTGTTTTTTAATATTATTGCCAAGTTTATCATAATGTAGGGAGCTAAGTTTTCTAGGCAAGGTAGAAATGCGTTATATAGGCAAAACAGTGTAAGATTCGAGAATTAAACCACCTTGATGTTCTTTCAATGTACAAATAACACTAATGTTGAACATAATGTATCATTAAAGCTGCATAACAATCGTATAGGTATATGAATACATATTTTTTATTTGTGTTATTTATGTGACTAATTAAAATAATCTTTTTCAGGAATCTTTTGCATTATGTCTATCATCTCATACTAAAATCTTATGAACGGGTAAAATATCATAAACAAATCACTTATTACCTATTATGATTACGTAGCGTGTTGTTACGATTTTTTTTATTTGATTTTACCTTCAGTATTACGTATGTACGTACTATCGTAAATTGCAGGCAACGGGTATTAGTAACCGATTGCCGCAAATTGTGTGTTAGAACAAGTGTACCTTTACATTATAGAAATTTACTGTATTTTAGTTGATAGACTATCTGTATTCATAGCGCCGACTAGCGGTTCTAGCGTTTTTATTTCAAGTTTTACATTTAAGTAGATAATGTCCAATTGAGTTTTATTTATGTAAAACAGCAGACACCAGAGTAAATACCCACTCTTCAATAGCGTAAACAAGCATATTATTCACAGAGTAATAGTAACATTAATCAGCATGCTAGATATAAGTAATCAATAATCACACCCAAAGCAATTTTGTCACGGAAGTATATTGAGATTAATTCCTACCCTGTGTTTATTATAAGAACATCCACTGATATAAGAATTACTTACACGTTAGATTCACGGAGAAAAATATTTTTCCCAGGGTTACGCAAGCGGTAATTGTGGTGGAGCACCTTAGTTGCCATCTTCCGAAGTTTGGTAAGTGAGGCACTCCATTTATACACAGTCTGCCCGACGTGATTCCGGAGAGAAATATTTTGTCGATTGTACCGCTCATGCCCTGTTAACACAGCTTCATGACTCGAACAGAAACAGTGCGGAACATAACGCATAAATAGATCTTTCCCGAGAACCACCGGACGCAAACCTGACACCGTAGACTAGCCGCTTGAGACGACAGCAATAGCAAATAGCAAGCTTACTAGATAGTTTAGCGTCTAACGATCGATGTCACGCTATGCATGATTACGATAAGAGCACGTATATTATAATCCACTTTATCACTCTAATGTATCTTGTGGTGTATTTTAAGTGTTATTGCACAATTTTTACCACACCTTTTTCTTAATATAGATGTTAATATCGAATACTTTTGTAGTGCATTTTTTACATCTTTATCCTAGTTTTTCTCAAACACTCATGGTATAAATTGTTAGCAACTACGTGTCGACGGTGACAGTAATCTAAAAAAGCTCCAGGAAGGACTTTAGTCAGTGAACCCCAGCTCAAGGTAACCGATCCGTGTAATAGAAGTCTGCTGGATCGACGACGCTGCAACCGCTTGCAGTATTTCATGCTTACGTATGCAAATATTTTGATGAGTACCAATCGCAACTTTATATTGTAATTTTGAATTAATCCTACAAAAGATATCATTCAAAGTGCTCATTATTTGTGTATTATCTAAAATGTATTTAAATCCTAAGTAGGGTGGAGTAGAGTCGTATTTGTATGCAAGCATCGTTCGAGTTGCATAAGGCGGCAGACAACATTCGCCTCTAATCCGATTATGTGTAACAAAATACTATAGTGTAGTCACTAGCTCATGGGGGCTGGACTGACGACAATGCAATCCACGTCTCCAAAGTCGCAAAGGACAATACATAATATAAATAAAGTTAATATTTGCAGCCGTTTTTACAAGCGGCAGCAGACATTGTAATGCCCTTAAATATAAAAATCTAGGACCCGATTCTAGTGCCTTCTACCGGTTCCAATTATGAATCTAAACCATCCGAGGATTCACTTAAACTCACAAAAAATCATCAAAATAGGTAAAGTCGTTCTTAGGTTATGCGCATACATACATTTCTAAGATTAATTTTTATTTATATATATTAGATAGATTTATATTGATGAGTGGTCGCCCGTGGTCGAAATTGGTTACTATAAATATCCTCTATAATACTCGTAATACTAACATGCAATTTTATTGTAATATTATGATATAATTTGATTATACAATGGAGAACAGTTTTGAATAGACTTCTTTTCAAATTCTTTACAAAATAAGTTACAAGGCATTGTGTTTTGAATTTTTGTACAACTTTTTCAAACATTCATGTTAGATACTTACTATGTATGTGTATTTCCCAAGCTCAAAAAAAAGAAATACTAACTGAGTATAATAAAAAATAAATTTGCTTGATTTGAATTTGGTATCATTTGCATTTAATGTATTGATTTGACGCTCGATTTCTAAAAGTTCTATAATACATAATTTTAATATATCCAGAAGTATTGTAAGTTAGTTTTTGATATGAAAAATCCTTTTATTGCGGTGTAAGGTATTACTTTTAGTTTCAGTAGTACACCACCCACATTTATTCAGTTGACGGCCACTATTCGATTACCTTTGGCAGGTAGTTATTGTCGTATGTAAGTTGACTATCAAATGTTTGATCATACATGCATTAGAATGCTTGTACACCGTAGTGGCAAAGATAAAACGCGACGCAAGAAAATGGTCGTCCGCTAGTTTGTAAGTTATGCTGTACATTTTTTTTTGGATAATAACATATTTATAACAAGTTAATCGATATCATTGTGCTTTATGAAATAGTTAAAAGTAATAAAACGTAAAAATTGTATTTTTTCTACTGTAGAACAAAACATGATTTTCAAAAATATATATTTATTAGTAAGTGTTCAAAAATAACTAAATTATAACAGGTATTTACTTCAATTTTTATTTTTTTACGAGAATTACAGCGTATAACTGTATTTGAAAATTTAAATGTGATTAATATTCATATTACAGAAATATTACTGAACGAAGCAAGGAAATGAGTATTTTCGAGTCTAGTCCAATTTTAGGACATACCATAAACTTTATTGTAACATTTTTTGTTTTCCTTTTGTTATTGTATTTAAATAGATGTTATTCTTGCTTTCTACGCATTTCTAAAATTAAAATGAGTAGGTATTTATAATGTTTATCTTATTTTTCGTTATTTACTTTCTATTGGGCAAAGCAAAATATAATCTTAAATAATTGAACGAGTGAGACGAATAAGTCGATATTCGTCATTTGAAGTTAACAGACTATTTTTTTGACTATCATTTAACTTTGGTCAAAAATAAAACATGGATTGCCTGTGTATTGATAAAGTTATGCTTTGTAACATTTTATTTATTACATATAGTATAAACTTTGTTTTATTCTTGCCACGGGTTGTCTGGAAGAGAGTTTCTTAGCAATAAGACCGTCCATTGTGCACATTTAGAATATTTTTAGGCTATAAGGTTTTCTGTAATAGTTTATAATAAAGTTTTATCTATCTTAAACACGTTATTTATGTCTAAGAACTTTAGTTTTTAGCCAAACTATATTAAAAAAGTGGCTAGGCATAGCTTCTCTAGTTTAGTGGATTGTGGGCTTTTGTTATGCTGTTTAAATGGCTGGTTATTAAACTAATTGTAAGGTTTGTTTCATAAATGATGACTAGAACCATTATGATTATCGTGTCATTTATGAAAATATTCATTTTTGTTGCACAGAAGACAGGCTTTGAGACTTACTGTAAATGTATGTATATTTTAGATCTACTCATACATTCTTGACTATTATTAGTAGGATATGTGTATGAAAGGCAAGGAACTGCATCTGTCTACCTGTTATGGCTAGGTTTAGGATTTAATAGTTATATTTGTTGATAATAAATGTCCAAATGCATCAGTCTACTCCTAATTTAAGGTTTCGTAAAGTAAGAAAGATCCACTGTTTTTGTTCTTTGCGTACAGAATCCTAAAAAAATTCGTAGTTTTAAATTTCCTTGTGATTTATCAAGCTCGGTCTAGCGATATCTCCTAAGTCTATGTATACTATACATTCTCCTGAGTCCAAGGAAAATTGTCGGGTTTTCCACATAGATAATCTCGATAGTAGGTTTCCTCAGAATATTTTACTACGTCTATAATTGATGGTAATTATAACAACAAGCATTTTAAATCGGAGAACTACCCAAGAGGTAAAAGCAAGGTCAGAATTCAAACTTATGTCACTAATCCAGTGAGAAGCAGACATATAATAAATAAGTCTTTAGCCACACGACTTTAAAAAACGAAATAGACTTAGTAATAGACTTAGTTGAAGTATTATATAGAGATGGCATATGTAAAAAAATTGTTGCGGATATAGAACATATAATAAAAATTATTATTATTCACTTCTTTATGAAGACAACACAAATCGTCATATATCCGTGCAGGAACGGAGAAAGAATACAATTTCCTGCGGCCTGGCGGCCTGTCGTAAGAGGTGACAAAACAACCCACAGCCAGGTGGTAGGGCATTTGCCCGACTGGATGGCTACCACCCCTGGTCTAGAGTATGTCGCCATAACAACCTTGAGTTGTGTTCCGGCATTAGTGACCAGGTTCCAGGCTCCCTAAAGAGAGCAGCAGCGCATTCGTAGCATCTTTGGTGTTGCTAATGTCCATAGTCGATGGTAACCGCTGTCCATCAAGTGGGCCGTCTGCCTGTCTGCTGATCTCCTGAAAAAAAAAAATCGATATTATAAGACATTAATTAAATTACTAATAAGTATGTATGAGGAGATTAACAAAAGTGGATGAGGTAAAAGATATGCGCCAAGATCGTGATAAGCGGAGATCCATCGTCTCTGTCTTCCTCTATTCGAAACAGGCGTGATAATATGTAGTAATGTAGTACCTCTTTATCTGGTATACGCAAATTGCTTCTCTATTCAATTCTTTCGCTACGAATTTAAAGAGGTCATTATTTTTAGATTTGTCAATGTTAAACTGTCAGCCTATTCTAATTGGAAAAATACTGGTTGATGAAAGCGAGCCACATAATGGACTCTTCAAATTGTCTTTTCAATGAAATTAACATGTCTCATGCAGTTAAAATGGGACTGAACCGGCTAAGTAGGTACTGTCTATGGGCGTCCTACAAAAACCGGTAACAACTAAATTAACGAATGGAAACGTCTACTTCCGTCGCAGGAAAGCAACACTTATTGTGTGTATTGTAGTACAGACGGTAACAAAAGACTTTAGCAAGCCCAAGTTCGGTCTTGCGTGGAATACTGCTCTCATTTTTGGGATGGCTCAGCTAAATATCAGCTCAAGACTCTCGAGGCAATAGAGAAAAGAGCCAGGAAGCCCGTTGTAGGTATTCTATAGGATACACTTCGTGTAACGGAATTACATGAGTTAATTCCTTCCTCACCATTTTATCACCGGATAAGCAGACGTACGAACTAATGCCACCGATATATGGTGAAAATACCAATAAAGCGGCCGATACGCTAGCTTCTACTTTTTTCATATGTACCGCTGTAGGGTGGAACTCCTTACCGTCGTCTGCTTTTTCATGAGAAATACAATCTAGGTGTCTTCAAGTCTCGCGTGAATATAGTTACCGGCACGTAAGTTGGCAACGATTTTCGCAGTGGGGGAAGTTCGCGCACGTACAATTTCATACATTTTTACATGCGCGAAATTCCCCCACTAACCCAAAACCTTGCTAAGTTAGGTACCGGCGATTGTATTTAGCAGATGCGTGCTTATCTTAGACTCAGTTCCACCTGACATCAGGTGCAATGTCAGTTAAACGCGAACGAACCTATTCAATACAACATATATGAAAAACTGAATCATGTCAATAAAAGGTTCTTAGAAACCCTTCGTTGTATGCGGACTGCTACACACTTACCCAATTTACCAAGTAACTTACATATAACTGATAAAACATTTCTTAAAAAGAAATATTTTTTATAAAAATACTGCAGTGTTTCAGGAATGTTTATATAATGTTACTGCCGTAATATGGGTAAAGTATTGTATTGTTTACAATGCCTTCCAAAAGTGTTTGTAAAACATGTCAAGCCTTCTCAAAGGGATGACCTAGTTGTTATCCTTTCAGAATATAAGGCTTTTGTTAATAATAAAGTCACAGCGAATTTTAAGAGCGCCGTTGTTTTGAGCCCGGATGTTCAAACTAGAGAAATCCATCACACAACCAATTAAGGCAAAATAGTATAATGAGATAGTGGACAAACGTGACCTTATTTGATGTTTCAAAATACATCGCATCTGTAATAATAGCCGTTTTGAAAAGGTGAATCGCGAGGCAAAGACGATGAAATAGACAAAGTTAAAGAAGCCGCAATTTGAAAAACCGTAAGAATATAAAACGACGCAATCCGAATATGGTAGTGATAAGAAATGTACTTAATAAGTTCACTTAACTTGCAGCATGAATCTAAATACTTCATATATACGCCAACGTTTAAGATATGCATATGAGTTTGTGATATAAGCGAGATAACTGGCTTTTAGAGACATAAAATTGACCATTTCAACTGTGCTTCCAAGATTTAAGTGGAATAATGAGATATGAGGCATAATGATGACATAAAACGTATTGTATGATAAAGCAAATTTCTAATCGTTGAAAACGTAGACAAATGCGGGTTGCCAAAAAGAGTCTATTTGAATTTTATTTGTCATTTTTATGTGATTTTATTTCGTTATTAATTAATAAATTGTTACATTTTGCACACAGTGTCGTATCTTGTTCATGTTATTGAGTTTCTTGAAGATGTTGCCAAAAGAAATTTAAAATGAAACAATGTTTGTGGTACTCTGTAAATTGTTTTTTACATTGTATTTTTTATTATTAAACATTCTTATATTATTATACATATTTATATCTACATACGCATATAATAGATAGATAGATAATACTTTATTGTACACTATTACAGAAAACTTACGAGCTAGAAATTATCGCCAAAAGCGATCTCTGCCAGACAACCCATACAGATAAACAATATATCTATATATATAAAAGAAAGTCGTGTTAGTTACACTAATAAATCAAGAACGGCTGTACCGATTTGGTTGATAATTGGTGGGGAAGTAGCTTAGAACCAGGAGACGGACATAGGATACTTTTTATCCCGTTGGTTGGTTAAGACTCATAATTGGAACCGGTAGGTGGCGCTGAGATCGGGTTCTAAAATACCTCTAATCACCTGGACGATTTTGATATTTTGTTTTTGTTTTGGTGGTTGATGTTTATTCACATTGCTCGGTAGTGTGCTGAGATCGGGTTCTAAAATACTTCTAATCACCTGGACAGATTTTGGTGATTTTGTTTTTGTGTTTGAGTGGGTCCCCAGATGGATTAAATGCACAATTGGAACCGGTAGGTGGCGCTGGGATCAGGTTTTAGATTTTTATTTTTTTAGAGCAGGACAACGTCTACCAGGGCCGCTAGTATTTTTATAAAAATAAAACATGTAAATACAAATATTTATTAAAGCTATTTAAATATATATCAAAATATTGATATAAAAAAGTTCTCTTACATTAAATCTGGGTATATTTATGTGTTTAACAAGTTTTCTATTTTGAATGAAATTTGAGGAAAGAAAGACATATTTAGGCTAAGATACAAAATATTAAATATAACAAGCGATTATGGTGTCCTTAAAAGTATTATGCTACGCATGGGTTCAGCGTAATGCTGGTTTCATAACCAGCATTGATCATCTGCAAGGACCTCCACGTGATGCCACAGCAAATAGCTTACAAAGCAAATTGATGTGTTTACATACAATGTTTAGAAATTAAGATAATATAGAAATGTCACGTATAATGTTGGTTGATCTTATATAAGTGTCGAATGTACTATATGTTTGTTACGTATACCACCATCGCCATTATCATCTCAATTAATTCCTGGGGTTATATGAGAGATCGCTTTTAGCAATAAGACCGCTCTTTGTCCATAATTAGATATAGTTGTATGACTTATTCATATAGAGTTAGGGTAAGTTTGAAGGCTTTTTTTAGATTCTTAAAGAATACTACAAACTTACTCTAACTCAATATGAATAAGTCCGTAAGTCTCAAGTTCATTTTATATTAGTTTATAATAAAGTGATACCTATCTATTTATTAATATAATAATAAAAGTACTAGATAAATAGTGTCGATTAAACTTTGGTATTCAAATACTCTGATTACACTAGTCATCACTTGCGTGACTTTTCCATATGAATGTCCTAGGCCAAATTCATAGAATCTAGCTAAATTTAGACAAGTTGAGACCGAATATTAACGAGCACTAGAGTTCAATATTGATAAAATCGTTCGCAGGAAGTTCGGTACGCGTCAACTCATGGTGCTAAGAGTAGGTGCTCAACTGCGTAACGTCAAAATCGAGTTTCGACAGGACATGCCCCAAAATTTGCATATCGCACTGCCTTATATCGCATTACTCTATGAAATATTCAACCATAATCTGTTTAAGCCACCGCAATTTACCTTCGAAAGGGCAAGCTCGCGTCGCTGTAATGGAATCATGTGATCAAAGTATCAGGTTTAATTAAAGTTGGTTTACACTAACCGGTAGTGATGCGACCAACCGCGAGAACATGGCTTCGAATTCTAGAAATACTTGCTAAACTAGAATTAAATGAAAAATATGATGTTTAGTTACAATTAAGGCGTAAGGACATGATTAAATGTGATATGATAATTCGCTGAATGCGACTAATGGTCGGTTCCTATATTTTGCTTTTCATTCACATGGCTTACCATAGGTTAAGTCTTGACATTTTTTGTGTATGGCGCTTATGTAAAATTTTAACTGATATTACGGCAAATGACCGGTTGGTAATATATAGAAACGGATTATAAGTAATCATATAGCTGCTATTTACACTTGTTGCTTTGTTGTAGCGATATTGTAATTACTATAACCCGGCCTGGATGTTGTCGCCATTAGCGTCAACTAAGCGCGAGAACACGAGCGACAATAACAAGAGTCAAGATGTGTGAAGTACGGCACTAGTCATCGTGATCGGCATTAACCTCCGTCGCTTGTTGCGACGCCTGTCGCTAAGTCTAAACTCGTGGTCGGGCCGTTAAGTGCGAAAAAGTATAATTTAATTTAATCCTATCATTAAATAATTAGTCTTAAGTGAATGTATTATTGAATTCATCAATAATACAAGCTACTTTTCGCATATATTTGTTAAATACAGTTAGATATTAACGTTAAGTAGTGTTTTCAAATTAGACGAATGAGAGAACTAAAGAGGTTTCATTTTAACTAAACAACTGAAAAGATACCGAAGTATTCAAGGAACGTCCCCGTACATTGAGGGTAGTGCAACTAGCATGTGTTTATTCAAATGTTGATGGGGGTATGAATAAATTAAATGCAATATCAATGCCAGATAACGAGTGTAATTGGTCTATAAAAAGCAGGAATGACGCCACGACGCCTAGGAACATAATACTCGACAGAAATTGTCTCAAAAAAGTTTATACATTGATTTTCTTTACCGTGTTTCACGAAACGGAGGAGGTTCTTAATTCGATGTATGTTTTTGGAGTATGTCTGGTATGCAATTTCTCCGTCAATTGTGGGCAGATTTTTAATTTTTGAGTTGAGAATTTCTTATGGGAAGGTAAACCGCTTCGTTACGTAACGCGCTACGGCGCCAGTCTGTCTGGCTTCCCTTTCGGTCATGTTAGGTTAGTTTTAGTTATCACTTCTGTCGGTTGTCTCGTGGCGGACACCGTCTTTTTTTATTCGAAGGAGTATACTCCTGAGGTAGTCCCATTGTCATCAAGTCGAGATCTGATTAGTCGATCCCAGGGGAATCGAGAGCAACCCTTGTTGTAGAACACCAAGCGCCCTTGTAAACGCGTGCCAGTGGTATTATTTCTAAAGGCGTTTAAAATATTATTTCTAAAGCTATCCAAGTAACTAAAAAGTAGATTTTTTTAAACAAAAACCACCTTCAAACCAAAAACCAAAAAAACCTACACCATCTTGGAGTTGGTGCAAAATAAAACATAAAAAAACAACAAAACTTATATTGCACCGTTAAAAACAGTAACTCTTCTTTCTTTTATTGTTTTTAGTAAAGGTCCTTGATTTTCTATAAATAACTTCCTACGCAATTTAATGCAGACTTTGTACAAGTAAACTCAAAATTATAAGCTTTATTAAAATATAATTTTAGTAAAGACAATTGTCTCCGCCTGTACGTAGTTTTGTTAAGTCTATTATGTAAATCCAACTCAGCAAGTTTTGAAGCCAAGTGTATGACAAAATTGCTTTAGTCTGTAGTCAACCTCTCTCATATATAGCGAACTATTATAAAAAAACAAATTACGCATATGAATTTCCTATAAGTACCTAATAATAATATGAAAAAACATGTGGATATTAGACCAGACAATACATTTATGGTCTAAGGCACTGGGTTGGAAAAGATTAGATATTATGTTTTTGAATTATTTTTACTTAATAGAGATTATTTAAACTTTTTTCAGAATTTTCATTAGTACGTTTAAAACATACACTTGTTTCACTATCTATTTTTACTCATTTTATAAAACAATCATAAAAATATCACTTTTTCAAGACCTGTCTAATGATATTCCCCCGTACACCAGTATATATGTAATACATACTAGATATATGTGTGTGGTCTAATACATAATTACAAGTAATACATACTTTACATGTTTCGAAAGCAACCATATTTCTTTATATAGGTCATGGACGTATATATAGGTATGTATATTCGTAATTTCTCAACAATCTATACATATAATAAAATTGTAGAGGTCAAATTCCTGTACAATAAAAAAAAATGCTAAAAACCGAGTCAGGGGGATGTAAGAAGTGAAATAGAACTAATTTAGATTTTTTCAATTTTTTTGTTTCTCTGTTTGTACCGGCTAATCTCCGAAACGACTGGACCGATTTACGTGAAACTTTGTATGGTGATAGCTTATATATTATAGGATACTTTGATCCCGAAAAATTAGAGCTCCCGCGGGATAGTTAAAAAACCGCACCGCGCGGACGAAGTCGGGGGCAGAAGCTAGTATTACATATGATTATATTAATACATTGAACAATTATAAAATTACATACTATTGAATACAATGTAAGAAAACGTAACTTATTTGTATTGTATTCTACCCATAGTCCCTCAAGACTATAAGTAGAATACTGAGCCCAGATCACCGTCTTCTATGAGTAAGGTGCCCAGAAGGCTGGCTTCGTTTCCTCGCTGGATCGTCATACTGATCCGTTGGCTGAGGTAGGCACCAGCCTTCTGATCACCTGAAAGTCAATGAGTCGTTTCGATAAATTTTGGTACAGGCTCATGGCCTCAGAACCCGACGGTCCAAGCGTCTCGACAGCAGACGGCACAAGCATATAACCTCATTGAGGGTGAGGCTTACATAATATTACCTTTTACCATCTTATTATTAAATGATAGCTATTATAGATTAACATAATATAGAAACTCAAGATCAAGCTTCATAAACAAGGATTCCCATTTTACTATTAGCTAAGTATTCTTAAAAATTAGTCTATGAAAGTAATAGCATTAAAGCCCACTCAAATTTTACAGTTTGAAGTAATATAATCTACTATGTTGGCTAGGCTTGGCTTCAAGGCTTGTGCAATATTCATATTGCTGCAGTTCGCACTCAAGAGATATGGGAATGTTTTACCAATATCTTTATATATTCAATCTTTCAAAGTATATGCCCTATGTCACTGCATTCTAAGAAATTGTCAGAAGAATTTTTATATTACTAATGCGAATAAATGTCATCCTTCCCTTAAATTTCACCTTGTCCATCCATATAAAATACTTGTCACATATAATGTTAACAAATAAAATTTAGATTATTTTTTGTATATATATTACTATTATATTGATGTATGTATTTAATTTATAAATTAGTATAAGTATGTATATAATCATATTATATATATATATATATATAATATATATATTATATATATATATATATATATATTTGTTTATTTTGGTGAGTAATAAAGTGTTATCTATCTATCCATTGCCCGTCTATCCTTACCTATATGTACCGAATTATGTAGACCACAGACGTATATCACATCCAAGGGGCATAATAATGTTCATATTATGGCTAACAGAATTGTATTAGTGACATATTATGGCAGTTTATATTAAAGTCTTCTAAAAACGTACTTTGGATGTTTGGTCGTTAAATAAGATTTAGTTTTAATAGCCAAAAACTGTTCAAGCTATTTTAAAACTAAGCATTAAAAGGACTATATTTTTTAGAATGAAATAATTTTCTGTTAAGATTTTTCTTGTCATAACACAGTAATAATGTTCATCGTTTAGTTAGCAAATTTAGCTTCCTTGACAGCTACGTTGAATGTTTTAAAGAAGCTATCAATGTTTACCATTGACCAAACACTGTTTTTGGTAAAAGTTTGTTTCTGTAAAATATAGCTAAGTTTCAAAATATTTTGCAAAATCTTACTATGCTATAGAGTTAAATATTTATGTTTTTTTTTATTTGAAGTTTGAATCTGTTTATCAATCTATATGCTCATAAATAAAATTGAAGTGCCTGTTTGTAATGTTAAAGAGACAGCTTTTTACTAAATACACAATTAGGTATGAAAGTATACGGTACTTATACCAAAATTTCAATTTTTAAATATTTTGTCTGTTTGAATGTTCCGGCTAATCTATGAAACGGCTGGACCGATTTGACGGGACTTTCAATGGCGTATAGCCGATCTTATAAGGAGCATCTTAGGTACTTTTTCTTTTTTTTAGGGTTCCGCAAAACAAGAATTCACGAGGATGAAGTTGCGGGCATATCTAGTTAAGCTATCAATTAGCCATAGTGGTAACGTTTTGGAAAATTTTCGTAATAAAGTGTCGTAAATGAACGCCCGTTATCAAAAGCATATACTCGTATATACATTTTAATTTCATGAGAATCGGTTCATTTCTAAGATTATGAAATAAATCTACATCAAGTAACAAATAAAAGCATTAAGAAATGAATAATACCACAATACTTTGGAAGAAGAATTGGTACTAGGAATAATAAAATTGCCCGGCAAGCAATATACCTCTGAAAGCTCCTCAATGTTACATGATTAAATGTCATAATACTAGACTCTATCTTACCAAATAAGTTCCGTTAACGCGGCGCTACGGTTTCCTAATGCAATATTAGAAAAATAGAATATTTTTTGGTAGATTTCGATTTAATCACACTAGAAATAGAATTATTACCTACTTAATATTATTAAACATTAGATATACATTAAAACGCTTGATAAAAACAACAACATAACAACTTGGCTAGGCGATATGTGATGATTAATTCCATATTTTGTTGCGGAACTTTCTTCATGAGACACACTCTTACCTATATATATATATATATATACATATATGTATATATAACTATAAAATACATTTTTTTAGAATAAATAATTTAAAAGTATTTTTCAATTTTCGACTGAATTGTTGTAAAATATGTTTTAAATAATAAAACATCAAAAAGTGATAGAATGGTCTGCGAATCATATATAGTTAGGTTTTTACTGGAAAACTGTTATTCTTACACTCAATCTTTCGAACTTATTAAAGTGCTACAAACTAGCAAAAATATACCGGCAGTATAAATTTTCTTAAATATTTATAGAACGTAGAAAAACATTCGTTATAAAACAAAAATAATCACACAGCTGTTTCCCAAAATAAAATTGTTTAATTGACTTTAGTTCAAATGTAAAATGAGTTAAGACATTTCGTTTGAAACGATGTAAATAAGCCTTGACAGATGTGACGTAAATTTATGTCATCCTCATTAAATTATTAATTACGGCTGCGTATGTACCTGAAATTACTATCTGAAACAATATGGAACTTGACTACCTAAATAAGTGTTATATTGCATTTCTCCGTTTCTTTTTTCAAACAATGCAGTCATTAAGTAGTTGAAACATATGAGACAAGAGCATTTACGAACTAAAAGAATGGATAATTTTTTTAAGTGATCGTGAAGTGGAAAAACTAACTACTGTTGTATATACCTACCTGAAATTACTATCTGAAACATGGAACTAGACCACTTGAATAGGTATGGAATAGCTATTTTGTCAGTCTCTTTTATTAAACAAAACAGTCATTAAGTAGTTGAAGCGTATAAAACAAGATCATTTATTAATTAAAAGATTAGACGTATCGTATTTTTTGTATAAATATGAAGAGGAAAAACTAGCTACTGGACGTTGACCTTCGAGCTTGCGCCACATATTTCAGTCCACCCCTTTCATTCAGCCCTTACCGGTGACCTTGCACAGGTCGTTGGGCCACCGGGCTGGAGAGCATTCTACTCTATGTTTGCCGATATGCTGTTTGCATTTTATGACTCATCTGCTCTATATAAAACAAGCCTAGTGTCACTTCAGGGTACGGATTTTAAACGTATAAACTACGCTTGTTATTTTTGTACTTTTACGAATATCATTAGGTCACTGAACGAAGAAGTTAAGAACTGAAATTATAATAAAAAAATTAGAAAAATCGTCACACAATTATTGTATTTAAGTACATATTTAAGTGAATTTTTCTAATGGGCATCCAAGACTAAATCATTAATTCGAGGCCAATTTTGATGAAGTAACATAAGATTTAAAAAATATTAATTATCGAATGGGCTGATTTTCAAAAAAGAAATAAATGCTGTAACCTCTAGTATATAGTACAGCCTATATGGATCAATTTCTGCGGAGGAATGTCAAACGGCAAACTATAGAAGGGAAAGGATTTATTTTTATGAATTGAATGAATGAATGAATGAAAACTGCAGAGAAACAATGATCCCTACCTCCCGTAGCAGAGGCTGTATAGTATCTTGCGACGTTACTCTATAAGTTTCTACTACTACAGGTTGAAGGTCACTACTGTACCATCATAAACCGTTATCTAACTACAGCTTGTCTTCGCAGACAAGCTCGCATGAAGGTCCCTTTTCAGGAACCGATACAGAGGATGTGATATGGAGAGAGGCCCATAAAGGACCCCGATAACCCCCACGTTAACACCCCCATGTGTACGCGTTTCGTCTCTTGGTGTTTAGACTCATCAGGTGCACGACGCTCACATGCTTGGTGATGGTTAGAATTTTTTTATAATTCAACATTACCATACACTTAGGATAAAATAATCCAAAGTGTACAATATTATTCAACATATTATTATTCAACATGCTACGGGAGGTAGGGATCATTGTTTCTCTGCAATTAGCTGCCGTTAAATTGAATAATATTGTACACTTTGGATTATTTGATCCTAAGTGTATGGTAATGTTGAATGAAAACTCTTTATTGTTGACCATAACTTAAACCTAGATATTTAATATAAACATATTACAATTAGAACAATGGGCGGCCTTATCGCTTATAGAGATCTCTTCCAGACAACCCGGTGTCCAAGGAGATATTACAAGAAAATTAAGTAATTGGTGGTTTAACTAAATTCAATCGTAATTGAAGAAAATAAACAAGATTATTACAATAATAAACTAATCAAGAAATACATAATTAAAAATATTAAAATAATATAAATTACATATACTTACATGCGAATAATAATAGAATTCCATTTACGGCAACAAATTTTATTTAGTGGATAAATAATGGTTAGTGATCAAGTGTTTGAATGTACCAATGGATGTAGCTTGTCTGATTTTCAAGGGGAGGGAGTTCCACAGGCGAACAGCCTGTACGGCAAAGGAGTTTCCTACAAAGGACGAAGTGTGTTTAGGTATCGTTAGCAGAAGATTTTCATTTGAGCGCAAATTACAGGAATGAGATTGATAGAGGAAACTAAAAAGTTCCTTTAAATATGGGGGAGTACAGGGATTGAAAAGGATATTGTGCAGAAGTGATAGTAAGTGAACATTCCGGCGAAGGCGAATTGGCAGCCATTTAAGCTTATTACGAAATTCAGAGATATGGTCATATTTACGCAACCCAAATATGAACCGGATACAAACATTTTGAAGGCGTTCAAGCTTATCTTGTTGTTCTTGGGTGATATCTAGATAGCAAGCATCAGCATAATCAAGTAGGGGGAGAAGCAAGGATTGAGCAAGCATAACCTTAGTAGCAGTAGGTAGGAAATTCTTCAGTCTTCTTAGTGAAGCAGATGACGCGAAAAGTTTCCGACTGATTTCAGTCAGGTGAGGCCGCCAAGACAGTTCTCTGTCAATGATTATTCCTAAATTATAAGTCTAATAAGTCTTTTTAACTAATTATTTTTCAAAATGACAAAGAAAAATCACCATGGAAACCTCTAGGGTTTTACTATGGTTGAGTACCGTCTGTTGTATTTAACAATTCGAAATTACTTGAGATGACAAAAAATACACTTTTAGTTTACTTTTGTTGTTTTTCTACGTATTACTGTTCCTAAAATCAGAGGTAAAACATTTAGTGTCATGATATCATTTATGACAAATGTAACTCAGGACCACTACTTAAATAGCTAATAAATAGACCGTCATTCCACAGAGACCTTGAGTAAAATATTTTCTAATATAATAATATATTAGAAAATATATTATTATATTAGAAACTAAAATATTTTCTAATACTTTGACACTGCACTTTGTCAAATACTCTTTTAACTTGATATTAAAATAATAATAGATTAAAAGTCAGACTAAATTTCTATTTGATATATATACTATTTCAATTTGATAGAATGGTCTATTGTAGTAGATAATCTTTGAATCTCGGCGGAGCGGGTGTCCGAACTGGCTGCAAAGACAGTCGGCACATCCGAAGATAGAAATTCGAAATAGAGCACATTGAAATTTAGCAACTGTCTGTCGAGGCGCATTACTGACTTCGCTGCCGTATTTATAAATAATCGACGGGCGTTTTAAACAGTTATAGGTCAATATATATCTTAGTTAATAATAAATATATTTACACCTCAGTTAAAATACGTACCTACTAACTCAATGTTTATGGGTGACGATTGGTTTCAGTGACGTAAGTTCATGTTTCTCTTTATTTATTTGAATCATATTATTTGTTATCATAACGCTTTGGCTACCACGCTTGTCTATCACATTTCGATTTTCTGGCTTATTTTCTTTAAGGCCCCTACTTCACCTAGGATAATGTTAGTGATACTGATTGTGTCATGTAGAAATAACTAAAGGTTTAATACGCTATTTGAGATGTAACATTGCTAATAATGGTAAATATTGACGTATAACTCATGTATACCTATATACACTAATGTGGATAATCCTTAACGGCGTTATTTTTAAAGCTACACAGCTAATGCTGAGGCGGCACCTGCGATTATGTTAAAGATATTGACTGTGGCTGTGAAAAAATAACGCCATTAACAAATAACCACATTAGTGTATATGTAAGTATACATGCGTTGTCTGCCAATATTTAAATCCACCGCCATATCTGCGTGGAACAGCCTATATCTGTAACATTATCGCAGCTGAGGTTTACCATTAGTCGCATTTGAATACAGTCATCAGTACTACCTAACCTAGCTGTATTCCCTGCTCCATGGATAAGATGTACATTTTTCTACCTTATAGTATGTATAACATACGATTCCATTGTCAGAATTATAAGAATATCCGTGCAGAAACGAAGAAAGAATATAATTTCTAGCAGTCGAGCGGTCTGTCGTAAGAGGCGACTAAGCAACCCATAGCTAGGTGATAGGGCTGTATGCTGATGTGGATGGGTAGTACCCCTGGTCTAGAGTATGCCGTTATAACAGTCTTGAGTTTTATCCCGGTATTAGTGGCCAGGTTTCAGTCTCTCTGGATCACGCAATAAAATAAAAATAAGAATCACGTCTTTAAAAGGGCATCATGATGCTATAGCTCTGAGTCTTAAAGAATGCTAAGATTTTGATCTAGGAGACGTTGATAGAAATACCGCAAGTAGCCGCCATGCACTTTAATCTACGGACATGTTATCTGCAAAACCGGTTTCGACAAGCGTGACAGGTTAAATGTCTATTTCTCCAGTAATAGAGAGGTCCTTACTGTAAGCTATCTACGAACAGCTGGTATTGATGTCACTTTATTATTTACGTATGTTCTTATTCATATTGAGTTTAAGTAAGAAAAAAATAGTTACATTGTTGTGTAAAGTGACATCGAGGGTTAATTAATTAATTGACGGTTCAAGAGCATAATCATTTTAGATAATTTCACAATACTATAGATCTTCGGTGTACTCTATTTCATGTACTACTTACTAAGAGAAATGTATTATAGAGAGAATATGAAAGGAACATATGTGTGTTTATATTGTCGTTAAAATCAAAATTTGGCTCCGTTTCATGCCTCAGACATATTGTTTGTCGTCTTCACAAACAGTATAAACACCGACAAAAGATTTTCTGTGCTTATCTCTTAATATATATAAGGTATACTTCTATAAGCGAAAAGTCCAACACACTTTTATGATGTTTTGTTTACAATCGAAAGGAATTTTATAATTATTGTTTCTAGAAATATTGAAGTGTCTGTTTCTAATGTCAATATTACTGGTTTTTTTATAAATGCATGTTAATCAAAAACAAAACAAAATATCGATATGTGCGCTGGGACACACATTAGATGTGAAACTTCAACGAACAAGTGGAAAAACGAATCCCAACTGATAAGTGGAAAAACGAATGGCAACGGATAAGTGGAAAAATGAATTGCAACGGATAAGTGGTAAAACGAATCGCAACAAAATTTTAACTTCAAGTTTTGCGGGCAGATTGTTAATGTACTTATCCAATTTGAAAATCTGTGGTGTCTATAGAAGATAATCTATTCGAATATAAATATTTGTAACTTTTCTTGCCACTGACTGGCTATCGTTTCTTATACGGTGCGCCAACACTGTTCGGAGTAAAAAATCTTCAAGTAATGACAGCTCATTGAAAATAAAAAAAATTGTTAGTCAATGTCGCGGGCACAGCTAGTTTGTAATAAGCAGAGATGAGATCTGTCGTTCAAAAATACGAAGAGGTATTTACTAAAAATACCATCTATTTGACACGTTATTTAGTGGGTGTGCGTGGTCGCACGTTAAATTCGAACTAACAGTGGGACAGTCTGCATCGTGTTCGTAGTCACCTCGTTATTTCACCGAATAATTTGTCCATTGACATGATGGATGTTAATGTCACAGTTATATTGTAATGGTATTTAGCACGCCTTTGAGAAACAGATAAATCTAGACTGACTTCCTGAATATAACTGTTCTGTCACACAAACACACGATAATACAAAATTTATTGGATACAAAAAGTGAAACATAAGTCGGTGAGTGTTATTTAAAAAATGTAAATTACGGAAGACGATCGCTGTGGTGTGTAAGCATAAAATTGTATGTTTATGAGGTGCGGCGCAGAAATGTCTCGCATGAGCTTACAAAAAACTTGGTTTACGATGAGACATTTAATACCTTCAATCATTGATATAAAACGGTTAGCCTAAGATCCTGCTATACAACGACCTTCATGGAGATGCTTATTTGATGAAACCTATTTTATATTAAATTTAATGTGTCAATAAATATATTGCATATGGGTTGCCTAAAAAATTTCAGTCCAGTATATGATTAATTAATAATAAATTTTTTTTTTAACATTTCACCGGTTTGTTCATTAAACAAATTCTATGCCAATTGAAAGTATGAAGCCCATAGAATATGCAAATGTTAGGTTGCCTATTCTTTTCCTGTCACAACTCTTGGGTAGCCAGGTATAATAATCCTTTTCATGTTCAAGATCAAATAGCATGCGCACTCTCTTTCTTTAAATGGACGGACTTCAAATAGCTGCTATGCTGTGTCCTCTTCTATCGCATGGGATATGGTTGGTTGGGCCCTTCTCAGTCGCACATATTCAGTTGCAGCAATATTTCACTTTTCAAAATTCTACAACCTGAATTCCGAACTGATTTTTTTTTCAGGCAACCCTAGCTGCTATGCTGTGTCCTCTTCTAACGCATGGGATATGGTTGGTTGGGCCCTTCTCAGTCGCACATATTCAGTTGCAGCAATATTTCACTTTTCAAAATTCTACAACTTGAATTCCGAACTGATTTTTTTTGCAGGCAACCCTATACCACCGTGTTCATAATGAAATAATCTTTATATTCATTTAGTTTTAATTCAATAATCATACCGGTGCAAAATGCTAGTATCGATTTACCTGTTTATATCTGGCTACCCGAGAGTTGTGACCGGAAAAGAATACGCAACCTAACATGTGCATATTCTATGGGTTTCATACTTTCGATTGGTATAGAATTTGTTTAATAAATAAACCGGTGAAATGTTAAAAAAAATATTTTTTTAAATAATTAATCATATACTGGACTGAAATTTTTTAGGCAACCCATATGCAATATATTTATTGACACATTAAATTTAATATAAAATAGGTTTCATCAAATAAGCATTCGGTGAAGGTCGTTGTATAGCGGGATCCTATACTAGGTTTTTTGTATATCAATGCCTTCAATGTAACAACAATTTGAGTACTTCTATACTTTTCTTGAGTAGTTATTTATTACTCCATTGTCTAAATAGTAATTAACAAAACCTTACTATTGTACGTCAAACGTTTAAGGGTTTTAATCGCGGTAATTTTAATGTGGATGTTAGAAAAAATCGCCCAAGAATATGTCATTGATAATCTATATATATATATTGATACGTGAAGCCAAAACTCTGTACCATTTTTTACGAAAATTGCGCGGACAGAGGAGTATGAAATTTCACACACTTATAGTTTATATAAAGAAGAAACGACGAATGTTAATATAAAAAAAAATATGCATAAACAATACATTAAATCAATAAAAAAACATTACATGCACTACCATGTATTTGACACGCACAAATTATCAGTGTAGCCTTGGCGAAATTTGTCATTATAGAAGTAGTCTTTGACAACAAATTATTATGGTCGAATTTCGACCACGGGCGACCACTAATAAATAATAATAGTTTTACCGACACCTCTTATTCGACTCCGGAGGGGCCAAGATAAGGCCTCCGTCTCCGTGATTGTCTTAACAGCTGGCACTTGAGTAGAGATCGCTAGAGCTAAGAGCCAAGCTTCATGGATGGAAGTGATAAATGGTATAACGTCGGAAGTTTCTATGGTAAACCTACAGCCCATCTCTCGGCAGTTTAGTCTACCGCCAACATGTTCATTTTCATTGTTTAGTTTTAATTTTGTTTATGGGTATTATTTACCATTTATTTACCGACACCTCGTATTCGACTCCGGAGGGGCCAAGATAAGGCCTCCGTCTCCGTGATTGTCTTAACAGCTGGCACCGAGTAGAGATCGCCAGAGCTAAGAGCCAAGCTTCATGGATGGAAGTGATAAATGGTATAATGTCGGAAGTTTCTACGGTAAACCTACAGCCCATCTCTCGACAATTTAGTCTACCGCCAACATGTTCATTTTCATTGTTTAGTTTTAATTTTGTTTATGGGTATTATTTACCATTTATTTATTATTTAATTTACGACCGTAGCAACATGTTGTATGTAGCTTGAAGAGAAGCGGCACAAGAAACTGGTCAACCTAGTTATAATAATTTTATATAATACTAGCTAACCTGGCAAACGTTGTTTTGCCATATAAACGATAGCTTCTGTCCGCGACTTCGTCCGCTTGGTGCGGTTTTTTAATTATCCCACGGGAACTCTTTAATTTTTCGGGATCAAAAGTATCCTATATGTTGACCAAGGATATAAGCTACTACCATACAAAATTTCATGTGAATCGGTCCAGTCGTTTCGGAGATTAGCCGGTACAAACATACAGACAAACAGAGAAACAAAAAAATTGAAAAAAAACGAATTTGGTTCTATTTCACTTCTTACATCCCCCTAACTCGGTTTTTAGCAATTTTTTTAATTGTACAGAAATTTGAACTCTACCATTTTATTATGCGTATAGATTAAAATGGGTGGAGGTAATATAAAAATAAATTGTCAATCAAGTCGGTTTGTTTTACTGGGCACGCGGCGCAGGTGGCACTTGGCAACCATCTTCTCTGTTTACATTTTGTTAGAGAAGATGGCTAGCAAGTACCATCTGTTTGGGCTTCGATCATCAAAACTATTAAGACCCAAATCAAGTACCAGACCTCAACACACTGTGAGCTCTTTATGTGTACACCGTAACACAAACTAGTTTGATCGATTATTTCTTTTTACTTTACCTTCCATCCATTTTAATGTTATATAATATTGTTAAAGCTAGGCATGTTAGAAAGGCAATAAATTGTCATCTTCTGGGGAAGAACAAAATAGACATTCGAAATTAAATTAATACGACCAATCCATTTTAAGTCTTTCAAATACTATAAATATATCGCAGTCGCTAACAGAGAGCGCGCCAGAAATAAAAGTAACCTACTTTGATTGACGTCCAGTCACACGCACGCTTGTTTTTGACGTCTCTCCGTCAAGAAAAAGCAGTGCCAAAAGACGACATGCCTTCGTTCCTTCTTTTTCTATTAGAATGAAAAGCAAGATGTGTGCGGTCATGTGATCTATGGATTCAAAGTTTTCATCTTTGTATGCCGCACATAGAGTAGGCTAATAATTATGGTTAAACTTTAAAATGTTATGTTTGAATTCAAGTTTGTATCATCAAGTCAATAAGTACTAAGTTAAATAATAGGTAATGAACCTTGTTTACATTATTTTGTATATACGAAAAAATAATTCGAGTGAATTATAAAGAAAAATGCTCAATGAAGGATTTCGTAGAATTGATGAACGTAATAGGAAGCCCTTAAAATGTTTAATTGGGAATACCCTGTAACTGAAATCTACTAATGGCCGGCTCCTATATCTTACAGGACGCTCATTGGCCTTACTATTGGTTAAAATTTGACAAAATCTCCATACAAGTAATGCAACCGATAGTAAGGCAAATAAATGAATATAAATGAATGGTAATTGACGATTAATATTATAATATTGGCCATCAATTTATTTTATTAAAAATAATAAATATTTTTAAGCTTTACCGTCTAATTTCTAAAAAAAATACTTTTTATTCTACAGTGTTTTGAATTCAATCAAGTCTCTAAAGCATCGCAGTGAGTAAGGACATTCTATTATATTATGTATACTGAATTATTTTTATATTTATCTTTTGTATGTATGGGTTCTATGTATGATAGCCACCACTATATAATTTTTCTTCGTGAGTTCCCTGAACCGTCATTGTGCAAAGACATATTCTGACAATTTTTATTCATATAAGTAAATAAAATAAGCAGTTTTTTTTTGTAAAATAATTGACATATGTGTATGTTTCGGTTGATGTGATTAATTTAAGATGATTATTATATTAATAATTTTCAATAATCCTATTTACCGTAACATATGCAAAGACAGACGTACAGATATGATGAGTGTACAAGGGTTCTCGGTGTTTGAAATTTGCACATTGAACCCTATAAATGACATATTCATAATTATAGACAACGTGCATAACAATGCATCTAAGGGGTTTGAATATTATACGAGTATAGTTGTATATTCCAGCTTGATTGCCTTAAAAATAAACATATTTACATGAAATTTAGTAAATACACTCGAAACTTATATAGGATACTTTACAGCTCATCTGAATACTTGATGGAAATGGATGGATGGAAATACAGCTTCGAAATATAACCAAACAAAACAGTAGTAAACAAAATTAATGAATATATTTCAATTGTTTTATTATAAAATATTTTAGACGCGCTAGTCTAACAGGAATTTACTCGTCACAAATTGATTTCATTTACATACCCGGATGCATTCAGTCGGCAGGTGATTCACGTCAAAGTGAAAATATATTTTTTATATCGCCGATGTAAATGGAACCAGTTGAAGTTTGTAGCATATCACGTGTATAGTTAAAGCGTTGGCGGTGGCAAATTTTATTCGATATTTTCACGCAGATGATTAAGTTAGCCGGCTTGCGCAGGAGGCTGGGGCGCAATCTCCGGTGGCGCTGCGGAAGCCACCCCACTCCACCCTTATGCCTCGTTTTCACCCATTGCACTGTCAACCGACCCTAGCGGAAACTACCGTAACATCTAATTAATGTACCCAAGTTGATTTTTACAACCTTTCCGCCACTTCGTTCGCATAGGACGTTTGATTTCATATCTCATGAATACTGCAAGACATCCTATATACCTATATCTTTTCGCACCATATTCGAGAGAAGCTTTCAGGCAGCCTATATGGGATTGAACGTTTAGGATTTTTTTATTCGAGTTTTTATTAAATTTATTTAAGTAATGTAAATAAAACTTGTGGTAGCTTGGTACCTAACTAAGGGATTCACATCTCTTCACAATGGCATGAGTTTCAATTTTGCCGGGGAGCATGTACCTTTTAGAAAGTTTTTTACCTAATGTGCATACTGTGAGAATAACCGTTTAGTGGGCGAAGGAAGAGATTCCCAAATATGCGGAGACCTAAGTCCAAAAGCAGTACCTTCTTGGGTTGATATTAGTTAATGTAATTTAATAGAATTAAACTTCATTCAAAGGGATATACAGAAACTTAAACATACGTTACCTAAAAAAAATATCACTTATTTCCTACGCGACGTAATACGTATTTTGCGTCTGGAATTGTGTTTCGTATAATTCGTAAAAGCAATAGTGAAACTACAAGAGAATATACTTCAGTATACATGCAAATGATTTTTGTAGTAACATTAGTTGTAATTCTATAGGGAGTCCCGCCGGAGACGTCGGAAATTCGGGGGATATTTTCCGATCAGAGTTAGGAATCTAGTTTCCGCAGTCGCGCGATAAACAAGTTATTGGCGTTAGTGAGGGTTTAAGGGGGTGAGGGGTGCCCGGGCAGAGGGGGCGAGGACATCTCACCCGTGTAATTAATAAACGAAGGGAAAGCGAATCCGAATAGATTTGATGATTTATGATAGTGCTTAACTGTGGATCTTGTGTGATGGTTTTATCGTAAGGTATTTCGTGAAGGTTTCCTATACTCACTCGCAAGCGAACTTCTGAAACGATGTGTTATCATCGGGAAGATGGAGTATACGTGGAAGAATTTAGAATAGCCCTTTTTAATTTTAGTCGAGTTCAGCAGATAAACAGACAACTCACCGGATGGAAAGCAGTTACTATCGCCTATGGACATTTTTAATACCAAATTTGCTATCAATGTGCTGCTCTCTAAACGGGAACAAGAACGAGGCTACTGATTTCATATCAAGACTAGCTGTGCCCGCGACGGCGTCCGCGTGGAATTTGATTCAAAAGCCCCCCACTTTGAAACATTTTTCATTGCTGGTCCGCTCCTATTGGTCTTAGCGTGATGATATATAGCCTTCCTCGATCAATGGGCTATCGAACACTGAAATAATTTTTCAAGTCAGACCAGCAGTTCCTGCGATTAGCACGTATAAACAAACAAACTGTTCAGCTTTATATATTAGTAAGATATAAGATTTGTTTCAGATTTCTTTACAGTTATAGAACGGGTCTATTAATAGACAAAATATATGTATATGTATACAAAATAGTAGTAGTTTACATGTACATAATATTGTAAGCGAGGATGTGTGAAATGTCTCACCAACCGACCTGTTGCGGATGCTATAGCATGCATTGTATTCCGTGGAGAACGTCTACTAACCTCAACAACTATCACTCTGAAACAAACCTTAAATCAAAGAAGAAACGCTGATAATGCTTTATTACAAACAGTTACACTTAGCCTTCACGAGGCAGCAGTTCATTTGTTTCCGTTAACACTTCTGGTCTACAGCTTCGTCGTGAAAGTACCAGATGTCAAACTCTTTGATTAGAAATGCACGAATTGTATGTACAGTTGTGAAACTTTAACTTGAAATACAAAACCTCAGAAGCACCTAGAATATATTTTTTTAACAAATATTTTACCTGCACTCAACGTGTTAAATGTGTCTTCATGAATTTAAGTAGACATATGACATATGTGTTTTAAAACACCACGATTTATCGTTTAGCATTAGGGTTAAAATACAGTGTCGGTAACCTATATTTGTGCTAGTCTAAAATATAATTTTAGTATTATTTAACTATTGACTGATTTCCACCTGTGCGACAATATCAGTCTCTAAAAATACCGTCCGGTATATCTACTAAGCTTCTCACAGGTGGATATTAAATTAGTGTTTGGATTAAGTATGATTCAAACTCCTAATTCATAATAGTTATATAGGTGTTTTATCAGTTAGTTAAAATTTAAATTTAATTATCTTTTCAGGCACCGGCTCTTGGGAGTGCTACAAAGTTAAAAAATAAACATAGATAAACAAACAAATGCAACCAAAGATCATACATAACTAGTTATCGTTGCCAATCGCAGAGATCTTTGCAAAATTTATATGACATATTCTAATGAACTTTTATTTCGTCTGCAGTCTACACATAATCTCAAATGATCTTTTAATGGATATTATATGGCTAATGTTGCAACCTTTCGACTGGCCTCAGAGACCTTTGATAAGAAACTTGTAGGCCAGCGTTCTACCTAGGTCTATTACTGATTTAACGAATATACAGACTTATACTTAAATATAAAATATGGATTTATTTGTATGATTTAAAATGTTTATTGCACTTAACATACAGTTATGGGAAGCCGATCGCAAAGCGTTACGATAATTATTACAAATAAAGGTGGAATAGTTTCCGGTGGATACATTACTGTTAAACACAAAGACCTCGTGTATAAGTACTATAATAGTTAGGCCGCTATATAGAGCCACATTTGGCATCTATCAAACTGATAGTAATTATTTAATTAACCAGAATTATTATTATTATCACATATTTATTTGTTTTCAAATTATTTACATTTTTCTTTATACATATATTTTAAAAAAATGTAAAAAACCGATGTCCGACGGCAGCAGGGCCTAGGGTCCAAGCTACCGGTGGTTAATGTTCCAGAGACAGGAACCTCCTCACGATACGGGTCGTGTCCAGCAGGGCTGCCTTCTGCATCCGACCCTTCACCCAGGTACCAAGCGAGAGCCTTTCAAGATGTCAGTCAAGGCTCTTCGCTATTAATCCATTCACTGACACAACTATCGTACTATGATGGTAGAGTCCAAGTTCCACATGCAGTAACTCGTGAGCGAGATCAATATACTTTATTTGTTTTCTTTCTCGGCTTTCACGAGGTTACCATCATGGAATTAAGAATTATTATTATTATATTGGAATCGATATATGAAATTACACATTTCCGAATCGATTGAAATAAACTGTTTAAAATATATTATACGATCCGTTGCCTTTTCTGTTTTTAAAATTCAGAAAATATGCATAAATTACTTATGATTTATGCTTAAACTATTCGATTATACATCAATCTCTTGGTCACATCATTAATATTTAAGGAAAAAATGTGTTTACAGACATGACGTTGTTATGTGTTCGTAGCTTAAGAACTAAGCTAACGATGATGTGTAAATTGATATATTAAATGATATTACTACTGTTACAGAGTTAGTTGTCAGTATTTATGTGAAACTTTAAGTGGGTCTTCTTACAACGGCTTAGCTATACATAAATATATGCACAAAAGTTTTTTTTGTGCTTAATTTTTTGTACACGGATAGATAGATAACACTTTATTGCACACTGAAATACACAATTACAGAAACAGACCATATTTACAATATTTTCTAGGCAATACAATAGGCGGCCTTATCGCTGAAAGCGATCTCTTCCAGGCAACCTCAATGAGAAAAAATTGAATCAGGCGAAATAGGTGGTGCAGGATAAAAGTACATACATAAAGACGCTCGTCTGAGAATTACACGTAACAGTGTCTTTTAACAACTGAGTAGATATGTCGTGAAATAAAACTCTTAACTCCTTTATCTTTAATTTGCGATGTGTAAACGCAACTTACTAGAACATTTGATACTCGCATTGTACACTTTCCTGTTGAGGCTACCGTAGAACTGGGCATTATGTAAACGAGGAGTAAGGTGTACAATTTAATATAGCAAGAAATACTAACAGTTTGAATATATTCAAGGTTAAGTTGAGTGATATGACGAGGAACAATATGATAATGATAAGGAACGTTGTTGTTTAACAAAAGAATGTAATAACAAGAGTTGTGAAAGACGTGTTCAGATGATTTCGACATGTGAGAATGGATGAAAGGAGACTGAGAAAACAAATGTATAATAGTGTAAGTGGTCCAGTTGATGTTGGTACACTGCGACGTATGTATGAATATATTGTCAATAAAATAATATTATATTAGGCGTACAACTTTGCTTCCGCCGTTTTTTTTCCGAAATTCGAGGCTTCATTGTAAAAAATGGTTTTACATATATGATTCAAAGTATTGTCCATCGCTGGCCACTATTTTCTTCCATCTTTCGGGCAGCGTACGAATCCCGCATTGAAAAAACTGGTCATCTTTTGAAGCGATCCACGAAGCGATCTAATTTTTTACTTCTTCATAACACCAGAAGTGCTGGTCAGCCAGGCCGTGTGCTATTGATCGAAACAAGTGATAGTCCGAGGGAGCAACGTCTGGAGAATACGGCGGGTGGGGTAGGACTTCCCATTTCAACGTCTCCAAGTATGTCTTGACCACTTTCGCAACATGGGGTCGAGCATTGACATGCTGTAAAATCACTTTATCATGTGTCTCGTTGTATTGCGTCCGTTTGGCTTTCAATGCTCGGCTCAAACGCATTAATTGCGTTCGATAACGATCGCCTGTGATTGTTTCAGTCGGTTTTAACAACTCATAATACACTACGCCGAGCTGGTCCTACCAACACTGAACATGACCTTGGAACTGTAAATATTTGGTTTGGCCGTCGACGTGGAAGCATGGCCGGGATATATCCATGATTTTCTGTGCTTGGAATTATCGTAATGAACCCATTTTTCGTACCCAGTCACAATGCGATGCAAAAATCCCTTCCGTCTTTGCCTTGCAAGCAGCTATTCAACATCTCTCGGCTTCAATTCGTACGACACCCAATTTCCTTGTTTCTGAATCATTTCCATGACTTTCAGATCTTTTGAAGTGGCTTGTTGCGTTACTCCCAATGATCCTGCCAATTCTTGTTGCGTTTGACACGAGTCTTGATCAAGTAATGCCTCCAATTCTGCATCTTCGAAAACCTTCTCTCGTCCACCGCCATGCTGATCTTCGACGTCAAAATCACCGTTCTTGAAGCGTTGAAACCACTCTTGGCACGTTCTTTCACTAATAGCGGCCTCACCCTAGCTATGTATTTGAGAGCATCCGAGGAGCCTCAGCCGCAGATTTCTTCATATTAAAGTAGAAAATTAAAACTTCCCGAAAATGACGAGAATTTGGCTCGTAAGCGGACATGTTCAATCGAGAATAACTTTATGATGTAGACACGAATCGACTAATATTTCGATGGCGTTATGTTAACAAACACCTAAGCTTGTTGTATGACATCTACGATCTATTAATTTCGACTACCACTTACCGCTACAGCCATCTATTGCAAAACGGCGGAAGCAAAGTCGTACACCTATGTAGTATACACACTGGCATGTGAAATCTCAGTTTCATATGGCCATTATACATATAATTAGTCGTAAGACACGATTTGTACAATGTTTACAGTGTTTAGTCTAAATAACAATGAAGCGCTGTGAACTGTTATATAGAGTTATTGTTTAATGTGTTAAAACATAAATTGTCTCTGGTCTTGTATAGTCTGTCATTTAAGTAACGTTCTGGTCCAAGATTTCTAGCAAAACCACAATCTTACAAGCGTGGCTAATTAGGTAACGTATGGTCTGTTGGAGTTGTTAATATTGGTAGTTCAATAGCGGACTTAATCGCATGTGTTTGACATGTTTGTGTTCTTGCAGAAATTCTCGATTAATGGCAAACAGAAGCCTGTTTTGAAGTTGATTTACCTACGAATATATTTTGTAATGGTAAAACATTTTTGTCTTTAAGCATTGAGAAAGTGTATGGAACTATCCATATAATATGAACTCCTCAAAGTCCCGTCGCTGGTCTCGGGTCTATTTTGGGGTAGCGTACGGTATACCCGCAAGCTTGTCTAAGACGAGTAAGTGATTTTTATATCATATTTGAATGTGCAATTTCCTCACAATGTCTTCCTTTCGTTATTTTTGTTTAGTTTGGTAATTAGTTTTGTAAAACTCGTTAATTCTTCCTTGCCAGGATTCGGTTCGGTGCTGCGTTGAATCGTGAGTGTGAACTATTAAACTAGTTTTCTAAAATTTGTATCTGAATTTATCTTATGTATATGTTTGTCAATTACAGTATTAAATCAAATAAATCATATGAAATATACGTTCAAGAATTGAAGGAAAACTAGGTATTTTGTTTAAATTTAACGGCTCATTATCGAACTGTGGTATAATGGTTATGTTAATTACATTAGACAACAATGTCTTCTTTATTGTTCCGCTTTTTATTTATTCCTGATTTATATTGTAATAAACATTTAGAACTTAAAATTTTCATTCAATATAATAAAGCTAGTCAACTTACAATTATTTTCATAAATAAATACTTGTATTAGCGTGATAGTAACGAATTCAGTAGCCTTTTAGTGTATTTTATTAAAATCTTCCTCGATAAAGCCGATAAATTCGTTCCTTATCTTGCCCGTGATTTGAAAAATAACAATTGGTATTTATGAATTTGGTGTTTATATCATAGATTAGACTTTGTTTTCATAAACAGTTTCTATAAATACTTCTCAGAGAAAAATGCGTAATAATTTGTAAAGCAATGTTTAATTCATCCTGGAATATCTCTTTCGGTGCTTCAAATTCTTCATAACAGTTGCATATGAGAATTGAATTATATTACTTGATTTTGATTTTAAACAGAACCTTATTAGAATTTTGTAGACATTTTGGCACCGACAGAACTTTTATGAAATCGTCACGTCCATTCATCTGTCTCTCTGTGTATATTACAGTTGTTTTTCTCAGTAACTACCAGGTGGGTTAGTTGAAATTTTATAGGAAATTTGTATTGCACTACAAAGTTATATAGTGAAATCCTGAAAATAATCAAAAAGAGAGATGGCCGCCATAAATATAACTAGGGATTTTTTTTAGTACAAATGAAAGACTCAAATGGGATATTGCTAGTGAGATTTTGAAAAAAATATAATTGTGTTTCATAATGTCTTTTTTATGAAGTCAATAGATGACGAGATATAAGTTCCCAAAGTCAAGAATATTGCGTCCCCTTTAACTTTTAAACTATGTAGTGAATAATTCCGCAATGTCCGGTCCGACCAACCTTACCGACTTCATTTTCCATATTATCGGATGCAATTTGACATAAATTTCATATAAGTAATGTCAAAATTCAACTGGTGGTAATTCAAGCGAATGAATATTAAGATATAAGATCCCATTTTTGGCTACACTACTTTTTTTTAAGTAATATGAAACTCATTCTTTTGGAAGCGGATTGGATCTTAAAATAGGAAATTAATTTAAAGAGTTTGAGTGACAGAATTTTAAAAGCAAGCTAAGAAGAAAGATTAATGCTACACATGTTCTCCAAATGTGTGACAGTCATAAATATTTATACATCACCTGTCATTCTGGGTGCCAAATATTCTGGAAATTAACTTTGAAAATCATAGAAGTTGTCGTAGTCAAAAAGCCTACAGTCTTTATCAGCTAACACATCAATCATTCCTTTAATAGAAATGATGTGTCAGACAAACAACATGTTTTATTCTGTTGAATTAATAAGAGAGCTGTTTGAAATTCTTCTCTATTTTGATTCAGCGTTGGTATGCGTTTCGAGCCACGTAATAGGGCTTTCATGTGGCTTAAGTATGTCGAATGATGGCTACGACGATTGACATTTCGAGTATTTGTGATTGCATTATTTATATTTTGATGGCAAAAAGGAATTTGTATTGACGGTAAACAACAGTTGGGAATGATAACAATTTACATTTGTTAAAATTGATTGCGGAATACGAGCCTAATCTCATTGTCATTAGTAGAGAATTTTTGGACTGTTTATAGACTGTTTTGGCCAGACACTTACATGATAATGTTTAACACAACTGTTAGACAGTCAAAATTTATTTGCGTCAAAGGGAAAATAATGTACTGTAATATTGAAAGTCTTTAACTTAATATTTATAAAACATTATGCCCGAAGAATTATTGAAAGAGTATCGTCGCTGGGATTCTTTCACAATATCATAAGTTATGATTGGAAGAGTTTCATAAAACGCTATGGAAGCAAGTGCACCATCGACAAAACGATTAAAGTTGTAGTGAAGTGAAGAATCCAATGATATTGCTATTGGAAATTAATTTTTATATCCGTTATTGCATCACAGAGAAGGTAACTGAGGATTGTTCTCCACTTACAAAATTAACCACTCCCCATATTGGAAATCTACTGGCTTCGATATCAACGGATCTTGATGGATACAGTCTATTTTGATAGCCACCGAGAATTGTTTACAAGACAGGTAGTTGCTTCTATCTTGTCCAGCTTTTAGCTGCAGTGTATCCATTAAAATAATACCTGTCTAGTGTTAGAAGTTATTTCAGGTCTGATATTTTTTTCGAGTATTTAAGTTTATTTCTAGTGATAAAAACAACAAAGGTTTAAAATACATGTTGGTATTTTGTTCTATACCAATTTCTCATTTTGATTAAATTCCTTAAAGATCAACATCATGTTTGTGATGTTAAGGGTTTCATCTTCGAATGTTTTAAATATCTTAAAGTCATATGTAAATTATTAAGATATATATCTATTCTTGCTGCATTTATACCGCTGACTATTTATAGTTTATGCGTAACGTTCTATTTTGATTATGGAATAAAAAATGTAATTGATTACCCTACGACGTGATATACTTTTTACCACAATAGTAATCTTGATCCTCCTCTTTGGTAATCCTTCATACTATGACATGTACGTAGATCACTACCAAAGGAGATTTCTCTGCCTTCAGTTTCAGTATGTAGATGTTTGCTTAAGTTAAACTCTTCTCAACAATCGATCAACGTCAGTGGAATGTACCTACTCATATTATCGCTGCGGTACGTTGACCTCTTTAGCTTATTTCGTAGCTTGTGCACACAAAAACGCCATTGTGACTATTTAACGATCTGATAACAACACACATTCGTAACCCCGTGTCAGTGTTATCTTGTTTGCTTTCAACAATTTTAGATTAGAAAATATGTCTTTGGTTTTTTTTAATTTGCTTCCGTGATACTTTTACGCAATCGCTTAAATAGGCTGTCTTAGTTTAACGACTCTCGTCTTATTTATGCGGTGTAAAGCTACAAAGTTCGTGCAGAAATACAGGAAGCTTGTTTCATTTGACTTAAAAATGTGGATGAATAAACAATTATTTGGTAATATCTATTACAAATTGTTTGATCTCTGGCGAACATTAGACCATATTATACGTGAGCAAAAATTTCAAGAGGAAAGAAATAAAACCTGCACTACTGTATTCAATTGGAAAGTTCATAGTTTCAAAAATACTTCGCATAACATTAAATAAGTTCGTAGGATGGAGTTTTGATGCGCTGTTATGATGCTGTACTCGTATTAAGCTTTCAAATTCATTTGATTCTTCTAATCGTTAAGAAAATTACAGGATTGCTTGTAGTAATAAGATTCAACAAGACGATTCGAATAATCGTTTTTGACTAAATGCTTCCAGTAAATAAATTAGGTTAAATATATTTCACTAGGAAAATAAATATACCAAAACACTATTAGCTTTTAAATCTTTCCCAGTTACTAAGCTTTGAAGTCACGTTTCGAATGACTAATGTCTATTTTGTTATGCGCTTAAGATGTCTCGTTCAAATGACTTGTCGCAATAAAGTTAAAAGACTATTAGGAATGCCTTAAATTTATATTGATTTGATGCAACAGAAAGGATCTAATAAATTATTATCTTTAAAATTTAAAAACATATTATAATTGTTTAATGTAGACTAGTTCGGATTAAATTTCAATTTTTCTTTTACATTCAGTCATCAACTTTTAGTAACTTAGTGAAAGTCAAAGTAATTTGTTTGTTTGAAACATAGATGTTATGCTAAGTAATGCAATTTTTTATTTGTGGTTTTGGTTACAAGCCATACATATTGTTTAGCTTCATGAATGTAGACATTTATGTTAAGGGACTATCTAAAATGGAGTTTGCTATCTCGGTCGTGCATTACTACATCTTTGAAGATATAAAGTGATAGAACTTTTCTTATGACGAATCTGTATTCCACAATTTTTAACAATAAACTTACGAATGTTTCACAGAAAGATTTATTATCGATATATTTTATAGGGATACTCGTATACACATCTATATACAATTTAATTCTTATCAAAAACAAAATTGCCTGGGATTTTTTTTTCTGAAACATTTATAATTTTGTTGATAAAGATATGTGTGTAATACATAAGCCGTTAGTAAGTGCTATCCATTTATGTCCTGTGAATTCCATTTAGGTACCTCCGTAAGTTCATATTCTACCAAAATACATAGTAGGTAAAGTAGTTTGTTGCATATTTTATAAAAATTGATCGAAAAGCCGCTTTGTGAATTAGGCAAACCTATTTTCATATTTATGAATAGGTCTATTATTCTTGTGTATAACTTAATTGACTTATTGCATGTCGAATAAAGTCGTGAGTATAAGACGCGTTGTTAAAATTTCAAAGTTGTTCCCGTGGCGAGGGAGACCAATGTAAACACTCGTTGACGTTGTTTATATTTCGAGCAACTTCTTAAGAAATGTGAGACCGTCCTCGCGGTTCCGCGCTCTAGATGAGATGGCCGCGTTGAGATACAAGTGCTGTTTATTTTCTTAGCGCTCTTTTCGAATCACAGGCACGCGGTGAAATTATACGCATTTTTAAGTGCTCTAGGCTCGAGAGCCATTGACATCTTTATGAAACATTCTTGTTTTTATTTTGAATAAAAATTGTGTCCTTTTTAAGAGCAATGGATATATTTTGGTGCTGTAACCAAAACTTTCGTTATTAATAGTTATACCCACTTTCATATGTATTAGATAAAATTATTTATAGCAGTAGTGTAGTATCAAACATTGTTGTCACCAATTCTTTTACTTTTTGTCATATTTACATAAATGTTTATTTCTAGGGTGCCGCAGCAAAAAAAGAATACTGATATAGTTGGCATGACCGTAAATTTTTCTGTCTGCTTGGTTATCTTATACTAATATATAAAGCTGAAGAGTTTCTTTGTTTGCTTGAACACGGCAATGTCAGGAACTACAGGTCTGATTTGAAAAATTCTTTCAGTGCTAGATAGGCCATTTATCGAGTAAGGATATGTATTAACACGCTAAGACCAATAGGAGCGGAGCACCAATAAAGAATGTTTGAAAATCGGGGGCTTTTTAACTGTTCCACGCGGACGAAGTCACGGAGAGAAGCTAGTGTTAGATATGCGAAAACATAAAATATTTTTTTGCCCTCTAATTTTTGATATGTGATTATTTTTGAATAAATCAAGGTAGTTAACGTCTAGCTAAAGTAAATCGTTTCTTAATTCATTGCATCATTGCATTAACGATTGCATGAAATTCTTTTGAGCTTATATATACTAGTATTACATGTCACGATTAAAGTATTCAACTAAAACACCAAAACATACGGCAACAAATGTGGCACTAAAGTAAACATTATCATAAAGTAAAGTCAATTATCAACAAACAATAATTAATTGATAAATGTAGGACAGGATTATACAATTTTATTTTTAGGTTTACAAAACTGGTTAAAATTAAAGTAAATATGGTCATACCGCTACATGCCTGCGACTGCGAAGTATTCCTTTAGATATTTATATTTAAAAATGTAAATGCAATACCTATTTTATATCAGTAACAGTAAAATTCTTTCATACAACTCTTAGACAAAACTTATTACAATATAATTGAAAACTATTTTTAAAATTAAACTACACTTTTAAAAATAAGCCTAAAATTAAATACTAGAACAACAAAAAAGAGGGTACAATTATAGATAAAATATTGGTCCCAAACCACTGTTACTTACTAACATTAAAGTTAAGTATCACTAAGCATCTAGTAATAGTCCGAAACACATATAGTATTTTCCAAATAAAATGTACACTTTTTGCGGTAAAAAATAAACTTACTTCCAATTTTATGGGTAAATATGAAAGTTATATTTAATATTTCACCACGGAACATTAAAAAAGCTTAGGAAATAGAATATGAATATGGTACGTAGGTCCACAAGATGCAAGTAAAAGTTTATTTATAAATTTACGTTACATAAGCTTTCAATACAGGTAGGTTTCAAATAATATAACTAGTAGCTATCTCTAGTGCGAATGCTAGATACTCAAGATCGTTGTACCTTCTAACGTCTCACGCTTCATCTCACACGTCGAATTATGTTACTGCGCCGATATCACGTTAATGTTCCACTGATTTTTGTTCTGCAAAGATTTATGTTATCCTCGTATAGAGCACGTACGCCATGCTGATTGAGTTACACATTATATTTGCCCTTTGTTCTGCTCCTGGAGATGTTTGAAATTTAAATACGTTTTATGTGTGGTTTAAACGTACAGCGTTTTGTTGAAGATGCGGCCTATTAAAGTAGCCTAAGTGTAGACTACTTTAATATAACTATAAATAGTGGCTACAACTATCACTAAGTTTAACCGAGAACTCCAGCATCAGAATCGGAGAGACTTCGCGTCTCTCTGCGTATTCTACCGACTATATAACGGAGAGTGTTCCGAGGAACTGTTTAGAATGGTGCCTTCGTCTTCTTTTTACCACCGCACCGCACGCCATCGGCTGGGCGTTCATCCCCACTTCCTTGAGCCGCTTCACTCTAGTACGCAACAGTTTTCTAGAACGTTCCTCTTGCGCACCGTGGGGATTTGGAATGAGATCCCAGCCGTGGTTTTCCCACAGCGCTTCGACATGGGGTTTTTTAAAAAGGGTGTCATAAGATTTCTTCGAGGCCGGCAGCGCGTTGGTGACACCTCTGGTGTTGCAAACGTCCATAGGCGACGGTAACCGCTTTCCATCAGGTGGGCCGTCTACCGGTCTGCTGTACTCTAGCGATAAAAAAAAAGAATCAGCATCCAAGAACTGACAACAATTAGCTGAGCAAGTGTGCAAACTGTACCTACACTTTAATAAATAGAAATAGAAGAAAATTATAAGAATACCTACACATTAACTAAAGATCATATTAATGTTTACCAGAAAAAACCTCTATAGGTTGAGATAAGAGCTGTCCAGCTGCCTAATCTTGAGCTGTCGTTGTTTTTGCAAATATGTCGTCTTCCCATCTTTTACATTGTATTTTACTTTTTGTTTTACCTTTGCTTCTTCATTTTTCATCATATGACAACGGATTTCCATTAAAGTTGAAAGCAAAGATAATAGCTTACTTTCAAACTCAATTCCGCAATTGTTCACTACTAGTCTAAAGTTAGTTAAAAATCATATATAAGTCTACCTAACATGATATTCGTTTTAAATACATTAAATCAGAGAGCTGGATAATTCGGGAAATGTCACCAGCTGAGTGGGTCAGCAGAGTGCTTTTATATTTAAGAACGAATGACATGGTGCCTCCATTAATGTTGCAGTGTTCGGACAGGTAGATTCGCTAACCGGGTCGGCACGGTTATACTTGGACCGATTGAAGCAGACTATTATTGGATTGGATTGTTTCGGTTGAATGCATCCAATTTCAGCTGCCTTTTCCTGTCCGACTCATGATGTCGCTTGCGCGGTTCGTTAATTGAAACCAAAAAGTAATTAATGCCTATATTTGTTGAATCACGCGGCAGAGTTTTCTGTTTTATTGGTGAAAAGCCTGTTTAATATAAACTCAAGTTAGTCTTGATCAATAACGATCCTCAATGGATTCTATTTTCTGGAACGTTTTAATTGGAAACACGTAAGCGTATTAATTTCCAATAAGGCACTTCATCTGTTCCAAGTATTACATTTATTTCTTTACATTGTTTTAGTGCTTCTTTAATATATTATATATAAAACTGATATATGAAGGATCAACCAAATTGAATCAATTTAGTTTAATATATAGAAATGACAGCAAACGACGTTATTCAATGGTCTCAATACAAAGGATGCCGAAGATCGCGCGAAGTGGAGAAGAAAAAGTAGGAAAGCGAACCCTGGGCGTCGAAGTGATCGCTCCGAACGCAACCGGGATTTAACGCTCGGATGATGATGATGACGCTATTCAATGGCATTGAATAAGTTAACCTTATATTTAAATGAATCATTTTGGTTGATTAATCCAAATTGAAAGCAGAAGTTTAATAGGTGTGTTAGTAATAGTGTAGTAGAAGTTTAATGGTGTTTAAAGACAGAACTGAATTAGTGAAAAATGGAACTCTTCTTTAATATTCTTGATTAGATTTAGCAATCTAAATCGTTAGATTTTATAGTTGTTTTAATTGATTCATAGCACTATATAAAGTTTCATTAAAACTTTATATACTTCTATGAGTACGAATTTTGATGAAATATGAATTAAACACTTAATTTAAACTTTGTTTCATGCAGGAACGGAAAAACATTCAATTTCCTGCTGCTAGGCGGCTTGTCGTAGCAGGCGAAAAAACAACCCACGGCTAGGTTGTAGGGTATTTTTCCGACTGGATAGCTTCCACCCCTGGTTTAAAGTATGTCGCCATAACAACCTTGAGTTGTGTTCCGAAATTAGTGTCCAGGTTCCAGTCTCCTTTAAGAGAGCAGCAGCGCATTTGTAGTACCTTTGGTGTTGCAAATGCCCTTAGGCGATCGTAACCGCTTTCCATCAAGTGGGCCGTCTGCCTGTCTGCTGAACTCCTGCAAAAAAAAAAAATGAATCGCAACGGACAAGTGGAAAAACGAATCGCAACATACAAGTGGAAAAACTTCAACTGACAAGTGACAAAATGAATCAAAAAAATTTAACTTGATGTTTTACGGGCAGATTTCAAATTGGACAAGTAAATTAGCAATATGATGTTTGTCTGTCTGATATTTATATGTCTGTTACTTTTAAAAGACCTTGGGCTATGGCCTTTAAGCATTAACCTGAAGTTTGACATGTAAGCCAAATCGCAGCCAATCCCATATACACAACTAGCTGTGCCTGCGACGTCGTCCGCGTGAATTTGTGGAAACATTTTTCATAAGTGCTCCGCTACTATTGGTTTAGCGTGATGATATGTAACCTATAGCCTTCCTCGATAAATGTACTATCCAACACTGCAAGAATTCAAATAGGACCAACGGTTCCTGAAATTAGCGCGTTCAAACAAACAACCTCTTCAGCTTTATAATATTAGTATAGATATGCCAAATGTTAACATATCACACATACCACACATACACATTCAAGTATACTTTTGCTGAACATGGATGGCCATGTTGTTTTTGTGGAATATGCATCCGAAGTAAATGCAAGCGAAGTCACATGAAAATTCTTGCAATAACTAGGCATCTTAATTTGAACGATTTAATTTATCAATTCAGAAAATAATAATGTGCACCGTTAGCGAAAACTGTATTTTCATAATAGAATTTCACTAATACATTTTCTTCTTGTTCCAGGTAGAATTATGCAATAAATTCCACAAGAAGTTCTTTGACTGAGTTTCATCTGAAGTAGTTATGGAGGAAACGTAAGTTAACATAATTAGATCAAGTATTACGCTATGAGCTTCTACGAATTGATCAAATTATACATATAATTCCCTGAGTGATCTAAAATTAAGAAAGTAGTATAACAATTAGCAACTTCCTGAAGATAAATAATCGTGCTTTTAAAACTTCAGTTTGTGATTATTCCTATGTTAGACTTTCCAATTATTTATTTGTAAGTCCAACTATTTCTTCTATTTAAATGTTGTTGATATTTCGTGGTAAAACAAAACGGCTTTATCGTAGTACCTTTTTGTATATAACAGAGAAAAGTAGATTGGGTGTTCGATGGTATCCCATGAAAACGATTTTAGTTTTGGGATAAAATATACTTTATTTATCCTCGTACTGAGATATCTTCAAGTTTCGTGTGTATATCTATCTTCTAGGTAACAGTGCTCCAATTTATGATTAAATTATATCTCTGCCTGACATGAAGTGGGACTGTGATTACACGTAAATAGCTTATACGCAGAGCAATGAAAAGGTATATACGAAACATTTATAGGTTATATAAGAGAAAATTGCAGCCTCGTGTCAGTGACATGGCAATAGTAGACAATCGCTGTATCCGATCATATTCGATTAGATAAATCGAAACACGTTGTTATGCGCAATATACATACAAGCATATTACTGTATAGACAAGCATGAGTTATATTTCATATTTAAATCATTTAGTTAAGAAAATATTTATACTGTTTATTCTATGTAGGTATATATTATTATTTACACATTAAACAGCTTTTTTATATTAAATTGATAAAGTATGCTGTTCGTTTTATGTATTACGTCAAAAGGGAAATTTGCACTGAAAATCAGCATTGTGTCGGATATTATGCCGGCACAGCAATAAACTGAGTGCAACCCTTGTTTGCTGAAAATGCGGCGTACAATTATCATTTTTTTTTTCTTTTTAAGAGACAAGTTAGCAATGTAAGTACGTTGCATTTCTATAATTATTTCTATAATTTATTAACTTATAATTATGAAATGAAATAAATGGTATCTGATTTTAAGGCCCCATATACGGAACGATTCGTCGTAACATTGGCTTTCAAGAAAATCGTGACAATCCATCGCATCGAATTGCCGCTCAACATACGAAAGGATTGGTCGTTGCGATCGTTCGTTTACAATCATTCGTAAGCCACAAAAGATATGTGTCATCACAGTAATTCAACACGCGCCCTCTTTGAAAATGTTTAACGAACTTCTGTCCGGCTACAGAAGAAGACATATATAAAAGTATTTATTGCATAAGCATATGCATAAGCATGTATAAGCATATAAAAGTGTGAATTAAAACATGGCCATTAAAGCGAAATTAATATTCACATGTACATATTTTAAACGAATTAAATTCACTTAGGAGAATGTGATTCTTGACTTCAGAGTCTAGTAGAGCAAAGACGCAAAGTTGCGAAGCTAACTGTCTTCTATCAGATACATTTCTGAACCAAGCGTTTCGCTTCATCTTTTCTGGTGCGCACTGTCGAACATCCATAAGAAAAAAACTATACGAGGATGACTGATCCGAGCCATACATTGCCAGGTGGTAGGGAATTTGCCCGACTGGATGGCTACCAACCCTGGTCGCTAAAGTATGTCGCCATAACAACCTGAGTTGTTCCGCATTAGTGACCTGATCCAGGCTCCTTAAGAGAGCAGCGCATTGTAGCACTTGGTGCTGCTAATTTCCATAGGCGATGGTACACTTCTTTCAGTGGCCATCGCGTGTCTGATGAACTCCTGCAATAAAAAAAAATACACCTTCAATCTATCGTCACGATATTCATGATTGTATTGGTTGCAGTTGCGATCACGATATCGCATTGATTCGACGTTGCGATCGGTCTGAAACGACGGCGGGTAACGTAAAGAATCGTTCCGTATATGGGGGCTTTAAAACAAGTAATCATCAAAACAAAGTCACTTTCACATTTCTAATTGGGAGTCTAAAGTAGACAAGCTTATATGAAACAAAGTAATTGGAGCAAAACGTTGACAAATTAGAAGCTGGTAACAATAAAGGATACCGTTTCAATTAATAGTTTTCTAATTGTGATCGATCGCTGCCGTATTGTCAACTTACAATTATAAATGAATATACTTCTACGACCTATAACTACCTTAAATTAGACGTTTCATATATTATTTCTTTTTGCCTTTGAAAATAAAAGAAGGAAAATGAAAATGTCCGAATATCATTAATAATACATGGGCCAGGTAAAACATCTTTAATTACACGAAAATCATGGTTTAAATTAAAAAGCGTCGAGAAAATAGAAGTTAATCTTAATGAGCAATAAAGCCGGAATGATATCAGATTTTTAACATTTTCTACGAAATTTAATGATAACAATTTAAAGAGGAAAAACATTCCTCATTGTTAGCATTAAACGCTTGTGGGACGGCCGGTGTAATAATAGGACATAATATATTCAGGGTGAGTCAAATAAAATTAGCACGGTGAAAAATGTAAACGGCCCTTTTACTGCCTCGAGGACGTGTAAGTATTAGGTTGTGCCGAGTGCCTTTCTTTGTATGAGAATTCCGCAATTCCCCCTAAACGCTACTTACGACATGCTACATACGATTTTTTCACTTGGAGCCAAACACAAAAGGACATTATCGCGACAGAGTACGAATTTTAATATCCCTAATGTAATTAACCATAAGGCGAACTAATTATACTGATATGAAGTTTCCTTGGTTTTAGAGGTTTTAGGTTCTTGATTAACAAATGAAGTGCATTTTTTGTATGAGAATTCCGCCTTTTCCCCAAAATACTACTTACGACATGTTATTGACGATTTTTTAAACTTGGAACCACACGCAAAAGGACGTAATGGCGACAGAGGATTTTTATATTCATAATGTTATTAAAAATATTAACTGACTTTATTCATATGAAGATTCCTAGTGAAGCCGCGTGACCGTTTACGTTGGTTGTTCTGGATGTAGAGGTTTCAGGTTAGATTCTCGGTAAAGCAAATAAATTTCCGTTATTTACTCTCGTATTAATATGTTTTGAATCGATTGAGAAAGTAAACTGTGTGGTCTATGAATCTGCCTCTGTTAAATGGTCATTTATATAATGACTTTTTGGATTTGTATTTTTTGGCAAAATATCTTCAGAAATAAAACCATTCAGAAAATTACATATTACAGAATGTAAAGCAGAGGATTAAGTTATTTTATTATTAATCTGAATTTCAGTCGTACAAAGTTGAACTTCGTGTAAACAAAGTCATGGAAGAAGCTTTAATATAGCTTTAATATAATATAGAGATACTTATATCTCTAACATTTATAAAGGGATACAGTCTTAACTTTCTTTATTTGCGAAAAAAGTTAGATCGTTTGTTTATCAGAGTCTCCAACAGTAAAAGTTTTCTTTTCAGAGAACAATACTCACTGTAATAAATCGTTTTAAAGAATTTATTTAGATACTTATTTAACTCGACAAATGTACAAAACTTCTACAATAATGCGTGAAATTGTGCATTACTATACTGTAATATATTCAAAAAATCTAGTAGTCAGTCCAAGCAGCGTTACCGTCGAAATATTTGGTTATTTAGCCTCTGTATTTATTTTTATTTTCGCCGCCTCTAGCACTATGTAAATGTGACAAGGTTTTCGATTAACCGCTAATCAGATTTCTGCTTCCGCGCAGCCTATGCCGAGGGCATTGGTGCCATAAAAAAATCGAAATGTGTGCTGGGACATATATTAGAAGTGAAACTTCAACGGACAAATGGAAAAACGAATCGCATCGGACAATTGGAAAAACGAATGGCAACGGATAAGTGGAAAAATAAATCGCAACGGACAAGTGGAAAAACGAATCGCAACAAGATGTTAACTTTAAGTTTTACGGCAGATTGTTAATGTACTTGTCCAATTTGAAAACCTCACATGTGCATTGGGGGAAAGCAGACATCGCACAATCTGATGCATTTACTTACAGAAGCACCCGTGCCCGGTAAGTATCTGCGTCATAGAGGCGCCGCGTGCTGGGAGATGCCCTTTGTGCCGTATCTAGCTGATCTATAAATATCAAAGGAACCACAAGGCAAGAAGAGAGGATCAAGAGGCAGATGAGCTTGGTCCTATGAAACCCACATCGATCGTAGCATGTCTGGTGTGGTCCCTATCCTGTAAATGCTTTCCTCTCTTATTCCCGCCCGCATTCCGCTACTGCTTAGGGGTGGATTTTATACATTGGGGTTTCGTAAGGTGACGCACTTTAATTGTTTTTGTAATTTGCCATCGAAAGCCAAGATGAAAGAAAGAAGAAATTTTATGAAACATCTTTTTGTAGTATTTTTTAAGTCTTATCTCATATCTATCTTCTCTCTCATATCAAAGACAGAATGATTAAAACGTAACAAATAAAGATAGATCAGTTTAACCTTAGAATGCCAACTAAAATACCAAGCAGCAAATCGAACTTGTTAGCGTAACTAGGTAAACTGCAAGACTATTTATATAAAACACTGTTGATTTACAAACTACACAGCTCCGAATGTTCTGTTCCCGAGAGCCGAAATCCTTGATTTCGCCGGATAATACTGGCTGTATGCATTCGTTCAAGCGCACTCAAGTCGAAAAACCAGCATGCGTGAAGACGTCTGAGCTGTAGGACAAGGACGGAAAACAGTGGAGGCGCGAAGAATAATTTCACGGTGCGTAGACAAACAACAAAATACTAACCCGGGATAGACAGGTTGCGGTCCTCTACGGTCTACGAGCGCCTTTTTCGCTTGTTAAACGAATAAAGTGAATATGAATTAGTTACAGTTATCTCTGATTTACTTATATCTCGTTGGAAGCTATGATATACTTCGAAAACAATACACAAAGGAAATTTCTCCGTCTGCTGTCCATGCACGCTGGCTGCATTTACTAAGTTCGGTAAGACCAGCTTTTTGTTGGCAAATTGTAGAGTCAACCAGGACATGCAAATATACATGCCCTTGACATAAGCCAAGGTTTATAAATGCCTTGATGTGAAGAGTGGAATAATGGGTTACGTAGATTCCAGCTTCTTTTTAAGTCGATACCATTGTTTACCATACGGTTTTGAAGATGGGCGGCGCAGATTTAGTCATTCAACTACACTATTCGATATCGTCGAGTTTTTATAGTGGCTACTCATGAAATGTGTAAATATGAAAATGACGCTGCGTCGAATTCTAGCTGTGGACTATGAATTATAAAAAAAAACAGATTTAATGAGCGATTGTCGCTCATTGATAGCGAAGGGAAACACAACGAATAAACGGGCGTATTAAGATTATCGATGTCTAAAACCTGACAATCCATGTTGAATGAACAAAGACGGCCTACTATTTCATTACATAAAAATAGGGAGGAGCTCCTAGATAGACACGGGCTGTGTAAACGTCCATAATCTCTAAGTAAAATAGATGTGTCATACAAAGTGACGGATGAGCAAACATAATTAAATATATCGGTTTAGACTTAGATGTGAGAGTCCTACAATCTAAAGTTATAACTAAACAGTCATATAATTGTTTTCAATTATGTGTAATTGTTACAGAAACACAAAAACATCAACAAAATCCAAGTTAAAAGTGACTTTTAAAATTATTCAATTACGTGCCTAAATTATTTCAATACTAAGTAAATGAGTCTTTGAAGATGGGCCCATAAGAAATACGTGGACATTTAAGGCGTATTTTGTCAGCAGTGGCGTAAAATGAAGCAATTTCCGCTCTTTAAATTGACTCACTCTATGAAATTGGTTTTAAGAAATGAGCTTTAACGCGTCTTAATTTTGTTAACTGTACTTGTTAAAAGAAACGAATTTTAGAGATTATTTTACTTTATAATTTTGGTTAAAAAGATCCGTTTTATACAAAAGTAATTATGTTTGTTTGGTAAATCTTTAAAAATGAACAGATAGTTCAAAAATGTAAAAATAGTCCTTTAGGTCGATGTTTGACATTTCTTCACAGAAATAGTTCTTTACTAGCGAAATGTTGGGCTGGTGTAATAATACACGTTTTTTTTTTCAAATCACTCAATTCGATTCCTGACCAGAGTTTTTTTCAGAAACCTTAACTGCTTTAATTTTCATCAAAATCGGCCCCGATATAAGTAAGCTCTGTGTTTATTTTCATTTAAATACGTTCAGTAGTTTTCATTCTACAGGCAAACAGACAGACACAAAAACTCTAACCATCGTCCGAATTAACATTGTTTTTTTTGTAACATTGGATATCTGTGCTTTGTTTGATTTTGATTTGAAAACCCAGCAACTTCATCGACTGCTAACTAATTTTGTTATGAATCAAAATAACGGCTGGAAACTTTTTATATTATCTATTGAATATTTGATTGAAGATAAAAGTAAAAAAGCTTCCTGAAAAGTATACATGAATCATTTTATGACTTTGTCCATAGTTATTTTAAATATATCGATGGCTCCCTACCTGTGTTAACAGTGAGTTAACAGCAAAATTTACATTTTACAGATGAATATGTGAACGATAATTTTGTTTATAACTTTTAGCTTGAGTACTAGAGCTATGAGTTTTAAGGTTTCTGTCTTCACAACTATGTGATTCATTAGGTATTCAAATAGTAAACCTAATTTATTAGATAAGTTTTTGATTTACTGTATTTGACTAGTATCTACGGTTTAATTCTAGACAAAGTAAATTTCCTTAACGATTTATTAATTATTTAATCTGGTTTGGGAATTGATGTAACAATAATAGACTTACTACATCAATGGGTTTGGGAGTTTGGTATTAACCCCAAAATTATGCATTGTATGTTACCTATAAGACATGAGTAATTTACTTAGTTTGCGTGTATACCATATGTTTATCTCCTGAACTATTATTTATAGCTTTGTGAATACACATTTTTTTATACTTTTCAAAACTCAAGTCTTTCAATAGAAACGTTTGTTATTTAACAGATTAACTAGACGTTCACTAACTCCGTACAATTGCAACACATCCGCTATGTGGCTTCCCTAACTCTAATGTACTAGTTTGTTCCATCTAGTGAATAGTCCATTTTTACACTTACCAAACTTTGAGCGGATGAAAAGAGATTCTTGAGTGTTCCGTTTTTCTATTTCATTTACACCTGATCTGGTGATGAATAAACTTTTGGCAAAATTTTATACTTGTGATTAAGGCTACACGTCTTAGACTATAAACATACTTCCTATTTTCTACTTAAGGCCTGACTATATTTCTTTTTCATACTTAGCGGTCTTAAAAGTATATCAAAAGTAATAAACAGACAATTATGTTTGTCATCTTGAGACAAATCTTTCGCTTTATCTTCAAGTTTTTCTTTATATGCAAGTCTGCTTAAAGTGCTTCTTCCTTATACTTTGTTTCGAACGTCTTTGATACGGTCGTGGTAATGGTGCTGTTGTCTATTAAGGTCAGTTTTTGTCATAAATAACACTGTGAAATGTTTTTCTACCTTCTTTCGTTCATTATCTCTACAAATGCAAACAATAGATCATGCTATCATATAACCAGTTTCAATTAAATTACATTTTCAATAATTAATCAATCTGTTTCGTACAATTTTTTAGATTATTATATAAGGTGATGTAGTCTTATTTACAATTTGAACATTATAATCAAATTATAAATAAAAATTACATTACAATTACAAAATCATTTAAAAATAAATAGAAAAAGTTAGATTTAGGCTTAGTGAACGGAAATAGTTACAACTCTTCGTAATCAAGAGCTCGAGCAACAACTAACTTAATTAACATAAAACAGTTTAGCATAACTGAGGAATATTTTATCTGAACAAGGAACTTCGCACCTCCCCCTGTAGGTGTGCTGATTAATTTTCAATATTTCATTGTTCGCATAACCGACGCGTGTGAACAGTGAATTAATTTCACTTTAATCAAAAGTTAACTAGTTTAACTTCATGCTTTGACAAACTTCTACGTTTCCACGTTGTAATGATATGAGCCCGTTAATGTACTGATGCTATGCCCAAGCCTTCTCGATATAGAGAACGAGTGCTATTATCGCTCCTATATTGTTGGTGTGCAAGTTGCACTATACACACACAATAAACTAATTTATTCCTAACTAACACATCAGGATTATAATCTGCATTAGGATCTTGCAGCATTTAGAATAGAATAGAATATACTTTATTGTACAAAATGCTACGTAAAATCAAGAACATTAAATAAAAGTACAATCAGCGGTCTTATCGCCCATGGCGATTTCTTCCATATAACCTTTGGATGGAGTATAGGAAGGACAACAAAAGTCGGTAGTTGCTAACCCAGCACTCGTGAAATAATTTAGTTTAAAAAGAATGTAAGCTATCGCTAGCCATTTTAAGCACTCGAAAAATTATAAATCGCTTCTTGGAAACTTCCCGAGGGATATCCGGGATGAAAAATATGACATATTTCATAAAATAAGATTTGCTATCGATCAGTAAAAAAATTACATTGTAGTTCGTTTTTTGGTAATTCCGATGTGTAGTAGGTTACTTTATTTTTGATCACTGTCAATATATGCTATAATACTTATAGCAATATTTATATACACATTCGGCCAAGATTCGAACGTCACTGGAATGAGACACGAACGCCTTAGTTATTAAATTAATTCCAAATCCACGATGTAAAAGTAAAGGTGATTCATTAATTTTTTAACAGTAAAGTCAGCTGGAATCAATAAAAATCTCTCAGCGAGATTAGTTAACAGAAAAGTTAACAAAACAGTCCTTCGCGCCGACTTAGCTAAAAATACAACGAGAATTTATGAGCGTTTCAAAAAAGGAATTTTGGGACGCAGGTATTACAGGTTACTTTTTTAGGGACCCATGGCATAAACTGAATCCTTATAATTTCGTCAGGTTTGTCTGGATGTCTATCTATGCATGTCATTTTTCTTAAAATTACTGGGTGATCGGAACGAAATTAGAAGAAAATAATTGTTTATCTATATATACAAACAACTGAAGACTATTCATTTTTGTACTCTGTGTTATGTATAATTTTTATTGGGCACTTGTTATTTTCTTATTCTTCTTCCACGCAGTATTAAATTGCCATTTGCTAGAATTGTAACCCTAAGTCAATAGTGAATGTATTTAGGTTTGAATTAAAAGCAAGACCATAAGACTAGTTTAATAACCGTAGTTGCAAAGAACGCTCTGCTAAATTAACGGGCGCGTTGGATAGAGGCTGGCCCAGTTAATGGTCGCGGCGTACTGCCTTATGCCATACACCGCGCAGACACTTAAACAGATTGCAGAGGCGTCATCTGTATGGTAATTGTGCTTATTCGCACGTGAGATTCACAACTTCTTGACGGCCGTGAGAGATTACTTAACCATCGTGAGCGACTGTATGACGTGTTAATACGTTGCTTATATTTACACCTGTATGAAGCACAGTTGCAGTGCAAACATAAACCAACATGCGTAATTTTCGTCGCAATGTTGGTCCAAATACTTTTCATACGGTATATGCATCGTTAGCAGCAATTACAAGAATGTTACAAATATGTTCTTTTAGGCTGGTTTCAGAGAATTGTTGACCGCTTACGCAGGTGGTAAGCTCGCCGATGACCCGTGCGCAACTCTGAAACGAGTTTAGTATGACGCGGTTAACCGGACTTTTGAAGTTTTGTTTTTGTCGCGAGATAGTGCGTGAAAGCGCGTGCGATCAACGCGAGTGTGTATCGCACACTGCACACACACTCCTTGACAGTGCGCGGTTGAGGAGCGCTGACCAACAGCCTTTAAATTGTAATCAACGCGGGTGGTAAGCGTGGGCAGTTTTCATGAAACGTTACAAAGAAAACCTAGCTCGTGGTCTGCGTCGATTACCACCCGTGCCGGCGTAAGCGTGATTCTGAAACCAGCCTGTCTTGTTTATTTATTAGCTCGTTCCAGTGAATCTTCATTGGCGTTGCTATGACGATGACGTATTTCTTAGTGAACTGCATCGGCGGCCTCAAAAAACTCAACCATAGCGCCACCCTTTTCTCTATTATTAAGCATTGACCCGCTATATAGGAGTAAGCTAGCTGTGTATTGAGTTTCATTTAAAATCGTTCAGTAATTATAACCTTATATTCCAATAGACAGACAGACTTTCTTGGTCAGCATTAGCACGCCTGATTTATTTATTTTTTAATATACTAGCTGTCCCGGCAGACGTCGTCCTGCCCGGTAAAAAATAGGGGTTGATCGTAGAGGGTTGAAAATCTAGGGTTGTATGTATTTTTGTATGTTGTATCATAAAAAAATAGAAATTAAAATTTTGTCTAAAAATTTAAAAAAAAATTTAGGGGTGGACTACCCCTAACATTTAGGGGGATGAAAAATAGATGTTGGCCGATTCTCATAGATACCGGATAAGCAAAAAAAAATTCATCAAAATCGGTCAAGCCGTTTCGGAGGAGTATGGCAACGAAAACTGTGACACGAGAATTTTATATATTAGATTTTACAAACTCGACTCTTCTACAAATCTATAATAAGTAGATATTATAAAAGACTAAACATGCCGTGCACATTAAAGCTATAAAAAATGACTGATATAGACAATTTAAACGATGGAAAACATGATGATTTTTTTAGATTTCTTGTTCTTATTATTTAATTATTCGGAATTCATGTAAAAAGTACTAGCCTGATTTCGATACGGTTTTCGCTGATCGATATTAAATTCTTACACTTAAATTTGGTTGAAATTGAATTCCTATCGAATTGTGATTTTTCCATTAATCAATAGTTAATTTTTTGTCATAATTAATGTGTGATATTTTTTATTCCGATTTTTTCCGGGGCGGTGTGTAGTTTTTCGGGTGCATAAAGATTACCTTATTATGACACAGTTTTCACTGAAGCAATAGCTGACAGTCCCGGAAATCCCGGAATTTAAAATCAGACAAGAAATATAAAATAAATGCATCGTGTTCTCCATCGTTTCTATAGTTTATTCCAGTTGTTTTTTGTTTTAAATAGCGTCAGTGTACAGATACGGCACGTTTAGAATTTTATAATATAAAAGATAGATCAGTCGCAAGTATCGAGAAATGTTATCAAATATATTTTTTATACATCGCTGAATTGTTATTGCGTCTGTAGCTAGGTAAAATTGATACCAAACAATTGTTGTTCGATCTCTCATTCAGTATGTGAACATGAGTCTTGTGAACTGAACACGGTTAGTGATTTCCAATAGAAGCGAATTGTCGGTCACATCTTTTTATATTCACCCGGACAGTATTGTCCACGTTATAATGCCGGTACATGTTCCCACGGCTCTCTTAGCTCGTAATAATACTATGTAGAGAATAGACAACCACCGATACTGTCTCATAGATGCAGATATCTGTTACGTTGAACAAGTTCTAGCTATTATTATACTTTACTTTATTGACTACCAGCTTTTACCCACGGCTTTGATGGCTTTACTGTAGATTCATTAATCAATTTAGATTTTTTCTAACTCTCGGAGATAGTACAGTTTTTCCGGACGAAAGATACCCCTTGCAATCCTGAATAAAGACCTCCTTGTAATTAAATTATTTCAAATTTGGAATAAATGCAGTGATAAGTCGCCATTATGACTTATCTGTGAATTGCCATCAAAAAAATGCAACTGCAGTGTCTTCTGGCTTTATACTTCTCAGATACAGAACTTTTTTCTAAATTAAAGGTGTTCAATGTCTTTTTCTGTACCCCTGACAATATGTATGCAAAATTTGATGAGTATCAGTTGAGTAAGGCAGTATAGTGTGACTAACAAATAAATTCAGAATTTTCTTCATCCTTTTAAAATATTCTTACACACGGAATGACTAAAAAGGTCGCTATGAGGGATAAGACAGCTCAGTGCATTATAGTCTATATTAACTAATTCGGGAAGTCTATAATGAACAATAAGGAGTTTTTCATGCATTCATTATATAAAATTAATTCGTATCAAAGACTGAAAACTGATCAACATTATAAAACAAGAAATTTAAACATTTCAGTTTATTCAAAGAACTCAAATAATTTTATTTTAAAGAAACAGTCATAAAACCAAAGTATGTCACATACTAGAAACAGTTTTGAGGTTTGTAGAAAGTCATAAACGATCACAATGATTTAATTTTATGACTTCCAGAATAAGTTGCAACATTGTCCCATGAAGCATTAGCTACTTTATCCTAGAATCGTAAAATTATCGTGAAATTAAATTTTATTAGGTATATTTGAAAGAATTTAAATTCAAATATGTTGTTCACGCGAGAGAAAAGTACGAAACAATTGAAATATGAACTTATTTTCGTACCTGCTTGAAATTCTTATGCTTCAGATACATCTGGGATATGTTGTTAGTAACCGTTACACGCTGATGGGTATAATGCATTATTAATGATGCGCCATTTCCATTAATTGTTAATGACGTTAAACATTGACAGATAAGTATGTGTATACACTAATATAGGTATTATAATCATTAAAGGCGTTATTTTTAATGTTATAAACAAGACGCATTTGACCACAGTCATTAACACTGACTTTATCCCAGATGGATCAGGAACATCAGAGTAAATAAAATTTCTGATGCAACTTTACTTGCTAAATGACTATCAAAATTATGACATAGTATAAAACGAAGTTCCTTTCCATGTCTGTTTGTATATCCGCTAATTCCTTTTAAGCGGTTTTCACAATAGTCAGACAATTTTTCAAGTAAGGTTTTTTTATATATACTAGCTTTTTCTCGCGGCTTCGCTCACGATATATAAAGACTTAATTAAGTTTTTATGTATATAAAATCGATCTACTTACTAGGGTTTGACAACGAAAACTCTAGTTATCTATAATATACCTTTATACAGCAGGATACTGTAATGCCGATGTGCATAATAGTATGCATGTATTTTAAATTATGACAATCCAATAACGGGTTAGGTGGCTTGGACCCAAATTGAGCATATCGATGTTGTTGCCAAGTCCTAGCTGGGGCGTAGCGGCCTACTGCACATCCCATACCCGCGGATGCACCGCACAATACAATGTTAAACCCAGTTATTGCTTAAACAACTATCGCCCCACCAGTCATTGCTAAGCAGTGCTACTTGGAGCTAGTAAGTTGGGATCCGTTTTACAATGAAATCAAAGACAAGTCTTTATTGCTTTCCATAAACTTATATCTGGATAATTAGTATGGATACATTTGCATTAGAAAAATGAGCAGCCTTATCGCTCATAGCTATCTCTTCCAGATAACACTGTGCCCAACGAGGCTAAAAGAAAACATAAACAATATATAAACAAAATAAAAAATAAATTAAATCGTAAAAAAAAAACAATCTGCGCCGGCTGTCGAAGAGTGACAAAAACCACAGATGTAGCATTGCCGACTATGCTAACTTCAGATATGTCGCATAACAACATGTTTGTTCCATTATGAAGTCAGTCCTAAAGAGAGCAGCGCATCGTAGACTTTGTTGAAATTCATACGATGTAACCTGTATAATCGTCTGCGCTGCTGATCTCTGCAATAAATAAAAAAAAATAAATAAATACAAATAAAAAAATACTCTCGATGTAGATTAAGAATTAAATAGATTATAATAATAGATATACCTATATGTGAGCACCGATCAATCAGTCAGTCAGTCATCATCACGTCATGGGTCGGTGATCATGTAAAATGAATTTCGCTTCTTCTTTATTTTTTAAGGGATTATGGCTCCGACGAAGTTTGCATAGATTTCGCCAATGTCACAATAGGTGGTAAAATGTCACGTGCATATAAGAGTATAAATACAAAAAAAAAATTGATCGGTGATCTTCAAATCACTTTCTGGAATCCGAGGACAACACAAAACATAAGTGTTAGACTAACTACATTATAGATATATGTTATTTATTGTTAAAAATTAATAGATAGTAGAAGATAATATATGTAAATGCCTACTATCAGCTAGGGTAAGATGAGTCCACATTGACCGGTCGGGGAAAATCTTTGTGTAATGAATTTCGCTTGTCTGAGGTACTTTGATATTTTGACATTTTTAGTGTTCTTTTGCTGACATCATTTATAATTTTCTAATATAACTAATATTCTAATATACAAATTTATTTTCTTTTTAATATTGTTACGAAGGTTCTTGTTAAAGAATAGGAGCTTTATAAATGTTATTAGCCCAGGCATAAATGCATTTATTTATTTAATCTGATTTTCATTTGAACCTTGTTTTTCATCTATTTTTAATTTAACTGGTATGTTTTTTATCCCCTTTTGGCCCCGGCGAACTAAGATGAAGAAGATGTCCGAGTCTCACTACTTATTCTATTTTACAACTTACTTATGTCTAATGACTACTTAATAACTGGTATGTTAGTATGTAGTAGTATGCTATTGATTTTTGTTTCTGTACTCAATTTTAGTGTCATAATTTGTTACAAGAAAATAAGCAGTAGGTATAAATTATATTACATATAGCTTCAACATAGGACAAAGGCGAAAACCCATTGCTTTCAACTACATACACATGGTATGACGCAACATTCATGCAATACTCGTCGCGATACATTGTTTGCGAAATGAATATTTATTTGAATGTTGGCTGAAACGACATTTTGTTTGAGATTTGTTTATTCATGCTTTATGTTTGTTACTTTGAAACCTTCGAATTTCAGATAATTTAGTTTCGTCATTGAAATGTTTTTCTGTAGAAAATAAGAACAAACCATAAAAAATCTCATGTTAAAAATGTTTAACTGGTAATTTCCTTTTAGAATTTTTGGTTGTGTGTCCGTTTGCAAGCTAGTCTCGATTAGGCTTTGAAACAGGTCAACGCATTTCAATGAAAAATTTAGGGATTAATCATTTTAGAACATGCAAATACAAAGTTTAGCTGTCTTATTCATATTAAGTTAGAATAAGTTTGTAGGCTTTTTTAAGAAACTTAAAGAATGCTAGAACTTACTGTAACTCAATATGGGCAGGGCCGTTCGCCACGTGAACGATGTCGCGGGTACAGTTTTAAAATAAAAATAAGACATCTAAGAATTTTTGATATGTATTATATTTTATTTGATATTTTAAAAGGTATTTGAAATTATTATTTAAAATCAATATTGTGAAATAATATTACAAACCATATCTTTTTATTTAAAAAAGTGCTGTAAAGTAATACCTCTATCGTAACTTAAAGACGCGTAAAGTTTTGTAGTAGAAGGGGATTAACGATATCGCCACCACGCAGACAGTACTCGTAAAAATGCTTTTTTATTTTCACGTTTATCTTTTTTGTCAGTCTTATGAGATAAGATTTAAAAATTGGGTTTTAAATTCGATAACTTTGGTATGCGATAGCTGTCTTAGTGTGAATTATCACATCTAAAGATGCTTGTTGATCCAAGAAAATATTGGTAGGTGTTTAGTATGTGTTTTTCGGCGGACCGAATAAAGGGAATCTTTAGTTATGTAGTTTTGAATTTGTAGGATACTAAGTGTTTTTATTGGGAAGAATCTCAACTGATTATAATGAAATATAACTTTTCTAAAATTTCGAAGCCATGTTTATAGCGGGTCAAGGGTGACTTTAAATTGTATTTTAACCATTAATGTGAATCCAATAAATTTGGGCTAAAGTTATTTGTTACCTGGCCACAATATTCTTAAAAAAATGACAGATATTTATATCATCTTTATTTAGTAAATAATTATAAGCCTTTTGAAATGAATCAGTGCTATGTTCCGCTTCAGGTGCGGATCCAGCCCTTAAAAAAGGCTGTGGTCACAGTCACGCCAAAGCTCGGCCAAGTGCGAGTCGGCTCGCTCAAGTGTGAACTCGCTTATGATCGATATAGTGCATTCCTAAAAAGGAGATGTTTACAAAATATATGACGCTCTGACAAAGATTTTGTACGTCGCATCGTTCCACGTGGACAAAGATGTGGGGCGATCACTCGTAAATTAATAAACCTGTAAAATGTTCGTTTTTTCGCTCTCAAAAATTACAAAAGTACATGTTTGTTTTTTTACACAGTATCACATTTAGGCTTAACTAGTGAACCGATTTTGATGTTTTTACAAGTTACAACGTATATCAAATTAAATTAAATCTCTTTTTTCCAATAAAAGTATTCATATGCCAAAAATTCCAGATAATTTGATGTCAAAAATGTGCTATGTCAGCATATCGTCGTCAAGATGAATAAGTAATTCCTGCGTTCCGCATCACGCACGATAATTTGTTTTTTTATATAAATATATAATATTATCAGCTTATCGACCACAATGGACCGTGATAGTGTGACGTCACAAGTTTATTATTGTTAGCATGTATCAGGGTTGTGCGCTTGCGCAGCTTCCCCGTTTATACATTGGTTCTATTTCAAAAAAAAAAGTTTTTTACTGAACAACAGTATTTATTGATTTTCGAGCACAAGTTTATGGAAGTTAGATCACACCTAAGGCCTTAAGAAGACATGTATACTAAGGTATGTCTTATAACACTTTTAAATATCATACGCGCATAAAATGATTTGTTTTTTTATTTTTAGTTCTTAAACATAAAAAGACTTAATAAAGTGAATCTTACAAGTAATCCTTTTCACAACTGTACGAAATGCTACGAAAATGCTGAAAATAGGTCGGTTTTGTGTTTAATTTTGGCAACAATTGATGTTGCACTGGCCGGCGTGTAACTCGACCAGGTATCGGGATAACGTCGGATGTGGCGGCCCCCGTGACGTCATCCGGCACGGAGCGGTCGCGTGACACCAATCTTTTCATTGTGACCACTGGAACAGGACACAACCTGGACTGCCGCTGAAACAAATATGGTCAGCTCAGTCGAATTTACAGTGTTACTTTTTATAATCTATGAAAATTTGATCTTTTTTACATATAACAAAACTACGTTTTAACGGTTTTAAGCGCGATAATTTATTTGATTTATATAATTCCGATGTTTCGGTCACTTTTCAGTAGCCGTTATCATGGAAGACAAATACCTCAAGTGTCAATGAGTATTGTTTTTTTTAATTTTTCTCCCACCCATTTAAAAAAAGGAAAATATTGCTTGAAATACTCTATGGACGCCTGATTGAATATATATGCCGATTATTTAATAAAGATAATGAAATAATCGGCAGACAATCACACATATATAATCCCAAATTAAGCTTATGCTTGTGTTATGGGTAATACAACGGACTACTTTGCAGCTGATCCCAGAGACTCGGACCATAGCAAATAACGGAGAAAAGTCGTATCCAAAATATACCATGCCAGGAACGCAACCCGGAGAAACTGCGTTGAAATAAGCGATGGTGGGTTGTGCACCTGCATTGAAATTGTGTTTAGGGGTTGAAAGCAAAATAAGAGTGTTGATATTGTGCTATGTATTTTTCTGAAGTGTGGCGTCCTACATAAGTTTTGATTTAGGTGCGGGCGCATGAGTAAGGCTTTCATATGAATATATCTAGCAACGTGGCGAATCTATATCATCTGGGTCACTAAGATACAAGAAGTACTGTTACAGAGTAGTAAATTGTTGTAATATTCAAAAGTGACAATGTATGTAGTTTGTATGGTGGGAACAGACTGTGTTAATAACTACGTTTATTGTGAGAAGTTACGAAAACGTGTGATTCATCATACTTCATATTCACTATGGAATAACTTCATATTTAATATTACGTATAGAACTATCGAGCAAGTACGTGTCTATTTACGAATATAAGGTTCCGAATAGGTAATTAACATCCACTGTTTCGTTTAGCTTCGAAACTAAAACAAAAAATAATTAATAATACCTCACAATGCAAAAAACACTCAATGGGGATTGTTCACAAAAAATTACCCTCTGATTTTATATTTTCATTATGTAAAATAGGGTATTTTAAGATAGTGATTTGAATATTTTTGTATTTTAAGAGTTAGTTTTTTTATAATTCGATTTTAAAATTATTTCTCCGATGACGTCATAAGGGACAAGTTTACATTGATTTCTTTGCCTAGAAAACAAAAATAATAAAAGTAAGTTTTATATATAATCATAGTAATCTGTGCTACTATTTAAATGTCACTGTCTCACACTCTCATTACGTATCGTGATCATTTTAGTGTTTTTTGTCGCTAGGCTTATAATTTTTCGTGTTCAACCATTATTATTTTCTATAGTTATCGTTAAATTTTAAAAGTGGTCTTTAGGGAAAATCCGGAACTTAAATCAAATAATGTACAGCTAGATTATTTTTTTACGATCCACCTGATTGGATTTAGTAAGGTCAAATAAAGATCAAACGCATTTCTTACAAAACACAAGAAGATCGTACGTTTTTTGGAATTTTAACTAGACAGAAATTATTAGGGACACTTTTCCTCGAAATGGTTTTTCAAATAGCTAGATTGAAAAAAAGTGAACAATCCCAATTTGTTCTCACATGTTTTTTTAAATTTCGGCACTTCTGAATATAAATATAGTGTTAAAAGTTTTGTAATATTTCCATTTTTTTGTAATTGATGTTTTGAATTAGGCGATTTTTTTGTTTTACATACAAAAAGTAATTAGTTATTGAAACAATAGCTGATTTAATTCGTCCGAAAACATTTAAAATCATGAAAACTATGTGTCAAATGATTTAAAGTCATTTCATTTTGTGGTTTTCTCGTGGGAATAGTAGTATTATACAAGTAATTTAATTTTAAGTAAGTAATTTTGTGGGAAATCAAGTAGCAAAAATCTGTAAGTAATAATTCTGACCATATCCGTTGTATCGTTTCTCTATATGTAATATATCTTGCTAGAATCTTTCACCACATTCATTAGATGTTGCTTAAAGATTTAATCAATATACAATTAAATCTATTGACATGATTATATTTTAGAGCTTGATAAGAAGAAAAAAGTTTTGCACAATAAATATTGCGTTGGAGCAAATATGAAAAAAAAACTTGGTATAAAGAAACTAAAAGTAGATCTAAATTCAGCATGTCATCTTATATATTTGAAAATCAATTGCTGTTCGTTTGTATCGCCAAAACTTGAGATCGGCTAGACTGATTTGGCTAATTTTGGTTTTGAATTATTTGTGAAAGTCCAAGGAACGTTTAAAACGTGAGTAAATATGAGAAAAATGCTTGGAATATAGTAAAAACGACAAATTCGCTTTCCCTTAGAAATGATTCTGAGGCGGTACGAAGTTTGTCGAGTCAGCTTGTATTCTATATATTTATCGAGTTTTTATTTAAGGAGAATTTGGTTGAAAACCAGTGTTATCGTTGAAAGTATTATTTATTCTGAAAGAAAGAAAGAAAAGATTTATTGATTTTAAGACAGGGAACTACATATTAATTTTTTTTATAACAGATTCACAAATTCTTGTCAAAATTTTCTAAAAACTCAGTTACATACATTTTCTTTTAAAGTCTCCTTGGACATCGGGTTGCCGGAAGACATCGCTATGAGTGATGAGGCTGCTAATTTTACAAGCTTTTATTTAACTTGCAATGGATGTACCTATGCATGTACGTATGTAGTATGCAAGTTCGGGTGGAATCTTGCAAGTTAAATTTGACCAACTTCCAGGTTTCCGATTGAGCTGAAATTTTGCACACATATGTATATCGCGTGACAATACAATAATATGGTACCATGGAGCTGATCTGATGATGGAGTTGGAAGGTGGCCATAGGAACTTCTGTACTAAACAAGATAGAGCCGTCGTGTTTGGACTCGTTTTATTTGCCTTGGCTAGCACTCTGCTGCTACATGATATTCAGGATCTCAAAAGCTTGTATTTAAAAACCTTTTTAAAAAAGCTAATTTCTAATGCAAATGTTTCCATATTAACTGTCTAATTTTAAGTTTATGGCCTACCTTTGGACGATAAACAGTTTTCATTCATGGTGGCTACTACTAACTTAATTTTCTTTTGCGCGGTTTCACAACAGCGTTACAGGCATATACATAAATTATATATTACTACAAGCTTCGTTAATTTACACCCAGTAGTTTCCAAGAAACGAATTACTAAATATAATTGATAACTTTGATATCAATTACATTGTCTAAATTGAAAGAAAGCCAAGCAATTATTTTAATATGCTGCTAAATACAAGCGAACTGGAAGTAATTATTATTTGTTCTTACAGTTTTATTTTCTTCCATTGAATAAGTCTTTGAACGAATCCACTTTTATATTAAAGCTCCTTGTTTTTTAGAAAACGACTGCCAACGTCGAGGGCCGCTTTATAAGATGGCTATGTTCATAGTTGAACTGTTATGCCGTTAAAAACCTACTTTTAATTTCAAAGTGCGTTTATGTCAGCGAAAAAGCGTTTATAAATACTAAAAAATAGGATATTTGAGAGTCAAATCAACTGAGAATTTTTTTTTCATCTTAAAAATGTCAGGGCCTCTTCGATTTTGTGTGAGTATATATCATAATAGGAATGTAGACTGGAGATAATGTTACATTACCAACAGTCCAATATCGCGCCCTTGGTATAGTCGACGATCCCACACTAACAGACGGCTTAGAATCGCTTAGCCTTCGGAGAGACTTTGCGTCCCTCTGCGTTTTCTTCCGCCTGTACAACGGAGAGTGTTCCGAGGAACGGTTTGATCTGGTGCAAACACCTAATTTTTACAACCGCACCGCTCGCCATCGACGGGATCTTCACCCCCATTTCCTGGAGCTCCCACGCTCAACTACGCAACGGTTCTCTAGAACGTTTATACCGCGTACAACAATGATCTGGAGAGAACTTCCCGCCGAGGTTTTCCTCTGCGCTACGTCATGGGGTCGTTTAAGAAGGGCGTCATAAAATTTCTTAGAGGCCAGCAACGCGTTGGCAACGCCCCTGCTGTTGCAAACGTCCATAGGCGACGGTAACCACCTTCCATCAAGTGGGCTGTCCGCCTGTTTGCCTGCTTCAGGCAATAAAAAATAAAAATAAATAAATATAGGCCGCTGTATGCAGATGTGGCGATGGGTGTAATGCGTTATTATTTTAATTGTTAATAAAGTTCCTCATTGACGGTTACCGGCGGTATATAGACAAATATGGCCATTCGTTAACGGCGTTATTTGTAATATATGAATAAGAAGCATTTGACCACAATCAATAACTCTAACATTAACGCAAGTGTGGCCCCAGTGCGGTACAATAAACATATAAAATAATCTTAAAGTATAATTATGTAAATAGTTGTGATTACTTTTTGAAATATAATATAACTATTAATTAGGATATGTCCGTGACTTTATCCACGCTTGACTTGAAATTCGCACTGGATTCTCGGGAAACAAAGTCAAATTTATTTATTTGCATAAAACAGTACCCCAGTTATCATTTTAGTGAAAACTGTGTCAGCTTAAGCTAATTTTGATGCACCCGCCTTTCAAACCGCTTCCCCGGTAATTCCCGCGGAATTTCTGGGATAAAAATATCACATAAATTTTGCTGTCAATCCGTGAAAAAATCGCACAGGAAATCGATTTTTTTAATCTGGCATTATTAAATCATTCCCAGAAAAAATCCCGCGGGATTCCTGGGATGAAAAGTAGCATAGATTTTAAGCCTAAGAATGTACTATCGACCAGCGAAAACTGCTTCTAAATTAGCCCAGCATTTTTAGAATCCCGAACAAACAGATAAACTGAAAAAAATTGCATGGTGTTCTCACGGTGTTGATATACCCTATTCAATTGTTTTTTTAATAGCTTCAATGTACAAACGCAGCGTGCTTAGAACTTTATAATATTATAGATAGATAACACATAAATAAATGGAACATACAATGGAAAATGTATCTAAATATATAAAAAATACATCCAAAACATTTATACATACATAACGAAAACGAGCAACGAAAGAAGTTTGAGAGTACGTCTTTAGATACTACAACTTTTTCATTTCTGACGTACAGCACTTACACTGACAGTTCTATAAAAAAAATAACACGTATATATAACCAATTAAATAACTTTTACACTGCTGCCTACTAATGTTGTAATTTAAAAAATGAAATCATTATTACGGAAGATATTATACAACTAGACTTACGCTGCGGGTCAAACCCTAGTAAGTAGCTTTATTTTACTTACACAAAATTGTAATTAGGCTTTTACATATAGCAAGCGAAGTCGCGGACTAAAGCTCATATATGTAATTCTTCTTTGAAGAATTATCTAACTTTTTTAATCGGCAGACAAATACATATTGTACATTCCCAAATTAAGCAAGTTACGCTTGTGTTATGGGTAATATACAACGGACCACTCTGGGGCCAGACCAGAATAAATAACGCAGAAAATACGTTTCCGAAATTTACTATGCAAGGAATCGAACCTGGAGCCTCTGCGTTGCAGTGAGGTAGGCCGGCAAAGGCTTAGTCCGCTCTACCACTGAGACCGATAACCAATGGTAAAAACCATTTAGAAATCCGTTGCGTGGTTTAGAAGTTAGAGGATAGACAGAGACAGAGATGGAAAGCGATTTGTTTATACTATATAAAGATTATCAGATACCAGGAATTCCGTCCAGGATACGAAGGTCACGTGTTGGGCGTGCAATGTTGGTCACGTGGTCGTCCGTAAGTTGCGATTCACTCACGAATGGCGAAACAACGTGTTCTGTCCCACCCTTCCAATGGGACTTTCAATACTCAGCTATTAATGAACTTGTGTATTGTTTTAATTACTTGAAGGAACTTTAATTAGAATTACTCGTGGGTACTTAGCGAAGTAATTAGTTGTTTTATAATGTTATTTGAATAATTTTAAGTAGTCTTTTACTCAATGTCGTTAGGATTTTTACTGTGTTGAATTATTTTGAAATTATAATAAAACTATATTTTAACGATTTTAAGCGCGGTAATTCATTTGATCCTTGTAACTCCGACGTTTCGGCCACTTTTCAGAGGCCGTGCTCACAGCCGCTTAAAACCGTTAAAACGTAGTTTTATTATGTAGCATACAAGTCGAGAAAACTTAAGAAAATATTATTTTGAAATTGTTTGTTTCACACCATAGGATATCTATGGTTTATATTTTTGATTGCCGTGATATAACCATCCAGTTAGTTGTGTTTTTGGTAGTTTTTAAAAGAGAAGTTAAAATACGTTACCTTATGTCGTATTTTAATTGCTGCCAAAAGCCATTTTTAATATTTTTTAATGTTTTAATTTTCTATTTATTTGAAAAAGTGAAATGAAAAATAAGGGTACTTTAGAAGCAATAACGTGTTTTCACCATAACAGAATGATTGAAAAAAAGTATGGGCCAATATATTATTTTTGATATTGTTATATATGCGTATACAATTAAATATTAATTTAATGTATTTTATGCCTCTACTATATCTGGAATAATGTTAGAGTTATTGACCGTGTCACACAGATGTAGCGATGGGTTTAAAGCGTTTTTTGGGATGCGATATGGTTATTAATTGTTAATGATGGTTAAATATTATATATAAGACGCATTTATGACACTAACATTATTCCAGATGGAGCAGGGACTTAAGGCATATTATTTTTATTCTTCCGCTCCTTCCTTAAATAAACTTAATAAAATGTATGTAATCTCGCGCACCTACGTAGTAGTCTGTACGCGTATTGTCCTTAACAAGAGGTACAAAGATTTTCCTTAATTTAATCACATCTATATAAGATTCATACAGTTCTAATAATTGCTTGATGCGCTGAAAGCTCTATTCACGTAGGCACCACTCAGAATACACTATATAAAGTTAAGATTCCAGTCCGCGGCAACTGGACTGCGTTGCGCTGACATCGGAGGTGGGTTAATGACTCCGCAGAGGTCGTCCATTGTTTTGGTAAACAATGCAGCGACGGCGGGCGCGCCGTCAATCCTTACAGTTATTCGCTTCACTAGGTGACGTGCCACGACCCTTTTAGCTCTCACGTGAAAAATGTACGGCCTGAACGTGCCTTTTAAACGTTTAATTAAATTTTGTACTATATAACGCCCTCTTACATCCGTAAGCGCAGTTTATGCACATAATGAAATGTTCAATAAAATTTCTATACAATTAATTAATAATTTTATTTGTGCAGGCACGGAGAAATAATACAATTTCCTGTGGCCGGTCGTAAGAGGCGACAAAACAATCCACAGCCAGATAGGGTATTTGCCCAATTGGATGGCTACCACCCTGGTCTAAAGTATGTCCCATAACAACCTTGAATTGTGTTCCGGCATTAGTGACCAGGTTCCAGTCTCCCTTAAGAGAGCAGCAGCTCATTTGTAGCACCTTTGGTGTTGCAAATGTCCATAGGCGATGGTAATCGTTTTTCATCATGTGGGCCGTCTGCCTGTCTGCTGAAGTCCTGCAATTTTTTTTTTATTGGTAACATGATTGGATGACGGCTACGTAATAATTAATACCGAGAAAACGGGCAAGAAATTTTTCCTATTATGCTAGGGTTTACATCTGGTATAAAGTGAAATGTATAAAGCAGTTTCACGGAGATGTGGCGATAGGTGTAATACATAATTTGCGATGCGACAATTTTCATGACATTAAATATTGACAGCTAACGTATGTAGGTTTCTGTGCCTATGCGTTAACGATATTTTTTTACGCTTTATATACGACGCGTTTGGCATAGCCCTATGGGCTTATTCATATTGACTTTGTGTAAGTTTGTAGGCTTGTTTAATGTACTTATAGAACCATACAAACTGACTTTGACTTGATATGAATAAGGCCGTTTATCTTTAACGCTAATCCAGAATAAGCCCCAGCATTACAATTTGACTTTCGTATGTAACTTCTTTATGACTTTTTATTTGTAAAACCAAAACTAAACGCTGTGGTTTTAAGGTCTTATATAACCTATATAAAAATCTTCATTCGATATTAAAAATATAAACGTTACATAACTCGTATTTTCTTCAGTTTTCGCGATTAGTACCTACCTACACATAATAAAAACTAAATTTTAACGGTTTTCAGGCTCGTAAACTCATTTACTCGTAACTTAGTTACACGTCGGGAATTTATTTCAACGTTTCGGCCACGTTTGAGTAGCTGAGATCACGGAAGAGAAAGATGTCAAGTGTCAATGAGAAACTCCTTCATCCAACCGTATCTTTGGTTACAAAGTTGTTTGTGCTCTAATAATAAGTAATCGTCTAGTGAAAGAAGATGTGAAATATTTCCCTTTTCCTCAAGTAAGCGACGTGAAACAAAAACTGGGGTGAAGTATAATGTGATCTTGTTATGCAGCTCCAAAAACTCACAGTTGGATTGTTTCAAGTAGAGCTGTTTACGGCGTCTCTAACTGAAATATCCCTTCAATTAACTTTCGACAAATTAACGGCATGGAGAAAAATACAAAAGCGGAGCGGTGAGGGGACAGAGGGGAAGAATTACCCGGTTCGCGGATAATTAATGGTTTCATTTATGTTTCTGCACTTGAGGGTCTTGATTGTGCTCAGTTAGGCCGCCTTTTTACTTTTTTCAAGTTTCAAATTGCCATTGTTCCACTAAAACCGGATTGGAAATTGTAAAGGCTCGGTAATCAACGGGTGCCGCTTGCCTTACTCCGATTTTAACTAGCCTTTGCTTGTGTGACTTTAATTTTATTCAATCTTTAAAAGCAAAGACTTTTCATTGGAAAAAAGTAGTGAGGAGAATACACTTCGATATTTTTTTTCGTTTAAATTTTACTACCTAAACGCATATATATAGAAATAAGTAAGATAAAAAGAAATTTTTTAATACTGAAATTTGATAAATTCAAAACATGCCATATAGGAACGGAAAAGAAATATAATTTCCTGCGACCGGCTGGCCTGTCGTAAGAGGCGACAAAGCAGCCCACAGCCAATGACAGGGTATTTGCCCGTCTGGATGGCTACCACCTCTGGTCTAGAGTATGCCGCCATCAACCTTGAGTTGTGTTCCGGCATTAGTGGCCACGTTCCAGTTCCGTTTAGAGAGCAGAAGCACATGGTAGCTCACCTCCTATATATCTAGCAACCCACGGTAAGGAACAAGAAAAAAATAATTATAATAAACGTACAAGTACATGGAAAAAATCTAAATAATATACCAAAAACCACAATAATACAATAATTAGTAAAAAATAATAATCTATGACTATGATCTGAAACACTTTGAATAATAACTACGACATAATTATTATTCAAAATGTAAAAAAACCTAATTTTGAAAAGTTTCAAAAAGTGACTAGATGGCGCCACAGTTTTTCTTCGATTTTATTTACAATTTAAAAATATTTTAGTGCTAAATCAGTCAAAAAATTAGAAAACTGGATTTCCTTTAAGCTTTTTTTTGGTTTAAAAAATGTGTTTTAATTAAGAAACATCAAAAAAGAAATGGATCGGTGGCGCCACCTAGTCATAGGGTTTTGAAGTTTTCAGACATTCGTGAACAATTTAGAGAAAGTATACCGCAATATATAAGTCCTTATGCAATGTACGGTTTTACACACATCACTTGTCACTTTTCAAATTAAGCTCGAAACGGAGAATGGGAAGCACACGCATACTCCATGCGCCTCTTTACTATGGGTTTGTAAAGCCGGGCTTGGTTATCATTGTTCATATAATCCATCTTGAGTTAAAACCTAAGTATAGAATTGTTGCTTACAACAAATTTGTGTATGTATGTATACATCACATAAGTGTTGGTGGAGTTTCGTTGCGTACTTTTATTTTCAGAAAATTTGACCAATATTTGTTTATTTATATCAATTCATGAACAAAAAACATTTTTGTCTGAAATATAAATTGTAGTCAAAATTACAATTACAAAAAATCTAATTTACAATAAACATTATTAATTTTACAAAAATATGTCACTAGGAAGGCATTATATGTAATCATATTATTATTTAAGAACAAAAATAATCGTCAACTGAATAATATGCTTAATGTTGTTTAAAAGTGATCATCACTTGTAGATTATTGATATTTTTACTACTGTTTAATGAATTTAATAATTACTTTTTCGAGAACAAGACTTTTTAGATAAGAACTCCCTCTTTTGTCGCCTTTCAAAGATAAAATTTTCATTTTATTCTCATTGTGGGGCGCTTCATCTGCGACAGTGTTAAAGATATAGACTGCATTACATAGATGTGGTGATGCATGCAATGAGTTACTTGTGATACTATATTGTTTTCAATAGTTAAAGACGTTACATATTGCCATATGACACATAATGTATGTTATATATTATACACGAATGTGGCTATTTATTAACGGCGTTATTTTTGAAGCTTTAAATTAGACGCATTCGGCCATGATCAATCTTTTTAATATTATCGCAGGTGTGGCCGCACCATTACATGCAAAACTATTAACTGCATCAAACTTTAATGTAACTCTCAAATAAAATCTTCTTTACTTATCGAGCATTTTTTAAAATTAATTTTAATTAAAGAATAATGAGTGGTGCTATAATAGTCGTGGTAGCGTAACAACTAGTGCACGCGCCACAAAATCAAAGGGCGCGGGTTCGATACTGACCGGAACGCATGCACCACTTAGTCAGTATTCTGATCTAATGTGCATATTGTTACAATTACCACGTGCTAATAACGGTGAAGGAAAACATCGTGATGCATGACCTGCACATCGAGATAACCGGTGTGTCAAACCTGCCAAGCTGCCTTGGTTAAGCGTGGCGGGTATACTGTCCGTTTCCCCCTATAATGGGAGGCCCAAGTCCAGCACGGCACTAGTGATATTATTAGTGCTTTTTCTTTATAATGTGAGATCTATTTCTTATGCATAATTTAAGTCTGAAAAATTTATTTAACTTTTTATAAATAAATTGCTTTGAGATTCAATTAAATAAAGTTGGTAAATATTGATATATTTACTAAATATCATCTTGTACTATGATGCAGTCATCTGTGCGTCTCTGAGTGTAGGTATATATTGAAGCAATTATAGTATCTTAAAAATGAAAGTTTTAGTGGGTAGCCCTACTTGTGTACATACTGTAATGCAGATTTGCAGCCGAGATTCTAAACAGGGTGTATTGTTATTCTAAACACGATCGTCGGGACGCCTCGTGGTTACGTTTCGCCCGGACTTGCGACAACCCTGACCCCATGAACTGTGCTGGGAAATGTCACCGGGATGGGACGATTTTCCCGTCCCGCTTTCTTGGAAGACGGTCTCGCTTCTAAGCGGACATATTGGAGTCGTTAAACATGCCATTAAAGTTATTTATTAGGCAATAATCGGACGAAGCTTTAATTGAAATTTGCAGAATTAAGAAATTACTTTGTTTCTCCGTCAGTCATATTCTTGCTTCAAATTTTAGTTTAAAACGCATTGTGTGCGTTAACTATCATCGTAAAAGGGTCAATGATCTGAAATGATACTAAGATCGTAATGGTGGCTCATCCTAAGACTATTATTTACTATGTTAACTTTTAATAGTCAATAACTGAATTAAAGTCGAAGTTGCTTCAAATAAAAGGTTTTATATGAATCTAAGAAGTTATATTGAAATTGTATTTGCTTTTCATAAGTAGTTTTGTTGTTGGTTAACTTTGGATAAGTGCAATGGCATTGGCTCCCATACGCCATATATTAGCATGTGGAGTACAGTATGTATAATTGGTGTATATGAATATTGCAGGTCTATTTGATATACTTATTGAAGTGAAACTTCTTTAGAACCGTTGTGATTTGAAACTCGATGAAACGAAAAAGCGACACTAAAAATAGATAAAAAACATAAATCTGTAGGACTAAGCCTGCATGAATGAGATACGAGTTTTATATTGTGCAGCACAGATTAAAGAGTCAATAAGAGCAATGGTTAAACATAGGTCCAAATTGGACCGAAATAAAACTGATAATAATAATTTTTTGACTAAACAGTGAAAAATTAAAAGTGATACCTAAGATTTTTTAAACATTATAATATGTTGAGGATTGTAGGTTAAAGGAGTTATATTTATATTAATAAAAGTTAGAGAAGAATTATCTGAGAGTTTACTCTCTGAAGTTTCACTTTTACTGCCGATGAACTGCTCACACACAAGTTTTTTTTCCTTCACTATCGTGTACTGAAGTTTCAAATAAATGATGTGTGTAGAAATGTTAATAGAAGTTGAAATATCAAATATCTAAAAGTATAGTACATTGATGTATATTGATTATTAACTAAATATATTCTGAGAAATAACAAAAAGTCTTTGTTGTTGGCACTTCCAAAAGGTGAAGCCTTCTAAGCGATACCATTGAAAAGTTTCTTAGAAACTTTGTTCTTCCCTTGTTTGTTTGGAAAATAAAACACTTTATAGAAATTACTTTTGTAAATGAAATGGACTATTTCATTGTATTTTAAAATAGTATTACATTTAAAAAAAAGTTCAAAACTTAATTAAGCATAGCACCAAAAGAAAGATAAATCGTTTATATTATCGTGTAAGTTAATGAGGTTAAACGAAAAGGTTAAACTTATGACGTGGCAACTTCGACAACCATCATTCTTGCGAAAATATTTTTCTACAAGGCCTACCTATTTTAAATAGTTGGTTAATGGGTACGTCCTTAATTAGAAAGTGTACAGAGGGAAATTTAGGCTCTTCTTCCGATTTAATGAAGAGGCTATCGCGTGATCCCTTTCGCACAGATTTCGCTCCGCCCATCGGGCGGTGAAAATCAATAACATACTCCAGAAGTGCGTTTAGTGTCGTACCTTACTGACGTAACTAGCAGACGGATGTAACACTCAAAAATGTTGCTCAACTATTTGACAAGTATTCCTGTACTACTTTCAAAGTACACCCACTAAATGCTGTAACGCAGTCGTCCTCAGAGAAAAGTTTCCACATTGCTCTGACTTTGTTACATGTTTTAATGCGTGTTACATGCCTACATACATATTATCGCGCCTGTTTCTCCAGGGGTAGGCAGAGATAATGGATTTCCACTTGTTACGTTCTTGACATATATCTTTTGCTTTATCTGCACCAATCATTCATTCATTCATTTACTTATAAAACACAAATATTTAATTAAAAATATAAAAATATTTTTTAATGCAAGTGGGGTTTTCAACAAAATTTAATAGATGTTACAAATTGGATTGATATTTTAAAGTGACATCCATTTAATATTATAATAGTATAAATAAATTCTGAGTGTGTGTGATACCCATTAAAACAGGTTTAAAAAAAATCATTTTCTTAAGATTTTTTTGTTAATTTTGATTAAACACAACAACTCTATAAAATCAACTGTATGCTTAACCCTAAATTTATAATTTAATAGTAGTATTAAAACTGTTAATTTGCTATAATTTAAATGCTTTCGTCGTTGTCAGCCATTTGAAGTCCACTGCTGGATGTAGGCCTCCCCGAGACAGCGCCACTCATCCCTTTCCTCTGATTTCCTCATAATTTAAAGTACTATTCCTAAGGCTAAGTACAACAATGGATTTTAATAAAAACCGCATATTGATGCGGTTTAGTTTAGTAGTTAGGTTTAATTTATAATTAATAATATAATAATAATATAATAATTAAATAAAATAATAATTTATAATTTATAAATAATAATTTATTTATTTTAATTCTGATTGCAGAATTAAATAAATAAATTAAAGTCTACTCTAGTCCAAAACCTGTGGTTTGTACAATTCTAAAAACAGGTGGTAGGTGAAAGAAATACTTTCAACAAACTTGGTGTGAAGATCTGATGTAGTTTGAGAGATGTGAAGTACCTTCGATTAAACTGTTTTTACGACTCTATAGCTAAATGACAAAAACAGTATACCTAATTTTCTTAACTTTAGATTCAACGTGCGTAGATTAGTACTCACTTCTTCTTTTGTTTCCTGTCAATGCTTGCAAGTTTACCATAAATTGTCTAAGGCTCAAAATACTAACAAGAACAATTTAAATCTAAAATTACATCCTTTAGCACCATTTAAAATCTTCGGCAAAGCTTTTAGCTAAATTAATATAGCGTAATAATTTCCCGCATAACGTGTAACAGAAAGGGAGTTGCCGATAATTGCCGAAGGATCTTCCCGTACCGAGTTTGCACGGACGCGAGCGGCGCATTAATTACGAGATTAAGGCTCTTCTTACATTTATGGCCGCTCTCAGAAATATTAAAGAACGATTAACTCAAACAATCATTAAGTTGTGATAAAATCTTCAATAGAATTGGATTTTTTAGCAGATTTTTCTTAAGTTTTCGTGATGTTACTGGCTTAATTCCATTAAAACATATACAAATGGATATGTTTTAAAGGAATCAAGCCCGATTTTTTTCTTTATGACCTCTTCGGGCTAGTAAGTTAAGTCTTGTGCGGCCTAGTTTACTGGAGCATAGAGACGTTTGTTAAAGTCGTGGTGCGTAATAGCTCTGAACTCTGGCTAGAACGCATGTACAACTTAAGCAGTTTTCTGACCTAATGTGCATATTGTTACATATACGTGCTAGTAACGGTGAACAAAACATCATGATGAAACCTGCACATCGAGGTAACCGATGTATCGCAAATGTGGCGGGCTTACTGTCCATTCCCTCCTCTATAGTGTATACATTTTGTAGATTACGCAGCGGAGCTCTTCGAATTGATCCCGCCGTCTCCCTTTTATTATTAGACTAGCGACCCGCCCCGGCTTCGCACGGGTGCAATATAAAAACATAGCGGCCCGCTCCGACTTTGCACGGGCATCACTACATAGAAACCTCTAAAATTGCAATGTTGCCTTAGTATTATACATATAAACCTTCCTCTTGAATCACTCTATCTATTGGAAAAAACCACATCAAAATTCGTTGGGTAGTTTTAAAGATTTAAGCGCACATAGGGATATAGGGACAGAAAAGGCGACTTTGTTTTATACTATGTAGTGATAGTGACAACCAGACGCAGCGGAATGCGGCACCTGTACTATTGTCTTTGCCGGTAGTTACCCGGCTGTTTAAAGTCCCGCTTGAATAGGTACCTTCTAGGGAAGCGCACGCCATCATGGATCATATCGATCTATCGGTCGAGATCAGGGTCAAACGGAGCCCATACTACTTAAAAAAATTAAAAATGACTATAATGATGGGTATCTGCGTAATATGCTATTTGATTACCATTCCCCACGCACATAGACTTATGCGTATGTACTAAATTGAGGGGTCGAATACATCAGTTGAATTTTAAGAATCCTAAACTTTGCGGAGTCGACGTCGTTCAGAATTTAATTTAAAAATTCCGAAGTTTAACGAGACAGGTGAGCCGTACTGGTAAGCGCGTTATGAATTTCACCCCACACGGTAGCTAGTTTTGTGAATTTTTCCCATTATCCACAAAGTTTATAGCTTACACGCGTTCCCAAACGTATGAACATGGACTGTGTGAACGTATACGGTTATCCATTTTTGCTTTCGTATTTTTCCGTATAAGATTAAGGCAACTTTACGGTATTTTACGGTAAGAACAATATAAGTAACAAAGATTGAAAAGGCAATTTAAAACAAAAAATTAAGCAAGAATTGCATCACCTTTCATATACTATCATTATTTGTATGTACTTTATGTAGATACAGATACATTATACGTATTATTATACGTTTGTCCCATATAAGTAGGTAGGAATATATCCACTTGCTGTTGTTATGGCATATATTGAGGAGAGAAAGAATGCGATAACGCTTTATTGTGCACCAAAATATACAATTACAAAAGCAGATCATATTTATAATATTTTCTAGGCAATATAATAGGTGGCTTTATCGTTAAAAGCGATCTCTTCCAGGCAACCTAAATCAAAGAAATTTAAATCAGGCGTTGTAGATGGTGCAGCAGAAATGCAGTAGATACATAAATACATAATAAGTTTTTTTAGATATATTTTTCTTTGATTATTTTCGGTAATCATTATGAAATAGTTATGTTGTTTTATTGACACAAGTCGAGATTTTATCCAAATTTGTAATTAGTTATAAAATACCGGAAAATTAAATTTATCCATTGTAATTTAGAAAATATAACATTGATTGCGCCATTTTCTGTTTAAAATATAATTTCCAAAATAGGATTTCAGTTTGCACGCAGGTTGACTGCTTATTTGCCTATTAAAAAGATAGCAATGTCAATATTGCTATCAAAACATAACAATGTAGAAAATACGGTCAAAAATTAAAACATCAAACCTTATTGCGAAAATGAAAACAAACTTGTTATCAAGAAGCAATTAAGTTTATTACGGCTCATAGCGAATAAAGCTCCTGGATATTAATAAATTTAATTAAAAATTGTTTTCTTGGAAACAATGAATAATATTGAAATATAATGAGTGATTACTCTTATAACTTATTAACCGAAAGTGACGCTTCGTGTCGTCACCAACAAACGGATATAAAAGAAATAGCAAGACATACGTATAAACAAGTGGCAATAAACTAAAAGTCACATAATAGTTAAAATTAAGATTCAATGTAGAAAATTTTACGATTCAAGTTTGTAAAATCAACCGAAAGTATGACGTGCGAGTAATATTTACGCCGAGTTTAATAGCTTAACTCTCTGTTTCAAAATAGGCGTTTTAGGAATATGTTACGATATTAAAGTTATGTCACACTAGCTTTGTAAAAGTAAATAAGTTAGTCTTCTTTTTGTTTATTTAAAACAAGAAGAAGAGTTTACATGCGGTGCGGCATGGATTCCGTAGTGGGTTTGTTTCTGTAGTGCGCTTCTGAGGAGTTCCATAGGTTATAACTTACTAGACACTTATTGCTTAAATAATAATATAATCTGTGAACCTGCAGCCCACCTCTCTACACCCCTTAGCCACTCACACCCATGCTGCCCCTGTATTCTATGGCATTTTTAGGGGCCTATGCAGGGAGTGGCAAGTCCCGTCTGCCCATTTTCCATGTTCCCCGAACAATGCGACGGGCAGACGCCATAGTCGCCATATACCAAGACCCCTAGTATCATTAGCAGTTCACCCCTATAGACCGGTAATTTTTGTTCTCATTTCCCACAATAGTCCTACACTGGCCGGGGCTTGGCCTTGGATGCATTAATATATGGTGTAGACAGGGATAATCGCCGGTCAGTATCACGCCACATTTACATTAAATTTGCCAAGGGGCCTCTAGGTGTTGGCCTTGCCATGGCGCCACGCAAGCCCTCCAAAAGTCCGGGCAATTTTTATGGTCTTGAAAGAAATACAATAATAATCTGTTGCCAGTATGGCGGTGACTCCTATTTTTTTTTGAGATTTTAATACAGTATTGTGTATGTGCAATACACAATGCTGTAGTAGAATCGCTAAAAAAATGAAATTCCTACTGTATTTCATTCGTGTCTAAGTCTAAGTAATGAGAGTATACAAAAACGGACGAATGAACGGACATGACGATTTCATAAGGCTTCCGTTTTTGCAAAAATGACTAAAGAACCCTTAAAACTGCTAAATTGTTCTATTATGATCTTGGCTGAAATTAAAATGAGCTTAAAAGCTACTTTTGTTCATTACGGTAATTTTTTATTTTATAGTATAGTTTCGCATTTGATGTCGCTCAATGTGTAACGAAGATTTGGTCAAAGATAGTGCACGTTTACCCAGAGGATAACTATTTAGACAGGACTTGAAAACACCCAACTTATAAGTATCGGGAATGACAGACTCCGGCAATGAGTTCCACTCCTTTGCGGTACGCATTATGAAGGCAAACGCAGAGCGCTTCGTCTTAATAGATGTATAACAGATTTGTATGATAATAATACACTAATCTTTTTAGCAAACCACACTACCATCGCAAGGGTGCGTAGAGTAGGCTGCCAGAGCTGTCAGTGTACAGGCGCACCTGCATTAATTAAGAGTATTATCCGTCCCATTAATGACGGGAGCTTGCCCCAACTTAACACTGGGTCCGACGGTACACTCTTGATTGATTCCGGTAAACAAAGGCTTTCAATTTTCTTCAAATTAAAATGGACCATTTTTCAAAGTACCTGCAGTTTATTTTGTTTTAAAGCTTTGTTTTGAGAGTTTATATATTTACGAATATTTCGATGTGTTGTTTTTCTAGTAGCCATTTTGACAAGAACGATTTTCTTAATAAATTGTTTTACCGTCCGTTTGTCTAAGCATATGTTACATCCATCTTTATCATAGTCTTTATATATCTGCGTATATAGATGAAAAAAAATGTTCTATGTGTGTGATAAATCTTAAAATTCTGCCAAATTGACTGTCTTACCAGATACAGCAAGCGATTAATTTTTTACTTTATAAAATTTTTTTTTTATAAAGTAATAATAATATTATTGTATGACTACCAAATAGAAAATACTGACATATCTTTATATTATGAATAAATTGATTGGGCGTCAATCATTGGATGGGGTGCCAACAATTCTATAGTTTACCCTATATCTCATATCTTCAAAAGTATTAAAAATGTCAAAATTATACAACATACGGAAACTTGAAATCAAAAGATAACATTATATAAATTAGTATAGTAAATAAAATAGTAATATAAGAAGCTTGCAATAGCAATTGTTACATTAGATAGACTATGCCTAACGGATATAATAATGTTAAAATATAGAAATGAAATAAATGAACTAATTAATAATTTGGAAAGAAGTGTAAAAATTTAGAAGCAAAAAGACATCGTAAAAAATATTTTTCAAAATTTAAAGTGTAAAGGAAAAGTAAAATAAATATAAGAAAAAAAGAAAGAAAATAAAATATAAAAATTCCTTAAAAAAGCAATAAATCCGGTTAATCTCGTTCGTTCGGAGGGAGGGATAAAAAATAAATAAAAAAAACATACGGAAAGACAGACATTATAAGAATATATTAGAAGAGTTTTGATCTTCTCATATTCTTACAGAATTCTAATAAAAACCAAGAATAATATAATATTGTAAGAGATACGTTTTTTTAAGGTCAGTGTATAAGTTTTCTCCTATAGCATAAAGTACGGTTCAGTTCACCAGCAACAGAGAAGAGAAAATCATTTTTATGAAAGTAATATCAGAGTCCCGAACTTGTGTTTCGGAACGGCAACCTGTATTTTACGATGGGGTAGTACGGTGGGGTGCGGTATCGCAGCACGGTTAGCGGATATCAAACGTATCCACCATCGATCAAATAATAAATTCAACTAGAACGCCTTGCGTTGTCACGCACACCAAATAAAATAATACAATCTGTAATGTTCCACGTAACTGTATTGATTTTGAACAGATTAAAGATACACGCAGATGGGTCTAGTTTTTTTTTATAATTATGCCTATAACTTCTTTGTTCCTAATGATACCGCATTCTTTTGGATAAAATTAAAGTATCTTTAGATGATTAATGTAAAATTAGATATTACATTTTCTACTGTAATATCTAATTTTCGATATGGTTTAAGTTGTCTAAGAAATTTAAACATAATTAAATAGTGTATCGTTCCTTATATAAATCGTTATAAAAATCCTGATTATTATGTACGAATATGATCTACTAAGGAAAAACAATGTACATTTTTCAATATATTCGTAAAATTGTTATAATGTACATTATAAAGGTGAATTGTAAGTTTGTTTCTTCCCTGTTCACTTTTTTATGTATGGGCGGATTTCATAATAATTTTGCCAGGTGGTAGGTTAATTGCCCGCCTGGGTGACTATCACCCTTGATCTAGAGTATACTACCATAAGAACCTTGAGTTGTGTTCCAACAAATAGTTGTTGTATCTCACTCGCATGTCATCCATCCCGCTCACACATTTTTCTATGTATCGCATTCGCTATATCATTTGTTAATATCTGTATATACCTGTTACCGTTTATAAAATAAGTAAGTTCACTTTAGTTCACATCAGCAGTCGACAGTGAATACTACTCCTGCCATCTGAAATATCATTTAACCTACTTCTCGCTGCTATAAATCAATGTATGAATTTCAAAATTGATGAAAACCCCTTTATACTCAAAGCCTTAAAAAGCGAACATACTAACAAACATTCTGATATATTTACTATAATTATATTGTTTTGGATTTTATAAATATGCTAATTATTCAATAATTAGCATAGTGAAAACTGTGTTATAGGTCAACTATAATTTCAAATAACGTAATTTTTTCATTTGTCTATATTTAATAAGAAGTTTTAATCACTCTTAAGTTAAACCATAATTAAGCTCTCATAGCGTAGTTAACGAATTCGACTTCATTGTATTTAACTTGAAATAATTACATGCAAATAACTTGCATTTTAACTTCAGTGCTCGATTAAAAGCGTTTTAAATTAGCATTTTTTAAATGAGTTGTTATGAATGATGACAAAAACACGTATTACAGTATGTTATGCGATTCAATTAACGAGCTTTCATATCAGTAACACCGCGTGTGGTCACGTGATCGCGCACGTGTCCGGCTAACAGTTCGTCTCCCCCCACCTCGTCCCTCGCCTTCTTTAATACATATAGCTTGTTAATACCTAAGTAGTCGCGATGATGCTTCTGTTTTCTAATCTATATTGATATGAATAAAGAAAATGTATATAATGTGTATGGACTTCAAATTCAGGCATACCATACTCAAATAGTATATACAAAAGGGTGTTTGTTGCAAAATAAATCGATGTTGGAATATCTATAGTATTATAAACATGTGTGTCTGTAAATTGAAGCTACTAAAAAAAATAACTCGAATAGACTATATAAACAACGGAGAACATGATGAAATAATTTTTAAATGTTGGTCTGTTCGTAATTTACATGAAAAATACTGGCTGATTTCGATGCGGTTTTCGCTGATCGGCAGCAAATTCATAATCTTTAAATTAAGCAATAAATGTGTTATATTTTTTTATTCCGGGAGTCCCGGGGATTTTTCCTAGAAGGGGTTGCAGTTGTCGGAGTGCATAAAATTTGCTTATTCCGAACCATTTTTCATAAAACGATACCTGCAGTACTTTGCGTCTTGGTAATCCCGCGGGAAATTCAATTCAGGCGTGGATGAAGTCGCGGGCACATCCTAGTTGTATTATATTATCAAATCATTGAGTCATGTAACAGAAAGATTTCGGGTTTTTAAAAAGGTATAGCAATCAATCTATCTTAACAATTATATTGGGGCCTTACTTATAAAAATCTCTTAAATAGATACATCTCGTTAGGAGACTCTTAAGCCCCTAAGCAATGGCTGTTTCAATAAAACTTGCCTTCTTGTCTCTTAGCAGTCACTTAAACTACCTCTCAATGTTGGTTATTTTTGACAGTTATTTATGAGTTATTTTACCACCACCTCTTCTCCATAAGAGGAGTTTATGGGTAAGATTTTTGATTTAATCAGTTGCTGAGCAGTTTATTAAAATTTAACAAACGATTATAAGTAAGGCCATTGATGTATAATGTACGTAGAATATTTAACTCAATGTTATGTAAAGCTGAGTTTGTCTGAATAGCTTTTGTTTCGACGAATAGGATAATTTCTATGGGATACGTACCTTAAAACGTGAGCGAAGCTACGTTGCTGTCATTTATTACGTTTAGAACCTATGTGGGATTTATGCAGAAAATCTAGATTTTCTAAGTTTAAGGTACTTTTTTACTTTTTTGCTGTTATTCAAAAGCTTATAAACTGACCAACACATAAATAACTCTCTTCCATCTTTATTTTTGCTGCATTCAGTCAGAAGATGATGGATATCCTGAACGGTTCCACAGAGTAAGCAGTTTGTTGGATAAAACTGCACCTATGAGGTAAACAATATAGAAAACGACTTATTATCAGTTCATGATACTTGCACATCGTTATATGATTGACAATGCTAGGAATCCGTGTCAAACAATTGTGCCCTCGATTTTTGAAATAACTTATAATGGGAGGGTAAACCGCTTCGTTACGTAACGCGTTACGGCGTCAGTCTGTTTGGATTCCCTATCTCTCACGTCAGATAAGTTTAAGTTATCACTACTGTCGGACGTCCCGATACGCACATGCCTTTTTTAAAATCATTGCTTCTATTAATTAATACTTGAATAATAATATCGGCAGACAAACACACATATTGGAAATCCTATTGACATATATGATAGACAATCACCTGGTTAAAGTGAAGTAAACGGTTTATACGGCCAAGGTGGTATGCCATAGTAGTGACACACTGAGATTTTTTAATTTGATCATCCATCCTATTAACTGCTGAAATCCATTCATTTGGACGTCGAAGAAATATGCCGTTTTATTGGAATGCTTCTTAGTAATTAATTTCCATACATTTAACCTACCTCTGCTAATTTATGATCGTAGAATTTTAGAACATAAATTACTTTCTCAAATAAAAAGTACAATTAAAATAATTTTGTTCACGGGAATTAATTACTGGACTAGCTTTAGGTTGTTAGTGGGAGGCAAGCTTGCTCTTTGACATAGCCAGTTTGGTTTTAGAAGACTTCTATTCAAAAGAAACTGCTAAGGCTTTAACGTGTTATTTTAAGAAAGCGATTAATATAGGAGTTTGGTGAAACATCTGAATAATCGGGCAAAGTGCCGATTTACATAGAATGAAAGGCTACGTAAAAAGAAAGAAAGATCCCTGGTTTAGGGTTTTGTAGTCACTTTAGCTAATGCGGAGCTATAATTTCTGATTCGGTTTTGAAAATATATGCAATTTTAAATTTGACAAATTTTTTTTTAATCAAACTGACACGTAAGATTACTGTTAGTTTGAATGTATATCGCAACATATTACTGAAACCAAAATCAAAATAGTTAAGCCATGGGACGATTAGTGTACGAAAACCATATATAATACTGCTGTTATATGACACGAAAAGGATGATTTTTAATTCAAAATACTTGCTAATGATCTGATGGCAAATAATATCAGGACTAGACACATGAATAGAGGATGTTATGTAGACAAATCTAGTCATTGATCACTACGGACTAGAGTATTGTCAAAATGTATACCAATTAGACTGGAGTGTCTGTCTGTTATTTCAAAACAAATGTCAAAATTTTAAATGAAAATTGTCATTTATATGACATGACACGTAATCACAAATTAGCGCCTTTTTATCCATCAGCCTGGATCATCCATCCATATCCATCAAACATGGATATAACATACCTGTGTCGCGAAACGACTGAACATGAATTACAAAAAAAATATTAGGGATTAAAATTAAAACATCTTTTTTATTTAGATCCTTACCGATTTTCGATTGGGGGTTCAGAAGATACGAATATAAAAACCCGCATGAATACATTTGGGCACATCTTGTATAAAATAATTCCAATAGGCAATGAAATATTTAAAAAAAAACTTATATTAATAAGTATTTTTTTCTAATATTTCATTGCCTTTCTTTGTAATGTATTTTTTTTACAAAAGACTCTGGTAATAATAAATATGAGATAACAACGGCTGATATTATTAATGTCAGACAAAGAAAACAGAAAGCACTTACTGAGCTTAACATTATCGATATCTTCAAAATAAATTTTGAGTGGATATTCACTACTTATCAATGTTCGTAAGAGATAATATCTAAGAGTTTTAATCATAAAAATTTTTGCTAATCCTGCCCCACATTTTTTTTTTTTTTTTTTTTTTTTTTTTTTTTTTTTTTTTTTATACAGGGGAAATCCGATTGAGGATCGTAGGCCGCGCGAGGGGGAAAGGTCGCGGCCCGTATGTGGGATTCGCCAGGTCGGGGTGGCACTAGCGCCCCACGATGGGATGTGGAGAGCTATTGCCACGCCACGGTTAGGGATACCCACTAAAACCCCTGTCCGATCCCGAGCGTCCTTTGTCCGGGCTGTGGGCTCGCTCGCGCATTCACCACCAGCCCGGACGGACGGCGGCCGGCCCCTTTGCGGGCTGGCCTCACCATTTGGTAGCCGGAGATCTGGGTCTCTCCGGCTCCTCTACCTCACCGTTTGAGGTGAGAGGGGGGCGCGCGGATCGGCGCACGTCCCTCCTCTCCGGCCTTAATGTGCGGGCGGATCCGGTTTCCCCGCCGGTCGCCCGCACGGCCGTAAATCCTGCCCCACCTGCGTTAGAATTAGTAACTGAAACCAAATTCCACTTACATATAGCCTTAAAAAATAATGCGTTAACGATTACCTACATACATTTGTAGAGTAAACTCATGTAGAATTATCTGTATTTACAGTTAACATCATTAACAATATTACATCTGCGTGACATAGTCACTTACCCTAACATTATCCCAACTATATCAGAGGCATAAGAAATGTTTAACCGCTTCTAAGGTAAGAAGCTATAAGTTTCTAATCAATGATTATCTTTTATTCACTAAGTTTATACTTAAGTTAGCGGTTGCTTGCCTATAAAAAGCACATATGAACGAAGTCTTAATGATAAACATAGGTTGAAGATAATGCAAATAACCATCGATTTGTAATAGTTTAGTTCTTATGCTGGTGTGCATAGACATTTAACCGCTGGTTAAAATAAAAAAATGTTAAAACTACATGGATTATAAACGATTATTTTATTTTAACCGTCGATTAAACATCTATACACACCAGCCTAATACAATTGCGCTTTGAACATTAAATAAGAATACTAGGAATCGCAATCGCCCGATAAAAAAACTTAACTGAAAATATCTTCAATCCTACTTGACTAGATAGCACCAAAAGCAATTCTTGCGGTTTTCGATGTTTTATCACACATAACTAGCCAAAGGTATCCAACCTGTAAGGTATTGTTACCAGCCTTTAACATATTGTTACCAGTCTGTTAGGTATTGTAACCAGCCTTTAACGTAATGTTACCAGTCTGTAAGGTATTGTAACCAGCTTGTAACGTATTGTGACCAGTCTTTAAAGCCGCGTTTTCACAATAAGAGTCGGCTGGGACTGAGTACACTCGTACGAGTCGGCTTCATACGAGTGTACAAGGATAGTGGTTTACACACGATAGTAGTGCACTCGTATTGTGGTCATTTGTCTCCTTGCACAATTAAGATGTCGTCGGCTGATCGATTGTAGCAGTTATGTTAATAGCGGAAGTTCAAAATCACGAAAGGGGAAAAAACGAAGAGAAAATAATTTGGACACGGAAATGGATTTTAAAATGTGACCAACTGGGTGCATCAAATAATTTTTTTTGTGAAGTCGAAGAGAAAGGTAAAAAAACACGTTTAAAAATCATTTGAGATTAAACAACGCACAAATTTTAGTTTTCGCCATTTTGTTTTCATAAAAATGATCCCAGTGAGCTCGAAAAATAGAGCAGAATCCGAGTCTACTTGGATTAGATACCGGCGTCCGAGTACGCTCGGATAAGGTGTTTACATAATACGAGTATCGTCCGAGTAGACATCCTAGTGCACTCGGTCCGAGCCAACTCTTATTGTGAAAACGCGGCTTAACGTATTGTAATCGGCCTAAATTGTGTTGCAACTACCAGTGCATAGTCTATGTTCTGATACTAACTATACATTGAACTTTCCCCTGGGAAGTTTGTACGGTCTATATTTTTTAAGGAAATTATGTCAGTGAGATAAAATCTGTGCAACATACATGTGGGAGAATCAGTGATGTATAGCACTGATAATGTATAAGTTGTTAAAAATACCAAATCTTATACATTGTTGATCATTCTTATCATACTTTAGATAGTAGACACTTTTCAGAAGTAGGCCATATCAAAAAAATTGACAATCAAAGTTGTTGTTCAATCTTTATCTATGTTATTGACATTTCTAATTAACTATCTACTTGAATATTGTTAAGATGCTTATAAAAGTAATTATTCCTATCGTCGTACTATATTACTAGGTTTTTGCCAGATTAGCTAAGGATGTTTGTTAATTTAGCTTTCCTGCAAGAAATTGTTTTAAGCGATTAAAAAAAATGCATCATGTTTTCCATCGTTTATGTAGTCTATTCCAGTTGTTTTTTTTTTAATAGTTTCAATGTACAGACACGGAATGCTTAGAATTTTATAATTTTGTAGATTTTCATATATTTTTTGGTTTGTAAAAAATATCTAACATAATTTATAGTATCTGTTCGGTCCTTGACTAGTATGAAGTGGGTAGAACATCGCTCCATTAATTTTGTTGTCTACCCTCTTTCTGTGTGAGGCGACGGCCAATGCAGAGCAGAGAGGGGCAGTTTATTAGACTTGAGTCAACGTTTTGACGCGAATCAAACCGCGCCATGCGCTAATACCTTTTAGAAAACGATTGAATTTATTGTGATTACTGGCCGTGCCAAAACATTTTATTATTTTGAAAACCTTGTACGAAGGACGAAGTGTTAGCTCTAAAAGCGGAATTCAGTGCCGTGTGCTGTTCCTGCGTGCAACCACCTGAACCGAGCCAGGAGAGGGCGGATCTCAAGGTTGGTGGAGCTTCTGCTTTTCTAGTGCAAGGATCAAGGTCATAATATCTCCTCCTATACAGTCCACAATTACTGAACCAGCATATAACCCGTGCGTTATAGCGCCCCACAGTATCTATCATAATTTAATTATTAAAAAAATAATAATATCATGATAAAAGTAGAAATAAGCGCACGCTCCTTCATGCAATATGTGAGCAAGCTATGGAATGAATGTCTCCCGCGGTTTTCCTGAGCGCTACAATATGGGACTTTTCAAAAAGTATGTACGTAAACAGATTTTTAAAATCTCATCGAGGTAGGCAACGTATCAACTTCGTAGGTGTTGCAAATGTCCATGAGCGACGGTAACCACTTGCTATCAAGTGGACCCGTCACTTTGCTTACAAGTAAACATTTAAAAGTAGTTATGCTGCTTACAAATTACAATATATAACTAAAGGAACCTAAAACTTACAATGAATTTTATTTTGATGTTAACAAATAATTTAATTTTGAAAAGTTGATTTTTCGACATTGAAACGTTTGAGCGCCATCCGGCTTGTGTCTCGAACGTGCCTATCTGAAATAGGGATCGAATAAAAATTGAATCGCAAAACCCAATTCGTAAATCAATCAGTGATAAGTAGGTTGGTTGGAACATCAAATATGTATTTTCTGGGAAATATTAGCCGCCTTTGTTGCGGATTTGGTAGATATTCCGGCAGGATTAAAACCCAATCTCTTTTTGTTACTCTGCCAGAAGAGATTATATTCGTAACAAATGTACGCTGTTGTATGAAGCACTGAATATAATAATATTGTAATACAAAAGTTGTAAAAATTATTGTTACGACCTGAAGCCGACAGATTTTATTTGAGTAAAACTATAAAATATGAATGAATTGAGTGGATTATGTTTTATGCAGTCGTACGTTATTATAAACTGAAAAATTATACCGTATATTATTTTGGTGCTGATATTGTGTCTCGTAAATTTTCTATAAAATAAATCAATTTAAATTACTGTACCCTTAATAAAATTGTCTGGCTCACTGCTATGTATTGTATTGTATTCTTTACGAGCGGAGCTTTAAAATAGTACAAGTAAAAGAGTTTTGCTCATTTCTACATAGAAATAAATACATTTTATTGATCGAAATTTTCCCTTCTGATCAGAATCTTTATTCACTAACTATTATGTTTCCTATTTAGATACGCAAATTTGTTGTTTATTGAGAGCTGGAGTTTATTGTAAATTATTAACGCAGAATAAATACAAATATAACACCATTATTAATTAAGGAAATGGTCGATTGTATCGTTTAAAAATAAGAGGGTTACATAAAATATATATTATTAACTTTAAACGGAAACATGACGGAACAACTATGCTACTAAATAAATGTAACAATAAATAATTACAGTAAGAAGTTCAGATTAGCAATCTGACAAAACGGTATTAAATCGATCCAGAAGTATAGATGCTTCAAAATACCGGGTAATTCTAGAAAGTTCCTAGATGCCTACGTTACAAAGATGTCGTATATTCATGTAGTAACTAAAGAATAAGGTAATATTTTTGAAAGAAAAGTGGCAAGTATGATACCCGGAAAAGTTTCGAAAGTTATCACCTAAGCAATATACATTTCATATCAGTTTAGTAGGTATAATATTGTATAATTTAAGTACAGCACATGATATAATAAGCAGTGAACAATAATCATCTTCCTATTACTTTACTTTTGACTTATGATGTAAAACCTAATCGGAATTTCTATTTATGAAATAATTAATAAGCTCATTATTATTCATACATTCATTAATAACGTCGTATAAAATGAAAGAGGGTAAACAAAACTTTTATAAAATGTTAAAAATTGTATCAGTTAATGAATCGATTAACAGTGTTATAGATCTCGGCAAGTTTAATCCACTGACTGTATAAATATGTCACCAGTCGCCAGTTGCTCATGATAAACTTAAAATATTAATCAAAATTTTACAAGAGATACCGTTCTCGACCATTTTCACGCTATGTCTGACAAATTGAATATTTTTCCCGGCGACTACAGCAAATTAAATAAATCAAAATCGTTACCACCTGTCAGAGGACGCTCGTTCAATGAGTGCTCTTTAATGGGAACGAGGCAGATGAAAATTTTGAATATTAAGGTTTTATTATTATTTCAAATATTTCGCAAAATTTTCAACGATTATCAACACAATACACCTTCGTCGTTGCACTATAAAAAAGCAATAAATATTATATACAAAAATTAAATATATGAAACATATATAAACATATCCCTTTTCCATTTGGGATAATATAAGTGTAAGTGACTAAGGTCAAATGCGTCTTGTTTATAAGATTTTAAATAAGGCCGCTAATGATTAGCTATAATATGAGTTACCTGGCAATATCTAATGTTATTAATAAATAGTAATGTTGCAACACAAATAACCCTTTAAACCCATCGTGCTACATCTGTGTGTACCGGTCACACTATCTATCTCAGATATACGTGACGAATTAGATAAAAGTTTAAGTATATTTTAATATGTAGTATGACGTGACGACTCAAAAGGAGATTCAATTTTAATCGTATTTAAACAGCGCACTAAAATTTAAAATCTTTTTTATTTTAGAAAATATAATTTTACTCCTACGAGTATTTGCGCTGGAAAATCTTATATATTTCTAAGTATGGCCAATCTGTATTTGTACTTTGATTATAAATACAGGATAACAGTTGATCCATAAATTTAAAAGAAGTATGCTTTTCAAATTGTAGTCCATTACTAGGTGAAAGCTGTTGTGAAAGTTTAATGTTATCAAAGTAGAATATCGTAAACGTATCCCTATTATATAATACTATCACAATTAATATAATATATATCTTATGATTATGTTTCTATGTAATTAAATTATAAATCAATTTAAGTATTCGTATTAAATTATAATATGTAGTTACATTATTTTTTCGTCACAATTGTTATATATTATCTATATGTATATATAACAATTATGCTGAAAAAGAGTCACAGTAAAATACCGTTACAAGGTCCTGCACTGACGCCGTTGCATGTATGTTATCTATAGTTGTCTTGCTACCAGAATGTGGCTATAAATAATGTTAGGTTAAGTTTACTGGGTATTATTGTATTCAACAATGAAACTCTTCCAGAATAGATGAATCGAGGCATGTTTCGCTATTTATATGGACTATCGTAAGCCATTAAGTTATTGGAAATAGACTTATACGACCAAAATGGGTACTTTTTCAATTGCCGCATCGCGAAGATAACGGTCAAGATATTGAGGCTTTTGGCACACACTCAAACTCCATTATTCTGACAGGAACGTTGTCATTTCGTAATTTGATTTCCAGACTAAACAATAACCGTTTCTGTGCAGCGCTTAAAAAATTATGGCGTTAAAATGTTTTTGAAACAGCGCGTAATACCTCTCGTTTGTTTTGTTTGTTAAAATTCACGTGTAACTTAATAATTTAAGGGTTTTTACCTTTTCATTTGGTTGGATACAAACGCAGGCTCTCCGGACCAATATTTGCGCGGATGCCGGCTGCCTGTTTGATTGCCAATGAATATTTTCGTTGTTTCATTAATCGAGCAATCCTTCGCAAAAAGCAGGTGAAGCTGAAGTACACTTAGTAAATAGCAGTTTTTACAAGCTTTTATTTAACTTGCAATGGACGTATGGTATGTCTGTAAGTTCGGATGGAATCTTGCAAGTTAAATTCGACCAACTTCCCGGTTTCCAATTGACCTGAAATTTTGCACACATATGTATATCGCATGACAATGCAATAATTTGGTACCATGGAGCTGATCTGATGATGGAGTCGGAAGGTGGCCATAGGAACTCCTGTACTAACGAATAAAGACGTCGTATTTGGTCTCGTTTTACTTGTCTTGGCTAGCACTCTGCTGCTACATGGTATCCAGGACCTCAAAAGCTTGAATTTAAAAACCTTTTTGTAAAACATTTTTTATTTAACCGTCTACGCGCTTTACGAGTAAAACGTGTTTACACTTACAAAGTGGAAGAGATTTGTTATCTGTACTTTCCATTCCTGCGGTAGATACGAGATCTATTAAACCCCGTAACGTTTTAAAAACTACAATCCTTGCAATATTAGTATAAAAAAGTAAAGTTTACTTTTCACATTAGTTACATTTTCAAGCTTAAATAATGGGAAAACGTTTTTCATTGAGTTACGACTGCTCATTCTTTCTGTGACAATATCATATATTAAATAATTACTGCGGCGTACATAGATAAAACCCCACACACATCCATTATAATAAGCGCTAGTGGATAGCATTTAATGTTTTAAATAGAAGAGAGTAGATGTTATAACGCACTGTTCACCGCGATGCGTGATGCCGTAAAATATTTCTGGAATAAGGGCGGCAATACACATATTATGTACAATGTATATTGCACGCATGTATATTATACATGCGTGTAATAGCAAAATAATAATAATCTGAAATAATATAATCAAAGTTTATTACACTAGAATCATTACAATTACAATATTAAATACAGCATAATAATACACAGAAATATTGCGAAAACTCCAAGAGTTGTCTCTACGCTTGTCAGGTGTCGAGCAGCAATTTGCACTTAAGGAATAATGCGATTATTGTACAGTAATTATCGACCACAATATACTATGCGCCTTTTGTCCAACAGAGCTTTCGCTCTGTTCAACCGTTGAACGTGAACTGTGTCTGTCTAGGCGATTTCACCTCCTTTTATATTGTCGAACTAACAACAGTGTTTACCTTTTGGCAAAAGTCAAGTGCAGGTATTTTAAGAATAACATAAATACCTTCTATTTAAGGTTGACAAGTTTTTAGCACGGCAAATACACAGCTTCCATTTATTAAATACCTTCATATTACCTATCATGTTCCTAACGACCTCTCATATCAGATATTACTTTACGATACTTGATAGTTAATCTGAAATGAAAGCAACGACGATATATTCACCCCCATTTCCTTGAGCTCCCACGCTCAACTACGCAACGGTTCTCTAGATACACTAGAACATTTATTTCGAACATTTATTTCGCGTACAACAATGATCTGGAAAGAACTTCCCGTCGCTGTTATCCGTTTGTGTTATGACATGGGGTTCTTTAAGAAGGGTATTATAAAATTTATTAGAGGTCGGTACGGCGTTGGCAACACCCCTGGTGTTGCAAGCGTCCATAGGCAATGGTAACCACTTTCCATCAGGTGGACCGTCTGCCTGCTTCAGGCGTTAAAAAAAAAAAACGAAAACGTGCTAGTACGTGTACTTCGCACATTTCAAAGTAATCCTGCGTGCAATTTGTGTTTCTTCGCATGCTTGTAACTTGCAAGACGTATACACGAGTCAGAAGGCGTACTCTCAAACGACCTTTGTCGTTCATTTCAGACCTTTTTTGCTTGTTTGTTTTATATTTAAATGTATTTTTATTGTATGTTCCATTTTTGTATAATATGGACTATATTATTGTAGAAAGAAAACGAACGGCGGCTTTTGTCAGTAAGGCCTCTTTATCCCACGCTATCGACGACTTCTCCAGTACATTCTAGTTTTTGCCTTTTGCATTCACGCCAGTTTTGTAGTCTTCCGTATCCTTTAACTCATTACCTCACTGCTGGATCGCGACTTTGATAGCAGTGAACAATTGCTCTCTTCAATGAATTGATGAAATTGGTCTCTGCAATCTGGTCAATCCACCTTTTCGGAGATCTACCGCGAGGTGTCTTGCCGTCAACTTTCTCACTCACCACAAGTTTCTCCATATTGTCTGCGTTCTTTTGAGCTATGCGGCCAAAGTACTTTAGTATTCATTGAAGACAAACTGCTGATAGCTCATATTGCATGCCATTAAATAAAATGTTGTGCAATTTATTAGTTTGCCAGGTACGCATGAAAGTAGCCAACACTTGCAAGTAACTGGTATGCATGTGTGGAAGACATGTGTATTTCTGCTCTTATTGTGCGTATGATTTAGGTTGCCGTCATGCGGACGTCACTCATCGTACGCACGCAAGGGGCCGCGCCCGCGCATCGACGCACCATATTGTTGTTACTCCAAGTGACCGTACTCAATATCCATCACAATCATGTCACTACTTATAACAATCAATAAAATAATAAAACATCATCATTGGCATGAACAACTGGACGTCGCATATGACTCCAATAAAATAACTGGCACACAATTTAGGTCGTTTCTTGTTTGTAAAATGAAATTTGTATTTTTCGTTTATTTCGGTTTTTAAAGTAGGTAAATCGTTTACATAAGCCAATTGAGCGACAACACAGATTATTTTGGGGGCAACGTTAAATGATTAAAATTATAGTACCTAGTCAGTATTGGTTTTCAAACTTATTGTAATAAAATTTCTTTAATTAACTATAAATAAGCAAACTATTTCTACGGATAACATACCGCGTGTTCAATACCTATAACTCCCGCGAACATTCCTGGGACACTACAGTATCTTTGAAAGCACATAAAGCAATAAAATATACTTTACTCATCCCACCGAGGATGAACAATTACTGGCAAATATTGCTATAAAGTAAAAATGTAATGTAGTACTTATTCTTGGCTACATTGGCTTAGCGACGCGGAGTTTTGGGGATTAGGTCAATTCTAGATAGTTGTTACAGAAGATTCTCCATGAGCTGGATTTAGAGATAAAATAACTAATTCTACTCTTAATGTATGCGTCAAAAAGGCAAAAGGGATGGAAAAATAAGAGCAGGAAACGAACGAAGAAAAAGCGGCTGGATGGCCTTTGGTGACAAGCGACAAAACATCTCACAGGCAGTGGGGATTTGGCCGTCTGGGTGGTTACAGCTCTTAGTCTTAGATTAGAGTATGCTGCCATAATAACCTTGATGTTCCGGTACAAGTGGAGAGTTTTCTGATCCCCTTCGAAGCCGGCAGCACATTTGTAACACCTTTGGTGTTGCAAATGTTTATAGATGACGGTACGATTTCCACCAGATGGACTGTCAACCTGTTTATTGTACACATACCACAAACAGGAGCAATCATCAGCCAATCGCATTGCGCTCCTGAATGTAGACCTCCTAGAGTTGGCACCACTTATTCCGGTCCTCCGCCTTCGTCATACAGCATCTACAAGCGAAATTACGTCGGTCGTCATTCATAGGGCTAGAAGGCGTCCAGTTAATTTATCTCAAGAATTACAAAATGCTATCAATTTCCAAAAAAGATCACGACTCTGTCACAACTCACAATTTACGTCGGATACTAAGAAATAAAAATATTTGTACACCATAACTTCTCCGTTGAAAAGTCCCTTCACGCATATTATAATGGTTTATTTTAAACTTTTTCTAAACACACGCGTCATCGGGCATTAGTCTAGTTGGCCAGCGGTCACATCATGTGACCAGTGCAAAGTTTTCTGTTATTTTTCAGCTTTTAAAATTGATTAGGTATATTTTTATGAGCAACTATTAACTGAAATAGTGCGCGTCAGTTGTGAAATGCTTTAGTATCCGACGCGGTAATATATTGCCGCTCATTGTTGGATTCTGAAAATTTAATTATTTCATTAAAATGCTTACGCGCGAGCTCTTCTGACAAATGATTGCGGTTGTTTTTGTTTGGTATTTTTTAGACGAAAGTAAACTCGTAAAATACCTACATGGTGATAAATAAAATTCTTTAAACAGTTTTGTAAAAATACCTTACATGCTATTAGATGTCAATATTACAATTGAAATGTTTACTAATTGGTTGTAATAGATTCTACCAGCCCATGGATGTTTCGTTGCTGGACTTTTAATTCTCTATTTTACGAGAGCGGATAGTATGCCTTAGGCCAGAAAAAAAATAAGGTGATGAATCCTCGTCATTGGCGCAAGACGATAGACAGGTTCCTCAGTTACCTATTAGTAAAATGGAACATGTTCAACGATTACGTCATGCCGAGACTGATACTCGTAAATGGCACCCCATTTGATGTTGTGCAATAATACATCTATCTTGGACAAATTATCCAAGAGGGTAAGCACAACTTCGAGAGCGAAGTCAATAAAAGGATTCAGTCAATGATCGGATCGAAAATTCAGGGCGGAATTCGAAAAGCTCCATAGGGTCTTTACATTAACCATTTCCCAATGCTTAAAGATGAAAATCTTCGAGCAGTGCTTCTTACACGTCATGACGTATGGTGCCGAAGCGTGGGCACTTAAAAATGGTTTGGTTCACAAATTAAATTACGCTCAGCGGGTTATGGGGCGAGCTATTTTGGGAGTATCTCTTATGGATAAAAACCGAATTAAGAAAATAAGAATACCAACCTAGCTCCCAAAATTAGCATTAGCTGAAATAGATATGGCCGGCCACGTTTGTCAAAGGACTGATGGCCGATAACGAAACGAGTGGAGATTGCGAGTCAGCAATAGTAGTGTAGGACGGCCTCCAGCCTGATGGACCGGCGATCTGCGCAAGGTCGCCGGTGAGGGCTGGATGAGAATAGCGGAAGACTAGCTTCCAGCAGTGGTTGACTGACGACAAAAATGAATAAATATAAATAAAAACGAATTAGAAAAAACAAACACAGAAAAAATATTATTATCAATACATTGGGATCTGTGATAGAAAAGTTTAAGTATTTAATAATAATTTATAGTAAGTCGTATCTTATGAATACAGATGCTATTATATTATGTTTTAACACTAAAAATCTGCATGTTTATAGTAAAAATATGTATTTTCCCATTTTTTAAAGAAAAAATTTGAATTGTAATCGAGTTAAACAGAAATTAAAAAAACTATAATAAATATTCTTGAGAGAGATGTCAGCTTTCATCAGATTATCAACAAAACTCATCAGTTAGTATATAAATATACTGGATTTTTCCCAATTTACTCCTTGTCCCAAATTGGTATCTTGTATAATAAACGATTTTAAAACTAATTTTATTTATGTTCATCTGAAAATTTATGCAGTGAACAAAAAGTTACGATAAAGCCGTTTGATAATGTTGAGTGACTTTGATCTGTTTTTGCCGATAGAATATAAAACAAAAACCAGTGCCACAGCGATATTTCATTATGGTTTCCATTGCCAAATTCTATTAAGGAAAATTAATGGGTATTTTAATAAAAATAAATTTAAAGTATTTTGGATGTGTGTCGAGATGCGTCTCATTATGTCTAGGGGCGCGTGATAAATGAGCGTATTGGAAAACGCCTTGGCACGCCTCACGCGTCACGGTGACGGGATATAAATGACTTTTATATTGTCTGTTCTCACCTAAGCCCATCTCTCAACTCGCCCTGATAACCGATCAGGAACAACGAGCCCGTCTAAATGTCGACTTGTTTCATTCATTTTGCGACAGACCAACTTAGACGGCTAGTTGAAATGCTTGGCCCATGTCCAACGCTGTAAATTAACATGCCCTTTTTTATTGTTTTCAGGTAAATCACAAAAAGACGCGAGTGCAGAGTGAGCGTGAGCAACGACGTCAGGATTCGATGTGCCCTTTTCCGCCTACCTGACAGCGATACCACTTCTTAAGCCGCGTAGTCATACACGAGCCGTAACTGTTTACCGAGCTAATACAGTGGACTTTGATACTAATCCTAGCTTTTTCGTCTGGTGCGAGTGCATCGTATGCCGCTCACCTCTAGCTCGCGACTCACGTACTTACATACCATGTTTTGAAGTTAAACTTCTATATAGACGGGGTCTTACGATTTTTCGCTCACGAAAAAGCGTCAAGGCCGTGTGTTCTAAGTCTTACATTTTTAAACTCGTGATATCTTTCGAATGAGATGTCCGAATCGAATAATTCAAAAAGTTATATGAAGTAATTTATTTTGATAAGGATGAATACTATAAGATACAAATAAAGAGCCTTTTCTAGCGGCGGCATTTTATTAAAAATTTTAAAATATAAGAACACTTATTGTGGCATTACTATAATAGTTAGACATATGCTGTCGCGACACTTATTGTAGATAATGATTTGTTCTGCAAAGTCGTAGTATATTATTTTATTCTATCCTCAATAGTTTTCGCAGCGCACGCGATTTTAGGTATTTTTTTATTATTACGGTAATAACTGTATCGGCTTGCTGATGAGTACGCGGCTCTAGGGAACTCTATTAGGATACTAGAATCCTCTCAACGTAGTAAACACCTCCGTTAGGTGATAAATTTGATGCAATAAGCAGAATATTATAACCACTGTAGCATTTTTATTTAAATCAACATTGTACATAAGTTTCAATATATAAAGTAATTAAAATATTTAATAAACACTTTCCGTTTTTAATTTCAAAGGTTCCGTGAATAAGATTAAAATTTAATAAACATTTAAGCTTTAAAATCTATTCTAACAAGGAACAATTTCAGGGTATAGAAGCAATTACGGCAAACTTGAAAGTAAGTGGTACTACTGACAAAAGCAGACTAAGTAAACATCAGGTATCCACTTAGCGACTATTGCCAAACTTTAATATAACGCGTTCTCTCGACGTCGTCATACTGTTGGTTCAAGTGGTTTTGGCAGACGAGCCAACGTCTGCTCGACTTAATCAGGCCGCACCTTAACCAAGCTTAAGCTTCGGTACTAGGAGTGGAAAACTCGTAACGAGTTATAAACGATGGGTGCGAAATTTTAATAGGTTGCTTTAATCGATATTAAAAGAGTCAAGTTACTGTATAAGAAATACTATTATTGTATTTTAAATTTTAACTTTTGATAACCAGGATGTTAAAGATATCGTATATTGGATATATATATATATAATCTCTATTATAAAATTCTAAACATCACGTGTCTGTGTACATCATCATAAGGCATTTAAAAAAGCAACTGGAATAGACTATATAAACGATGGAGAACACGATGTAACTTTTTGATTTCTTGTCTGTTTGTCGGTTTGTTCGAGATTCCCGTGATAACTACTGCACCGATTTCGATGCGGTTTTTTCTGATCAACAGCAAATTCTTCGACTTTAAATGTGCATTAATTTTCATCCTGGCAAGCTCGCCAGAATTTATCTGGGAGTTACTTAAAATGACCAGATAAAAAAATCTAATTCCTAAGTGATATTTTTCAGTGATCGATAGCAAACATTATGTATTAAAATGTGTGAATTTGTTTATCTAGGGAAGCTGGCGGGAAATTTTTCGGGAACGGTTTGTAGTTACTGGGTGCATAAAAAGTAGTTAAACCGACAAGGTTTTCATTAAAACGATACCTGACATTCTCTTTTTAACGGCGCGGTACTTTGTGTCCTGGGAAGTCCGCGCGAATTTCAAACCAAGGGTGGACGAAGTCACGGGCATGTCCTAGTAATAAATAATAATAAAAGCCCATAAACGTCTCACTGCTGGGTGCGAGCCCCTAGTAGGGCAAAGGACGGTATACCCATCAAGCTTTTCCACGGCGATTTGGCGAGTATGACACGTCAGTTATCTCGAAGTCCAGCTTTCATCACGATCTTTCCCTTCACCATTAGCACTTAGTAATTGTAACCATATCTATACAAGGTCAGAAAACTGCCTAAGTAGTGTATACCTTACATCCCAAATTCGCGCGCTTTGAGTATGTGGACGCGAGTGTGGTAGTGCTAAGGTAACATAGTTTTTACGGATATGAGATTTTTAGAAATTATTGTAAACGGAAAATGTAATCATATACTAATATATTAAGCTGAAGAGTCTGTTTTTTTGCTTGAACGCGCTAATTTTAAGATTTCTTTCACTGTTAGATAGCCCATTTATCGAGGAAGGCGATATGCCATATGACATCACGCTAAGACCAATAGAAGCGGAGCACAAATGAAGAATGATTTAAAATCGGAGGAATTTTTAACTTACATTTTTTTTACTATTCAACGCGGACGAAGTTGCGGGCAGAAGCCAGTTAATTATATGATTACTATTTGATGGCTAGTGTGTCAGCTCGTGGAGTGAGAACCTATCATAACGTATCGCATTTATAATAAAAATAGAATTTACCCCTATTTGAAACTGTTATATCTGATTCAGATAGGTTTTTGGATATCTGATAGTTTCGCTTAAGGAGCTGCGTAACGTGCGTGACAATTTTATATAACAGATTTACACTATGCATTAGACAGTAATCTTCCCTAATTATACATAATAAATTGCTTTCAAATTTGCAGAAGTACGTTAAAGACAAATCGAAGCTTGTATAATATTGTACGACACAATAAATTGTAGATCCTATACATTGCATACACTCATAGTATTCGCTTCGTTTACCACAGAATGTGTGCATGTCAGTAAGTACTATTATTTAAGGCAATAAAATTGTTAACAATCTACAATCGCAACAGATTTCAGTCGTTACGGTATTGTCGGAGTATACACAAAGTAAGCAGTAATTCGGTAGTGGCACGTAGTGTTGCGCTTTTCATCGAACAGCGATCAACAGGCTTGGAAATTTGAAAATTACCATCCATTCCAAGCAATAAATTTGTTGAGCTGTCGTTGGCAAGTGGCGGCCGTTCGCGATTGTAGATTGATTCGTTGATTGAAGAGCCCCATTCGTTCCAGCCGTGTACGAGCTAGCAGTCTTAATTGCCATCGGAGATTGGTGTATTGGGACCATTATTGCTTATATACATACCATTGCCTTAACAAAGCACTTATTCATTCTCTCGGGCATGTTGAATTACATATTTTATTGCATCTTCTATATGCAAATTTTATAACTAGTGCAAATGTAATGTAAGGCATTTCTATTTAAATTGCCAGCTTCTCGGTTTTCTTGCATGTTTTGTCAGATTTTTCTGCTCCACAAAACACAGTAAAAGAGCGTACTGAAATTTCAAGTTCACCTCACAAAAGTAAATTAAAATAAATTTGCAATCCTCCAGATTTCTTGAGAACAGCAGAGTAAGATAATCATGACTCCCAGGCGAGGGCCGTCAACACATTTCTTCTGTGCGTACATGTTGCTTTAGTTCGTCGACACTTATTTTATTCAAGTGACTATACGCCCTTTCCGCGGGCAACCTTGGGAACCGGGGAAAGTTAAAAGGGTCCAAAAATACGAGGTGAGAGGAAAGAAATATCTGTGTGTGTTGATTTGAATAATTTGTTTCCTTGTATGCAGACCTTTTGCTGGTTCTATTTGCCCATGTACTTTTTGGGTAGCTTTTTGGAACTAGTAGATTTATTTGGATCGAGTAATATATTTGGTTTGGAGACGTATAAAAATTCAATGTTCCATTCTACTCTCACGAAATAATTTAGTTGTATTTTATGTTTTTGAGTATGTAGCTATTCGTAACAATTAATTTAAGTATTTTGTAGATAGACAATAAATTTATTTAGAACAACTAACCTATACAGATATTAGTAAGTAGTCTGGATGTAAAGCGCGAAAGATATAAATGAGGTGATTAGAAAGAACCATTATCTGGATAAGTATAATTAAAATAAGGATTTTTTATAACATTAAACTACTTAAAATAAAACTAAGTTATATATATAACTTAGTTATATTTTAAAAAACCTATACTAAAGCCCGTCCAGCCCCACCAGACCACTGTCGTTGGGCATTGTAACCTACCTACCTATTAACGAACAGTTAGAACAAACTACCTAACGTTATTTTTTTTGTATTAATTACATAGGTAACAGTAGCGCGGGGTGGAACTTAAGAAATAGTAAAATAACAATGATATATGCACGAATAAAAAACGTTGGCGCTCTCGACCTATTGTTCGATAGTTATGTAATAGATACATTTGAACAGAACGCGTAAACGCCAATGAATTCATGGCGGTTTCGACCTTTTGTTCACTACTTTTTATATAGGGAATCGAGTTGTATCAAGTCCACACCCCTGATAGGTTATAAGAATTTCGGTTTTACCCATTGATTTAACTCAACAATCCATATTATAAATTATATATCGCTTAAAATGCTTGCGGTTAGCAATGAGATGTGAAGGAGTCCACGTTCGTAGGCTTGAGAGGGCAGATATGCTCCGCCAGGGATTGTCACACTCGACCCCTGTCGACCCAGTTCACTAACTCCTCAATACGACACCATTTACACTAGCCAATTTCTTAATTAAACTTTTTAAATTAAATTTTGTGTCCGGTTATTCACTTACAACCTTCTTTACTGTCATGGGACTTAATAAACTTATTCAAATTTTCGATTTATGAGTTTCTGAGATTTGGTTTCGGCTTTATATTTTTATCACTTGACCAGTCTATTTATGTGGAAGTCTTTCATGTTCTCAGATAATATAGCGCACGCTTCACTGATAGATTTAATTAAGTATATTAACTGTGGTCCATTTGCGGTGATTTATATGGTTCACAAAACAGTACTATGGGGGATTTACTATTTTAAATTATGCAAGCGTTTATATGTAAGTCTGTAGTTTTGATTCATTAAACATAATATGTAAAAGAAAAAAGAAGATGTAATCTATTTAATCTATTTTGCTATGATTTAATATTTAAAGAAAAAACAACTACTTTACATAATGAGTCTCTTGTTTAATGACCAATAGGACGAATAAGCATGTTGGCAATCAATCCGCTGTTCATGGGACATCGAGCCATACATAAGTATTAATTCGGTCGATTACTGCGTAGTGCTCTTTTAGTACCACACTTTACGGTCCACAGTTAATCTCATCTATTATTTTCTCGCCAATTGAATTATAGCTAGCAACATGTCAGCCTAAAAATAAGAAATAGATTTACAAGCTCGCTTTTAGCTTAGCGTTTGGGTTTACTGATTCGGTTCCTGGCAATTGATAAAGGACATTAGCACGAGGTTTATCGTCAACGTGTTTGTTGTGTGAAGGTTAAATTTTGTACGAGTATTTGTACAATGTTTCCGTTGTGCTTGTGTACTTAGGTAAACTAATTTTTGACGTGAGGTTTAAATATATTTCTTTTGTACAGAACAACGATTATTTCGATTAACTCTCGCATTTTTGTTTAGATTGAGAAGTAATAGATGAAATATTTTACTATTGTTTTGCCTTTCTAAATTTTCTTTGAAAAATGTCTTTTTTAAGTGAATATTTCAGGAGTTTCTACATCTGATTAAGATCAGAAAAACAAAGTTTAAATTTCACCATATCTGTACGAGCCAATATTGCTCGTACAGCGTATTTTAGATATAAATACACAACAAATAAAATACTTAAACAGACGTATTAACATCACCATCACATGCGGCACTTGTGCACTGCAAGTTGTGCGTCTCAGGTCATCAAACGACCTTAATAAACAACATATAACATCTCAACGTGGTTTGGCTTGCAAACGTCCTTACAAACGGGGTCTATCGTTAACGACGATTAAACCCAGAAACTCTTGGAAGTGTACAAACCGTACAATGTCTTTAATTAGATAGAGAAATTAATTCGTTTAGGATAGTCGGATTTTTTATAAAACAATTGACATACATAACCCATATGATTTCTTAACGTTGGAGTCATCAGCTTTAAAGTAATAAATAATAGAGTCGTTTAAGAATCGCTTCGTGTGTAAGTGGAGTTATGCAGCCGCAAGGCGTCCGATATTCAACGACACTTCAATGTTCTTTGAGGGATACAACGCTCGCCAGACGGCTGCATTCACTTGCCCGCTTGTTTTGTTGTCAATAGGAATAAACTCCAACTCGGCGTTGTCTTTTTTATTTATAGTATCGAGTAATTCTATTATACCCTAATAAACAAACTCACTTTTATATTAACCATTTAATCGTTCATTAAATATTAAAACAAAGTTTTTAAAACTAGACACAATATTAACTTAAACAAAGACTGGCTTTATCGCTGAAATATATCTATTTTAAGCAACTTTCTAGAGTTAATAAAAAAATACAAGACAATATGTTATAAGTTGTGGTATAGAAAATAATTAGTATATAGGTAATAATGACAACAAATATTAATAACTTTGTACTTAAATCATTGAAGTGTGTAAATACCACATCATTTTCATAAAAGAGAGGTAAGTACCTACATTAATACTTTTGTATGCATTATGCTGATGCAACAGTGCCTAACAAATTACTGATATAATGTTAGTAATAAATAACAGTAAAACATGTCAAGTGTTGTCATTGAACTGCCCTCTAACTTGTTATGTATCATTATGGCAAAAATAAAAGCTTTGCAAACTCACGCGTTGACCTTCGATCCTTGTATCGTAATAGCAATTTATTTATATAATTTATAAGCTTCTGCCCGCGACTTTGTCCGCGTGGAATGGTTAAAAAACCCGATTTTGAAACATTCTTCATTGGTGCTCCGCTTCTTTTAGTCTTAGTGTGATGATATATAGCCTATAGCCTTTCTTGATAAATGGGCTATCAACAACTTAAATAATTATTTCAAATCAAATCAGATCTGTAGGTTCTGAGATTAGCGCGTTCAAGCAAACAAATAAACAAACACTTCAGGTTTATATATTTGTATAAGATTTACATTTCGTATTCAGGACATTTTAAAGTTATCTTGATAATTGCATGTTAAATTGTAGATTAAAATTTATTTCATTATTTTTGGGTTTAATATAATATGTAAGATTATGTATTCATGTTCATGCGACTCTGTCTGTTTCAATGGCGTGTACGTGATAGCTAATATTAAACTTGAATCATTATATATAATAATAACTAAAGATGTGCAAACAAAGAGTCACATCTTCCCAAAGTTTACTAGCCAAAATATGTGAAACTTTCAAAAATATTCGTACTTAGTTAATATTTTGAAAGAAAAATAAACAAATCTATACTTATATCATACAGGAAAGATATGTATTTTTGTATATTTCTAACAAATTGACATACTATAACTTCAATAATGTAACCCATGAATATAAGCAAAATAGTTGGCACTGTAATCGGTTTTTACAATTTTGATGAAATTTTATGTGTGCTTGTGTGGGGTCCCGAATGGTTTAGATTTACCACAAGTCCCTGTAGGTGGCGCTAAAATCGGGTTCTACATTTTTATTTTTTAGAGGCAGGACAACGTCTGCCGAGACCGCTGATTTTAAATAACGTTTATACTGCTCTACGAGGCTAATTACATACATATTTTTAAATAACAAGTAGCTATCCGGCGCGGTTTCACCCGTGCTCTTTCCCGCTCCCGTGGTATATAGCGTCATGTTATATAGCCTATGACACTGCCTCTTAATGTAGCTTTCGGACAGTAAAAGAATTTTAAAGTTGGTTTAGTAGATCCAGAAATTACCGCCTACAACGTCACAAACTTTACCTCTTTATAATATTAATATAGATTTTAAAAACATATTGGATTCTTCTAAGTGCGTGTCCTATTCACATACAGTATTTATTTTTATATATAGCCTATAGCTTAAATATAGCCCTTTGCCTGAAGAATAGATACTTTGTTATACAGCAATCTGAGCAAAATCTGTTATCTGGTAAACGGAGGCTATGTTACATATAACATACAGTACATATACTGTATGGGGTCGATCAGAACGCAATCACTCGTATAATTCCGGTAATCAGCTAAACTAGGTTAGGTTGGGGGTCAACCCCAAGACATTAGGGGAAAACTCTACTCAACAAAAATAGATATTTTAAACCCAAGTTATAAAAACTGTATACTAAAATATTATTATATTGAAAATTATTAATATTTTTATGAATAATTTGATTGATTACGAGACGACATCTGATAGTCTTTTAGCGATTGTTAGAGATAATATGAATTAAATACGACTGTGTTTCGAACAGTTCAAATGCATATCTTTTATATTTTATTTAATTGGTATCTTAATCAGTCATTTTAAAATAAGTTTCTCTTTGAGCGTCGTATTGAATTTACTAGTTTAGGTTGTTCTTGAAATAATTATTTATTCAAAACTTGTGGAGACTTTTATGGATTGCCTTTTATGACGAAAGTCTTAATTTTAGGCTTATGTGAGTCCGGCTTTCACGTGGCGACTATATGAATAAAGATTATTTTAAAACTTGAATATTCATGAAAATCTGATGCAATAGCTAGACATAAACCATGAGAACTATAAATATAAAAGAGGAAATGTAAATTTCTACTCACTTATGCTTGATTATTGTATCTTTACTATCCATTAATTTGCGTCTACCCATTTAGTGCTGATTACAATTTGATAAAGGCCAATAAGCCAATTTTCTACTAATGGTTCTTATTAGATACAAAAAATTTACCGGTCAAAAGTAAAGTTATAGTAAACAGAATCTTTATCGAGCAATATTAGTAACCCGGTCACCGCGAGCGGTTCTTTGTGGCCGGCTCGTCATCCTTTCAATTCTGATGGCCCTCGAGGACGCTTCGCGGCTTGTCGGAGAGTATGCGGGCTAATTCACCCCGTTTTGTATCAGCTATTTGCGGCATCCGTTCGCCTCATTAACAGCTTACTATACGACGCTTTTTGGACTCATTAAATTTTATAAAGAACGGTTAAAATGTGGAGGTAACCCACGACTCGTTATTGAGGTTAACGTAGAAAATGCGTTTGTTTTCAATTTAATGTTTTACCGTATCTCATTTTGTATTTAAACAAAATACTTAGTTTTTGCATTGCATCGGGGAGCCATATTAATATATAAATTTAAAAGTAATTTTGTTTGTACGTTCAGGCCTTCTTGCGGTATTGGCATTGAGCTGTATGGTATAACAATAGTATTGGTATCTATATATTTAAAGTATAAACTAAGAAAGTTATAAATTGAGATGGTTTTGTATCGACACGGATTTTTTTTACGTCAGCCAAGCGGTATAGGAAGCAGCAATTACCAGATATTTTTATCACTAGGGCTTTCAGCGCGGTTTCGTTCACGTAAATTTTTCCTACGATGTCTCGTGATCTTTCTGGACAACAGAGTAAAAGTAGTGTGAATGGAGCGTTAGCTAAACTTCTAGGCGCTAAGAACCTCAGCCATAAGGCCCAGCTTGCCATACATAACGCGGTGCTGGTACCGACGCTCACGTATGGAAGCGAGAGTTGGGCATGGAACAGAGAGCATGAAAGTAGAGTAAACGCAGTCGAGATGCGAGCACTGCGCAAAATCTGCGGAGTGACGCTCGCGGACCGCGTTCGTAATATCGAAGTAAGAAAGAGAGTGTCGGGGTAAAGGTAAGGAAAGGAATGCTCCAGTGGTTCGGGCATGTGGAAAGAATGTATGATGAAAGAATGACTAAACAGATATACAATGCAAAAGTGGATGGATTCAGAAGTCGCGAAAGGCCACGACACACCTTCCATGATCAAATTGATCGTGTATTAGCAGAAGGTGATGTCAGAAGCCTTAAGAACACACGAGCGTGCATGACAAAAGTTATGAATGTCAATGAAGCAAGTGAGGTGTGTAGAATAAGCCTGTATGGCGCTCGGTTGTTCGTGCCTACCCCGCAAGGGACCTGGCATGAAGTTATGTATGTATGTGTATGTAGTAAAAAGTACTCTGTATTCACCCCAGACTGCTGGCATTCGTATTCAAGGAAATGAAGAGTGAATTAACTAAATGTAAATACCTAAACATACATACGCATTTATATTTTGTATTGATTGTTTGATGTACTTTACTTTCAGCTTTATAAGATAGGTGCTTCATTGTCAATCATGTTATGTCAAATTACCGGATATCAGCAATATTTGTCAATCACGATACGTTTAAATTTATCAATTTGATAAAATATTTTTCTTTAACAGTTACATGTTTGTGGAGTTGTAGTATTTATGACGTATTGCTTTTAAGGTTAAAATATTTTAGAGTTAAATTGGACTACAGCTTCGTAACGTAACGGATATAAAATAGTAAAAAAGTGTTTCATGAAACTATTACATCAGGAATTTCCTTAAAACACTTTATTTTGTACTATACGAACATAGAACTTATGTTAAAAGTAGACGGCATATCTTTACTTTTAACTTTCATGATTTTACGTATCGTGTATTCTCTCAAGACTAAGAGAACGAAGAGACTTGGGATAAATACTGTACTTGTAGTCTTCCGAGAGAAAAAGAGAGTGAGAGCAGATGTAGAGTAGTCTCAAGACTACAAGTATAGTATTTATCCCACGTCACTTTCTTCTTTAGGTAAAATTCAAGAGAACTGACTAAGGCATCAGATCAATAATGAATAGGTATCAATAATCCAAATGCGTGGTGGTCCAACACAATGAAGGAAGGAAGAAGCGCCTGTAGCCATAAACGTTATTTTTGTCATTTCGTTACGGAGCAAAAAAAGTGGGTACCTAGGTTTTTTAAATTTGAATATGGCATACGGCTCACGTAATGGAGTTGGACGTTTGCAACATCAGGAGCCTTTTTCGAAAACTAGTATTTATAATAAATAACTTATGCATCGCCAGATTAAATTAAATTATTCCTTAAGTTAGATTGCCTGGAAGAGTTAGTTTTAAGCGATAAGGCCGCCTATTGCTTCTACCATCATAGTATTGCATTTTTGTAATTATATATTTGGTGAGTTGTTATTAATTATATATTATAATAATTATATATTTGTTAAGTTATTCTTTGTTAAATTCTGAGTACACATAATGAAATTGTAAAACTAAATAAAGACTCTTCAAAATATCATAGTATATTTATTCAGCTATTTGTGTTACATGCAAACGCCTTGGAAAAGGCTACGTAATCCTACTCAGCCTTAAATATGTAAGCTGCAAGCCAGCTGAAAACTTCTCGATGCATTCATTAGTGGCTTCGGAACTTCCTTCATTCAAAACTAAAATAACCCTCGGTGTAATTACTCATTATTTGTTTGGATGGAAATGCGAATTTCTTGTTATTTATTCATTGTACATTTTATGGTTTCCGTGTTTTGAAATTCAACAGAGTAAAGACTTTGCGAAGCGGATATTATATTTGAAAGTTGATTTAAATTTTTAATTCAAAACTATTTCACCTAAATCTTAATACAATGCTTTTTTTTGCGGAGTTGTCAAAGAGGCAACCGACCTACGTAATGAAAAGTGGTACGCCGCCTATAGATGTTTGCAACACCAGGTCCAAGCCAATGCGTTGCCAGCTTTTAGCATGGAAACGGGATAGGGAAGATAGGATGGGGGAGTGGGTTTGTTTAGGGATATACAATATGTATGTTTTGTTGTATGTTGTAAGATTATTTATTTATTTATCTCTGTCTAAAATTAAGATAACGATTCCAGTATGACTCTAGTAGGTCAAAAACTGTTTTAAACTTACGTGTCAAAGTCAAATCTAAAAGTCTTCAGGTATGTATAATCGTTTGGGCTGAAATTGATATTGAATCAACATTTCCGTTTCTTACAACCAAATTATTTTGTGAAACAAATAATTAGCTATCAACCGTGAGATTGAATGGTAAACGAAACATCTATTTAACAAAATGGTAATTTCGTTCCATATTAATTTTTATCACGAATATTCTAACAGAGTTGCTTAATATTTTCATAAAACGACAAATTTAATAAAGTGGCCGTCAACGTTGAATAATTCAAACACGGCGTCGGGACGTTATACATTATTTATGATGATGACATGTCGTAGGTAACATAAGTCTATCTTTGGTCTGCGGTTTTGCATCTTGGGCACGTCGCGGTGATATTGAGTGTGGAGACTGGTCTTCATGAATCGCCATGATTCATTCCTGACAGTTTTCTAAATCGACAGTCGGTAAAGGGCAGGCTTAATTTTGATTATACTGGGGCTTCACCTGCGTCAGTGTTAAAGATTTAGGCTGTAGCCCAGTGCGTCTTATTTATAGCGTTAAAGGATAACTAATGAGTGTATACATACGTCATCTACCAGTATTTAACATCGCTATATAGAATAGAATAGAATAGCTTGGAAGACACTTTATTGTCACCAAAATTACAGAAAAATAACTACAATAATTAAACGCAAAACAAAAGACGACCTTACTGCTTAAAGCGATCTCTTCCAGGCATCCTGACTGAGAGGACACTTTTAGAAACTTGTCTAGGTATAATTAAATTAAAAACAAGTAAAAAAAAAGGAAAAACAGTACAATGTGGACAGTAAACAGCTAACTTAAAAAAAAGAATAGTTCAATATATATTTTGTTATAATCTAAGGTAATAGTTTTGACAGATTTTTTAAATATGGCAAGTGATTTAGCTTTTCTGACATCTACGGATAAAACGTTCCAAAGGCAGACAGCCCGCACAGCGAAGGATTTGGAGTAAAATGTTGAAGAATGTGTAGGTCCCTTTAATAAGAGGTTATTAGACCAGTGAAAATCGAAGGTGTGTTTAAGGAAAGTTAAACGTTCTTAAGGTAAGGAGGAGTATATATAGGTACTGGTATGTATAAATAGTGTACTATATAATAAATGTAGAAGAAGAATGAATCACCCATAGAAGACGGTGATCTGGGCTCAGTATTCTACTTATAGTCTTGAGGGACTATGGGTAGAATACAATACAAATAAGTTAAGTTTTCTTACATTGTATTCAATAGTATGTAATTTATATTATAATTAGAGTATCATATTTGTATAATAAATGTAGAAGATGATATCTATATCTGTGTGAAATGGCTTAGTATTTATCAGTAACGCAGATGAAACCCCACCTTGAGCGAAGTTTATTGTCATAGCTTTCACTAAAATATTTTTGAGTATAGGTGTTTATTTGGTAGTACCTACTATATCAACTGTAACATATTGACTATGATATTAAGACCAGTAAACTACTTTACCTTGTCATATAACGTCACCATTGCTTAAGTAAAGAATTAACCTGCATAAAAGCTTAATATATATAAGTATATCGTTTGAGATGCAAACCAACGCAGGCAACGCTGTACAAAAATGTAAATTTCAGGTTCAGGACTAAGGTAGGTAATCAATTATGATAGTGCATAGTTAACCTACATTGCTCAAAATGGTAACGAGAGCTGATGATTTAGGATATATTAATTTTAGTATGATATGAACAATTAGCTAGGCCCCGCGGTTTCACGTGCGTGGTGATGGAAAACTGTTATATTTTGTATAACTTATACTATATCTATCATACTGTATCTTTATAAATTATAGTATATTATATGTTATTCTGATGTGTAAGGTATATTATTGCAAAGTTTCATCAAAACGCATTCACACAATTACATTGGAATTCGGTTTTTTTTTAATATGGCCATTTCAAATAATTTACAGAAAAATTCCTGCGGGATTCCTGGTGTAAAAGTAACAGTAATATTAAGTCTAAGAATTAGCTGTCTATCACCGAAAACCGCATCGAAATCAGCTTAGTAGTTTTTACGCGAATCCCGAACAAACAGACATGAAATCTAAAAAAATGGAATCGCGTTCTCCATCGAGTTTTTTTTAACTAGCTTCAATGTACAGACAGGGTGTTCTTAGCATTTTAATGTATTATAGATATTTCAAAAACAATACCGTTTAAAGACTGTGCTGTAACCGTCGTTTTAGAACAATATCTGAAAGACTAGTAAGAAGATTAAAATGAAACGAGACAAACGTTAAAAATAATCACCAATTCTTTTCAAGTACACTTCTTGTCTTAAATGTATCTGTGTGCAGTTTTGATCTTTTCCATTACTGTTACTTTAACCTGCATTAAGCGGAATTCTCGTTGGATAAGTCGTCTGGAGACGAGAAAACGATAACGACTAGAGTCTGAAGGGACACGAGTATCTTGTTAGAGTATAAAGACTAGCTAGGAAATGATACGCAGTAACTTTTGAGTCGCAATATGAGAGGATTACATGAAAGTCTACAAAGTTAGATTATTTATAATATTTTTGATGATAGGGTTTCATTCTAAAACTTGATTCAATTCAGTTTTTAAATAAATTTTTACAGAGTATTTATATACTCGTATGAGTTGTACATAATAATATTAACAATAGAAGTTTACACATCGCCTCTTTGCTTCAATCATTTGTTGTTTCGAAAATTTTAATATATAAGAAAAAAGGATTTTTCATTTTCAAAAATAATTGTATCGAAACTAATAAAGTGGTATCTTTTAAAGTACATTTTTAATAGACAAAAAAGTTATACGTTTCGATTGAAATTGATTGAAGATTAAATAACTCTTTTCTAAAATAAAAATTTTACTACTACATATCATTGAAGCAGAAAGGCAATATATCAAATTGAGTTAAATTAGGTTTATAGGTTTATACTATGAAGAGTAAAACTAATAGAACAACCCTTTCTCAGTCTACTTTCATTAGTACTATATAACTATTGGGTTATTTGTAACAAAAACATTGTTATTTTTAAATTATAAGGATTAATTTCTTCAAAAAATCATTAATATATTATTGTAAATAATAGGCGACAATGCTAAAATACAATTTTATAGAAAAAGTTATTGTACTTCAGAATGCGAAAAGATTTATTAACTTTAATAGGAAATATTGGCTACAATTTATAAATGAGGAGAAATTATACTTTTAAATTAAGCTGGCAATCGTGAAGGAATTGCACTGGTTGGGGTAAATAATCTTCGATCCTCACATTCAAGAAAGGCATATCGGATATCGAATCAATAAAATATCAATTCGATGTGTACCCGTTAGCAGGAAATTTAAAATTATTATTTCCGTCGTAGAAATTAGGTCTTTATTTTGTATAATTTTATATATGCTAGGGATAGTAGGTATACACACATTTGAAATAATTTTAAGGAAGCTACTATACTGTATAAAACGTTGATGTCACAGCACATTATTTTTCGTAGTGCCATAGCAATTTTTCTCCACAAAGTTAAATAAATAAAAGCAATGAATTAAAGCTACAATGATAAATAAATTCTTTGTCAATGTCAAGCTCAAAATTAAAGAATTTCATTTCACACAAACCGCACTGCATCGTGTCATCAGAATGTTTGTTCTACAAAAATAAACCCGGCATTGAAACTAAAATAAAATTTATAGAATAGAAAAACTGTTTCTAGTAAATCATGATCAATCATGATTATTTTTTGACGTGACTAGTACAAGTGTCATCTACAGATACATAACCACTTCAGTGAGATATTAATATTGTATAATTCTTGTTCAGCCACGATTTTGTTGTTGTGGTTTTTAGTCAGGTAAAAAACACCTGTAATAAACGTTTATGTATGAAGAAATCAGTGAAAGTAGATGAAGAAAAAGATATAAGTCAAGATCGAAGCAAGTGAAGATCCGTCGTCTATACTAGAGAAGATATGTCTATAAACTAGCTGACCCTGCGAATTTCATACCGCCAATTTTCTGAATTCCTAAAAGACTGTTCCATGACACAAAAACATAATTACCAAAATCGCTCCCGGTGATTTCGAGGATTCTAGAACCCGATCCCAGCGCCACCTACCGGTTCTAATTGTGAATCTAAATCATCCGGGAATCCACTCAAACACGCAAAAACAAAATCACCAAGATCGGTCTAGGTGATTAGGAGGATTCTAGAGCCCGATCTCAGCGCCACCTAGCCGGTTCTAACTGTGAATCTAAATCATCCGGGAATCCACTCAAAATTTCATCAAAATCGGATGTATGTTTACGATGCTATAAAGGACATACACACAAATATTCATTTTTATATATAAAGATGAATTTTGGTATGTATATATAACTATATCCAAATACTATTATTATCATGTATTTGAAAAGAAACATAATAAGCAAGACGGTTTTTGCCTGAGTTGGTCTAAAAATATATATTTCAAATAATAAAACCACAAAATTTAAAAAAGAATGACATGAGGCGTTATCTACTCATGTTGGTGTACATATCGTGTGTCCAGGAATGAGTAGATAACCTTGAATTGGTATGTAGCAGATGTAATGACGGTATAATTGAAGATATTTTACTGGACGATTGGCATCCCTAGTGGTTTTATAGAATGGTTATGAAGTCTGTATGAAGCAGTGGTAGATTAGTTAGTGACTAACACATCCCGGTTTCATTTAAGTAGCCTAGATGACTCAAATCATCGCCAGGGTATATATGATGCTTAGGCCACTTTTCTAGTTTAATTAATATATTAATATAAATTATCAAATTCTGACAAATGTCGTAAGAAAACTTGCAAACTTATAACAAGAACATCGATATTAATTGATACCACGAGTCAAGTATTAGACAAGGTATTAGACAAGTGTAGTGAGAATGTTATCCGTAGTTACCTAGTTTGCATATAACAAATATATGGTCCTAATAATTTAAAAGTTAAAACGAAAAAAATATTTAAATCGTCGCGAGACATCTTGTAAAAAATTAAAGCAGGCGATACCGTAGAAACACGGGTAATATAAATAGAGACACAAGGACGTTGTTCTACTATGAATAAACATAAATTGTATGGGGCTTTTATATTTTGAAATTAGAATGCGTGCGTTTGCGGCCGCACATGTTTCCAATCAAATGCAATGTTCCTTGTTACGATCATGCGCTGTACACTACGTCGTTTGTGCCAATGTGAAATAGCTAATAAAATGTAACAGGAGAATAAATTGATGTTGAAATTTTAACATTATATTTTAATGCATTATGGCTAATAAATGTGTCCAACTAGTTACAATGATGATCAGTATTATAGTTAAAGGGTGACACGGTATTTACATAATGAAAATGTTTATTACATTTTGGTGAAATTAAAATTTTACTTCGTGTAAAGTTGTACTGATATGCGTGTGCCATAATTTAGACTGTAATTTGTTTTGTCCTGTTAAAGAGACATATTACTACACTGCGTTGCGTGTGGGTTAACTATTTCGAGATTAATATCTATTGTGCAATAAAGTGATGATAAAATGTTTACATTTTACTAGCACCATGTTTTTATTTTTCTGGTTTTATTTTATCAGCTTTAATTGGTTGAATATTTTATTAAGTTTAAAAATTATAAAAATTGAATAAAGAACGTAAATGTATTTTCTATGATTGTAAAGTGCACCGTTTAAAATTAGATGTATAAATATATATGGGAGTGAATCCTATTAGTGTCAAGTTTGGTAAATGTATATTATTAATATCAGAAATAATCTTAAGATAATTTATATCTCCGAAGATAGGAAAATTCTTATGGGTACGGATAAGAAGTATACGTGAACAAATTTGTGTGAAAAAACTTAGTAAAACTAGTTTCAAACGTTTTCAATCACATTATGTAATTTTTAATAATAAAAAAAATAAAAATATTGTTTGTAATTAAGTACATGTATGTCTCCGCAGACCACGAGCCATAAAAATGGCCCGGAGTTTTGAAGAGCTTGCGTGGGGTCATGGAAAGTCTAACACGTAGAGGCCCCTTGACAAATTTTATCTAAATGTGGCGTGACACTGACCGGCGATTGTCCCTGTCTACACCATATAAAAATGCACCCAAGAACAAGCCCCAGTAAGTGTAGGACTATTGGTAACATGGAAAAATGGGCAGACGGTGACTCGCCACTCACTGAATGGGCCCCTTAAAATGCCAGGATTGTTGTCGAGAGGAGGGCTGCAGGTTCACCGGAGCTACTTCTGACATTATGCTATTTATCACTTCCACCCCTGGAGTTTGAGTCTCGGTTCTGGCGATCTTCGCTCTGTGCCGGATGGCTAAGTCAAGCACGGAGGCGGGGCCTTACCTTAGCCACCGGAATTAGGTCCGATGTGTCTCTACTCACCTGCGGGACAAATTTACTAATAAAATTATTATTGTTATTCAAATACATGGGCCATAAAATTAAAGTGACAAACGTTTAGCAGCATAATAAACTTACATTAAAACTACATACAACGTTCAAAGAAGATTGTACAGCAATAGCACCAGAGCACCACATTAATTTTAAACAGGGCCGGATTTAGAGGGGGTCAAAGCGGAGCCTATGCCCGGGCGGCCAGTTCAGAGGGCGGCAAATTCAAAGTTTCCAGACACAGCTCATCATTGACGCAACTTTGACCACCGAGATGTCCGGTACTTAAGCACATTTTCCTTTCGCGTGGCGCGTAGGTATTGTTTGACGCACGTGTCTATCAGTGGACGTCTAATGGCGGAGATGGTGATGATGGTTAACTTAAAAATTTAAGCGAGCGGGGGCAGCACTTTTCAGTTTTTGCCCCCTCGACCTCGCAAAAATTTAAAGTAAATATATCAATATACTAGTAAATTCATTACCTTTTAATTTAATTGTAAGTGAACTAAAATTTCTAATAAGAAATAAAATTAATTAAACTTATACAGGGTATTATAGATGCTTTTTTCTAATAAAGCATAAACACATAACATTTCGTATTAAATAGAGTAAAAAAAACTATAATATCAAGAGATAAAACTAAATAAAGCAACAATTTATAGTCTTAGAGAGTTCAGTTCTGTAGACGTTTTTATTTGAGTGACTAAATTGATTATCACAAAGTCTTTGTGATATGAAAATAAAAATATCATCATAACTGTTTTGATCATATCGTGATTTACAATTCACAAGGTACATATGTAGTTTTATCCATTAAGTGGCATGATACAGGAAACTACACGACATTAATCATTTTTGTCATAACTTTGATGTTCTTGTGTTCATAAAAACTTTATGAGGACGCATATATGTAATGAAATTCTGCAGGGAACAGAATTAAATGAAGAAGGTGATGTTTTTGAATTAATGATAGTTATACATAGTTTTTTTTATTAGAAGAAATTAATGTTTATTTTAAAGGATCTAGACTACCTAGTTCACTGATATTCTACAATGAAAAACAAACATGAAATATTTTTTGTACGTGTATCCCTACTGGCCCGCGTCCGCGGCAGCCTCAAGAGTATGCTCAGTCTTTTTGTAGATCGATGGGACTCGCCACTGCTACGTAACTGGGTGCAACTGCACACCCAGTTAAATGTGTGAGTGAGTTTGTCTGTTTGTCTGCCGCCTCGCGGCCCAGTGGCGGAGTCCATAATAGACCATAATTGAAATCATTTGGTGTACATGTCCCTTCGTGCCTTGGAGTAGGAACATTTGTAATTATTATTGTGACGCGCGTGTAATGCCCTAGTATTTATTCCATTAATTAATAGCAATTAGTAATAATCATTGTAAACTAATTTGATGTTTTTAAAATTGTTAAATTAAATTATTATTAATATAAAACTGTACAATATGGAAATAATTTCTGAAATCAATGAATTATTATTATTATTATTATTCACTTATATATTTAATATCCAAATCTTTTACATTTTTTTAATAAATATCTTATAAAATATATAATATACATTTATTTATAAAAAAATATAAAAAACTGATTATTATTATTATTATTAGATACAGCTACCGTAGCTTTTTAGTATGAGCTTTAGATTATGGGGGAGTTTTGTTGCCGAAGACCCTGTCCCTGTAGTAAGACCTAGTCCTTTAAGAACATAGTGGCTAAACGTTGTGAAGCAAGCAAGAATAATAAGAGCTAATGGACTAACGAAGAAGGACATTACCATGTGGTAATAGTAAGTATGTACTTACTATCATAATAAAAACAATCGGGAAATGTTTCGCTACCTTTCGACGAAATAGCTAACCGACTAAACGGTTAGCCGTTAGTTACCTATAACCGCGAAATGTCTTAATGAATCTTAGAGTAAAATGGGAAGAAGAGAGATTATATATATTAATTGCACGAGTTCAGCAGACACGCAGACGGCTAACCAGATGGAAAGCGGATATAAATGGGCTGCTGCTCTCTGAAGGAAGACTGGAACCTGGCCACTAATGCCGGAAGATAACTCAAGGTTGTTATGGCGGCATACTCTAGACAAGGGGAAGTAGCCATTCAGACGGGTAAACCAGCTATCACCGACTGTGGTTGTTTTTCCTCTTATGACAGGCCCCTCGGCCGCAGGAAATTGTGTTCTTTATCCGATACGGCACAGATAAAACTGATTATATTCTAGCTAAGAACACTGGTCACATTTGTGTCAAAAATGTGGTGCCAGATTAAATAGAGGATCGAATTTTAAATGGTGAATCCGTAATTCCTCATTAGGGATTTGAAAATTAATAATTAGGGTTTGAATAAGAAATAATGAAATAGGTACGTGTTTCATAATTTGCAATTGCATTCTTACTTCATCTCAAAAGTAAAAAAGGCACAAGAATTTTCTCGAATCAGATTCTAGTGTAATAAAATAGAAGATTAATTAATTATTGTTTAGGCAGCAATTAAGAACAAAGCCATGCAATGATTTATATATAACTAGCGACCCCCCGGCTTCGCACGGTGCAAACCTCTAAAATTAGCAATGTTGCCTTAGTATATGATGCATGTATTATACATATAAACTTCCTTGAATCATCTATCTATGAAAAAACCACATCAAAATTCGTTGGTAGTTTAAAGATTTAAGCGCACTAGGACATAGGACATAGGACAGAAAAGGCGACTTTGTTTTATACTATGTAGTGATAGGCCATACCCACATGCACATAATTTAGATAGATGATCTTAATAATTACAATTATAAAGCGTAGATTTTACGCATAAATACGTCATCATGACGCATATGTTCCACGTTAGTGATCGCACAGTGCATTACTCTTATCTATAAATAATTCTAGTGCTAAACTTGTTTTGTATTGCTGTAACGTGTTACCAATCGGATGGTCTCGCAATGATAAATCGTTAACACAGCTTTTGCTTTAAAACTAATCGTTCTAATAGTAATTTCTCAATCCGGTAGCGACTGTGACGAATTTCTTTCGACATGGCTCACGACGACATTATTTATAACCACTAATTTGTTAGTATTGCATTGAACTTTATTTACAATAGAAATCGACTGAGACGCACATCGATGTGCCGCTGTCGTCGAGTCTTAGAGAAAGGCTTGTTGCCAAATTATTCATTGCTTGGTTTTAAATGAGTATAGACATTAAAAATTAGACTGAATCAATTATTATGATTTGTATCGTCGTTTTTCTTCAGTGCTGTTAAATCACTCTTCTATTCAGATGTGTAGTGTATTATTTGAATTTTTTTAGTGTCTTTAAATCATTGACAATGGGAAATTGAAATTGTGGCAGTAAACGCGCGGTGTCGCATAATAGCCGATTAATGCAACGTTCATAAAGCTGAAGCACAATAATCGTGAAATTAAAACTTATAATAGCGGTTTTAATGCAAAATGGACACAATGCGGTTAACGTTGAAACGTTACTTAATTAACAATAGAGCAATTAAGTTCGGCGGGAACGCAGATCGGGCCAAAACGAATACCATTTCGCGGCGGATGGGTGCAACTACTGTATGCGCGGCTTGGACCACACCTAAAGCGATGCGATGCAGATATAAAAACAAACTTTATGCAATTGCAACAATTCCGGCACAGCAATATGCTGAGTGTGAACCTTGTTTGCTGAAAATGCGGCGTACAAATTCTCAAAATATGCTCTGTGTATAAAAATGTATAAGGAGTGTAATTACCTCGTTATTTCTGCAAATAAAGTTTTTCTTTCTTTCATCTGTGATTTTCTTATAGTTAACTCATAATTTTATTACAATTTATAAAATTACAAGTCGTGGTAGCGTAATGGCTAGCGCACGAGTCCCAAACTCAAAGGACGCGGGTTCGATCCTGGCCGGAACGCATGCACCACTTAGTCAGTTTTCTGATGTAATGTACATATTGTTGTTACAATTACCACGTGCTAATAACGGTGAAGGGAAACATCGTGATGCAACCTGCAAATCGAGATAACCGATGTGTCAAACCTGCCAAGCCGCCTTAGACAAGCGTGGCGAGTATACTGTCCATTCCCCTATAATGGGAGGCCCGACCCAGCAGTGGGACATTTATGGGCTGATATATTATTTTGTTTTTTTAAAAATAAAATTACATATAATCGAATACAATGCAAGAAAACTTAACCTATTTGTATTGTATTCTACCCGTAGTTCCTCAAGCCTATAAATAGAATACTGAGCCCAGATCACCGTCTTCTATGGGTAAGGTGCTCAGAAGTCTGGCTACGTTTCCTCGCTGGATCGCCATACTGATCCGTTGGTGGAGGTAAGCACCAGCCTTCTGATCATCTGAAGAGTCAATGAGTCGTTTAATTAAATATGTACGATATATATTTAAAATATCATGTCATTGCAAATAGTCAACAATTTTTTCATACATGAAGCACGAATTGTAGTAATATGCATATTAGGTCATTATAATTGTTAATAATTCATGTTCTCTTTTAGAATTTCACCTCAAGTTGTTATAATAAAACGTTAGTTAGCTACTGAGCTACTAAGGATTTACTATCCACGAGCATCGTATTGATAAGTTACATTTCACATAGAATGATGTGATGTTTAGAACACCATGACACGTTCATAGCAATGCAGTAGTTATGGCGTCAAAATCACCGCGTCGCTTACGATATTGCCATACCTTAACTTTCCAATACTAGACAATGCACGTCGTTGATTTCGCTGACTGGCTTTGCTGATCCATACTTTCCAAGGTAACAATATTGCACAGGTGTCAGAGCCGGGCTTAGCGCTTTTGCCGCCGTAGGCAAACTGGAAAAATGCTGTTCCCGTCGAAGCTTAAGAAACTTCCTTAAACAGAAACCTTATACTAATATATAAAGCTGTAGAGTTTGTTTGTTTGCTTGAACGCGCTAATCTCAAGAACAACTGGTATGACTTGAAAAATTCTTTCAGTGTAAGATAGCCCACTTATCGAGGAAGGTTATATGCTATATATCATCACGCTAAAACCAAACTTTTTATTACTATTCCACGCGGACGAAATCGCGGACAGATTCTAGTATTTATATAAATGGAGTAAAAGCATTAATATTATTACAGATTTTACTAACGGAGCATTGTTTTAATGAAAAACAAAGTTTCCTATATTTTTTTCGAGCTTTAGTAGTTCAAGCGTTTTGCAGGCATTTTTGCAGTCCCTAAATTTTGCCCCTGTCGGCAGTCGCCTGCCATTCACACTATCTCGAGTCGCCAGTAGTATAGTATAGTTGGTTCAACGAGAGTTACATGCGTTGATAAATGTAAATTTTTACAAGTCACTTAATGATCTGAGCCAACGTTGCCTTTCATCCAAACTTGTCAAATAAAATTGCGCTTACTTTCTTAAAACTGCATTTTGTGTTGTTAAATCAATTAATCTCTTTTCTTTCACCATATCCCAATTAATTGGGGTCGGCAGTTCGGCTCAGTGCTATCCAAAGAGTACATTGAATTGGTGCTATCTTTTCCTTGCACACTTGTCTATTCTGACATACATCTTCTGTCACATTGTTAAATCAATTAATGATATAGTCTGGCCAACGAAAGTTGACCTTGGAAAATGGCGGTAAATTTAAATAATATATGAATGGCAACATCATAATTACTACAAAAAAATTGGATTAACCTATTTTGATACTTTGTAGTAACTTAATTTTTTTATGTTGTGTATTTTATGTGAGACAATTGATAAATCATACTCGTATCTAATAATAATATTATAAATACGAAAGTTTGTGAGATGTTTTTGTTACTCATTCACGCTAAAAGTACCGAACGGATATTAATGAAATTTCGAATACTTGTTATTACTAATCCTTATATCTCGAATCCAGAATGACCTACAATAGAATATAGACTATCTACTTTTAATTCCGGTAGGTAGCAAGAAATCAGTAGTCATTACATTTTTTGAAAATACACTGCAATATTCGGTAAAAACTTAGTTTTATCCGCTATAATCAAAATCAGATTTTGACAGTTCCATATTAAAAGATTTAAATTCTGAGTTGGCTTTTAAAAGAGCGAATACAATGACTGGTGGAGGAGTTTTGCCACCTAGCCCGCCTGTTAAAGATCAAATTTGGATGGAGGCCATCTCCCATGAGTTTACTGTGGACTCCAACAATTATGATAATGATACTATTCATATTAATTACGTACATATAAGTTTTTATAAATGAGTACATTCAAGAACAAAGAGTTACTGTCTCCATGCTTAAAATTTTAGTGTCTTTCATTTTCATTGCCACACAAAGCTGTAGTAGATTAATGGTTGGAGAGCATGCTCCACTTAGGTAGCTTTCTGACCTAAGGTGCATATCGTTATAAATGTCATATATTGACGGTGCTGGAAAACTGAGATGAATCCTGCACGTCAATATAACCAATGTCAGACCTGCCAATCTGCCTTAGGAAAAGTGTGAAAACTGTCTCTTCCTCCCCTAATAAAATGGGGTACACAAGCCCGGAAGATGGGCTTCGCCAAAGTATCGACAAAGGCAAATCCACTCGCAACCAAACAAAAACCGCCATCTTGTTTGTCAAAATTGACGTTGAATTTCGTGTTACAGTTGCCATGTAAAAAGTTTGCAAATAATTCCAGGTTCAACTTTCAATAGCCAGACTATAGAACCTAATAAAACTATTACATAGCGGCTATCTATTATTAATCATAAGGTAGTGTGACTTTAAAACTCTTTAAAGAGAAATTAAATTACATATGCGATGTCCTTCACACATGACCTTCTTTGCCTTACTTTGATTGTGCTGAGGTTTTGATAAGATAATTTATTATTTTATACGATTAAAAATTTGGCCAAAACGTAATCAAGTTATACTATATAATAGATTGATAGATTGTAATTTTTGGGTCATCTGAGATTATCGTTATTCTGCAATAATATAAAGAAAATATGCGATTTTGTTCGCAAAAATGTAAAAATACGGCGCATTTTTACGTTAAAAAAATATATAAACGCGATTTTGAATCGCATTAAGGTTGCTTCGAGTAAATAATACAAAAAATTATTTTGAGGAGTTTACAAAACATTTTTGAACTAAAATTGAATTTCGTTGAACTTATCCGTAAAAGGAAAATGATAAAAATATCATATAACATCCGCTTACAAAATTGCTATTGGGGGTGTTATTTAACACTTAAACCCACTTAGAGGCTCTCACTCAACGGATATTTGGGTATTTGCGCCAAGAGATCTGATAATCCTCGAAATCCTACAGCCGCTGCTTGTTTTAAAGTTTAATTAAATGTAATAATGTTTGCCGATGATAAATGTCTTTATCGCTATCGGGGAACTTTCAATAGGATTAAAATTATTGCTTACGGATACGTTATATTACAAAAGCGTGTATTAACCTATATACGTTTTGCAGATTATGTAGTACAAAAGTTACTTCCCCACAACGTCACGCGCCGCAACTTACTCTCGGGTAAATTCCACAGGAATTTTTACTACTTGCTGGTATAAAAAGTACCTTTTGTTCATCAAGGCTACGGGAACTATGTATCTATATATACTCATAACCAATTTTATGATAATCGATGTATATAAGCGATTGTGTTTCTATATTTTTTTCTATACTTCCTCGAATAGTATGGCACCTAATCTATACTAATATTATAAAGAGGTAAGACCTGTATTTTGTAACGAATAAACCTAAAAACTACTAGAACGATTTCAAGCATTCTTCCTCCATTAGAATGCCTACATATCCCAGATTAATATAGACTATATTAATTACTAGAAAAAAATAGGGATCCCTACTAAAACTTCAGTAATCTAACCGAAGGTGTAAAAAAAGTAGTGTTTGAGTGGGTTCGGAGATTATTTAGATTCACAATTAGACCCGGTAGGTGGCGCTAGAATCGGGTTCTAATCTAATTTATTTTTTTCAGGACAGGACAAGGTTTGCCAGAACCGCTAGTTAAAAATACAGAAATAATTACAACACAAGTGTGTGTTTGATTTGATTCTTCGTTCACGTCCTTGACAATAATTAAGTAGCTGTTTTATGTGGCCGTGAAAATCTTATACTAATATATAAAGCTGAAGAGTTTGTTTGATTGAACACGCTAATCTCAGGAACTACTGGTCTGAATTGAAAAACTCTTTCAGTGTTAGTGTTAGAAAGCCCATTTATCAAGGAATGCTACAAGCTATATATCTTTACGCTAAGATCAACAGGGAAAGAGTACCAATAAATAATGTTTAAAAATCAGGGTGAGTTGAAAACCGAATACCACGCAGAAGACGCCGCGGGCATAGCTAGTGTTAGATATGTATATTCGATTTCGACAATAAAGATCTTTAATATTACATGGCCACTATTGTTGATTACTTTATTTTTCGTAATTATTAAAGTTCAATTAAATATAATAAAACTACGTTTTAACGGTTTTAAGGGCGGTAATTTATTTGATTTTTGTGATAATGACGTGTGTGACTGTGATCACCGGAGGCAATGATGTCAAGTGTCAACGAGTATTGTTAAAGTTTTATTTAGCGATAGGCTAGGCCAACTTGTTCATTTTAATTATTTAATTTTAATTTTGTTTATGGCTATTATTTACTCTATGGGAGCCTAATTTAATTTACCACCGCTTCACAACATGTTATGGCTTGAAGAGAAGAAGCGGCGGAAGAAATTCTTCAGCAAACATGCCTGAGGATGTGATCAATTCTGTCTGTGACCACCCTGATGTAGGGTAGGGTAGCAGGGTACCACTCAACTGAAGGTGGTTTGGGGCCTTTGTGACGTTGGTGTGGAGTCTTCAGCTGATAGAAAAGTAACCGAAACGTCAGAATAACAAAAATCAAATAAATTGCCGTGCTTAAAACCGTTACAACGTAGTTTTATTATGTGTACAAGTCGCGAAAACTTTAGAAAATATTATTCAATCAAATATATTTTACAATTATTGAGTGTCGAGCAATATAGGAACTAAATGTTCAAGCAAGGACAGTATTTCTGAGTGGGTTTATAACACCCTAACTACCCTTTTACGGAAGCCCTATATCGTACTCGCTTATAAAGTGCATAGTACGTTGTGATAAATGCATTTACCTTCCTTAAGGGTAAACGTTACAGTCGGTTAATTTTAGTACCAAAAATAATTAACATTTCATTACATACAAACCTTCAAATTTGTAAATTTAATTTTTGAAATGGATTACGAAGTAACTTTTAAGGTAGTTTAGTTTTATTTTAGATAATTATATAAGATTTTTTTATATTTGATAGTAATATTAGTGGGACAAACTTATGTGGAAATCATGGTTTAAGAATAAAGTAATATATTTTTAATTGCACCACTGTGAGGATTAGAAACCCATCAATCATATTTATAATTTCCTTTCAAATAGATATTTATTTAGCGATAGAGAATCTCGCTGTACGATCCGTTTTTTTTTGGTTTATAATAAAAGAGTTATCAAACTACATTTCCAATAACGAACATATAGGCATTGAGTTTTCCCTATTTTTGTTGGTTTTTTTAAAAGCGTAATTTTTATACATCGTAAATTTATTGCATTTGTTTTTATATTGATAAAAAAAATCGTTAGAAATTTCTAACAAAATGTTATATGTTATATATTATGTTATATAGTTTAAAGTTTTTATTATTATTTAGTACGAAAATCAACTGTGACGTTATATAGCCTTAAGAACGCGGTAAAAGGAAATTGCATTTACTTATCGCTTGCACCTTTTGACGCATTTTCACCTCTCATGTTGCCCTGGTACTAATGACTCAATTATTTACATAACTCGCATAAAAAAGGGTATATCTCCCAACGTATTAAAGAAGTTCAAACCTACTGTTTCCGTAATAGAGTCGAGATTGGCATTTCAAGATTAACACGAAAAACATCGCATGCGGACTCATAATCTATGATTTTTACCCCATCTTTAATTATACGGTGTAAACGCTTATATTAATTGTTGAATTTAATTTAGTGTGTGTTAAAAAATATGAAAATTAATTTTATGCGGCGTCGGCGTTGCATGTTATTTGTACAGCTGTAAATCTATGTTATGATTTATGTTTTTGCAGTTTGTTAGTGAATGTAATACAACTTTATGGATTTGTTGTACTGCGTACGCAACGTCCGGTGTTTTGTTTATTTTGAGAATTAGAACTGGCATATGAAAACATTTATTCCGTTGCTATTATTATTTACCATATTGTATTTTTGTAGTGTGATATAATTTCGAGAACTCGAGAGAAGTTTTGTATAGAAAATCGGAAACAAAGGTTAAAATAACGTTTTACCAGAGACATTAAGAGTGGCAACGATTCATGACCGGTTTCTACCATTTACCAACCATTTATTTGCCTTACTATCGGTTAAAATTTGACATAAGCCATGGACAAGTCAAAATTCAACCGATGATAAGGCAAGCGAATAAATAGTAACATATAGGAACCGGGCATTATTGGATTGAATACATCTTGTTTTATTATTATTATAACAAATATAGTGTAGGTGACAAGGATCAATTTCTGTGAAGGAATGTCAAACGTCAGACCAAGGAAAAGGGTTGTTTTTGAACAAATGTTGTATCCCCCCCATACATTAATTAAACATCAAATTGTGACGGTTATTTGACGTACCTCATTTAAACACAATCAATTACTCATATTTAACAAATAAAATATAATCGACTCAATTGATTGATTAGGGTAAAATAACATAAAACCCGAATATTAGTTTATAGATGCCTACTTAAAATATAATAATTTTCATCATTTTCACATTTAATAAAATGAGGTGAGGTTTAATTAATGTTTGGAAAATAAAACATTTTGTTCAAAAACAACCCTTTCCTTTAGTTTGAGATTTGATATTTCGTCACAGAAATTGATCCCTACAATCCTACCGATTTGTCTAATAATACAGTGTGTGATTTTTTTCAATTCGATTCCTGATTATATTTAATTTACGATCGAAACCGCGAGCAACGGCAAGTACATAATAAGTCGCTAAAACTACTGCACGCAGCACGTGTAGCTAGTTGAGGGTCTGAAACAAATTGAAAAGCAAATAAAAGGCTTCCCGATAAAAACGAGGTGAACTTTTTCAATTACAAACTTGCATGGCCCGGGTTGATGTTAAGTAAAGGAAACTATACAACTTTCAACTTATTAGATATAGTTTTCAGCGATTTCCTCGTGAATACTTGAGAAACGGTTACCAAGGTTTGCCTCTTTAAATTTTTAGTGAACAAAAATATTGTTATATAACGAAGTTTATATAGCACATTTCATTTCTAGACTCAAGCGGAACATGAGCGTTGGTCCAACAGACCAACAATTATGAACATCCGCTGCTTTAGCCATCAATCTAACAAATTCAGTTCAACAAACAAACAGAACTTAATTAATAAAATTTACATTGTTAAGAATTTTGTACTTCAAGATACAAAACCATGTTATTATAGAATATTATTATTAAATAGTATAGAATTAAAAATAGTATAGTTTTACAATTTGTAGAAGAATACTCACGTATGTAAGGTTCACTAGTTCTGCATTCGGAGTTTAAAGCATTCGAGAAAATTAAACATCTATTAAAATTTTCAGAAAAGGGACCAACTTTTATCAGTTATGAACTTTCGTGACATTTCGCGAAGAATTATTATTGTCTTATCTGCCTTCAAGTTTCCCCAGGAAGGAATTCAACTCTGCTGGTAATTTCGTTCCTTGCACTTTCTTTCAATTAACATCCCTAGGTACTTTGAGCAGGGGAAACGGATATCTCAATCATATTGTATCAAACTAATATTTCAACTACTAAAATATTAATTCGACATAATATGGTAATATAATTTTTGATTTTGTCTACACTACTAAAAACATTGTTTCTTCTTCTTAAATTTGGTGAACGTTGCTGAGTACTGTTGATATATGGTTCACTACTCGTACTGTCGTGATGATAGCTATTCCTCTGTTCTTACTCCACTTACATTATGTTCTTGCATGTCGGGTAGAATTAGAGACATGAAATAAATATTTTTTGTTAACATAAATGTTGTCTTTAATTTACACACAATACTACTATATACTAGGGACGAGACGAGGAGACTATTGGCGACTGATATATAGTGTATTATCAATGCTGGCGACAACTTTGCGATTATCATATTACAGTTCCTGCTCAATTGCAACTGTCGCATAGCCTCTATAGAAATCATTCGATTTTCTTGAAATGTATTAATTAATAAAATATCTTCCATTAATAGGGAAATATTGAAGAATATGGGATAGTTTCCGCAGCATATGGATCTGAGGTTGATGCGACTCACCGTAATTGAACCAAACTTCTAATTTGAAAGCTAGGTTAAATATGAAATACATTTAGTCCATGAATTTATGTTGCTTCATGGAAAATGCGTCCGAAGTTTAAAAGTACGAAGCCACGGAAAGGGCTCGGTGAAATAAATAAAAGCGTGTCTTAATTTCGTCGCAGGTAAATTACTTGGTATTGTGTTTCAGCCTTTGCGACCTTTGCACTCACTCAGCGGAGCCAACAGTTAATTAAATAAAAATAGCTCCTGAATCCGCAACAGCGGAGGTGTCAAACAGCAATCAGCAAATAAAAGACCGCCAATAAGTTAGGGAGGCTATTCACAGAATCGAAAAGGTTCTGATTCATTGTCACGTCTCGTTTTGATTGGACGTGCTTTGATACCGATAGCCGGGATTGCGATCGTTCAAAATTTTAATATTTTTTTCCATTTCCCTCATATTCGATTCTATCCGTTGCGGTTTTGCGATGTTTATAACGTTTTGTTTTGTTGTTCTAAATCCGGGACCGGGTCTGTTTGTAACCTTTTGAATCATTTATCGATTGCCTATCTGTGTATTTGGATCCAAAAGTACTTCTGTTTGTATAATATATGAGTACACAATATGTATATACGTGATACCTGATATCATGTCTCTTTATGAGTTCAAACAAATATTGTAGGTATTCGAATCATTTCTTTTAACAAAAAGCTTAGGTGCACTATCAGTGTTTAAAATTTATTCACTTCACTAACTAATTTTTAAAGTTTTAAGATGGGTATCATATTTCAACTTTTATTTTGGCAAGTGATAATTTAATTTACTGTCTAAAATATTATTTAAAATAATAGTTATACGATTTAAATATCTCTTTTTACGTTCAACTTCTCGTAAGTATATGGAGTCGGACAAAATTATGTACAATATTTTCCTTGTATATTTCTCTATTCTAGTACATGACCTCTTTTATATCATCAAGTATGTCATTCTTCACACAACCCATCCCTCTTATTTGGTCTTTCCGTACGATGTACGACAAAATGTAAATGCTTCATTATAATATCTTAAAGAAATCAAAATAAAGTAATATACATCATCTGATCATAATTCCGTAAGTGCGTTTTTAATTTCATTTTTATTTTTTACATTTATTTTATTACGGCCTCTGTCAAATTACTACCATCACCATGAGGTTAGCTGAAGTGAACGATCAAATCTAAAACAATTTTAAATTATTAAAAATGTAGCTTTAATTATATCTGAAGGCAAAATTCCATAAAAGAAGTTTTATTATTCTAAATATTCACATAGCAGCTATGAGAATCTAGATTAAACTTTTATAAAAATAGAATTGGGTACATGCCATACGCAAATTCTAAAATCATTAACGTATAAAAGAGTGGGCGCTGAAATAATATATTATCGTATTACGTACAAAATATCACATTAGAAATCTTAATTTCTGTTTTAACAAGAATTAACATGCTTTTTGATTCCGTAAAGTTATGACGCCATACTTACTATACAAATTCTACATGGCGGCGGTGGTTTCTAAGATCATCAGTTTAGTTTTGTATTTCATTTAAGCGGATTTGACTATCAACTACCCTATTATACACGTAAGAGTCTCAATAAGAAAAAGGTTTTTTCTCCGGTATTTAAAGAAAGATGTTTTTAATATTTTATAATTATTTAAAGTTTATTTAACAATCTTATCTGATGGGCGTTTCATCAGATAGGGCCGATATTTAAACACCAGACAAAGGTTATGGATAGAATAAAGTATATACATATATTTGATCTATTCTTTTATCTTTATTTCTTTTCCAAACTTAGAAAGGGTTAGGACATGTACGAAACACGATTAGCTTAAGGCTAATCGGTTCACGCTGATATTGTGTGAGAGCGTGGTATCACACCAGTTGAGCCATCTCTAAGAGATGCATTCAGAATATTGAGCAAGGACGCAATGTTGCTAGACTGTCGGTCTTCTGTCGGATACAATTCGGAAAGTGTTACTCAGAACTGCATGAGCTAGTTCTTCCATTCCCGTTTTACTATCGGATAACCAGACACACCGGTTGATGCCTTCGTTACATGGCGGAAACACTGCCAATTAGGACCAAGGGTTTCGTTTCATCTTTTCTGGTGCACACTTCCAAAGAATGGTATAATTGACTGGAGTCTGTTTTGTCTCACAAACACAATCCAGGAGTCTTCAAGTCACTAGTGAATAGATATCTTCTAGATAAGCGTGCTCCATCCTAGACCGCGTCACCACCCAACATAAAATGAGACAGCGGTCAGACGCGAATCTATACGTATAAAAAAGAAAGATAATGACTCCAGTTTTATATTGGGGTAGCGTATTTCATAATAATTGTCTATCGTACGATAGCACCGCACCGCACCGAGTCATGGGGTCATGACATTTTTCTTCGGTTACTGCCGTGACGCAAAGGCGTGACGTTTCATTCATTATGCCCAGCTGAATGCGATCTGGTTGGATAAAGCCCCTCTAATTATTTCCGCGTCTCGCCATAGAAACGGGACCGAGTCGCCCTGATTCATGTTTATATTTAAGAGATTTATTGTATCGATCATAGTGTCTTGTAAAAGACAGCTAAATGTATGTTGCGAGTTATAGTGACGCGTATGATCTAATAAATAAAGTTAATCAGCGAGTAAGTAGGAGTATTGGATTTGCTTTATTTTTGTACTCGACGCCATCACCTCATCGATCACAGCCAATGACACACAGCAAAATCACAGTCCACTGGATGTAAGACTCTCCAATTGGGCACCACTCATCCCGGTTTTCCGCATTCCTGATCCAGCGTCTATCGGTAACTTTATGCAGGATATTCAATCCACTTCAGAAATCAGTCATAAATTGAAATTCTTAAGAAGAAGAAGAAGTGGTGGTAATGGCTAGCGTACGCGTCCCGGACTCACACGCTATCGGCTCGATCCTGGCTGGAATGCATGCACCACTTAGACAGTTTTCTCAACTATTGCGCAAATTGTTAAAATTACCATGTGAAAACGGTGATGGAAACCATCGTGATGCAACCTGCACATCGAGATAACCGATGTGTCAAACCTAACAAGCCGTCTTGGACAAGCGTGGCGGGTATACAGTCTATTACCCCTATATTGGGAGGCAAGAGCCCAGTAGAGGGACATTTATGGGCTGATTGTTTTATTATAATATACGGTTGTTTTTATCGAAATCCAAATAACGTTGTTGCAGAAATATTTTTTGAGGTATTTTCTTACGTTCTCGCGAGTGATAGGTGCACATAATTAAATGTATCTATTTTAAATTATTTTTTATTTGATCTGATATTTTACAGCCGAAATGCAATATTAAAATACAAAATTATTAACTAAACTTAGTTTAACTATCAATTTTTAAAGAAATACATATATGCAATTTTGAGCAATATGTGCGTTTTTTTCCACGATTTGGTATACGGTATTTGGCCGAACAACGAATAGTTAAAAAACTGGCCGAATAGACTGAATATCGAATAGCAGACGAATATTTGCAGCATCTCTTTTGATATACATGACTTCCAAATAATTTAAACTACATCACAATAATACTCATGCGAGCGCTCAATGTGCCAGTACATGCAGCATAACAAATCATAATACATCGTTTAAGATCTTGTAAGTGCGCCCTGATTCTGCACAGTGAATCGTTATAGAAATAACTTCAGACGTTGACAAATAACTGCACGTCTTCAAATTTACTTCGGAATGTACTGCAGTTGATTATACAACGGCAATGACGTTCGTTCGTATTAAAGTTTAGAACAAAAACGTCTGCATAGCTTAAAGGCGGCTTGTGAGTGCAGATTTTTTGGTTTTTAACTAACCATTTGATCTGACTATTGATAGTCATGTTGACTTCGAGAGAATGAGGTAAATCAGAAGAATTAGGATAATTATAAGGTTTATTATTTTTACAATATTTTTACCAAGCTCAAAAATTGTTTTATATTTTAATGCAAAATATTGCATTTCATGTATGACATATTTAACATTTATAATATAACAAATGATACGAGAGGCTTATGATAACTATAATAGGAAACAAATGCCCTAAATTCAATTTGCTTTATGAACTTTAAATCTTCAAAATATATCGTACCTTAATTTTTAACACATTATTCCTTTCTTTGCACCGATTTTTTATTAATCGATTCATGCATAATCCATCATAAAAATGTAGATTCATGTAGAACTGTGTTTAATGTTTTTTTTTTTTCGCGAAGTATATCTCGACTGTAATTTGGTATATAATATTTTTTTATATTTTATAAGTTCACCTTTGACCAACATTGCACCTGCTACAAATTAAAAGTGCAGTCCAATATGGAACACACTTACCTGCAAGATACCTGTTCACCTGAGACTTGAAATATCTAAATTGTATGTTTCAGGAAATACAGACGGGTGACGATTGCATACGCTTATGTTTTTTAAGTAATGATCATGAGCAAATATGCATTTATTCTCGGAACATAATGAATTTCTACTGTATAAGAAATTGAAGTTTATGCAAACGAATTGAACTAGTCAACAATTTGCTATTTACATTAGAATAATTTTCGCAGTTATGGACCCTATATTTACGCAAGCGTATCCGCGTGGAACGATCAAGTTCTAAATATTTATACAAGTAAATCAGATGCTATCTACACTAATTTACTAACATCTATTTATGTACGACAAAGAATTGCGTCTATAACGTTAATATACAAGTTGATTTATTTTATTTTGTTCTATTAATTCGTAAAAAAACATTATATGTCTACCATGTCTATAATAAAATAATTATTTTAAAATTCCAACAATTACTATTACAAAGATTTACAATAAATATTATTCACTTAATAAAATATTATTTCAGTAAGAAGACATTTTTATATAATATAATCATATCAAGATTTAGAAGGTTGCAAAAGGCCGTGCGAAACGGCGAAAATAAAGTAAGAAAGCGGACTCCGGGCTTTAACGCGAATGCTCCAAACACAGCGGGATTTCGCTCTCCAATGATGATGATGATGACTGCTTCTACATCAAAACATAAATCCATTTTCAGTACGTTATTGCTAATAAAGGTCAATCAAATATTCTTTAAAATTTAGACTTTATGAGGCCATGAGAAAGAAATCTTATTTAAATTATTTTCATTTTGTTCTCTTAAAGTCGTTACTCTAAGTATATATAAAATTATATTGCTATCTCTGGCACTAAGCTTCCGATTTCTCATGTCATAAAATTTTTACTCAAGAGATTTTTATCGTTCCTTAAATCTAAAGCAAGCTAAAATCTCTTTTACTTTGCATCATCGAAAGGTTCGTCTGTGTTAAGGTTACAAAAGACGCCAGTTTAAACTTTATTCTGGTTATTACATACTGAAAGAACAAGAATTATATTCAAAGAGTTATGCATAGGTGTATTGCATGTATGAAGCAGCAACCGCACTTTTATTTCTTACTTGACTTATATACTTACGCTGACTATACTTTATCTAATATACGAAATTGTCATTGGATTTTCGTGTGTGACTATAGACTATATGTAGACTGTATGAAGTAGACAATTGTGTTAAGGTAGGTTTACCGAACTAAAGGTTTTACATAATTCAAGATATTCTTATGCATTACAAACACAAATTACCTAAAATATTCCCTAAGTGGCCTGAAAGAGATCGCGTTAAACGTTAAAACCGTCTGATATTTTACCTTGAAATATTGATGGCAAATGAAATGCTATCTATCGCTCTAATTACTTTTAGTTTAATCGTTTTCGAATTGAGAGTTGGCTAATTTAAATTATACATAGGTCCTTAATACGTTAAATATTCCTGATAATTTCAGAAATTATCTTTCCAATCTTTTACTAAAGTTTCTCCTAGTGCCCAGTTTAACCCAAGTTTATTTTGACAGCAAGCAGTCAGACATTCAATATTAATTTAGGTGCTAATCGCCTCTGGAAAATTCTGAACCATTCCGTGAAAAATTGTTCCCTTTTCCAATATTGAGACTACAGATATCCGAAATTTCATCAAAATGGGTATAGTGGTTTACCCGTGAAAGCGTAATAGAAAGAGTTACATTCGCATTTATAATATAGGTATACAATAATAAACATCTCTATATTTTCCCTGCATAGCCGGATTATTAAGTTGCAATCTACTATCTGACCTATCACGACATCTAATTACATGCGCCATATGAAATTGATGATCCTTCACGTGCTAACACCTGGCAAGCTCGTCGAGGCACTAATTCGTTGATCGACCGCGTAATTCGATGCTGCACTTTGAAAAATTGTCTAGTCGACTTCAAAGGTTGTGATGTATACTTGTGAAAGTTAAACGTGTACTCTATATGAGATACCAGTGACGGCCAGCGGTTTCAGAGCTGATTGGGATCTATTCTTCAAATGAGAGACTGATCCAGGATATAACTTTGTATTCTCTATCGATACACTTTTATAGGAGCTATGTTCTGCTCGCAGCTGGATACAATAATGTATTCTATTGTTTTGGGAGGCGTTCCTCGAATTAAATTCTAGTAGTTTATATTTATTAATATATTATAACGACTAGAGTGGTTAGTGGTTACACATCGCTGGCCTACGAGAACATTTTTGTCATAATGAAGTGAGGAAAATTTTCTTAAAAATAACCAAAGATAGTCCTTGCCTAAGATACCACAATGTATAAGATGGCACTACTATGTGCCCAACCAGGAAAGTAGTTCCATACGTCCTGACGCCGATTGACAAAATCTATCTAAAAGTCAGACGATCTTGTCGATAAGTGAGTGCAATTAAATAAATTTTTTTTGCAATAAACTAATCTTCTAGCTAAAAGTTGATAAATGACAAAGAATCAAGCATCGGCACAACTGATCAACTTTCAATTAAAATAATAATAAACAAATCCCATAACTGGTTAGAACCCAACACAAACTTTTTGCATCTGCTGAACTCATACAATAAAAAACCTATTAATTTATAAAATCATTTAACAAATAATATCAGTCAGACTAGGTTTTAGTTTCTCTTCGAGGCCGGCAGCAAGTACTGGTATTCATGGACAAAAGTAACCGCTTTCCATCAGGTGGGCAGTTAAGTAGATTTACAAATACTAAATAAGATTGATGAGACTTATACTTTATTTTATTTCATAGGCAAATAATAACAACAGTCGATCTTGGTCACTTTACAATTCCCATCAATAGGTTTGTTCCGAAGTATGATAATCTGCGCAAGACCGCCTTCAGGCGCTGGATGAGGAAGGCGGGAGACGCGGATATGTGGTTGGCTGAAAGAATAGATCCGTTTTCTTACTGTTTGATTGATTTAAATGTCATCGTCATAATTGCAGAACAAGAAAAATGAAAAAAAGTGTGTTTGTGCAGTCACATGCAGTAGAAGTGAAACAAAGTGAGGGAGGGATTCTAAATTTCGTGATGTACCATTTCATATATTGTATTGTTATAATTTTAACGTTAACATTTCCAACTCTATCTATGACTATAGTGTTTAAATTATTGAATATAACGTATTTATCTTATTCTCTCGCAAGCTTGGTCCTATAGATTTATGTGCTTATCTCTTTTTAGTATCGCTTTTTCTTTTCATCGAGTTTCAATTACAACGATTCTATAGAAGTTTCACTTCAAAAATTCGCGTTTATAAAAGTGAAATATCAGTAGTCACACGAATGAATTATAACGACATTATGCTCATACCGATAGCACAGACCGAATTCAGCAAATCCAATTTGCAGACCGTACACGCGATTCAAACGTAGAAACGTAGAACACCGGGTGTTTCAAAGATTCTTTGCAGTCGCAATGTGTGGGCTGTGATTGGATGCACCATGCACGAACAAGCCAGTTCTTTTTAATGTGATTATTTTTACCTAACGAACTGAATATTCTGGATGTTTACACGACTCACTTAAATTGTCACACTGTAATGACGCTGGCGGAAACGAATTGCGAGTTCGTTTAGATTGCACGAGAGCAGTGTAGAGAAATGCAACAACTGAACTCTTTATTTTTATAAAAAAGGTATTTTAGTAATTAAAAGAATGAATCTTTAAAATATTGTGATGTATATTTTGGAGTTATTAAAAATAAATAAGGGCTCAATTTTTCTACATATTTTTACAGTGGTATAGGTTTGCGTTTGACCATGACCTCGCCCCATGTTGATCGTTGATATGGCCTAAAATGAGGAACGCCTACTTAGAAGGCACCAATTCACACGTACATATGCCTTGAAGTTTCGTAGGTTGTCAAATGTTTTAAAATATACATATATATAGCTACGAGAAAAAACGTATCCGGATTTCGTAATTTTTGTCTCATTGACGAAATCCTTGATTATCCATGGACACGCATATGGCATTTTTTTGTCAACCACGTTTATGGTATCTCTCATTGATATTGATGCCACAAAGCTGGACAGGTTAAAATTGTATCTCAATTCAAGATGTAACTGTCATAATACTTTAGCAGACATATTAATCGGCAGATTTTTTTTTGTTTTATGCTTAAGAACAGCAGACATGCTGATGGCACAAGTGAAAGTGCATTGCAATTAACAGAAAGTTAATTTATGAAAATTGCAATATCACAAATCGGCCTGTAGCCTCTATGTTGCACTGATTTCGGCCGGCAAAGACTTAGCACGCGCAACCACAGAGAACTTTTTCACAATGAGTATATATTGAGTGAATGAATGAATGTCAACACTTTATTGTTCACCAAAATTAAAACTATGTTCTTAAAAACTAGATACAATAAATGTTGAACAAAGGGCGGCTTTATCGTTTAAAACGATTTCTTCCAGGCAACCCCGTAAACTAAGGAAAATATTGAAACATGACAGTGGCGGTGTAGACAATAAATAATATAAATCATTTAAAATATATGAAATGAGTAAATAAAAAGTCTTTATTATGTACAAACACAGTACATATCATAATACATACAGAATAAGCAGCACTATTATATATAGGTAGAGGACCAGAAATAATTAAAAACCATGATTTTAAAATTGGCTACTGACTTAGCTTATCTGATGTTGAGTGGCAGTAAGTACCACCAACGGACAGCCTATACTGTACTAATCATAAAATAGAAAATCCCATTTGATATAATATCAGTCCTAATATAAATTCACAAGCTCTGAAAAGTACAATAACAACTCACACAAGCAAATATATATGAGATAATTTTAATTTATGCAAATAGCACGCAAAGCCTCAAAGTTGAACAATAGAAGCGGAATGAAATTGGTTCTTTCCTGTAGTGCATGCGAGTGATCGCACCATTTATTGCGTCTCAGAACAGCGCAAGTTTCCGCTGGAACGTTCTTAAGGCCGCCGCTTGCGACAGTTCTTTTACAAGTTTTAAAATGGCTCGCTGTGTGCGCCCACTTGCTGCAAATGCTTGTATCTTTCCTATTATATACTGAAAGTAGGTACATGCACTTTTATCTCGTCTTTGACTACACAAATAGAATAGTTTCGGGTTGTATAAATGTGTATTTGTTTCCTTAATTTAAAACAGCCGATAAATGTCCCACTCCTGGGCTCGGCGCTCCCAATTACAGGTAACGGGTGGTATACCCGCCACTCTTGTCCAAGTCGAATGGGGGGTTTGACTCATGAGTAAAAGTCATTAAAGAACTAGTTATCTCGATGTGCAGCTTTTATTATGACGTTAGCACGTGGTAATTGTTACAACATGTAAATTAGGTCAGAGAACTGCTTAAATGCATACTTTCTGATCAGGATTCGATCCCACGCCCTTTGAGTTTGGGACGCGATGGCGCTAACCCCGAAGCTACTACCGCTTAGTTTTCTTATTTAAAAAAAATCATACAGATTCATTTTAAGTTCCTAAACTTATCTGTTATTTAAATATTAAAAAAAATTTAAGCGTGAAAAAAAATGTCTAAATTTCAAAACACTTAAAGATACCTTGGATCTTTAAAGATTGGTTTTGTATGGTTTGTGGATCTAGCTAGAATAATCATGCGTATAAAGTATAAGCACCTACTCTACCCGTGCACAAAAGGGTTGCCGATAGCCTCATGATGCCCACGCATCGATGGTCAGTGAGGTTCACAAAAAAGGTTACATAAATAGTTGTTGCAATAAATGTATTTTATTTTGTTGTTGTATATACTTTACATAAGTATATAAAATAATTGTAAGTAATAAGATACAATAATAGTAAGTAGACATCGGCAAGCCTGCGCGCGGCTTATAAGGCAATGATTTTTAAGCAAGTAAGCCCTGCGTAAAAGCCGAACCCATATAACCGCCCACTCTAACCTCAGCCAAATTATAGACGTTTAACATCAATCAACATAATATATTTGTGACAACTTAAACATTTGTATTTGCCTAAATATATATTTTTTACATAAAATAATAAATATTGTTTAAGTATTGTTCATGTAAAAAATAGTGAAAAGTTTTTAAATAAAACTGCATATCAAAACATCATTGATTAAAAGGCCCTAGATAGATGGAACTCAATACGCAATCTTGGATCAGAATGAAGCAAACTACTGAATTATGCGTAAGCAAATAATCCCTTAACATATGAAAGGAAATATATTTTAAGTAGTACAGCCAATCTGAATTTGAATTAGGCCGTCTTAGAAATGGAAAACACCTCATAAATGGGGTTATATTGTGAGTCGGCGTGGCGTTATAAAGTCGGTGTGTAGTCGGCATTCAGGCATCCTAAGATCTCCACGTACACCCGCCTATTGTGATGGCCCTTTTCTGACTCCCAATTTAATTTCAGCCGTTTTCCTACACATCACTTTTGTATGAATCCTCAGCGAGAATTCATAATGTCGGCTCCCTATTTCTATAGAAATATTTTAGCAATCTATAATATGTGAAATAAGCTGGAGCGCACGAAAGTAAATTGAATATATGTAATCAGGTATTTACATTTAAGAACATATATTTACATTTATAACTGGGCTTGCCATATCGTATCCAAATGGAAGCCGTGTCCTCCCTTATACACAGGTCCTCCTTTTTCGAATTCAAATTAGGCGCTAAGATCTCTTGAAGTTTGATCCACACTAGCATACTCAATTTTGTAACTATATACTAGGAAATGATGATGTCTAAAATAGGTAGTTCAGATAAGTATGTAAATAAATAAAACGTAAAAAATATTCTTAGTTTCATTTATTTAAGTATGTCCTCCTTTTTTATAAGCTCTTCATTTTATGCAAATATCACTCATCAGCTCACCGTTTGTATTTTTTACCTGGTAATACTAAATATGGCACATCTTAGTACAAAAAAAAGTAGAAAGTGAATCTCGGGCTCTAAAGCAGACGTCTCAAACACAATCAGGATTTAGCATTATGATGAAGATAGAATATAATAAAATATTCTTTATTGCACATAAGACAGCATTATACATCAGAATTAACAATGTTTCAAGTACTAAGTACAATGGCGTTCTTATCGTTAGTATTTATTAATTTCTTCCAGTTAACCTTCTAGAGATAAACCTTGTATTATAATGTGTCGGTATCGAGTGCGCCTAGTTTAGAATACATGATCATTAATAGGCGCAAGCGATGCGTGGATCCCGGCTGAGGGACCCAGGGGGCGCAAGCCGATTGATTTCAATTAAAAAGTCATTAAAGAACATCGTCATGATTTCCAAGATTTGACTAACGATACTAAGTTAGATTTTATTATATACCAATATAAAAATGATATTATAGACTAAAACTGTATCTAATTATGTACAAGGGGCGGCCTTATAGTTAAAAAGCAATTTCTTCCAGACAACCTAAGGAATACTGAAATGATAATGGCGATGGTGGTATACGTAACATATATACGAACTACTTAATTTTTAAATATAAATACATAAATTATATATTCTAATGACAGATCTTATTTTTGGTCATAGTTTTAAATATCAGTAAAGATTTTGCTTGTATGGTAGCAACAGGCAGCGCGTTCCAAAGCTGGATAGCCTAAACGGTGTAAGAATTGTTGTATAAAGTTGAGTTATGCGCAGGGGTGTTCAGTTTAAGTTTACTGGAAGGCCGTAAATTATGAAAGCAAGAAAGAAATTCAAAACGTTCTTTAAGGTAATCAGGTGAACTTGGGTCAAATAAAATATTACTGAGAAAAAAAAGTTTACTAAAAACTATGCATATTACAATTTAGAAAGTCTTACCAGTATGCAAGTTGTGCCTAAAAAGAAGGGTATTCCAAATGTCAACCTTATACAATCAACTAGTTTGGTTTTATTCACAATTTTGTCCGTTATGTAAAACTGCACTTTTGTCTGTACGCCCATTTGTTATGAAGCCCTCGATATCTACACAATCAATATTTACCTATTAACAGCGTAAATGAAATATTTATTTAATAAAATATGTATTTATATAAAGATATCGGAATCGACAGTTTTACCAGATAAGATATCCATAAGATTTTATTGCGCGCTCAAAGATAACGGCTAAACTGCATTAGTTTTCCTTCCCCATATCATTATGAAGTAAGTCAAAAAGTTTTAACATAACAAAGCGACCACAACAAAAAGTTAGACCGACACAATAAGCCTGTTCACTTTTACATTACCCATGAACGGTTCTTTTACAACATAACACATACACACACATACGAGTGCTGATCTATATTCAAACGTCGGCAACAAAGCGCATAAACGAACAATAGGATAACAAACAGACAGTAATCTCTTTAAAAATAGATGAATAACAATTTCTCGGCAGAGAAACGTTGGCGACCATGAAAGAACAAAGTGGCTACTGATTTGTGATCGTCAGAGTTGTCGCAATCAGTGTTGCATCTCCAGAGAGTATTAGCGATACACAGACAGACATTAGATTAGGGATATATGTATAGAGTGTGTGGAATAAAAAGAAATGGCTGGCGAGTGCCCAACCGAATGTAGATTCGGCTTGTTTCGAACGTTACATTAATTAAGCATCCCATAGAATAAAGTGGCTCCATCTTATAGCTGGTTTATATAAACCAGCGGATCTTATACTTTACCATCGGTTGAATTTTAATATTACTTATATGGAGCTTATGTCGAATTTTATCCGACAGTAAGGCAAAGTAAGATATAGGAACCGACCATTAGACATATATTTTTGCAGTGAAAATTCTTTAGAATTATTGTGATTTGAATCTCGAAGGAACGAAAAAGCGACACTTAAAAGAGATAAACACATTAATCTATAGGACTAATCCTGTGAGTAATCGAGATAGAGTTTATTATATATTTAATAATTTATAACACGGTTGGAAATGTTTTGAAGATTTTCATTAATGCTCCAAAATTTCGTATTTTAAAACTGAAATATATTATAAAGATATTGTTACGTGCGAGCGGGGGTACGCACTTATGGATTGGAAGAAAACACCAGTTTTTGACTAAGACCTTTTATTGACTTACACAGCCGCACGTAGTACCTCTCTGCAGGGTCGCCCCACGACTAACGATGCAGAGTCCCGACGATAAGTTAAAACACCCTCAATACCGTTGCCGATATTGCGTAGACCACCTCCGATAGTGTCGCATGTAGCTCGCTTCTGGTTCCTCTCTCGAGTTACTCTACATACCTCCTTCACGTATCTGTCCACCAAACTTGTCACTAAATTCACCACTTATCTTCCAACTCTTTAGTAGTATCGCACTTTACCGTCTTAGACTGAATCAACTCTAAACTGCTCGATAGGCGTGCCTTACGGTGTTTATGCACCCATCTATCTATCTCCGTCTCTTCCTTACCGAACCTTCTGTTCGGGAACTTTCGTTTATACATCTATCTCTTCCTAACATATATCGATCTTTTTCTTTCGTTCATTGTCTATCTCTTTCTAACATCTATCTGTTTCTATCTTTCGTTCATCGTCTATCTTTTCTAAATATATCCGTCTTGTCTTTTTCCTTCTAGACTCTTCTAGTTTTTTCCAAAAGTTCTAAAACTGCTAGATGGGTCCACCATCATTCGCCACAATATCATTAGATGAAACGTGACGTCACGAAATTTAGAACCCCTGTCACTCCTTGTCACAATTTGTTTCACGTCTACTGCGTGTGACCTGCACACACCAATTTTTTTATTGCTACATAAAGTCCAGCAGGCAGGCTGAATTTCCACCTGGTTACCGTCGCTGGACGATGGACATTTGCAGCAACGAGCGTGCTTCCATCGTGCTGCGGTTAAAAGGGGGTATTGGAACCTAGCCTCCAATGGCCAAATGTAACTTAAGGTTAAGGGGTAGCACTCATCCAGAAGTTTAAAAAAAAAACAGTAACTGAAACGCTGATTTATTAGAAACTTGAAATTATTATTATTTTTCGCGGGCACATCTAGTTTCCTAATAAGTTGTAATTATTTTCACTTTTATGATCATCAAACGCCTAATTAAAGATAAACTAAATTGTAAATAATCAATCCATACAATAAATTAAACTAAAAATAAACTATATTGTTATGAGTCGCGAGACTCGAATTAAAATGCTGTTACAATTACTATAGAGTTTATTAGAACTATAAAAACACGTATAACACAGGTACAAATATAACCGAACACAACAAGTCCAAACGTAATGCAGAAGGTCGTGATTCAATAAAACGCAAGAAGTCCGTCACTAAAAGTTTCCCGATAACAGTACACACGTGTTGCTTGGCTCGTGGTTATCCCTTGACTGCCACGTCCCTACTTTGGGTCATTGCTTTATACTGCACAGATGCGATATGTCCGTCCGGCCGCGTGGACTGAATTTCCTAGAATCAGTTTGTACTTTAAATCCGAACACCTGGCCAGTGATCACAATAGAACAAAAATATTACACATTTTAAACACAAAGTAAACAAAAAAGTCCAAATGTCGAAAGGCAATAAAATGTATTTTTACAGGTATGCAGGTGTGAATTTGTTTTTTTCGGGAATAGTCGTAACAATATATACAAACTAAAATAAAACTACAAAATCTAGTACCAGACCGCTGTGTATCGGAAACGTGCCCAAAAGACTGGCCACATTGACTCGCTATGATGTTATTTGAATTTAAAACTCAGCATCAAAAATAATTTACATATTTCGTAAACACGTTATTGAAATGAAATAATATAAAAATGTGAAAAGATTTAATTTCTTTGAAATAATATATTCGTTCGCTGCCGATGAAAGAAGCGGATCATTAAAATCTTAACATTACCAACGGGAAGTTGGAATGAATAGAGCCTTTGCAACACGTTTAAAAATAGATTTTCTACCGTTCCTACTATTCTTCCAAAAGCAATCAATAAGCTTTACAGATTCGCAATTTCTCGTTCAGTATAGTAAATTAGAATTTCCGAGAAATCTAGGAACATATGTCTCTATAACGTGTCGTTTGAAATGCGATAGCAACCAATATAATGTCTAGGCTATCGTTTTGAAAACCAACCAAGAATTCTTAAATAAATTTATGTGTTTCTAAACTATTGTTTTTTTGTGGTAAAATGGACAATTTTATTTATTATGGTTTTGTTGAAGAAGTAGCAGGTACTTTAAAAATAAATCGTGGGTGATTAAGACACTTCTAACAAAATGGTAAATTTGGAAATTTAATCTAAATAACCCAATATTATTGAGATACAAAAATGACATGTCTTCTTTTAATAAGTTAAAAAGCCAAGTATAACAATTAATTTTGATAAATTACGTAGAGCTGTTCTGTTAGAGGGTAGAAGCTATTTTATATTTTTTAAATTTATATTATCTTTACTCTTGAAGCAACTGACCAATTGTGTTATAATTTAAGCAAGTTAAGGCTCGATCAATCTCAAAAATCTAGTTTTGTACTTATAATCAAACGAAGTAATTAAATATGTCATAATGTTATTTATTAATAAAAAAACAAAAAAAGGCGTATAAAATGTATATTTAAAATACCGCAGCCAATTGCGAGATGATTTCACACTTTGTGACAGACTGACATCTAAAATAAGACTGTAATAGTTCCTTTCCACTTTTAATTATCGGATACTAAAAAAGACTACGTTTTGACGGTTTTGAGCGCGGCTATTTATTTGATTTTCATTCTTCCGACGCTTAGGCCGCTTTTCAGTAGCCGTGATTACGAAAGACAAAAATATCAAGTGTCAATGAATGTTGTTAAAGCTTTATTCAGCCTACCGCCAACTAGTTAATTTTATTGTGTCGTTTTAATTTTATTTATGGTTATTTTTTACTCTATGGGAGTCGTCGGAAGCTCGGGATAGTAAAATCAAATAATATACCGCGCTTAAAACCGTTAAAACGTTGTTTTATTATGTATACTAATCGCGAAAACTTAAGAAAATATTTACTAAAAAAGCGTTTCGAGAGATTTAGATGCGAGCGTATATAAAATCCTACTGCCAGATTTACATCCAATAACATTAAATATTTGCTCTTTAATTTCAAGTTGTCTGCAAAATTTTACGTATTACAGTAAAATTATCATAATTCATATTTTTAGTCTGCAGTAAACTCTAAATCGCCCTAGCTTAGTCCTTGGGCCGGAATACTGAGACGGTGCGGGTAGACTCGCCATTTACATGGCGGTCAGCCGGACTGCTATCTCTCTGATTTACAACCATATTCAATTGTTAGTATTTGTATCAACAGCTGCCACAGACAAATAGATAAACCGCCCGTTTGTCTACGTTGTAAGTAAAGTATGTGACTTAATATTGTATATTTTAACATTACTAAAAATAATGTTAGTGTTTATTTTATTATGCCTTTTAGGGTTACGTGGTTATTTCGAAGCAATGGAACTTATGCATAATAGTCACGTCCATGTATATATATTTGTACGCCATCGCAATGTTTCTCGAGAACTACTAGAAAGTTGGTTAGAAGATTTATCTAGACTAGCTGTTACAACTTCGTCTGCGTAGAAATTCATTTAGTTTGCCTTCCGATACGGCGACGGTGGCGGCGTACAGGTGAGCCTTTCATTTTTTTCTAAAACAAAAGTAGATTAAGTTACTCCTTATCACATCTACCAGTGAAAGTCCCGTCAAAATCGGTCCAGCCGTTTCAGAGATTAGTAGGAACAAAGAGATATACAGAAAGTCAGCGTTTTTGACATTACATACAGACACTTTAATTTTATTTATTTGTATTGATGGATAGATGCCGCTGTACAATGTGGAATTGTATGTAAAAAAAACATATATAAATATACATACTGTACTATGAAAAAGGTTTGTTACCTCTAAAAGCTTTAGATTTAATCATAAATTGTCCTGATGATAACTAAATTGAAACATTGTAATAAATTGTTTGTCTTAAGTTTATTGTGTAAATTGAATATTAACTTTCAATTAGATTCAACCAAAATTCACTAAAGAATAGCTAAAATAATTTACAAGACACCTGAAACCGTCCCCTTGGTAATTGAAAAACAACGAAATCTTGAACTTGACAACTTTGCATTTGAAATTCAAAACAAAATTAGCAATTCACCGCTCTAACTTCATTTAAGGGACTTGATTTTTGGGTAGAATATGGATAGTGCTCTCTCAATGGAGGTAACATCACAAAGATATCTGTGACTTCAACAGACTGAATCTTAGCTTCCTATCATAAAACGGATTTATATTTGTCTAACGCGTCATATTCTGATGCGTCAGAACGGTATGGGTTTTGTACATTTAGCTTAAGGTGAGATTTATATTAGCATGACGCAATGTGTTGATGGCTTGTGTTGTATCGCATCAGAAGCAGTACCGATGTGCGTCAGAGTTCCGGTGGTGAGAAAGACGAGGAAGGCGGTTGTGTTGTGACGCGTCAGAGTATCTGTATTTTTTTATATTACTTTCTTTGTTTTTTTTAAATTTGCCAGCACCAAAATCTGAACATCTTCATAATAGAGGTTCTATAGACACAAGCACAATTTTACAAACGGCGGTCTGAATCCACCTTAACAACTTACTTTAAAAGCATGTAAATGCATTAAAAGCACAAAAAGGTTTTATTCATATGGAACGTTTCTCCGTTAAAGTAGGTTGCGTTCTTAAATAACGTCCTAGGAAGCTCCGTCGTCGGTAAACAAGGTGCCGCGATTTATGCACAGTTTGAGCGGCTTTCCCTCTTTGTCTCAGGTAATGACCCCGCTTTCATCTCGGCTTCAATGGGCGCGTGCAAAGAGTTCTGATACCGGCCGTCGTAGGCGAGCCCGACTCAAGACTGCATGTGTGGACGGTGCATTATTGCCGATCGTTTGCATTTTTATAACTCATAACGTGCTTTTTAAACGGCACCGTCTATTTTCATATTTGGAATACCGTAAGTATCAGTACGTCACACACGTCGAAATATACGTACTAAGGAACGCTTACTCTTTTTATTATTTTACTACGATACCGTAAAAGATTTTAATCAAAAACACCCTCTCTCAAAAACTACTGTCCACGTAGTAATTAGAACTAAAAATTTTCTTTCTCCTTTTTTCTAGTAATTTAATGGCCGCTTGTATAACGTTCCTTATATTGATTTATGAAACACTAAACGTATTTAACACCCTTAAATACGATTAGCATCTTGCACAACGCAAAAATTGTCGTTAAATATATTTTTTTTTTTGTTTAAAACGTATTTAGTTATGTTATGCAAGTTGAACTGGTGAGGGTGAAGACAATCTATTGATCCTGGGTGCAAATATTGACCACTTATTGACTATAAACATAGTTACATTTTTTTATGATCTGACTAACAATAATCTATGCGTCTATATACACAAAATTCAACCCTCTATTCCGTTTGTGACGGTTACCTTAATTTTTTTTTTCATGATCATATTCAAATTCAAGTCGACATCTATCTATATTATTGTTACGAGCTACGGGACCCGAATTAAAATGCCGTTGGAATTACTATATAATTTATTACAACTATACAAGCACGTATAACACAGGTATATAACTGGATGCAACCAGTACAAACGTGATGGACGATTCAATAACACGCGCAAGTCCGTCACTATATATAGCTTATGGAACGTAACCCCTCCGTTTGCACATTGTTTTATACTAGACTATACAATATGTCTCGACACAATGCATAATAATAGTTTCTAAGAATCACACCTGGATAATGACTATCACAAACGATTACAACACGCAATAGGATGTTTTTCTAATTACAAAGTTTAAACACAAAGCAAACAAAAGAAGTCCGAATGCCGAAAGGTAATAAACTGCAGGTGTGTATTTACTTTTGTCGGCGTGTAACATTATTATTATTTTAATAATGAGATATTTAAAATTGTTTACACAAAGATGTATTGTTATAGCTCGGATTTACCTAACATGAAACAAACATTTTGTATTCTAAGAGCTAAGAACAAAATCTAATATATAAAAATGATGGACAGTGAAATATTAAGACTATTATACTGAAAATACCCTTATCGCATATTTACTACGTAACATTATTAACAACAGAAACAGACCATTGTGTGAAATGTCTGATAACGGCCCAGAAACCTTTAAAAGTACCTATTACCTTGTAAAGGTCATTTGGACAAGCGATTTCGTGTAACCTACAATAAGGGTACGTACATACACTGTTTACTCAAAATTTAGATGACATGTTATTTTAAAAGGAAGCGAGTTCTTGTAAAGCCATTATGGGTACTTATTTCATTCCAGCTTTGGGGTGATTAGATGGATATTTGATCTATCTAATATTATCTATATTTGATTAGCTTGTAAAAAAGCTAATTAAGCCTTATAATAAAGTAATCTTTAAATTTATCTATAAAAATAATTAAATATTTCAAGTGCATTCAAACAGTAAATAGAAATAGAATAAAAGATTTTTTTTGAAACTATTAACATAGTGTACAGAAACAATTTGTAATCCCAAGTAACTGCTGTAGTATAATAAATACTGTGTTGCAGTTGTTAACGCCCATTTCCAGACAACTCGTTTGTTATACGATTGAAAAAGAAAATGAATGAATGAATGAATGAATAACTTTATTGCACATAAAATTATAGTACAATGGGCGGTCTTGTCGCCAAAGGCGATATCTTCCAGACTACCCTATGCAATTGGAATCCGACTACATTATTTAATGAATTTTATAATAATTACTAGCTGTCCGGCAGACGTCGTCCTGCCGGTAAAAATAGGATTGATCGTAGAGGGTTGAAAATCTAGGTTGCATGTATTTTGTATGTTGTATCATAAAAAATAGAAATTAAAAATTTGACTAAAAATAAAAAAATTTAGGGTGGACTACCCTAACATTTAGGGGATAAAAATAGATGTTGGCCGATTCTCATAGATACCGGATAAGCACAAAAAATTTCATCAAATTGGTCAAGCCGTTTCGGAGGAGTATGGCAACGAAAACTGTGACACGAGAATTTTATATATTAGATTAAAATCATTTCAAAGTTTATATATTTGTGAATTTCCGTGTTAATATTTGTAATTTATGTGGAAATGCATAGATGTGTAAATCGGTGTGTATATGTGTGTATGTATGTATGGTTATATGTTTGTATGTATATATGTATGTGGTGTGTATGTGTGTAATTTGTGTACAATTGAACGAGTGAATGTGTGGTTACAGACTTATTAGACTGATGTAGTCAGTTTAGTACATAATAATATTCCCATATCTCCATATTTTTTCAAGTACGTTCCCGGCTCATATATTCTTATTAATAATGTAATTAATTATTCATTAAACAAATGGAATTGCAACATTAAGTATTTGACTTTCTATTGATATTAATAGTTGACACTTTTTAACATCTCGGGAAATGTTATTCTCGATTAGTATGAGTGTATGCGTTTACGAATTATGTACTTCATTTCTGAAGAATCAAAATATCATTTAGATTCAAACAAAAGTTTCTAATGTTCTATAATTCATTGTAGAATTGGTATGCTATTAAAATCTTAGGTGACGCCCCCTACTACTAGAAAGATCGTCAATTTTTTTTTGAAAGAATTGAAGTAGTAAATATACTTAAAAATGCTTTAATACAAAACTAGTTTGAACAAAATATAATTATATAATACCAGCCCGTAACTGTCCCACTGCAGGGTTCAGGCCTCCCATTTCCCACTGTAGGGGGGAACGGACATCATACCTGCCACGCTTGTCCAAGGCGGCTTGGCAGGTTTGACACATCGGTTGTGTCGACGTGCAGGTTACACCAAGATATTTTCCTTCATCGTTGTTAGCAAGTGGTAATTGTGACAATATGCACATTAGATCAGAAAACTGCCTAAGTGGTGCATGCGTTCCGGCCAGGATCGAACCCGTGCCCCTTGAGTCTTGGACGCGTGTGCTAGCCATTACGCTACCCCGACTTAAACATAATTAGTAGATTTTAAAATAGGATTTTCCTAATACACGCTTTGCTAGGGGTCCATTGACAAATGGCAAAATATGTAAGTTTATTTGTGTTAGTATACAGCCTAGTTTAATGTGAAAAAAGATCTTAAAATACATAGGTACATGTAGAGGAGTGGAAACGATGTATAGTCATTGGGCCCGCTCCCACTGTAATGACCCTATAACGGCTCGCATTATTATTTATGTTGTGTTGCCGAGAGTAGCATAATAGTACCATAAGAATGAAATAAATTCACAAAAACTTTGAGTTCTTGGCTTCGCTTGAAAACCGCAATAGCACTTATTGTTTCACATTTGTGGGAATGATTTCGCAAACGTGTATAGCATGCTTCAATTGTTTTACTTATATAAATATTTTTGTCATATGAATCTTTGTGTTATCTAATGGTAGTGTTTAAAGATTTTTATAGTATTTGCTTTACGTAGGTATGAAATAAAATTTTATTAATGTACATAATCAAACTGTGCAAGTACTGAGTAATAAATGATTGCAGAAATAACAATGTTTTTGGTTACGTATATGTTTTTTATAATTTATGGATATTTTTATTAAAATAACCTGAATTGATAGAAACACTTGTTATATTTATTACTAAATAGGAGGAAAGTGTGCGATTCATTATGGAAACAGTGAAACTATCTAGGATCCAAGAACGATACCTATCTATAATGCAATGCAATTCTCTAGAGCAAAACGACGCAGAAAATAAATGAACTAAATTCACGACGAGTTCCTTAAAGTGAGGGACTGACCGACAGACTGCTGGACATTTGTTAATTTTTGTCTATATTTTAATAAAATTTTAATTTAATTTTTGATAATTTGATTTAATCTAATAATAATAATAAATCTGTAAAATATGTTGTAATTATGTATCTTTGTGTCTGAAATAAATAAATTATTATTATTATTATTTTTTCAAAAAATAAAACAATAGTCACGTGCTTGGCAGTTTCCATGTAATGAAGGCAACCCTTGAGAGAATGCACGTCAATTTTATTTTCTTCTCAACATTTGACTCTTTGCTAAAACCTTAACTCTAACAAAGCATTTAATGAAATATTTATTTTCTTCTCAAAATCGGCACGGATCTGGTTCAAAGTAATTCTAGTGATAATCATTTTAAGGTTTATTATTATTCATTGGTATGTCATTAGTTCGTTTTTGCCAAAATGGCTGGGAACTCCAAAAAAATTAAAATAATAAGTTTAGATAGAATATACGACCATGATATCCGCTAATGAAAATAAATATTAGAGGATATTTAAGTCTTTAATTAACAGATGGCGCCTCTAGTATTTCATCTAGGAATTAACTTCAAATTGTACTTTCAGTTGACCAGAGGCTCAATCAAATGGATGGTCAGTTTACCACAACGACATTAGGGAGCTCTACCAGTGGCTAGATTATTCATCTAATCTATTATTAATTTAGTAGTAAGTTTGAACAGATCAACCTTTATTAAAATATATAAATAATGATAAGTTCCTCAAAAGGTAATTGTTTCTTATAAGGTTATTTTTCAATATAAATTTTTACGATCTAAATATAAGTGGAAACTTTAACTTTAAAAAATAGAGAACAATCAATTTATTATCGTTTTCTCCACGCGGACGAAGTCGCGGGCAGAAGCTAGTATATATACATATACACCTGCCTGTTCGTCCGTCTGTCCAGAAGCTGAAGTTTGCAAGGCGTATTCTGTATGCTGCTCTACAGTAGGGTGATTAAATTAACAAAAGGAACCTTCATTGTGCGTAGACTAAGAGCCCATTCCCACTTGTCAGTTTGGGGCCGGCTTTAGTGTCGGAAGATTTTATATGAAGGTATTACATTTATCCGACACCGTTTTTTGTCGGTGCCGAAAAGAAATGTTGGGTGTTTGGCCAGTCCTCTACGTCCGTAAAATAATTGTGTCGGGTCTCGTTTGCCTAAAGTATGACACTATTCGCATTATGTGGGCTGTCGGGCTTAACAAACCTCTCCCCGTTTCCTTTTCTTCCGCTTATTAGTTGCTCTCTGCCGCAGATCGCGCACACATAAATCGCGGCTCCAGCTTCGATCGAGTCCGACATCCGATTAATGTGAATAGTGGCGCAAACATTCAATTAAAATACAGCGTCCGACATCCGACAAGTGGGAACAAGCTGTTACAGGCACTTAACCGACTTTATATAATAATAATGTTATAGAGTTGAAGTAGAAATTTAAAATACATAGTAATGAGCAAGGCTGAAAAATCAGAACCAATAAATCATAAACTGTTAACACATAATCACTTATATGTTTAAAAAGTAAAATAACCCTATTAGAATTACACATTAAAAATAATAAGAATCTGTAAAAACAATATAATTTCAGATAATTAATTAATATGATCAGTAAATAAAGACTTCTTTCATATAGAAATAGCTATTTTTCTTGAAAGTAAATAATTCATTTTCAGATGCGTGAAAGGTTGCTCAAGCTTGGATATAAGGTTATGAATAACAAATGAGACTTGGCTAGCCCACGACAATACTATATTCATTATCGGCTGTTATTGGAAACTCAATAAGCTCCGTAAAAAGCTTTGAGGGCGTCCTATATGAAGGACTTTATGTAGGGTAGTACGAATTTATCAATTCCATGATATTTCGTTTATAAGGATTAGAAATATTATTAACGTTTGAAATAAGATTTTGGGGTATTAGATAAATAGTGTAGATATCTTATATTTAAATAATTTATTTCCTCTTTAATATAATTAGACAGACTGTGAAGACCTCATTATGAATATGGTTTCATATGAAATGTATGGTATGAAAAAATATAAGTGTGGTTTGTTATTATGTGTCTAAATCATACATACCTATAACATGTAGATATACGAGTATGTATTATCCTAATATATTTTATTTTTAAACGGTAAAATAATAGTTAATTTGTTTGTCTTCTCATTATGTATATTTTTAAAATCATGATAGAAAAAAGTTTTTTAGGAATATTACTATAGAAACCTACATATGCATATGATATTTATTTTATTTATATCTATATAAATAATACTGATCGAAGAATACTCAGGACTGCCGAAATGAAATCAAAAAGTCCTATTTAAATAAAAAGTTGAATACAATCGCACCCAGTTTACGTTGTATGATGTCTTTATCATATATTATATTTACATTTATCAGCTGCAAAGCCGAAGAAAATGCACACATCATGAATTGCCGTATATTTTAAATTTCTTCCACACATTTTTTTTATCGGTTAGCGTACAAATTGTATGTCATGTAAGAGGCCTTGAGGTGAATGAAAAAATGCATTAAGAGTTTCTTTTTACCTTTTGTCTCTTCCACTCGATGGCAAATGTATTTCTCCTGAATAGTCTGATTATTGCAATATGATATAAGCATTGTGAACGACTCCTGTTCAGTGTTACAATATTATCGAGTTATGTAATGCTTTGGATAGGTGGGTTTAATCATCGGCGATATAAATGGCAGTAACAATAACAATAGCGAGGTTATTAGTTGGATTTAACACCTTTTGATTTTGCTTATAATAATAGTACTTGTTTAATCTTATTTTATTGCATGAGTTCAGCAATGGAGAGCAGTAACCATTCCTATGGTCATTTGTACCATCAAAGGTGCTACTAATGTGCTGCTGCTCTATAAAGGGAGACTGGAACCTGGCCACTAATGCCGGAACACAACTCAAGATTGTTATTGCGGCATACTTCAGACGGGCAAATACCCTACCACCTAGATGAGGGTGGTTTTGTCGCTTCTTACGACAGGCCGCCCGGCCGCAGGAACTTGTATTCTTCCTCCGTTCCTGGACGGATAAAATGTTATCTATTAATAGTGTACAAGTAGATCAAACTTCCGCAACTGTTGTAGTAAGGGCTGGGGTTGTACAGTGTATACGGTCCAGTAATCACCCGGAGAAAATTTTCTTAAAGAATTTGTTTTGTAACGTAATTTTATCGACTTTACGAAGACACAGAAATATTAAAAGTTTCATATCTGCTTTTATTATGTAAATGAATAATATTATCAAATTGTATAGATATACAGTTTATTGCAAGATATGTATTTTGATTATTCCCGATTTAATTCATTGCAATACAAACACTGTTTAGGACCTTTTGTGATGTATGTTTAGGAACTATATATGTTTAAAAACAGTTTCACATATGTATATCTATCCATATCAACAAGTACCAAAAAAAACCAAATGATGAAACAGAAGTTTGATGAAGTATGAAGGACAGAAGTCCTTCATATTTTTTTTATTACCAGCTAATACAAGAAATTCGTATTATATTTAAATAAAATGATCCCAGCTGCCGCTGTTACTACCGTCATCATCTTAGTATTTTAATGAAATTACTGTCGAATTGATCTTCTGAAGAAATCAAATATGAAATGAGAGCTTTAGTACAAAAGTGAAATGAAACAATTCTAAAATCGTCCTTGTTCTCAATGATACCCTAACAATTGTCAACAAAGTTCGCCTTTCGTTTCCTCTCTAATCTTAATTGAAAATTCAATCATTTATTCATCTGATCGAAGTCGTTAAGGTTCTTTAATGGCTCGCGTGCCAATTCACTTTATTTTTACTTCGTATTGTAACAACTGGCTAATATTTTCTATTATGGATTCTAAAGTTACCGTTGAAAGAACGTTTTATATAACTTTATAAAGTTTTGATTTACTAAGTTCAATTAGTTTGAAACGTTCATGTTTCAATTGTATCCTTTGAGAGAGGATTGTTGAATATAGAATTACAACAATATTTTATCACAACAGGGTGTATGGTGGCAACGTACTAAACTGAAGATATTTCGAAGAAATATTAAGTAAAAAGTAACTTAAATAAACGTGCATTTAAGAAGGAACTAATTAACAAATTTTTAGAGTATGGAACGCCCTCTTCATACAGTTCTAGATAGATCATCGGAGAGCAGCTTTAAGAAAAAATCGAAATGTGTGCTGGGGCACATATTAGAAGTGAAACTTCAACGGACAAGTTGAAAAACGAATCACAACGGACAAGTGGAAAAACGAATCGCAACGTGCAAGTGGAAAAACTTCAACTGAAAAGTGACAAAATGAATCGCAACAAAATTTAAACTTGATATATTACGGGTAGTGTTAATGTACTTGTCCAATTTGAAAACCCGCCCTTAAAACTTGAACTTGGAGAACATGATGCGTTTTTTCTAGATTTCTTGTCTTTTGTCTGTTTGTTCGGAATTCACGTCAAAACTACTAAGCGACAGCTAATTCTAAGACATAAAATTTGCGCTATTTTATCCTGAGAATGCCGTGGGAAATTTTCTGGTGGCGGTTTGTAGTATGCACAGTTTTCACTAAAACGATAGCTGACATTATTTTTCAAATGCTGAGGCATTATGTGTCCCGGGAATCCCGCCGGAATTTCAAGTCAAATGTAGACGAAGTCGCGGGCACAATATATATAATATGTATGTATGTTGTCTATGTATCTTATATATGTGTGTACTTTCTATAGTATATATTCTAATTCTGTACCTGTTGGGATTTTTTTAAACATGTTATATTGTATTTAAATAAATCATATATATGCCTAAATATATAAATGCCATAAAAATAACACCCAATTTCCATCAAATCCAAATTCAAATAAAGCTTAATCCCCGCATATCTCTATAAAGAAAAGTTACAGTCATAAACACACTAAATAGTGCTCAATTTCTTAGAGTCACGCGCTGTGTCGCAAACAACTGTTCCATTGAATTACTACGAACATAGTTACTGTTCTCTACATGGAAAGTATCTAATTAATTTGCAAGCACTATTTGACCTGACTCGTTATTTAGTGCCCCTATTTTATTACCTACTATGTCTTAATTTAGCACCATCTGTAAAGCGAAGTCGGGCGCCCATTTTAATGATAGTATAGGGTGTGATGTACTGATGTTTTAGTTATTAAAATGTATTATTTAAATGGGAGAGCTTAATATATTTGATGTTTTTCTCTTGTGAAACTTTTATTAAATATGTTGGTATATTAGGTTATTGCTAGAGCTATGTGTGTCGCAAATTGCATGTATATGTCTTAACCTCTAAATATGGATGAAATTAGTGAGAATATTTAATATTTATGCGGTTATACAATTTTGTGGTAAAATCGTGCAAGAGACGGACAAGCAGTATTGATAGTCACTATTGGTAGTCTAACCTTGTTTACCTCTTTTTTAGGTACCAGGGTGGAGGATATGTTACCCTAGAAATTCGTAGAAATTGTGTCCTCCCCCCGTTCTAACCTTTGTTGTTGTCAACCGTTTTTGATATTATATAGAATACACTTCAGGGAGTGTGCCACATATATGGTGGGAATACCAACAAAGTGGATGAAACGCTATGCTTCCACTTTTATCATACGAACCGTTGAAGAGTGGAACTTTACCGTCGTCTGTTTTTCCTGAATAATTTAGGTGTCTTCAAGTCTCGTGTGTGTATTTCCAGCTGACATCAGTTGCAATGTCACTCAAACGCGAACTTATTCATTATTAAAAAAATAAGTATCATCCATAGACATTTAGGGGCTTCTACGAACAATGAGAATACGAACAATACAGAGAGACAGAAGAAAATAACTTTTAAACGGCCAATTAGTCCGATGCCATTCTGACCGAACATTTACTCAGGCTTCACACATATTCGTTTCCTGTAAAACGTACAAAATGTACTAATTCCTAATAGCAACGGAACAAAGACAATCCTAGAAAAAGTCTTAATAATGTATTTATTCAAAATTCATCCACCGAAATATAGTTTTAAAGCAAAATAGTCGTAATTAACAAATAGCCAGAAGGCCTGACTGGTATTACAAATTACTAGACTCCACAAAAATAGGCGAAGTATTGTGAAAACATTTATGTAACAATTTCTCTGGATTAAATTTTTACTTACATCATACAAGAAATAAACTCGTATTAAAGTAGTTATGAGTGCTTATTGAACTCTTTCATGAATTGCAAAGGATCATCTCGCAAAAAGTTGTAATATCGTAATTTTTTATGAACTCCGGCAACCGTTTGAGGGTGAGAATTGTAGAGTGAAACAAAAGGGTCTATCCCTCTCATTTATTCAGGAGTTGAATATGCTTAACTGTCTACAGACTCTTATTTCATTCAACAATTAATTAACACAATTCAATGTGGATGTCATCAGGGGAAAAGGAAATTTATATTAAAGGAGTTTCAGTATTTAAATCCTTATTAGTATTATAATTACGAAAGTAACTCTATTTGTCTGCCTGTCTGCTTGTTACGCTTTCACGGAAAAACTACTAAACCGATTTAGATGAAACGCAGTATATATAATTTTATATATATGCATATATATATTTCGCTGCCGAGGATTAACATGGGATACTTTTTATACCGAAAAATTGGATAGTTTCCGAGATAAAAATGTATTTTACACTGAACTTTAACACTGAAGGTGGAGAGCCGATACTTTATATCCGGGATAATTGGATAGTCTGTACATTAAAGCTATTAAAGAAAAAAAATTGTAATAGACTATATAAACGATGGAAAACAAGATATATTTTATTTATAAAATAATTATTTCTTGTGCGTTTGCTTTCTGGTTTGCCTGTTTGTAAGTTTGTCGATTTGTCTGTTTATTCGGGATTCACGTAAAACTATCGTGCCGATTTTGATGAGGTTTTCGCTGATTGACAGAAACATCTTAGACTTAAAATCTGTGCTACATTTAATCCCTTGAATCCCGCGGGAATTTTTCTGGGAATAATTTAAAATACACAAATTGAGATTTTTTTACTGACCGATAGCAAATTTTATGTTATAAGATATGTGATATTTTTGTCCCAGGATTCGGGCGGAACGATTTGTAGTTTTTCGGGTGCGTACAAATTGGTTTATTCCGAAACAGTTTTCACTGAAACGATACATTACATTACTTTAAATGCTACAGTTCTTTGTGTCCCGGGAATTTCAAGACGAGGTGGACGAAATCGCCGGCATATCCTAGTATTTTATTTGAATGTGTAAGAATTACGAAATCTCCTTCTAAGAAAATTTATTCTTAGCTAAAAAGATCTTAACATCGAGTATTCCAGCAATACGATATTGATTTTCACCATTTGCAGAAAGCAGAGGAAGGTGTGGGTGATTACAAGTAATCAAATATTGTTGTATTTATGTACCTTTTAAATCATCTTCCGTATGCTTAAAAGGCGGTATTATTAATACTTTGGTAGTTTTAGGTTTTAATAATCTTGAAAGTACATATTGCCGATAGTTGAAAATTATTACTATTTATGTACAAATTTAAAATTGGTAGAACAAATTCTTATCTAGATTATTGTACAAAACTACTACAGAGGTAGTGTTATAGTCATAATATCTAACTGATTGTATCATAATGTTACGAGTTAGCGGGACTCGAATTAAAATGCTGTTAGAATTATTATAGAGTTTATTAGAATTATATAAACACGTATAACACAGGTACAAATATAACCGAACACAACAAATCTAAACGTAATGCAGAAGGTCGTTATTCAATAAAACGCGCAAAGTCCTTTACCATTAGATTCCCGAATGTACACACGTCACGCCCGTATCCTAGTTGTAGCTTAATTGACCCCTCTCTCCATCAGGCCGTCATTTTATAATACATAAATGCAAATGTGCCCGCCCGGTAACATCGACACAATTTCCTAGAATTAGCTTGTAATTGTAATCCGCAACACCTGGCAAATAATTAAACCTGCAAGTGGCCGTAAAGGAGTACAATAGGTTGTTCTCCACAATAACTTAGAAACATTTATTCCAATAAATAAGTGAACGAAAGAAGAGGTTCATAAAAGGAATAAAATTAGTTCAAATGCCGACAGGTAATAAAATGTGCTTTTACAGTACGTGAAATTTATCTTTGTCGGGGTGTAAGTTGTAAAAATAATATACATTAAGAGAAAATATCATACAACGATACATTGTTATGATGTTGAATATTATTGAAAAATGTATCTCTAAAAGCATTATCTTCAGGACAATAGGGATGAGATAGAAACGCTGTTGCCGGTGATAGAAATATGTAGAACATGTCCGGGCCGGGTGTCTAATTATAATTAAACCTCTAGAGATTGACGCGTGTCGTTTACAGTACGGTCGGCAAAGAAATGTAAAACAATAAATGTCCATTAACATAATAACTTATGTCTTTAAAATAGCGCTAACACGTTGCGAAGTGATGTAAAAAGTGTAAAAGGTTTACATTTCAATCAAATACGTATCTCGTTAAAAACCTAGGTAACAAAACTTAAAAAAAAACATTTCCATTATATTTTTTATATCTAAATATTGTTTCATAGGCAGTGTAGAGTAGATATTAGTTTTACAATTGATACTTACTACATAATTAAAAATAACATTTTAAATGTATGATAATCACTAACTGTTGCGTTCCTTCTTGATGGCACGGAAACTCAGTTAAGGACTATGTCCATAGTTATTTGTAGGTAACCAAATAATACAAGATAATTGATGTGATCATTTATTTTGCCTGTAACTATAGTAGAATTATTTTCTCCGTGCAGTTTGGGTCATAAATAATCGGAGCAGTGAAGCGAGTATTTCGCTCTCTCTTCCACTCACGGGCTTTATGGGTAGGCATAGTGATACGCATTATTGTTTTCGATAAGCGTTATCGGTAGTGTATTTAGTTTTATCATTTTGTGGGTTAGTGATATAAAAGAAAGAAAAAAATAGATAAAACAACGTATTTATTAAAATAAGAATAATAATGATTTAAAATAAATTATTAATTAGGTATCTATGTATGAAAAAACTATAAGTACAAAAGTTTAGAATGTAATAAGTTATATTAAAAATAAATATAATAATTAAATATAAATATACTTATATCTAAGTTTAAAATTAACAGCAAAAAAGATAATAATGATTTTTATAAGAATGATTAATCTTTCTTTGATAAGAATGAGTTTTTATCGTTAATGGCGTTGCGCCCGCGCAACATGCTCAACGCCCTAGCCGGGCTGAGGCCGAGTTTGATTTATGACCCAAACTGTACGGAGAAAATAATTCTACTATAGGCGTATACTCGTATATTCAATTATAATACTATTCAACACGTACCTTGTTTATGTATTAAAGCGTATTTTCCTACCGCTCAGTTTTAAGTTGCTATAGAATACGTAAAAAAATACACGAAAGATAATACAATTTTTGTCTGTGCGATAATGACGCTACACTAAGATATTGTTTCCTACAACAATCACATGTTCAATTCAGTAGTTATATTTAAGATATGGTATATGGATAATTTCTTTTACGCTTTTATGGTCATGTAACCAAATAATAAAATAGTGGATGCTCGTACTACTACAGAACCCTTCATTTTATGTAAAATACTTATTTTTTTTAAATAAAGTTAAAATTCTGGTACAGCAGGTAAGGTAAGTGCAAACTTCGTTCCTGAAAATGCAGCTTACAAATTCTCGAAACGTACTGTTTTTAAATGATCTGTAAACAGTGAAGTATTTCTCAATTTAATGAAATAAACTATTTTTCTTTCTTTCTTATTTGCAACATTTTGCTGTCTGTACTTTAGTCTTGTAACTAACCGATGCCAGGGCACTTCAGCATTCCCCGGTGATGATTGACAACCGGCCATTTTTAATGACACATCACAAGATACACTATTTGTGGCGTCATTTCTATAAAAAAAATAACCTGTCAACAACACGTGCGTTCCATGTGATCTATTTTCTATTATAATTTTTGTTACCATATGTGTATAATTTGTAATAGTGCTATCTATATTTAATATAATAAATGTGAAAGTTTAGATAGATGTTTGTTGTCAGTTACACCAAAACGGCCGGACAGATCTGGATGAAATTGGCACATCGATTTGACACAGAGATGATAGTCTGAAACAGTAGGTACATAGATTAATCTTCGAAAAACGTACGGTTCCTGTGGGATAAACGTACGTAAGCGAAGTTGTGGGCAAAATTTAGTTATACATATACACAATTATAGGTAATTTTAAGATTTTCTATTAACAAAATTAAAGGAATACTTGTATTCAGTTTTTATCTTCTGACTATCTCAATACCCATTTTCTGAGAAATGTTAATTAGAACGTTCAATAACAAATCAATATATGTATATTAGACTAGTAAACAAGTGCCTTTTGGACCAACTTTTTTCAGCAGTCTCCGAAAATTATAAATGAGGTGTCATTCGATTCGGAATGGCATCTAGGTGATTTTTGAAAAAAATGAAGTTCCGCCTGCAAAAATTATAAAAGTTATTAACAATTAACTAAAAAAAGGGGGGTTTAGTTTTTTGCAAATATCTCAAAAATTAATAAAGATTTTTCAAATTTGAAAAAAGATTCGAAAAGACGAGGAAATTTCCTAAAAAAAGTCTTGAACTCCGTTGTTTTAAACTTTTAATTTACAAAATTGAATTTGATGCCATTCCGAATCGAATGACACCTCATTTATAATTTTCGGAGACTGCTGAAAAAAGTTGGTCCAAAAAGCACTTGTTTACTAGTCTATATATTTAGCTTCTTAGGATAAAGTAAATTGACATTACTTTGTCATGTCTTTTATAAAAAGGTCAATAATACGTAGCTACTCTATCAAGAAATTAATAAATGAAGTTAATTGTGGTAAATATATACACATACATATTGTATTGTATGTGTTATAGGTATAATATACTACGCATTCATTTAGAGACATGTAACAGTATGTAATATATGAGTATTTTCATATTACAAATATGAAATGTATCAAAACTAAGTGGAACTTAATATCTTAAACTTAACTACCCATTATATTTATTTCTCTGAGCGATTCCCCAAAAGGAGCCACTTCAAAGCCCCCAGAACAGACTAAATAATTATTAGAACGTTCGTTTTCAAAATTTACAATATTGAGAATCGAAGTCAAGATCTCTACGGTCTGTTGTAATAAGTGGGCCTATATTGCGACCTTAACACCATAAAAACTTAATAGTTTGTATTTAAACTTCCAATAGGTTTAGTCTGGTGTGAACCGACATTTAACCAATGGTTAAAATGAAATAATCGCTAAAAATATGTGGCTAAATATTGATTATTTTATTTTAAGCACCGGTTAAATGTTGGTGCACACCAGCCTTAAAGTGTTATACGAATTTGCTCCATTAAATAAATCAAACGACCTCTACTGGGATGTTGATCTTTACGAGATTTCTTACTTTCCAGATGCATGCATAAAATTATATAAAGCGCCATCTAGTAAAAACACTATGAGCTACTTCGTCGCATGCTGCAGTAAGTTAGGCGCATCAAAGTGCATTGGTGGGCCTACCTCGCTGCCTGGGGCCTCCTCGCCTCATAAACTACATTCTGGGAAATTCCCGCCTTGAGACGACGTGACGCCTCGGGCGTTTTCACACCGTCTGCCGCCCGGTGGCCTTTGTAAACTACTCGAATAAACAAAACAAATAGGGATGTATGGTACTTTTAGATAGCTATCGCGATGGACGTTTGTTGTTTGTACTTACTGCTTTATTGCTCTGATTTTGTAACCACCTTGGATGGACCATGGATTTATGTCGGAATATAGTGTATTACGTAAAAATAAGAATTTGTTTCGATTTTTATATGACGGTTGGTTCCTTAGTTCCAGTTCTTAGTAATAACCGTATTATGATTAAATTCGGAATTCAGGTAACTTGATAAATGTTTTCGATGACGAGATTCAAGATGATACATACATACCTAATACTTTTATTTGGAAAATGATCATCATCATTATCATCCAAATGTTTAATCCCGGTTGTGTTCGAAGCCTTGGGTCCGACGCCCAGGGTCCGTTTTTCTACTTTTTCTATTGTACTTCTTACAGTCTTCAGCATTCCCCGTTTTGAGACCATTGGTACGCATATCATCCTTCACAACGTCAAACCAGCATTTCTTGAGCCTTCCTCTTCGACTGGGACCTGGCGGAGGCGACATGGCTAGACATTTGTTCCCCACATAATTAGATAATCTGTAAAACATTGTCGTACTAGCGGAAGTGACATTCTTGCAGGTTGTCTGCTATGTCACGGTCATAAAGACCGCCGCGGATGCGAGAGTTCCTGACGTGGTCTTTCTGCGTGACTCCATATATCGCTTAAATACAGGCTATGTTTCACTGCCATTCTAGAGCACAGATCTAATGCCGGATTTATAATAGACGTGTCTTTTTATTGCTATCATCTGGACAATGGTATTTTACACAGTTAAGGATCAAAGCTTACACGACTGAAATTGTGTTGAATGCTATTTTATAATATGTCTGTATTATGTACTTATCAAATGGACAAATAATGGTTACCAGGACAAATTTAATCTATTTTTTGAGTTTCATAGTTAAAAGTAAAAGTAAACCTTGCATATAGTTTCGTTATGTTCGTCCGTCTGCTTTTGTATTTCACATGTGAACTACGAAGAGAATTTTTTTGAAAAAACTTCAGGTTGTAAAGCTCGAGTAGTAGTAGTAGTAGAGTCGAGTAGTAGTGAAGAGTTTAAATTAAAACTATTTTTGGAATAATGTCGGTTTAGCAGGTTCGTTCGTCCGTTCTGTTAGGTATGTGGTGATTTTGGTTAAACGCTTCTTCTAGTTCCAAAGCCGCAGCTGAAAAAACAACTGGATGCTTGCCATATCTATAGAATCCTTCCTTGTCACGACATGGATTGCCACTTACTTCTCAAATTTTACATTTTAATAAATTAACGTTCTTTATAATTATTACGTGGTTGTAGTAGATTTCCTTGCAGATTAAGTACCTTATTCATAATAGTTATACGAGGTTAATAAGCTGGTTAAAAAATGGTTTAAAAGATTTTTTACATAATTGCATTCAGAATGCGATTATGAAAAACATTTTTAACGACCCTATAGAATTCTAATAGGTAAGTGTTTTGAGGAAGTAAGAAAAATGTATATTCGATTTTATGTATTTTTGGGCGTGTGAAAAACACCAGTTGTACAAATTCTTCAGAGTCTACGATACAGCCGGCTTACGAGTAATTAACAAAACAAATAGTCGATTTCTATTCCTAGTGATGTGGTGCGTTGACCGGCCCATTTAGCCGCTGCACACAACAGTCGATAATTATGTTGTCAACTGACTAAAGCAAACGGGCTATACAAAGCGGATCTGGGCCGGATCAGTCGCTTTTTGTGCACGACAAAGGCCATTACGCGATCCGTTTCCAAGCGTAAAGTCAACACTGTTATGAAGTTTTCATTGAGTTTTCGCCGGCAAAATCGGCTAACGTGGGAATCTGGGAGTGTGATTTGAATGGATAATGAGTAACGGTGTATTCGTTAATTGAGTCTATATGTAAATAAACAGGCTGCGTCGAGTCCCACTCAATCATTGCTGCGCTCAAAGGCCAGTTCGCATTTTATAGTTGCCAGCGTTCTGATTGTTGACAAACTTGCATATGTAGGCTCGGTAACATTATTTAGATTGAATACTGTAAATATGACTGAATATATGTTAAGTGGTGGCGTCTATGTTGGTTATCCCGTTGTATGGGGTGTCGCACCACTGGCGAGAGCCCATGGCTCTAGCGCCGTAAGGGTAGTAAAAAATAAGTGTTGTGTTTTTGCTGTATTTGACAGATGTACAAACATAGGTTACTATAATATTAATCGAAGTAATTTCAATATTGGCTCAGAAATCTGTCAAAGTATATTATTATTACATTTTGTTTGTCAATAATTAAAAAAATAGATTGTCTCAAGTAATAAACATCAAACAATAATGCATTATTACGCCTCTTTGCTTCAGTAACCTGTAAATGCCATGATTTTTTATTAACTGAAATCGATATTAGTTTTCTAAAAAAACGAGGTATCTTTAATAATACATTGTTGATTAACGACAGTAAAAAAGTTATTCATTTCTATACAATTAATTTTTTGAAGTTAAAAATCTATTCTAAAATTTTAATTTCCAAAACAACATTATTGAAGCAAACTGGTGATTAATTTTGTCGTGCGCAGTAATATGGCTTCTATTATATAAATTAAATACAACAGCTATCGAAAGATGATGAAACCGCTAACACGAGTGTCGACATAGGACAGAAATAATCTTAACTGCACTTTAATCCTGTTGGTAAACAGTGGTTCAAATATTTTTAGACGGTTTTTATTAGACAGATAGCAACAGCTCTTGTCCGCCGGACGATTCGCTACTACTGAATGGTATCAATTAAAACTGTCTCGTGTGATTTATTTTATTGGTTCGGCAATTGATTACATTACGCCAAATTGACCGCAATGAATGGGAGGCTCACGACGCCGCGCTGCTTTCAAAAATTCGAAGTACATATCGTATCCAATCCAATCCAAGTGCCTGACACATGGCTCTTTTAGGAACTCTCATGGCAAAATACCATAGAATTTAGCAAGTTAATCAATTAATAACTTTGTCTACACTAAAATCTGTTTGAAATAGGACGTTATGGGAAAAATTACATAAATATTGAAAAACACCGTGATTCTAAGTAAAATGTATTTATCAATAGTAAAAAAAAATATTATTATATATTTAAAATAAAGCAGGTGATCAGTCAGGTGGTAGGGTATTTGCCCGACTGGATGGCTACCACCCTTAGTCTAGAGTATGCCGCCATGAGTTGTGTTCCGGCATTAGTGACTATGTCCAGTCTCCCTTAAAGACCAGCAACGTTTTTGTAGCACTTTTCGTCTTGCAAATGTCCATAGGCGATGGTAACCGCTTTCCATTAGGCGAGCCGTCTGCCTGTCTGCTGAATTCCTGCAATTAAAAAATACATTTATTTCTATGTAACGAAATTTTGTTACCAAAAACCGGTTGATAAAACTTAAGTTACAAAACGGAATAGAAAAGTTCTTATATACTAAGGCTGTAATCTGTTCAACTTCTTTTACCAATTGCCAAGTCCTGAATGAGAACTTTTGAACTTGTTAGCTATATTTTATGAATGTGACATGGATATTGACAGTCAGAAATCTAATCGGAATTATCTATAATAAAAAAGGTATTAAGGTAAAAACATCAACACCGGTTTTCGGTTGGAACTATCAATCACTTTACTAATTGCGTTATTTATCTACCCTCTATTCTGAAACCGCGCTGTCATCGGCTTATGTAATTTCACTTAGTGGGCTCTTTAGCCGTCTATTATTTCTTAATAATTTCCCGCCACTCATCCTGGGCTTCTACAAAAATAACAAGATTACGTTTTGTTATTTTTGTTGATAGATTCTCCTATTTGCTTGATCGCTTATCTTTTACACATTGCTGCATCATTTAAACGATGCTGATGTGATACATTTAGGTAATTTATGGCCTGTTCCTATTTTTGAATTTTGACATAACTTGTATGGACAAGTAATGTATAGGAACCGAAAATTAGAAGCCCTTAGATGCATGTTCTAACTCACATGATCGTTTACCCGCCATTAAAGTAGTATTTTGCGGAAATCTGAAAAGTAATGTTTTATATATGCAGCTATATTTTTTATTACCTAAAATAGCCCAATAAGCCCACGGCAGACCTGGTTAGTTAGGTGAACTATTTCTTTTTTAAAGAACAATTTTATAGCTTCTTTTAAAAAAGTGACCTTTGTTTAGTTACCCACATTACAAGTCCAATCTGTTAACTTTTTCTAACTGAAAGGCAAGAAAGTATTAAGTTGGTAATAGTTTCAAATGAACCTAGTAAGTAATAAGGAATACCGCGTCGGGTGTGTCAATTACAACCCTCTTAACATTAACGAGAATTGGGTTGTCCAGTCAATTTCTGAATGAATGATGTCCGAAATGTACTGAGACGGGACGAACTAATCCCAAGTATGCGTGACGTCATCTTGGAAATAATTTGTGAAGTTTGTTCTATGGGCACGCAAATGAAATGATCTAAACATTCAGCAGGAAGTTGTTAACCAACTCGTGTTTCCAACGTTAATATTCGCCGTGGAGTTAATTTTGGTATTCGATGATGATAGGTTTTTGAAATATCACAATTTGATTTGACAACACAATTTGAAATATTCACGTGTCGTTTTGAATTGAGTTTTTATGAAATCTTTGATACTAGTGAAATTTATTCCAGGTCCACCTAAGTAACTAAAAAGATAATTTTTATTCTAAGCTGACCCAGAATAAAAATAGTTAATATTTCCCGTCATAAATAACTTTTGAATTGCACTATTAGGTATACAAAAAGGTTTTGAAATATACCTTATGCAAATGATCGATTCTGTTAACATAATTACTCTAGGTAATTTTATATTGATTTAAAAAATAATTTTATATTTATGATGAATTACATTTCATGCGTCATTACTCTCGTGACTATGATTCTGATTTTATTCTTATACCTTACCTTTCTTTATTGAAAGTACTTTTTCAGCCAATCCTTGTCCACTACTGGATGTAGGCCTCTCCAAGCTTGCGCCACATATCCCGTCTTCCTCACCCTTCCTGCCGGCGATATTATACGCCTATATCAAATTTTTAAATTTCCTTTGTATTTATTAAGATTGTAATAACGGAACAAACAAATACACCCAGACAAGATGGAAGTAATAACATTTATATGAAAGTGTTAAGTTAAAACTTATTATTACCCGAAATGCTAGAAAGAAGAAAGAAAGAATTATTTTATTTAGGACAAATAAACATTTTAACAACACTGAGTAAAATAAAAGATTACTTTATCAATATAAGTCTTAAAATTGGACCCAGACTCAGCGTAATGCTAGCTGCTAAGGCCAGCGCTGTTCTTCAGCCTGAGACCAGTCACGGAGGACAATACAACACAAATAATACATCAAATCGGTACTGTTTAATAATTATAAAAATCCTAATCATTTCTAAATTAAAATCCTTTTCGATTTATTTTTTTAGCATAAAACGCAATGTGATAACTTGTAGCATGTTGTTGTGCTGCTAAATAAATCAGTTTCATGTTGGGAAGACTTTTTATATTACAGGTTAAAAGTAACATTTTCAGCGACATTTTGGTACTGCTGAGATAGAAAATATTATAATTGCAAATTATATTTTTCGAGGCGAGATCACATAAACTGTAACATTTTCTATCTCAACGCTAGCTGTAATAAATTCCACAATACCTTTATTAATTCCGTATTAAAGTAGGGATGCGGAGAGGTTAGCAGGCGTGGGCGATTCCTGCTTAGTTAAATATTTTCAGTAGATCCGCACGCACTGAGGAGGGTCGGTTGCCTTTGCCGACCACAGGCCGAAGCGAAAATTCTTGCGATTGTGATGATATATTAGGGCGAATTATTTTCTTATCTTTTCTGCTTCTAACTCCACCGGCCATTCTTCATCCTTATTATAAACGTTTTGGCCCCTATAAGATATACAATCTGATATCTATTTTGAATTCATTGCAATGCACACAACCTACATTATAATAATCCATTTTTAATATTAGTTTTATATGTAAAAGTGTTATAAGTTTTATTGAGTGATCGATCAGCATTCATCGTGAACGGGTGTGTTGCACTTGCTCTAGTACGTGCTCGGGTAAAGCGCTGACGCAGCAAAATCAACGCCGCGCGAGCCGCTCACGGTCACCGCGATGACCCAGATTTTTACACGTGTGCATCATGTGTTTGTGTGAACATTATTAAGGCGAAGTCATACTTTATTATTAAATATGGCCACGCAAACTGTTAAAATTAAAACAAAAACAGAACAATTGTTATATCAGAGTTTACTGGATGAACGCGCTGAACGGAAAAAGCTAGAGAATTTAGTAAAAGACTTGAAGTCTTGTATTCAAGAACTTCAGAGAGAATTAAAAACCGTTCAAAACCCAAAGAAAAAAGATCCACCTAAAGAATCTCTGAGTGGTGAAAGATCCTCCGAATGTGTCGATTATGAGACGGATGAAGAGGAATTGGCTAAAGAAACGGAATGGGTACGTCAGCAGAGCCGCAAAAAAAGAAAGCTGAATTTATCACTAACCCCTCCACAAGACAGAGAAGCCGGGACAAGCTCTTCTCAAGAAAAAAAACATACATCGAAAGTTAAAAAAATTCCACAACCACCACCAGTTATTGTGGAAAACATAATAAACTACCAACAGTTTTATGATTTTCTTTCAGCAAATCTACCAAAAGATTCATTTCTGATCAAAATGAAAAATGGTGATAGTGTTAAGATTAATGTCAATAATGAAGAGACATACAGAAGTATTACCTCGCTATTGTTAGAAAACAATTGTACTTGGTACTCTTATGAGAACAAGCAGGATAGGCCGATAAGAGTAATTGCTAAAAAGTTATATGCATCTTGTGTGCCCAGTAGAATAGTAGAAGATCTATCTATCAAAGGGTATAAAGTCCAGGAAGCTGTAAACAAGCTCAGCTGGAAAAAAAAGGTACCGCTAAATATGTTTATACTTTCGTTCGACAAGGATGAAGATATAAACAAAATATATAATATTAAATCAATCCTTGGATGCCAAGTAACTATTGAGCCGCTAAAAACATCTAAGCTAATCCCACAATGCAAGAGATGTCAAGCATATGGCCACACACAAAGATATTGTCGTAAGGAGCCCAGATGCGTGAAATGTACTGGAAAGCATCTGACAAAAGACTGTGAAAAACCTGCAGAAACCAAACCAAAGTGTGTTCACTGTGGTAATTCCCACCCAGCAAACTATAGAGGTTGTATGGTAGCTAAAGAGTTACAACTAATAAAAAATAAAACACTAAAGAAAAAACAAGTCCCCAGGAACCTGACTCATGAAGATAAAAAGTATACTTCAAGTCAAGCTGTCACGGACAGTATATCTTTTGCTCAAATCACAAGAGGTGACAAACCCCAAACAAAAGTACTGCAAAGTACCCACAAAACATCTAGTATAGATGAAAAGTTGAGCAGCATATTAAATTTAATGACATCTTTTGATGAAAGATTAAAGAAGCTCGAACATAACGTTAAAATATAATAAAAATGAAACCTTCAATAAGAATATTTTCATGGAACGCTAATGGACTCCTTCGACATCAAAATGAATTGCAGGTAGTCCTTAACACAGAAAATATCGACGTATGCTTGATATCCGAATCTCATTTCACAAGGGAATCTTACATTAAAATTAAAGGGTATAAAGCATATCACTCTTTGCACCCAGATAACACATCCAGAGGTGGTAGTACAATACTTATTAAAGAAAACATAAACCATTTTCAAGTACTTAAGTATGAAGAGAGGGAAATACAAGCTATTGCTTTATCTGTTAAAACCAAACGTTATCCAGTAATCATATCAGCCATATATTGCCCTCCAAGATATGCATTAAAAGTCACTCAATATCAGAGCCTTCTCAAACAACTTGGTAACAGGTTTATCCTAGGTGGAGATTTTAATGCGAAAAATACATATTGGGGATCGAGACTTACAACCACAAAAGGACGAGAACTTCTGTGTGCAATAAGACAAAATCATTGCGATGTTATATCAACAGGTAAGCCTACTTATTGGCCAACAGATCCTAATAAAATTCCCGATCTTATAGACTTTTTCATATACAAGAAAATATCACGAGATTTTATAAATATTGAAGAAGGCTACGATATGAGTTCAGACCACTCACCAATAATATTAACGCTGAACGAGGATATAGTTTTCAAAGAAAGACACTTAACTCTAGTCAATAAAAATACGGACTGGGACAGCTTTAGGCAAGATTTAGATTCGTTTGTAAACTTGAAAACGTCATTAAAAACACCCGAGGAATTAGAATTAGAAGCGAGAATATTGATAAACAATATTCAGAAATGCGCTTGGACAAACACGCGTGATATAAAAAGAAAGGTTAGGACTAATAGTTATCCTAATGACATTCTAAAACTCATATATGAGAAAAGAAAACTTAGGAAAAAATGGCAACTAACAAGATATCCACCAGATAAAACTCTGCTAAACAACCTAACACAAAAAATTAGTAGAGAAATCCAAAAATTTAAAGATCAATCTATGTATTCTTACCTCAGCGAGCTAAGTAGTGACCGAAAAACAGATTACTCACTATGGAAAGCAACTAAATCATTAAAACAACCTGTTACACATGTTCCTCCAATCAAGGAAGAAAATGGAAACTGGGCAATTAATAATTACCAAAAAGCAAATCGATTTGCACATCATCTGGAACAAATATTTCAACCTAATATAGCTGACGTTGAAGATCCAAATATTGTTGAACCAATATTACAAGAAAATAAAGAAATTAAGCTGGTTACTCCAAGTGAAGTAAAGAAAGAAATAAACAACCTAAAACTGAAAAAAAGTCCAGGATATGACCTTATAACTGCAGAAGTCCTCCGAAACTTGCCTAGAAAAGCGTTAGTAAAATTAACCACCATTATTAATGCTGCGTTTAGACTTAAATATGTCCCTGATGTATGGAAAGTAGCAGAAGTCATAATGGTACCTAAACCTGGTAAACCACCCCATGAAGCATCGTCATATAGACCGATTTCTCTTCTTCCAATTATGTCCAAACTATTTGAGAAGTTGTTACTGCAACGTCTTAAACCAATCATAGAAGATAAAAAGCTAATTCCTGACTACCAGTTTGGGTTCAGGGAAAAACACTCTACCATTGATCAAGTTCATAGAATAACAAGTATTATAGAAAAAGCTTTAGAGGAAAAAAAAGTGTGTACTACAGTTTTCCTAGACGTAGCACAAGCTTTTGATAAAGTATGGCATGAAGGACTGAAACATAAACTAAAGAAAATGTTACCTATACAATATACAGATATCTTAGAGTCATACATTTCTGACAGAATGTTTCGAGTAAGACAAGAAGATTCTTATTCAAATCTTAAAGAAATCAAAGCTGGAGTACCACAAGGAAGTGTTCTAGGCCCGGTCCTATACCTATTATACACATGTGATATTCCAGAATTGGAAAATAACACCATCGCTACCTTTGCAGATGACACTGCCATAATGGCCACAGGTGTCACACACGAGGAAGCTGTGGAAAAGGTACAAAATGCCGTTAGTGCAATATATAATTGGACCAAAAAATGGCGGATAAAACTTAACGAATCTAAGTCTATTCACATTGATTTTACAAACAAACAGCCTAACTATCATCCGGTATATATAAATGACCAAATTATACCATACGAAAATACAGCCAAATATTTGGGCATGACATTAGACGCTAAGCTTCGCTGGAAAGCCCACGTCAAAAAGAAACGTCAAGAGTTAGAGTTACGCTACAAAAAAATGTACTGGCTTCTCGGCAAATATTCTGCTTTGTCAGTACCTAATAAGATACTCCTGTACAAACAGATTCTAATGCCAGTATGGACCTATGGAATACAACTATGGGGCTGCACCAAGCCAACCAATTTAAACATAATACAAAGGTTCCAAAATAAAGTACTCAAGGACATGGTTAATGCTCCTTGGTACATAAGATCAGACGATCTCCATCGAGATTTAAAAGTGGATATCGTCATTAACGTAATAAAAAAATACGCTGAAGCCCATCAGAAACGGCTTCATCACCATGTAAATGTCGAGGCCATCCAGCTCCTTGATAATACAGATTTATTAAGAAGACTCAAGAGGACAAAACCATTTGAGTTAGTGTTATAATTCTCTTATAATAATAAAGTGTAGTGCTATGTGCTAAACATTAACAAAGAACACATGAACAAAGTGTCTTCTCCTTAATAAAGACAATAAGAAACGTGTTATTGGACACATTCTTAGTTTAAGTTATATCTAGTTATTTTAGGTCAGATTTAAATTACTCATTAGTCTTTTTTCCTAGATTAGATTGTAATTTTAATGTTGTATCACTAAGGTGCATCATTTATTAAATAAAAAAAAAAAAAAAAAAAAAAAAATATGTAAAAGTGACTTTGATGCGATGATTATGCGTTTCTTCTTTACAGTTGGGATGCTAACAAATTTAATGAAATTTAAATTAAACGTAGATTGGAGAGATACGGTTTCTATTACCAAACCTTTATTACATACTATATATTTTTACCTAATAAAGTATCTTCTCCGTGCAGGAACGGAGAAAGAATACAATTTCCTACGGCCGGGCGGTTTGTGGTAAGAGGCGACAAAACAGCAACCCACGGCCATGTGGTAGGGCATTTGCCCCTCTGGATGGCTACCGCCCCTGGTCTGAAGTATGTCGCCATAACAACCTTGAGTTGTGTTCCGGCATTAGTAACCAGGTTCCAGACTCCCTTTAGAGAGCGGCACCACATTTGTAACAACGTTTGGTGTTAAGAATGTCCATAGGCGATGGTAACCGCTTTCCATCAAGTGGGCCGTCTGCCTGTCTGCTGAACTCCTGAATTAAAAAAACGTAAAAAGAATACTAATTCCTGCAGCCGGGTCGCCTGTCGTAAGAGGCGACAAAACAACCCACAGCCAGGTGGTAAGACATTTGCCCGACTGAGTGGCTACCGCCCCTGGTCTAGAGTATGCTGCCGCGATTCGCTTTATATACTACTCAGAAAGATGAATATAGCTGTACCCTACACCGCAAAATAAATCCTTAACAATATAATATACGTGATGTTACGTTATATTAATAAATGTTAGTCGTGTCTTAAGAGCTCGTTTTTAGGCTCTCGTGATAACTTTATTTTATGCGGGAACGATATAAATTAATTTTTGTTTGAGCGTGTCTCAAAGGGAAATTGTTTCTTGAAAATTGTACTGTATTGAAGATGAGGTTATCATAGCAAACAAGGTAGCGGGTGAGGCGGAGCATAAAAATATTTTCTATAGCAAGTCGCCGTAACATTTTAATATTTAATATATCAGCATTTTACAAATAACCCTAAGATTAGTATAGTTTTTAAATGTCTTTTACCTACTAGTTATCGTATCTTATGTAAGCATAAGTCTAAAGTAAATGGAATGAAGAAATAAATAAAAACTTTTTAAAGATGCGCCAATCATTTTATATATTTTTTTGGTAACTCAGGGGGAATGTCTTTTCTAGTGACACATACACGGGTCTTGGATACAGGGGAACACCAAAAGCGCCGCCTAGTGCCGCGCGCTTCGTGGGTGGTTCACGAAACCTACATGGGTTTCTATGAGAGCATATACCTTGAATATCAGGGATTTCTAGTGCGCCGATTTGGTACTAAAACCCAGGAGGCAGGGCGTTACTACTTCGTACAGTAGAGGTGATTCCACCGATGCCCCCGTAAGCAGTGGCTACCAAAGATCATGGGTATTCGGATATGAAACGTCCTTTCGAGCCCGCGTCCAATTTAATAGACGACAGTCGAAAACTGCACTGTCATCTCCCTAGCTAGTTTTCTGGCGACCTCAATCTATATGTACTCTGTTAAATCTGTTCGAAATAGATACATTAGTAAAGACAAGGCTCTTAATTTGAGTTGATATATAAAGGACTAGGAGTTGATTCCTATGAGATTATTAGATCAGATCGAGTTCTCTAAATTTTTTTGGGATATGTATACCTAGGTTGAAACTTTAAGTTACGTGAAACTGAATTTGAATATATAATTTAAACTTTTCGACACAATATATTGAATTAACACTTATAAAATGATGTATAGATAAATAAGCTTTGGAAAGTTTTGCGTTTCGTATTTAAAGGAATTCTAAACCTAAAATTTGAAATTCCTTGAACAATCAGCAAAAAGTTCGTTACTGTTCCGGGTACCTTACCCAATAGAAGATGGGGAACTAGGCTCAGTATTATACTTATACTCTTGAGGGACTATGAGCAAAATAAAATATAATAAGTTAAGTTTTCTTTTATTATATTAGATTATTATGTTTTATATAACTAACTTGTTATATGTATGTTTTGGTCTTATGCCAAAAGGAAGCTTTGCACTGAAAATCAGTGTTGTGTCGGATATAATTCCGGCACAGCAATATGCTGAGTGCAAACCTTGTTTGCTGAAGATGCGGCGTACAAATTCTCAAAATAGGCTCTGTGTATAAAAATGTATAAGGAATGTAATTAAGTCGCTATTTCTGCAAATACAGTTTTTCTTTCTTTCTTACTTTCCTTTTAACATTAATTAAATATGTTGAACAAATATAAAATACTCTCTATAACTGCGAAGACGTTTGCCAGAATGATTACGTATACAGTCGTCACTTACTGGCACAGTACCTAGATTGATGGACAGCTGGGCTACATTACCATAGTTTTAAAAGTCAAAACTGAAGGGTTACAACAGTTATTGAAAACAGAGACGATCGTCATATAAAAACATCGACAATTTTGAACCTACGCTTTTATGAATAGCAGATCAGTGCCCACTGCCAAGGTGCGGATGCAAATCCTATATTATCATATAAATATTCATTTTATATAGCATTAGGGCTTCTACAATTTCCTCAAGTTACTCCACGGAAACTGTATAATTTTTTTGGTAACAAAATATCCTATATTGATTCCCTAAATAAAAAGAAATATCTAATAGTATAGAAGTATTTACTATATACTATATTTACTTACATTATAATTATAAAAAAAAAGAATATGTTATAGAAAGTTCGTATTTTAAGGTAATTGGTTGATTTTGAAGATCTTAAAAGAGAACCAATAAACCCAAAGATCTAAAACAAATAAAAAAATCCAGGCCGGTAGCACCTCCATCTAGTGTTACAAATATCCTTAGGGGACCATTCTCTATAAGTTCTGTCGTCAACTTGTTAGTTATAGTCTATAGATAAAAAAATCTCAGTTGTATTTATAAATGACTATGTCTGTTTAATTACTGGAATCATATTACCGATTGGATGGGGCTCTGCAAAAGTTACAGCCCTAGAGCAGCGTCCCATGCGCTGCTACAGATGCCTAGGAATTGGCCACACGCGATCGAGATGCCCATCCCCCATAAGCCGCGATGGACTTTGCTTCCGGTGCGGCAAGGAAGGGCACAGGTCGAAAGACTGTGATGCCTCTCCTCACTGCGCAGTTTGCGCAGCGGTGGGGCTAAAGGCGGATCACGCAATGTCGGGGAGGAGATGCCGCCCCCCAACTGTTAAAGGCAAGGACCTACCGTCGACGTGCGCAGCCAGCGGGGAGAATACTAGCCTTCTTACGGCAATGGAGGAAACAGCTGCTGTGTCCGATTAATGGATAGCAGACACTGTAACTTCCTCCAAGTAAATCTAAACCACTGCGCAGGGGCTCAGGACCTTCTCCTGCAGTCCATGGCGGAGTGGGGAATTGGCCTGGCGGTGGCAGGAGAACCCTACTACGTCCCTCCCCAAGACAACTGGGCGGGAGACCTGGACAATTCGGTGGCGGCGTTAATCAGGGCAGGCACAAGCCCCGTCCTGACGCCCGTCGAGAGGGGACGTAGATACGTGGTGGTGAGATGGGGTGAGTATGCAATTATCGGAGTGTACTTTTCCCCCAACCGTCCCCTAGCAGAGTTTGAGACGTTCCTAGATTCTGTCAGGGCCGCCGCATGCAGACAATCGCCGAGGCAGACGCTCATTCTCGGCGACTTTAATGCGAAATCTCATACCTGGGGTGGCACTACCACAAACGCGAGAGGGAGAGCAGTAGAAGCATGGATGCTCCACTGCGGCCTGTCCCTCCTAAATAGAGGGACAGCTCACACCTGTGTGCGGGCACAAGGAGGATCCGTGATAGATCTCTCATTTGCCACGCCTGCGCTAGCACGCAAGGTGGGCGGCTGGAGAGTGGAAGAGGACGTGGAGACCCTATCTGATCATCTCTATATCAGGTTTGAGGTCTCCTCTCCCCCAACCTCAGTGGAGCTCCCACGCAGCCAAGATCAGCTCCCTCGCTGGGCCCTGCGCGCGCTTAACAATGAGCTGGCAGAAGAAGCGGCCATGGTTCAGCGCTGGGCCATGCCATGGACGGGCAACGTCGAGACCTTGGTCGGCCGTATGCACACAGCTCTACGCAGAGTGTGCGACGCGGCCATGCCTAGGGCTCGACGCCGCCAGCAGCGCCGTGAAGTGTACTGGTGGACGACGGAGATTGCGGTTCTACGCGAGGCGTCACTACATGCCCGCAGAGCTTTCCAGCGCTGCCGGCGCCGACGAAGTTCGGATGATACCGAGGAAGAACAGTTGCGGGAGACGTACAGCGCTGCCAAGAAGGCCCTCAGAAGGGCAATCTGCCAATCAAAAACTCGGGCCCGGGAAGAGCTCATGGCTGGATTAGACAGAGACCCGTGGGGGCGCCCATACCATATGGCACGCAAAAAGCTCCGCGGTGCATGCGCCCCGGTTACGGAGTCCTTGTCACCAGATGTGTTGAACAATGTAGTTGATAGACTTTTCCCGAACCTGGGGGCGCACGCCCCTCCACCAATGTGTTCTCCTCAGCAGCCGGAACTGGAGACCGATCCCCCCCTGGTCTCCGATGATGAACTGGATGCTGCGTTGGAGCGCCTCCGAGGTCGCAAGACGACACCAGGACCTGATGGGGTCCCCGGTCGCGCCCTCTTCCTAGCCGCGAAACATCTTCGGGGCCAGCTGCGGGAGCTGTTCGACGCGTGTATTAGCACAGGGCAATTCCCGAAGCCGTGGAAAGAGGGGCGGCTATGTTTGATTCCTAAGGCGGGTCGCTCTTCCGACGATCCCTCGGCGTATAGACCCATCGTACTACTGAAAGTTTTTGAGAAGCTCCTCGCGACCCGCCTCGTCCGGCACCTCGACGCGATGGAACCAGGCCTCTCTGAAGCGCAGTACGGCTTTCGGGCAGGGCGCTCCACGTTGGACGCTCTGAGTGCCCTAAGAGACTGGACCAGAGAGAGAGAGTCTGGAGGGATTCAGAAGTCTGTGCTGGCAGTTTCGCTCGACATCGCGAACGCCTTCAACAGTCTCCCATTTGAGACTATACGGGAAGCACTGTGCTTCATGCGAGTGCCCCCGTACTTGAGAAGGCTGCTGGAGGCATACCTCCAGGACAGGTTCATCTTTTGGGAGGGCAAAAACGGCCATGTAACTGGACGACGTCGAGTGACGTGCGGAGTTCCACAGGGTTCGGTATTGGGGCCGATCCTGTGGAACATCAGCTACGACTGGCTTTTACGGGAGCCCATCCCGACAGGGACGAGAGTTCTCTGCTACGCGGATGACACTCTCGTCATGGCCAGAGGCAGTTCCTACGAGGAGGCTGCCCAACTGGCCACTGTTAGCACGTCGCTGGTAGTGGACCGAATTAGGCAGCTCGGTCTGAGGGTCTCCGCGGAGAAGACGGAGGCCCTCTTCTTCCATGGCCCTCGCAGGGGACCACCTCGGAACGCGCACATTGTCGTGCAAGGCGTATCGGTGACGGTGAAGGCCCATATGAAGTACCTGGGCCTCACGCTCGACGGCCGTTGGAACTTCGGGGCTCATTTCACCCAGCTGACCCCTAAACTGGTAGGGGCCGCTGCCGCCCTAGCTAGACTGCTGCCCAACGTGGGGGGACCGGGCTCGATATGTCGGCGACTCTATGCCGGCATTCTCCGAAGCATGGCGCTGTACGGTGCTCCTATCTGGGCCGAGGCCCTGAACCGCACAAACAAAGCCCGGCTGCATCGTTGTCAGAGGGTTCTGGCGATTAGGGCTATACGGAGCTACCGTACGGTATCCTGGACGGCGGCAACACTCTTGGCGGGTGATCCTCCTTGGGAGCTCCAGGCAGATGTGCTTGCTGAGATGTACCAGTTCCGGAGAAGCGTCCGGGATAGGGGCGGGAGGCCTAGTCCCGAAGAAATAAAACGGACCAGAGAACGCGCAGATGAGACTCTAATCCGCCACTGGTCGGAGGAACTGGAATCCCCGGTGGCAGGCCGGGAAACAGTTGAAGCAGTTCGCCCCCATCTATCCCGCTGGGTCCGCAGAAAGCACGGAACCCTAAGTTTCAGAATGGTGCAGATACTTACCGGGCATGGCTGCTTTGGTAAGTACCTGTACCAGATTGCGAGGCGGGAGCCGACCCCGGACTGTCACGAATGCAGCGCGCCAGTCGACACGGCGCGCCATACGCTGGAAGAATGTGCCGCTTGGGGACCCCAACGGCATGACCTGATGTCAATCATCGGTAGGGATCTCTCGCTGTCCAGTGTGGTCGACCAGATGCTACACAGCGAGAGGAAATGGCTAGCGGTGACCTCGTTCTGCGAGGACGTTATGTCCCAGAAGGAGGCTGCCGAAAGAACAAGGGAGGAGGACGAGCAGGCGGACCCCCGTCGCAGACGGCGAACAGGGGCTCACAGGCGGCGCTTTGCTCATCTCCTCCCCATAACATAGTGGGACGGGGGGGTCAGGGGACCCTCCCGACGAGCCACACCCAGAGCCGTGGGGTGTCCTAGTCACACCCCCCCCCCTTGTCGGCTTGCATAGAGGTGACACGGCAGTCATACCCATGGTTACGGTCCCGTGGCACCTCATTATGATGCGGAGGGACGCTGGAAGGTCTAGTGGGTAGTCGGGCGGTCGGTGCATGCACCAACAGCCGGGAGTCCCACATAATCCTTAGTGACATCCCCCGGGGCCTAAGGATATGTACAAACGCATTCCCCCAGTGTTGACAAAAAAAAAAAAAAAAAAAAAGGGTACGTCTTGGTAAGTTAAGGTCACTAAAATTTGTCTGACTAATGAAATATAACTTTGTAATAGTTACCTTAATAACATATTTAAAAATCTGAAAATAAGTAAAGTTCGTTTATTTTTGTGGAGCTTTAAAACGTCTGATAAAAGTTTTGCTCCATGGAAAGTGTCCGACACTTATGATACTATTTTAGAATAATATTGTACAAATTATATATAAAAATCAGCCATTTATATTTAAGTTAAGTAACTCTTATTTTTAGTTGCCTTTCTTATCTGGTACTTGCCCAGGTGTCACAAAGCGAGCTCCACAAGCACGCAGGTATTCAAAAAGCATGAGACGCTATTAAGAACATAAGGTTTGATCTATGTGAAAATAAGGTTTATCTGATCGCTCAGGGATCTTGCAATATTAGGATATTTTTTATTCCGATAAATAATGTCGTTTATTTGGAATAGACCGATTAGCAAAATAGGTGGTCCTGCAATAGCTATGTAGACAGTCATCGCTGTAATTCAATAACAAATACGTTGACTGGTTACCCACATGTCATTCATTACGTTTTAGGTACATTGAATCAGGTTGGGTGCGACTTTTATTTACGTTTTGCTTTGCAGTTGTCAGTGCACTATAATGATTTAGTTTCTTTGTAAATGTAGTGAATACTCGGTAATCATTCTATCGAATTATATTCGAATAGATGCTTCCATACAAGTTGCTTCCACAGGGATGTGCCAATAGATTTAAGTAATTATATGGTTATGTATTTATTTTAATTTTAAAGTAACAAAGTATTATATTGCTGGTTTTATTTTAATTTATTTATTTCATTTACTAATTCAATATTACACAAATAGAATTAGTTTAACAAAATTGGGTAGTTTTGGTCTTACACCACAAGGAAGGTTTGCATTAAAATGCAGCGTTGTGTTGGATGAAATTCCGGCACCGCAATATATCGAGTGCATACCATGTTTGCTGAAAATGCGGCTTACAAATTCTCAAAATATGCTATGTGTATAATAATATATATAAGGAATGTAATTACGTCGCAATTTTTTCCAATAAAGTATTTTTTCCTTAACTATAGAGGTAGTAATATAATCAAAAATATCGATACATTCCTCCAACCCTATCAAAAAGAGAAATAAACAAGTTGATCTTTCACCTTGACCCAGGACATGAATTGAGTTTATAAACAAATAGGTACGCGGTTAGCGGGACAGATTTCTGTTTAAGTATAAATGCCGACTAATGACTTGATCGACTATTAAAAAAGTGAGGATAAATTTCATCTTATTCATTGAAATATCACGAGATGTTATTATGTTCGGCGTAGAGTATATTCACCAATAAGACTCGGTTTAAAAAATACTGTTACGCAGTTACGCAGGACTCGAATTAAAATGCCGTTGGAATTTCTATATAATTTATTAGAACTATACAAACACGTATAACATAGGTACATATATAATTAAACACTACTAGCACAAACACGATTCAATAACACGCGCAAAGTCCGTCACTATATCACTTGTTGAATGTACTACACACGTTTTGCTAGTATCGTAGTCGCTTGACTGTCCCTCTCCGTATTGGGCCATTGAATTACAACAAGGATTAGTTCGACACTAATGACGGCCACAAAACAAGTACAATAACAATAGAATGTTTTTTATTAATTACAAATTCTAAACACAAAGTAAACAAAAGATTTTCTAAATCCGGGAATGTAATAATCTGCGATTTATGACAGGCAGGTGTGCCTTTGCTTTGTTGGCGTGTAACAATACTGTCAGAATGCCATAAACCTAACTCAGCAATTTGTAGAATTGTACTGATTTGCTTTGGTTCATCATAGAATTTGACGTAATACCAGTAACAAAGCTTGTAGTACAACGTAGCGATGCTCGTGTCTCGTACGTCAAATGGCCGCAGAATCCACTTACGCGAAGCGAGTCTACACAATTGCCGAAGGAATTGTGAGCAAAGATGAAATTTAAAAAGTCATTTATATCGAAATGTCTTTAGTCGAAGCGCCCTTGGCAGCCGCGATATCAGTTTTATTTTATAGCTTCCAACGAAGTAAGAGTAGTGTTGTGACTATAAACATACAAATAATCATTATAATCTATTTTCTTCGGTTTTCCCTAGATGTAATCTATAATATTATAAAATTCTATTAATGCCGTGTCTGTACATGAAGCTATTTAAAAAAAACTTCTCGAATAAACTATGTTAAGGATGAAAAACATGATGCATTTATTTTAGATTTCTTGTCTATTTATTCGAGATTCATGTAAAAACCGATTTCTATGTCATTTCTAATGATGAATAACAAATTATTGGACTAAATCTGCGGTGTTTTTATCCTAAAAATCCCGCATGAATTTTTTTGGGAATTATTTAAAGTGCCCAAATTGTGTTTTTTTTTTCAAATTTCATTACATTTTTTTTGTTGGTTTATCTGTTTGTCTGGGATTCGTATAAAAAGTACTGGGCTGATTTCGATGTGGTTTTGGGTGATCAACCGAAAATTGTTATACTTAAGTATATTAATATCTACGCTACTTTTTATACCGGGAACCCCGCGGGAATTTTTCTGGGTATGATTTAAAATGGCCAGATTAAAAAAAACGAACCTCAGTGCGATTATTTCACTGATCGATCTTAAATTTTATGTAATAAAGTGGGTGATACTTTTTATCCCTGTAATAGCGCGCCTATTTTCCCGGGAGCGGTTTGAAGATGTTTGGGTGCATTAAAATTAGCTTCCCACACACACATCCCGATAGCTTATATTCTTTTTTAAATGCTGAGATATTTTGTGCCGCGAATCCCGCAGCAATTTCAAGTCAAGTGTGGACCAAGTCGCGGGCATATCCTAGTAAAATTATAAAACTAAGGACGTCGACGATGCGAAGCGATGTCAAATTTGATAACTGATTAGACAAGTTTCTAAATAGTAATAAAACTAAGTTTTAATGGTTTTAAGCACGGTATTTTATTTGATTTCTAATTTTTATTGCGACGTTTCGGACACTTTTCAGTAATCGTGATTATAGAAGATAACGATGTCACAGTTTTTATTTACCTACTGAATAGTCATCTTCTCCGGTGTTTTGTAGTTTCATTATTTAATGATATTTTGTATACTAAATATGTCTAAAATTGAAAAGAAACTTAAAACGACTCAATTTCTGACCGATTTGATTATATATTTGATTGATATTTAGAAATTGCAAAAATTATAAAGCAGCCGATAAAAAAATACTTCCATACAAATTGCATTCATTCTAAAAAATAAATCGTAATATCGTCTGTCTGTCGATACAACATGACCGCTCTTTTATTTTAATCCATTTTCTTTGTTGCCCAAGATCACCGGACGTCCGCCTCCGAAGCATGGTCAACGCAATTAAGCTTTGATCACATAACGACACATTCTCTAGATACGACTTTTTCTTCGCAACAAAATTATATTACGACTTCAACATTGAGTTTTGTAACTACTTCAGAGGTGTCAATTGATATTTTTTATCTATGTCAGGTACATTCTGAAGATGGAGCAAATCTTAACATTATTTTTTGATGATTTTCAGATAATAGGTGGTATATTTGCTTTGACAGTCGTTTAAAGTATGCCGCCCTCCTTTGAACTTCTGAACTATGAAGTGGAACAATCTGAAAAAAACTCAATATTATATATATATATATATATATATATATATATATATATATATATATATATATATATATATATATTACTTGCGTAGACACGTTGGCCGCATCCCATTTACCAAACACGTCTAGATCGGCCGGTTCGGCGGCGGAAACAGCGGAATCACTCAAGCAGCGGAAATATTTAACCCTCAGTGAGAGTTATATGTTTATGCCGTTTGCTGACGAGACGCTTGGACCGTGGGGTCCTGAGGCCATGAGCCTCTACCAAAATTTATCAAAACGACTCACTGACTCTTCAGGTGATCAGAGGGCTGGTGCGTACCTCGGCCAACGGATCAGTATGGCGATCCAGCGAGGAAACGTAGCCAGTCTTCTGGGCACCTTACCCATAGAAGACAGTGATCTGGGCTCAGTATTCTACTTATAGTCTTGAGGGACTATGGGTAGAATACAATACAAATAAGTTACGTTTTCTTACATTGTATTCAATAGTATGTAATTTTATAATTGTGTTTTAGAATTACGATGGTATTGTAACTCCTGTTATTTTATGATATTAAAATTAAAATTTAAATATAATTTCAAACAAAAATTGTTGTATTTTTGTGATAAGCAGTAATCTTTTTCTTCTTATAAATAAAAATGAATATTTGTCTGTATGTCCTTTATAGAATCGTAAGCTATAATACATTTGATCATGTGATGATTTAGCAAAGTTGTTGTCAGCCAACAACCAGCCAGAGAAGGTTTCTGAGTTGGTTCACAACTAGACCCGGTAGGTGGTGCTGCTGTCGGCATATCTATTGAAGCTTTTCCGGGCAGGACGACGTCGGCCGGGACATCTAGTTTCAAATAAACGCAATTTAGGGTTTCATATCAAAATGATCAAAATGAAACATTTGAAATTCATCATCTCTATTAAAACCCACACGCACTTCGCTGATTTAAAAAAAGTATAAATGCATAATTTATGCCAAAACTCATTGTGTCAGTAGACTTACTCGTAATTGAAAGGAAATAGGTGGCACAATGGTGTTAGATGGCTTACCTTTTGGAAATGCCTTTCAATGTATGTGTATTTATTCTTAATCAAGGGCTCCAATAAATTTAAATGTATGGTTAGGGAAATTTATTGGGGATCCCTCCCTTAATAAATTTAAGTAACTTTAGTCCTTTGTTTCAGTCTAGTAAATAGAACCGTTTATAAACAGTTTCGTTAATTGAAACCTAACTCTCAAGGTTGTAGCTCTTTTTAAGCTGTTGTTTCACTACCCTGGCTTAGGGTGCTAGAAGAACATCTAGGTGGTTTTAGTGAGTATCTAGTAGTTGCCGCGAGTTCTATACTACCTCATTGCCCACCCAGTGGTGTGTACATAATTCGTTTTTATCTTATAACAAAACAGTTGAACCAGTTTTTACATCTTGAAATTGTTGTACAAAATTATTGTTGATGTCTCAATTGCAAGTTAAAATGACTCAAGGATGAAAGCTGCTTTTTTAGAAATCGTCGTTTGTCTATATATACACTTTTGTAGGAACGTGTATTCTGTGTATATGTTGCCACACAAATCACAATGGTGTAGTCCAGGGGTCGGCAACCTTTTGAGTCGGAAGAGTCAAAAATACAATTTATGAAATTTCAAACTTTTTAAAGAGCCGCAATTTTGTTCTTGCCAACAATAAATATTACTTGCATAAATTAATGTTTGATAATAACAAACAAATCTATTTATTCATATATAAGTAGTGTTTTTCACAACAAAAAGATAATATTTTGTGACATTATTAGATAATTATAATAAATGTGACATTAATAGATTACTTATTATTAATAAAAAATGAAAACAATTAACTTACAAGACTAACTTGTGCTTCAATAACAAACAATTGGGCAAACAAACTCAATGGAAACCATGTCTTTTTTTACATATCGAGAGCTTCATAGCATATAGGGGTGTACGCAAAAATGCAATTTTTTGTTTACAAAAAATATGCATGTTACAATTTAGGAGGTCTTACCTGTATGCAAGTGTACCTAAAAAGAAGGGTATTCCGAATTCCAGCCTTAAACAGCCAGGTGGTAGGGCATTTGCCCGACTGGATGGCTACCACCCCTGGTCTAGAGTATGTCGCCATAACAACCTTGTGTTGTGTTCCGGCATTAGTGACCAGGTTCCAGGCTCCCTAAAGAGAGCAGCAGCGCATTCGTAGCACCTTTGGTGTTGCAAATGTCCATAGGCGATGGTAACCGCTGTCCATCAAGTGGGCCGTCTGCCTGTCTGCTGATCTCCTGCAATAAAAAAAAAAAGTCACAAATTTTGCTTTCATGTAATATTAGTCTAGATTACTTATTGACTTATTTATAATTAATCCAATAAGTGGGGTGATATTCAATTTTAATATCCAGTAAAAAGTGGGTCTTCTCTATATTTTGAACTGTGGGTAGAAAGATTAAAAATCTATATTAAATACTCTATTAATTGATGAAGGTTGTACGAGTAGGCTATATATATTCAGGCTACAACCTTGAAGAACAAAGAAGTTACCATAAACATAGGTTATAAAACTTTTCTTTAAAATCAAGAACTAACAACAGTTCGATTAGGTAATTATTAAGTATTAGATACCACGTTCACTCTTTACCTTGGTTCGAGGAGTAAAGTGGGGTAGTATTCGATGAGGGTATAATAGTGAGACACGTTAGTAAATTATTACTGAATGTTCGTTCACCCTACTATCATACTTGATCATACTACAACACTAGTAGTATGAGCAAGTAATGTCAACATTAGACGATAGTAAGGCAAGTGAATGAATAGATACTAGTATAGGAGCCGGCTCTATATCTAACACGTAACACTATAAAAATATTTACCAGAATCGTTGGAAGAAATTTACGAAGAGTTTCAAACTTCACGTCAGGCTACTATTGTTTTATTTTATGATGCATTTAAGTGTTAAACAACACGTTGATGGGATATTAAACGCATATAGTTGCTAAAACACAAAAAGCACGTTCTAACCGCGGCTGCTGCTACTGACATGTGTTTAAAACTACAACCACGATCGTTTCCATTTTCTTAAGCGAAATTTATAACGGCCACAGTACTGATGTTTTTTTTTGAGGTGAATATAATATTGTATTAAATGGTGTTCGCGTATATAACATATGTATGTGGATTTGGGTATAATACTATTGTGACTGGTGGTTAGTCTTTCTTGGAAAACAATTCGATTTCATATAATATTGTTCACAACAGGACAATTTGAGTCGCGAGACTCAAATTAAAATGCGGTAGAATTATTATAGAGTTTATTAGAACTATACAACACGCATAACACAGGTACAATTTAACCGAACACAACAAGTCCAAACGTAAGGTCGTAATACAATAAAACGCGCAGTCCGTCACTCATTAGATTCCCGTATCTAGTAGGTCCACACGTCTCGCTTTGCTCCTGGTTATCGCTCGACTGCCTCCCCCATCGATCAGGTCATCGATTTATACTGCACAATACAATGTCCCCGTATCTAAGTCCACTTAATCCGTCACACCAGACTAATGACTCGGCCGCAAACTGCCATTAAAGAGTACAATAACACAATGGGCTGTTTTCTAATTTTAAACACAAAAAACACGATCATAAAATAATTTAAATGTTTTTAGTTCAAATGCCGACGGGTAATATGTGTAATATAATAATAATGTGCTTTGTTTCAGATATGCAGGTGGATTTTGTTTTTGTCGGGACCTGAGTTGCAACAATATTAAATTGCTTTCAAAGATCAAAACTGTAATAACGATCATATAGTTATTACCATATTCCGCTTAATATAGTTATAATAATTAGACAATGAACAATGAAATTGTGTATATTTATTTTTTAACTAGTATATGCTCGCGACCATCCACGCTTGACTTGAAATTCCCAGAGGATTTTCGGGACATAAAGAACGGCAGGATTATAAAATAATATAAGCTATCCTTTTAGTTGAATTTGTGTTGGAATTAGCTATTTTTTATGTATCCGAGCAACTTCAAACAGCTCCCGGGAAAATAGCCGCGGGATTCCCGGGATAAAAATATCACACATTTATTACATAAAATTTGCTATCGCTCAGGGAAAAACTCGCATTGGGGTTCGATTTTTTTTCAATTTGGCCAGTTTAAATCATCCCTAGAAAAATGTCAGCGGGATTCATGGCATAAAAAGTACGCAGTTAGCGAAAATCGGATTCGGCCCGTAGTTTTACATGAATTCCGAACACAGAAACAAGAAATCTAAATCAAATTGCATCGTATTCTCCATCGTTTATATAGTGTTATTCCAGTTGATTTTTTGTAAATAGCTTCAATGGATAGAGAAGGCAGTTTTATAATTTTATAGCTGACCTGGCAAACTTCGTACCGCCTCAGTATCAATAAATAAAAAGGCTAAATGACAATTGCAGAAGGTTTCAACTTTAGTAAAAAATGTGGTCAAAACTTAACCGGAACGAACATCAAACGTTTGACATTCAAAATAAAAATAAGAAAAAATACTTCACTTTAAAAAAATTGATTTGGTTTCCGAACGACTTAAATTTAATTGATTTCTAAACGATGGGATGAACATCAAATGTTTGACAGGTAGGAATAGTTTCTAAGGGAATGCGAAATGGTTATTTTTACTATATTCCAAGCATTTTTTTCATACTTCTCATCTTTTAAACCTTCCATTTCCTTAAAAGAAATAATTCAAAATAAGCCAAATCAGTCCAGCCGTTCTCGAGTTTTAGCGAGACTAACGAACAGCAATTGATTTATATATATAGAGATAGATAGATTTGACAACATTCCAACCAATCCAAATTTTTTTTAAAATATCGCGTGTTTATCGTGATACAAGGGAAACGTACTGCTAAGAACTTTCATAATCATTACGTCGAGTCTAGAAATTATTTTTGCATCAACATAATACGCAACAGGTAAAGGTTAGTTGCAAATTGTAATGAAATGAAGTTATATGTTGATCGAGTAGGGGAAAACCGTGAAGTGTTACGTGGGTGGGAAGCCATCTAAAACATTCTACTCACAGGAACTTCAAGTACCAATCCACGCTTTATTGCGAAGTTTTCATGGAACATTAATATAATTTACTACTATTTAATTGAAACAAGTCATGGTTACTTACTGCATGTAGGTATGTTTATACCTATTATCTTCGATGACCTAGGCTAATATAGTATATAGTCTTAAGGATCGATATAATCTAATATATAAAATTCTCGTGTCACAGTTTTCGTTGCCATACTCCTCCGAAACGACTTGACCGATTCTCATGAAATTTTGTGTGCATATTGGGTAGGTCTGAGAATCGGCCAACATCTATTTTTCATCACCCTAAATGTTAGGGGTAGTCCACCCCTAAATTTTTTTATTTATTTTTTAGACAAAATTTTTAATTTCTATTTTTTTATGATACAACATTAAAAGATACATACAACCCTAAATTTACAACCCTCTACGATCAACCCTATTTTTTACCGGGCAGGACGACGTCTGCCGGGACAGCTAGTATAACATATATATAGTAGATATAGTCCTAAGGAATTATAGGAGGAATAAATATAAGTTAAGTTATATATTTTAAGTTTTCGCGACTTGTACATATATATTACAACTATTTTTTAACGGTTTTAAGCGCGGTAATTTATTTGATTTTGGTTATTGTGTAGTTTGGCCGCTTTTTATCACGTTGTGATCATGGCTACTGAAAAGCGGCCGAAACGTTTGAAAAACCTAAATCAAATAAATTGCCGCGTTTAAAACCTTTAAAACATACTTATAAGTTAAGTTTTATTAACTTATTATTATAAGTTAAGTTTCACCATAGCTCTTATTATTTTTGCCGTTTAGGTTACACGTACAAGAACCACCCTTAAATAATTAAACTACATTTTAACGGTTTTAAGTGCGGTATTTTATTCCGTCGTTACGGCTACTGAAAAGTAATCGGACGCTACGACGTGGAAAATTAAGACGAAAACGAAAACAAAGACGTCAAGTGTCAATGAGTAATGTTAACGTTATTGTTTTGCCTACCCCCAAATTATTTAATTTTAATTCCTGTTTATGGTTTTAAAAATAAATATAACACCGCGCTTAAAACCGTTAAAAACGTAGTTTTATTATGTGTACTATCCAGGAAAACTTAAGAAAATACCACCCATATTATTTTCGTTTTTTCAGAATTTCACTAAGCTGTGCGTGTAGCGCCGTAAAGCCTGTGATATAAAAAGACAGGGAGTTGTAATAAAATTAAAAAATCTTCTTACATAACAATTTATACCAATGTACATAAACATGTAACGAGGGTTGAGTATAATGTCATTTACAAAATAGAAATAAACTGATCGTAACTTATACGGCAGACATGTTACCAGGCGATTACAGCTGTGCGTCATGTGTCGTGTTAATAAACAACAGAGCATATTTTTATATTACAACAGAACCGTAACTACACTGTGTATAAAATGGGAAGTGTCTTGGTAAAATGATTTTCTTTATTGTTACGAAATTTTTTTTTATGTTAACATAATCTGCCAAAGTCAGAGTTAGATTACACAGTAAACTTAATTAGAGATTTTTTTTATTGAATGTTATATTTATGGGAACCTTGCTTCTACGTGGCCTAGCCAATTTTCTATTATAAATTATATAATAAACTTTAATCGTTATTAAGGTAACAAAGGAATAGAATAGAATATATATATATATATATATATATATATATATATATATATATATATATATATATACATATATATATATATATATACCTATATATATTCGTAATTCTTCTATAATCGTATATACACAATCGTAGTACTAATTAATAAAACTAAAAGATAATTTTAAAAAGAAATAAACGAAATTATACTATAAATAAAGCTACTTATAAAATAACATATATCTATAAGTAAAAAATTGACTCCAAATCGCTGTCGGCGGGGAGCGTGCCCAAAATGCTGGCCGCATTAAGTAGATTACGCTCTTGTTGGCACCCCACCCAATGATTAACACTTTTCAATCTATTTAAGATATTAATAAAATGTGATATGTGTTATTTTGTAACCATACAATAAAATTATTATTTTGTATTTCCCTAAGACCATGGACAATAAATTACATCGGACTTTTGTGTTTAGTGTTTTAAAGGTTAAATATATTATAACGATATAATATATGAAATGTGCCGTCACAAAATGTAGAATCCGTCCCACCCCTTGTCATACTTTGTCTCACTTCTACGGCATGCGAACTGCGAACTGCACACAGCCACACACCCACCCAGCCACACGCGCACACGCGCACACGCGCACACGCACACACGCACACACGCACACACCACACACCACACACCACACACGCACACACACACACCACACACACACACACACACACACACACAAAAAAAAAATGTTTTTTATTATTATTATTTTATGGCTACAAGATAAAAAAGATTTCTTAATGTTTTGAATAAAATAATAAAAATTCGCTTCAAATCGTTAACATAGCTTTGATTTAAATAACAATATTTTCTAGTTGGCAAGTAGGGTATTATAAATAGAAAATAATAATCGAATATTTTATTACACGTAACTTAATATCCGACGTGAAAACTTACACCTGGCGACAAGCAACGCGCGACAAGTACACCGACTTTCTAGACTGCAACGTGCGACGTATGAGTGACACTAATGACATGTGCACACAATGTAATATGATTACGCGCTCGCTTGCATGTATGATTTAATTGGGATGTGAATACAAGATGCTACTAGAGTATCAAACTTAGATCACTAGAGCCGTAAAATTCTTTAAAGATTTGCACATTATAGAAGAAAAAATAATTCGACCGAGCTTAACTCAGATTTTTGTAAAATCGAGTTTTTACCTAAATACAAAACTTATATTTACAAATTGTTAGAGCCATGTGCGAGATACGCGAAATTAATATATTCACATGGTAAAATAATAATAATAATAATTGGCAGACAAACAAATATTGTTATTCCCAAGATAAGCAAGTTACGTTTGTTTTACGGATAACAAATTACTCTGCAGCCGATTTCAGATACCTAGACTATAGTAAATAATGGTAATTACTTGTTTAAAGTTATAAGATATGTATCATTCAGTACATGTTAGAGCCCTCCTGGAATCATTATCTTGATAACAGTTCTTAGTGCTGGTTCGATCGATGTAATGCCAGGTTCTCACATAATATCGGCGTAACATGATTCACCTTATGTTAATGGTGTTTCGTGCTATGAGTGAGAGTTTCTACGGTCCGATTCTCCCACCCCCTCTTCAATTTCCTCCACTCCACTGGTGAATAAATTTTAAAGAACAGATATTAGTCAAAATTTAAATCTAATTCCTTTCTATGTACACCGCTTCGCAATGTGTTATCGCCGTTTATTTATATAACTCGGGTACTTTATTAAACACATATATAAGTTAATATTTTCTGAAGTTTTCACCACTTGTGTACATAATAAAACTACGTATTAACGGTTTTAAGCTTCCACCTTCCACCCACTTTAATATTGTATACAAAATATAGAGCTAGGCATGTTTGCTGAACAGTTTCTTGCGCCGCTTCTTCACTTCAAGTCACAACATGTTGTGAAGCGGTAAATTAGATTAGGCTTCCATAGAGTGAATAATATTCATAAACAAAATTAAAACTAAATAATTAAAATGAACGTTGGAAGTTGAAAGTTGGCGGTAGGCTAAATAAAACTTTAACAATACTCGTTGAACAATTGTCATCTTGTTCGTCCGTGACCACGGCCACTGAAAAGCGGCCGAAACGTCGGAATAACCAAAACCAAATAAATTACCGTGCTTAAAACGTGGTTTTACTACATATACAAGTTGTTATACAATTACTTTCATAGAATTAATGGAGTTGTAACAAACAGAAAATATTGTCATTTATGCTCTTAAAATATCTCGTCAGCGCGATGTATTTATATAACGATATTGCACAGCGCCATCTTAAGTGAAGTTAAGTGGACTCAATGGAAATTAATTATAATTTTTGATGTTCCTGGACTACTTGATGGCGCTGGTTACCGTGCATTTCTTTATTTTTTATTATGTAGGGGACATCCACTGGGATGGACCCTGTGTTTACATCAGCGAAGCGATATGTATATATCTAGTTTAATATATAAGTTGATTCAGTTAATACGCAGTTTTCACTATGTGCAATAATTTCGAAAACGTGTGTAAATACAAACTTAATATATAGTTTATTTCGTAAATCTCAATTAGTACTAACTAAGCTCACGTTGCAAAATACAGAACAATATCCTTTGGCGGTAAACTATTCTGTTATTCGACACAATACAGTAGAAGTTCGTGTAATTTGAAATAGGGACACGACTCGCCCGCTGTCACTCTGCGTTCAAGATCACGGCCTCTCCGGCAAGATTATGTATGTGTCCCGAATGACAATAAGTTGTGAACTGCACAAGTTACTACACGACCGTCGAACGAATGGTATGTTTCAAACTGAATTTAAAATGGTAATACAAGGTTTGCTCACGAGCGGCTAAGTTTTTGTGTAAGTTCTCTGTTTTTGTTAGTCCCCCGTTTTTTGAATGTATTCAAATTTTTTGACACAAAAACAACATAGCGGTTAGCCTAGATTTTTTGTGGTCTTTTCAGATAAGCGTTTTTTGGTTTGCCACGTGCAAGGATTACCTGTTTCCTAAAGAATATGTTAAATATTACAGGTACTATTTATTATTTGCATAAATCTCATGTCTTATTAAAAAAAAGTATATTTAAAGGTCAAAGCAAGTATAATCGTTTTATTAGTCGAAATCTAGTTTTATATTTTTTTTATTAATTAACACTTACTCTGATAGTTCAGCTGACGAAAAGTGGTTGCTGTCGCCTGGAACCTAGCTACTAATGCTGGACCACGACTCAAGATTGTTATGATGGCATAATCTAAACGAGAAGTGGTACTACTAGTGGTAATTGCCCTGCTCCCTGGCTGTGGTTTGTTATATCGTCTCTTGCGACAGACAACCCGCGAGGCCGTAGAACTTACTATTCTTTCGACTTTCCTGTACGAATATATATTGCTCAGTTTTCTGAATGTTATGTTGAAGATCTTAAAGAACACTAAGATTAAATTCAATTCAATGGTAAGATTCTTCGTCACGATGACCTTAGCAAAGTTCTATGCGATGACCGTCATCTTGGTAAAGTAGTAAAATGTTTTGGAGAACATGGCTACATGCTATGTATGTCGCAAAAACTTAAAATATTGCGACATACTATGTTTATGAATTAAAAAGTAAAACGTTAAATCATATACCAACGGTGGATTATATCACAAGAAAAGAATATATTTAATATTAATCAGCATCCTATTTATTATTCAGTATAATATGCTCAAGTTTCATCGTCCACGCATGTATGAGCCTGTAAGTAGGTAATGAGGCGCACGGGTCCTCAGAGGGCAGTACAAGGAGGCAGTGATGCGATCAGCTCACGGACCGCATCAGGAATCAATTAGGACCGGCTGGCGGCCACGACGTGCCTACCGCATGAATTATTGACGACGCTGCCTCTCGTCCACGCTTGATGCCACTACCATTGGTACTCGAGTTATAAAGGAAGCTTGAAATAATAATTTCATAATCCTTTTATAAGACCTGGTAAAGATAGGTAAACATAAAATGTGATGTGTAAATTTACAAAGAATGTATGAAAAGTGACGAATAATATGTTAAATTAATGTTGAAAGGCAAGTTAGTATAGACAGACAGTATCATAACATGGACGAGTAAGTTATTATTGATAAACGACATCGTACGTATTAAATCTAAATTGTCAACTTTCCTAACAAAAATAAATAAATGATAATAATAATAAAGCGTGTACTTCAAACGAATATGAATTGAGATGCAATGTATATATATGCCCACGTTGTCGTAAGTAAAATTGATTAAGTCTCGCTGAGAAACCGTACAGTGGGGCCAGATCCGACACTCTAGTGCCACGAGACCGGCGCACCTACGATACGTATACGTCCTTCCATACCCTTGTGGAGTGCGCCACCTGGGAACCCCAAAGGTCCCATTTGGAAAGTGCTGTTGGTCCGTTAACATCCCTGAAGGGCATTGGTGAAAGCCATGCTCTCCAGTAAAAACTGGTGGTCCAGGTTGCCTCCTTCTGTGAATCGGTCATGATCCAAAAGAAAGTGTCGGAGAGGCAGAGTGAGGAGAATGCGTATGTGGACCTCATCCACAGGACGTGGTTTCGGGGTTGGAGGTGCCGATACGCACAATAACTTTTCCCATCATGATTCCAGCTCAGAGGGCCGTGTGGAACCGGGGGATCGCGCGGACTTTTCCCCTATTGTTGCAGAGGGTGGCTCCCAGGAACTGTCACAGGAGCGGTTTGAAGTTGATCTATAAAAATTTGCTTATCCCGACTCTGCTTCCACTAAAATGATAGCTTACATTCTTTTTTCAAATTCTGCAATGATTTGTGTCCCGAGGATCCCGCAGTAATTTCAAGTCAAGCGTGGACGAAATCACGGGCATATCCTAATTAAATAATAAAATTGCTCAAATTCGTGTGAGTCTCGGTCAATGTATGGTGATGTATGTACAACTCTGCAGAATGAAAAACGATTACTGTTTTTGTCATTTATATAAATTACATTTTTTATATTGAACTGGGAAACTAGGATCTTAATATTAAGAAATATAGACACAGAAAATAATACATTATAAAGATTGGACAAATCCACCAATTTGTAGTTTTCACGAAGCATTAGTTTATTTTAAGTCCTAGTAATAAACAGATTTAGGTCGTATCGAAAACTAAAATTAAATGAGTCACTTTTCACGTCCTAGTTACGTTCAATAAAACCCAGTTGTTCACGTGTAGTGGCCACTTTAACAATAGCTATCTAGTCGGCGATTAGCGAGCAAACTAGATTTCCTTGTCAGATTATACCTTGTCCGTCATAGATACGTACAGAATATGACTGCCAAAATCTAGTTCAATTGAATTTGTACTCGAAATTCTGCAACAATTTTCTGTAGAATACAATAGTAGGGTTTTATGTATGCTGTAACTAAACGGTATTTTTTAATTTAAAATTATTTGAAGAATTAGATTCGATTAATAACATAACTAAATTCGCAGATTACGTTGCTTAATTTAGTAAATCTTAAAATGTATACATAAATGAAAAAAAACTGCAAGTACAGTATTATAATTCCAATTTATGAATGTCTTTCGTTCAAAATTAATTCTAGCTGCCAAACAATGTATGAAAGAAATTATTGACATCTCTACAATTATAAATAGTGTCAAAACACTGTTACATCTTAGGGTTCCGTTTCCGAGTTCGGGGTTCACTTTCTTTTTTTTTTGTCTATTTAGACACGAATGTGTTACTATAGTTGAAAGAGACGAGCGGTGCGAGATGGATTCCTCTTAGGGCGCTCCCTTTAGGGCGCTGGCTCACACATCAACGGTTTACGTTATAGTCCTCCCAAAATAAAAATGTTTTCGACAGAACGAGATGTGAAAGGGATACGCAACATTCCTATTTATCGAAGAATATCTGTATCATGGTGATGCATAAGGAATTCTAGATAATATGAGCCTTGTTTTTTCGAAAGCGGTATGCCGAGACTTAACCTAATAAAAAAAATATGAGAAAGTGATCATATCTGATGAATACATACGAGAATGTGCTTAATACATCATAATTTCTTTTAGTAGTCTAAATAGATTTAAAACTACATAATCATTTAGTTTTCTATATAATTTCGCCCGCATAAAGTATTTTGTTTCTATCCTATGGAGCTATAAAAGTATAAAAAGTCGTAAGGTGAGAAATAAGTACATAAGGGGATCTATGAAAGTTGTACTCTTGACTGAAAAATTGAGAGGAAGGAGATAAGTTGGTATGGGCATATTATGAGGAGGATGAAAGTCACGAAAAGATGAATGGATTGAGTGAAGGATGATATGTGGTGTGACAAAAGCTGTATGTCAGAGTAGAGGAGTGTGGAAGGAAAAGACATTTTGTGCCAACCCAAGTACTTGGGATATGGTGAAAGAAAAGAGAGAAAAGCTCTATAATAAATTCCTTTTATCGTAAATACATAATTATACGCTAAAAATCGCTTTATCGCTATAATCGCTTATTATTTTATTGCTATGAAGCAGAAATAAATATCACAAGCAATTTATACATACGTCTATGCACATATCTCTATATTTAACGGCTATAGTTTCCTATAATATCAAAATAACTAGTTATTCAACAGCTAATAGATATGTAAGAAATTTTAGTTAACGAAACCGCATATTGTGTAACAGAAACGCGTACATTGAATGCATCCTGCTTGTTACTATCTCACAATTGAAATTAATAATTATGGGAATCGAGACACTTGAACTAAAGCAAGCCGGGGCTTAAACGTGTACTCGTTTGTTTGCGCACCGTGACCTTACAAGCGTTACCCTTATTATATTAATTGTAGCTTCTATTATATGCCTTTATTGAAAGTAGTTACATTGTTTATTTATATTAATGTATATTGTACTATATATAAATCTCAACTACATACATATCGTTACATACCAACAAAGACTGCACAGCTGGCATGTTGTAAAAACGAATTATTTTATTTACTTCGTGTTTAAACTTTAAAAAATCTATTGTTATCGTACTTACTCGTATTCTATGGTTGTAATTAGTGTCGAACGAATTAATCCTTGTTTTTATTGCATTGCGTCTAAGCTTATCAGATATGCGTGAACGGGTGCCTTTTGTCGGTATCATAGTTTAGTATAAAACAATGCCAAACGGAGGGGTGAGGCAGTCAAGCGACGACTATGATACTAGTAAGACGTGTAGTACTTTCGATTAGCGACATAGCGACGGACTTTGCGCGTGTTGAATTGCATTGAATCGTGCAGTGTGAACTGGTTGCATTCAGTTTTATTTTGTATTTGTTTTATACGTGTTTGTATAGTTCTAATAAACTCTATAGTAATTCCGACGGCATTAATTTTAATTCGTGTCCTGTAGCTCTTAACAATATTAAACGAATAATATCAATTTTCTTCTATTACACTCGTAAATAGTCGAATTTTTCAAGTACGCTTCTATGGCAAAATCTGAAATTGTAAGATATAGCGAAAAATCATCAAATAGTGTCGGGGACGGTTTTGATAAAATGGTATTATAAGAGTTTTGAAGAATCAATTAAACTAGTCAGGTGTGTAGAGTGGGCTGATTTTGGAAATAACAACATAACTATTATTACATCAACTTATTGTAGCTTCTAAGAATCAATTTCTGTGGAAGAATCTCCAAAGTCAAATTAATGGAGCTATATATGTGCAAAATATTGTTAAGAGCTTGAGACTCGAATTAAAATGCCATTGGAATTACTATAGAGTTTATTAGAACGATACAAACACGTATAACACCGATGCAAATATAACTGGACGCAACCAGTACAAATTGCACGATTCAATAACAAGCACAAAATCCGTCACTATATCGCTTATCAAATGTACGTCTTGCTCGTATCGTAATCCTCGCTTGACTGCCTCACCCTTCCGTTCGGGCATTCCGTTTATCCTGTACAAACGCAATATGTCTCGACGCAAAACAATCATTTCCAAGAAATAGTTCTTTCTAATGATTGCCATACAACAAGTATATATAATATATAAATAATAATAATAGAATATTCTCTTAGTTACAAATGTTAAACACTAAATAAACAAAAGAAGTCCAAATGAGGGAAAGGTAATAAACCAGGTTTATGGCAGGTATATGGCAATTTACTTTTTTCGTCGGCATGTAACAATATGAATGTATGAATATAAGAAAGTCGGCACATTTCTTGTGTTCTCATGGTGAAAGTTTCTGTCCAATCGATTTTAACTCACCAATTCATGAAACTGCAGCGCGTTAACTCTTATACTTTTTATATGGAAAATATTTTTGTATTATTGATTTGGCTTTTTTTATTTGCAGTGAAACTTCTTTAGAATTGTTGTGGTTTGAAACTTGATGAAACGAAAAAGCGACACTAAAAAGAGATAAACCCATAAATTTTTAGGACTAACCCTTCAATTGAGATAAGAGTTTTACATTGTGCAGCACAGATTATAGAAGCAATAACACCGATGATTATGATGAGACACCGATGAGACATAGGTCAATTTGGACCGAAATAAAACTGATAATACGTCTTTTAGGATAAAACAGGGAAAAATCGAAACTAATACTTAAGAAGTTTATTTTGTTATATGTTGACGGGTGTAGGCAAAAGAAATTATATTTATAGTAATAGTTAGTTAGAGAAAAATTATCTGTGAGTATATTCTCTGAAGTTTCACTTCTACTACACATATTTTATTCATAAAGTTAAAAAGGGAATACGGACGAAGTCCTGCGTGACAGCTGGTATGTATATGTAGGTAATTAAGTTTATGGAATGTGATACAATTCTTATTAAAATTCTTTTAAAATGCTTACTATAATGATGTAAAACTTACTATACTGATAAATAATAATCCTTATTGTCAGAAAGTCATTTAGATTATTTATATTACCTACTGGTCCCAAACTAGGCGAAGCCTGTATTTTGGAGACCAAAGTCGATGTTATAAGCCACAGCGGGCAGACGTGTGTGTTGGATGTTGGTGTGTGTGTGTGTGTTGGATGTTGATGTGTGTGTGTTTGTGTGTGGGTGTGAAAATAACTAGTTACTATCATAATATCTATATTTATAATCCTCGCTGTTACATATATTGTATTTCATTTTGTAATCTTTTACTAGGTATGCAAAAATACTATTGTATTAAACTAAAGTCTTCTTTAATAGCATTTCGTTGATGTTCGGGTTTTAATTTTAAAAGCAATCAACCAGAATTCCATTTGTCCATCTCGTATTAAACGCTATGTGCAGTTATCTATTTCTGGTTAGTATGTTAATATTTGAATATTCAATTATCGGTTTGAATTCCGACGAATCTCTGTATGTATTCATATCGATGAATTTTAGTGAATTTGTTGAACAAAATTTTGGACATTTGCATTTTCATTAGGCATTCATATTGATAGGATGAATAAGCAGCTAAATGTGTCGACTGTGAACGTGTGAAGCACTTCGTAATTATTTCAGCGGTTATTATTACTTTTATTCACTGCATTTTGTAATTGAGTTCGAAGGCTTTTATTACGTGAATCGACGTAACTGATAAACGGTTTGCTATATATAGTTAGAACTTAGTAAGATATATAGGTATAGTATAGTAAAAACTGAGTACGATTTACAAATCTTACCGTACAAGTAGAATAGTTTGATGAATAATTATTCAATACGAGGTAAAAAATGTAACTTTGAAAAACATTATTACTTAATGGAGAAACAGGTTTTTTCTGTTCTCTTTTTGACTCTTTTTATTAACATTTTTTGAAACAAATCAGTTAACAATTGAAATTTAACTCATTAATAGCCGGTTCCTGTATCTTAAAGAGCTTTCGTTTACCTTACTATCCACAAAATCCACATACTCCTAGATATGCACAAAAGAGAATACACATATTACAAAATCTACATATATGGTCGACGGAGCAAGCGAGTCCTAGATAAAAGACCACCTGGGCAATCATGATGGGGGCGGTAGGGCATTTTCCCGTCTGAATGTCTACCACCCCTGGTCTAAAGTATGTCGCCATAAAAACTTTTAGTTGTGTTTCGACATTAGTGACCAGGATCCCCTCTCCCTTGAGAGAGCAGCAGCGCATTTGTAGCACCTTTGGTGTTGCAAATGTCCATAGGCGATGGTAACTGCTTTCCATCAAGTGGGCCGTCTGCCTGTCTGCTGTACTCCCGCAATAAAAAAAACAATTTTAGACTTTTCTTATACATTAGTTAAACAAAGCCTTAAAAGTAAACTAGCACTGGAAATATAAAGTACAAATGTAATACTCGTAACACAAGCATTTCAAAGCAGCCGTTCGTACACTGAACTCGTACCAGGAACGTCTTTTAATTAACCTCCTAATGTGAGTATATGATACGTTGTACATAAGTGTTGGAAAGTAGAAGTTGTTCTCTCGAGGTTCTGATCCCAGTTTTGAGGTGCGCCGCGCTCGTGTTCTCGCATAGTAATCTAACGCTAGTAATGCGAATTTTATGTAGCAATAGTTAGGTTTGTACCTTGTTTTCTTTCAAAGAATTTCCTTGGCATTTAACAGCGCTGTAGTCATAATAAACATCTTTTAATAGTATAAAACAAATTCGCCTTCCGCGTTTGTCTGTCTGTCTGTATGTATTTTCGCTAACTCCTCCTAAACCACGCAGATTTTGGAACGAAGTTCCTTATCGCGCGTTGCGAAAGGGGGCTAGACGGAAAAAATTAAGACTAAAAGTTGTAACGACACTATTTGCTATAGTTGTAAGCCGTGCAGCGTGCGCGTGTTTCTCTGTCTGTCTCTCTCTCTCTCTCATAGAAAGCAAGCCAGTTATTTTCGTTTCTTCTTTCTATTTCGCATTGAACAGTGTGGTGTCGCGACGAATATTTTTGTTGAGTGTATACAGGTTTTTTGTAAATAATAAAAAAATAATACAATTCCTTCACTAATAATCGAAAGAACTTCGTTCCATCCGGGTGTCCCTTGACACCTCTCAAGTTTTTTTAAGTGGTTTTCACCATCAGTTAGATAATTTTTTAATGAAGGTTATAGAAGGTTAGGTTATATAAGTTATATATATATGCTAACATTTGCCCGCGATTTCGCTCGCGATTTTATTACCGATTTCGAATTACCTGTCGATCAGCGAAAACCGCATCAAAATCGGCCCCGTAGTTTTTAAAATTACTTTTAAAAAAAACAGTAGCGATGGAGAGCGTCGCTAATATAGTCTATTTCAGTCTTTTTTTTAATCGCTTTATTGTACAGACACAGCATGTTTAGAATTTTAGACTATTAATATTGAATTTTAATTAATAGATAATTTGTAGTACATTAAAAACAATTCTGATACGATGATATTCTTGCAAAATACTGTAGATATTAAATTACAATTCTTATGAACTTAACGCCATCTATGAAAAACAACAAGAATTGCTTTGAGGGTGAGTCTATGAATAAATGTAGAAAGTAAGTATCAAAATACAATAGATAACAAAATTAATAATAACGGTAGGTACAGAAGGCAGCTCTACTGGACAGGGCCCGCATTGTGAGGAGTATCCTGTACCTGGAGCCTTAACTACTGGTAGCCCCTCTGCCGGCGGAGATCAGTTCCTTTTTTAAATATTTATATGTTACTAGCTGTCCCGGCAGACGTCGTCCTGCCCGGAAAAGCTTTAATCGATATTTAACAATTAAAAAATAGGGGTTCATCGTAATCGTAATCGTAGAGGGTTGAAAATTTAGGGTTGTATTTATTTTTTAATGCTGTGTCATAAAAAAAATATGTACAAATTTAAAAATATAGGGGTGGACTACCCTTATCATTTAGGGGGATGAAAAATAGATATTGTCATATTCTCAGACCTACCCAATATGTACACAAAATTTCATGAGAATCGGTCAAACCGTTTCAGAGGAGTATGGTAACTTACATTGTGACACGAGAATTTTAATATAAGATTTTATAGTATTTAGTATTTTTTATATTTTACAAAAATGAAAACCAAATTTGTAATTACACAATTAATGATGTTAGTTGATACATTTGTCAAAGTTTCACAAAAAAAAGTGAAAACTATAAAAGTTAGATAGATAGACAATACTTTACTTCTCACCAAAATAACAGACGCCAAACTCCAGTTACAAATTTTTGAGGCAAAACATCGAACAAGCCGCCTTATCGCTCAGAGCGATATCTTCAATATTCTTAGCTAATCTGGAAATGTAGCTAGTGATTTCAGATTTGTTTTGATACATGCTAAATTAATTGTATTTATATATTACTTACATTATTTTAAAATATATACTTTTAATTTATATACTAGTTAGAATATTTTTACGAACTCAGTGCCTGCCACCTGAACAGTTATCTCAAGTACAGCATACCTACTTACACTACTGCCGATGTCATAGAAAAAAATAAAATCTTCACCAATGGAACTTTTTCGGAAAGTGCTTTTACGCGAGCGCACCAAGTTCTGCCCCCACTTAGATGGGCCCAGACACCTTGAAAGTTGGTATCCACCATTTATGTAATCCAAACTGACAGTGTCGCGTTCAATACGATGAATACGCCGAACCAGCATCCACTTATCTAAAATTCTTTGACTCCGTACCTACGCAGGAAATCGCCTCATAATATATTGGCGTTTGAGATTGAACTCGACTGTGAAATATGGCTTATTGGTAAAGTTTTATTGTACTTGTCACAGGTGCGATGATATTCCGCTGTTTTACTTTAGTTTTATTGTTGCGGCGTATGTTTATCGATTGAGTTTAGATTCGACTCAATGTTTTTGTATTTATAAACTTGTGTGTATTCGTTTTTAGGATTCGATTGTTGAATAGCTCGAAAAGAACCCTTCTTCTTCTAAGTCGTTACCTCACTGCTGAAGATCGTGATTTTAAGTGCTCTCCTCCACCGAGATCATTTTGAGCGCGGTGGAGGGCCGAACTTATCGATATGTCTAGCTAGTCAGCAACCTGATCAATCCACCTACTTGGAGATCTACCACAAGGTCTCTTGCCTTCAACTTTTCCCGTGACCACAAGCCTCTCCATGATATCCGGGCTCTTACGGGCTAAGTGACCAAAGTACTTCAGAAACCGTTGTTGGCATACTGATAATAACCTCAAAGAACCCTTACAGTTTTGTAATACCTGTTTGAATATTTTATTTGGAGACTTGACACTATAGTTAAAATTTAGTGTCAGACTTATTTTAAAGTGGCTTTCAAGCATTCCATATCCTATCCTAAAAAAAGGTTAGGAATGTTATTCATTGAAATGAGGAATTTGCATGAAATTATAGGGCAAACATAAATCTTACTTAAGAGTAAGATTTGTGATTTTTAGGAACTGCATAAGCACAGTTCTTTAAAATCATATCAGTATTTCTTAATTTATGTTATGTTAAAGTCTTATAAACAACCTTCGACATAGTTAAAAAGTCGTGGTAGCTTAATGGATAGCGCACGCGTCCTAAACTCAAAGGTCGCGGGTTCGATCCTAGCCGGAACGCATGCACCACCACTTAGGGTGTTTTCTGACCTAATGTGCATATTGTTACAATTACAACGTTCTAAGAACGGTGAAGGAAAACATAGTGATGCAACCTGTATATCGAGATAACAGATGTGTCAAATCTGCCAAGCCGCCTTGGACAAGTGTGGCGGGTATACCGTCCATTCCCCTACCGTGGGAGGCCCGAGCCCAACAGTGGGGCAGTTATGGGCTGTTTTTACAAAGTCTTATAATATAATGTATGGTGAGACAAAATGAGTAGCTTCTAAAGATACAAAAAGTGTCTATCTGTCGAAACTTTCAAGTCATGTACTGGAAAATTTTGAAAAAATATGAATGCGTGGAAATAAAATTTCTTTGTAAATTTGGGTAAATAATATAATATAATGCTGAGTTATTTATGGGTTGTGGAATATTTTTGGTAACACACTTTTTGGTGTTTCATAGCAAAATAGTACAAATTGGGTATTTTACTATAGAGAACCATCTATTGTGCGTGGCATAATATACCCTTGACTTGTTTTTATTATACTAAGTTATGTTTATATGGCGTGAGTGTCTACTATAGCAAAGAAGGTTGGCGAGCAATAAGTTACCTGAAATATGCTTATTTCTATTCAGACGAAATGGGGTACCGAAAACAATCTAATGAATCACAACGCGAATATTTTTATTCAGGATCGTTTTAGTAAAGCCTATTTCAGATACAGAATTTAAGCCAAAAGTATGTTTTTGGTGTGCCGTTGCGATTTTGGTAAAATATTTTGTTTCTTCCCTTCTCTCTAGACTCATAGGTTTGCTGGAAGAAAACTCTTTTAGGGTTAAGCTCGCCTTTGTTCATTACCACTATTCTATAATTTTGTATCTAAGTTTTTGTTTGTTCTTTACAAAGATTTTTTGGCCGTCATCGTATCTGTGCGTCCGTCTGACTCTGTTTGTCAGATATACACACATAATCAAGTAAGTTTCCTAAGTCAAATTTAAAAAATCTTTTCTTTTTTATTTGAATCAATAAGTGAGGTATTAATTAGCTCGCATACATTTTTCATCCATCAAAAAAAATAGTTAAAAAAAATTAAAAAATTAATGAAAAATACAGTATTTAAGATACGACATTCCTCTTTTCTTACAATTTATCCCAATTATTTGGAATCACAGTATGTGTTTTCCTTCAAAACTCCTCTCCTTCTGTCGTACGTTCGCTGACAAACTAAAAATCATTATATCACACTTACATAATCCATCCGTCTTATTTTTGTCAACCACTTTAATCCATCACAGTCTTCCAGTTGAACATTATTTTGTCACGTGAATTTCAACCTTCTTCATTGCATGTCCATCGACACATTAGTTTCTTCCTCTTAATTTTGCAATTTCATTTTTTTATATAGCGTAGTTTCAATTAAATTCTTTGTAAAGTTTCGTGTGTATTTTTATCTCTACTATATTTATAATGATAATGTAAAAGTTTGATGGCTGTTAGTTACTCAATCACGCCAGACTTTCTGAATGTATCTGTAAGAAATTTAGCACTCAGATAGATTATAGTCTGGAATACCACATAGGTTACTGTTTATCCCAGAAAAATACAGTTCCCGTGGAATGACAATTAACTCGAGCGAAGTTGCGGACAAAAGCAAGCATTATATAAACGTTGAACAATCGTCGTAAGCGTAGTATAAGTGTATATATAGTGTTGTATAAAATAGAGAGTAAGAAAAATTTTTTTGGATCACAAAATTGTAGTTTCGACATATTTTTTAAATAAATTAGCAAGAAAAGAATAAAAAGAGAAAAAAAGAAAATAAAAGAAAAAATGAAAACATAAAAAAATACCTGAAAAGCGTGTGCGTCAGGAGGAGAAATAAAAAAAAACAGACAGTGTGTGTCGCGGGACGCCCGACAGAAGTGATAACTGAAAATAATCTAACGTGAAAGAAAGGGAAGCCAGACAGACTGGCACCGTAACGCGTTACGTAACGAAGCGCTTTATCCTCCCATAAGAAGTTATCACTTCAAAAATTCATCAAGGGAACCATTCAATGCGAAATCCTACACACACTTGGCCGATTTATGTAAGGTGTTACGACGGATATAAGCCGCGATATTTTCAATTTCACGAAACAATTATTCGGCCATGTCATCAATCGGATTGCCGCTTTGATTGCGCGGCAAATTCGTTTTGTTTGGACACAAAAATTGCAATATAAAGAGCTGCCACATCATTCCCTTTTGGGTTAACGTAGATTGCTTCCAAAATGTAATATTGTTTGCAATTCATTTTGTAACAAGCAATTGGCTACTTTCACTGTGGTTATATTTTTTAGGTTTGGCTCCTACCTTAATATTGTTACGAGCTACAGGACTCGAATTAAAATAAATGCCGTTGGAATTACTATAGAGTTTATTAGAACTGTACAAACACGTATAAAACTGGATGCAACCGGTTGACACTGCACGATTCAATGCAATTCAACACGCGCAAAGTCCGTCACTATATCGCTAATCGAAAGTAACGTCATAACACGTCTTTCTCAGTCGTCGCTTGACTGCCTCACCCCTCCGTTCGAGTATTATTTTATTTTATACTGTATAATAGAACAAAGGATCGTGTTCGCCGAGTAAATCCCGCGCACCTGGCAAGCTTCAACAGCCATAAAATAAGTTCAATAACAATAACATGTTTTTCTAGATTAAAAATTCTAAACACAAAGTAAACAAAAGTATTCCGAAATCAAAATAGGCAAAAACGGCGTTTTACGATGGGCAGATGTGCGCATTTCTTTGTCGGTATGTAACAATATTTTGCTATGGTAACTTAAAAAAAACGATAAAAATGAAATTCAAATTACAATTCATTTGTAACAAGCAATTGGCTACTTTCACTGTGTTATATTTTTAGTTTGGCTCCTACTTAATATGGTTACGAGCTACAGGACTCGAATTAAATAAATGCCGTTGGAATTACTATAGAGTTTATTAGACTATACACGTTATTGCTTATATTCGACGGATCGACCAAATTGAATAAAAGTGGTTGAAAGGCAAATATCTGTAGGACATTAATTTTAACCGATGACAGTGAATAGTACATGTTTTTGTTTATATGAATCACTTTGGTTGATCCTTCCAAAATAAAAGATAGAAATGAACCGATAAGCCAATATTAGATGATTCATTACTGTCTTACAATTTGCATGGATAAGTGTTCCATATATAAATTTAAAAACGAAAACAGCAAGCAATTGAAAATAGAAATTCTTAAAAACTATTATATCAAGTTCAATTTATTTAATTAATTTGAATGGAAAATCTGTTTGAAGGTATTACAAAGAAAGTTACGAGGCGCAAGTGGGGAAGTGCCTCGGGCGCAGTATAAAGTACTTCAGAAAGAACAAATGCGGAAACACCTTATTGCCACCGACTTTCTTGTAAGAACTTCATTGTTGACAATACCATTAATTAAGTCATGAGCATCAGGAATTTTCCAATCGTACTTTATATCTTTGTATATCGTCGTCGTCAGCCATTCACAGTCCACTGCTGGACGTAGGCCTCCCCAAGACGGCGCCACTTATCCCTGTCCTCTGTTTTACTCATCCAGCGCCTACCGGCGACCTTGCGTAGGTCGTCGGTCCATCGGGCTGGAGGGCGTCCGACACTACGTTTACCGAGAGGCGGTCTCCACTCCAGGACTCTGCTCCAACGGCCATCGGTCCTGCTGCCACCACTGCCACTTCAACTTGCTAATTTTGCGACCTATGTCGGTTACTTTGGTTTTCTTACGGATATCCTCATTTCTAATTTTATCCATAAAAGAAACACCCAACATAGCTCGCTCCATAGCCCGTTGAGTGACTTGGAACTTGTGGACCAATCCAGCCGTCAGTGTCCACGTCTCGGCCACGTAGGTCAGGATATCTTTGTATATATGTATACATAATTCGCTATAGGCTGGTTACTATTTCAACCGACTCTTCATTTGCCTTAATATCGATTGACATAACCTCCACACATGTCAAATTCAGCAGATACGAAAATAAGTGAATGAATAGTAGGATATAATGGGACCGACCATATAATATTATGTAGTGACCTAAAGAATAATATATACATTCTTGCAAGACTGTTCATTCAACTTCAGTATTTTTTGAGAAACATGAGTGTAACATAATTGTATCGACGGACATGACTATTTTATGAAGATACCCAGATTTTAAAAATGGCTACGGAACCCTAAAAATGATATTCTATTTTATCAGGAAATATAAAAGACTATATACAAGGAGATATTGTTCTTAATCTGTGAAACCTTCCCGAGGATCGAGACAAAAACAAAACTTAATACCTTTGATATGTGGTTGGGATCTAATTTGCATATTATTGACTTGCGAGATTACCGAGATTCTTCAAAGAAAATAAGGTATGTTTTTCAGAAAAAAGAGATACAAATTTTCATCTTGGAATTGGAGGAGGCCCAGACATTGCGCTTTTCATATATACCGACGTAATCAGAGTGCTGCCTCGAGCTAATCTTGATGAACTATTCCTAGACTCGACTACGCTTGTATTGTGCTTTGCTCTGTGTTATTACGTCTTTCATGGCTTTCATATACGTATGCATAAGATTAAAAATATTTTAACTGCTAAAGCCTGCCATGCGGCTTCCCTCACGTAAATTTCAGGTCATTATCCCGAAAAAGCTATCTCATGTCTCGGAATAAAAATTCCTCTTTATTATTATTATTGGACATACATATTTATTTATGTTCTTTTGTATGTTTTTAATACACACACACACACACACACACATATATATATATATATATATATATAAACACTCATAAAAAAATAAAGGGATGACGTCCTAGGGTCCAAGCTACAGGTGGTTAAGGTTTAAGGTTCCAGAGACAGGAACTTCCTCACAATGCGTGCCGTGCTCAGGAGAACCGCCATCTTACCCTTTACCCATTTATCGAGCTAGAGCCTCTCTAGATGTCGGTCGAAGCTCTTCGCTACTCAACCATTATTAGTATTCATTAAGGAATCAAAATCCAAACAAAGCTGCTTCCATGTTTATAAATTAGATTTGAAACCTAAAGCAAAAGTTTAAAATGAAAATTAAAATACAATTTTTCCATGGACGTATATTGCAAAAACTTTACAAAGTTCTTGGTATAGTTGTCACTGACTAAATCATAAATAAAATGCGAGCGTTTAAAGCGGATAAAGTTTAAAGGACTTAGCTGGATGAAAGTTAAAAAGCGCTGCAATTCATGCAGGTGACCAGCGGTTTATCAGTGAGGTGCAGGCAACGAGGCGCGGGCGCGGGTGATGGGGTCAGCGCTGGATGGACAGTGTTGCCGACCTACTTACTACAAAATACCGGGGATAACCATTTTTATCGTGTAATATTTAATTTATTTATAACTAGTATTCACTCGTGAATTTTTCCACATTGAAATAATATTGTAAAGCTTAATCAATTAAAATTAATTAATTAATTTAAAATCAGAAACAATTCCTATAAAAATGATGGTTTTATAATCTAATAAATTGGTAAAACCTTTAGGTTAACTGTTAATGGTTTAAAATTTTCCTATATTTGAGTATATTTGCCGCTTTTTTAATAGCATCATTCAATTAATTTTCTAGAGAATAAAAAGTAAACCTTAGGTGGTATTATTATATCAAAATTATGCACTTTATACACATTTATTATAATATAAGGGATGTTTTTGCAAATCAAAATTAAAATTTCTGGTAAATAAAAATATATTTATTCGGATGCAACCTAACTTCTATTCGGAAATTGAAGGAGCTTGATGTCAAAGGTGATCAAAAACTAAAACCTCAAATATTGCCGTATTTTATACCTAACGGCCTAAAGGCCACATGCGAGCATGAAAATCAGATCGATATGATCATGATATACCGTAGTGACTGTAATAGAAGTTGGTTTAGATTATAAATTAATATTTTTTGTGCAACTGTTGCCCAAGGTGCAATTTGTAGCCATCAGCTACATATAAGTAACGCTACCAGCCTTTTGGAACATTCCCACCAAGTTACAATGATTTGGGATTAATTTATTATTATCTACTTTAATTTTATTATTTTTGAAGATAGTTTAAAACAGTAATACTATTGTAGTATTTGTTGTAAAATACTGACGTTTTTGGGCTAATATAACTTTTGAGGTTGTATTATCATCACAAAAATCGCATCGTACATATTAGTATATTATGTAATATTGTACCATTTTAGAAACTCAAAAATAAAATTGTTATTCAAATTTATTTCCTTGTACAAAACATGGTTTAAAAGGTGTTACAGTAGTTATATTTAAGTACACATGTTTTTGCCAGATTGGCGTGCAGATTTAGCTCGTACAATTGTTTACAATATTACATTATTTATACAATTAATTATAATATTATCATAAGTGAAAAATTTGATTAGAAATAAGTAAATAGCGTCCACAGTACCATATTCAGATAATTAATAACAGTCATATAAATAATTTATAATTAAATAAGGTAATTAAAATGATTATCAGTGTTAGTTTGAATTATTGTTTATTATTTATGTATTTATTCATTTATAGTATAATAGAATTTATTAGTAAGTAACTTGTTTGATAGAATTTAAAAGCATGTGTTTAACGCACAAAGCGATTTTATATTTTATGTTATGATGGCAGACATCAAATAATTTACCATACGGTGTTTTTTTTGTTGTTAATTATTATTATTGACGACTGAGGCCAATTATAACTGGTGATAGAATACCAAGTCATCATTATGTTGTAATCAAAACGCTTCATATGTTGTGCCTTATTTTCCCCGGAAACGGGAACTAGTCGCAGTGGCGCTGGCAACCCTATGCGCTGGCGTCGCGGCGCCGGACATCACACACCTCGCAAGGGGACCTCGGGGCTCGCCGCCACGGCACGGATAATCGCCTCATTTATAAAGTTTAGCGGGACAAAGCTGCGCGAGTTTTTGATTGAAAACAAACTTAGAAGGGACAGCCTCATTTGAATAAGTATTCTGCGAATAAAGTGTGGCTTTATGTTTTCCTTTAGGTGTTTTTTTCTCCTTTGTTATGCAAAACAATGTTCCACCTTGTTTAGGTACTACAACACGCTTTATTTTTGAGTGAAAGACTCTTTTGAAGTTAAGCTTTCCTGTATAAATTATTTTATTTTCACTGTATTGTTCTAAACAGCCAGTCTTTTGGAACTTTAATGGTAGCTGTGGCTCTTCGTGTTGGAAACGCGCTTTATCACTGTTGAGCTGCGGAAATTATTTTTATTGTGAAATACTGCAACATTCGCGTCATAGATCATTTACCAAAGAAAAATGTCTTCTTGTGATAAAAATACTTTTTTCGAGGACAATGCGGAGCATACAACACTTATTCGTTGTGGGACAAAGTGTTGACAAAAAATAAACATCGGACTTTCGTTTCTGTGCTTCCTGCTAATTATTCTCAGTTGCCATTCTTATCGCCTCATCGCTAATCAGGCTACATTTCTTGGCCACATGTAGCCACTAATCGAACATACACGTCTATGCAAGTTAGCTAACAAATGTGAGATCTAGCTAATTACAATATAGCTATACTGTTAATGATAGTTATTATAAGGGAAATGCGTAATAATTTTCACACGTGTAGTTGTAATATCTACTACATAAATGGTGATTGAAGGTTTTATAAAATTACATTTTAATGGTTTTACACGTTCCCAAAACACGGTCGTTTAGAAGAACTCCGTAGAGGTGAAGAAAGTTAACTTTTTTGTTATTTTACTACGGAATCATAACAAAACCATCTAATCTATGGTAACCCATATTATTACAATGATATGTTAGTCAAGATAAGAAAAATATAAATGTAGACATTTACATAGTGAATGTTTTTAATTAACCATCTAAATACATAGTTTAATTAAAACTTCATTTAAAGGCTAGAATATGCCCGCAACTTCGTCCACGATTGACTTGAAATTCCCGCGGGATTTCCGGGGCACAAAGTTCCACAGTATTTGAAAAATAATGTAATCTATCGTTTTAGTTAAAACTATGTCGGATACGCTATTTGTATGCACCTGGACAACTTCGAACCGCTCCAAAGAGAATTCCTGCGGGATTCTTGGGATAAAAATATCACACATTTTATTCCATAAAATTTGCTATCGATCAGTAAAAAAATCACATTGGAATTAGATTCTTATAATTTGGTCAGTTTAAATCATTCCCAGAAAAATCACGCGGGATTCCCAGTATGAAAAGTAGCGCAGATTTTAAGTATAAAGATTTGCTGTCGATCAACAGAAACCGCATCGAAATCGGCTCAATAGTTTTTACGTGAATCCCGGACAAACAGGCAAGAAAAAAGTGCATTGTGTTCTCCATCGTTTATATAGTCTATTCCATTAGTTTTTTTAACTAGCTTCAATGTACTGACACAGCATGCTTAGAATTTTATGATATTATACAATTATCTTGCAAGGCAAGGCAGGCGGAAAAACAGGTATGTAAACATGTCACCTTATCATCACGTTTTTGTTTTGGTCCAAGGTGCTGTATACAATTTCGGTGTCATTGCAGGAACTTGAACTGGATATTTTCGTAATATTATTAACAAGTTTAACGGCTTTGACAAAAAAAATAATTGCAAAAAATACAATTAGAAGATCCTGCAGTGATTCCGACGACATTTATGTATATGTAAAGACTATCAAGGGCATATTATGTATGTACTCGTATTGATTTTATCGTAAAATTGAAAAACAAAGTTTCAATTGTTCTTTTAAACTTTTGTACGAGTAAAAAAGAGATGGTCTCTATTCCACCGTTCTCACTTACAAGTTACTTACGTTCTTTTAAGTAATATTTAATGAAGGGGCGTCAGTCGACATTTTCAGCCGCTACACAATTAGAAAAGATCAATAACAATCGACTTATTTATTCAATTGCGGCTATTTCACCTGTTCCGTTTTTATTGTTAACTCGGTTGGCTTAATTACGTAACGGCTATATCCTGTTCGTCTTACTTGTTTTATTCTTATAAGATTCCGAGTAGTCTTACAATAAATAATAATGTATAATCATAAATAGATTTTGTAAATGATTACAATATATTTGTGTATCAGCTTATAATACTTGAAGTTTAGTTGCCTATAACTATATTAATGTTAATCACGTCTATGAAATACTAGCTGTGCCCGCGACGTCGTCCGCGTGGAATTTGTTTTCAAAATCCCCCAGTTTTGAAATATTTTTCATTGCTGCTCCGCTCCTATTGGTCTTAGCGTGATGATATTATAGTCTATAGCCTTCCTCGATAAATGGGCAATCCAACACTGAAATAATTTCTCAAATCAGACCAGTAGTTTCTGAGATTAGCGCGTTTAAACAAACAAACTCTTCAGCTTTATATATTATAGTATAAGATATAAGATTGAGACAACTTTATTTTCTTTATATTTTATTGCACGAGTTCATGAATCTCGGGATAAAAAAATCGGACATTATATTCATTATTCCATTTATTATTAATCAGTGAAAAAATCACATTGTAATCAAGTTTTTTTAATGTGCCCATTTAAATCACTGCCGAAAAAACTACCGCGGGATTTCCAGGATATAAAAAAGCGCATATTTTTAGTCTAAGAATTTGCTTTCGATCAGAGGAAACGGTATCGAAATCCTCCCAGTACTTTTTACGTGAATCCTGAACAAACAGACAAGGTCTAAAAAAAATTGCATCGTTTTCTCCGTTGTTTATACAGTATATTCCAGTTGTTTTTTCAAATAGTTTAAATATGGCACGCATGTTTCGAATTTTATAATAATACTAGCTGTCTCGGCAGACATTGTCCTGCCCTGAAGAAATAAAATTTAGAACCCGATTGCAGCGCCATCTACAGGGTCAATTGTGAATCTAAACCATCATCGAATCCACTTGAACACACAAAAAAAATCATTCAAATCGGTCCAGCCGTTTAGGAGGAGTTCACCGTGAACACACGTACAGAAGAATTATTAAAGATAGAAAACGTTTAGAACGTTCAAGATTATGTAACAGAGACCTAAACACTTTTCATAATAGAAGAGTGTTGACAATTTACGCATCCATAACATTAAAAAGTCAGAGAGCTAATAGACATGCGAGGAAACCACACACCGAGCTTAGTTTAACGACTACGCCCATAAAGCAAAGCTTTTATTGCCTTTGCTATCTACATCGTGTTGAGAAAAAGAAGAAATCGACCATGGAACATCAACATTGTTTATTCTAGTGGTAGTATTTAGGTTAGTAATGTGTCAAGTCTTATTATGACAATTGTAGTAAATGTATTTGTACTATTTACTTTGTTTCTTTTAAAAGTTTTACAATTTTCAATATATTTCTACTTACTTACTTTGATTAAGCTAAATCTCACAAATGTTGACATAGGAGAACCGACGACCGATGGAGCAAACGTGTCTTGGAGTGGAGAGACTGTCTCGGATGCCGTCCAGACTGGTGGACTGACGACCGGTGCAAAGTCGCCGGCAGGGGCTGGATGTGGAAGACGGTTCACCGGGATATTGGAGCAATCTTGGGAAGGCCTAAGTTTAGCAGTGGACAGGGACTGTTTGCAGAAGATACATAATATTTTTATAAATATTTTACCAAATATGACACGGATGCCTATAGCCCTCCTAGATTCTTCAGTTTATAAAGAAAAATAAGGCAATTATTTTTTAGTAAAATCCTCATTAAATTAACTCACTGATAACAAACACTCCAAATTATTTATAATCGCTGAAGTGTAGTGTTTTCTGTTAATTGAATTTCACAATAAAAGTAGATTTTGTTAAAATATCTATAAATTAGCAAGTAATATGAATTTTTACAGATATAATAAAAGCTAAGAGGTAACTAAATCACAGATAGAGGAGAAAATCCAATTATCGCTTGCACAATGGGTCACGAAACAATCTAAACTAAGAAAATTAATCTTCTCAGGTCAGAGAGGAACACTGTGCAAACTTAGACAATGGATTTATAGTTCATCGATTTGGGGCCATTGGTAGCGAAGTATGACTGGATATCATACCGGGAGCCGTGCCGGCTCCTTTCACAGAAACCGCCGGGTCGGGTTGCATGCACTATTATGCCATGGCTCCGTCATCCGCGACCGTATTATAATATTAATATTTTACGTTGGGTTTTCATATTGCACTAGGGTGAATTTCGATTCCGTGTCCCGGGAAAACTAAATATAACATCCCATTACAGGGCTCAGGCCCCCAATTTTGAGGCGTACGGATAACATACCCGCCACGCTCATCTAAGACGTCCATTATCTTGATGCATAAGTTTCATAATGCTGTCTTCCTTCACTGACAGCACGTGATATATAGTACTAGTAAAAATATGCATTTAGGTTAGAAAACTGCCTCAATGATGCAGCATGATTAGAAATCTAATTCTACTATTCTACTAATAGATTAGAGTGGAAGCGTTTGATAAAACAAAATATCCAGAACTTTGAAGAAAAGCGCATAAACTAGCGATAAAAAGCTTTCTTTCAGTTATGACAGCGTACAACTATCGTAATCGCGTTTTGACCTGACTAACACTTAAAATAGATTACATACATGACTGTTTCAAAATCAGAGCTTTAATTTGCACAGTACATAGCGATCGCTGTAACCGAAATATGTTCAAATAGTGCCTACTATTACATTGGCATGCAATTTTCTGAAACGAATAAGCTTAACATCGATCTACATTACATTTATTCGACCAGAAATGTATATTTATACCGTATGGTGTATTAATTGATGGAATTGTTTGGCTTTCTCTCTGCATTGGTAATATAAATATTTCACGACACTCGATGTTAAAGCTACGTCGAATGAGATTTTCACATATTGATGATGTTGCTACATTCAAAACAAACAATGCAATCGAACGATTGGTTGGTTCCAATCTACGAACGCGGGTATTATTTTTGTATTACAGAAGATTATTTTTTGTATTCACAGCATATATTAACGATTTATTCATAGGTTTGTAAAAAGTCACAACTTTTAATGTAAATTAATTCATTATAATATTGTTTCATTTTTTCTGTATAAAGTGGTTTCAAGTGAAATGATGGAACGAAAATGATAAATGTGAACATAAAATTGAATCTTTCAATGTCACTGAAAGCTGTCATTTTCATTTATTTGAAACAAATTGATTTATTTTCATTAAACCGTGTTAATTCAGCAATTACTTGTTTATGTCACCGTGCAATTAATTCACGGAGATACATTTACTATTCATTGTAATATTTATGTATATTAAAACAATGCAAGAAATCTACTGTGTGTCTGTCTATGTAAGGTGAAAGATTCTGCCAAGTAAAATAAAAATAATTTTCACATACATACATCAGATGGATAAGCCGACAGACTGTCATGTCAATATTCAATTACCACAATTAATAAATTGATTAATAAAGTTACTAGGACTATCTTTCGATATATAGGATGAATCTGTTACCCACGAAAAGTATACCATGTCCATTTCCACGAACTTCTATTTGCGCGGTAATTCTAATGCTAATATACTGGGCCTTAGTTATAACAATCTCATTAAGAAACAATTAGACATCTCTTAAGTAAGAAAATCAAAATCAGACCCTAATCAATGAATATCTTTTTTTCCCACTTATAAACGTGTATTACCTGTTGTTTACCTGAGAGCAGCAAAGATAAAACAAAATTTGAATGGTTACGTCTTAAGACCCTAATCAATGGCTGTTTCAAATATAACTTGCCATCTTACCTTTTAGCAGTCGCTTAAACTACCTCTCGATGTTGGTTATTTTTGACAGTTATTTATGAGTTACTTTACCACCACCTCTTACCCTTAAGAGTTTAGGAGTTTATGGGTAAGATTTTCGTTAATCAGTTGCTGAGCAGTTTCTTAAAATTTAACACACGATTATAAGTAAGGCCAACTATGAATAAATTCAAAATGTGCACGAATAAAAATGTAAACAAGGTACTATGTAAAAATAGGTGAGATAAAATTATGACGGTTGGAAGGAAACGTATCCAGCGGAGCGTATCTCACGAATGCAGCAACGCTCGTTTTGATTTTAATTCAAGGAAATATAATTTTCATGTCTTTCGTCATTTAGCCATTTTTATCTTACCTGATAAAATATTATTATTTTTAATTTTTTGAGATCCGTAGACGGTTGGCGTCAAGGTATCCGATTAACCCAGGGTTTTCATGACAGTCTGTCAGTCTGTCCGTGTATTAATTAATTGTACAATGGTGTGGTGAAATCGCGAAAAAAATCGTTTTCTAGCTTTATTAAACTCGATATTCTAAACACCCATTTTTGCGTTTTACTTATGTGAGTATTCGTCGTCAGCCATTCGTAGTCCACTGCTGGGCGTAGGCCTCCCCAAGATGGCGCCACTTATCCCTGTCCTCTGTTTTCCTCATCCAGTGCCTACCGGCGACCTTGCACGGGTCGTCGGTCTATCGGGCTGAGGGTGTCTGACACTACGTTTACCGAGACGTGGTCTCCATTCCAGGACTCGTCTGCTCTATCGGCCATCGGTCCTGCGGCAGACGTGACCGGCTCCTTGCCACTTCAACTTGCTAATTTTGCAAGCTATGCCGGTTACCTTGGTTCTCTTACGGATATCCTTATTTCTAATTTTATCCATAAGAGAAACACCCAACATAGCTCGCTCCATAGCCCGTTGAGCGACTTGGAACTTGTGGACCAATCTTGTCGTCAGTGTCCATATCTCGGCCCCGTAGGTCAGGACGAGGAGGACGCACTGCTCGAAGACTTTTGTCTTCAAGCATTGGGGAATGGTCAACGAGAAGACTTGACGATTATTATATGAGTATAGTATTCATGTTCTAAAAGTAATGTTGTTATTAATATATACATATAGATATATAGTATAGACACGAAATAATAAGATTTATCTTTCGTTTGGGTATAGTATCCCATAATAAGTGAATATTGCAATATTTTAGGTTTATAATAAAAACATTGTGTGCGTGTGGGTTGTCCAGTTCACACGAACTAGAAGTATAAACAAAGTGTGTTATCTCTTTTTAGTGTGCATTTTTCGTTTCATCGGGTTTCATATTTCAACGATTCTAAAGAAGTTTAACTTTAAAAAGAAATTGAAACTAAGTTATCTTTATATTATCATAATGGTTACTTGGCTTTTGAGGAAAATAAGTACGGCAAATATCAAATTGGCGGTTCAGTGTCTTACCGCGTCCCGTCATTTTGGCACGTTTAATATTTAAGGCATTCGCCTCACGCGCCAGCTTCAACGGCCGTCCTGATTGCTACTAAATTGAACTAAAAACTTCTTCAATGCTCTTAAAACGATTCAATTATTTATGTATTATAATTATATTGCGTGTAAATGTTAGCTCATAATGTTTCCGGTAAATTATTAAACGTATTTCTTTTAAAATTCTCTTCTGCCGCTGTAGTGTACGTTCAGTATTCATAAACTAGTAAAATTTATACACAAAAACAGTTTAGAAGTACAAATGGTGGGTTCATCACTGGACAACGATCACTTCCAGACAACTTTGGGATGAAGAGAGAAATATGGCTTAAAAGCAAAGCGGAGTTTTGTTGTCCTAATAAAGAAAAACCAAATTAACGACGTGACACTTCTTTAGAATGGTTGCAATTTGAAAATCGATGAAACGAAAAAGTGACACTAAATTGAGATAAACAAATTAAATTCGACTGTATATAATTCGAAATAAAACACATTTCTCTTTACCCGTTAGTATTAATTTTCCATTTAAATAAAACTTTAAATATTTCAAATGAATTTTAGGTGTGTCTGTTTATGTTAAGGTAGATATTCTTTTATTCGTAGATCAAAGGAAATTGTGCCTAATAGTGCATTGAGTCTTGAACGTTAAGTTAGTGATTTAAAGTTTAATTTAGATTGAATGTTTAGAATTATAATTGGAATTACAATTATAATGTAGACTAAAGAAATTGTATCTTTATATTAAATAAATGAAGCAAAACTTTGTATTCCTTTTTACAAAAATTGGGCAGACGGAAGAGTATGAAATTTTGCACACTTATATAGAGAAGGAGTGCAGAATGATAATATATAATTATATAATATTTAAGAAAATATACATAAAATAAATTAAAGCACCTCATAATCATCCTCATCAATGGAAGAATACATCATAAAATCGATATTATCTATAATCTGTGCAGAAAGAATATAAAAACGAAATTACTTTCAGATTTTACTAGCTGACCCGTGCCCACTTCTCTAGGAATCAGAAAAAAATATTAATCACAATATATATATCCTATGTCATTCAGGAATAATGTAGCTGTCCACTGGTGAAAGAATTTTAAAAAACCGTTTAGTAGATCCAGAGATAACGTCATAAACACACAAACTTATCTTTTTATAATATTATTAAGTATAGATAGTAATAAGTATCGATTGATTAAAATGGATATCCAATATAAAAATTGTAACTTTCTGCTTCTTTCGAACTAGCTCTGTGGAAGAAATTGTAGAGATCTAATTCTCGACCATTTGCAGAAATCTGCTCAATTGCGCTTTAATTCAAAATTTTCGTCAGAATTTCACGATTATAATTTAAGTTTGCAAATTTATAAGTAGTTTGCTTCTCTTGCAACGATTTATTATCGTACCGTTTACTACAGCGAACGTACTAAAATGATTTGAATAGAACGCCAACAACGAGATGTAAAGTTTTGCAATAGTACCCTCTCTGAAAGCACAATTATTTTGTCGACCAAGTCCTGATTGAATTCTTGATCTAGTTTCCGCTGAGATCTTGAGTGAATTAATCGCTTTATAATGTAGAATTCTACTATATTAAATGCATTATTACTCACATCGATTTAAGTTTCAAATCTGATGACGTAATTGATAGTATCACATGAATGCCATAATTATGATATGACATCGCGGAAATGCAGTCTGCCTTTGGAAACGACCCCAGCGCAGTGCGAATTGAAACCCATGTGTTGTTTCTAATGTTTTGTATTTATGAGTTAATATTATAAATGTGAAAGTAACTTTGTGGTCTCTGTTGTCTGTCAGTCTTTCACGGAAAAACTGATGAATAATTTAAAGTCTCAACGAGGTAGACAAAATATCGGCTCTCTTGAAGTTGCAGATATCAATAGGCGACGCTAGCCACTTATCATCGATTTGACTGTTTGTCAGTTTGTCTACAAAGAAACATAAAAAGACTAACTAAACTCAGCTTGTTTTTAACAGTAAGGAAGTAAAAACGATATTAGGATTAGATTATTTGAACTTTAAAAACACGCCCAAGACAAATTTTGTTCAAATTTCTGTCGAAATTGACCAATCGCCAACATTCTCTTAATACGCATGTCATGTCTGGAAGTTCCGTTCGTGTTGTCGGTAGACTATTCGGAATTTAAAATGGATTCGTTTATAAAGGCATTTACTAGGGTCCGCATTTTCGATGAGGGAGAAGCAGTAGGTGAGTGACTTGTTTGCCGGTGGGCCGCTTTCGCCAATACGAGCAAAACTCCGGACAGTTTAGCCGGCGCCGCCGAAGCCGGGCACCCTCTATAAATCAGCCAGCGATTGACGCCTTCCTACAGGGAGTGATCTATTCTGCCCCCTTCCATAATACAGCTTCACTTGGAGGGATTTTTCGCCTAGGAAGAGCTTTAAACGGTTTACAGCACATAAGCATCCGAAAATTGACTAAATCAAGTAACTTTGTTTTTTAAATAACATTTCTCGTAAAATTTTCTAGTGGTTAAGAACTTTTTCTTTGAATCCTCGTTTGGAGTTGATCATAGTTCTTAATCAATGTCTACCAATGGTATGAAAATCAGGGACACTAAAGACCCGCAATGTCTAAGAAAATATTAGGGAAGCGGACCCTTGACTTCGATGTCGAAACTTAAGATGGAACCGTATTTTGCTCCTAGAAAGCGCACTATGACTATTATCCAAATTTTTTTTAAACTAGCATAAGTTCACGTTTGACCAAGATTTCGCCCCAAACAAAGATAATGGTCTAAGATGGAGTAAGCTTACCTAGAGGGTATTCACACGGGACTTGAAGACACCCAAGTTGTAAGAATCAGGAAAGATTTTTGCAAATAGAAACCATAAATATAGATTGCTTATGGTACAGAATTCTTTCGAGGAGTGATACCACATAATTTATATCCTACACTATTTTTGAAAAGACCGTGAAAGCCTACACAATGTTTTCTAAACATGAAACACAATTTAATGTTTTCTTGTTTGTTACAGGTAAAATACCAGATTGCGGTATCGGCGATGTCTGCTTGTTTCACGTAACTATTTAAGTTCATGGAATTTAGATTTTATCTATTCTTTTCAATTATATTTCGTGAAAACATCGTTGATTAAGACTATCGTGTAAGAACGTGCTAGCAAAATAGTTTATATATGAATTTATCTGTGTCTATTACTTTTCAAGATTTATAAACTTGGAGGGGAATAAAGACATAATATATTGAATTTTAAGGCCATAGCTTCTAAAATTTAAGTTTACTGTGTGAACATTTGTGTCACCACTTACCATTATTTCAATCTTCACGAATCCATCGCTTATTTTTTGGTCTACCATTTAGCTACACTACATTTAATTTACACGATTCAACAAGGTGACGTTTTATTCTATACCACAAAATTGTCCCAAAGTCACGCTGTTAGGTAGCTTGTAGGACCAACATGGCCCCGCAAGCGGTACATTTAATATTTTACTAAGTCGCATCACGCGCTCCGTCTTCAACGGGCCCTGATTGCTGTCCGATCGAAATTATATTTCGCAAGCATTCAAAGCCAGTTCGACAAGATTGCTTTTCGTATATGTAGCACACCTTAATAGCAGTCATTCTTGGAAGACTAACAATATTCTATGGTAAGCTAAATTAATTTGGTTCATACCTCGTAGGTATATGTTGGTTTTTAAACAGTGTGTTCTAAGAAATTATTAGGGTGGGTTATAAGTAGATTTTTAGGAATACAAAGACTTTGATAGGTTTTTGTAAGCAACAATTGCAAGTGACAGGAAAATAAAGAACATGTATGTCATTGTATTCATGTGTACATGGGGTACTAAATTTTTTATTGCTGGAGTCCAGTAGACAATGCTGATGGCCCATCGAATGGATGGTGGTCACCGTCGCCTATGGACATTAGTAAGACCAGAGGTGCTACCAACTTACAAGCCTGTATGAATTTTAATGACTCCTTTTTACAGAACCCATATGGTAGTGATCAGGTAAAAACGTCTGCTTATTCAAAAGGTCTACGGTGCGCAAGAGAAACATTATTGAAAACCATTGAACCAATTACATTTTTTGAGTTCAGCAGACAGATTGACGGCCCACCTGATGGAAAGCGTTTTCCATCGCTTATGGGCATTCGTAACACGAAAGGTGCTGCCACTCTCTAAAGGTAGACTGGAACCTGGCCTTTGATGCCGGAACATAACTCAAGGTTGTTATGGCGGCATACTCTACACTACGGGTGGTAGCCATCACATACCTACATATACACGATACTGAAAAGTTTTGTTGAAAATATTCCATGTGTCGAAAGCTACAAAACGTATTTTACCTATTGTTGGCCAATAAACTATGCAACTGTGGAATTTTAAAATCTAGCAAGAGACTTGCAAGAAATTTTAGAACACAGCACAAAAAATGATACAATATTCACGGGTTTTAGCAAACATAATAAATGCATACACAAACGTATATGAAACAATGTAAGTGGGTAGGTTTAATTTTTTTGGGGGGGCTAAAAGCTGTAGTCTTAAAAACTAAGGTACAAAGATAGTGTTATTAATATATTCCAAGTAGTCCTGTACTATTCTAATATTTGAGGACAGTTGTATTTACTAAAAGCATTATTCGCATTATAAGCGAAACATTTTTTGAAATCGCTCCAGTATTTTTTGAGTTTAATCATTACAAACATTCAGAAACACCAATCTTTCTTCTTTATAATATTAGTATAGATGTACAAATGACTACTGCTTACTATGCTCAAAGTTAAGTAATAATTCACAGTAACAAAGGTAGGTGAAATCAGAGATATATAGATATTAGGTTTTTTAAAGAGTAGGTATATTGCGTGACTAGACACCATACCTCAGCGGGAGTGGAATGAGTAGCCACGCTGTTTGTTAATCTTGCTTTCATTGTATAAAATATTTTTGAACACAACACCTTAAAAAGCCTTTGTGCACCGTAGGTGGTCCTGATCGCTAGGGAGTGAAAAAAACCACGGTTTATTTATTTAACTGTTAGGAAAAGCTTAAACAATAATGTAACAAGTATTTCTTGAAGTCATAGTTGAACACTATTAACGGTTCCGCAGTGAATGTTTATATAAAAACCCTTATAATTTCGTCATCATCTTCCAAGCATTAGATACCCGGTTGAGTTTGGAGCATTCGTTTCGACGCTTTTTCTTCTCTACTTCGCGCGGTCTTAAGTATGTCTTGTACAGGGATCATTGGTATGCATACCATATTTCACGTCAAGCTAGCATTTTTTGGACCTACCCACATATGCGACCGAGTTCTGGCAGAAGTGGCATGGTAGCCGTTAAACGAGGCTGTATCAGCCTAAGCGACGCTTTTGCAGTTTATTTCCTATTTCACGGACATGAAGAGTGCTGCGGATGCGTCAATTACTGGTGCCATTTGACTTCCCACAACCACCTTAGTTATGCCTATGACTATATAGATGAAAGAACTAAGGTTTGTTTTATGTACAGCCATGGTAGAAGAACGCTATGAACCATAACGTACAACATAGCGTATCAGAGTTCGTCTTTTGCCAAGAGATTATAGATCATACTCACCGCACACGGCTAGGTTGCTCTTAATATTTAATACTAAAATATTTTTAAATCAAATCACTGGAGAAACAATGCATGCATGAGTAGGCTATAATTTCTCGCGGCCAGAGACAGGCATTCGAACTTTCACCAGTTCTTTAGTAGATGTATAATATATCATAAGGTCCCAGTGGCTAACAGTCAAATTAATGACTTATTTCATATTCAAAGTTGTTCAAGTTTAGACATAATTTATATTCACGTTTTATTGTAGTACAAATGTAAGTAATATTATATTTAACTGAATAAATGTTACAAAAGTTTTTGACTTTTAATTCAATAAATCAAAATATATTAACTTGAATGTATAAAACAACTGTTAAACTCGAATTTAATGCTTCGTCCAGATCTAATCTGATCATCGTTTGGTTGGATGAGCTCTATCTTAATATATGAATGGAGATAGCTTTTGCTCACCATAAACTTAAGTCTAGACAATTAGTAAATACTCATGAAGAATGAGTGGCCTTATCAATCATAGATATCTCTTCCAGGTAAAACTGCAAACTGGGTCTTAGCCTCCGAAACGAGAACATGCCGTTTTACCTGTCCTGCGCAGTTTTTTGCCAATTATAGGCTCGTAGTTCAGACAGGTCAGCCTCCACTCTATATGTCCAGTGATATTTGGGATGGCCCACCGGACGCTGAACTACCGGCCGTCCCAAACATGCTTTCCTCATGCTCCGTTCTACGTGATCGAGCCAGGGGGTGCGGTGAACTTTTATTTCTACTATTATGTTGGCTTCGGCCCTCCAGCTACCATCTTCTCTTTGTTGAAGCTAGAATCTTACGGAGAACCTTTCCGCTACTAAAAGCTGATTCTCCTCCTCGTGGGTAAGCGTCCAAGCACCCACATCCGTATGACGGTTTTATAGATCCTGATTTTTGTTCCTATTAAGAAGCCACCAGTACGTTATGCAGGTTGCACGACATCCCAGAGCGTTTTGTATACGTATATTATATTTTATCCTCTTTGGTGTTTGTGTTTGCGTCGGTGACTGTGCAACCCAAGTATTTAAATTGGCCATTAATTGGTATTTGGCCATCCCTCTATATGTAACTTCTCTAATGTGAAGGTTATGAGGTGCATATACATATTTCTATATCGCTTAATGTGAAGCTATTCTATTTTCTCATGGCTTAATATGCAATTCGGATTTTTTAAAGAACAGTTATATATGACAGCGATGATCGACCAAAGTAATACTACGTTTTACATTATGTTTTTTAGATCTTCACAGATATACAAAATTTTTAACGATATCATAGTTAACTTAAGGAACATCTACAGCTAGATATTATTATTTTATTTTTAATTAACCATCTAAATACACAGCTTTATTTTATTTTATTTTTATATTAAGTGTAAGATAAATAACACTTATTATATATTCATACAAAAATTAACTGACAGACTAAATCTATATCTGTAACTTAGCACAAACAAAGATAATGAAAAAAAGATCTCATTTACGAATATAACAATAGATATATTCTGACTATATACATTTTTATTTTAAATAATCACTTTAAATATTAACGATAATAAAATTCAACAATATGAATATTAAAAAAGCATTAAAGTAAAATACACTTTGATGTTTGTTAAAATAACAGTAGTATGGGTTACTTAATAACATAAAAGCTTACGTCCCACATTGGGTATTTATCGAATTGAGTTCGTGATTGGGTACATTGGAAGTTCGACTGCCAATTATCGCAGACATTAGTGGCAAGAGTATCCCAATAGACTCGAAGTCAGAAGTCCGACGTGCATGTAGATCCTTCCATAATTAATGTATCGCGTACAGCAATAATATTGGTGACTATAGTATGAGCTGTCCCTTTTAGTCCGCTTACAACAAAAATACACAAATAAACTTGATGTGTGAGACACGTTTCAAACGTTTTTGTATTCAAACTTACTCGTATCGACTTCCTATAGCCATAATATTGAGTAAAATTATTAGCGCTAATTTCTCTTTGTTAAATACTTAATCAAGATCTGCGTGATTTAACATAAACCAATTCCCCAATGACTTATTAAATAAATTCTAAAATTAATTTCACTATACTTGTAACAAAATATCTATTTTTGTTCCACGGTATATGCAAATGGCAAGGTTGTCTGATTTTCAAGCTCCAGAACAAACAATATATAACTATCTATGTAAGAATCAATCCATGTGAAGAATCTTCAGATGGATTGATTTGGGTAGATCATTACTGAATTGTTTGTTTGTCATTGTGAAGATCTAAATCATAAAAATTTGCAAAAATATTAAGTAACAACAGTTATCAAGAAACATGCTGTCTGGCGTAATTTGTTAAATGTTCATTGTTATATTTAATTTATTTAAATATATAGTAAAACATGTCTCTTTTATGTCGCTTAGATAGCGCTGCTTTTTCAAAACCAATGTCTACAAGCCTTCGGAGATTACAGATATTGAACAAACAAATATTTAAAGAATGCAGAATAACGTCTAGATGAAGAAGAAATAAAACCTGTATTCAACTCTTGATAGCTTAGTTCAGTATTAAACAATGAGGCAACTAGAGCTATTTTGGTACCTATTCCAATTGAAGGACAAGCCTTGCACAGAAACTTATCCAACTTCCCGAGTGAAGTTTACAAGAAACTCAATCCGTCTCAGAGTTGTCTATTAAATCTACAAGATACACTTCTAGATAGTAAGATGCTTTCACACTGTTAAATATGCGAGTACAATTCATTAATTGTTACAAATGCTGGTGCACTTTGATAAACTCTTGTTTAGGAAACTATTTCTGATGTAATCCGACTTGAAATAACCAAACAAAAACAATTATCCAGACAGTGGGTTTTTTGTGGGTCGTCTTGTGCCAAGCGTTGGTGGCTTCAATCTTAGCTCGGGGCAAAATATGCTTTTAAATCATCTATCGGCCCATCTACCATTTTAAATTTGATTGCCTCTAGCTAGTTATAAGTAAATATTAGGTTGAGCATAAAGTTTTTACATAGTTTTGAATTGAAATGAAGGTGTGTGTATCAGTTTCAAAACCACATAAAAATAATTTTGTGTGTGTGTGCCCATTAGAAATAACACTTCAGAGAATATATTCATAGATAATTCATCTCTAACTTTAGTAAATATAATTCCTTTAGGCTTCGTCCGTTTATCTGTCAAACATATCAATTTTCACTGTTTTAGTCTACACAATTCTAAATTGTCTAAATTGGACCTATGTTTAATAATCAGTCTTGTTGACTCTCTAATCTGTGCCTCATTCTCTCGCAGGCTTAGTACTATAGATTTATGTGTTAATCTCTTTTTAGTGTTTTTTTTTGGTTTCATGAAATTTCAAAATCCAACAATCCTAAAAAAGTTTTACTTCAAAACTTTTGTTTCACGTAACAGTTAATTTTTAGCTACAGACAGACAGTCAAAACTTAAAACGCTAAGTGGGCGTGTAGAGTGCCTGAGAGTATATTTCTGTGTCCAACACTTAAAAGCAATTCCAGCCTGGTTAATAATACTCTTCCGTCACTTGTATGGTTTCTTTTTTTAAATAACAGAAGTCTTGTTTAATAGAACAAACTTGCCGTCTAATCTCCATGATAGTTAAAACCCCATAATAATATAGTCTGCGCATAAATTTGTGACTGATCTTAGCAACAGATGGCTACACAATATACGTTTATTTACATGATAGATATTAAAAAGATAATCTGTACGGTACGTTAGATAATCTGAAGAGGTTAACTTGCCCATGGACTATATAAGTCAAATATTTTTATTTCTTAGCCAATGTTTTAGCTCCTACTGAACTTGATTGACTCTTAGTCTGGTCAGTGTAGCGATAACTTATATTTAATTCTATAATATACACTGAAAATAAAATATCTTCATGTATACTATGATTCGGATGGCTTTGGATGTGTCTGAAAGATATAGTTATGTAAACAAACAATCCTAAAAAAATATGAGTATTATTTGATTGGATATAATTTATTTAAGACTAACTCTTTGAATAAAAAAGAACTTGAAAGGGATGAGTAGATATCTATAGCTTGCCTAATATATCGACGAACTGTTAGGAATATATTTTCTTATCATTATTTCAATTAATATTGCCTTGAAAACGTCCTAATATTTCTCATGCCTGAGCATGCATACAATGTGTCTTGTTCATATACTAATTCTTGTTTTTTCTCTATGTCTTTTTGGGGTATTGAGGAAGTTGGAGCCTTGAGGTTTGACTTTTTGCCCCGGTTTCTACATGATGGGCAACTACTCACCTGTAGCTGGATTTAGAGTCGCTGGAGCCTTTCCCGTATGATGATAGCTTCTCTTGTTGACTAATCTGTGGCGTCATACGGTTTTCGCGGGTCTGTTTTCTCCTTCTCTGCTGTTTCCTTTCCTTGTATTATAAATTAATATGTACCACCATCCAGCATCCGTATCTAGTTGAGACGTCATATTATAAAAGTAAAAGTAAAAATATATAATTTCTGATAAGTCTTTCAATATTAACCTCATAAAAAATGTACATTGTAAGAATATACATTTTAGCACGAAATTGCTAGAATTACCTAAAGTTAACAAATGTACCTCTCAAGCAACGATGACTTAGCAATAAATAAACATATTCTGTGCGATAAGGATTTTAAAACATGTTTAAAGATTCATAAATGCAAGTTTACCACCTCTGCTCGAGTCGTAAACCTAAATGTAACGGGTATGGAAGTTGTACTATACTTACATAATACATTATATTGCACTTACATACTAATAATATCACAGTAACTTTAAACTTCACAAGACATAACCCTTCTACACCTGATATCATCCTCAAAATTGTGCCACTGTCTTCTTCGACGATGTCACTAATTCTCTTATCTATAAAAAATAGGTATATTAACTTTTAAACTAGCATGTAAAGAACCCCTAACAAATCACTGATTATAGCCATTAGCATCTTAACTGTTTGGTTGGTAAAATTATGTAAATATATTTTTTTGTTATTAGTAGTATTTTTATATTACTGTTGTATATTGTATTGTATGTGTGTAGAAGCAAGCTGTATAGCAAAATATAAGTGAGAATTGTTATTGGGTTAAAGTATATATTATGAATAAACATTATTTAGTTTTAGCGTATTTGTATAAAATAATAGAGTATTAAGAAACATTATGTAATTATTTCTGAGCTATCTTACACATAAACCAGCAAGCGTTAAAGGTAAAAGAGGTAAACCTTACTATTTATTTCAAATTTCAATTATTAAGATTTTTGATTCGTTAGAATTATGCCATCTAACTATTACTAGCTGTGCCCGCGATTTCGTATACGTGAATTTTGTTTTCGCGAAGCCCTGAAACAGCAACCTAAGTTAATACTCCTTAAAACATTAGCTATCTGCAAACGAAGGTTCCAGCCAAATCAGTCTAGCTGTTTCAGGGATTAGCTGGAAATGTTTTTAATTTTATTTCGCAGAATCCGTAAAATAAGAAATTAAGTACCTTAAGTGATTCCTTATATATATCCCATTAGCTATCTGCGAGTGAAAGATCTGTCAAAATCGGTCTAGCTGTTTCAAATATTAGCCAAAACATCCAGACAGACAGGCGAAAAGTCTAAAAAATTACGGAACTTGCTGGTTCGAATTATCCCCACAGTTTTTTTTCACATTTTTATTTTGACATTACAAACATACACTTCAATTTTATTTATCTGTATATATTAAAAAAATACGAACAGATATGTTATGAAATGTTATAAAAAGTATTTCAGTTGATTTCATTGTTATGTCATATTATGATTATATGATCTTAAAAGTAGAAACCTAGAGATTGCTGATAAATTGGCTTAAATGTTGCATTTTCATGTTTTACGGAGTGCGAGATAACATTCTTAATGCTAGAATGACACATTCTGTATTGTATTCTACGAGTACAAACAAAATCGGACCAAATGAATAGGCACTACGAAATTAGCATTGTATCTGTGCCAGCCTATATATCACTTGGAAGACAACGAACGCTTGCTTTGGGATATCATGACAATTACTGGGTATTTACTAACAATATATTAGAGATACGCTTTGTCAGAATAACTATCAACTCAATCATTATTCTTAAGATGACGGCTTGGGATTTGTAGACGTATGATTTAAAATAATTCGTTCTGAATTATTCGAAGTAAAATGATCTTATCACTAAATCAAAAAGAATATACCTATCTGTAATAGAAATACGCTTATGGAAATCTGTATTTAAAAAACCGTAAATTATCAAAAGGAAAAAAAATGTTATACCACCAAGCGTAGACACATACAGCGAACAACTCTAGAGTTGGTTCAATGAATTAAAATACTAGCACTTTGCAGACTAGACTTGTTAAATATCATTTATATATACTCTGTAGTGTCTGAGAATATTAGCATACAAAGATAGACGGTTGTAATGATTTCACTAGGGTTTCGCTTATGCCAAGATTGCAACAGAACCATGATAATAAGTGAAACATATTTCATATATTTGTAAAATATTGATAGAAATTTAAAATAGTAAATCTATCTTACATTTAAATTAAATGCATGTATATTATATAAGAAACCATAAATTAAACTATAATAAACATATTTACAAATTAAAAATGGATTCCAGGTCTTTTTCGATGGGGAGCGTTCCTTAAATGCTGAACGCATTTGTACTATTTACGCATTAATGCGTTGTACATAAAACAAGTACCATATAATAGGTATTTCAAAAAATAACACATTTTAATAAGAATTCCTAAGATTAAATTTACAAATGACTACTTGTTTGAATGGCTGTTTGCATTAGTTTCAGATACGACTATTACAAAAGCAAATACATCTCGAAATTGCAGTGGAGTTTGTTACGTTCCCGCGCTGGCGGTTTGGAGATTAGTTGACAATGTCACGAGGAACAAAGTTCCGTTGAAGTTCATCTCGAACTTGTGGCGCTGTGTGTCCTTAAATTGAAACTGTACAACATCTGCACTGGCTCTGTCTGATAGTTATTGGGAATAAATTACTCCCGTGTACCTACTGTAGTCAATATAATTTGGATACCTCGTACAGGCTGTGGACAACATGTGCTGGTTTGACTCTGTACTTATTGGAAAGTTACTTCAGTCGATATTTAAAGAGAATTTATGTCCTGTTGTGCGAAGCAATTATGGTAACATTTGATGTATTATTAAGAACTCGTCATGTCTGCCTTCGCCCTATCACGTTTAAGTTATGAACCATGAGCTGGAATTTAAAAAAGTTTAAAGTGTTAGAACTATGATAGACCCTAAAAAGATCTTTTATTGAAACTTGGCTTGCATAACATCACTGAACAGTTTTTGAGATTATAGTGCTTTTCAAATAAATGAAATCGATTTAAAAATTAATAACTAATAAATAAAGTATCTAACTTTTATTTTTTAATCAAATATAAATATAAATTTAATCAATTTATTTAATCAAAATTGATTAGGATAATGAAATCTGTTATTCACTCGTAAGTTAAAGTTTAAAAATTATCGACTTTTATTTATATCATATATTTTTGATAATTTTCCATCAGATTATTCTGTAATACTAAGTTAAAACTCTCAAGAGAGAGAAACGTTGAAATGATGATGATACCCCATTCAGTATGTAGCAGATTTTTTGCTTTCGCTTAGACAGCTAGGTAAAAAGGAAAATAGAAAGTCAAATAAAAAACATTTAAAGGTTTGCGGGGAAGCCAGATCGAAAAATCAAAGTTGTATTGCCGGCGAAATGCAATTTTGCGTTCAAGCGCTAAACTTTGAATAGCATTTTTGCATAATATCTATTTTGTGCAATCTAGCTATTTTGCACCGCTTCGTTAAACTTGGTTTGATATTGATTAATAAACGTGATAAAGTTAATAGGTTTTATTTAAATTTTATCTTTTATGAATTACGAGTAAAACTGTAAAACATTTTAATACTGTAAACTAAAATGTAATGCAATGATTATAAAAATTAACTTTAGGAATAGTATCCTCTAAGTTCTTCATAATTGTAACTTTTTTTATTACATATTTTAAATTTTAGCTGTTTGTTGTTCCTTTAAATAAAAGAAAAAAAACATCCAGTAAAAGTAAAAAGCTGAGCTTAGGTCTTCTATCTTTTATAGGTATGGTGGTTAGGAAACTAGAAGTGTATCTTGTTAGATCGCCATTTTAAACCAGTTCTTCTAATCGTCTAGCGATTCAATCAGGCACTTGGAAATCTTTATATATATAATTCTTCTGCTCGTGTGTATATCACTAAACTTCTCCCAAACGGTTGTATCGATATTAATAAAAAAATGAGTGTGTTTCAAGTAGGACTCAATAGGTGACGCTGCATTCGAGTTTTAAATTTGATTTTTTAGAGCTGGACAACATCTGCTATACTCGCTAGTTAGTTTCTTTATAGGTCTTAAGATCTCAAAAACTTACGATTTGTAGATTCTGTTATCGAAACATTTCAATAGCAAAAAACAACGTAAGCGTCAAAATCAGCCCGAAATAAATTAATTATAAATATTTGATAGCTTATTGTGGAAAGCTAAAAACACTCACATCGATCGTAACACCGCGAACTACGAGAGGGGGAAATCGTAAAAAAACAATATATTACCGCGATCGTGTATATTATGGGCGAATCTAAATGTGTCAGTGCGTAATTTATCGCGGTTACGTGTTTTTTGTGGAGGCTCTCACTTAACCTCATAAAACACAGAGCCGGGTGCAGGGCTGGAATCAGAGGCGAGGGCTCTCGAAGCGAGCTCGGCCCGCGGCGCTCATCGAAAGTGGGAAAAACAAGCGATCGCCACTCAACTGAGACGCCCCGGATGACACTTCACACGTCTGGCCGTGATTTTTACAACGTTTCCACTCAACTCTGTGGCGTTTTTTGCTCGTAATCACTTTGATGTACGCGGAGGATTTTCGCCACTGTTTTGTGTGTAGCAAGCTCTGTTGCTTGCCTTAGAACGCAGACTCTAAATGGAGGGCTATGAGTGGATTATATTACAGAAAACCACAACACTAAATGTAAATGAAGATGCCATAGGTTAGAGGAAAATTGCTACCTACGTATATGATGCTTAAACAAATTAAATTTTTGAATATTTGTCTATCTGTCAGAAAGTTTGTCTTGAATAGGCTCTCAAACAGCTTAACACATTTTAAGGAAATTTAAAGATTATAATAGGAAGTTCATCTTACATTTCCTTGCGATACATTTTAGAGGAAATTAATATAAATATTTGTAATTATCTACCTTGAAGAAATACTCTTAACACGATCAAAATTGGCAGGAGTAGATTTTTTTCAGACGCTTGCAGCTTAGCTTTATCAGAAGCCTTTGGTTTAAATTTTTAGGTATAATAAAAAGTCCTTTTTGTGCAAGTCACACGAGATAGCAGCACACAGCTAAATGTAAATAAAAATACGGACTGTGGAATACGTATATGTACTGTAACATTGAATTGTAAAAGAGCTTAAACATCCTCATAAATCTTTGGAATAAAATACTTGAAACATTTCAACATGTCATGTAAAAATTGCCAAACGTGCCATGTAAAAATTGCTAGATGTGGAATGGTTGGAATAGTTTGATTATTCAGTATTTTATGTGTCGATAGTTGTATGATCGCAGACTAGTGCCGGAGCGGGTGAGCTGAGAGATTCTCAGATTCGGCCGTGCCGTACGTGGCTGGCAGGTAGCCAACCCCAATACACATTTTAACTAGGTGATTTTATACGCAGAACACTTTAAAGTAGTCTATAAACGTTAAAAGTAACATAAAACAAGTGCAAAATTTGGTTTCGTGTTCTTTTTGTCATCATTGTCATGATGTTTTATTTACATTATGAAAAAGGTTTGTTGTCGTTAAAATTAAATTATGTACAAATTGATTGCTTGAAAAAAACGTTAGTTTTTTTACTTATTTTGTCAAATAATTAAATGTAAAAATTTACCCCTGTTATTTGATTATGTAGGTAGATTTAAAGCGCTTTCAGGGCTAACTTCCTGCTGGACGATTGTTATTCTTAAGCAAAGTATTCTTCTTTCACGGAATGGATTATTCTTCTTCTTTATAATAGAGACGTCGACGAGACGAGACTTCTTTATAATAAACTAGCTGTCCCGGCAGACGTCGTCCTGCCCGGTAAAAAATAGGGTTTATCGTAGAAGGGTGAAAATGAGGTTGTATGTATTTTGTATGTTGTATCATAAAAAATAGAATTAAAATTTTGTCTAAAAATAAATAAAAATTTAGGGTGGACTACCTAACATTTAGGGGATGAAAATAGATGTTGGCCGATTCTCATAGATACGGATAAGCACAAAAATTTCATCAAAATCGGTCAAGCGTTTCGGAGGAGTATGGCAACGAAACTGTGACACAGAATTTTATATATTAGATTTGATTTTATTTGATTTGACGTGGACACATGTTACAAAAAATTCTAACGTTATTCACATATTAAAAAACAGGTGTTAAAATAACTTTAAATCTAAATTTAAATAATTTTAATTATTTCCTAAATAATAAAATTAATAGACTATTTAACTCCTTTTCCTCGTACAAACTTATAATGTTATATGTTGGCACGCATGTACACAATCTATGAGACTACGACGTTGTGTATGATGGGAAAAGTATCTCATTTGATTTGGTTTTCTAGTCCTCTATTGGTAGAAAATTCTGTGACACCAAATTTGCTTACCAACAATATTTCTTCAAAAACACTTACCAACAATATTTATTCAAATATAAATAAAAAAAAACCAAATATAAAAATACTCACCAACAATATTTGGATAAATATTGTTGGTAAGTATTTTTATATTTGGTTTGGTGTGCGTGTCTGATTTTTACAGTTTGTTTTTCTGACGTTACTATTTTGTACAGATTCATTTTATACGTTCATAAATAACACTGAGTAAGTGGTAATTGAAAACTGTAAAAAATAAACACAGAGCTGTGCCTACAGTCTGTCAATTCAGTGCAGCCCGCTTGCAAAACTATTACTGCGGCACATTTTATTTGCTGACAGAGTTGAAAATTTGCGTCAGGCTAAGTGCCAAATTTATAACATTGAAATGTACTATGAAAGTTTTTACGCTAATTGGTACGGTTGGGCAAGGATTGTTAAAGATAAAATATGCGATGCGGACTGTTTTCGTTTACATTTTGATTGATTGCTTCATTACCGCTGCGATGGTGATTGTGAGAGTTGCGAGAAGAGTCCCAGTAAATGCTTTAACGTGTCATACAGTTATGTCATTGCACCATTTTCAAGGTATCGTAGTGATTTTGGAAGAAACGAAGATGGCCGAGTTAGTACTGCCGGCTTTTTTAATAATAAAGAAGTGAAAATTCTTTTATTATTTATATAAGAGTGTCATTATTTTCTATATAGCAGTCATTTTTATCTGAAACTACTGAGCTTATGTGAATGAAACTTAATTAAAAAAAAATATACTAGCTGACCTGTGCCGACTTCGCTGGGCATAAGAATAAAAATTAACAAATGCTTATTATTAATTACAATCAAATATACCCTATATCACTCAGGAATAATGTATCTTTCCATTGGTGAAAGAATTTTCAAAATCGGTTAAGTAAATCCAGAGATTACCCCCTACAACGTCACAAACTTCACCTCTTTGTAATATTAAGTATAGATATGCCGCTACGCAAATTAGTCTTTGATATTGGTGATGGCGGTCGTTGCACTGAATTTTTAATTATATAACTATATATTCGAATAAAGAGGGTTTAATAGATAAATAGATGCATCTAACTTATTTAAAAAAAAATGAACTCATATAAAAATAGCATAAACTAACTAACTAAGCGAGAAATGAGATAAAGATACCATTTTCGCATAAAATATTTTACGGCATTCATATTGCTTCTATTATAATAATAGTTAAAAAGAAATGGAAATACAACAATTAATTGAGGAATATTAACGACCTCGATATATGGCGGTGAGTACTTTCCATCAGGTGGGCCGATTTTGTATTTCTCAGCTCTTGCCAATAAAAATATATGACTGATACAAATCACTACCTCTAATTGCTTAGTATTTTAACCTGACTTAAGTTTAATTGGTATATTATATTTCAAAATAGGTGTATATGTGTAAGCATGAGTGGGCACAAAATCAGGGTACCAATGTACATAACAAATGACGGTCTTTTGAACCGAAATAATTGCAACAGAATTATTGCTGCGACCACGTACTTTTAAGGCACTCTTTTTATTTTGGAACCCTAGAATTTGCTTTCATGGGGATAAACTTGCCACGCAAACTGTAGAACTGCGACTATACAATCTTTAATTTGTGCCCTTAATTAATTCCTATCACACTGGATTTTACAAGTACCTTGAGCAACGATCCACGCACACCTAATTTGGCGACATGCAAAGATTGGCGGAGGATCGCGGGGTTAAAGTTAACACAATTTTTTTTAAATAAACAGATAACTCTTAATTGTATACCAAAATATATAAACAGATAATTGAAGAGGTCCTTATTGCTAAAAAGTGATCTCTTGAGGTCAACCCTTGGCAGGGATTGATAAATTACTCGTGTAGTAAGTATATTTTGTACTGATAAAAAATTTGTTAATATATTTAGTCATATTCACAACTTATTTATCAATACAAAATAAAGTTTATATAATTAACACTTACTCACTTGAATTACTTACATCTGTAAAAAGGTGAGTTTTTAATAAAATATGTGTATTAAATCAAGCCGTTCAGTTTTATAAAGCGATAAAAGGGATCTCTAAATTTAAATCAAACAAATTATCCACTTCAGTCATTATAATTTGTCAAAATAAATTTATAAATTTCCAGTTAGGAGGTTTTGATTCGTTTCACCACCAACCACGACAAGTTGTTCCCCACTTTTGCTGAATTCTGTACAAAAGTTAGTAGATTAAAACTGCCAATTACGGGGCATTTGAATTCCAAGTTGTTTTAGAATTCGCGTAATTACTGTTGGATGAACAATTACAAAAAGGACGAATGGATATTTTGCTATTATTTTGTTTTGTTCATAGCGGCTCGCTTTATTCTGTGCATGATTTTGAAATGTTTGTGGATTTAAGTTTCGGAGGATTAAGTTATCTGAAAGAGGTATTTTACAGAATTTAACATTTTATATTTTGAGTATTAGGCCTGTACTAGACCTGTATTCAATCTTGATTTATATTCATAGTAATGTGATAGTGCCATTTTTTAGACTAAAGTGTGTCGATTAATGGCCGGTTCGTATACTATGAATTCATTACCTTACGAACAGGTAAAATTCGACATAATTTCCATACTAGTAATGCCAAATTTTTACTTACATTCGGCAAAAATTTCCAAGTGAATGGCTAGTAAGAAACAAGAGTTAAACAATAAACTTAGTAAAAAATCTTTACATAAATGTTTATTGTTTTAATGTATAATTATAACAATTGTAATTATAAAATTATTTCTTTCTTTCTTTCTAATAAAATCGAGCCTTTTTCGAGGTATGTTCATGCAGAACGAAGGGTTCCGTAGAGGTGTTCATCACTTCTCGGTAGTCATTCACATTTTCAAAAAGAAGCAATTATTGAAAATATCCTATATCTTAAAAAGTACTTAATAGCTCGCATTCAAATTAATTTTAATCAACATATTTTAAGATTTATGTCTTGATTGCAGAAATTTTCATCTCAAATTTAAACTTAGGAAGTAAAATCACACACTTTTACTACTTTAAATGTGTAAATATCGCCAGCTATTTATTATAATATAATTATAATATATCGTTATATTTTTTTAACCTGACTAATGATACGTGGAGTGTTATGTCATAAATCATATCATAAATATAAACAGATTTTCTTAAATCTGTCAGTTGAAGATTACGAGTATATTATGTATACTAACTACCCCCAATGTTTCTAATCTAGTAATGTTTTTATAATAATAGTTGTAATCTAGTATTGTAATCATTAAACAATAGTAGATATCTGGTTGTAATTGTACATTGTTACTTATTTAAAGAAGTGTATAAAGAAAAATAACAATATGCGAATAATAATGATGTAATTCAACGGGAAGGTGCTAGTTCGGAAAGTGCGGCAGGTTCCAATTTAATGGTGGTTGAGCAAGTGCTGCGTCGCTTACCCCACTTTCCTCCCACTGACTATTAATAATTTTATTGCAGGGTATACCTAACAGGTTGCAAATAATATTTTTCATAATTGCCGTTTTTAAGACAACAAAGTTTTTAAAAGTGTATTTTATTATCAGTCTACAAACATTTCACTGAATTATTGTACGAGTTCTGGTTTAGCTGCTACAGACATTTTGTTGTCCTTTTTCTATTGCATCCAAAGGTTGTCTGGAAATAAGGACATGCCATGGGCGAAAACCGGTCTGTACCTGAAAATGAATATAGTTTATGTATTTTTGTACAATAAAGTATATTCTGCTCTATTTCTGTGGACTCGGATATAGCTTGGACCTATCAATTTTTAGAGTAACAGAAGATATAGCTACGTTTGTCAAGACGAAGTGGCGAGTTTTGCGTAACGGCTATTTAGACACGTGCGAATATCCTCACTATGTTTTTTTTGTGTATGTGGTGGTTATAGTAATAACCACCCTACTTCAGAATAATTGTCCTTAAGTACATTTTGAGGCGCGAGAGCCCACGCAACAACAGGGAAAAAACAAACTCACAAATCTCCAGTTTCCCGAGAAGTGCGGCCGAATAATTCAGGTGGTTCCACAACTTGTGTTCAGATGAAAATGCTAGTAGCCAGCCAAATGCTAATTTTATGGTGGTTGAACAACTGTGCCGAATCCACCCGCGCTGTCCTTCGCAGTATTGCCTTGTAGGCGTCATCTAAATAAAATATACACCCACTGGATAAAGATAACAAGGGTTGTGTCTTCTTCAACAGATTATTATACGTCACCATTATAATCACAGTTTTCTGCAATATTGTCTGAAATGATTAACATGTGTTTTATTAAACGAATAAGAAAGAAATAGATTACCATAGGCCGCCACTAATGTTTTAATAATTAATCCTTCTATAGTTTGTAGTGATAAATTATATTCTCTAATATATAAAACTCTCGTGTCACAGTTTTCGTTGCCATACTCCTCCGAAACGGCTTGACCGATTTTGATGAAATTTTTTGTGCTTATCCGGTATCTATGAGAATCGGCCAACATCTATTTTTCATCCCCCTAAATGTTAGGGGTAGTCCACCCCTAAATTTTTTTATTTATTTTTTAGACAAAATTTTTAATTTCTATTTTTTTATGATACAACATACAAAAATACATACAACCCTAAATTATTAACCCTCTGCGACAAACCCCTATTTTTACCGGGCAGGACGACGTCTGCCGGGACAGCTAGTTATTTATATATATATAGTTTGTCTGTCTACCCAAAAGTTTATATAGAAAAAAAAATAAAGTCATAAGTTCAAATTGAAAGTCTTAATCACTTCTTTTTTATTTACGTAAATTTCATACATATCATGACATTAAAAATGTATGCTGATTTAAATTTCAAAAATATGTTTTAAGTAACAAGAGGTTGATATTAATTAAGATTTTGAAAATATCAACAATATTTTGGGTCAACACAATATAATTATGTTCCTTCCATACTCCTCTATTCTGACATACGTCCTCTATTATACCATAAATCATCTTTCACACAACCCATCCATCTTTTTATGATCTAAATTTAAATTTTTATCTTCCAGTTTAACATTGTTTTTGTCACGTAATTTTCCTCCCACTTCATTACATCCCACCTTAGTTTTCCTTTTTTTAATTTTTCAAGTGCAACTTACAAAGATGTCCTTGTGTACCGTACCTTATGTAGGTACTTATCTCACCTTGCGCATCGATCCATAAAATTAACCTATATCAATACAAAACTCAATACAACATACATTCAACAGATAATGATAACAAAGGTAGTCGCGGTTACTTGAATGGATTATATCTGACGATTATTGCTTGTTAATTAATTTCTTTTTGGGCTCGTCAGAATGGAAACCCTATTAACGAGAGCTCGAGACGCGTGTTTAATTTCGACGTGGAGTTTTGAAACTGCGGCTTTGTTATTGTCATTGCGTGTATTTACATGAGAAATTATTGTTTTAATTGTCGTTGTCACTTAAGTTCTTTGACATGCCCTTAATAACTGTTAGAAATTGTTGTAAAATGATTAACATGAACATTTCGTACCTATATTAAATGGATTAAGTTGAGAATTCCATGTGTTTATATCATAAGTTATCGTAATAAATTTAAAGTTTTTTAAATGAATTTTTTGTCAAAAATAAGCTTTTGATGTGAATACGCCTATATAGAAAAATTCGTGCATGGCCGTAACAGCTAGTTCACTACAAAGAACATTAAAAATCGGAGTATATACTATAGTAAGTAGCACATGTTGTTTGTGATTAATGGTGAAGTCCACACGCAATCGTTACTTTTCATTATTGTTGGGAAGTGCAGAATCGAAGGCCAGCGGTCAGATTAGAAAAGTTCCTTGTACCAAGTGGAAAATCGACTTTAAAACCATAGTCTAACATTTGGTTTTAGAAAGAGGAATCGTTGAGTATTGAAGGAAAGTTTAAATTGGAATGTATCCCGCAATAAGCCGTTCGTGATTGGTCTATTTGCTCCTAATTAGTATTAATCGAACACTTCTTTATGTGGTTTACACAATTAATATGTTAGCCCTGTTTTAAAGGAAGTTTCGATTGTGAATAAAATTTTCTTTGTTAGTATTGAAGTTTTGTAATCAATATTCAATTATTATTTTGGTAGTAGTACATTAATAATAAACAAAACATCTGACAGTGGAGCAAATGAACCCTGGAAAAGAAATTAAGTTTGAAACTGAGCCAGTCCGGTGGACCAACAAAGATGAAGAAAGCGTACGAATAGAATATATAGCTAGTACTTGGGGAAGACCTACGTTATTACGATCTTAAATTTCTATTAGGTCATACCTTTTATATTCAAATAGCGTATTTATAATAAAACTACGTTTTGACGGTTTTAAGTGCGGTAATTTATTTTATTTAGGTTTATCCGACGTTTCGGCCGCTTTTCAGTTGCCGTGGTCACGGAAGACAAGATGACATTTGTCGAACGTGTATTGTCAAGTTTTTATTCAGCCTACCGCCAACTTGTTCATTTTAATTATTTAGTTTTAATTTTGTTTATGGATATTATTTACTTTATGGGAGCCTAATCTAATTTACCACCGCTTCACAACATGTTGTGGCTTGAAGAGAAGAAGCGGCGCAAGAAACTCTTCAGCAAACATGCCTAGTTCTAAAATTTTTTATATAATATTAAAATGAGTGGAAGGAAAAAAAAAAAAAAATTTTTTGTTGTGAAGCGGTGGTAAATTAGATTAGGCTCCCATAGAGTAAATAATATCCATAAACAAAATTAAAACTAAATAATTAAAATGAACAAGTTGGCGGTAGGCTGAATAAAAACTTTGACAATACACGTTCGACAAATGTCATCTTTGTCTTCCGTGACCACGGCAACTGAAAAGCGGCCGAAACGTCGGATAAACCTAAATAAAATAAATTACCGCGCTTAAAACCGTTAAAACGTAGTTTTATTATGTGTACAAGTCGCGAAAACTTAAGAAAATATTAGCGTATTTATTATATTTTAAACAGTAAGCACAATTATTTTCATCTTTATATAGGTAGCAAGATGATTACAAGGTATTTTAACGCCCGGTCTTTTATGTGATTTAGAATTTATTTCATAATGTTACCTGCCCAATTTGCTAGTTATAAGTAATCGAATGGTTTTTTAAGTATTATAATACTTAACTCATTCTTAGATATCTTATTAACATCGCTGTGAGTAGATATTTTGTAACAAACACCATCAGGTCTCAAAACAAAAACTTGGCCTTCTCAGGACATTTTCTACTAACATTTAGAGACGCCAAATTTCTGGCGTGGAGCCATGATGTATGTATATGTGTATACCTATCTATCTCTATCTTATATAATAATTACATCCCATTAACATCCTGCTGCCGTGCTCAGGCCTCCCACTATTGTGGAACGGACAATATACCCGCCACATTTGTCCAAGGCGGCTTAGTAGGTTTGACACATCGGTAATCTCGATGGTTTTCCACGATGTTTTCCTTCACCGTTGTTAACACATGGTAATTGTAACAATATGCACATTAGGTCAGAAAACTGTCTAAGTTGTGCAAGAGTATCGGCCAGGATTCGAACCCACGACCTTTGAGTTTGGGAAGCGTGCGCTAGTGATTACGATACCACGACTCGTATCTTTATTTGTGCTTTGCTTCTTCATATATAAATATAGCAAATTTCGCACTGAGTAGTAATTAGTCTTATGTTGGTAGCTGGCAGGAAATTATGTAAAGTACACGTAAAAACACGAGTGTAAGGAATCAGAATATTCATTTTAGGGGGAGACTAGCTAGCGCCCTATCCATTAGTGACTCATGGCATGGCTGCGAACAAATCACAACGCGGGTGCTCCTTGCATGTGTTTAAGATATATGTTTTAATAGTATAAACAGAGTAACATGATACTAAATACTCCGGCACCGAAGCAAATCTCTTGTGACACGATAAACAACCGGAACGGTTCTACAGAGCGCACTCGCTCAAACATTTGCCTGACGACTCCTTCAGTTATTTGAAGGGAACGACTCTTATCGTCTTACTTTTATGGACTGCGAATCGAAAAGGCTTCGATGTTACAAAACGAGACCCTTCTATTGTGTGAAAGTGTTGAGTGAATGTGCTATGAACGTTCTTTGTCGCTGTACCAATACATAACTCGGAAAATAGCCCCTACATATCGGGGTCTAAAAATAAAATCCATTTCTATATTATATAGAAAAGTCAGCCCAATCTTTTTCTCGGACCTCGATTCAATGGGCTCATGTTTAATATTCTTACATTCAATACAGATGACAGACATAACATGAGTATTAAATGATACCTATTTATTTAAGATATAAAATATCGCATAAGATAACTGGGAATGACAATATAAACAAAACCAGTAAACAAAAAATATGATATAATACGAAATGAAACTTTTTTATAAGATAATTATCATTTTTATAAAATTGGAGTGTCTGTTTGTAATATTGAAATAACCGCTTTTTACTGCATGCATATGAATATATATACGGTACATAGACCAAAATAACATTTTTTACAATTTTTGTCTGTCTGTTTGTTGCGGCTAATCTCTGAAATGGCCGGACCGATTTTGACGGTACTTTTATTGGACGGTAGCTAATGTAATAAGGAGTAACTTAGGCTACTTTTATTTTGTAAAAAACCTTATTTTGGAATTATGACGATTTTCAATCACCACGCGGGAAGGAGACCGCGGGGCGCAGCTAGTTTATAAAATAAGTTGAACGTTGCTTTAATAGCCAAATGACGAAAATAGTGGAAGTTAGTTCCTTTCATATTTCGTACATTGCCAAGCAATTGGTCTATTCTATTAATTATTCAAGAAAGTATAGTGCTTACTTCTATCAAATTTCATATAGCAGTGATACTGTACTGTATATCTTCTAATTTTAGTACACTCACGCAGCTGACAATAGCCCTTGCAAGAAAACGTGACACACTACGTTGATAAAGAAATGTTACTTCAAAGATGAAAGCATTTAAATCCTAATCACTAGAAGGTGCCATAGGTTATTGTCTTACTTTTTCACGACTGTGAAGAAGAAACGATCAAAAAAATTGTGTGTGCAATTCACACGCAGTAGAAGTGAAACTTCAGAGAAATAACTCCCAGATTATCTCGCCTTTATTAATAACATATTATAATTCAAAATAAATTTCTAATTTATCTACTTCAATTTTTACTGTTTTAGTCTAAAAAAAATGTTATTAGTTTTATTTCGGTTCAAATTGGACCTATGTTTAATCATCGGTCTTATTGACTCACATATGCTGCACAATGTAAAATTCGTACCTCATTCTCTTAGAGGCTTAGTCCTATTTATGTGTTTATCTCGTGTTAGTGTCGCCCTTGCGTTTCATCAAGTTTCAAATTACAACGATTCTAAAGAAGTTTCACTTAAAAACGAATCAAACTCACTTTCACTTTTATATATTTATTTATATATATACGGAGTTATAGAAAATAATCATAGCTTTCCAAACCCCAGTCAACGAGATTGTTAACTTGTTACAAACTGAATTAGAGTTAGATTACAGGCTGAAGTAAACACTTTCTTCTAAAATATAACTTTTCTTCTTTTGCAGAAAGCCTTCGAGACTACTTTAACAAATTCGGCGAAATCACAGAAGTTATGGTTATGAAAGACCCGACAACGAGGCGGTCGAGGTATGTTTGATACATTTACCAACTTTCATTATCGGCGTACCCCAGAAATCCTAAGTTTGTTGCACGCTGTGTTGATGTATGGAAATATTTGGAACTTCAAGAAACTTCCAGGAAATCATAAAGCTTAGTAAACTCGGCAGGATGAAAATAATGTAATGCAGATCCGTGGTATGATTCAGCCATTCTAAAACGTTTTAAACGATTTGGGTTAAATAGTGGGTAGTTATGAAATTAACTATTTGTACCTTCTTAATAAACAAATCCAAAAACTATTTGAGCTAATGTTGAATCTACTTAGAAAGAAAATTCATTTAAACAATATCCGTTTGTTAGCTTTTAAGATGTTGCATATTTTTAACCGACTTCAAAAACAAGGTTCTCAGTTCATCTGTATTTTTTTGTATCTTCGTTACTCGGTTTCTCCGTCAATTGTGAATCGATTTTCAAATTTTTCTTTTAATCGAAAGAGTGTACTCCCGAATGGGTCCCATTGTTACCATGTTTCTCAGGATCGGATGAGCGGATCCTAGGGAAATCGAGAAAAGTCCTCGAAATTTGATAACTAACTTCTTTGTTACACGATATCTTCGTCAATTGTGGAGCATTTTTTATTCGTAAGTTTATACTCTCGGGGTGGTACCATAGTTATCAAATCAGGATCTTGTGGGTTCCAGGGAAATCGAGAGTAAGCAACCCTTATTAAAGGACGCCGGGCGCCTAAATTATAGTAAAAAAGCTTGTACAAGCGTCCCAGTATTACATTTTCTACAGGCGCGTCAATTGTGGGCCGGTTTTCAATTTTTTTATACTATTGTCTATACCCCTGATATGGTTCCAGAGTCAACAAGGCTGGATCTGATGAATAGATCTCAGAGAAATCGAGACAACCCTTGTTGACAAGCGTCGTTTACACCGAGACGTGAAATAGCAACCCTATATACGCGTGCCAGTACTATAATTTAGGCGTATTTAAGGCGTTTTATACATTATTTCTAAATATTTTCAAGAATTTGCGCAACTAAAAAGGTTTTTAATAAAAACAAAGCCAACTTCAAACTTAAAAGCAAAAAGTATATATTATATATATTAACCGACTTTATTTCTCAACATCTTGAAGTCGGCGCGAAGTAAAACATAACAATTATTATTTTGCAAATTTGTTGTTAGCTTTCTATGTTATACTTGGCACTAACTTCAAGATGTTGTAGAAAAAAGTCGGTTAAATATATACTTTTTGCTTTTTACTTTCAAGTTGGTTTTGTTTTTGTTAAAAATAATAATATAACATTTCCAGAATTTCGTAGCTTTATGATAAAATAATAAACATTCGTCACTTCTATGAAACTTCGTTTTCTGTGGACAAGCTTAAGATTTATTTCTAATTATTTTCCAAGCTATTTGAACTAGGGGCTTAAGAGGCCGTTTTTGTAGAATCACTTATGGTATAGTAATATATATAAATGATGGAGAACACAATGTATTTTTTTTTATTTCCTGTCTGTTTCTCATGTTATCTGTTTGTTCAGGATTTACGTAAAAACGACGGGGCCGATTTCGATGCGGGTTTCGTTGATCGATAATTAAGTTTTAGACTTAAACTATGCGTTACTTTTTATCCTGGGAATCCTGCGGGATTTTTTCTGGGCATGCTTTAAAGTTGTCAGATTTAAAAAATAGGATTGTCATGTGATTTTTTTATCGATCGATTGTAAATTTAATGTAATAAAATGTGTGATATTTTTATCCCGGGAACGGTCTGAAGTGGTTCGGATGCATTAAAATTACCTTATTCCGATAGAATTTCCATTGAAACAATAGCTTACATTCTCTTTTTCATGCTGCGGTACTTTATGCACCAGGAATCGCGCGGGAATTTCAAGTCAAGCGTGGACGAAGTCGGGGGCAAATCTTAGTTCCAAATATGTTCTTAATGAAATGGGAAATCTAACAATAAGCTTTATTACATTGGATACTTTAAAAAAACTTCGTTGCAAAAATGATTTTTGTAAGCTATATTAGTAATACTAGGGCTAAACTAGAAATACAGCAGAAAAAACAATAAACAGAAAGAGAGCTTTGTTGTATAGTTAGAAAGCAACGGTCGGCGGGCCGTCCGCTGATGGCATGAACTGACCAACTCGACTCCAGCTAAAAGTTATCGGTTTGCAAATAAGTTTCATTCTATAGAGAGCCATACTCGTTTCGAAATTTGCGGTTACCTTTGAATTGTAAGCAGTTAAATGTTAGACGCCAAATTTAGGAACTTAACAATAGAACTAAAATTATTTCAACTGAATTAAGCATTTAGACGAGTTGAATGGATATTTCTGTATTCACTCTATAGGTTGCTAAACTAAATTCCTTTAATGCCACTATTGCTTTGGCATAGCTCGAATATTTCGCTGCGTGTTCCTCGACCCTTGTCGGCCTTAAAGTTTTTAAACGGGGGCCTATCATTATTGATGTTGAGGTTCGACATAAAGGCATTTGTTTGCTTATTAGTTTTGAATCATAAGGTAAGAGCATTTGTGCTTGATAACTTATCAATTTGGTAGCCATTAAATTGATTTCGGATTAATTAGTCAGATCTGCCATTTGACCATACAGCCGTGTAATTTTTGGTTCGGCTATTTTCTATAATTTATCATACTTCACAATGTAAGGGCGGCTTGCATGACTTTCCTTAATTTTATTTAAGAAACGCTAAACGCATTTACCACCCTTAAATACGATAATCGTCTTGCACAACGCTAAATTTACCAGTAAATACGTTTACAGAACTGTCAATTTTAATCATCCAAAAATGGGTATTTAACACCTTAAACGCCTTTAAACATTGTCACTCGTATGTCTTTGTGAAATTGTCACTTATAAAAAGTCAATTATAGATTGTCACTCGTATATTATTTGCTTTAATTATTTATCTCAATTCTAAATACCCATTATTCGTACAAATTAACATGGTAGCAGAGTAATAAAGTTAAGGAATTGGATCCAGTAAATATATTTTAACTAGCAAAGAATAAATACAATATTCTAGCATTGTACTCGACCTGACGTTCACAATGGATAAGGCGATCGCAGAGGCTTCAAGGTAAAAATAATGCACCTAGATGGGAAAAATTATAAGCCTTGGCGGTATCGTATTGAGACAGTGTGCAGGGCAATACCCAGAGCTGAAGAAATTTTGCAAGGAAAACTTCAAAAGCCCGATGAGCCTGCAGCATCTGATGGTGCAGATGCTAGAGCCAAATATGAAATAAAATTACAACAATTTCTAAAAATTGACTGTGCCGTTTCAACTCTGATGACAACAAACATGACGGATGAGATTCTAAAACAAGTTATGCGATATAAAAGCGCTAAAGAAGTATGGGATGAGCTAGAACGCCTATATAATGGACGCAGCGAAGACAAACTTATGATCTTTGTCTAAAATTCTTTGATTATAAAATGGACCCTGAACGTGAGATGGGAAAGCATATATCTTCTGCATTAAAGAACATTTTCAACAAATCTTTTTGTAAATTAATATTCATTATTCTTTATTAAATTGTACGTTATTAAAAAGTCAATTACAGATCGTGACTCGTATTTTATTTGCTTTATTTATCTCAATGATAAATACCCATAAAATCGAAAATAAAACCGCACAGCAAAAGATCATTCTTCAGGTTGCCGCTAAAAATTCCGAAATAAACTTAACCAAACGAACAAAATTCAAATGTCAATTTGAGATTGGTCTACTAAAATCCTTTTTACGCAGGAAATAACTAACATTTAAGCTAAATTTCGTGTGTTTATTCGATAAAACGTACCGCCACGTGAAATGAAACACATCTGGCTGTTTTACCGATGGCATAAATACATTTTACTAAATGACATGGGAGAGTGCCTCGTGCAAGACAACGTAAATGCATTTACTATTAAACGCGTTTAGAGAGTAAAATAAAATTAACTAATTTTATTTAAAGAAGATCGTTGTGCAAGCGGGCCTCAGTCAATAAAGAATGTATTTAATTTTCCATAGATATGTGTGTGTGTGTGTGTGTGTGTGTGTGTGTGTGTGCGTGTGCGTGTGCGTGTGTGCGTGTGCGTGTGCGTGTGCGCGTGCGTGCGTGCGTGCGTGCGTGCGTGCGTGCGTGTGTGTGTGTGTGTGTGTGTGTGTGTGTTTAAAGTTAAATTCTAACAAGACACATATTAGATGAGAGGGTAATTTGCTAAAATTTGGCTGTTGCTTTCAAACATGAACCAATTTAAATATCTATAACACGACCAAGCGCTCATGCAAAATACGATCGGTTACTTGTTTTTCATAACTACTAATGAAAAATAATAATTAGTAGTCATGAAAAATGATGATCAGCTCTATAACGATAAAGATGAACAAAAAATTTAAATTTATACATTGAATTTTTTCAACCCATAACTGAGAAAACAAGAAAGTGTTGCTGTGTAATTAAAACAATTTATTACAATTTAGAAAACACATTGCACTCCAACAAAAAGTATAGGTAATCAATAAAATAAAAACCAACACCCTTAAATGATCATTTATTGACGCTCCTACCTTAGTCCTTGAAAAGTTTCGGTTGAGCTCTGCTATTATACGCTCACTATCGCCACGAACAACAATCAAGCCGCTACGTACACAAACTGAGTGGCTTAGCAACTCTAAAGACAAGAAATAAGTTGTCAAAGTGTCGAGCTCAAGTTGCTCTGTTAACAGCGTCTCCTGTTAGGTAAATCGTCGGTTTCACAACTCAATATGGCCCCTCGTCCCTCCACCCTGAAATAATATACCGAGTGCCGATATTGGAGCGGCTCAGCTGGGAATCTGAATGCAGCCTGCCAACCATTACGGGCTCTGCCTTTCAGCCAAATGTAACGTAAACGTCTTTTGTTTATGCTTATTGGTATCGGGTATCCTATTGCTGCTGCACTATGCAATTACATCTCTGAAGTTACGGGCTTAATTTGAATCAAAAATCTCTATTTCATTTCAAAAGGAACGTTTAATATTTAGCTATTATAATAGATAGGTCTATTATTAAATCAACCTACAAATGTATTACTGGGAGTCTCCTATTCTTAGGTGCATGGATTGTGTATACTCATTACCCTGGTTCCCTCATATGATTTTTTCTGAACAATAGTATCTGGCAATAATATTCACATGAGGTCAGAAAAACTAATTATATAATTATTTTTTTATGTATGTATGTTAAAATAGTTAAATTTAAAGACCGGTCACAGCACTAGTTTTTAGTTGCATATTGACACAGCACTATTGTTCGCTCTCTCTGCTGTCATCTCTCAACCTACGAATACAGTACTCCATTAATTATTGAGTTTAATTACTTTAAAACCTTAAAATCACATCAGGTTATGGGCCCAGCCCTCCTGATTTTGCAAATAAGTATAATTAGTAATATAAATAAAGTAATATTTCGCGTTATTAAAGTGATTCAAAAATTAAAAATCAACGTGCTGTATTGTTCGTCTTGCCGTGCCGTATCGTATAAAATTTCATTTAAAATGTCAAATAATACGATGATTGCAATTGAAAAGCTAACTGGAAGAGAAAACTATGCAACTTGGAGGTTTGCAGTTCAAACGTACTTAGAACACGAAGAACTTTGGACTTGTGTTATATCTGACAAACCAGATCAAAAATTAGACACGAAAGCCAAGTCCAAAATTATCTTGCTGGTTCATCCAATAAACTACATACACATTCAAAACGCAAATACATCCAAAGAAGTCTGGCAAAACCTGGCAAAAGCCTTTGATGATAAAGGTTTAACGAGACGGGTAGGTCTGTTGAGAGACTTAGTCACAACAACCTTAGAAAGTTGTCAAAACATAGAAGACTATGTGAATAAAATAATGACAACAGCCCACAAACTGAGGAATATTGATTTTCAAGTAAATGATGAATGGCTTGGAACATTATTACTCGCTGGTCTACCTGAAATGTACAGACCAATGATCATGGCCCTCGAAAGCTCCGGTGTGGCTATCACCGCTGACTCTGTCAAGACTAAACTTCTTCAAGATGTAAGAAATTCTGAGTCTTCTGTACTTTATGTAAAAGGCAAGAAAAGTCATATGGCCAAACAAGCTTCTGATAAATTGAAATATAATAGAGGACCAAGATGTTTTATTTGTAATAAATATGGGCATATAAGTAAAAATTGCAGAAATAAAAAGAAGGAACAAACAAAGTCGAATGAGGACTCGAGCTATGTAGCTGTATTTTCTGCCACTCCGAACAATAACCAGAATGGTTGGTTTATAGACTCTGGAGCATCAATGCACATGACAATGCACCGTGACTGGCTCTATGATGTAACTACACCTCCGATAAGCACTATCAAAGTAGCTAATGACAAGAAATTGAATGTAAAGTCTTGTGGAAAGGTGAACTTAAGTGTGATAGATAAAAGTGGAAAAATAAATAAAATTATGGTACAAAATGTTCTCTTTGTGCCTGAGCTTGCTACAAACCTTCTTTCTGTTAGTCAAATGATAAAAAATGGCTGTCAAGTGCAATTTGGAAGACAAGGTTGTAAGATATATAACAAAAACAATGATGAAGTTGCCACTGGAAAATTATTGAATAATATGTACAGGCTTAATACACACAGTGACATAGCATACATATCAACAACAAAAGAGAATGAATATTATATCTGGCACCAGAGATTGGCACATCTTAACTTTGAAGACTTGAATAAATTATCTGAGTCTACAGGAATTAAGCTTGAAAATAAACAGAATTTCAGTTGTATATCCTGCCTGGAAGGAAAACAAACAAGAAATCCATTTCCATCTGAAGGTTCCCGAGCTAGAAATATGCTAGAACTTATTCATTCAGATGTGTGTGGACCGATGGAAGTACAGTCACTTGGAGGGGCTCGCTACTTCGTTACCTTCATTGATGATTACACCAGGAAAGTATTTGTTTATTTATTAAATAAAAAGTCTGATGTTTTTGAAAAATTTAAAGAATTTAAAGCATTAGTGGAAAATCAACTTAATTTAACCATAAAGACTTTTCGAACAGATAATGGCAAAGAATATTTAAGTAATGAATTTAAAAGATATCTTAAAATGGCTGGCATTACTCATCAAATGTCCACCCCATACACACCTCAACAAAATGGGTTAGCGGAGAGGATGAATCGCACTTTAGTTGAGAGAGCAAGATGCATGTTACTTAATGCTAAATTACAGAAGCAGTATTGGGCTGAAGCAGTTTCAACAGCTGCATATATAACCAACCGCTGTCCAACAAGAGCGATTGCATACTGTTCACCTGAGGAAATATGGACTGGTAAGAAGCCTAATATAAACCATATGAAAGTTTTTGGATGCGAAGCCATGGTGCATATACCAAAAGAAAAACTGAAGAAATGGGATAAAAAGGCAAGTAAGATGATATTTATTGGTTATAGTGAACAAACTAAAGGATATCGATTAATAGATCCTAAAACTAGAAAAGTTTTGATCAGTAGAGATGTAATATTTTTTGAAAATTCAGTTGAAAGAAACTGTGCCTTGATTCCATTGTCTGAGTCAGTATTACAGTCTGACACACATGAAAATCTTTCTATTGATAGCTCTTTGAAACATTCCTTTGAACAAGATGAAGATGATTCTTACTGCTCACCGGAAGAATCTATATATGAGCCTTATTTTACAATAAATCAAGAAGAAAAACAAAATGTCATAACTAGAGCAAAAGCTAGAAAATTGAGAGAACAAAATTGTGATATTAATACATATTTGTGTTCAGATAAATTTACAGAACAACAAGATACTCCAGAAACATATAGTGAGGCAATATCTTTGGAAAATATAAATTCAAATAAATGGAAACAGTCTATCGAAGAAGAATTAAGAGCACATACAGAAAATAATACTTGGGATTTGATTGAACAACCAAAAGGAGTGCGAACAATTGGCTGTAAATGGGTTTTTAAAATAAAAAACGAGCCATCAGGTTTGCTATTTAAGTCGAGACTATGTGCTAAGGGCTGTTCACAAAAACAAGGCATAGATTACAATGAGATATTTTCACCTACTGTGAGATATGACTCTATAAGAGTGTTACTGTCTGAAGCTGCTCAGAATAACCTGCAAATAATGCAATTTGACATAAAAACTGCATTTTTATATGGAGAGATCAAAGAGGATATCTACATGACACCACCACAAGGTTTGGAAACTTCACCAAACATGGTATGTAAACTTAACCGTTCACTTTATGGTCTCAAACAAGCACCAAGGTGCTGGAATCATAAGTTTGATAACTTCTTAAAGAAATTTGGGTTTACAAACAGTCATGCTGATAAGTGTGTTTATATAGGACATATAAACAATAATAAAGTATATTTGTTATTATATGTGGATGATGGTCTGTTATTGTCTTGTTCCAATGAAACTTTAAACACAGTTATGTGTGAACTCCAAAAAAATTTTAAAATTAAACAGTGTGAAGGAAATAATTTTGTAGGACTACAGATTGAAAAATCTGAAGGATGTGTCTTCATTCACCAGTCAAAATATATAGAGAAACTATTGTATAAATTTAATATGCATAATGCTAACTGCAATGCTATTCCAGTTGACCCTCATACTACCTTGGAGAAGAGCATCGAGCCTCCAGACAAGAATATCCAGTACAGAGAAGCTGTTGGGTCACTGATGCATCTGGCAATAGTAAGCAGACCAGATATTATGTATGGTGTCAGTCTGGTGAGTAGATACCTTAATAATTATGATCACACACATTGGAACGTTGTTAAGAAGATAATGAAGTATTTAAAAGAAACTAAGAATTTTGGTTTGTGTTATACATCAAAAGAGAACAACATTCTAGAAGGCTATAGTGATGCAGACTATGCCAAAGATCCGAACACTCGTCGTTCATTGACAGGATATGTGTTCATGAAAAATGGAGCTGCTATAACATGGGCAACACAACTTCAACAAAGTGTGGCACTGTCCACCACTGAAGCCGAATTTATGGCTGCATGTTCTGCAACAAAGGAAGCTTTATGGCTGAAAGCCTTGTTACTTGATATTGATGCATTTAAACAAAATTCAGTGTGTTTAAACATAGATAGTCAAAGTGCAATATGTTTGATTAAAAATGTGGACTATCATAAGCGTTGCAAACATATACATGTTAAATATAATTTTGTTAAAGAAAAATATATTCAGAGTGTAATAGATTTAAACTATGTATGTACTAAAGAACAATATGCTGATTTGTTTACTAAAGCCTTGCCTAAAGATAAATTTCAGTATCTTAGAAATAAAATTGGAATATTGAATTTCATTTAATATTTAGTGTAACCTTTTTTTTAATCTTAGAAAGTTATTTTTAGGTGAGAGTTATTGAAATAAGTTTAACTTAACTAGTGTGTTCAGTTATATGTATATGTGACAGTTTTGTGTATTTTTATTATATAGTTTATAATAATATTTTTTTTGTAAATGTCTTTAAATTTGGTGAGAGTGTTAAAATAGTTAAATTTAAAGACCGGTCACAGCACTAGTTTTTAGTTGCATATTGACACAGCACTATTGTTCGCTCTCTCTGCTGTCATCTCTCAACCTACGAATACAGTACTCCATTAATTATTGAGTTTAATTACTTTAAAACCTTAAAATCACATCAATGTAACATAAAGCTACTACCTAGGGGTTTTCACGCGTAGCTAGCGTAAAACTCTTGTTAGAAATAAGCCACTGCTGGGCTTGCGCTTCGCATTGACAAGGGAATAGTAGGGGTTAAAGGAAATCGTGTACATAAAGCTGCAATCTCAGACTGGATGACAATGCTAAATAATTCTGCCTGAAAAATATACCTTTGATATTTCTTTACATGTTCCACTTGTTTCTGATAAGCTTGTAGTGATTTTAGCAGAAATAAACAACGCTACTCGTATTTTCTTAGTTCTAAATCTTCTGTTCCGAATGAATAGGCACGAAACTTTTTTAGGTCGACACCTTATCATGCCTGTAAATCAAGTGGACATCGGCAAAGGGCAAGATGAACAGCGGGTGCTGTCCCGAAATTGATAACAGTTTATAACTTTCCAACGTAAACAACGATATTGGGAAGCTGTACCTGAGAGCCAGTTGTTATGTCAACAAGGCCGGCTTATTACTTATGGCTCAATCAGAGTATTGATATTTTCTGGAATGTAACAAATGCCTTAAATAATAAGGGTAGGAAAAACGAGGAAACGACGCAGACCATAAATAAAAATACATAATATAGGTTCACAAAAGACATACATAAAATGAAAATTGAGTCCCATTCCATACATTATATCCAACTCTGATCTATACATATAATAAAATTGTAGAGGTCAAATTTCTGTACAATGAAAAAAATGCAAAAAACCGAGTCAGGGGATGTAAGAAGTCAAATAGAACTAATTTAGATTTTTTTCAAATTTTTTGTTTCTCTGTTTGTCTGTCTGTTTGTACCAGCTAATATCCGAAACGACTGGACCGATTTACATGAAATTTTGTATGGTGGTAGCTTATATCCCTGGTCAACATATAGGATACTTTTAATCCCGAAAAATTAAAGAGTTCCCGTAGGATAGTTAAAAAAACCGCACCACGCGGACGTAGTTTCGGGCAGAAGCTATCGTTTATGGCAAAACCACGTTTGCCGGGTCAGCTAGTATGATAATAAGTTTTATTGTGTTAACCCTATGTGAAAAGTTGTTTGCTACTTTTTCACGACCTTTGAAGTGAATAGATTATCATGTAATTTAGCATAGCTGTAGTATACTTTCAATAACCTGGATAAACTATGAAAAAAGAGATCGTTTCTGTGGAGTATTTCGTAGAAAGCGAGTGTATTGCAAGTTGTAGTAACATGTATGTGATGTGGACATTTTATTAAAATACTATTTTATTAAGATTAACTTAAAACTACCTTTAAACGGTAGTGAGCGAGATTTTGAAGTGATATTTCATTTTACAGTAGAGTACTATATGATCGAGTGGTTCAAGATTGACCAAGATTGCACTTAATTTTAGGCAATGAAACGGCTGATAGATCACTCCAAATAAATAACCGTCTATCCGTGCAGGAACGGATAAATAATAAAATTTTCTGCGGCCGGGCGGGCTGTCGTAAGAGGCGACAAAACAACCCACAGCCAGATGGTAGGGCATTTGCCCAACTTGATGGCTACCACCCCTGGTCTAAAGTATGTCGCCATAACAACCTTGAGTTGTGTTCCGGCATTAGTGACCTTAAGATAGCAGTAGCGCATTTGTAGCACCTTTGGTGTTGCAAATGTCGATAGGCGATGCTAACCGCTTTCCATCAAGTGGGCCGTCCTGTCTGCTGAACTCCTGCAATAAAAAATAACCAAAAAAGTACTAATCAAAACTGACATGCCTTGTGATAAAAGTTTACAGGTCTATCTTCTATAGGTCTAGGTCTATATTAGGCAATATAAAAATAACAATTCTAACACATTTTTATAACGAAAAAAATATTTGTATAAACTTTGTTGGCATATCATCTGGTTCAGTAGTATAGAATTTTCTTCAGGTAGTTCTTGATGTTTTTGGGACTGATATATTATAAGATTTCTGGGAGACCCTGTATATAAATCGTATACTGTATTGCTTTTGTTTATTATGAACGTGAGCCATGGCCATTACGTCACTGATTGCGCAAAGGTATCCAGGCAGCTTGCAAGTAAACTAATATTCTAATGCATAAGTTATAAAGCAAGTCAAGGATTGGCTTCTGCGTGAGTTAGGTTACAATCTAAGAGCAACACGTAACTAAAATTAGTAGTAGTTGTGTTTCAAAGTGCTAGCAATCCGCATACAAAGTTCGCCGTCCATTCTTCAAATCGCGGGCAACTGCCCACCGTGGACTCGACCAACTACAGCTTATGCAAACTAAGTAAATCAATATCCAAAGTCAATGAATCAGGAGTAATATATTCGGGTACATAATAAATGTGCGCTACCTGAAGGCAATATCTGAAAAATTTGCCTGTTCGATATTGCTTATAAGGGAGTTTCCTTTCTCCCCAAAATTTAATGCGTCGTTCGCATTTTTATAAAAAGAAGTAGGTAAGTGAAATAATTTGCGGTAGGTGCTTTATTTCCTTTTATTTATTTTAATGGTAGGTCTCCTTTCATTGTTTTTTCCTTTCAGGCTTAGGGAAACGAGGGACGCCAAAATGTGTTAACTTATATACCTAGTCGTACGAACGTGTGAGTTTCTCGTAAGTGTAAAAGAATCAAATCGCAATCGTTTCTAAGGATTCAATAGAAATTAATTGTACCTTTTATTTTTTTATAGTTAATTTTTTTTATGTACTGATAAACTAGCTTCAAGATATTTATGCGTTTGTTAGTTATGTTTGTACATTTACAGGACTTCTAAACTTGAAATTTAGTATTAAAAATTATGTAATATTATTAGTTTCATATTAACTACCTGCCTATAAAAATACATAAAAAGTATTAGTTTATTTATTTTTGTGCTGACAGTACACTACTACAAGCGAAAAAATGTCTCGAAGATAATTTATCGTGATAATTTATAATAAAATTAAAATAATTTAATTATAATGCGTGATGATAATCCGTTCTGTGGGTGTTAAGTGTTTAAACTGAACTCGAGGCAATTTTCTTTTACTCGTAAAACAAAACCTTTTATCATAATTTTATGGCTCAAGTTTTAAAGTTAAGACGCTCACCCCCAACATACAGATGACATGATTTAGGGCCGATTTCAATTTGATCTTTTATTAAATATGCTACTGATAGATTGCATCGCGAGTAATGGTGTGTTCGTGTAATTTTATGGTTTCCTGATGTATTCGGATGAATAGCATTTTATATCATCGAGGGCTTAGACCGGCTTTGAGCGAGCTCGTCTCCATTCAAAAGCGTTTCATTCGTTTCGGTTTTCACTAAAAATCTAAAATCAATAAAGGATCAGAGCATAAATGCAAAGATTACTGTGTTCACTCTCATAGCGTGAAAAATGTACGCGCCTTTACATGAGCCGTCCGAAATAAAACCGCGAATCACTATGAGACTGTAAGTAGGGCCATAAAAGGAGGATCCTCGGTTAGAATCGCTTCGGCAAACACCTACAGAGGAGTGGAGCGGTGTTAAATGAGAAGGATTGCGAACTTCCCCCCTCACTGCACCCTTTTACTTTTCAACACAGCTACTTAGAAGACTTCGTTTCTAGCAGATGTAATAATGTCATTTTTAATCGAATTACTAAGCAACATCTGCAATTTTTATGGCAATCCAATTTTTATTTTGAAGTTTATTTATGTTTATATTTTTAGAACCCTACAAGATATCAATATAAAGCATATAAGAAAACTTAATATTTTACCTGAAATTATCGTTCTGTTACGAATTCTATTCAAGACAAACAAACTGACAATACTAACAATTATTTATGATTAGGTAACGTATCAATTGTAATTTTTACTTTAATTTTGGAATTTGAAACCAAACTAGGTACACAGACACTTTAATCTTCTATTATATATAATTCGTAAGACTAGCGGCCCCGACAGACGATGTCCTGCTCTGAAAAAATAAAAATCTAGGACCTGATCTCAGCGCCACCTACCGGTTCCAACGGGGTAAAAAGTATTCTATGTCCGTCTCCTAGTTCTAAGTTACCTCCCCACCAATTTCAGTCAAATCGGTGCAGCCGTTCTTGAGTTATAAATAGTGTAACTAACACAACTTTCTTTTATATATGTAGATATAGTTTGGAAGGGCTAATGATATTTCGTTACTAAGAGAGCATCTAACGTCGGACAACCAGCTGAGCTAATGGCTTATCCAACGTATTAACAATCCCTGTGCATTATCAGAGTATTATTCTGACCGATTACGTAACTATATTGCATTACTAGGTATATGAGAGATGTAATAATGGTTGCACTGTAAATTCGTGTAAGCAATGAGCAGCTAATCTGTTTACGAGGCCATGATTAGTTTGAGAGATCCATTAGCCTAAGTATTCCTATATCTATTAAATGTTGAGTGTTTACACATACATCGAATACCACGTTCGTAGACAGTTATGATTAATTATATTAAAGATGAAATATATTTCAACCCGTTTTCTTACGTTACTTAATAGGAAAAATTACCATATAGGTACACTGCTATATTACAAATTTTGCAAAAAAAAAAAAATTATGGTTTGCTTGGCACCGTGTTTAAGATGTAATTTTTATATTATTTTGCCTCTTAATAAAGTAAATAAATTCTTTGACAAAAATCTTCATTAAGTTATTTATACCTACTTTTTAGTTATTGAAGTGGGATTTTTTCTACTCATTATTTAAATAAATATAAGGAATATTTTGCAATCACCAGACAAAAGTTATACAATTCTCTAAGTATTAGAGAATTGTATAACATGGACAAATTTAAAATGTCAGTTCACGAATACAAATAGTTTCATGGTTCCACTTTTGAATTGACTCAAGTTATAATTTATTCTACTGATCACATTTATGTGATGATTGTAAAATCGGCCCTTAAACGAATGATGACTGATAACTACTACTAAAGACCTTACTTTGTCATTTGAAACTGGAGAAAGAAAACAACAAAAACGATAGTTCGATCGATAGTTTTTTCTTATTCAGCTTGGTTTAAAAAAATAGCCTATTTTGAGTGCTTTGTCAATAATTATATACTAATTTTTCAAAGTCAAAGTCAAAGTTTATTTATTTCTTAAACATGAGTATTTACATATAAGAGTATGCACGATGGTAACAAAATAAATGTGCATCATATTTGGCCAGTTAGGCATAGAAAAATTATAATAATAAATAAAATCACATGTCATTATAAAAACTAAATAAATGTCATTAAAAAATAAAAAATAATTACAATACCAACGAAATGTCTACAATAATTATTTTCTTGATATATTATAATAATATCACATTATAAAAGAGACTAAAATGTATTTATAAAATCCAATAATTCATAATAGCATTTATTTAAAAGGAATGTCCTTATTTTTGTTTAAATATGTCACGCTTTAAATCTCTCCAGTCTTTAGGTAATTTATTAAAAATGATTGGAGCCATACAATTTCTTTTACCTTATTTAAGTTCTATGATTTATGCTGACTATTTATTTGATTGGAGTGTATTTTTACTTGATAATGCATATACAGTTTAGGTTTGAAGTACTAAAAATAAACATTTAAATCTGTAGAAACTTTTTTTTCATATTCAACAATTTTAAATTTCACATCCGATATCATCGAGAATTTTTAGTTTTATTGATAAAAAAGTGTGTATGTACTTATGTACACGCGTTAGAAGTTATACTTCTTTGGCGTAACAAGATAAAAATATTTTCAAAAATTTTGTCTTTCGCCTTACTCTACGTTTGTAGAAAAAACGACACTAACAATAGAAATACTAAAATGTTGACTATAGATAACTTCAGGGTGTCGGTTTTTCGTGACGGTGTGCGCGCGCAATCTAAAAATTTACTCTCATCATTTTCTCTAACGCGCCAAAAGAAGTATAACTTCAAAAATATTTAGAGAATTCGGTGAACTTATAGTAGAAGGTTAGTTGAGAGGAACTGCAAACAATAACAACTTTGCGTTTTAAATTAAATTCAGTAACGTCCATTACCAGTTTGATAATCCGAAGTAGTGAGGCTGCATAATCAAGCAAGGGAGTCTGGTCGGGAGTTAGTCGTAAAACTATTACGGCAACGTTCTGCCTCACTACGCCGGCTTCATTAATCGGCCATCGTATGAAGCTATCAACTGGGGTTATGATATGACGTAGGTCGACACATCGCCGCACAGTGTCTGAGGATAGCTGGCCGCGCCCGCTGTTTTCGACATGTGTAATTACAATGTTGTACGGACTTGTAATGTTCAGTGGTAATTGTCTGTAAATTATTTACAGTTTGATTGATGTTGAATAAATTTAAAGGTCTCGTTTCTTTTATTTTTAAATTAATAAATTATTTTGTGATGGAATATATATACTTTTCATTGATCATATTTTGAAAGTACGCTTGGGGTTATCTGATCACAGGGACGAAAAAAGTACTTTTCGACTTTGGGAAAAGACTTTTTTTGTCGTCAAAAATTGTTAAATATTTATGCAAACCATAGACAATAAATACGTGGGACTCACGCCAAAATTTTTTTTACAGCCAGTGTTAAATCGCGGTGTAAATTACAATAAAAAATATTAATAATTTTGTAACATCATTTTATACTTTCAAATTATTTTTCATTAAATTATTATTTAATTTACTTGATTTGTGCTAAATATTTTCTATCATTAAAGACAAACTAAACTGGCTGGTAGAATGATACAGACATTAAATTAGTTCAACGCATTTAGGTATTTTAACGCCTGATTTCATTAGAGACGTAGTTGTTTGTTTTACTAATCAATTTTTATTTACTTTCTCATATTAGAAATGAAAATAACCTCGGGTGAAAGATCTATTAAGGCACTCGAACTACTTGCGCCCTCGCCACGCCTGTGCGCCAAACCATCTTGTGCCTAAACAGGGAACTTTCATCTCTCATGTGTTAATCTACTATTATGTAATAATAATATGTAGTACCCCTGAAACTTCTGAAGGTTCGGTTCGTGTGTTCCTATCTCAGGGAACGAACGTTTTATGTACTCGCTTGTCCAGGAACCTTACAATAACACTTGTATCTCATAGTAAGCAGAGACTCTCATACAAAGAGGATGTCGGCTTTGTAATTATGATTTCGACATAGTTTTTGCTTTATCTATTTTCAAGATTTTCTCATACAAGGCATGTTTAATTCATGTGCTATTATTTGAACTTTGTCATATATACCATAATTGTCATAAATACAACTCATTAAGCAATGTTGTTTGATTCTCCTTACATGCCCAAATCTTATATATATATCTTGTGTCACGATGATGTTGCCAATAAACTACTGAACCGATTTCAATCAAATTTGCACACCGTGTGCAGTTTGATCCAACTTAAAAGATAGGATACTTTATACCGTTGGAAACGGTAGGTGGCGCTGAGATCGGGTTCTAGAATCCTCCTAATCACCGGGAGCGATTTTGTTTCTGTGTGTTTGAGTGAGTTCCCGGATGATTTAGATTCGTAATTAGAACCGGTAGGTGGCGCTGAGATCGGGTTCTAGAATCCTCCTAATCACCGGGAGCGATTTTGGTGATTTTGTTTTTGTGTGTTTGAGTGGATTCCCGGATGGTTTAGATTCGCAATTAGAACCGGTAGGTGGCGCTGAGATCGGGTTCTAGAATCCTCCTAATCACCGGGAGCGATTTTGGTGATTTTGTTTTTGTGTGTTTGAGTGGATTCCCGGATGGTTTAGATTCGCAATTAGAACCGGTAGGTGGCGCTGAGATCGGGTTCTAGAATCCTCCTTATCACCGGGAGCGATTTTGGTGATTTTGTTTTTGTGTGTTTGAGTGGGTTCCCGGATGGTTTAGATTCGCAATTAGAACCGGTAGGTGGCGCTGAGATCGGGTTCTAGAATCCTCCTTATCACCGGAGCGATTTTGGTGATTTTGTTTTTGTGTGTTTGAGTGGATTCCGGATGGTTTAGATTCGCAATTAGAACCGGTAGGTGGTGCTGAGATCGGGTTCTAGAATCCTCCTTATCACCGGGAGCGATTTTGGTGATTTTGTTTTTGTGTGTTTGAGTGGATTCCCGGATGGTTTAGATTCGCAATTAGAACCGGTAGGTGGCGCTGAGATCGGGTTCTAGAATCCTCCTTATCACCGGGAGCGATTTTGGTGATTTTGTTTTTGTGTGTTTGAGTGGGTTCCCGGATGGTTTAGATTCGCAATTAGAACCGGTAGGTGGCGCTGAGATCGGGTTCTAGAATCCTCCTTATCACCGGGAGCGATTTTGGTGATTTTGTTTTTGTGTGTTTGAGTGGGTTCCCGGATGGTTTAGATTCGCAATTAGAACCGGTAGGTGGCGCTGAGATCGGGTTCTAGAATCCTCCTTATCACCGGGAGCGATTTTGGTGATTTTGTTTTTGTGTGTTTGAGTGGATTCCCGGATGGTTTAGATTCGCAATTAGAACCGGTAGGTGGCGCTGAGATCGGGTTCTAGAATCCTCCTTATCACCGGGAGCGATTTTGGTGATTTTGTTTTTGTGTGTTTGAGTGGGTTCCCGGATGGTTTAGATTCGCAATTAGAACCGGTAGGTGGCGCTGAGATCGGGTTCTAGAATCCTCCTTATCACCGGGAGCGATTTTGGTGATTTTGTTTTTGTGTGTTTGAGTGGGTTCCCGGATGGTTTAGATTCGCAATTAGAACCGGTAGGTGGCGCTGAGATCGGGTTCTAGAATCCTCCTTATCACCGGGAGCGATTTTGGTGATTTGTTTTTGTGTGTTTGAGTGGATTCCCGGATGTTTAGATTCGCAATTAGAACCGGTAGGTGGCGCTGAGATCGGGTTCTAGAATCCTCCTTATCACCGGGAGCGATTTTGGTGATTTTGTTTTTGTGTGTTTGAGTGGGTTCCCGGATGGTTTAGATTCGCAATTAGAACCGGTAGGTGGCGTTGACATCGGGTTCTATAATCTAGATTTCGTATTTGTGTCATGAAACAAAGTCCTTTAGGAATTCAAAAAATATGGCGGTACGAAGTTCGCCGGGTCAGCTAGTGGTCCTAATATTTCTTTTTTAACCTGTATCGCTACTTCTTTCAATCCGTAACTGTCGTTTATCATAATTCGTTATTATTATATGCTTAACTTAACCTCACTTTTTCGAAAAGCTCTTTCTTTCTATTATTTTCATGCTTACGTTGCAACACCTCATATTGGCTTCCATATGTAACAACAATTACAAAGTGAATAAAATAGTAAAATATTCAAATAAAAAAATAGTTTAAAAGTGGATAGATATACGAAATATTAAACGTTTCAGCATACTTCGTTATATTGGCAAACAGTACAAAATATTTCAGAGAAGCATCAGTTACATTGAAACATGCAATTAGAAAGGTGAGTTAGACTCGTATAGGGATTGGATCACAAGCAACGTTATGTCGATAGAAGCACAATCTTCGTGAGTGGTAAAGTCGTTCGAGCGATCGCGGGCGGCCGGCTACCAATTCCGTTTCTGATGCGTCACTGCGTTCGATAAATTTAGGGTGGTTTCACACACAGATTCTCGTAATATCATAGAGAATAATAGGTACTATTGCTTACATAGCTTCTTGTAAATCAAATATCAGAAAATGCTTATTCATGCTTTATAATATATACGACCGGCTAGATTGAATTTTTTGTGAAAACTATAATGAAAATTGTAAAACAGGAAAGAGGACAAGGTAATCCAAGCTCACCAGGACAAGTCCTTATTGATTAATTTCGGAAGATAGACTGCAATCTATTTACCTGTACTACAATAAATCTGTAAATGGTTCGAGTTTGTATATTGCGATATCACATCCCGGGGCGTAACTTAGGATACATTTTATCCCGATAAATGACGTCGTTTATTATAGACAACCATCGCTGTAATTCTATAACGATATTTCAAAAATTGTAGGACATGTTACAACATATCCTACAATTTTAGATATATTTATTTAGATTGTTTTATTTTTAGTTTAGTTTTTTTATATTTATATGTAAAATATTAAAATAAATATAGATTGCAATTAATGTATTATTATAGTTAAATAGTTAGGAACACATTTAATTTCATTAAATCCTTTACCCTGTATTACTAACTATTCAATTTAATTTGTTTTGTAATAATGTGTGTGCACTTCTATTATTTCTACACCATAGTTTGATTCAAGATTTTTTTAGGTTTGTTTATTGAAAACAAAAATTCAGTACAAAATATCTATAATTTATTTTTAATTTTTCCACCAAAGAGCAAAGTCCTCCTCACGTTATCCCTTCAATAGTTACTCAATAATACCAGACGTCGCCGTAGTAGACAGGATCTCACAAAGCAAAAGTTCGCAAAGACTTGTTCACCGAAATATACGATAGAAATAAATGTATTCTAATTTATACATCGTAAGAATTTATTGAGTGTGCACGGGGTTTTATGGTCGTAGCGGGTTGAACCAGATTGAGTTGGTCTAACAAGACCTGCCCTGTAGTGTTGCGTTTGCAACAGCACTTACTTCTATTGCATGTTTGGTTAGATCTAACAAGGTTAAATTTTGATTCCAACTTCTCGTGCGGCCGATATTTGAGTAATTGTTATTTTCTTAAGAAAATTAAAATAACCGATAAAAATTGTGTATTGGAATTATTAGCCATAATACGAGATATGTGTTTATAGTAATGTAATATTATAAAGTTATAATAAAATTTAAAAAAAACTATATATCATTCTGTTGCATAAGAAAATGTTCATAATAGTTTAACTGTAGAATAGTTAGGGTTGAAATCAGAAATCATTTATTCATAACAAAGTTACACGTCAATTTCTACATAATTCACAGGTCATAAATATATAAAATTATGTCATATTATGGGATATTAACTCCTCATAATTATAGAAGGTGTGCTCGACTAACCATTTCCTGAGCCGTGTTTTAAATAAGCCGACGGGTGGTGACTCTGTTATTCTACCAGTGGTTCCCAAACTTATTTTGTATACCGCCCACTTTGAGTATAAATTGTTTTTTAGCGCTCCCACTTTTTCTTCTACTTAAAAAACATTATAACGTCAAATTAAATTAATTGATTATTGAGAGCTACATTAGTGGAGATTAAACATTCATTCTAAACAAGACTTTTACTATAACCCGCAAGAGTTAACTTGAGATCCAAGAACAGTAGGTAGTACACAAAGGCGCTGAGGTCTCAAGTTAACTCTTATGGGCTACGTCTGCCAATGCCCATTTTTTCTGGGTCACTTACCGCCCCCTTTTAGGCTTGCAGCGCCCACTGGGGGGCGTTATCTCCCACTTTGGGAACCACTGTTCTACTCGGTAGTTTATTCTATATTGCCGGTCCCATGACATGCGTCAATCTCCCCGATTTCTCAAATTTGTGTTTTATATTACTCATGTCATTCCTATGCCGAGATTCCTGTCACTATGCTGGCATAGGTATGAACGTGAAGTTGCACATACACCGCAACTTGATATAATAATATACCCGGTAGTGTGAAGTTGTTGTCGAAGAGATCGTGTTTTAGCAACAAGACTGCCCTTTATGCATTATGATGTATATAGCTTTAGATTGTATTTTAATTTTTTGTATTGATATACAATATAGTGTTATCAATCAATCGATAGATGGATATGATTAAAGACAGACCAAAAAAGAGATATATGAATTGTGTCAAGGATAATATTATGTTGACTTGCAGTATGAAACCGAAACCGTATGCCAGAATGAAGGATTATTGATGATTCGGGAACGTGAAAGGCAAGATTTTATTATAAGACTAGCTTCTGCCCGCAATTTCGTTTGCGTGGAATAGTTTAAAAAAAGTAAGTTAAAAAACCCCGCGATTTTGAGACATTCTTCATTGGTATTCCGCTCCTATAGCTTTTAGCGTGATGGTATATAACCTACAACCTTCCTCTATAAATGGGCTATTTAACACTGACTTTTTTTTTCAAATCAGACCAGTAGTTCCTGAGATTAGCTCGTTCAAGCAACCATACAAAGAAACAAATCAGCTTTATATATATATATATAAGATAAAATTCTCTCACCGACACCACACCCTGTCAAAATCTCCGCTTCTATCATGTTACGTTGCAGAGAAATTACTTTCAGTCTGTTACAAGCTGTTTAGTAATTAAAGCTTTTTTAACTATCCGACGGGAACTCTTTGATATTTCGGAATCAAAGGTATCGTGTATGTTGACCAGGGGTATAAGGTACCACCATACAAAATTTCATGTAAATCGGTCTTACATCCCCTGATTCGGTTTTTAGAATTTTTTTCATTGTACAGAAATTCGACCTCTACAATTTTATTAAATGTATAGATTTGTAAGAGTAACTCGACTTACTTCAGAATGGCCTATATAGGGTTCATTCCCCTGAAATGGTCAGTAGTACGTTAATGAACTGACATTGTATTACAACCATTTATAGTATCGATTAAAACGAATACATGCCAAAAATAATTAATATTGTCACAAATCTCATTAATTATGCTCAACATCGATCGCCAGAACATTACAAGTTATTATAGCTTTTATAATATGACTATAATAAGATTTATTGTCGCATAAATCGTAATATTACTTAGCAGGAACTCAATATGGTACGATATTTTTATGCAGACATGCCTTCAGCCCAGTGCCAGGGATTAAGCATTGCAATGGACATGAACAAATGAAACCATTACGTTTTGTCTTGTGATTGATTTCTATGTCATATCTCCGTGTACACAATACAGGATATATTGTGTTCTGTCACGTCGTTAAATGATATATACTAGTGGTCGCCCAGTGGTCGAAATTTGACCATAATTAATTTAAATTATAAGGTTTAGCATTATTAATTAAGGCTTTGTTATCAAAGACTTCTATAATCACAGATTTTGCCAAGGCTACACTGTTAATTTGCCTTTATCAATAAACAAAAGAGTATATATTATATATGCGTGTGTCAAATATATGGTAGTGTGTGTAATGTGTTTTTTTATTGATTTAATGTATTTTTTATGCATATTTTTTTAATATTGCATTCTGCACTCCTTCACTATATAAACTATAAGTGTGCGAAATTTCATACTCCTACGTCTGCGCAATTTTCCTAAAATGGGTACTAAGTTTTTGCTCACGTATTGATATAATTATAATAGGATTTTCTAGTAACTACATACTTTTTGTTTTCTTTAATTAATTATCACACGCTTACTTTCTAAAGATTGAAGGAACGCATTTCTTTGAGAAGAACCCTTACGTTAAAGTGCGCACCTTAGGACTGCATCTACAGTTATTGTCTTTAATTACTTTATTCTTCTAATGTTCATGTAGGTAAGTTTATTACATATATTTATTTATATATTACTTAGTGAAATTCATAAAACAATGACTCTTATATATTGATTTAATTTGAATTATAACATATAAAACGTCCTGAGGTGTTGTGCAGCCATGCATAAAGTACTGGTGTCCAGGCTTGTAAACAGAATAACCAAAGTCAGGATCTATAAAACTGTCATACGACCCATCCTGATATGGGTGCGAAGCACGGACGCTTACCCTCAAGGAGAATCAATCAACTTTTAGTAGCGGAAAGGAAGGTTTTCTCTAAGATATCTCTAAGATACTGGGTCCAACAAGATTTGTGATACTTTTTATCCCGGGATTCGCGCGGGAATTTTCCCGCGAGCGGTTTAAAGTTTTCAATAACACATTTTCACTAAAACAATAGCTTGCACTCTTTTTTGAATGCTACGGTAGGTTGTGTCCCGGGAATCCCGCGGGAATTTCATGTCAACCGTGAACAAAGGCCGCGGGCCAATATTCCTATAGTAATAATATTACGTATAATATATATAATAATATAGTATGAAACTTTATTATTCTACATAACTACAACGACATAAGATTACACTTTAAGTAAAATAATACAGTCTATTCCATTAAATCGTGGCTATATTTACTCAACATAACATTTATGTTAAGAAACTCCATCTACGGGAAGAATGCCAATAAAAACTGGTTAATTTCACAAGTGGTTCGCACAAAATGAAAGCTCGTTCTCATATTTTTCTAACTCATGTAATATTTATAGGTAGAGATAACCAATCCTACCATTGGCAGTCTAGACACAGTGTGGGTGAGTTGATTTAATTAAAAATATACAATTGAGAGGACACGAGAGTTTTCGAAGTTTCATTGCAGTTATACTTTTATTCCACTTTTAATTAAACGTATGATCAGTTCTATGAGGTAATTTCAGAGAACTATAAAAGAATTAAAAGATTGTGTTGCCTAATTAATGAGTAAGTTTTCATTTGTATACTGACGAAAATTTACCTAATACGTGTCTAATGGTATATCTTCTTTAACTAATCTGGAGAAGATATATACATAATTTTGCTTTAAAAATCATCTCTCTAATTACCTCAATTATGATCTTGGAAAGTAGGGTAGTTTTAGATATATTACATTTAGTATTACATTATAGTACGTTTTCCGTAGTTATACGTTAGATAATGGATATTATCCATAACAGTAGTAATTTACTATGATCTTAGAACACGCTTTTTTTTCAAGCATTTGTTTATTCTCTTTATGTTACACAGTTAATGAATTTTGTGACAATATATAATATATTGATTATGTAAGTGTGTATATACGGTAGTTATATCAAAAAATCATTTTTTAGGTAAGTTTAATATGAGAATGAGATTATAAATAAATTAATATAAAGAATGTAACAAATCGCTGCAAGAGGGAAGTGTGCCCAGAAGACTGGCTGTATTGCCACACTGTATGGCAATGCTGATTCGTTGCGCGAAATACGAACCGATCTTCTGATTAGCTATCCCATCTCTTTACATGGACGCTTCAAGTGTTTGCTACCTGACCCATGTCCAAATTGTGATTAATAAATATGAATAAGGCATACATAGCATTAGAACCTGCGCTTTTAAATGATTCTTTGTTTCGTCAATAAACACATAATTATAATTGTGTTTTATATTTTTCGCTATCAAGTAAGTCCTGTGTATTACAACACATAATGTACGTTAGGTTTAGAGCTTGGTTTCTGCATCAAGATATAAAAATGTAGACTGAACAAAAACGTGAAATGTAAAGATCCGTGTACCCACAATGTTTATCTGGAAACGTGATACCACAATAGAAACGGGCGCTATCGTAAAACAAGCGAGCTGGCCAAAAGGCAGGATCGCTCTTAAAACTGCGGGCGGCAGATTGCCGTAAATATATCACCCGCTGTCAACACGTAGGTTCGTGGATGTTCACCTTATGCCGGAGCCTTATCGGTGTTTTCTATAAATCTCTTGTCATTTGTGCATTTTCCGATATCTACAAACATGTCGCAGAAAATAAAAAAGACCATGTTTTCACTACTTCGTAAAGAGATTTAACATGTTTTCTTTCCCTCGGGATGGCACGAATGAGGCGAGGAATACGGGCACATTGTGAGTTTTTGTATAATATTTTTATGTTATCTCACTTCACGTGGGAAATATCAATAAAATAACGTATAAAATTACAGCGTTACTTTAACTTAGTTTCTTTGTATTACTTTGTGATTTCATATGTTTTTCGTAAGTAGACAAAGTATAGGATTGGATTGGTATGACAGTGTTTTGCGAACCAAATAATAAATGAAACAAGATTAATTTTCTAGAAGATTCTCTCTCGTAGATATCTCGAATGGAATATACGATTACAGGGCCGTATTATGCACATTGGACGCCGTAAAAATTGTATTTAATTTTTATGTTTCGTTAAGTGAAAACGGAACGTTTGTGCCCATCTGTTAGTCTTTATATCTCAGACATTTTTAGTCAAAGACGGATGGTTTAGATAGATGAAATTTCACAGAAGATATAGTCTATTTGTCGCTATACATAGGTGTATTCAAGTGTCGTTAGTCAGATCTTGAAAAAGCGTGATGTTCTTTGTTGAGCTTTTTATTGAAGTCAATTGGCTTGCGCGCCTTAAGTGCCCCCCACCCCCTGCGCACGGATGCCACGCACCCCTTGCACCTCCGGGTGAAGACGGCCCTGTACGATTACGTGTCATAAGTTTTATGCCCCGAAAGTTTCAAAGTAAATTTGAACATCCATCGATAAATCTTGGCGACGCTCGGAACGATTTCATTTTCGAATTTCAGGAGCGATTGCCTCCACTGTTAAAGTTTGCCTGAAAAATGTTCGCGGACGATTGAGTCGCAATAAACGGAAATAAAAGTTTTGTGTTAGATCTGTACGATTATATATTGCGCGTATAAAGAAAAAAAGAGTTTTATAGTAGATGATAATTCAACCCGACCCGAAAGTTCCACACCTAACATACACTAATGTCATTCTTAGTATACCTCTTATATCTTTAATAGTTTGATTTACAAAGACTATCTGTAAGTATTTATAATGAGATCTTATACTGCAAAACGCAATCAATTTTCGCAATAATCAGCAGAGTTATACTGCTTTCTTAAGGGATACTTGAACCTGGGCACTAGTACCGGAACACAACTCAAGATTATTATGGCGACATATTATAGACCAGGGGTGGTAGCCATCCAGTCGGACAAATGCCCTACTACCTGGCTGTGGGTAGTTTTGTCGTCTCTTATTACAGGCCGCCCGGTCGCAGAAAATTGTATTCTTTCACCGTTTCTGCACGGGTATCTAACGCTTGTTTAATATTTTGATAAAATAAGCTTCCATGGCCGTTCTACTAGTCATTTATTTATGAATGTCTTTATTTTTTCAAGAACGAACCTATGGGGAATTCTAATTAGTATAACTAGTGCATTTATTTGAATGTAGTTATCTATATTACCAGAATTGTATTGACCCCAATTTAGTAGTTTATCAGCTTCGCTTAGCTAATGTTCAAATGCTTATGCCGTGGTAATAGCCAATAATTTGTATTTTCTAACCTTAGGCTGGTGTGCACCAAAATTTAACCGATGGTTAAAATAATAATCGCTGTTTATGCATACATTTTGATCGATTATATTATTTAATATTAGTTAAATGTCGGTGAACACCAGACTTAGCTTGATACACTTTATTAAATATACACACAGTATTATCCCGCAAATTGCTAATGCACTGGAACCTTGTCAAATTAACATTCACGTGACGTCTTCAGGAACTCGATATGTACGCGTACTCGCCGGCCGCTAGTGATGCTTACGGTACTAAGTGTACGGCTACGGTTACGTCATCAAAATGGCGGCCAGACGCCAATTTGCGGGGATAATATCATAATTTCTCCTCTAACCGAGGAGAAATTATGATATTATCCATTCCCAAAGCTTCAAAGAAGGAACAAACAATCAAGCATTTAATGTTCGAACAGTAACTTTAACATTTGTATATTAATATGGATCCAAAAAACTTTACGTCACAAACACCAGACTGAAATAAATTTAGCCAAGCTCTACAAGCACGTCTGAGTATATAAACGAATTCATAGAGTACAAGTTTAATTCAGTTAGACTAGCCTAGCGAGAGCTGCGTTCCGCATTATCATTACTAAACAGCTTTTATTATTCCACGATATTTGGCTAGAGGGGCCTCACACGCGCGCTAATGGAATAAAAAGTAAGGTTACAAAGTAAAAAGATACAGAGCGCCTCCCGCGGCGGTGGTTCGTGCGAATTTCAACTGAAAATTTTATACGTTCAATCTATTCAGAGCGCCTTTATGCCGTGTCTCGCGAACCCCCGCGCAAGCAGTTTCGTTTTCAATTATTGCCCACTTGTGGAACGAGATCCGATGGAGAAACAAAAGAGCTGGAAATGATATTTTATAGACAAGTCGCTTTATTCGATGTTTACTGCAGCTCGATTTGTACTCGATCGAGAACTGTGATGTTCGATGAAAGTTATTGATGGAACGTGCCGGGATGTGTATCCCGATGCAGTGCAGACGAAGCCCTTCGTTACTTACGCTTCCGCTGTTTATTATTATTAATGCCATATGTTGTGTCATTATACCTCTTCAAATCTAAGAAATACGTTTTAGCAATTGGTTGGTCTATTAAAATAGCAAAGGGCAACAAAATATCGGTACCTACGCAAAATAGATATTTTAAAGATATCAGTTATTTACAGTTTTTAATCGATTACAGTTTTGTCTAAATTAAAATACATTAGAACGAAATAACATTCAATTGACCAGGATAAGGTAAATAAACTAATTTCATACGGTCTTGTTTTTACGACAGTTTTTAACTACGTATAATGGATTTTAGCATGTATTGGTTACAAAATATTTTACCGGCATACATTTATTTATTATATTATTAGAATTAAACGTGTTTATTTAAAATTAGCATATTAATTCTAAAACGAAAGATTGGGTTAATCCGGTATTTTTAACGATTTTTCTATGGATTTGAAATTTTGCAATACATAACGTGACGAAAAAATGTCTTTTTACTTGGTTTCAAAGATTCGAATTAGAATGACTAATTAAGAACTATACGTGTTATACTAAATTTAATACAAATAAGTGCATAAACCCTTGATTTTGCGTAAAAGGTCGTTTGTGATCGTTTGAGTAGTCCAAGTACAAGCCTAAGTTATTACTGCGTGAAAAATGTGGAACGCCAAAAGTTTTTTAGATTTGAAGAATTATAGCACTTATCAAGTGGCTTTTATAAATAACGATATTCAGTCGTAATATATGATATGCACTGTAAACTATTCTCCTCACCGGCATATAATGTATTCTGTATTTATCACGTATACATCTAAAATAACCATAAAATAAAACCACTTAAATTTATAAAATACTGGATGACACTTCGTCAGCGTTTTTTACTTTTTGATTCAAGCTAAAACGCAACTATTATGAACACTGCAAATGTAATACTTTAACACGTATTTCTTACGAAAAGCCTAAATATATTTTTTAATTTCTTAATCTGACAAATTATGAGTGCTCATACAATTTTTCATTCCCTATTTCTTCCCACACAAGGTGAATTTTAAGATAACAGGTAATTTATGTCGTTTCATAAGTTACAACGTATCTTAATGCAATAATAAGTAAGATCCGTTAATCGTTTACTATTAAAAGTATAACAAATAAAAAGTTATTTTCATATTTATTAATATAGTATTTCAATTGAAAATGTAATCCCTTGAAAAAGCGAATTCATATCTAATAATAAATTTATTTTTGATATTCTACATATTCGTAGTCTCTACACTAATTTAAGTAATACTCTTAAATAATTAAATTCCAGCCCAAAGCGCTGACAAATAATACGGGTACTATTAAAATTTTACACGTCCGTTCTAAAAACACTAAATAAAAAGAAAAAGCAGCTTTACTAGATTAGCTGTGGATGGTTGCGAAATCGTTACCAGTTTTGTTTAATAAATAAGTCAACATAATATGTCTTTTTGTTTCATACTCCTCTATTCTGACATAATATGTCACACCCACAAATCATCCTTAACAAAATCCTCCAATTTGTTTTGTGGTTTACTCCATCCATTATGTCAGTTACACGTAACTTCCATGCCGTCGCATTACATGTCAATACCACCTTAGTTTTGTCACTATAATTTTACAGACACTGGTGCAACTTTCAATGACGTTTTTACTTACACCACATTTTATTCGTGTAGGAACGGAGAAAGAATACAATTTCCTACGGCCGGGTGGCTCTCGTAAGAGATGACAAAACAACCCATGGCAGGTGGTAGGTATATGTTCGACTGGATGGCTACCACCCTGGTCTAGAGTATGCCACCATAAAAGCCTGGATTGTGTTCTGGTATTAGTGACTAGTATCCCTCTAGGAGCTGCACATTTGTAGCACCTTTGGTGTTGTTAATGTCCATAGGCGATAATGGTAATTTTTCGATCAAGTGGGCCGTCTACCTGTCTGCTGAACTCATGGAATAAAAAAAAAACACAACAAACATATTCATCTCAATATTTTCATTTCGACATCTAAGTATACTTCGCTACAGGTAGAATTCCATTAAGTGTTATATTTTTTAACGACAAGCATAGTAATTGTTTTATTTACTGTCATATTATGAGTCTCTTTTACTAAAGTATGACGTGTTATAAATATCTTTTTTCTATAAATTCTCAAGCCAGCGTTAACTGTTCATAAATTCAACTTTATCGTGTATAAAGTTTATGTTTGCCTACATAATTATGTAAATGTAGGCGATCTTTTAACGTAAATTATTTTCAACGTTTGTTTGCAAACGAAATAATGCAAGAGTGCTTTCATTAGGAGAATGCACGCGTCGTTTTACGTGCATTTTTGTGAGATTACAAATTTCGCACATAGCAACAACACAGGTTTGAGGTTAGCAACTTTTTTGGAAGTTTTTATCTGCTGGTTTATGAAATTGTTTAATTTGATTATAAATAATAACAAAATTTAAAAAATTAAAGAGTGATAACTTTTTAAGATATCGCTACTTTAATTTGATATTAACGTTTCTTAAAAACATACCGAAGATAGAGATACTTTATAACATTATATATAGATGTTCTTTCTTTTTGGAAAGAACTCCTAGCTTTGATTTACCCTCAGGGCTACGATATGAGGAAAAACTACAGAACACTTTAAAATTTCTTGGATACCGGCAGAATGACGGTGACATATCTGGTGTTGCAAACGTCCATAGGCGACGGTATACGCTTGCTATCAGGTGGGCCGTCTACTGTAGTCCAGGAACGAAAAACATATTTTTACAGAATAGGACTTTAAATAAAACAAAAAGTATATATTTCTCCAATGATGTATTTTTAGCGATATTTAGTTTAAGTGCCTAATTATTTACGGGCTTATTAATATTGAGTCAGAGTAAATTTCAAGGCCTTTTTAGAAGCATAAAGATTCCTTCAAACTCACTCTAACTTGATATGAATAAGACCGTTAATTTAAATCAAATCAAAAGAATATTGACTGGGAGGTTTAACTCGTGGGCAATGAAAAGATCTTTAAAAGCAATTCAAATAAAATTGAAGTAATATTTTACTGCATTTCAGTATAAAGAGCTAGAAAACAGTTTTCGAACCAAGGCAATGCTTTGAGTGCTTTGGAAGATTGGACACCCATTTGACTTGTGTCCTATAATTTGGACACTAGATATTCACTTTCGAACTTTTATTAGGACTTGTATTCTTCCTTTTTCAAATAATAATGTTTTTATTAACTTTTTTTTATTTAAAAATACATTTGTTTAATGACTAGATCTATTATATGAGGTGAAGCTTTGTTCGCAGAAGTTTCAAGATAGTATTTTGCTGGAACTACCTATGTTATCTTCTATGCTTAATTTTTTAAAAGTGTGGCTGTTGACTAAATTATTTTGTATTTTTTATGAGAAGAACAACTGTCCATATTAACCCTGGAAGCGATTTTAGAAGACAACTTTTGGATGGAGAGAAAATTGATAGAGAATCAGTGTAGAACATTTCTAACAGATGTGTGCTATATAAATTATGGGCCTTACTTATAATCGTTTCTTAAATTAAAGAAACTGCTCAGCAACTGATTAGTGAAATCTTACCTACCATAATATTTTGGGTACAACCTTCGTTAATCATTTAAATTTCGTTTATCTGTGCTCCTCTTACGTAAACAACAGGGTCAACAGGTAATACACGTTTATAAGTGGAAAAAAAACATATTCATGGATTAGATCCGATTCTAATTCTCTTACTTAAGAGATGCCTAAACGTTTCTTAACGAGATTATTATAAGTAAGGCCGTAAATGTTTTATTTGACTTCCAAAACTAATAGAATTGAATTTATTTATTTAAGTCCAAATTTAACTTTTTTTTTTTTTTTTTTTTTTTTTTTTTTTTTTTTTTTTTTTTTTTTTTTTTTTTTTTTTTTTTTAATAAATTTACTTTTTATTTATTCACGTTATTATTGTACTACCATCACCAGTCATATCCCGAAAATGCCAACCCTAATCGTGAAACTCTCACCTCGAGCTCATAATGTTAATTCAATGTAAATATAGATGACAATTCTAATAAAGGTTTCGTGTTCGACCCTTGATAATATAATCGAAATGCTACAAACAGATGAGAAACAAAAGTGGCGAAATTTCTATAAACGATTGCGATAACGTTGTTCACCAAAATTGTTACGGCCCGGAAGGCCATTGAAAAACGGCGGCCATATTAATTGTTATGTTTATCGTATGGACATGTTGAATGAACATTGCCAATCAAATCAATAATTAAGATAAGGGTATGCCATTTAAATAAGTACCGGTTTGGCATAAATTCAATAGTTTACGTATATAGTCACTACATTATAATATTAATACGAGTTTAGCGGGACTCGAATTAAAATGCCGTTGGAATTATCATAGAGTTTATTGGAACTATACAAACATACACACAGGTAAAAATATAACCGAACACAACAAATCCGAACGTAATGCAGAAGGTCGTAATTCAATAAAACTTGCAAAGTCCGTCACTAATAGATTACCGAATGTACACACGTCTCACCTTGATCGTGATTCTCGCTCGACTGCCTCCTCTCTCCATCGGGCCCTGGTTTTATACCTCACAGATACAAATGTTCCTGTATTATAGTCGACCTAATCCGTAACACCTGGCTAATGAATCGACTGCAACAGCCATAAACGAGTACATTAAAACAATGGACTCTTATCTATAGTAATTAGTAAAGAAGACGATCATAAAAGAATTACAATAGTTTCAATGTCGCCGACGGGTTATAAATGTGCTTGTACAAATCTGTACTTGGAAACCGTCTTTGTCGGCGCCTAGGTTGTAACAAATTATAAAACGTTTCTCCGTTCCTGCACGGATAATAACGTTATTCCTCCCATACCATCCCATTACAAACAGACTGTAAGAGCTTTCTATGCAATTTGAAACTGAAATGTTTTATATTAAATTGTATAAATAATAGAGATGCAGACGTTTGTTCTTGCTCGGACAAAACTCTAAGGAGACAATGGTGGTTCAATAATATTAATCACTGTTTGCCTATGAGCAGACATAGACATTGATTGTCTGATATCAACTCAATTCCACAATCAATTATGCGTTATAGGCACCAAGATAGTTCAAACTTGCGCCGAACGCGTCGCAGCTGAGCGACTGATCAATGCAGCACTAGTAGGTATATTCTGCATAATTGATTCCCAATTCGCTACCACGGAATGCTTATTCATATTCATGAATTGTACAAAAATTTCAATTTTTGCCGCCAGCAAGTGTATCTGTAGAATTGCAACGGCCATATTTGAACCGATACAATTTTTGTTATAGCTGTCTGGGTACGCGATTTGAATCCCAAAACTAATCAGTAAAATTTAAAATCTTTGGTGGATACTAAGATGTATAAGATATTCGCAGATATTTATTAAAATAGACTCCTTATGAAATCGACATGTCCTGCCTTGTATGTTACAGTTGTTTTTCTCGGAAACCTCTAGATCTCTCTAGATCTTTATGTGTAAAATATAGTAAGAATATACTTATATATATGTTTGCAGTTATACAATGCTCTAAGAAAATCGTAAAAATAAAGAATAGGGGTGGCCGCCATAACTGTAACGACACGTACATTTATTAATATCCGCAAATAATGTAAACCTTGCAAATATTTTTGTAGGAGTATGTATTCAAAATTTATTAAATCACATACATTTACATTTATAAAATTTAACAGAAAAAAACAAACTTTTTTGAGCGTTTAATAGAACATACCCCATATGTTAATAATTATTCCAATCAATTTCCCTTGGGGTTTTCTTATTTTTCTTCACATTATTCACATTGTATTATCCCGCAAATTGCTGATGCGCTGGAACCTTGTCAAATTAACATTACGTGACGTCATCCGCAACTCGATATATACGCGTACTCGCCGGCCAGTGATGCTAACAGTATTGAGTGTTCGGCTACGGTTACATCACCAAAATGGCGGCCAGGCGCAATAGCAATTTGCAAGGATAATAGTTTAAAAATTAGAATGTGAGACGCCAATTTTTCGACATTAGGGAACAATGTCTTGAGATATGTTGATTTCATTAAAAATTAATTAAGAAATTTTGTTATATTTGTTCTAGATCTCATTGACGATATAGCCCTATACCGCTACTCCGAAAAAATAACCTTAAATGATTGCAGGTGATTTCACTACATAACTTTATAGCGCTATACAAACTAATCTTTCTATCAAATTTCCTATTCGAATATATGTAGTTTCTGAGAAAATTGACTGTAGCTGAGACATACTAATACATAAATACGAACAGTTATGACGAAAACAAGGGTTTCAACTTTACCAAAATATCTACTGAATCATGATAAAATTACACATAATATTGGTAACCACTAATAAAATTCTCACCGATCAAATCTGATATCGATACGCACGAAACCATATCGAAACTAATTCCCAATGGTGCAGCCTTGGAGTTAATGGGAGATTGTAAAAAGAGGCAATAAAAGCTTAGTATTGTGTGTGAGAGCCGTAGGGAGTCCCTGTATTGTGTTCGGGTCCGCGGAGGCCCCCAAGAATCGTCTGACCACGGACGCGGTCAAATTGTACAGAAATGAAATTATCAAGGTACGCTGCCGATTTTCCGAACCAATGAATCAAGATCCAATTCCCTTTTGTAATAGAACATCGTCGCGAAACGCGCCCATGGAGTTACACTACCCACTCAGTGGACGCTTGAGCGTCGTCTACACATATGCTTATGATATTTATTTTAACGCCATATGGCGAAAGTGGTGATTACATTCGGATACATTTTTATGACAATAGTTTTTATTTACAGGCACTCTTCTTTTTCTTTTAATGTAATTTTTAATGGTGGTGGTATTATATATCCTCTATTATATAGTAATAGAGTTACGAGGTTAGAAGTACCATTACACATGGTTTAATCTAGTTTGCGATCTTGTCTTTCCCACTTTAATTGACTATCCGTGCAAGAACGGAGAAAGAATACAATTTTCTGCAGCCAGGCGGCCTATCGTATGAGGTGACAAAACAACCCACAGCCAGGTGGTAGGGCATTTGCCCGACTGGATGGCTACCACCCCTGATCTAAAGTATGTCGCCATAACAATATTGAGTTGTGTTCCGGAATTGGTGACCAGGTTCCAGTCTCCCTTAAGAGAACAGCAGCACATTTGTGGCACCTTTGGTGTTGCAAATGTCCATAGGCGATGGTAACCGCTTTCCATCAAGTAGGCCGTCTGCCTGTCTGCTGAAATTACGCAATAAAAATAGTGTTACGAGTTACATAGGACTCGAATTAAAATGCCGTTGGAATTACTATAGGCCTTATTAGAACTGTACAAATACGTATAAAACAGGTACAAATAATAATAAATAACTGGAGACAACCAGTTCACACTGCACGGTTCTATAACACGGGCAAAGTCCGTCGCTATATCGCTTATTGAATGTACGTCTTACTCGTATCGTAATCATCGCTTGATTGCCCCACCCCTCCGTTCTCCCGTTTTATACTAAACTGTATAATGCAACAAAGGAACGCGCTCACTGAGTTAATCCGCAGACCTTTGCAAGCTTTGACGCAATGCAATAACAACAAGGATTAGTTCGACACTAATGACGGCCATAAAACAAGTACGACGATACAATAGGATGTTTTTCTTGATTACAAATTCTAAACACAAAGTAAACAAAATAATTATTAAATGCGGGGGGCAATAAACTGCGCTTTACGACAGGCAGGTGTGCGCATTTCTTAGTCGGTGTGTAACAATATAAAAGCGTATTTCTATCTTGAATATTCATTTTATTGAACTTGGCTAAATATGTAGTTTGTAATGTAGTACCTAGATTTAAAAATATATTTACACTGTGGCACAATAATTTTATACACGTGCATAAGTGAGTGTTTCTTGCTGAAGCAAGTAAATTAAAATAAGCTTTATTTATCTGGAACCCGGCTGGATGAAGAATTAACTTCACACGAAGGTTTTATTCATTATTCATATCGAAGGGAATGTCGACAAACATTCGCGTTTTAGTAAGACTCTCCTCAGTCGTCCCGTAATCTGCGTCAAATTGACTTTTCCGGCGGAGAGCTGACGAGTGTTCCACTGTAATATGCCATAAACGACCCGAGCGTATTTGGACCCGATGCTCGGAGGTTGATAAATTTCGTTGATATTTGAATGCGTTATATTCCTTTCGGGGGTTATAGGCAAACGTCCCTTTAATAAATAGTGGGCTCCAATAAAATCTTGGGCGAAATTTTCATTGACGTCCCCTAAGCCTATATTAATGAAAATCTTTGGCGAAATTCTATCACAAACATAAGCCCTTCGCCGTAGTGGCTCTTAAAAAGATTTAATAACGTTTGTTAGGAAAGTTGCCGCATCACCAAAAGCTAATATTATTCCGATTCGGAAAAAAAACAATTTTCTTCAAAGTTATAAACCTACAGATTTCCATTTCTTCACAGAGTTGGTACAAAGTAATTCCTTCAATTCAAAGATAAGTTTTACGTCATTTCCTGTCTGCTTCGAGCTCGGCAAGAATTATCAGGCATTGGCTCGACCGTGAGACCATTTAAAATTAATGAATAATGTTATCTCATAATGATTTTGGAAAGTTTAATTAAAGTTATTTTTGTCGGTTTTCTTCGTTTTTTGATCGCATTAATATCTTGATTATTTTTATTCAGAAATAATCTCCTTATTTAAAACTTTGGCTGTGAATTCTAATATAAAGGCGGCTAAGTAACCAGAGGACTTCAATCTTGACGTCTTTTGTTTTAATCTTTTGCTTTTCATTTGTGATCTGATAGATTGCAACATTAATTTACTAATTTATTAAAATCGATCAATTATTACGTACCTGTGTCATAATCGGCCTGTAAATTGTTTTTAAATAATTTTTAACTGATGATTATTCTAACATAGTATAGATAATGTAATAGTACTTTTTGTATGCAACTTTCAGTTATGTGGGTAACAAAGTCTTAGTGATACTGCTGCTTCCACTACGGACTAACAATTGTTAAATGAATCCACTCAATCCACAGACAATTTTCCTTTTTTTCTAGAATTATACAATAATCATTGATAAATAAATATGTCAAGTGCAGAGTTATTCCATATAAAATACAATGTCAAAAATGTAAAAAATAAAATAATAAAGTATGTATTACTTTATTTTTTGCTCAAAGTATGTATTATATATAGTCAAGTTTAATTTACAATTGGTCATCAACAAAAATTTTAATGTCGTAATAGCATTTTTCGAATTGATTTTGATTTGATTAATTGATGCTGAAGACCCGTGAATTGAAGAAGAAGTACAAAAGCAGATCCTAGGCTTTAAAACAAACATTATATAAACAACCGAAGTTTAACAGTAGCATGATGATAAACGCGTGTTTTATGTAAAAAAATGTTGCAAATTTACAAAGAAACTTAAAGAAGGTAAGTTCTTGTGCGAGAGTGCAGTGCGCTTGAAATAAACATTCTATTTTTTACGAACCCTTATCGCGCCACAAAAGAATCGTGATGTGTTGTTGGATGTAGGAAAAGGCGAAACGCAAAGCTAAAATATAAAGAACTTAGATCAAAAAGAGCGAAACATTTGGGGAATCCCGATAACATCATTCAAAGGATGAGAATGGCGAGGTTTATACACCTCTCACTGAGTAAAAATAAATATCTCTTGGCATTTGCGTGTGTATCGCATTCATTTTATGCCGGAGTGAGTTTAGATCTCGAAACTATGGTTATAGCAGTGTAAAGACCTAGGTCTTTAGGACAGGGTCTGCTTTACTCGATTCCTACGATTAAATTACCAAACAACTATACTATTTAAAAATTGTACTTCTTGGTTAATTAAAAATGAAGAGCTTACGTACTGCCTTTATTTCTAAAGTCAAAATTTGAACAAATTTTTCCTATATATCCTTTTGTGCAATGTTTGCTACGACTCCACCAATTCTTAAGGAAGCAGCAAGTAATGCATAAGGAATTATGTTTTGAAAACAAGCATGAGGCAGACAAATATGAAGTAAACATTTTAGTTAGACGAGTTTTTGGTAAATTACTTACTGCTTCTTCTCTTTAAAACATCAATACACCTTGCGAAACGGTTTACCCATGTGGCATAGAAAGTAGATTCATTTTGAGTTATATGTATGACTTCGAGAAATATTCTCTTTTTGTAATTTGTTTATTTTCAGAAAGTTACAAGATTTTTGGCCTTTGTGGTTGAGCGGGTTAAGTTTTGCTAGCCTATCTCACTGCAATGCAGAAGCTCCAGGTTCCATTCTTGGCATGGTGAATTTGTAAACAAACTTTCCATTATTTACTTTATTTATTTTTAATGATCTGGGTGTCTAGGATCGGCCAGAGTAGTCCGTAACACAAGCCTTGCTTAATTTGGGGATATACAATATGTTGTTTGTCTGCCGATTATAAAAGAAACACAAACAATATTTTGACAAATGACAACGCAATTTGTCGGCAACATTCTCGTGGGTCATAACGCATTACACTTTATAACCACTTAAATTATTTGCTTATTCATTTTGAAATATACTTAACCATATTTATCGACGATATCTTAGTATACTTAGCCGTTTATAGTAGTGGAATTTAATATGAAAAAAGGAATATATTTGAATTTCTCATTATATTTATAAGTGTATGAAAATCAATTAATTTCGTGCTCTAATTTACCAGTTGGCTTCGCAATTTATTAATGACGTCCGTGCAATATGCGATATATTACCGCATAATCAGCATATGCGCGTATAAAAATATGTCCCGTGAACGCGGAAGGTGAGGGGTGGCTGTCGTGGTAATTGCTGGCAATTTGTAATGGCCGTGTGATTGCCGGGCGGAACGTCGACTCTAAACTGTGCTATTAATTTCGTACATTTGATTAACGAAACTACTTGTTATGTTAATGAACGCGGGGAAAGAATGCACGCTAACGTGCTAACTCGACGCCTTGTCGACACGTTGTCGTGCTTGCAATATTTTCGCCTCGCGTCCCTTGTAATTACTGTTCACTGTTCATGTTATGAAATTTTAAAACTTTATTTATAACAGCGCTAATGAATGTTCTCGTCTTTGTTTATCTCAGCTGAGTTATGTGTGTCATTCTTCTATAAATATTTTGACGTTAGTAGTTTTTCTTAACTAGAGTGTATTATAAATGTGTTCTAAACGCTAGTTTCATTATTAGGTCTGATTTCTATTTAGAATGATTGAAAATAAAATACTAGTACGAAAATATCTATGACATCAAAATGACATTTTAAGAGAAATAACTTTAAAATGAAATCAAATAGATTACTCATTGAAAATCATGACTTTTATACCGCTTTCAAAGCAATGTTAGATAGTCTTAAAGAAAAAAAGGAGTGCATCAAACTCCCAGCAAACATATTATGTTATTTATAATTATTATGTATTCGTAGTCCTTTTAAACGAATTTTGAACTAGTACAAGATTTAGCAAATTAATACGTATGAACAATTACTGAAGGCGCTTGGCAGCGATCACACTATTCCCATCCGGTGCGGTCTTCTAAAAAATCTTTCGTCGTAATAAACCTTCTCCTCACCAAACGTTACTTAAATATATTTTTAAACTTGATAAGATGTTGATAACAATCGCTTAAGGACTGTTTTATATGCTTGGATTTTTGTCAATAGAATAAATTACTAAACAAAACGTAAATAAGAATATATGTGTCATGATAAGTTACCGCTCCTGAGATTTGAACCATCAGCTACTTAAGAATGAATACTTGTCTATTTACGATGGCTAGCTCTACATTATTAATATAATAAGAACCCATACACTTCTCATTACTGGACTCTAAACCTGTACATATTCGTAATACGATTCAGCAAAAGCGACCGTTTCAAAGATCGATCAAATCTTAAGAGCATTAAAATTTATGCGAATATCACAGCGCGTCAGAAAGCCATACAATATTAAGTCACATGATTTGAATTACGATTCCGGCATACGTGCCTTCCAACCGTGTACCTAGTACATCATTGGACGCATTTACGAGTCCTGTTCGAGTCATTCGTGACTAGTCGATACTATATCGATATCGATTCGATTTTAAGAAGGACGACTCACCCGAAAAGTTCAAAACACGGAAAGGTACGCACGCGATCCACCCGCATGGAAATTTGGTTACGTTAAACATTGTAAATATACATCCCTATATGCTAATATGAATAGATCATTCAAATAACTTGTAATAATACGTCGGGTTTATTGCGATGTTATAATCGAATACTTTACGACAATATGGTAATAAAGGTTATTATGCTAAGCATAACCGGAATTACTTGCAGATTGTAAATGTTTTGCAGTAAGTCACTGTCTCTAACAGTTCGTATTTGGGTTAGATATTAACATCTGCTAAGGCTTTACACGATGTTCTTAAGAATGAATAATAATAACAACCTATATTATCCCACTTCTTTGCTCGGGTCTCCCAAATTCTTAAGGGCACGGATATTATACCCGCTACGCTTATCTCGATACGAAAGTGTTATCTCGATGTGCAAGATTCATCGCGATGTTTTCACTGTCAACACGTGGTAATTGATAATAAGCAGGTCAGAAAACTACCTAAGTGTTACAAGCTTTCCGGTGAGAATTTGATCCTGATACATATAACATGTAAACGTCTGAATTATCGTGAAAGAATCCGGCGAAGAAACGTAGCTAGCTTTCTGAGCGACTTACCCGAAGAAGACGGTGACCAAGGCTCTGTATTCTACTAATAGTCAAGAGTATTGTACGTAAAATACAATATAAGTATGTTAAGTTTTCTTTTTAACTGACTTCCAAAAGAAGGAGGTTCTCAATTCGACTGTATGTTTTTTATTGTTTAGTTTGATACGCTATTATTATATATTTCTCTGTTAATTGTGCACCGATTTACAATTTTTTTCCGAAAGGGTCCCATTGCGATCAAGTCAATGTAAGTCAATCTAATGAGTGGATTTCAGAGAAATCGAGACAACCCTTGTTGAAGAGCGCCAAACGCCTACCTACACTCTTCGAAGGGCAAAACTTGTATACGCGTGCCAGTAGTACAATTTATACCATCGCCTTAAATATTGTTTCTAAAGTTATTCAACCAACTAAAAAGCAAAAAATAAGTATTTTAATACAACACCTTGAAGTCGGTGCCAAGTAAAACATAAAAAAAACAACAACAAAATTGCGAAATGCACCGACTTCAAGATGTTGAGAAAATATTTATTTTTGCTTTTTAGTTGAAAGTTGGTTTCGTTATAGGTAAAAAAAATGAGTTAGTTTATATTATTTACATCTTAGTTTCAATTTCTTAAGTCTGTTCTTGTATGGGTGTGTTTCAGTTTTGTATAACTACGTCCAATTGGACTGTCAACTGAGGGCATAATAATTTTAAACAATGAAGGGGAAATTTCAATCGCATTTCAACACGTATTGTATTGAATTTGACACGAAATGTTGCAACTTCATTAGGCTGTACAACCAAATTAAACGTGAAAGAGAACCGATTTTCCCTTTGTTTATTTCGTTCAGTCCTACAGAGGGGCGTCTCATCAAAGGGCTCCAAAGTGATTTTATGCATTAATTAAGACCACAGACCGAGATTTACAATTACACGAGATCCTATAAACAAACTTGATTGCTTTACAAAAACTCAAATAACTAAGGCAGTGTCTCAAGTAGAGCCTCATTTGAATATCAAAGACGGAATTCAAATTACGACGTTTACAATAAAGGCTCAGCCGGTTCGGTATTACGGGCTGATGTAAATTTTCGATACTCATTCCGAGGATAGAGTTCAGATGTCTCACTCGCTATCCTTCCGACAACCGCCGTGCGAGGGATATATGGCGATCGATGTGATTCATATAACTTTTTAAATGCCTGTAAATAACGCACCCTTTCCTTTAAACCCAACCTTATCCTGCGGTCTATGGCAAACTTAATGACTTCTTCAATTTAGCTGTAGAATACTTTATTTTGATATAAATACCGTCTCTTTGTAACCATCTGTTGCTAACTGATAGATGGTATACAATTTTCACATGAACTTTATTATTTAAAAAAACAACAAAATAACATTTGTAAATATCGATTTATACATATAGAATAGAATATCTGTGGCTTTTTGTGCTATGGGTGTCTACGTCCGTTTACATAGGAATAATGTAATGTCCCATAATGAAAGTTCAAATTAATTAACCATAAACAATTGACACTAATATATATAAAAATGTGTTTTTTGTTCCTTTAACACGTTTTTGGTAAAACCGATTATTGTGAAGTTTTATACAATCATGATAGCTAATACAACACCCGATTTATTAAAATGTCGCATGTAGAATCTTAGTATATACCGTTCTTCTGATCTAGTATGCATATTGTCACAGATTCTATGACTGTAAAGTAACAACCGTAGAAATTTGCACATCAACATAACTGATGTATGAAAACCACCAATCTGCTTTTAATAAATGTTTCGTGTGCACCGACCGTTCCCCTAAAACGTGAGATCCGACCCCGGGAATGAGACATTTAAGGGTTGGTATTGATTAACACTAAAAATGTCACAACACTATATTTACGCTGTAAAATAATATAGGCGGAATGGCAGGTTATCTTAATTTACAGATTTCATAACGATTATTTGTTCACAGTCAGCATTTGTGATAATTTGCAGTATACAAAGAGGGTCAAAAAACTGAGCAGTGAATGCTTGCATTTAGGCAAATATAGTCACGTAAAGCGCTACACATAAGAAAAAATATAACTTACAAAATTACAAAAGAAATCCAAAGTAATATAAACAATCGCCGACAAAGATTTCTGTAAACAAACAAAATAATGAACATAATTTAACTTCCGAAATCTACGACGTTAAATAAGTGAACTAATCTGTATTCTACCAAATAACTTAAAGGAAAAAATACGCTCATTCCTCGACTTATCTGTCTTTTGACCTACAATTTATTCGATGCTTTTACGGTTGACTGAAATGCCAAAGCATGGAAGTTTAAGTCGCAAATCAAGCTCGCTTTCAGATCGAATTTATTTAGAAAATTATACACAGATTTTCACCGTATAATCTCTTGTTTTTAATCTGGTGTATAGGTCAGGCTTCAGTAGCTATGAACACAAAATAATTATATCAAGCGTTTATGTTTAGTGTTTTTGTAATTCGTAGAAGTGACCTACTGTTAATGTTTTTGTCGTTTGATTACGAATTGCATTTACTCGTACCTATACTGCCTATATATTGTTTTTTCATAGAAGATCATTTTCCTGCATTACAAACAAGATTTTTGCAATGAATTACACTATTTTATCATGTGTAAAGGTCTTAGATTACTCAAGCCACATCTAAAGTTAGATATTACAGTAAAATGTCTTATATTAGTCGTCTAAAGACGCAAAAGAGAAAATAAGGTAAATTACACAATAATCGCTTCATTCAAAAGGACATGAATAATAAATACAAAGTATTAACACCCAAACAAATCACTTTTACCTTTACATATTAATAGATGGTCTTGACAACGGGCTCCTTACAGCTTCTCTTACCTTTATGTTATTAATTTATAATATTTTAAACATTTGATTCTTAATTTGCAACGATACTATCTAAAATATAACGATACATATCTAAAATAAAAACATATACAGACGAAACTTGCGAATTATAATTTCTATTATTCTTCTATACCTAATATAGTTACAGTCCGCTCAGCTGGAAACAACCATATGCATAAATCAATTAATATACTTTTGATAAAAATAATTAAGTAGATATATAAAAATGTACATAATTAAGATAAACATAAAATTAGAGATAATTTTGGTTTTAACTTTGTTATCTTTCTAAACTTGTTTATTCGTCTCTTCTAGATAACGCGACTCCGTAAGTGTATGAACACAGTGCAAGCGACGCGGAGAGCGCGAGCGGATGCGGGAGGGGCGGATAATAAATATTTCTCATTTTCACAAACCAGTATTCGGGGCATCTCGGTTAACGAATATCGTATTATCATAAAAATATACATAGATCTACTGTTTATTGATCACCAGAAAAAATTCTTGTTTCCTGATAAAAAATAACGACAATTATGAAGAATAAGAACAAACTTCAAAATAAAAATAAACACCTGAATAACCGGTGAGCTTAAAACATTCGACTGCAGAAAGCTTGTTACTATGGAGAAGTAGACGAGAAGAATCTAATAAGAACCTAAGTTAAAAAAATAATCTCTGTATGTGTATGTGTGAGCGTCATGGATTACTTCCATGGTGAGCGTAAAATCCTTATTACTTTGCGTTCTTCTATCTCAATGGAAAAGCATTGCGATAGTACCAAAAACTCGTATCTTACTAAATCAACAACACTTCACGACATCGTTGTAGCGGAATAAGAGTAGAAAACAATTGGCATCACTTCTAGTAGAAATGGCGTTAACTGAAATTATTATTGAAAATCTACTAAAACTTAAACATATATTTCGCGAGTTTATACTTATAAATATTTAAAAAAGTAGAGTGGCGCACCATGGCCACGCCATTGGAATTAACAAAATACCGAAAACGGGCAAACTTATTAGTGTTCGGCAATGTTGAAGCTATAGCAATAGCTGAATTGGGTCCCAATGCGAGCGTACATGCCACAATACGCGAGTGTACACTTGTTCGGCTTTTTAAAAGGCGAAATAAAGTGCTCGTGTAAGGGCGTACTTCGAAACGCCATATACGCGCAAAAAAACTCTAGTTCAAAAACGCTCTTGACGATATGTGCTTGCTGAAATCGCTCCCCGCTCCGATCGCACTATGTTCCTACACTGACGCAGCCATAACGGTCACGAGCCGCTTCCTTTTATTACTCTCTGCGATGCTTCCTGTTGCTTCTTTTTACTCTGAAATATTCTGCTAATTAAGGAAGGAGTGGAGGCTGAAGATTTCCTGCTGGTCTAGCAGATTACTGGCGGTATCTCGGAGAAAAATGTAACTCTCGACTGGTATTCATTCTCGTGGCTTAACTTTTTGTTCGTATTTTAAAATATAAAAGTCATGATATCGTAGGCAGTGTCGCGATGAGCCATTACAGAATACTAGAGCCGGTAGTCAAACCACTTTTACAATGACACTTCTATTTTGGCAAAAATTAATCTCTCTTAAATATTAATTACTATCTGTTTGCCCATTTGTCCGTCGTCCTGTTTCATTCGGTCATTTTTCTCAAAAACTACTACACGCACACACACAAATGAAATGTCATGTTTCCTCAAAATTGTACAAGTACGTAAATTGCATCATAATTCTTACGAGTCAAGTAGATTATTAATTATATTTTAAACAGTAATTAATATACTTTTAAAATTGTCATTTTTAAAAATATGATAATACACATTATTTAAATAACCGTCCTTTACATCTAAATGGTTTTAAAAGTTTTAAAATTTGTCATTCACAGTTATAATAACTCTAATAAGTCAAGTGGCATAGTTGGAGAAACGAAATATAAATTGCAGAAAAAGATTTTACGCCCGCTTTTTTATAGCATCTTTGAAGTGAAACTTGTTTAGAATCGTTGTGATTTGAAACTCAATGAAACGAAAAAGCGACACTAAAATGAAATAAACACAAATCTATAGACACGTGTGAGAGAATGATATACGAGTTTTACACTTTGCAACACAGATAAGTGAGTCAATAAGACCGATTATTAAACATAGGACCATTTGGATCGAAATAAAACTGATATAATATTTATTAGACTAAAACAATGAAAAATTAATAAATTATCATTCGGGATTGAAATAATATTATGTTAATATTTTGCTTATTATCAAAATTAAACGTAGGACAACTTTTTTGATAGATTTTGATAGTTGTTGTTGTCTGATTTAATGATGCGGCCCCATCTGCGTTAATCTTAAAGAATTATGCTGTGGCCGAATGCGTCTTATTTAAAGCGTTAAAAATTAACGTTGTTAATGCATAGCCAAATAAGTTGTCTATCAATATTTAATGTCATTAAATAATCTTGTAATTCTTGTAAAATCAGACTTATATTTACTGAAACTTAATTTAACAGAATGAACTCATCAGGTTATGTAGACGGATCAAACAAACGTCCTGAGAAATAAATTTTAATTATTGCATATTACTCTATACGTGCCCAATAGCCGATAGGCGGCCTACTGCTAACGTTTAAATCAATTACCGTCAGATATGTTAGAAGCATGAATTGGTTCTAAGATAACATCTTCAGAAGCGGACAATGGGACTATTATGTGAGTAGCCTCATCTCCTCCGATATACTAGAGCGGCTAATATGATCAGGCTATGAGAACCAAACTTGCATTGAATGTTATACCAGCAGGTTTGATTTTCATCGATATCAATGAATGTATGTAGTAGTTCATTCAATACTTTTGCACAATGTGATCCGAACAATGAATATTTCCAAAGTTTGATATGGGAACGTAACTTTTGAATTGAAATTTTGTTTAGTCCGTAAAGTTAAGAATGTGTCTGTTTATTTTTGGATGTTCAGGCTTTTGTTTGAATTTAAAAAAAAAAAATCCTTATGCTCGTTCCTCCATCTTTTTTTATTGCTTCATTTCAGCAAACAGGCAGACGGTCCACCTAATGCAAAGCGGTTACCATTGTCTATGAACATTTGGAACACCAAAAGTGCTAACGTAGTTCTGTCGCTCTCTAAAGGGAGACTGAAATATGGCTACTAATGCTGGAACAGAACTCAAGGTTATTATGGTTGCAAATTCTAGAACAGGTGTGGTGAACATCTAGAGGGACAAATACCTAACACCTGGCTCTGGGTTGTTTTGTCGCCTCTTATAACAGGCCACCCAGATGCCAGATATTGTATTCAATCTCCGTTCCTGCACACATAATCTATATAAGTAACGATCGCTTTGTACAAAAATGTTGGAAAAGAGAGATTTAAATGGTCTAAAGTCTGTCCCCATAACAACCTTGATTTGTGTTCCGGCATTGGTGACCAGGTTCCAGTCTCCCTTAAGAGAGCAGCAGCGCATTTGTAGCACCTTTGGTGTTGCAAATGTCCATAGGCGATGGTAACCGCTTTCCATCAAGTGGGCCGTCTGCGTGTCTGCTGAACTCTTGCAATAAAAAATAATAATAATAATAACTGGTCTGAATCGTGTTATTAATCAAATCTCAATTTTAACAAATTTCAAAGTTTTGTTTTCATTATTACGATTCAACAACGCTTTGCAGTTAGCGAATGTTACAAAAAAATATCTGCATAAATTAAACGAGAACCAGCAAATTTTGTTTATTAACATGAAAGTTTTGATTATTCAGAAGGGCTGAACTAGTTCTGTAGTAGACATGAAACCCGGAGCATTGTTATGCAAATACTAGTGGTTCGGTTTCCTAGCGTCAGTATACAAGACAAAGCAACGTTGACGACCGAGATCGGTTGTTGCTGTCGACCTGACGTTCTATGAATCTCGTCTAGGATCCTGACGAAGTTGTATCACTAGTCATACAATTTGGTACATCATGGCTGTTGCGCCTTGCATGTTGGCTGCTAACACAAACTCGACAGGAGCTTAAATAAATACAGAACGGTACTCACATATAAATGTAGTAGTGTGGATGTTTGTATGTCAATTTATTCTTTCTTACGGCTCTCGTTATAAACCTATTATTTTAAAATTTTATATATGTAGTTTCAACAACAGATACAGATATCAATTATTGTCTCTTAAAACCGAATCTTTTCAGCAGATACATATGTAATATATTATTATGTGCTGCTTCACATTTTTATAGTAAACACATGAAAATAATCAACATTAAGGGTGGTCGCCATACATACACAACTGAGCATGAAAATGATACTTTTAGTATACATTACATACAAAGTACTGTTGGATCTTAAAAAATCATATCGATGGTTCTTATTCACTTTTTTTATTAAGTAAATAAAATTCTGATAAAATCAAGGCGTTGAGGACAATAAATAATTGCAATGATAGCGTTGAAGTGAAGTAGAACTTGTAACACCTAAGTGTAAAACATAGTTATTATACGTAGTCCGGCCATAAGATCTGAAACACAATAATATTTTCTTATTTTTTTCGCAATTAGTAGGTATACATAATAAAACTACGTTTTAACGGTTTTCGGCGAGGTAATTTATTTGTTTTTATTATTCCTACATTTCGGTCACTTTTTAATAGCCGTGATTACGGAAAACATAGCTGTCAAGTGTCAATGAGTGTTGTTAAAGTTTTATTTAGCCTACTGCCAACTTGTTCATCTTAATTACTTAATTTTAATTTTGTTTATGGTTATTATTTACTCCATGGGAGCGTAATCTAATTTACCACCGCTTCGCAACACGTTGTAGCTTGAAGAGAAGAAGCGGCGCAAAAACTTTTCAGCAAACATACGTAACTCTAATAATTTTATATAATATTAAAATGGGTGCGAGGAAAAATATAAAACAAAATTACCGCGCTTAAAACCATTAAAACGTAGTTTGATTAATCTTAATAAACAAATATGTAGCACATATTTATTGAAGTTTCAGCAAAAATTAAAAATAAATTCGAACCTTGATAATGATTTCCTTGAACGTGCGTAGTACGATAGACACCTGACCCATTTTTATTAATCAACAAATCATTTAAATGTACTAACTCAAATTTTTACTCTAACACTATAAATCCTCTTGGTTCTCCTTTAATACATATCAAGCCTTTTTACCTAAATTTATTCGATATAAGCTTCAACTTTGTGGGAAATTTACGCAGGTGCCACTAAAACGCATAGCATTTCAAATTGAGTTTTCATTTTTTTCTCCAAGAGCATCTCGGTATCAGTTAGATGCATAGCCTTGAGATGCAAAGTGCGAGGCGAGCGAACGCTTTTTATATTTGCGGCAACCACGCTTGGATTTGCATAATATTGCTTCCTTAACATTCCTCTCTGGGACTATGAAACAAAACTGAACACGTCTAGTGTTCGAGGGGATTTTGTGATGTTTTCATTGCCTCATAGTGCTACTTACATGACCAAGCGCTTCTGTTTAAAGGGTAGTAAACTTACTGGAAAATCTTTTTTCTTATTTAGATTGGCACACACTATGTATTGTTTTATGGGAGACCTTCCTTATTCATGACTAGCTGTAGTCAGCAGCTTCGCCCGCATAGATTGAGAATAGTCATAGTTAAGCAGTAGAAAAAAGTTAAAAGACAGAGGAAGTATGTCAGAATTGAGGAGTATGGAAGAAAAAGACATATTGTGCCGGACTCAAATAATTGGGAGAAGGTGAGAGAAAAGACAAAGATATACATAAATATACAATAACTCTTGAAATATTATCAGTCTATAAGTGTTTTACTGCCGGGTTCGGCCTCCAACTTGGAATGGGGTATGCCAGCCAAGCTTGTCCAAGCTGGAATTTTAGATTTGATACATCCGTAATCAAAATATTTAGTTTTTTCTAAGCTTTTCCCGCCGCAGTTAACTTGCGGTAATTATAATAATATGCACATAAAGTTAAAATTGCTCAAGCAGTGCTTATTCCTAGGGAAGGATTCGAATCCACGTTAGTGACACGGATGTCTTAACTACTCTTACGGTTATAAAACTACGTTTTAACGGTTTTAAGCGCGGTAATTAATTTGATTTTGGTTTATCCGACGTTTCGATGAAATAAATTACCGCGCTTAAAACCGTTAAAAAGTAGTTTTATTATGTATGCAAGTCGCGAAAACTTAAGAAAAAATTACTCTTACGGTTTTTTAAATAATAAGTATGTCAAATAACAAGTGAGGTTTTTAAGATGATGATGCTTTTAGTTTGTTTTTTTTTTCAATATGGAATTCACCATTATAATGTAGTAGAGGGGTGGGTGAACCATCCGTTATCTCAAAAATAGATAGCCTGAATCAATGAGAAGCATGATTATGGAATAATACTAGATATTCCTGCGACTTCGTCTATGCTTGATTTACAACTCCACAGGATTCCCGGGACACAAAGTACCGCAGAATTTAAAAATAATGTAAGCTATCATTTTAGTGAAAATATGTCAGAATAAGAAAATTTTTATGCACCCGAACAACTTCTAACCGCTCCCGGTAAAATGCCCGCAGGAATCCCGAGATAAAAAAAACATTACATAAAATTGGCTATCGATGAGTGAAAAAATCACATTGATTTGGATTCCCATGATAAAAAATAACGCAAATTTTAAGTCTAAAAATTACCTGTCGATACGCGAAAACTGCTTCGAAATCGGCCCAGTAGTTTTTACGTGAATCCCGACGAAACAAATTAGATAAGACAGACAAGAAACCTGAAATAAATTGTATCGTGTTCTTCGCCGTTTATATAGTCTATTCTACTTGTTTTTTTACAAGCTTTTATTTAATTTGTAATTCATGGATGTACGTATGTAAGTTCGGGTGGAATCTTGCAAGTTGAATTTGACCAACTTCCTGGTTCCGATTGAGCTGAAATTTTGCACGCATATGTATATCGCGTGACAATGCAATAATACGGTACCATGGAGCTGATCTGATGATGGAGTCGGAAGGTGGCCATAGAAACTCCTGTACTAAACAAGATGGACCCGTCGTGTTTGGGCTCGTTTTACTTGTCTTGGCTAGCACTCTGCTGCTACATGATATCTAGGATCTCAAAAGCTTGTATTTAAAAACCTTTTTAAAAAAGCTTATTTTAAATAGCTTCAATGTATATTAGATACGGTATTTTTAGAATTTTATGATATTATACATTATTTTATACAGTTTTTCCTAGTAGTGTAGTTTAGTGTATAACTTAAATAAAAAGCTTTTTTAAATATTTGCATTGAAAGAAGTCTTAAATTGTAATGATTTCTTTCATTTCGAAGAGACAACGAGGACAGTAGACGATAGTGAGTGCTGTCTAATAAGTTTGTCTAGTCAAATGCGATGGTAATATACGGAAGAAATACCGTACTTTCACGCTCGTCCTAACTTACCAAGTTATATTTGATGGTAGCACATCAAGTTTACTTCGTAAAAAGTTTTTATTTATTTAATAACTAAATCATTTTTCGTGATGGAGCTCGCTTAAAATTCGTTCTCTGTCGCTTACAATTTTGTTTTTCCATTTTTGGAATAATAAATAATCTAAATTTATCACTGTTATTAATTTTTAGTGACGTACTACTTAGATGTAAATAGAAAAGCAATAAAATGAAATTGAATATAAGATATAAATGAGGGCACTTGATATAAATTTTGAGTGGAAAAAAGTAGAAAATAAATTAAAAACTATATAATCCCAGAACATAAAAAAGGATTAAAACTGAAAAAAGAAACAAAAATTCCCATTATAATTACAGAGGGAATTTTTTAAAAATACAAAGGCTAGAAATATCAAAATAGACTAGTATGTAGAAAATACACGCCAGGTCCCTTGCGGGGTAGGCACGAAAAATAGAGCGCCATTCAGGCTTATTCTTACACACCTCACTTGCTTCTTTGATATTCATAGCTCTTGACATTTAGAAAATAATAATGTCTAATTTGATTAAGAGATATTTTCCAGTACCGAAATTTTTTTCTTATCACTCTACAAGTTTTCAGTTAAACATCTGAATGAAATTAACTGAATGAATTAATCTATATCTATATAGTTTTTTAAATGGTACTGATACAAAATACAATTTTTAATATCGTATGCATAAGATTAACAATAGTCTTGTATGTCACAAATGTGTCATATAATAGCGTAGCAGGTGCTCTTTCCTCGACTGCCACCGGCACACCTGACGGTGACGCAGTTATTCGCCCCTGGGTTTATTTATTCGCAACTTGTGCCCTTTTCGGATGACCACCGTCCGCTCACAACCTGTCACTGTATTTTCCTGACGCTTTATTTTCACTTGACAAGTCGAATATTTCTATCCGTACTCCCTCGATATTAGATTCCGGCACGCCTTTTTATTCGCGATATATTTTTCCAATTGTCTCCGTTGCAATGCCACTACGAACTAACGGAATAGAATTTTCAAACAGTTTTGATTGATAAAGGTAGACAGGTTTTCGTTTTCTTTGTTTGCGAAATTAGATTCGGGAGAAGGCGTGAAACTTCAGAGTTCCGCTTGATTAATGGTGATTCGGGGGATCCGAAAAAGGAAACGATCGGAGGTCACCCGATTTTTTATACATAAAGAATTACCTTATCGCGTCTGAAAGGTAAATTGAATGCTGTATGAACATAATCGTGTTTAGATTTAGATGCATGAAAGCGATATCACCCTATTTGTCGAAACAACGCCCGCGCTGAGTTAATATTTGATGTGTTCTCGACTTTTCTCGAATTTAACGCGCCGATTAAACAACGCTTGGCGAAGGATTTTATGTGAATATTTAAAGTGCTATATTGGTTCTAGTTGAACAAGAAAACAACTGTTACTGCATTATTCATTTAAAATCGTGTAACCTTAATTTATTGCAGAGCTCAAGCATTAACACGGTATAATATTATTGAGAAATTATAACTAATATTTATGCATTGTAAAATGGTGGCTATTTTGTGATTTTAGTAAGAAAACATCTAAATTGTATAAATACAATTTAGATGTTTTCATTGTATTAAAATACAATGCTGTTATTTGCCACTGATATTTCAAACAAAAATATGTATTTAATTTAATTGCTGTCTCAATAAAAAAAACAGCTACATGATTAGAGTTTTATATAAGTAGGTATATATTTTTACAATATTTAACACATATCTATAGGTATAGATAAATAAAATTCTTGTTTGTAATGTCAAAATAAAAATGTGAAATAAATCAGGTGGTATTATTCGGACCTGGAGATTCCGAAAATGCAATTTTTACATTTTTCGTCTGTCTGTATGGATGTGCCAGCTAATCTCTGAAACGACTGGACCGATTTTGTCGGGACTATTACTGGCAGCTAGCTGATGCTATAAGAAGTAAATTAGACTATTTTTTAAATTAGGGTTCCGCGAAAAAAATCCACCCACGAAGTCGCTGACACAATTAGTTACGTAATAAATAATGTGGTGACCGAGGGTAGAACTGCCCAGCAGCGTAAATCAGTTTTAGAACTTTTAGAAAAATCTAGAAATTTCTGGAAGGAAAGACAAGGACGGATATATTTAGAAAAGAATAAACGATAAACGAAAAAAAAGAGATAGATAGATGTTAGAAAGGGATGGATGTATAAACGGAAGTTCCCGAACAGAAGGTTCGAGAAAGAAAAGACAGAGATAAATAGATGGTTTCTAGAAAATTCTTCCGGGTAAAATAAACATAATAATAAAATAAACAGCGTAAGGCGCGCCTACCGGGCAGTTTAGAGTTGAGTTCAGTCCAAGACGGTGAAGCGACAAGTGCGATAACAAAGAGTTAGAAGAGAAGGTTAATAGAAGCCAGAGACGAATTAAGTGGTGAATTTAGTGGCAAGTTTGGTGGACAGATACGTGTAGGAGGTGTGTAGCGTAGATCGAGAGAGGAACCAGAAGCGAGCTACACGCGACAATATCGGAGGTGGCTACGCAATATCAGCGACGGTATTGAGGGTGTGACAACTTATCATCGGGACTGCATCGTTGGTCGTGCGCATAGGGGCGACCCTGCAGAGAGTTATTACGTGCGGCTGTGTAAGTCAATAAAAGCTTTTAAATTAAAAACTGGTGTTTTCTACCAATTCATAAGTGCGTACCCCCGCTCGTACGTAACAATAATAATGCAGCATAAAACGTTATCACGTACTAGGTATAATATTAATAAGACATACCTAAACATATACAAGAATAGATAGGTATATTGAACTAAGCGTAGGTCCTACTTATACACAATTATGATAAGGATCCGAAATTGGTGCATGTAATTTGGAGATTAACAATTATGTTGTTGTTAATCCTTGGTCAAAGAAAGAGGCTTTGGTGAAGGCCTGCAGGTCTGCTGTAACAGACGGGGCTCTGCCAAGACATACCAGGCTTACAGGATTGGTTAGTTCTCAGTCTTACTCTCTTGTTATCTTTGTTCTTAAATATACTTATATATTTATTGAAAGTACAAAGCAAGCATAGAAAGAAATAAAAAACTTTATTTGAAGAAATAGCGACGTAGTCACATTCTTTATACATTACTATACACAGAGAATGTTGGCGAAATCTTATAAAGTTCTATACAGACTGTCACCAGGTGTTTGAATTACGGAATATGTGAATAAGGCAACGCGACACAAGATCACTGGTGAGCAAATTGGGCACATTGTTGCATCCCGCAGGTTGGAGGACCATTAAAATAGAAGGATTACTTTTATAGCCCTGTTGGCTCGCTTGAGATAATATCGGTAAATTTTATGGGCGTAATAAAGGGAATTCGATTTTAGCCAGTCATCTGTATGCGATTATGTAAGACCCAGTTTTGTTTTAAACAATGAATTATTTACCTTTTGTTTACACGTGGATATGGAAAGCATTTAAATTTGGATTCAAAAAAATCATACAAATTATAATAACGAATGTTTTCGTTCTATCACAGCGGGAGAAATTAGAATGAGGATTAGTTTAATTCGATGTTGATTTGATTTACGGAACTCATAAAAGATTCCAGAATAAGAACTTCACAAAGTTTACATTCACACAATCACAAAGTGGGTTAATGAGATTCCCTCAAGAAAAACATCTCGTTAAAGCATACATTATTCAGGCGTTCGCGAAGTTATTCCGCGTTCACGCGTTCATTAGGCGCGTGAATGGAAACTTGCGAATCGGGGAACGCGCCGGTCTTGCCTAGGCGCCCACTTATCACCAGCGACAAAACTATTCATAAGTATTTCGGGAACGCTCCTCGGCCGGGCCGACACCACCCCACACCGCCTTGTTATTTAAATTTATCACTCAACTTTTATCCTCTAAATTCATTGTAACAGGTAATATTTCACAGGTTATTAATTACGTTACTCCGGCATCCTCACTGTGTAACTCTTATTACATTATGTCAGTTGCAAATTGAAAAATTCCCGAGGCGTGTGTCCCGTCTCAGCGAAGTATTTTGGCAGAATTATTCTCATTCATTAAGTCGAGAAGTGGAGGGCGCGTTCGCGAGATTGGCGACCTACAATTCGCTCGTGAGTAACGAGGTGACTTCCTGTTATTAGTTATGTTGGCAAATTGTTTTTCTTACGCTTTTGTGCCACCCACCCCTATTGATTTAGTAAACAAACTTATATTTTACCTGTAGGAAAATAGTATGCTTTGATCCTTTAGGTAAATAAGTCGTATTCAGTCAATAAGGAACCCGTTTCACAAACTTTTTACCTTATGTTAACATATTACTTACATTGATTATATATTAAATACGTACTACTTGTCAAGGGTGAGTCAAGTATTAGAATTTTACAAAATTTAATAATAATGGCGAATACTTATATAGGGTAAACTATACAATTGTTGTCGCCCTTCTTTAATGTTTGGCGTCGTATTTATTTATTCATGACTTAAAGTATTCTAAATATTTTTATTTGGTAAAAATACATCAGTACTAATAGTTTTATTGGCAACAGTTACGTAGTTTTCCCTACTTTTTGCCAGCTACCACCCTTGGTCTAGAACTCTAAGAGCATGCCTTTTGTTTTAGCCAAGGGATATCCGCTTGAAGACTATAAGCCGCGACAAGGGCAGAACCTTGGAGTGATAATTCGCGACCCGTGTGTGGGGTTCGCCAGATCGAGGGTGGCACCAGCATACCCAGTCAGAACTGGTGCCACGCTGTTGCCACCACCGGTTAGGGATACCCACTAAAATCCCTGGGTGTTTCGTCCTTCGCCTTATGCCAGGGCTACGGGTTATGACCTAGCCTCCCTGCAACACTGGCAGGCGTCTCACGAGGCCTCTTCCAGTCTAGAACATGCCGCCACAACAACCTTGAGTTGTGTTCCGGCATTAGGGCACAGGATCCAGTCTTATCGACGAGTACGGCAGCACATTGTTAAATATGTTTATAGACGGCAGTAACCACTTTCCATCACAGTTGGGTGACAGTGAGCCTGTCTGCTGTACTCCAGCCATTAAAAAAAAACTTAGTACTTTTTAACTGTAGCAGCAGTATGCGCAAGTCCTGATCTATTTGAAATACAGAGAAGCTATGTAAGTATTAATATTAATCTTTTTAGCATACTTACTTTTATCCGTGCAGGAACGTAGAAAGAATACAATTTCCTACGGCCGGGCGGCCTGTCGTAAAAGGCAACAAAACGACCCATTGCCAGGGGGTAGGGCATTTGCCCCACTGGACTACCACCTCTGGTCTAAAGTATGTCGCCTTAACAACCTTGAGTTGTCTTCTGGCATTAGTGACCAGATTCCGGTCTTTGAGCTTTGGTATTGCAAATATCCATAGGCGATGATAACCGCTTTTCATCCGCCATCTGCCTGTCTGCTGAACTCCTGCAATAAAAAATAAACAAATAAACTTTATAGACAAAAAGGAGTCTTCCATATAAATTTAAAAAAAAAACAAATATTCTTCGACTAAGACTGATGTAAAAAAAAATTGTTGTATAGGAAGAGGATTCTCCATAATGATCCATTTCAAAACACACTGTAATATAACTTCTTGTAGGTAGACGCCAATAATCCACGCACCATATTGGTAAAAAAGAACAATTAATTAATTGAAAATGTCCCAACATTCAAAGTGGCAAGTGTCCGGTGGAAACGTGTAACGCATCGCTACACAGCCTCCAACAGTGTCTCAAAGTGCCAATCCATTAATTAAAACTTAATTTGTAACTCTGGCTTAACAAGATCAACAAATATATATATCATGTAGCTCTGTAAGTTGAGGATGTGCCATTGTTTGTTGAAAATTTTTTGTTCAGGCTTTATGTGAAAAATGGATACAAATCTTTAATATTATAAAATTCTAAACATTAAAGCTATTAAAAAAACAACTGGAATAAACTATATTAACGATGGAGATGCATGTTTTTTAAGATTTCGATGCGGTTTTCGCTGATTAACAGCAAATTCTTAGACTTAAAATCTGTGCTACTTTTTGTCCTAGGAATTTCGTAGGAATTTTTCTAGGAATTATTTAAAATATCCAGATTGAAAAAAAAAACCAATTTTATTTTTTCGCTGATCGATAGCAATTTTTTATGTATGATATTTTTTCAGTTAATCCCGCGGGATTTTTAAATACTGCGGCACTTTGTGTCCCGGGAATCCCGCGGGAATTTCAAGTCAAGCGCGTACGAAGTCGCGGGCATATCCTAGTTCAGAATATTAATGTAAACATTACACCTTCTGTGTCTAGTTCGAAATAACTAGAACTTACGAAATTATTAAGCACATTTGGTTAATAGATTAACTTCATTAAGTAAGATTGATCGTATCGAGAATTTCTTGATTAGAGGTCGTTGTTCTTGAAAATCTTTGAAGTACTTACACTACACACTACACTTGTCACGAGATAATTTGAATTAGTTTCTGATTGATTGTTCAACTTCAGAGTATAGTCACTTGTATCATGAAAGAACTACATAACAAATAAAATAAAGGAACACTAACTGTATAAAGATGCTTATTTTTTTTGTAGTTATATTACACATATATTTTTAAAGCTATATATATTTACATTTAAGCTAGAGAACGCCGGTCTGAAACTAAATGTGGCGAAGCCTGCAACACTACAGATCCCACATCCGTGCGCATAGGCGAGGATACGGTCGAGCGCACGGATCAGTTTAAATATTTGGGATCTGTCCTTAGTGCGTCCGGGGATATCGATCTCGACGTCAAGGCCCGTATCACAGCAGCCTGGGCGTGAGGTGACAGGTGTCATTTGTGACCCCAGAATGCCGGTCAAATTAAAAGGACAGGACTATAAATCCATCATTAGACCTGTCCTTTTGTATGGCAGTGAAGCGTGGCCAGTACTTGAGCGACACAAGCAAGAGCTGCATGTCACGGAGATGAATATGCTGCGATGGATGTGTGGAGTGACGCGGAAAGACCGGGTCAGGAACTCCCGCATCCGCGGCAGTCTTCATGTCCGTGACATAGCAGACAAACTGCAAGAGTGTCGCTTACGCTGGTACGGCCACGTTTTACGCAGACCGGCTAATTACGTGGGGAACAAATGTCTAGCCATGCCGCCTCCGCCAGGTCCCGGTCGAAGGGGAAGGCCCAAGAAATGCTGGCTTGACGTTGTGAAGGATGACATGGGTGCCAATGGTCTCAAAACGGGGGATGCTGAAGACCGCGCGAAGTGGAGTAGAAAAAGTAAGAAAGCGGACCCTGGGTGTCGGAGTGAACGCTCCGAACGCAACCGGGATTTAACGCTCGGATGATAATGATATATTTACATTTAAATTTGGTCAGTAATTTTTACGTGACTCAGTCCGACAGTCAACAGTCAGACAGACAGATTTTTTTTTCTTAAAGTTGCATTTTTGAATATGCTGGTCCGAATTAGCCTCTGAATTTTTTCAAAATTTTAAATGCAAGTTACAAACTCGAACCATTTACAGATTATAGTATATAGATATATTTAATTCAACTGCACACCCAAGTTATCTTTGCAATTATACCTTGTCCATCCAAAGGAAGCCTGGAAGAGATTGCTGTAAGCAATAAGATCGCCCAATGTACTATCTTATTGATGCTTGTTGTGTATTTTCTCTGACATGTTGGTGTACAATAAAGAGTATTGTATTGTATTGTATTAAAAGCAACAATTTCTTAGCAAAAACAAACAACGCTAGAAAGCTCTTAAATCAAAAAATTAAAATCTTGATCAGTATTTTTCATTTTCATATTTAAATACGGTCTTACTTATAATAAAATCGTTAAGAAACGATAAGCGTCTCTTAAGTAAGAGAATCAGGATCAGACCCTAATCAATTTTTTTTTCACTCATAAACGTGTAATACCTGTTGTTTACCTAAGAGGAGCACAGATACACGAAATTTGAATGATTAACGTAGGTTGTACATAAAATATTCGACTGAAGAGGAGTTTATGGGTAAGATTTTCATTAATCAGTTGCTGAGCAGTTTCTTTAGATTTAAGAAACGACTATAAGTAAGGTCTATAGAGTGTAGGAACTAAGCAAACAAACTGTTAATGTTATATGCGTAACATTACCTCTGGCGTCTCGTCCCATCTCATTTGTGGCCAGTTCCTATATCTTACTATTTTATTTACTTGCCTTACTATCGGTAGTAATTGGACATTACTTCTATGGTTACGTCAAATTTTAAACAGTAGTAAGGCAAAAATAACTGTAAGTAAGATAAATAGGAACCGGCCATTAAGGGGAATAGGTATACCCGTTGTGTACCAAGAATGATCGACAGTTTCCACACAACGGTTCTGTCCCGATGTTTTTCTCCACTGTCAGCTTGGATTTTTTGTAACAATATGTATATACATTGCTTAGTCAGAAAACGGCCTAGTAGCTAGTGCAAATTTTCCGGCTAAAATATGAAATCACATCATTGGAATAAGATGCGAGTGCTTTAGCAACCAAGCTACCACGACTACAAATGGATTTTTTAAAGACCCACAAAATAATTTACTAGTTATTGAAAATAATATCGAAATTCAGGTTAAAGAACAGTTGGATTTAACTGAAAATATTTTTGAGAAACGTTTATGTGCTTAAACTGAGAATGCGCATTACCATTCAATATTAAGGAAAGAAAGTGCACTGCAGCCTTCAATTTCGATATCCTATACAATCCACACCGAGGCTTGGGCAAAGATAGAAAATCTCTCAAAGAATGGCGTTGAGAACGAGACAAAGAGCGATTTAGATCTCCTCTGGCAAAGCCTTCTTCGGGCCACTATTTACTTTTCTCAAAGGACCGCGTACTTCGTCAGTTCGTGGCATCCGAACCCAATTTTACAAAGCGGAAAAATCAGCACTTTAGTCCGACGCTACAAATCGAATAGTAAAGAAATTCCAGGTGTATATATATTAAGCTGGCTATATACGTGCGAGCTAGTACAAGCGCTTAAGGCTCGACAGTTTTGTGCTACCTTAATTACGCGAACTTATAAAAAAAGTCGAACGATAAGTGTGCGTATTTGCTCGCACATCTATCAGTCGTTTATGTTTAATGTTGTATAGAGACGTACAAATAGTCACAACGAAGGAGATACGAATCGCCTTTGCTGGCTTTTTTAAATTATTTTGATGTTACCACCACGCGATGGATTACCAGCGAACACCTATGACTGATTGTTGGCCCTGTATACATGCCACCCAAAACGATCCCCCTGTCGCGACAATGAGTCGCAGGTAAGCGACGTGTCCTACGAGTGCCTTAGGCCATAATCCCGAAGTGTTCGCGTACGTGCCACTGCCGCCATTCGATGATAATTCCTCCTTATAATTTCCCATGCTTAACTCGGCGTAATGAAGTTTATTCGTCGCTACTTCATTGTGAGTCGTTTGCAGCGGAGGCGGCGAGGAATGTAATCAGTTGCGAACTAATACCGTGTCGTTTGCAAGACACCCTCGCGTATGGAAATGCCTCGTTGGAGCCGCCGTTAGTTCTTTTGATTGTTGGGTGCTCCTTGTCGAATTAAAAGCGAGATCGGCGCTAGGGTGATTTCGAGAAAATTAAAGGAGCGTTTCATTTTCCGTGATGACTTTTTACGGTTAATATTAGTATAATTTTGCTTAGTCTCCGTTTGAACTTTAGCACCTATTTACTTTGTCTTTATATTTTAAGAAAATCAATATTAAATCAAGAATAATGTGATTAAACATATAGTTTATCTAATGCTAAAGTATATTAACAGTTAAATTAAACATTGGATAAAACTCTCAATAAATTTACTTTTAAAAAGCAACACTCACTCACTCAGTTTTGCTTCTATATCCATATGTCAGAAATAAATAAATATATCCTGAGTTCACCCTCATTATTAAATATGCATATATATCAAATTTCAAATAGTTTTCAAAATATATGGTTTTTATGATAGTAATTAATTTATAAATCTGTAAAGAAGGGACAAACGTTTACCCGCAAATAGTTCGTTGCCGCATATTAGTTCTCGTGACGGGTCAAAGAAACATGAACTACAAAAAAATCGTTTACCTGGTTTATAAAATACATATGATATCGACAATAATAGCTTACATCCCAATTTGATACTCAAATAAATAAGAAAGCCGGTTTATTTTCTATTAATTAATTATCATCACAGAATAATTTTACGTTTGTCAATATATTAGAAGCTAGCCCCGAAAATTACTTATGCATGTTACTACAAGATGTAATGCATCTTCCCGCTTTTGCCACCGCCAATGCTTTTATTCAAGCCTTCGATGCAAATTAAATTACATTTGACTTTCGCTGACCTCACCACCCTGCTGGTAGAATATCATCTTTCTTGTAACTACAAAATATACTCCACTTTCATATTTTATCTGGGATGTAAGAAACTGCGAGGTAATTCCGATAAATTCTTATTTTATTTTCAGAACTGTAGCGAATATGAGTGAAAATAACGCTCACACAAAAGACTGGAAAGGGTGACACAAGATACTTAGGGATCCCGGATCAACTGACCATCGCAAAAAGCGCATCGGTTGCGCGTCTCGACACAATATCAGATTAAATGGTTCATGAAAGCATCTTGTACCGGACGATTTCAATACTCTTGCGAATTGACCATTGCACATGGTCGGATGACATATAAATATGATTTGAAAATCGTTTTGTGTATCATAAAGTTTTATCTTCGTCGACGAGGAGGTACCATATTGTTACTAGCTCCAGGGCTCGAATTAAAATACCGTTGGAATTACTATAGAATTTATTAGAACTATACAAAAACGTATGACACAGGTACAAATATAACTGGGTACAACCAATACAAAATGTACAATTCAATAACACGCGCAAAGTCTGTCACTATATTGCTTATCGAATGTACACGTCTTGATTTGATCACGGTTCTCGCTAGGCTGCCTCACCCCTCCCTTCGGGCATTCCATTTATTTTGTACAAATATAATATGTTTTTCTTAATTACAAATTCTAAAGACAAAGTAAACAAAAGAAGTTCCGCATAAAGTAATAAACTACGCTTTATGACAGGGAGGTGTGCATTCAACTTTGTCGGCATGTAACAATATTAAACAATCCCAGTTTCATATACAAAAGCTGCAGACGTTTTCATATTGGACCGTCTTCTAACACGGAATGAATCTGCCAGTGTAAATTTCCTAGAAGCGAAACGGTCCTCCAGCACGCTACCTCTCCCTGGTCAGACATTACCCTCCTAATGGCTAACTATTGCTTAACGTATTTTGCCGAAATGGAATAATGTAGTAGGAGCCCCGCCTGTCCTGCCGGTAGTTGCGATTTAGATAGTGCTTAATGCAGTCGAGACCGTCGGAAGTACCACAACTGCTATTCAATTTAGGTTTATTAAAATACGTTATTGCATTGGCATGAATAAGATACTATGAACCTCGTATTGCTATTACAAGCTTATATAGTGGTTGCCCGTATTCGAAATTCGACCATAATAATTAATCTCAAAGACTACTTCTATAATTACAGATTTCGCCGGGGCTACACTGTTAATTTGACTTGAACAATAAATAAAAGAGTATATATGCGTGTGTATCAAATACATGGTAGGGTGTGTAATGATTTTGTTTATTGATTTAATGATTTTTTTATGCATAATTTAAAAAACATTAGAATTTGTCGCTTCTTCTCTATATAAACTATAAGTGTGCGAAATTACACACTCCTTAGTGCGCGCAATTTTCGTAAAAAGGGTACAAAGTTTTTGCTTCACGTATTAATATATAGATACTGTTAGATTTCACTTATATCTCATAGCATTGTTCTACTTTTATGAATTAAAATAAATAATTTTCACAACACTACCGTTTTAGCCCTAAAAAGTAGATCATTTTTACTTACATAAAAACTTAATTTTGTTTTTATATGTATTATAAACGTTCAGTGAAAAAATATCTAAACGATGATAAAAACCTATTAAATATTCGTTGCATGGAGTTGTGTTTCAGGAGATATACAGACCGACAGAGAAACAGACACGGAAAGCGACTTTGTTTTATACTATTTGTCTGTGCAGGGACAAAGAAATAATACAATTTCCTGCGGCCGGGTGGCATGTCGTATAAGGCAACAAAACAACCCACAGCCAGGTGGTAGAGTATTTGCCCGTCTGGATGGCCACTACCCGTTGTCTAGAGTATGCCGTCAGAACAACCTAGAGTTGTGTTCCGGCATGGCCAGGTTCCAGTCTCCCGTTAAAGTACGGCCAGTTACCTTTTGTATTACAAATGTCCAAAGGCGATAGTAACCGCTTTCTATCAGGTGGGCCGTCTGCCTGTATAATGAACTCGTACTATTAAAAAAATACTATGTTTTATGATACTTTGTACCTATGAAGTTATGACTCGTCTCAAAGAATAAATTTTTTATTACTTTTTTTTTCGTCAGACAAACACACATATTGCATCTATATATTCCCAAATTAAGCAAGTTACACTTGTGTTATGGGTTAACGAACTACTCTGGGGCCGATCTCAGACATCCAGACCATAGTAAATAACGGAGAAAATACATTACCATGATTTACTATACCAGGAATTGAAACCGCAGCCTCTGTGTCGCACTGAGGTAGGCTGAGGCTCAACCACAAAGGCCGTCACTGACGCTCATGAATAGTATATTTATTGACTTATATGAAGAAGTTTTTAACCAATTTTTATTTTAGTATAGTTGCTGCAGATTCGATTATTGTTTTGAATCTCACACTGAACACGGAAATTGAAAATTGTTAAAAGAATTGAATTAATTCAACCTGTTTAAGTTTGTAATATGTATTTGCAATAATTGCGTTCCATTAATCTACAAGTAGCGAGCTTTCCGTTACAGGCCACAAATTAATTGCGCTTGTATTCGTAGATTATGAGGCACTGAATAATTATTACAAATGCTTTATTTTGTTGTGAGCGATGGTTTCCTGTTTAATCGTAAATGTTTTGGCCGACAAATTATTGTACTTTGTTATCAAAATTTATAACAATACAAAACAATTGTATTATTCTAGCAATTAATAAAAACTTGTAATAAGTTCGTTAGACACTTTTTACCTTAGAGTTTTTTTTTATATATCATATTTTTTTTATTTGAAGCTTCCGCCTATCTTGACTTGAAATTTTGGCAGAATTCCCGGGACACAATGTATGGGAGCATTTAACTGCTACTAATATTTTAAAAAGTAACAAAGATACTATTTAGAGTTTTCTGCACTTTTTATTAGTTTTGTTTTGTTTTCTTCTTGAAAGAAATTTAAAACATGCAGTTGGCTGTTAACTAATTTTAGGGTATTGTAGCGGAAGCCGATACCTATGGACGCATTGTTATACTTATAAATGGTTTCTGAATTTTCTAATTTTATTTTAAAGTAGCCTTATTGAATTTCAAATAAAAAATGACTGTTTATTTATATAATAATATAAAATTGAAAATAAATCCAATTTGAAAACATATTTTATGTATTAAAGTCAAATATTTTAACTCACGTATCACATTTCAGAAATAATTTGTTACGCTGCCACATTATAAAATAATTAATTCCATAAATATTAAAGTGACACAATGACGCTATGTCGGTAAATAAATGTCAGTGAAATTCAAAATGTATTTTATTTGCATTCAGTTCATAGTTGTGATTGATTTTACAAAATAAACGTAAATTATATTGTTGTGTGAAATACAAAATAAATAAAATGGATTTATCAAAATTAATGCATTTGCCTGATGCGTTTAGCTTGAATCTTATACTAATATATAAAGCTGAAGAGTTTGTTTCATTAAACGCGCTAATCTCAGGAACCACTGGTCTGATTTGAAAAATTCTTTCATTGTTGGATAGCCCATTTATCGAGGGAGACTATAGGCTATATATCATGCTAAGACCAATAGGAGCGGAGCACCAATGAAGAATATTTGGAAATGGGGGTTTTGAAAAGAAATTCCACGTGAACGACGTCGCGGACACAACTAGTAATATTATAAAGACATAATAATTTTGCAAATCTGGAGAGGATAATAGATTTGAAAATTAATAACACAGTAGTTTTAAAAATCAGTAGTAATTATTTAGTTTTACAAACTTGTACATAAGAGCATAGAATTAAAATAGTACTGGTAAAAAAGTTCTAATTAGATCTAAGTAATCATACACAGATATATTCAAAATCAATTTTTTTATTGAAAATAAGTTCCACTAGAGAACATAACATTTTTGACATATAAGTCAAAATTCTAATTCTTCCTATTCTATGTACACCGCTTCGCAACGGCGTTAGAGCTATTTGAAGGAGACGAAGCGGCAAGAAACTTCCTAGCAACACGTCTAACTAAAAAATATATATAATACGACAAAATAGATAGTATCAATTAAATATGTAATAGATATAAGGATGTTAATATAAGACAGACAGACAGAGAAAAAGAAAAACTTCTGGCATGACTCAAGACGTACGATAAGGCGTATATAATATATACAAAATATACATACATACATACATAACTTCACGCCAGGTCCCTTGCGGGGTAGGCACGAACAACAGAGCGCCATTTAGGCTTATTCTTACACACCTCACTTGCTTCTTTGACATTCATAGTTCTTGTCATGCACGCTCGTCTGTTCTTAAGGCTTTGGTTTGGCTTCTTTACCAATTGTTTCATACAAAATATATGGGTTCATATACAGGTTATGAATAACCTGTATATGAACGATGTAAATGTATGAAACAATTGGTACAAATAGATAAGACAAATGGTGTATGCCAACATTGTATCATCATCAGTCGTCATCCAATCATTGCCCACTGCTAGCTAGGTCTTTCTACGTTTGTTTTCGTTTTCTTCATCTACGCTCTACCAGCGTCCTTACGAAGGTCTTTGTTTAACTGAACTGGAGAGGGTATACTACACTATTATCCGAGAAGCTGTCTCCGCTCTAAGACTGGTCTGCTCCATCGGCCATTGGTACTTATTCTTGTTAACCAACTTCAAAAAAGAGTTGGTTCTCAATTCGCCTTGTAAATATTTTTTACCACTTCAGGTTACGTAATTTAAAGATTTTATTCATAACAGATACACCCAAAATAACTATATCATGGAAAATGGTGATCTATTATTTCTTCTATTTTATAACAAAGTAAACTGGCATGATAATATTATGTTCTGCAATAATGACGTGATTGAAATAAATATATATTCTACCAGAAATTGTAATTAACTTAATCGAACGACACACATTGTTACAATTTACCTAATATTATGGACGACAGCCCAAATGTTTGCAAATACTGGATACATAATCAATAACCCGGAATATGGACATTTAAAATCACGGGTTTGGAGTGGCTGTTTATGTCAAATCGTTTTCTTCTATGAAATGACCGGTCCAAATTGGACATAAATCTGTATAAACTATAGATAGACCGATAATTATTATGTGAAAATACATATTTTGTATTTCTCTATGTCGTCTATCTCATTTTTTACTGCTTTATACGTACTTATGTGTTAACAATAGCGATAACATTATATCGTATATAGTAAATAAAATATTTATGACTTTTGGTAAAAATCACTGAATGTTCAATATAACCTCATAACATAAAACGTACGAGTATGCCGGAACATAACTCAAGGTTTTTATGGCAGCATACTCTACATCAGGGGTGGTAGCCTTCCAGACGGGCAAATACTCTACCATCTGGTTGTGGGTTGTTTCGTCGCCTCTTATGACAGCCCGCCCGGCCGCAGGAAATTGTATTCTTTCTCCGTTCCTATTCGGATATTAAATTAGTTTAAAAATTAATAGCTAGTGTTTACTTCAATGCTGGAACTTGAAGTACCTATTCCAGCGCTGGGTCGTTGGTCAGCCTGCTGTACATTGTCGTGCAAAGTCAAGAATACAATATGTTTGTTAATATGCCGCGATGACTGTGTAATCTGCGTCAGTAGACGTATACTTGCTACCAATAGGAATTAAAAGGAGACTTGCATAGTTTATTTAGCTCGATTATGTTAATACATTAGAAATTTTAAAACCTGTCAAGTAGCACTCCTATCTGAGTTGCACTGTGTTACTTAAATGCGATTGCCTTATGTAATTATTAATCAAGTACACATCTGCCTTTATCGCGGTATCCTTATACTCGTTTGACAAACATCGCTAGTTGCATTAGTAAACAAATAATATTGTATGAATTATTACCACTGCTAATAACGGCCATTGCATGTACGACTTAATGAGTTAACTCATGCCTGACGACATCAATGTTAGGCTTCGAATTTAGTTCGTTTATCGACCATAACTGTAGCCGTTTAGTTGTGTGAATGATTTAATAAAAATATATGTGTAATTCACGATCTTTCAGTAAACAAAACCATTCATATGTCATTTAAAACTTTCTTTTTAAAAATTTATTGATGCACAAAACAAATTACAACTATAGAAATCAAAAGATTAAATTTATCATAACAATCTGATTGCAATTCAAAACAGTGCATACAGAAAACATAAACGAACAGTGTACACATTACACACACACACACCACACACACCACACACACACACCACACCACACATACCACCATACTATGTAATCTTCAAATCCCATTGTATAATCATCAACTAGAAAACAATACATTTTCATAGTTTACAATATTTAGAGAAGGTAGTTTCAAATATACCAAGATTAGAATAGAATATACTTTATTGCATAACATTCAGATACAATTTAAGAAGTTTAACTACAGAAGACAATAGGCGTTCTTATCACTAAAAGCAATTTCATCCAGACAACCTTAGGATGGATTAGAGAAACTGTGTAACAAGATTAGTGTTACTACTTGCCAATATCTTGCCATTCTCACAATGGGATTAAAGTAAGAGATGTTATTTCTTTCAAGATTTAAAAGGCTCTTAATGTCATTTGACAAATTGTCACTTATTTTGAAATATTTATATGATACTATCAGCCCCGACAGACGTTGTCCTGTTCTGTAAAATAAAAATCTAGGTCCCAATTCCAGCGCTACCTACTGGGTCCAAGCGTAGATTTAAACTATCGAGGGACTACCCACTCAAATAAACCCCAAAAATTCGTCAAAGTCCTGGAACCCAAACGATTGGAATAGACCGTAGAAACGATGAAAAACATTTGGTATACACGTACAATCTACTAGGCTGATTTCCATGCGGTTTGCGATAATCTGCGCTACTTTTATCCAAGATTTTTCATAGGAATGATTTAAAATGGCCAGATTAAAAAATCGAATTCCAATGAGATTTTTTTATTGATCGATAGCAAATTTTATGTAATATATTTTTTTCATACGTTTCATTAAAACTATAGCTTACATCTATTTTAAAATGCAGCGATATATTGTATCCCGGGTTTCCCGCGAGAATTTCAAAACAAGCGTGGACGAAGTCATGTTCTAGTGTACTTGGAATATATGTAGAAATGTTCTACATATTCATGTACTAAACAGCTTATCGATCATTACATCGCTAATCACACAATTTTAATCAAACTATACTTAAATATCTGTTGTATACGATTACTAATTAGCAGAGAACGTAATTATAGCTTAGAAGGCTCCAGCTGGTATCGGCAAATATCGGACTTAATTTATTTAATGACCTGACATTAGGTAAGCCCCGAATTGGATTTATTTTAGACCCACAGTATTATAATCAATATATTGTTAAATGAAAATTAAATCCAGTTTGTTGTTGAGAGAATGACCTGTACGAGTATAATGATTTCTTATGGAGCGGGATTAGTTAGCGATAGATAATTTATTTGGATATATATGTACCACGATACTTGTTGTGTGTGTTGTGTTGGATACTAAACACGTTGTAAAAATAAGAGCCAAATGAAAAAAGATAAAATTGAATTTTAGTTACTACTAGCTGTTTTCTCCGTGCAGGAACGGAGAAAGAATACAATTTCCTGCGGCCGGGCGGCCTGTCGTAAGAGGCGACAAAACAACCCACAGCCAGGTGGTAGGGCATTTGCCCGACTGGATGGCTACCACCCCTGGTCTAAAGTATGTCGCCATAACAACCTTGTGTTGCGTTCCGGCATTAGTGACCAGGTTCCAGTCTCCTTTAAGAGGGCAGCAGCGCATTTGTAGCATCTTTGGTGTTGCAAATGTCCATAGGCGATGGTAACCGCTCTCCATCGAGTGGGCCGTCTGCTGAACTCCTGCAATAAAAAAAATATAAAAAACTAGCGAATTCGTCCGCGTGTAATTTTATTTAATATAATTTTCCTCCCGGTACGGTGACGGCGGTGGCGTGTGCGTTTCATTTTTTTTCTAAAATAATAGAAGCCTAAGTTACTCCTAATAACATCAGCTATCTGCTAGTGAATATCCGGTCAAAATCGGTCTAGCCGTTACAAAGATTAGCTGGAACAGACAGACAAACAAAAATATGCTTTTTTAATATAAGTATGTATACTTTCATATGCATTTAGTAAATAGCTGTTATTTTGACATTACAAACAGACACTTAAATTGTATTTATTTGTATAAAGTATAGATGATGGAGTTGTATGATGGTAAAGTTTGATCATGGGCATCCCCATGTTGGCGTCAAGTATTATAATCATCCATTTTCCACATCTAGTTTCGTTATTGAGAATATATCAATGAAATTTCTTTATTGTTTATCAAACTATAAATTTAGAAATATTGTTTAATATCATTCAGTCAAACCGCTCTCCAAGAGGAACGGCTGCTATGGTTGAGTGGGCTAAGCCTTTGCTGGCCGAACTCACTGCAACGCTGAGACTCCAGGTTCGATTCTTGACTTGATTAATTTTGTAAAACCAGCTCTCCGTTATTTACTACAGCCTAGGTGCCCGGAACAGGCCCCAGAGTAATCCCTTGTATGTTACCCATAACACAAGGGTAACTTGCTTGGATTGGGGACATACTATGTATGTGTTAGTCGCCCGATTGATTTTATTTTATTTTAAGATATATTTGAAACTGGAATGCTTGTATAAAATATAATAATATGATCGTCATCCTACGTTTAACTTATATAATAAAGAATACTTAATACAAATCTGATAAACACGCAGGCAAAACGATGTTAGGAAGCTTATGATTTAATTACACCACTGATATAATTCAAACGCTAAAACAGAGCTGACGTATATAATTGTACGTATAGATTTTTATATGTAACAGAACAACCGGTGGCATACTGCCTAAACATCTCCGACCAACTTGTAACAGTGGCAAGACAAGTATACCAGACTAGTAGGTTGGCAATAAATAAACAGGGTGTGTGTTCGGACCGATAAGGCTCACTTGGAGCGACATACACCGACAGAGCTGCCTTCAGCCATCTTGAACCACTGTAAGGATCTATATGCCTATACAGGCATTTAGATATTATAATAGAGAACGATGCCAATTGTTCTGCAATATGGTAAGTTTCAAACTGTGACTTGTCAGATTTTAATGAGACTTTTAGACAAAACAAAAATTACAGTAAACTGAAAATTACTATATTTTCCAAATTTATCATTGTTTTTTACAAGCTTTTATCTATTTAACTTGAAATGAATGTACCTATGTATGTATGTAAGTAACTTCGGGCGGAATTTTGCAAGTTAAATTTGACCAAATTCCCGATTTCCGATATATATCTCGAGTGGCAATGTAATAATATGGTACCATGGAGCTGATCTGATGACAGAGTCGGTAGGTGGCCGCCATAGGAACTCCTGTACTAAACAAGATAGACCCGTGGTGTTTGTGCTCGTTTTACTTGTCTTGGTCAGCACTCTGCTGCTACATGATATCCAGGATCTCAAAAGCTGTATTTAAAAACCTTTTTTATGTTTACTTGCACCAACTTCAAGATGTTTATAAAATATTTATTTTTTGTTTTTTAGTTAATTTTAAAGTCAGATTTGGTTTTTTTTAAATTACTTTTTACTAACGCAAATACTTCAATAATAGCTTTAGAAAAAAAAAAACAATTCGTATGTGCCTATAATATTCGAGGATTGCTCTTGATTTCTCTAGGTGAATCCTTACTAGACCCTGACTTTGTGACAATGGGAATATCTAACGAGTATATTCTTTCGTATATATAAAATTTTAAAATCGATCTATAATTAACAGAGAAATCGCTAACAAACATATAAAAATAGCATATACTTGAATCGGGAACATCCTCATTATTGAAGTCTATTACAAAAAAATATGAAATAATAAGGCAATATAGCAATCTGCAATCTCTAGGTACATGAATGCAGATGAATGATAGATTCTGTCTTCTCTTTTAACTTCTCCCAATTATTAGGGCCCAGCACAGTATGTCTGCATTTTTCCTTCCATGCTCCTCTATTCAGACATATGTTCTCTGTCTGGCACACCATAAATCATCATGCTATCCTTCACACAATGCATTAATTTCTTTTTTAATCTACTTTTACATTTATACCCGTTAATTTTTCAGATTAACGTACTACTAACTTTGAAAGATTCTGCTAGCTAAAATTTGTTTAGACTTTTGGGTAAGAGACTTTTATCCGTGCAGGAACGGAGAAAGAATACAATTTCCTGCAGCCTGGCGGCCTGTCGTAAGAGGCGACAAAACAACCCACAGCCAGGTGGTAGGGCATTTGCCCGACTGGATGGCTACCACCCCTGGTCTAGGGTATGTCGCCATAAAAACCTTGAGTTGTGTTCCGGCATTAGTGACCAGGTTCCAGGCTGCCTAAAGAGAGGAGCAGCGCATTCGTAGCACCTTTGGTGTTGCAAATGTCCATAGGCGATGGTAACCGCTGTCCATCAAGTGGGCCGTCTCTGACTGTCTGCTGATCTCCTGCAATAAAATAAAGAGAAGGTTAAAAATCTTGAAACTAAATTTTGCTTTAACCTTTTTAAGTGAATGGGTCTCAAACCGACATCACTACCTACTTGATCACAGAGACAGCTCACCTAACCGTTGAAGTCATTATACAAAATTGCGCCAACCTATTGTCTTTTATTCGTGTCAGGTCGCAAAGTGCACCCGAGCGGCGCTACAATGAGATTAGGCTGTCTAAATTCGGGCTTAAATTTTAATCACCGGTTAAACCTTAGTCAGTTTCTCCTTAACCTACTCCTTAATGGACGGTTTGAGATGTTGTTCTTTAGATTTGTTTCTATGTCTACTTGACTTTTGAATTGATTTGAACAGATTCAAAATCTACAAAATGTTTGAACAATTAGCATTTCAGGAACGCCAACAGCGATTTGAAGTAATTTTACTTACTAGGTTACCCCTGCCCACTTCATTGGGCGTTTTAATAATTACACATGCATGCGCACATACGCATACATGCACGCACGCATATCAATATTTAATTAAGTTTTATAACGTTATGTAATACTTAAACACAGAATGCACTCGTAGTGCCTCGTACGACGATGTGCGCAATTCTTGCATTAAACCTTACTGCTGTCACATATTTGACAGGCGTTCCCATGCCCACTTCGCTGGGCGTAAAACACCTTTAATTTTTTATTAAATAATCACATTGAAATATACCTTATTTACTCGGAAATAATGTTGCTTTCTACTGATGAAATAACTTTCAAATCAGATCCGCAGTACCGGAGATTATCCCTAACAACCAAAGTCACAAACTTTACCTCTTTATAATGTTATTATGGATTTGTGGATTGTTTATAGTATAGTTTAATTAATTTTTTTAATTTCAGGCTTTAGATTTTTTCTTTTACACATATAATAACTAACTTATCATTTAAAACAGTTCATCTGAATTTCAGCTTTCAAAATTGCCATTAAATTATATAGGAGAATAATTGAAATGAACTTCTCTAGGATATGTCAGAGGCTTACACTCAAACGTCTTTCGTCGATAGATTTTTTGCTTCTTTTTTGTACTTAAGTGCATTTTATTATATATTCTAATTATTTTTGTATTATGTGGGCTATACTATTGTAGTTTATAAAAAATCTTTGTTCCATCTTTCTTTCGTATATCTAAAGTTTCGGATCGAATCGGATGAAAAAGGTGACGAAAGGCATTTGAGTGTACGGAAGGCCTCAGTTTCATTATTTGTTATTATGAAAAGCGAATAAAATATAACGTAAAGCTAAACAATAGGAAGGTAAAAAGAAATAATTTCTTAGATAAGTGTTCTTGTGCAGAGGCCGTGATCATCTAGCCGCGTTATTTTTCCCTTGGTTTTATTTTTACGCAGCTACATCGACGGCCGGCATCGAACAGGATTCTAATCAATTTAATTTATCAGGGATCCCCCGGAGGCGGCCATTCACTTCATTTAATGCGCGTATTTTGCGGCAGAGCTGATTGTTTTGAACCATTCGGCTGTACGGTCCATTTAGATTAATTATTGGATTACTTAATTTCGCAGCGGAATATTTATACCGCGCCTCGTCTACTCTATTATGCCACTATATTATTCAGATTTTTGGTCTGGATAATATTACAATTTAACGCTAGGGCTGGTCGATTAGTATAAAGTTGCCAGTGGATTACAGAGACAGAGCCACGTTTGGACTTTCTCTGAAGTGTCGTATTTATAACAATGTTATACGAAAAAGAACAAAAGTCACCGTCGTATATTCTTGAATCAGTAAAATAATTCATTTTAAAGAACTAACAATAACCGGTGAGCTATACAAGTTTTGAGTTTACACCATCTCTTATTTAACAGAATGTACGTACATTACCAGGCAAAATAATCTGCGAAAAGCTACCATCAAGTATAGAACTGATGTTTCAGTTCTGAGGACCTGGTTGGAAGTTCTTGTTCAGCAGTGAACCTCCACGGTTCAATTCTATTATTACTATCTCATCAAAATCGCGGAACACTATCGTAGGTTTGGTAATTTTGGTATTCTGGTAATTCAATGGCGTTCCCGTGGCACGCCTTTGAAAAATTGTTACGCTCGTAAACTATAACAACGCAACACTAGAACAGATAGTAGGTGGGTAGGTAACAGTCGATGATAAAGAATATAACGAAATTTTATACATCAATACTCGTTGGATCCTCATTTTGTTCTGTTTTCTGACATAGTAATACTCTTTTAGTTACATGCTTTTGTTTTGGTGCAGGATTTTAAACATACGCTCTGACACTACAAATTTAACAAGCGTGTAGTCCTAGAATGAGCTTTTTGCTGTTTTTTTAATATTAATTAAATTAAACACATATATATTCAATATCCAAATCTTTTACATTTTTTTTATAAATATCTTATAAAATATATATATACATTTATTTATTAAAAAAATATAACAAACTGATTATCGCCGGCAGTGGGGCCCAGGGTCCAGACTACCGGTGGTTAAGGCTTCAGACACAGGAATCTCCTCACAATACGGGACCTGTCCCACAAAGCTGCCTTCTGCATCCGACCCTTCAACCAGATACCAAGCAAGAGCCTTTCAAGGTGGCGGTCAAGGCTCTTCGCTATTAATCCATTCAATGACACCACTATCGGTACTATGATTGTAGAATTTAGGTTCCACATGACGGTAAACTCGTGAACAAGATCAATATACTTCATTTGAAATTAAACACATTATTATTAAAGTTTTTATACAAACAAGTTTGAAATAAAGTTGATTTAATATAAATATTTCACTAAATAAACTAGTTACATGTACTAAGATCTGTGTTTTTTTTCAGGAAAATTTAAGTTTTTATTGAATAACGTGAAATATTCCACAAATAAAGCTAGGCGTAAGTGTTGGTTTGCACATAAACAATGCTCGGTGATTTATAGTACCGTCCCGTTCAGTTAAAATCAATAATGTTTGCGTTACAAATTGCAATATTGATTAAGTTCATAGAACCTAATTAGTAAAAGCTTATTAAGTAAGTATTTGTAGTTATTTCCTACACTCAATAAGCAAAAATACTCTTAACACTAGGGAGCTTATGATAACTAAGTCACGTCATCGTCAATGTGCCTAGAAAAATAGTTTTCATGGTTCTGTGGACATTTCAGCAGAAACAGTGGCTCTACAAAATCGCCTCGTCTGTTTGTCTGTCTTTAGTCAAGTATCAACTGTTTCTTCGAATCCGAATTATGATATTTTTCTAGACTAAAACGGTGGAAAATTGAAAATATATAAAAGAAGTTAAGATTATTTTGAATTATAAAACGTTGACGAATGTAGGCTAAATGAATTATAATTATATTAATAAAGTTAGTAAAGAATTATCTGTGAGTATATTCTTTGGAGTTTAACTTCTATTGCGTGTAAACTGCACACACATTTTTTTTTAAATTGTAGTTACTGTAAGTAGGTACATAAGGGTGAGATCATATTCAAACAATGTTCCTTATTGATTTAATTATTTAAATCTATAAGTAGAGGGATACTTCTTCCAAAGTCCTAATAGTATCTCTCTTGATCTGATCTATTTGTTAGAATATTTAAAAACCAGGAACTTATAAAATACATTCAGTTAGAAATAGGAGCCGACAAGTAGTTTTGGAGCAGTGGAGTACGTCCAATTAATGCTTTTTCAGCGTTCAGCGTAAAGGACAGAAAATAACAAATTAACGAGAGTTTGATGATAGAGAAACTTTCATTGAGCATATATGTGACTGATTTATTAGTCTTTCCAAATTAATTGTTTAGTAATAAAAACTCGTTTCTTGAGCTTTAAAGTGGCTTAGATAATTGTTAATAAGGAGTAAAGTTTCATACTTATGGAGTATGGAAGCATTAATTACTTACAAGATTAAATAAGAATGGTAGCAATCATCATGTGGAAAGAAGGAAGTACGATAGAGCAAAATCCTTATTCTGTATTGAAAGTAAAGTAGATGCTTGCTCGATTACTTAATAAAGAATTTCTATCGGCTCTTAGCACAGTAGTTAAGAACAGTGTGCCTGAAAAAAGATGTAAAGATTTGTGCTAACATTGTTTTAGAGATTCAACCAAGTTGACTTCCAGGCATCTTTCGTGGAGCTCTAGTTTTTCAGTAACAAAGCCTAACTATTAGTACTTAAATATCCATTTTTATTATCGTTTCACATAATGAATAAACCTACTTTGTTGGTGTGAATGGATTTGGGGCTACACTGCAAATTTGCTCGTATACTCTTGCCAGGACGTGTGTCATATTTACCTAAGGTTAATAAAAAAATAATACACTAATTTCATGAAAATAAATATAATACTCGAAGGATTTCAAATGTAAACAAACAAATGTGAAACCATCAATACAGTATTTTACAAGTGTATATATATGATTATATTTTACAAGTGTATATGTATATTATGATATTATAATATGTGTATATATACATATATACACATATATTGTGGCGGATGGGTGCAGTGAAGAAAACGGACTTTGATTCAAATTTATATTCTAATATCTATACCCTTTCCAAGCCTTCATTTTACTTTTGACAGCTTGATGACGGATCCATTAGCAATATCGTAATGCGTTACCAACACGAAGTAAGTTTTAATATTTTTTTTAGGATAGTACATTTTTTATTTTCATATCGATTACTTTCGATTTATATACGTATAGTGTCCATGGTTTGATAGTCTGCGTTACATAACTCACAGGACATTACTATTACGTCACCACAACAATAAAGTAAGACAATTATGTCATATGTTTCATGTGGGGTTTACTGTTAAGAAATATGTTACTTGATAGACGTGCAAATGTCAAAAGTAAAATAAACGCTTGGAAATAGTATAGATTAACAATATTATTACAAAATAATTTCAGACGAGAAGAATGTCAATGTCAGTAAAAAGTGAACATTTCTAGAAGGATGAATGTATCAAAAAGGTTGTCCTGGATATTCTATCAATAAATCTTTGAACTTTCCTAATTATTTGAGTGTCAAGTCATGAATGCATATCTATTCCATGTATAAATACTACCGAATATGCGTAAAGTGTTTAAGTCTTGTATGGAATAAGATTCCACTATTCGTCCTGGCAACTAATAAAGGAGACAATATTGCACTCGATACGTATAAATGTGCGAGCAGCAATTGGGGCGTGATATTAATTTCGCCAGTAATTGCTATCGGTTCCCACCCAAGCCTGCAGCCATGAGCCATGAATACGGGAGTTACCGCTATTTGGTCCTGACGTTGCGGTTTAGGGTTTTACCTCGGCCCCGCTCCTATATTTATTTTCTTCGAGTTTTGTCCAAACACACAATAGCCGAGTGGATTATCGGCCTCGTTTCGATAGGTTGGGCCTAACGCCGCGGAAAACAATGGGCTTATTTCAAATAACACTATTGTGCTTTAGGCATACAATTAACATTAGCCAAAATAAATAACCAATGTTGCTAATGTTTTTGCTGTGATAATTTTCCCATTGTATTCGAACGCTTGTGACATGGCTTTTATATGAATGTTGTTAATGGAAATTTATTTAAATGGGAAAAAAATTGCAGTTAGTTTTTTAGTAGGTAATTAATCGCCAGTAATTAATACCGATAGGAAACACCCAGATAAGAATGAATCCGGGAAAATTAGTTTACAAAATGTACCCGAAGGGAATCGAACCCCAAATATCTTGAAGGGTTTCCTTCCAATTATAAATTATTCCTCTCCATCCTCGCCATCAAAAAAAAACTTTTAAATGAATTATGCGCAATATAAAAATCATTCAACTCAGTGTCAGTCCTATCACCGCAATATAGTGAAATGGTTGTTGGAACACAATATTTGAAGTAAAGCATTACAATAACTTAATTCAAAGAATTCTCTTAAGTAAATCGTAATGATGTGTGAACCCCGGGGGACGATTGCAGTGAGGCGGTGGACTGGTGGCGAGGTAAGTTACTCTTTCCTTGCTTCTTCTTCCACATCCTTTTGCCTTCTATCGGCAAGCGCATCGCGGCCGCCTATATTTACTTTTTATGATATAACAATGGTGAACATTTTCAGAATACCGATCAAGTGCGTAAGCTGGTACAAGCAGCAGTTATTATAAAACTACATACACATAAAAAAAATATTGTCTTTTTTTGTTTATCAACACTTCAAAACGATACTGAAACAAATAAAAAACTATTCATAAAAGTACGCTAAATAAAATATACTTACAAATAAAAACTAATATCAAAGATAAAAACAAAATAACTCAGTTTCCCAATATCTAGCCAGTTTTAAAACATTTTTTATTACACGCAGTTTGTCAGTGGAGCGGCACTTGTTTAAACCGCTACTGGGTAACAACTACACGGTAGTTTAGGTATCAAAATCTCGTCATCCATAAATTAAGGGTGCGCGGTTACGCCTGCCGCCGGTACAGCCGTTTAAGCTTCATTGTGCATAACTGAAGAGGTCCAGAAAACCACTGGCACGCCAAACCAGTTTTTCGATTAATTAATAACATCGTTTAATTGATGAAGATTATACAATATATTATAAATTTGTGATAGCTTAGTGCATATAGGAAACCTACATATTGTAGACACAGGCTGTTTAAAAGCATTATTTTGCTGTCGTTTAACATTGTCAGTTGCTGTTGAACTGTTTGATTTGTATTATATTAGGTATATTTAACACTAGCTGACCCGGCGAACTTCGTACCGCCTATTTTCTGAATTCCTAAAAAACTTTATTCCATGACACAAAAACGAAATCACCAAAATCGCTCCAGGTGATCAGGAGGATTCTAGAACCCGATCTCAGCGCCACCTACCGGTTCTAATTACGATCGAAACCATTCGGGAACCCACCCAAACACACCAAAACAAAATCACCAAAATCGCTCCAGGTGATCAGGAGGATTCTAGAACCCGATCTCAGCGCCACCTACCGGTTCTAATTGCGAATTTAAACCATCCGGGAACCCACTCAAACACACAAAAACAAAGTCACCAAAATCGCTACAGGTGATCAGGAGGATTCTAGAACCCGATCTCAGCGCCACCTACCGGTTCTAATTACGAATCGAAACCATTCGGGAACCCACTCAAACACACAAAAACAAAATCACCAAAATCGCTCCAGGTGATCAGGAGGATTCTAGAACCCGATCTCAACGCCACCTACCGGTTCTAATTACGAATCGAAACCATTCGGGAACCCACTCAAACACACAAAAACAAAATCACCAAAATCGCTCCAGGTGATCAGGAGGATTCTAGAACCCGATCTCAGCGCCCCTACCGGTTCTAATTACGAATCGAAACCATTCGGGAACCCACTCAAACACACAAAAACAAAATCACCAAAATCGCTCCAGGTGATCAGGAGGATTCTAGAACCCGATCTCAGCGCCCCCTACCGGTTCTAATTACGAATCGAAACCATCCGGGAACCCACTCAAACACACAAAAAAAACACCAAAATCGTTCCAGGTGATTAGGAGGATTCTAGAACATGATCTCAGCGCCACCTACCGGTTCCAACGGGATAAAAAGTATCCCATCTTTTAAGTTGGATCAAACTGCATACGGTGTGCAAATTTGATTGAAATCGGTTCAGTAGTTTTGAAGTTTATTGGCAACATCATCGTGACACAAGATTTTTATATATATAAGATTATAATTACCTAATAAAATAAAGTACAAGTGAAATTCCTTTATTCTTTAGTGGAAAAGTACAATTCGGGTATCTTCAAATCTCGTGTGAATAGTTGCTATCTAGGTAAGCGTGCTCCATCTTCGATCGCATCATCGTCCGGTATTGGACTTGATCGTGGTCAAACTCAAACCTATTTATTATATAAAAAATATATGTAAGTCTTTTTTCCCAGAATTGTCTAAATTGACATGGCTTGCTTTAATGGTGGTAATGGTAACTCTCGATTTACCTGGATTCCTCTCACCAAACCCTGACTTGGTGACCATGGAGCTATCATAGTAGTACAGACTTACGAATAAAGAAAAAAAATGAACATGCAAATAAAGCATACAGACGAATTGAGAACGTCATTCTTTTTGAAGGCGGTTAAAAATACAAAAAAAAAATATGGCCGTTCCTTTATTTGCAAACAATTAAATTACTTAAATACAAAAGTCAACAAATATACATTCTTTCTATAGTTTAATTATTGAATGACATCTATTAAAAGCCGAAACAATTTCAATAAATTTAGAATAACAAAAAGCACTCATAAGCTTATTACAGCGTTTTGCAAAAGAAAATCGAGTTGTTCTTCCTTTGCGAGTGAAAGAAAGTGAGGCACGTACCCTTATAGATAAGTAGGACGTAACTCCATTCAGTAAAGGGCCTCTCTACTTGTGGTTCGAACTCCAAGCTCGGGAGAGCCTCCACGTCTCTCGTATCGGTGGGGTGATCACACCAGGGGCCTTACTCTCAAACGTATTTCGGTGTGTGTTTTCGTCCGTTCAGCCTGAAAGAGGCAATGAAATTTTAGATAAAAGAAAGAAAGGATAAATATTTCTTCAAAACTACTACATTAAAGTCCATAAGACACAAAAATAAATGAAACCTACAAGTAAAATGCACTTACATATTGTTAATGCCAACAAAAAGTGAATGCACACCCGTCTGCCATAAACCTGCTTTATTACCTTTCCCACATTTGGACTTCTTTTTTTACTTTGTGTTTAAAATTTGTAATTAAGAAAAACATTATATTGTTATTGTATCGGTGCAGCAATGGTCACATGGAGAGATCGTCAGTCTAGCAAGAACCACGATCAGACAAGACGTACATTCTATAAGCTATATAGTGACGGACTTTGCGCTTGTTATTGAATCGTGCAGTTTGTACTGGTTGTATAGAGTCAAATTTGTACCTGTGTTATACGCGTTTGTATAGTTCTAATAAATTCTATAGTAATTTTAATTCGAGCCTTGTAGCTCGTAACAATATAATAAATAGCAAAACAGTTCTAAATCGAAAACGAACAACGAAAGACGTTTGAGAGTAAGCCCTCGGATACGAGTGATCGGGGGGTCCATATTCAGTGGATGGGCATACATTCGGCTTGTGCGGTGTGAACGGGCCTTTCGTTATTTTCAATTTCCATACACGAGCGCCTTACCCTCTATACGTTTTCGAGATGCGAGTGTATTAAGCCATGAATCTTATAAAGACCAGAGGGCCTAAAGAGGTCGTTTTTACATATTCATATGATGAACATGACAAGTGTCGACATAAAGTAGAATTCTATGCTATGTCTTACAATTGCCAGTATATCTGGACACATGTCAATTTCACTAAGCGATTATTTAAAAGCGAGCGCTTTAGGTCCTCTTAGCACTTTTAATGTTGCGAAGTATATTTAGCAACAATTGTTTATGTGTTGCAGTTGAAGGGATTTATGAATTATATAAACAGTAATGTATTTACTTACTAGTTAACTCTTGCATATATATCTTCTCGAATCTTTAAGCACTTGTGTAGACAGCACGGCGGTTATATATATATATATATATAATGTGTGTGTGTGTGTGCAGTTCATACGCAATAGAAGTGAAACAAAATGTTACAAGGGATGGAAGGGATTCTAAATTTCGTGACGTCACATTTCATATATTATATCTATATAATAAAATTGAACTTTGTAAATGAAAATGAAATTATTTATTTCTTCAGAAACACATGACCAATTTGCAGTCAGTTGCTGGAATCTTCTTTTAAGCAAATTTTACTTGTATCATAAGATCCCGCTCTTCCATATTTCAAATATTACATTGTATTTAAATGTTTAAAAACTATAAACGCGAAATTTGAAGAATTAACGCAAAACTAAAGCATTTCCAACTCTATCTATATAAGTAAAGTGTTTATTATATATAATGTATTCTATATCATTTTATGTAAATAATAAAGAGATAGCTACTCCCTAAAGTTTGGTAAAACTCTAGTAAAATATCAAAATTCAATGTACAAGCAAGAAATCATAAAAAAACTGACTTCACAAATTGAAACAACAAACAAGACAAATAAAGACACTCGCCGGCTAAGAAATCGCGAGCGAGACCGCTTTTACAGATCGCCTTTCCTCGCCCAAAGAATATAAAGGAAGGTGTTGTTATTATAACACATTTCTGGCAACACCTGTAGGCAGCGGCGTCGACGGGGTACAACGAGAAAATTGTATTTCCATTTTTACAATTTCAATTTAGTATTAATTCGAGTCCGGGCCACGGTCGGGCGCGCTGCCACATGTAAAATATGGATCGGCTAAGTGAAATTAAAATGCTCTATAAATTGTGATTTTTGCAAGTCCTAAAGTGGAGAAGGCTTTTATTATTTATCGCCCGCCCGGCCGCGGCCAGAGCCCGCCTATTCAAAGTCGCTGTTATTATCTCATTAATTGTTTCACACATTCACTACTAGTCATGTAATGTTTCTATTAGTACGTCTTAGTTTTATTTCCTTTAATTTCTGTATGTGTTAAGTCATAACGTAAACGAAACAGAAGGAAATTATACGTGTCTCCAATTGAAATAATTAAATCTCAATATAAGTTTAAAGCACAGAATATACATTTTATATCTATAATATTATTACATACCGACAAAGAAATGCGCACAGGAGTGCCCATTTCTAAACACAGTACATATCATAATATTATACATACAGAATAAGCAGCATTATTATACCTGGAAGGACCATTTATGGGCTATAATTTTATAAAATTCGTCAAAATTAATAAAGCAATGTCATCAGTCAACTTCTACACAGACAGAAAACGATAGTTTAAAGAGTGATAATCGAGTATTCTCACTTAACAATGCTTGGTCGTTGGTAATAGGTGCATAATGATAAATTTTCGCTGACTCAGCTGTCACTTAAGGCGTGTCATGGAAGTTACCTCACCCCACACGTAATGTCGAATAGCAACCGTTATACGATGAATTAGAGCGACATACCAGACTGCTCACTAATTGCTTCTTACGTAATAGAATTGAGTGACATTTAAATTTAATGAACATCCGCGCTCACGTTTGTATGATTTTGATGTAAAGAAAAATAGCATTAACAAAGTTAAGATTAATTTCTATAAAGATGAGATGGGGTTTTATTAATCTCGCCGCAATCTATATGTTAATTCTCCTAATAGCACCAAGCGAATGAAAACGTAGAATAATGGACTAGTGGTATAGAGGTAGTAATTTTTTTTATGAGCCAAGTGCTTATCATTTCTGCAACATCGGGGGCTTTCCTATTTAACTTAAAATATGTTGTTAAATGTATTTAGCTAGCAATCAATGTTGTTCAATGATATTAGAACACATTGAGAAGTTAAGACAAAGTAAAAAACTTCTATGTTTTTGATATATGTAACTACGTGATATAGAACGTAGATGTAATGTATTTTTTTATATCATTAAATAAACCTGTATCCCGTCGAAACTACTTTTTCGGAGTATACAATATTTCTATCATTCCTATTCCTATATTCCTACAACTTAGGTTCCGAAAAAATAAATTCCACTCCTAATCTGTAAAAACACATTGTGGCGAGTAAACGGTCGAGTAACGAAAGTCCGTTACAACGAAGCACAAGATCACGCCACTTCTACGTCACTCATCATACGATGGGATGAGTCATCGCTGCCCATGCGCCGACGAAGTTCGCAAGCTACGCCTCCGGCGATAAGCGGCCAATGAACTAGTTGCAGCGCTACGACGCGCATAATGGCCGACGCAGTGCCCTTTGTCTCAGTTAGGCGACCATTTTAATCTGACCCCGCCTACTCGCGCGCAGCCAATCCATTAGCGCGAGTCATTAGGATTGTTTAATTAAAATATAAATTTATTAAATAAATTTCTCAGTCGAATACCATCTTTCATTACGCGTTCATGTCCAGACTCCTAAATAGTAAGTGTTAAGAACATACACACTTCATTGGTGACCCCTATAAAAAATGACGGAGACGGACAAGGACGTGCCGCCGGTGCTTGGACTGATGCCTACCTCAATGGAATCATGCAGAGTAGCAGTGAGAAGTCCCGCATTCAACTCGGCCGACCCCGAACTATGGTTTGCGCAATTGGAAGGTCAGTTCATACTGTCAAGTATCACTACTGACAATACTAAATTCTACTACGTGTTATCCCAATTGGAGCCGCAACACACTGCCGAAGTTCGGGATATCATAGTATCACCACCAAGTACTGGACGGTACGAGAAATTAAAAGCCGAGCTCATCAGAAGACTTTCCGCGTCACAAGAGCGCAAGATCAAGCAGTTACTGACGCATGCTGAGCTAGGTGATCGGAAGCCATCCCAATTTCTGCGACACCTCCAGTACTTGGCTGGCGCTAATGCACCAGGCGACTTCATACGAACAATTTGGACGAGCAGACTCCCCACGAACTTACAAACCATAGTGGCATCCCACGGCAACATGGACCTGGAGGAGCTAGCACAACTAGCCGACCAAATTAACGACATCGTTCCAGTGAACAGTCAAGTAACTTGCGCCAGTACTGGACTACACTTAGCTACAGGTACATCTACTAGCATATCAACTGGCTCACCTGTAGAGATACTGTCGCGACAAATGGAGACGATTACCCAGAGGCTAGAAGCAATGGAAGTTCGTATGAGATCAACAGCAAGATCCAGAAGTAGAGATCCACGAAGATACAGTCGTTCCCGGTCTCGTCAGCGACCCGGTGATCATCCGTACTGCTGGTATCACTACCGTTTTAAGGAACGAGCGAGAAAATGCACGCAGCCATGCAGCTTCCAGAAGTCGGGAAACCACCAGGGCAGTCATTAGTGGCGGAAAACGACTGCCCAGGTCAGAAAAGCCGCTTGTTCATAACGGATCGCAAGACTAAGATACAATACCTCATTGACACAGGTTCAGACTTGTGTGTGTTTCCTAGGTCTGCCATTCGAGGACAACCTACTAAGTCCAAGTACGAACTGTTTGCAGCGAACGGAACAGTAATATCCACATACGGATACATGAGCATCTCTTTGGACTTAGGGCTTCGTCGCGTATTCTCCTGGCGTTTCGTGATAGCAGATGTATCCAGGCCTATCATCGGTGTCGACTTTTTAGGATACCACAACCTGCTAGTCGACGTACGCAACCAACGCCTCGTTGATGGTGTAACCTCACTCACCACTTACTTACCTCGCCAGAATACTTCAAATGCCATTTCATCCGTACGTACCACCACCACTGAGGATTCTGCTTACCACCGTCTTCTACGAGAATACAGCACAATAACTCGACCTGCTGGTAAGCCTACCGCTCCTAAACACTCAACGGTACATCACATCCGTACCACGCCTGGCCCTCCAGTATTCAGCCGTCCACGCAGATTGGATCCAGAACGGTTAACCATCGCAAAGAAGGAGTTTGAAGAGATGTTGCAAAATGGTACTGCACGACCCTCCAAGAGCCCTTGGTCATCACCCCTTCACCTGGCCCGCAAGAAGAACGACGGGTGGCGTCCTTGCGGTGATTATAGGACATTAAACGCACGTACAATCCCGGACAGATACCCAGTCAAGCACATACAAGACTTTACACATAAACTAACGGGAACTACGACGTATTCTACCATCGATTTGGTGAAGGCGTACAACCAAATCCCGGTTTACGAGCCTGACATCCAGAAGACAGCTATTACCACGCCTTTTGGATTATGGGAATTTCCGTTCATGACGTTTGGCTTGCGCAACGCCGCGCAAACGTTCCAGCGCTTCATGGACGAGGTTCTGAGAGGTCTAGACTTCTGCTATGGATACATAGATGACATCTTGGTGTTTAGCAACAACGCTACCCAGCATCAGCAGCACCTCAAACAACTTTTTGAGAGATTAGCAGAGTACAGTGTGTTGATAAACACTAGCAAATGTGTCTTTGGGCAACCCGAGGTAAGCTTTTTGGGTTACAAAGTCTCAGCCGCAGGTATAGAACCACTTAAATCCAAAGTACAAGCCATCCAGGACTACCCATCACCCAAGACAGTCAAGGAGTTGCGCAGATTTCTAGGTATGATGAACTTCTATCGTCGTTTCATACCTAACGCAGCAGAAACCCAAGCTCCATTGAACAACATCTTGTCTGGCCCCAAGGTTAAAGGCTCACATCCTGTTGACATGACACCGGAACTGCTGCAAGCCTTCAATCAATGTAAGCAGAAGTTGTCAGAAGCAGCATTATTGGCACACCCAAATACACAGGCGGAAGTAGCCATTCAGACTGATGCATCAAATAACGCCATTGGAGCAGTCCTTCAGCAGCGTGATGGTTACGATTGGCAACCTCTAGGATTTTTTTCTAGAAAATTGAGCCCATCTCAAAAGAAATTTAGTCCTTATGACAGAGAATTGTTGGCGATCTATGAGGCAATACGCTACTTCAGGCACATGGTGGAAGCAAAACAATTCTCCATCATGACAGACCACAAGCCACTAACTTATGCGTTTGCCAAGCAACGTGACAACTGCTCACCACGCCAATTCCGTTACCTCGACTATATAAGTCAGTTTACAACAGACATTAGATATATAGCAGGGAAGGATAACGTAATCGCTGATTCATTGTCACGAATACATGAAATTAAATTGCCGCTAGATTATCAGTCCCTTGCCAGAGACCAAGAAACCGACGAAGAGCTGCAGACCTTGCTAAAAGAAGGGTCAAGCCTCAAACTTGAAAAGCGTAGGATGGCAAGCACAGATTGCGAGGTATTTTGCGACGTGTCGGTAAGTCCTCGACCTTTCATCACCCGACCGTTCCGCAAGCAGATCTTTGATACGCTTCACAACCTCAGTCATCCTGGAGTGAAAGCTACGGTTCGACTGATATCACAGAGGTATGTGTGGCCTGGTATTCGCAAGGACTGCCAACAATGGGCGAAGCATTGTCAAGAATGTCAGCGAAGTAAAGTGACCAGACACACAGCATCACCCTTGGCAGCATTCAAAACGCCATCAGGTCGTTTTCAACACATTCACTGTGATATAATTGGTCCTTTACCCATATCTTCTGGTAACAAATACTGCCTGACCATCGTCGATCGAGTCACGCGCTGGCCCGAGGCGCTCCCGCTTCAGGACATAACTGCCGAGAGCTGTGCAGTAGCTTTAACAGCCGGGTGGATAGCGCGCTTTGGTTGTCCTGAGCGCATCACAACCGACCGTGGACGACAGTTCGAGTCACAAACGTTCAAGGAACTCGCCGCGCTCATCGGTGCAGCTCACCACCCCACTACATCCTACCACCCAGCCGCTAATGGTCTAGTTGAGAGACTTCATCGTCAGCTCAAAGCTGCCATCGTCTGCCACACGGACTCCAACTGGACAGAAGTACTACCCTGGGTACTACTAGGCATCCGCAGCGCATGGAAAGATGACCTGCAAGCTTCTACAGCAGAATTGGTTTACGGTGAACCACTACGTTTGCCAGGCCAATTCCTCACCATGGGTCCAGACGAGCCCGTGGACACCAACAGCATTGTTAGCAGACTTCGGTCACACATGAGGAAACTGACACCGCAACCAACATCGTGGCACACTAGTCTGCACAAACCCTTTTACGTGCCCAAGGATCTCAACACTGCGACTCATGTTTTTCTCCGCCAAGGACCCATAAAAAGACCACTACAGCCGCCTTATCAAGGTCCATACAAGGTACTTCGACATGATGTAAAAACCTTCGACATAGACGTTAATGGAAAAACGCAAAGAGTGACCATCGACCGTCTCAAACCAGCATATGTGGCGAAGGAAGACACGGAAAACCTGGAAGATAAACCAGCAGAACATCCAGCTATCGAACATGAAAGTCCCGTCAAAAAGACAAGAAGTGGACGCACTGTTCGATTTCCAGATCACTATCGCGCGTAGTAACGAGCTCAGCAGGGGAGTAGTTGTGGCGAGTAAACGGTCGAGTAACGAAAGTCCGTTACAACGAAGCACAAGATCACGCCACTTCTACGTCACTCATCATACGATGGGATGAGTCATCGCTGCCCATGCGCCGACGAAGTTCGCAAGCTACGCCTCCGGCGATAAGCGGCCAATGAACTAGTTGCAGCGCTACGACGCGCATAATGGCCGACGCAGTGCCCTTTGTCTCAGTTAGGCGACCATTTTAATCTGACCCCGCCTACTCGCGCGCAGCCAATCCATTAGCGCGAGTCATTAGGATTGTTTAATTAAAATATAAATTTATTAAATAAATTTCTCAGTCGAATACCATCTTTCATTACGCGTTCATGTCCAGACTCCTAAATAGTAAGTGTTAAGAACATACACACTTCAACATTTTATTATCTGTCGGCATTTGAACTTGTTGTAATTCTTTTATGATCGTCTTCTTTTGTTTATTTATTTATTGGCATGCGTTTCTAGAGAACAATTTATTGTTCTATTGTACTCGTTTATGGTAACTTGCGGCTGAATCATTAGCCAGGTGTTTCGGATTACGTCGACTACGATACGGGCACATAATATGTATTTGTAAGGTATAAAGCGCGAGCCTGATAGCGAGAGGGGGCCGTTCAGCGACAACTACGATCGATTGCGACTGCGTGTTTTATTGAATTACGACCTTCTGCATTACGTTTGGATTTGTTGTGTTCGATTATATTTGTACCTGTGTAATACGTGTTTTTATAGTTTTAATAAACTCTATAATAATTGCAACGGCATATTAATTCGAGTCCCGCAACTCGTAACACTATTATGAAATATAAATATATACCAAATTCTGTGTTATGCGGTTGAATTCTTAGATCAATAAGTATTCTTCTACACAAGTATCCAAATTCTCAATTTTCATATATCAGTACGGTTATTTAAATTCAGGCCATAATAAATTTCCTTATTTGATAAAAAATTTAGATAACATAAATCACGTGAAATATTCTCAGTACCATTTTCTCGCAAACGTTTTATATTACAGGTGAAATAAAAAATTAGAAACATCTCGCGAGTGTGCACAGCGAAATGGCGCAAAAGGAGCGGACGAGCCGATACGAGCTGTCTTGCTGATTGCGCCACTCGCCGGCAATCTAATGGCGCTTGTATTTGTTTTGACGTTCAAAACCTTAAACGTTGTTTTGCTACTTTTAAAATAAAGAACAACGCTTTAAATAAGTGATCTTATACTAATATATTGTACCAATTTGGGCCACCTACATATCTGTAATTAAAGCACATTTATTACCTACCCGTCGACGTTTGAGCTAACAACATTGAAACTCTTTTCTGACCGTCTTCGTTTGTTTACTTTGTGTTTAAAATTTGTCATTAGAAAACAACCCATTGTTTTTGTACCCCTTTTATGGCAGCTTGCGGCCAAGTAATTACCCAGGTGTAGCGAGTTAAGCCGACTTAGATACAGCAGACATATTGCATTTGTACAGCCCCAATGGAGGGATGAGTCAGTCTAACGATAGCCACACTGCGCGTGTGATTGAATCGTGCATTACGTTTGGACTGGTTTAGTACAGTTATATTTGTACCCGCGTTAGACGTGTTTGTAAAGTTCTAATAAATTCTATAATAATTCCAATGGTATTTTAATTCGAGTCCTACAACTCCTCAAATTAACACTCTCGCTACGATCGTGCGCAGAACCATCACATGCCTAAATAGGTCACTTTCACGTCTCGTGTAACAATCTACTATTTGTGTTCTACATATTTAATTAAAAACATGATATATTTAAACAGATTATGGCAGCAGACAGTAAAATTAATTTATTGCAGATATTTTGAATCATCTTACAAAACTACAATGTATTCCAATATAACTCACAATATTTTAATACTAAATATATTATGGCCGTTTGTGTGTGTGGCGAAGACTGAGTACTTAGCCTGCAATACTACAGATCCCACATCCGTGCGCATAGGCGAAGATACGGTTGAGCGCACGGACCAGTTTAAGTACTTGGAATCTGTCCTTAGTGCGTCCGGAGATATCGACCTCGACGTCAAGGCCCGTATTTTTTTTGAGGCGAGGGAAAATGACTAACCGATTTACGCACTCTCTGGGCTGTCACTAGGAAACGGCACGCATCCACAGGGGGCGGTAACGCTAGCAATTGTATGCTTTATTTGCGCTCCGTCCGCGATGGATTACACAGAGGAGTGTGGAGACTCCGAGTGATGCCGCACGGGCGAGCAACCTCAATACCCATCCCTGACATAGCAGAAAAATTGCAAGAGTGTTGCTTACGTTGGTACGGCCACGTTTTACGGAGACCGGCTAATTATGTGGGCAACAAATGTCTAGCCATGCCACCTCCGCCAGGTCCCGGTCGAAGGGGAAGTCCCAAGAAATGTTGGCTTGAATTCGTGAAGGGTGACATGCGTGCCAATGATCTCAAAACGGGGGATGCCGAAGACCGCGCGAAGTGGAGTAGAAAAAGTAGGAAAGCGGACCCTGGGCGTCGGAGTGAACGCTCCGAACGCAACCGGGATTTAACGCTCGGATGATGATGATGATATTATGGCCGTTTGTGCTTGTTTGCATGAATGGGCGTCCAACCACACCTAATTTGTACTTTGCACATTTTTTATATACTCTCGAGTCCTATCAATATATAAAGTTATCGGTCTAGTTACAAAATAAAAAATATATATTTGAAAGAAAATTGTTGATGTTAAGGTTTATAATATTTTATATTATTGATTAGAAAGAAAGAAAGAAAGAAAGAAAGAAAGAAAGAAACTTTATTTGCAAAATTAGCGACGCAATTACATTTCTTATACATTTTTATACACAGGGCATAATTTTAAAATCTGTACGCCGCATCTTCAGCAAACAAGGTTTGCACTCAGCATATTGCTGTGCCGGAACTATATCCGACACAAAGCTGATTTGATTAGTTTATTATCGCTTCTATAAGCAGATGTATTCCTGTTTTAAACTTATACTTCAGCAGACTTAGCTGGTGTTAAAGTTTTAAACATGATCCTTCGAGCCGGATAATATTTCACATCAACAGTTCAATAGCAACTGACCAAAATTATTAGACACATGGTTTTATTATACAATATTTAGGCAACCATACACCCAGTGTCTATGTAGGTTTCCTGCAATTCCAACATTGTGAAGCGCTTAATACAGATTAGAAACGCGATATTTTGTACGTAATTATAATATAACTTTCAAAAACTGTACCCTCCACATCACATAGTTTGAACAAAAAATTAAATTTTGAAGTATTAACATTATAATTATTTATTCTACTAGTGCAGTAAGTTGGTACAAACGAGTAGACGACGAAGATGGCTTACCATAGTCACGGGTTTGTAAAAACCAATTTCTGCACGTGTGTCATATAACTTTTTCTCCACACATTTGCGGGAAAATAATGCAATAGGTAATAAAACAAGCATAAATATCAATCGTTGAATCGCCATAATCTGAAGTTTCTGATATGAATATAGCGCGCATTTGCAAATAACGTCACATGCGTGTGGTGAATATTATAATTAGATCTTTTATCTCATTTTATCTATAGTGCAGTATATTATATCCGGACAGGAACGAAGAAAAAATACAATTTCTTGCGGCCGAGTGGACTGTCATAAGAGGTGGTCAAACCCCGAGTCAAGTGGTGGGGTATTTGCCGGGATAGCTTCCACACCTGGTCTAGAGTATGCCGCCATAACAACCTAGAGTCGTGTTCCGGCATTAGTGGCTAGGTTCCAATATCTCCTAAGAGAACGCCAGTGCATTTGAAGCACTTTTGGTGTTGCAAATGTCCATAGACAATGGTAACCATTATTGATGGGGTAGGCCTTCTGCCCGTTTGCTGAGCTCACGCAATAAATTTTTCTATTAAAATAAAAAAATGCATCCATCAAAAGCGCTTCTAATGGGGTTCGGATTATTCTCGTTATGTGAAACTACTTGGTGAAATTCTTATATTTTTATAGTGCCTATTTATTATACAGCACGTTCTATTATATGGTATGGTGGTGACTTTGTTAATGCATTGTTTGAGTAAATGTGTAAAAATACATTTTGTTCTTCGTAACTAACTTTTTTATTTTTTTGTTGCAGGGGCTTTGGCTTTATCACATTCAGCGATCCAGCCAGCGTAGACAAAGTATTAGCTCAAGGAACACACGAATTAGACGGAAAAAAGGTAAAAACAATATTTTTATATTTAGGCTTTTAGGTTGATTTTTAATCTGGAAACAAAAGCTTATAAGTGAAGTAATAAGACTTCATTTGCACTTTCGAAAATTAAGCTTCAGCCAAACTGTAGACTTTTGACTATGCCAAACAATTCATTTTCATATAACTCGAAATGACATAAATCATTAGACAATTGAGGTTTTCCATTTCCACCATAAATACAATTCTTGATTACAAAATAAACATTCTGTTACTATTATTTTTCCTTTTAACTTGATTTATCCTTGTTTTAACCGACTTCCGAAAGGAGGTTCTCAATTCTACTGTAGGTATGTTTTTTTATTTGTTACACGATTTCTCAGTCAATTGTGAACCGATTTTTTTTTCTATATTCGAAACAGTACACGCCTGAAATAGTCCAATTGTCACCAAGTCAGAATCTGATGGATCCCAAGGAAATCGAGACCAATGTTTGTTGAAAAGCTACGAGCGCCCACACTCTTCTATCGACAAACTTGTATACGCGTTCCAGTAGTACAACAATTTCTACAAACGCATAATAAATTATTATCAAAGTTATTCAAGCATTTAAAAATACAATAAAATATATTTTTTACCAAAAACAAAACCGACTTCATATTAAGAAACCAAAGAAAGTACATTTACAACAGCTTGAAGTCAACAAAATTGCAAAATACCGCCCACTTCTGGATGTTGTAGAAAATATTTTTTATTTCTTGCGTTTAGTTCGAAGTCAGGTTTTGTTTTTGTTGAAAAAAGAATGAAAATTAAACGAAACTAATATGAAGTATAATTGTATGATTCTTAGTTACAGATGGATGGGTCAACTGTTGCAAATGTTTTATTACAGTAACATAACAGAACATTACATATAAACTATACAGCTTGACCCAACTATCGTAAATATAAGAGGCAATGTTATTTATATGTATGAACGACTTTTATGTAGATAATAATCATTTTTGTATCTCCGGGATTCGAGACACATTACGAGTAGTTCCGACCGTTGAGTATACAGATGGAGAAAAAAGTCGATTACTATCGTTCACCACGAAATAATCTAGATAAATTACAACGGCCGTCGTTGTTTACTTTGATTAAATTGTAGTCGACTGGCGGAGATTAGCCGGAGTCTCGCAACAAATCGTCCGTGAGGGGTCTACTATTTTCACAATTTACATAGAAACGCGGGACATCGCATTTCTGTTGACTTTCCACGCTCTCGTATTCCATTGTTGCTTTATTCAAGAAATAGTAAGTTTATTTAACACAAAAAGAATTAGTTTATACTTTTGAAGTGAAACTTCTTTAGAATCGTTGTGATTTGAAACTTGATGAAACTGAAACTTGATGAAATGATAACTTAGCTAATCTAAGTTGAACTATTCAATATTGAAATTGAGTTGACTTGAGAAAAGCTTAGGTTATTACTTAAGTTTTATGTATATTAATATGATAATGTTAGGAAATATGATTTATTAATAAAAGCTTTTATTGATTATAAATTATATATTATTCTTAGTTACAAATCTTGAATTAGAATTTAGTGGATGTACATTATTATATCATTATTTAATCTAATTACGGAAATACGGCTAGCGCTGTGGGTTAGAGTGAGATAGGAGCAACCTGCCTACCGCTGCTGTATGTGTGAGGAAAAGAGAAGCCAGACAAACTGGCTCCATAACGGGTTACGCAATGAAGCGATTTACCCTTCCATAAGAAGTTATCAATAATAAGCACAAATCTATAGGACTAAGGCTGCGAGAGAATGAGTTATGTGCAGCACATATTAAAGAGTCAATAAGACCGATGTAGATGAGTGAATATATGTCCAATTTGGACCAAAATATAACTGATAATAATATTTAAAACTACTAACTATTAAACTACTAAACGGTAGGAAATTGAAAGTGATAGGTACTTAAGATATTTATCTTAAATGTTAATATGTTGACAGATGTAAGCAAAAGGAATTATGTATCTTTGAGTATGTTCTCTGAAGTTTCATTTCTATACTGCGTGTGAACTGCATACATTTTTTTATTAAGTATTTTGAGTAAAACATAGAATAGAAAATACTTTATTGTGCAATAAAATAATTAAATAATACATAAAATCAGCTTAGAGTTTGTAATAAAAAATCATCATAATATTGAACTAAAATTTTGTAAGTATTATACGCAAAGCCATGTCATCTAGTTATATAGGATTGAAGAGCTTTTCAAGAGCGAAGTGTTTCTCACTTGTTGTTGTTTTATTATTTAAAACATATTTTTTTAGGCCAACACATTTAAGACTCAGTTTTCTTTAATTTATTATTAGATATTTAATCGTTAATGAGCAAAAAAAATGACCAACAATGCCATCTAGGCTTGATTTCGTTTTATTAATTTTCTACTCCATATATAAAAAGTTAACACAAGATAAGACTATTTAAGATGTAGCTGATTATACGACTGCAGAGTGACATGTATGAGGGCCAACCCACAATATTATGTATCGAGTATCATTTTTTCTTTTTGCTAAATTTTACCCACATAAACTTAAGAGCCATTTACATGGAGAGGGTTTATTGCACGTTTTGGGGCGAAAATCGTATACTATTTTCGTAGGCGATAGTCTTTAGACTATAATCGCATTGACACGTTTACATTAAGTCAGAAAACAAAAACTTGCCTACGAATATGTCATACGATAATCGTAAGGTAAGGTAGGTAAGGACTTAAAACGCATTGCGATATTTCCTACGATTTCTTCAACTAGAAACTCGTATGACATATTTTCAAGTTCATGCGTGTATCTTAGAAGTCAGTTTGAATGGATTTGAATGCTAGACTTGCCTTTCAAGCTTGTTTACAGAGATACGTCAATATTCAATTACCAGTCAAATATCACTCTTTTACATACAATATCGTATGCTTAGTTTACATGATAATATTTTTTTCTTGCTTACGATAATCGTATCTGGTAGGCAAGAAACTCTCTTCATGTAAATGGCCTTTAGAATATATAGACAATGGACTGATTGACGTGACGATAGTATAAGAATTCCTTTCTTGCCAAAATGACAACGGGCCTCTAAAAATAAAAAAATAAAAGTTTGTTTTTCCACAAATAAAAATCTTTATCAATAAAAATACAAAAACTTGTTAAGTATAGCATTAGAGGGAAAAATTGGAGCGGCCTTGGAAGAAAATTAAACTGTCAAAGAAGATTTCAAAGCTTCGGATAATCGAGTTATTTCTGTACCCTACAGTTTATTCAGGCTATATTAAACCTTGTTTAATAATTATAATTTTTATTTGACGCTTGAGTGATTTATTGCGAATTTGAAAAGAGGGATTAGTTTCGCTTAAGCTGCATTAATGGACGTTTGTGTTCATATTTGATTCTTTGATCATTTTTGAAGGTTTCCGTAATAAAACGATTATCATGAATTATGATATCAATGTGCTTCTGAAAAAAGGACTAGAATATTTTAATCCTAGAAATGATATCATTCACGAGGGACAAGAATTTGCAATTTGGACTATTAATAAATTTTGCAGGTGTGTGACTATATAAATATTGATTTAATAACATTAATCACGCGGATTATAAAGAAATTATTACTATTCGTTCCACTAGAGCAGTAAGTGAACTCGTTATGGAAAACTCTACTATTTTCATTATTATTATCTAATAGTAGAAGAAGAAAATGACAGCCTATAAATGTCCCACTGCTGGGCACGGGCCTCCCATTATAGTGGGAACGAATAGTGATTAAATCAAACTGTTAAGGAAGGGTAAAATTGTACTGCGAGAGATATTTTATTAATATTTTAAATTTACACCATTACATTGTAGGAAAAATTTATATGTAACAAAGTCAAATTGTTGGGGTTGCCAACATGCTGGGGCGCGGCGGTGGAATTATGTACCATACCGAATATTTTAAATACCGTTACCTCTTAGGTAATATATTAATATGAATCGAATAGACCTGTCAATTTTGTTCAAGACGGCTTGGCAGGTTTGACACATCGGTTATCTCGATGTGCAGGTTGTCTTACGATGTTTTCCTACACCGTTGTTCGCACGTGACAGAACAATATGCACATTTGGTCAGAAAACTGCCTAAGTGGTGCATGCGTTGATCGAACCCACGCCCTTTGAGTTTGGGACGCGTACACTAGCCATTACGCTACCACGACTTTTTAACTAATAGTATTAGAAGTAAATTATGTATTTATTTTATTAAAGACATAAGTATTCATTGCTTGCAATATACGTAGACATACCTACATTCTTAATGAAGCAAATGATATAAAATTTGCATACCGACTGAAAATATCTGATACAAATAGGCTGATCGACGAAAACCTGCAATGCCGATGTAACCTAGCAAAATCATACCGGTAGGTAGGACATAACATATTGTACAGACATTACAACTTCCCAAACCGGAAAAGTTAATCGCATGTCTTTACCTCGTAAATTGTGCACATTTTTCGAGAGTACGCCTGTATATAATAGCCTTCTGCGTCATCAATATTTATAGAGATGTTTACGATTGAACCACTAAACGCTGTGCACATATGCCGCTTGCCCTTTGTGTACCAAATCAAAGGTCATAACGTGACTCCGTAATAAATAATTCTTATTACTCCCTTATATATATCGAACGCTACTGGTACAAATTTTCTTATTGAGCCTTGGATTCTGCTGAATAGGATAGGAGAAAAGAAACCAGATAAGTATACAAACAAAAAAATAATAATTTTTAAATTTTCGTATTGTCTATAATATTATAAAATTATAAACATACCGTGTCTGTACATTGAAGCTATTTAAGTAAAACTGGATTAGACTATAAAACCACGCAGAAACGATTCAATTTTTTTATATATTTTTGTTTGTTTGTTCGAAATTCATGTAACAACTACTGGGCCGATTTTGATGAGGTTTCACTGTGCAACAGAAAATTATTAGACGTAAAATTTACGGTAGTGTTTATTTTATTTTTATTTTATTTATTTAAAGAACAATAAACAGCTACAATATAAATATGAAATAAAAAAAAGTTACAATACAATGTGATAATAATACTGAAGCCAACGACGTTGTCCACATGATAACATTTACAAGATTAATAAAAACACAAGAGGTACAAACACAAAACAAAATTTATTCACAAACATATTACAAAAAAAAACAGAAAATGTAAGATTATTCATTAATGGGAAGAGATGTAGCAAAGTTAGAATAATAAAAATAAATTGGAAATTTATTCTAGCTCGAGTGTACTATCAAAGTCAGTTAATGCAAGCAAAATAGACCTTTTAAATTTGGCAAAAGAACATGTAAAAATATCAATATTTATAAATAGAGTATTATATGTATCAATCATGCGACGTACTGGACAACGTAATCCTGAGTTAGTGCGACATTTGCCTAATGCAAACAGCTTCTTTGATCGGATCTCTTATACTGGGGATCCGCGAGAATTTGCTGGGAATTGTTTAAAATGGACAGATTAAAAAATCTCTAATTCTAATGTTATTTTACATCATCGATAGCAAATTTTGAGTAACAGAATGTGTGATATTTTACCACGGAAATTTCAACTCAAGCGTGCACGAATCACGGGCATATCCTAGTCTACTATATAATCTGTGTCTGTTACCATATACTCTTGCATACCTTTACGAAATATGTTTCAACTACAGGAGAAAAGATTGAATGAATGAATATGCTTTACTGTGTTTTAAAGATACAGTTAACAGAAACAAAATTTTACAATACAATAGGCCCTATTGCTTTTAGCGATTTCTTCCAGACAACCTTTGGATGGACAAAAAATTTGATAAGAACAGGGGTATGTTGCGTTATTCTCACTACCAATTAGTATTTTATATATTACATATCTTATAAATACATACATGATATAATATACATACATTAATAAAAATATAAATATTATACTTTACTTTTTTTTTTTTTTTTTTTTTTTTTTTTTTTTTTTTTTTTTTATCTATACTTTATATAAAAAGATTATACAAAATCAAATATAATAAATACTAAATCAACACGTAGGTGCATACACTTTGTCTTGCATGTGTAGCAAACTCAGGTAGTAAGCCAAACTGGTAATTCGTACTTTAATCTGTGCTGCTAAGATTTCTTATAAGATACTGAATTCAATATTTCAAGGTTTTTCGTCTTATATTTTATTTTGGCAACATAAAAGCAAGGTAAGTACTCGACATTCATGCTTTGTTCTGCGTCACATCTGCATGTTATTTTAGTTAATTTCTTAAGCATTCTGGATATATGCCGCTTTTATTTATAAACGATATACGAATATTAAAATATCATCTTATAAATTTAAATGTATTTTACTCTATTCTTATTTTTTACTATTATGTATTTTACTTACTCTTTAAATAAAATAACTAACTTTTGTTCTCCACTCCAAATGTCATTGCTTAAGTTGATTCTGAGTAATAATTAAACCTTCTATATAAGTAAACAACGGTATTCGAAAGATACAAGTGCATTATATCTTATAAAAATCTATTTTAAGCGTTTCAATGTAAATTCATTAGATTAAAATAAGGATAGCTATATTTTCTAGGGTTCATTAATTATACTATACTACATAAAAGTGGGTTGTGCATATTTCATATAACCTTAAAAATTGAAATTAAAGTATTTTTTGACCAATATTTAAAAGTTAACGCTTATAAAGTTAAACAATCCGCCGGAGGCAACCTATTCTTTTGAAATATAGGGGGCGATTCGGGCAATTTTATAGGACAATGGGCATCTACTCATAAAAATAAAATAGCTTTTACCTAATAAATTTTCGAAGCGCGTTAGGAGCTTTAGTATTTTTACACCATGTAGAAAATATTGTTGGGGAAATAAGCCGCGGTCATTATTGGGGCTTATATCGGGACGTTGATAGAAACCGAAAACACAAAGGACAATCAAAACGCCATCGGCGTGTCCTGCGTATGACAGAAATGTGGTCACAAATGTCTTTACGCATCACCCGTAAATGTCATTATAAATAAATCGCGGCAAATATTAAATATATTGCAGTAGAATTTTCGGGAAATTAAAATTTTCACTATCCCAGGAAATGTTCGACGTTTTATGCGGTTTCATATTGATGCTCTTTAAAAATATGATGCACTTTGTAAAACAGCTCGACCGTTACGGAAGCGACATGATGTATGGCTCACCGATTTCGGGTGAAGTGCATCAACTCTTGTCACCGTTCACTACAAAATTAAAACATGATTTTTTTAATAATTGTGATTGTTTAAAAAAGAGTAAGATTATAGATACATAATTTTTAGGCCGTAAATTATGAGAGGGCAGAAGGTAATACCTTGCTCCTTTCATTCTTTCGAGCTATGAAATGAAGATTTTGAAAAATGGTCAAACATAAATCCAAAAAATAACGTAATTTAACTAGTTTTTCGGAATCAGTCGACTACTTTTTTAACTTCAGGTGATTCTCAACTGTCTTTTTATTTGTAAACTAAAATATGCCTGTGACTTTGTTCACGCTTGACTTGAAAATTCACATTCACAAAATACCGCAGTATTAAAAAAAGTGAGCTATCGTTTTATTAAAAATGTTAGTAACCTAATTTCTATGCACTCGAACAACAATACAAACCGCTCCCAGGAAAATTCTCGTGGGGTTTCCGGGATAAAAATATCACACATTTTATTACATAAAATTTTCTATCGATCAGTGAAAAATCAAATTGGAATTCGATTTTTAATTTTAATTTAGGCATTTTAAATATTTCCCAGAAAAATTACCCCGGGATTCCCAGGATAAAATTTATTTAGATTTGAAGTCTAAGTGCCGATCAGCGAAAACTGCATTGAAAACGGTCCAGTAGTTTTTACGTGAATCCCGAAGAAACAGACAAGAAATCTAAAATAAATGCATCGTGTTCTCCATCATTTGTATACACCAGATTTTTTTGAAATACCTTCAATGTACAGACGCGGCATGTTTAGAATGTTATAATATTATAGATTTACCGACTTACGAAAACAGTGATCTTATTTCACCTTTAGAGAACCCTTCATTACGCCTTCACACACGTCATTGCTCGATTTTTGCCTATTTTTGTACCTATTTAATAATCCCGATAATCGAGAAAAAGATCAGTTTTCCAACAAACATTTGAAGAATATTTGAACATTTTAAGTTTTCATGACAATATCAGAGTCAAATGTCTGTTACACTAACAAAAACTTTCGCATAATGAATAAAGTTTAAAAGGCGACACTTTTCATTTTAACTGCCCGTTAGGGCCTATCGTGACATTATGACTATGGAAGATGTCCATATTTTTTCTTGCGCTTTTTAAATGTCTTCTTAAATATGTTTTATTTAATAATTTCCTAAAGAAACATATAATATTGTTACGATTTCAGCGTGACCCGAATAGAAATGCCGTTAGAATTGGAAATGGAATGAGTTTATTAGAACTATACAAACACGTATAAAACCGGTACGAAAATAGCCGAACACAACAAATCCAAACGTAATGCAGAAGGTCGTAATTCAATAAAACGCGCAAAGTCCGTCACTAATAGATTACCGAATGTACACACGTCTCGCCTTGATCGTGGTTCTCGCTCGACTGCCTCCTCTCTCCATCGGGCTCTGGTTTTATACCTCACAAATATAAATGTGCCCGTATTGTAGTCGATCTAATCCGTAACAGCTGGCTAATGACCACAGCCGCAAACGGCTGTAAACGATTATGGACTGTTCACTAGAATAATTAGTAAACGCATGCCAACAAATTGGTAAACAAAAGAAGACGATCATAAAAGAATTACAATTATTTCAAATGCCCACAGGTATGCCGAATGTATTTTTACAGATATGCCATTTTGAATTTGTTTTTCTCGGCACCTAGGTTGTAACAATATATTGTTATACGCTTTCTTGGGCATTTATTTTACTTTTGACAGCGGATCAATTAATTAATTCCTAATACGTCACCGACTCGATCTGTTATAAAAATCGACTTCATTCCTAAATAAGTGTCACAAATGTTCATAGGCGACGGTAAACGCTTTACGCTTTCCATCAGGTAGGTCATCTACTAGTCCGCTGAACAGATGCAAAACATAAATAAAACCATGCTCGGTTTATTTTGTCCCGGGAAACTGACACTTTTCCAGGAATCAATTATATGAAAAACTATCACACGAAAATTGACTGTGTTACTTTTATCGTTGAAGCTCCGGGCTTTTCTGGATTGACACCTATTTTGTAGCTTGTTGCGTATATTTTCTAGCTTTCGATGCTGAAATGAACTTACTAACGCTTTTTTATTGGCGGTTATACAGCAGACAGGCTTATGGCCCACTTGATGGAAAGTGCTTACTGTCGCCTATGTCGTTTATAACACCAGAGGTGTTACCCAAATATTTCGAACTTGTTCTTGGTGTCTGGAAAAGTTATAAAATTTGACTTGAACAACTGCATAATTTTATTTTATCGTACTGTTTTAAAAATTCCCATCTGATGGAAAGTAGTCACTGTCACTTATAGAGCTTTTAACACCAATCATCATGAAAATAAAAATCTATACATATAATAAAATTGTAGAGGTCAAATTTCTGTACAATGAAAAGAACTGCTAAAAACCGAGTTAGGGGGATGTACGATGTGAAATAAAACTAATTTAGATTTTTGAATTTTTTTTGTTTCTCTTTTTGTCTGTCTGTTTGTACCAGCTAATCTCCGAAACGACTAGACCGATTTACATGAATTTTGTATGGTGGTAGCTTATATCCCTGGCCAACATATAGGATACTTTTGATACCGAAAAATTAAAGTTTAAAAGCTTTAATTACTTAAACAGATATAATAACGTCTATAACAGACTGAAAGTAATTTCTCTGCAACATCACACAATAGAAGCGGAGATAAGATCAATAGGAGCGGAGTACCAATGAAGAATGTTTCAAATTCGCCGGGATTTTTCAGCTGACTTTTTTTTTTAAACTATTCCATGCGAACAAAGTCGCGGGCAGAAGCTAGTAAGATAATAAATTTTATTTGTTCTAGGAATCTGGAAATCTCATAAAATATGACTTAAACTATATCAACCGTAAAATTTAATTCTACCGTACTATTCTAAAAACTCAGCTAAATCACACATCACATCACAAGTTCATAAGAGAATAGTCTATTTGTTTATATTACGCTTATTTCTAAAGATACAGTCAAAACCACAGTCCGGAACGAATTACAGCGAAAAAAGCGGATTTGTTGTAAGTTACATAGGCTTTTTTATTTGGAGGCCAATTAAAAATTCCTTTTCTCGCTACATGCGACCCTTGGGACCATCTTTTGTCGCGGCCGGATCTGCGTGGAGCTTCGTCTGACAGAAATTGCTCTTAAATTCCATGCAGTAAGGCCTAACGAGATACAACTTAATATATTAAAACTTACAGAGTACAATAGAATTTCTATTTTTAACAGGTGTATATTAAATAGGATAAATTAGATAACATTTATTTTTCAAGTGTGACTTGTGTATAGAATATTAAATTAGGAATTTAAAGTATCTTCGTTCATGAACAATTTTTTATATTTATTTGAAGAACTTTTAGACAAAGTCCGTGTCAGGCCATTGAAAACAAAAACTTATATGTAAAATCACTTGTTTCCTTTAAAATTTGTATACGTATTCTTACAAATATCCTATTTATCCAACAACAACACTTCACCCAAAAACTACATTTTATTAAAATGTATGGCGTTGAATATATTGTTGTATGCAATTATGCAGTTAAAGCAATATTTATTTATTAGAGGGAAAAACTTGTAAATATAATGAAAACTTTTTAAATATTGAAATTTAACACCACAATACCTAATCATTATGTTTTGCTATTTAGTGGGATAAACTAATTTCACGATGGCATAATCAGTGCATCTCGCGTAAATTTTGGGTACATATTTAGCAAGCACGATAGTGATCTGGTATATAATCAAGACCACACATTATATATTTATTATTTTATGTATATTTTACGTACATTAATTGTATAAAAATTTAGTTATTATAAATAAAGTACTTCTCTATTATTAGGAATATAATATAACTTCTGTTCATTCTTATTACTGAAAATAAGTACTATAACTACATACATTTTTAAACTAATATAATCTTAGTTTAAAAATTAAAAACAAACATTCAAACAACACTAATAGCTTCATTATTATACACAGATTTGTTTAATATCAAATTAATTACATTTTTCTTTAAATATTACATAAAAAACAGATATATTAATAAAAACATGTAAAGAACCGACGTCCGCTGGCAGCAGGTCCTGGGTCCAAACTACGGGTGGTTAGGGCTCCAGAGACGGGAACCTCCTCACAACTGTGCCGTGGCCAAGGATGCTGCCTTCTCTATTGGGCCTTTACCTAGTCTCTACGCTATACCCGTCAAACTATTGGCACAATGCTCGTTGACTCCAGACGCCACATAGCGGTAACCTCGTGAGTATGATCGAAATATTTACTTAGTTTCTATTTTTTGTTTTTTCGCATGGTCAGTTTCATGCGGGATACTGATGTCAACGAGCATTGCTCGTCGCGCAGATCGATCTACTATCACGATATCAGGCTTTTTGGCTACAGTAAACCTGTTCATGAATATTGATCAATCCAGAGCGTAGCACGACTGTTTTCGAGAACTGGCTCCGGTGTGTACTGGTAATAAGGCACCTGCGTTTCCACAAGACCGTATTGGAGAGCAAGTTGCTGGTGGATAAACCTGTCTACGAGGTTGTCTGCAAGTATTCGCCGTTAGAAATATGTGAACAGCCTTAAAAAATATGCTTGAGGTATTCACCTGGGCGATGACATGCCCAACAGATTCGAAGGTATCCTTCAGGATATATTTCCGGTAGTTATTCGTCTTAATAACTTCGTCCATAATTGCATAGCCAAAAACTTCCGAACTGTCTAGCTACATACATTATTATTATATTATTTTAATTAATATTTGACTATAATTTTCTAACTGGTTTCCAGACCCTTGAGGTTGTGAGACTTTCTATTCCATCTCGATGTCTCGTTTTAAAATGCATAACAATGATCGCAAAAATAATCAACTACAACTAATAGTCGCTACAAAAATTCTTCTATGGCCTAAAAAGATAAATGAAATCCACGCCAAAACAGTCTAGTCCAAAAACGGGCAAATTAAATTCCAATGCGTATCCCAATCACATTCGCTTTTAAGCGCATTTAATTCGCAGTGATCATAAATTCATATTGCCACCTAACACGTTCAGTGCTCTGCCTGCATTCGAAAATACGACTATACTAGTCACCGTCGTCCATGAAAATAAAATGCTTTCCAATGCAGCCATTGAAGTATGTTACCGTGCTGCAGCATAAATTTGCTCTAGAACGCTATTTGAATTATTGCATAACTTGTAAACACGTTTAGACCAGGCGCGCTTGAAACGCAGATGCCTTCCTTTTTTCTCTCTTATCGACACATTTTAAAATATGGAGCGCACGCGTCTCGCTGCACACATGCTTTATGTCCTTTTGTCGCACCGTGTATCTGCAGCCCTTGCTTTTACCGCGGATATATTCACAAAATTGCATATGTTCTACATATATTCATTTTTGTGTTTGAATACCCATATTCGTTAGTGTTAGTGATTGTGACCTTACACGACTTACATATACCTAGCGTAAAGAATAAAGCCGTTAATAATTAGCTACATTATTCTATATCTGTTATCTTATCTCTCAATGTTCAAGTTATTAATAATGTAGTGTCTTTAATAACGCATAAACCCTGGGCTCCATTTGCGTGCCACAGTCATTGACGATAGCATTATCCCAGGTGTAGTAGGGATATTGCTGAAATAGGGTTCCCAACCGTACTGTAATATACATACAATATTCTACTATATTTGTACTATTATTATACAGCGTGTTTCAGACCTTACGACAATAAATCGGACCACGTTTTCGTCATGACGTACTCTACCCAAATACAAAAACGAATCAAGGTAGCTTCTTTGGTTTAGCCACAGGACCTCATTTTTCATTTCAGAATTTTACAACAACATGTATCTGTTATTGTGACTAAATCGGTAGGTTAGTGACCAAATGTATCATGTTGCCAGCTCGTCTCTTCATCATTAAACGCGGAAGATGTTCATTCTTACCAAGGTCAGTTAACCAAAATTTACAAGATGTTCTGTTTTTATTGTCTTTTTATCGCAATTAATTTGTTCGGAAATTGCTTTTTTTAAATTTTGACATTACGGTTGATTTAATAGTACCAAAAACTTTGTATGGAGTAAGACTGTTAAAATATGATTTATTGTCATTTGAAATGAAACACGTTGTATATTATAGTAAAATATTATAGTAATAAATGTACTCGTACTATATTTTCATTGCTAATTCAATTGTCACGCATTTTGTTCCGATACTTATGAGTAGTATTAGTAATAGTAGAATTCGCCACAAAGGCAGGCAAAGGAATCTTACTTAGTCCAAACAGCCAATTCTGATGCATAAGTCTTCGTATAGTTGCGTATTTGTATTGGAGGCTACTACCGACACCATTCAACGGAGTTCTTGTGAAAACTGGAAAGGCCACATTTGACTACAATTCGCATTTCTCACAAAAACATATAATTACTACTCAAAAACTATCAATATCCTACAATTATTGTCCATTTTAGTATATTTACACATTTTTCACAAAACTGCATACAACGTCCCCGTTCAGTTTCCGCCAAAAACACTCACATAATTATGATAATTTTAAAAATAATAGATATTTAAAGATGAAATAAAAAGACTACTTAAAAGTCTATATTTTCTTCAAATAAGGTAGCAATCCTATACCAAAAACTGGTTCATAATAGTAATTAATAATCACGCACATTGAAACATTCCGTATTGGCAGAAAATATTTTGTCATTTGGCCATAGAGCCTTAAAATGTCACACCACCATTATCTAATATGTGAATTTCAAATTTGCTTCTTAAACAAAGCAGAACTGACAAGATCTCTTTAAAACTTCTGTAAAGAGGTTGAATCAACATCGCTTGTGGACTATTCCTGTCAGGAAACTTAATTTTCGATTATTATGAAAAACCGTTCCACAGAAATGGTCCGTTTATGTTAAAAAAAGAAAAAATATTAATACTTAAATAATAATGCATGTTTCTGTATGGTAAGTGATTTTTATCGTCGAAAGATTTTTGCGGTGTCGCTATATTTTGTAAATGCCGGACATTTTGGTACCGGATTATCCAGTTAAAACATACAACGCGCACCGATGAGCTACTAAATAGAAATACCAACAGACAACCAGTGTAATTCTTATAAAATTAACTCATATCAGCAAAAGCTTGTTGACTTTTTGTTTCTTAATCTGGTTTAATGGGCACGGGGCCAGCAGCCGCTTCAGTAAATCGGTTACACGCGACCACCGCAAAAATGAGAATCTTTTAACAGTGAACATATATTTTTCATGCCGTTTTATTATCGCATGATAATAAAATCCGGCAAAAATGTACCAACAATTAGTGTTATAACGAGCGCATCAATTATAGAAGCTGTAGCAAAGCCTATTTTTAAACGGGTACTTTTAACTTAGATACGGTCGGGTAATTCGTGTTTAAAATTCTAGCTCTTCATAGAGTAAGCTTATGGGTGCTTTAATTTTTTTAAATGTGCGATAAAAACGGGGATATTTTGCAAGAAAAAGCGCTCAGGGAATTTAATAAAAGGATTAAGTGTATGATACATATGTAAATGTATATTACAGGCGCGCGTAAGAGAAAAACAAACGCGTCGCATGCGGCCCCGAAATAATAAGTTGAATAGAGTTCATGTCCCGCCCTCGCCCACCTGAAGAGATTGGGGGGACAGGAATGCTTAATATAGACTACTTTACTTGCACCGGGTCGCCAAATAACATTGCCGACTTTGCCAACGTTACCTACACTCGCAACTCTACTCTGACTGATTTTCCACAGTATTCTGGGTAGCAAAGAAGATTATGGGCTTGTATTTTTTTGTACACTTGAGATATTTTTTTTAATTTACATACATACATACATAACTTCACGCTAGGTCCCTTGCGGAGTAGGCACGAACAACAGAGTGCCATACAGGCTTATTCTTACACATCTCACTTGCGTCTTTGACATTGATAGCTCTTGTCATGCACGCTCGTCTATTCTTAAGGCTCCTGACATCACCTTCTGCTAATACACGATCAATTTGATCATGGAAGGTGTGTCGTGGCCTTCCGTGACTTCGGCATCACAACAAACCAGTCTATTTAAAAGACATGGGTTTGAAGTTTGACAAAGAGCATACTTCGCTTAAGTAGCTTTACTGTAACATAAACCGATTACAATGAGCATGTGCTAAACGAAAATATCCTCAAGAATAGTGCAGATACATCGAGATTGTTTACCGGTGTTTGACGAACTGGGTATACCCGATTTCAATTGTAATATATTTGTAGACATACTTTTAATACAATAATTTATTATTCTTTAATTAGGGTTGACTGAAAGAGATTGCTATAAGCCAAGAACATACTATAGTTGTTTATTTTTGCAATTGTTTCTTTGGTGAGCAGTAAAGTTATTAAAGTTGATATTTTAAAAAATATATGAGCGACCTTTTAACTGAAACTATCATAAACTTATTAGTTTTTGGTCTATAAAATTATACCCTAACGAAAAAAAACCAGTTTTCGGCGATTTTTGAAATCATATAAAAATTGAGAACCTCTTAAAAATTGTTTTTGAGCTGTTCTTTGGGGGGAGTCCTCAAACATCAAAAATAACATTTTTCACTCGAGACTCAAGAAAACGTTGACGGTTTTTTTGACGCCACCCATTTTTATATAAGTATATCAAAATTTAAATTCTATCAAAGTATTTGCGTCTAGAACCGAACAAACAGGTCCAGTATCGTTTCTGTATTCGTAATCTGCAAGGCAAATAAAATAATATGTCCAAGTATTTTGTTCACATGTTTACGTGCGTCTGACAGACGTTCGTTCTATGCACGAAAAGTTTCCACCAGTAGTTGTGTCAGTCCGTTGAAAACTTACCTCGGACATCAGCAACAGTAACACAATGGAATAGAGCAACATCGGAAACTCGTTGGAGTTAATAAATTATAATACAGAAGTGGAGTGACATGCGCAGAGTGCACGGTGTGCCCTAAGTCTGTTTTGACTGCAAATATCTGGCGGATGTCTGCCGGGGTTCGCCCGTCGCGGATTGTTTGGTTACTAGAAAGGGCATTGATCAATCAGCGCACGAAATACGATCATGGATTTACAGGATCACTGGACGGATATGTTAAAGATTTTAGTTATATAATTCAAATATTACATTGTTATACTTTTTAGAATGTCGTAGCGATTTTGGTACAAATGGACACTTTTGAAGTCATTTTCTCCGTTAGTTTTCTTAGTATATATATATATATATATATATATATATTATATATATATATATATATATATATATATATATATATATATATAATATATATATATATATAGTACAATACAGTGTGATCTACCACAAATATTTGTAAGCCTGAGCTCAGCAGTAGGACGCTTATAGGCTGCTTCTTTCTTTTGAGGTGAAACTTCTTTAGAATCGTTGTGATTTGAAATGAAAAGCGATACTAAAAAGAGATAACACACATGAATCGAAGCCTGCGAGAGACTGAGATAGAATACATTATATGTAATAATCAAAAACTATGCTTATACAGATAGAGTTGGAAATGTTTGGAAGTTTTTCGTTAATACTTCAAATTTCCTGTTTTAAAGCTTAAATACATTATAACGATATTATGTATGAAATGCGATGACACGAAATTTAGAATTCCTCCCACCAGTTGTCACACTTTGTTTCAATTTTACTGCGTGTGAACTACACACACACAATTTTTTTATGTATTATATATGCTGCTGTATAAATCAGTAGTAAACTTAAAAAAAACGGTGGTTAAAGACATAAAACATTTAAACTGTAATTGATGATCAAGTATCATATAAATAGCATCTTTCACTTAAATTTTGGTATGTATTCTGAAACCACTGACATATTTTTTTTTTAGTCTAGACCAATAATGTATTTTTTGTATATTCCTCAGAAGGCTTGATTTAATATGAAAAACATTAGCTTGATCGTTACACGATATTGAATCTAAAATTAATATAACTCTTACATAAATATTAATATAAACCAAAGTACAAAGTTGTTGTCGCGCCTTTTGTATGATGTTTGTTCACATATCTAGGGAATGCCAGGGGTAGTGTTATCAATGTTTGGGGAGCTTGGCTGCCGGATAATGCGTAATCTTTGCTTGTGGATAATTCCATCTATCACATTGTACTAAACAGTTGCTTGTAAGTTTCATATTAAAGTCACTAATTCGAATTGATATTAATTAACTTAGTATTTTATAACGTAAATAAATTTAAATAGTAATATACAAAAAAGATTCCAACGAATTGAGAACCTCCTCCTTTTTTAAAGTCGGCTAAAAATTAATTTCAAGATTCAAAATTCACATCAATTATATTCAAATCACAGTGGTGTTTAAGACTATAAGATAGGGATGGATTTGGACATACAATAGAATAGAGTATGGAAGGAAAATACATTATATTTGGAGTGTCCAAATGATTGGGATAAGGTGAAAGAATATCAAAACAATAAACGACGGTTACACTTATACAAATGAGAACAAAATTAACAAGGGCATTAAGAAAGGAGAACTATGTTATTAAGGCCCTGGGCAATTGTAGCGGACGTGTTACACGCGCCGAAGGAAAAGGGCGATGAATAAAACACACGCTAATAGGCTCACGTCTAACACTGAACACCCACATTAGCGCCTGACGAATGATGCTCCACAATACTCTGAAGTATAATGTCTCTTTTCTTCCGCTGTTTGTGTTCTTGATACTACTATTTAAGAGTAAGTAATATCTGACAAAGTGGATAAGGTATATCTCATCTGCACTTAGGTGTGAACTGAACGAGCCTGGCCAGTGTGGTTATTCCCACGCGGCCGCCTATCTCATGTTACACAGAAAAGAATCCCATTTTTTCTCACAAAATTAAACGAGCGATAAAATTCTTGCGACGTCGCATGAAAATGTACGTTACCTGCCTTGCATATTTATGCGTGACCCATTAATGATGTTTGTTGAGCTTCCTAGCCAGTTTGCATTACACCTTGAATCATCAAGCGTTAAGTTAACCCTACTTTAAAACAGTATGTATCAAGTGCTTCCCAATCCCGTCAATTTTTCAATACATAATGATTTACAGCTGTATCAATTAAAACAACGGAACGAAAGAATCTCGTCACCCTATTATTTGACTGCATCAGAGCGTTTCTCATTACTTTTCTTGTCAATTTATATTGGTGTCGCCATCTCACTCTACTCGACAGGATTCTCTTAACGCTATTAATTTACTCTAACAGCATTTTCACAAGCTTATACTAAGAATGCGGGGATGTACGTTTCGCTAACATAATTTAACTTAAGTGTACAATATCATTTATCTTAGCTGCAAGGGTAAATATTGTTCTTAATTTAATTCAAGTTAGCGAGAGCGCACGTGGATGATGACGTGAACGGGACGGCGGCGGGCCGCAAGTCGCACATTCACTTCGAATATTTCAAGGAGAACGGCGAGAATATACTTGCAATAGCACGCCCCTAATCTTGAGCCAAGTCGAGTGTTGCACCTGCAGCCAAATTCGTTCCAATTAGTAGGAGTTAGAGTACGCGTTGCTGACTGAACAGCAAATGATGCGGTCCCCACTTAATACCGCCCGGGCGACACTTCGTGTCGTCTGCACGTAAATAAATTTAGTTACCGCTTGCACTGAGTGCGCGTCATTAAACTTTCTTGTCCTTAACAGTAACCAGACGTATGTGGAATTTGTTAATTATCACCTTAGTTTAATATTCAACTAGATTTAATTAATCAACCAAATAAGGGACTGAGATCAAGGTAAGTTTATGCTATAAACATACATATTATATTTCACCAAGTCGCATGATATCAATATTAACTGCTCACATAATAATATAACGTTGACCATAATCGACTTAATATCAATGTCGTAATACTACTACAATAAACCGAGCAAGCTCTTTTCGAACAAGTAGTGATGTCCTACTAATGTGCCTTCACTGCCTTCGCCTACAATCTTTTCTTCCGATGACAAGCTGAAATTCGTTTATAGTTTAAAAGAATTTGGATTCTATTGCTGATGCAATGCAGCGCTGTTTCTATTGTATGATCTTCTATGACTTTGTACAATTTGATTTTTACGGCAGTGATGTCAATCTTTATTGTAAGGGAAGTTGTAGGACGGGGAGGGTGAACGCGCCTAAGGAGGGTGCGCCACTGCGTCGATTCTAATCACACAAATGGCTCCATATCAAAATTTACAGTCGTATCGATATTTGACTGTGTTTTTGCGCAGGAGCATATCTAAAACATTAATAATTCATATTCTTCTTCGAACAAATGAATCTGCAACAAAAAGTTTCAATGCGAAAATTTATTCAGTAAAATTTTACAGTACACTCCAAAATCGCCTCATTTCGAAAGTCATTATCGTTAACCATTTCATAAAGCATTTCACAATGTAAAAATATCAGAAAGAGGGATATTAAATAGTCTTTTGGAGAGTTTGGTTTTATTTTTCTATGGACGCAGGCTGCCGGCTAGCCACTGACTGCGATCGCCTCCATTAAAATAACTCGTTAAAATTTATCATCGACCGGCTTAATCGCTTTAGCGCCACCATCTGGGGTTTTATGATTTTTCTGCTTGTTCTGTGTACTTTGGTGGTCATTTTATACCGTTTACAAAATTGCTTACATGAAGCGCTTGATAATGTACACATTTGTATATTCTACTTAATCACTAAAGCAATCACTATAACACAATTCAACTTCAGTTTCTTTATTATAAACGGCAAAAGCGACTTGTTTCAGTTCAACTTTCAAAAGCCAAATTATCTATGTCAAGAACATTCTCATCTATTTTAGATTTTGATTACTTAGGGTACTATCAGACAGAGAGCGATCATGCGTTCAAGCGTTCCGCGTTCACGTTCTGCATTTGTTGTTTTGTAGTACGTTACACGGACATACCCACACAACAGGCGTCCTGACCGCTTGGTAATACCGTAACTTTTATCTGTGGGTCCCTGAACGCACGCGTTTGCGCGTTTACTACTGGTTCTGTGTCCACATTAATTGAAAGGATTAGAAGACTGCAAATTTGATAATGTTAATACGTGAAAGGCGTTTTCTATATAATGATTATTAAAACTGGGGAAGAGTATCAGAAACATGGTAGGAAATTGCGAGAGACCAGTCTACGAATTCCCCATCTTTTTCAATAGTCTTATTTACTAGACTCACCCGGTATTTTCTTTTTCGTTTCCTTTTTTTTCCTACGAATAATTCGTCTTGCGCTAAACAGCTGTCATCAAAGCACATGATGACCGTAAAGGCTCCGCGGACACTGTCTAACGGCGGGGTACATGGCACGCTTTAACGCAGAACGCGAACTTGGAACGCTCGAACGTGTGACTTTCTGTCTGGTAGCACCTTAAAGCCGTCCAAAATATTAAAAGAGGATAATAAAACTGATTTTATAAAATTTTAGACAGAAAGCTTATTAACAATAAGCTTTCTCTTCCAGACCCTCTTGGTTAGACTTATTGATTTAGAAAGAAAATATGTGAGAGTTAGTATTTTGAACGATAATATTTATTTCTTTAGCTAATTTTACTAACGCCGGCGAATTTACCTTAATTTGACTATTATTACCTTAATATAGGGATATATTTATAAGAACATTTGAAAAAAAAAATTAATAGACCTAAAATATTCTATGAATTTTATAAACATATTTTTTTTATAATGTGCCAGTGCTGTTAAGTTTTATTTTACTTTCACGCACTTTGGTGTATTATAACTGATAAATTATTTATATTCACGAAATAATTAAGTACCTGGTTCAAGTATGAAGTAATTTATCAAGTGAAATCCACTTTGGTCAAACTATGACTGCATATTTGTAATTATAATGTTAGGAGATAATGAAATAATTAAGAATGCATGAATAAAGGTGTAAAACCGTTTCGTGGATATTATAATGGAGCCTCTTTGGGCAAGTTTTTTAAATTATTCTCGCATAATTTCGTACATAATGATAAAATTACGATATAATGGGTGATTATTTAATCTCTCGGGTGTCTGCTGTTATAAAAGGTTTTAATGAAACTTATCGTAAACTACATTCGCAATAAAATTATGGTAATATATGTGTATGTAATATACGCGGAATTCGTCAAGTTAACATTGCACCTATATCTAAAGAAAATTATTCCCATCTCGTGACTATTCAGTAACAAAAATCAGCGTAGAATGCTGATTTTTGTAGCGAACTTACATGGATATTGAATTTAAGATTTAATTAAGAGACGTACAAAAAAGTAAATAAAGTTTCACAATATATATTAGTAACCAAGCATACAACAAAATATAATTAATTACTGTACTTACTTACACATTTCCTATATTTTGAATATTGCGCACTATTAATTTTAATTTTATTTATTAATATTAATACTGCGCAAAATCTGCGGAGTGACGCTCGCGGACCGCGTTCGTAATACCGAAGTAAGAAAGAGAGTTGATCTGAAAGAGAGTGTCGGGGTGAAGGTAAGGAAAGGAATGCTCCAGTGGTTCGGGCATGTGGAAAGAATGTATGATGAAAGAATGACTAAACAGATATACAATGCAAAAGTGGATGGATGCAGAAGTCGCGGAAGGCCACGACACACACCTTCCATGATCAAATTGATCGTGTACTAGCAGAAGGTGATGTCAGGAGCCTTAAGAACAGACGAGCGTGCATGACAAGAACTATGCATGTCAAAGAAGCAAGTGAGGTGTGTAAGAATAAGCCTAAATGGCGCTCTGTTGTTCGTGCCTACCCCGCAAAGAACCTGGCGTGAAGTTATATATGTATGTATGTATTAATATATTAATATTTAGTTTAAGGTATTAGCGTTAAAATCATAATTGTGTAAATCAAATCAAATAAATTATGGCATAATAACATAGTAGCAATACAAATACCTGTTGTTATTTTAATAACAATTCGGTGTACCTATATTTGTTTAAAATTATATTATATATGTACAGTACATATGATTCTTACTTTAATATTTATTTAGTTTTAATTATTACTCTATTATTTCTTATATTGTGTAAGTACTAATATATTACGTCAGGTGGGTACGGAGCACGAACATATTGTTGATTCATACTTGTCATGACCTCTTTCTTACTTACATACTTTGCTAGTAGTTTTGATATAAGTGTGTCTGCCTTGAGACTTGCATCATACTTATCTTTATATCTGTGTAGTATTCTTATACATCATTAATAAAAGTAATAAGTAGATATTGCATTAAAAGAGACTTTTCATTTGTAAGCGGAGAGCGTTCAACAAAATCTTAACACGAGTGGAAATGGAACGTTTTAGCTTCCAAAATGTCAAAGGTAGCTTCTTTAGGTTTATATTTTGCGTTTATAGCGGTCAACGTCGCGTCGAGATAGAAGCAAAAAGAGTCAGAGCGACCGCTCGCTGCCGGGAGAAAATCTGAGGGCTTAAACAGTGCCACGTATGAAATAGTGGCGCTCGGTTACATGAAAAAGACGAGAGGCGAAATCGAGTGACAGCACCACGGCGCAGGATTTGCAGTCGAATGGTTTTTTTGCTGGCGGGATTTCGGGACTATACAGTGTACTCGGACGATGCGAATTTATCGCAGCCGCTTCGCAGGCGGACGTGCGGTCCGTGATTAGTTGGTGCCTTTGGGGTTTGAGTGATTTTTTTTATTCACCGAAGTCATGAACTATTTATTATATCGCATAGTCTATACGAGTACCTGTATCATGAATATTAATTTATATAAGAGCACACAATATTGTTTTTATATAATATAAAATAAGTAATATATAAATAATAAATTATATATTACTTATTGAAATTTTTGTCTGAAAAGTGTCCGATACGTCACGGCAAACGAAATGCCGCAATTACTAGTCACGAAAACATAAGAAACAATATAGTTTTTTGTTTTTAATTTAAACGGCCTAATATATTAAATTAATAATTTATAAAATATAAAAAAAAAAGCTAAAAATAAATATAAAATAATATTTAATAAATGCCAATTTATAAAATATTATAATCATTTTTGTTTTAGATTAAATAATTAGCTGAATAAGTATTACTTGGATTAAAGCTTATCAGCGAGTATAGACCCCTCTAGTACTAGTGTTTAATCAGCATTACATCAAATAATAATTGTTTTGTACAAAAAAAATATTTTTGTTTACAGATTGATCCCAAAGTGGCCTTTCCTAGAAGAGCACATCCAAAGGTAAGCCTTTCAACAATATTACGCAAAACATGATTCACGTCAACCTATGAGTATATTCATGACGCATATGACTGTTTTTAAGTTTTGGACTATGTCAGTCTCAAAATTCCTCTCAAATAGGTTTCGAGACTAATTATCGAATTTCAATGAAAATTTTAGCTATTATAATCGAAAAATTCCAGTTTTTAATTTTAGTACACGAAAATTAATTTAAATGTTCGTAGAAGTATCGAGTATTCGATACTTGATACTTCCACGAACTTTCATTTCGATATCAACTGTGATGCTCAATATATATATGGTTCGGAATATGTGAATACAAAATCATAGTCTGGGACGAGTTGCTGGCTTAGCTAGTTAAAAATAAAAACCTTTAAACGGATTCAATATTTTAAAGTGGAATAACCGTAAAGTGCTACTGCGCTACTTGAAATTACGGTATATATTTTAACTCTAAACCATATCGTAGGGTTTGTTTATTTTCAAACATTTGCACAAAATATTATTTTAGGCTGGACATAACTCTCGCTCGCTATTAAGATGTTGGCTCACGATGCATAAATAACTACGGGCCAATAATTTAGTATGCGGCCTGTGATCCCGGGCCCGTCCGTATCCTAGATAGCCCTGTGATTGAATCGCATAACAGCCTATTTAGTTCATTTCCCTTTTTCCCTCCGCCTATGTTTATTTAATAAACAAAATTGCGTTTTAGATTTAAAGGGTAATCTATTTTCATTGCATGAGATGAGCAGATAGGCAGATGGCAAACCTGATGCAAAGCGGTTACCATCGCCTTTGGACACCTGTATCACATGTAGGTGTTACCAATGTGCCCACTGCCTAAAGGGAGACTGGATCCTGGCGACTAATCCCAGTACACAACTCAAGGTTGTTTGGCGGCATACTCTAAACCAGCGGTGGTAGTCATCCAGACGGGCAAATATCCCACGACCTCGGGTTGTTTTACGACCGCAAGAAAAATTGTTTCTCCGTTCCTGCACGGATAAAAATAGATGATGGTATTCTGTATACTCACGTATATACCTATATATATATTAGTTTTTATATGGTCTTTGTTAAATGATAATGATTAATCAGCCACGTGACAAACAATATACTTATATGTATGATGTGTGTACTAGGTCTATAGATATTAATATACCTTATTAGACAAAATAAAATTATATTTATCAAATGGTTATTAAACAGAAAATTAAATAATTACATATCATGGAAGACACCTTTTCCTTCCATTTCTAAACCTTTCAACAAAATTAATTCAATTTGTTTGAGCCGTGTAATTCAACTTGTAAACTTCATACCGTCTACCGTTCATTATATTAAAAAGCAAAAAGAAGATTTTAATATTGTAATGAAATTTGCAGTTTAAATTTATACCACTCAGCATGGGTTAGTTGCAAAGGCGTCGTCTCAAAGCGACCCCGTCAAAAACCGCATAAAATAGATAATTTTAAATTCAGCAACGAAAAGTCGAAAGCTTCTCTCGTAGAAATACATTGTGGCTGTACGGATGCATGGACAATAATTACATTTTCCTTTTAAAAAATTGAAAACGATCTCTAAATTAATATCTATAATGGAAATGAAACTATGCAGTAGTTTTTTTTTACTATTTATTATACTGATGCACGTTCTAGGCAGCTACATATTTAGAATACATTAGAGTTGAATTTATTATCTCATTAAACTGTAATATGATAATTGATATTATATTAATTGAATACTTTTCTTTATAAAATGTGTACGTAGATCTTTTAGCAATTCTGAAATTAATGTTAAATAGATAATGTTACATTAATTATTAAAATTAAAATGTGACTGGTGGTGAACCTTGTTGCTTAACAAAAAACCATGAAAAGACGTAATAAAACTACGTTTTAACGGTTTTAAGCGCGGTCATCTATTTTATTTTGGTTTATCCAAAGATGAGATTGACAATGTCATCTTTGTCTTCCGTGACCACGACCACTGAAAAGCGGCCGAAACATCGCTTAATTACCGCGCTTAAAACCGTTAAAACGTAGTTTTATTATGTGTACAAGTCGCGAAAACTTAAGAAAATATTACATGAAAAGACAATTATTTTTGGGTAACGATTAGATTATTTTAGAATAGAACCTTTAGCTTGATCATAAAGTAGCTTATCAATTATGCTAAGTGTATTATTTAGATAGATAGATAGGCTGATAACACTATATTGTTACAGAAAACTTACGAACTAGTATTATCTAACTGGGTACAAAGTGCGGACTTATCGCTAAAAAGCGATCTGTTCCAGATAACCCGTGCCAAGAATATTCTGATTAGGATATTATTTACTTATAAATAATATTTAAATCAGGCTATTCGTAAGCCAAAGTAGCACTGGACCAGATAATTTGTCGCAAATCAATCATACAAGCCTGTAATAGAGAATGTGTTTCAACAAACATGATGTAGAATGCCCTTCAGCCACCAGTCCAATTGACCTGCCTGAAGACGATTGTAGAGGCCTAATGAAGATAGCTGATATTGTAGTATATGTTGAATTCAGTAATGAACACTGATTAGCTGTTATATAGGAAGCAAGAAGACATGAAATTAAAAGTGTTTTTTAAAATTAATCTTACTTAACGCAATATGCTCATTAATTAAACGAATATAAATCAAATTTGCAAATTGTTCCTGGTTTTTTGTTAAACAACAAACAAGAGCCGCTCAGCAACACGCTAATTTAGTAGTTCCAGCAAATGTAAGTTATCATGGGTGCGGGTGAGCCGCATTTAATGTAAATCGTCGTCAGAGTAGCCGCCAGCTCGGCCGCATCCCGACGTTTTTACATTCAAGTAGCTGATACTTGAGGTTTTATTTAACCCCGCAGACTAGTTGGTGAGCTCTCGCTTTTGTATTTACACTTTCAAATACACTTGTATCACTTGTACTACTGTTTGTTCGTCTGAATATAATAGGGGACTTAATTGAGAATCCAGAACAGTGGAAACAAGATACATTTATTCTAATATTTTCTTAAGTTTTCGCGACTTGCATATAATAAATAATGTATAATGTCAATAATATCAGCCCATAAATGCCCCACTGCTGGGCTCGGGCCTCCCATTTTAGGGGGAACGGACAGTATACCCGCCAAGTTTGTCCAAGGCGGCTTGGCAGGTTTGACACATCGGTTATCTCGATGTGCAGGTTGCATTACGATGTTTTCCTTCACCGTTTTTAGCACGTGGTAATTGTAACAATATGCACATTAGATCAGAAAACGACTAAGAGGTGCATCCGTTCCAGTCAGGATCGAACCCGCGCCCTTCGATTTAGGGGCGCGTGCGCTAACCATTACGCTACCACGACTTGTATACATAATGAATAACATATCTTTGTCGTCGTCACCACGGCCACTGAAAACGGCCGAAATGTCGGATTAACCAAAATCAAATCAATTAACACGCTTAAAACCGTTAAAAATTAGTTTTATTATACATTTATTATTACAACATTCACATTATAATACTAACAAATTTATATATTTTAAATTGCTTGAAGGAAGCAACTAGGAAGATAGGCTATCTGTGGGAAAGCATTATTTATCATACTTATATGTATATTATCAGTATCTTAATAAATAGTATTTAGAATATAATCTAGTTATTGTTTAATTCAGAAGTATATTACTAGTAGCAAGCAAGCTTAAAATTACTCAGGATAGATCAGTGCATTCTATAGTCACACAATATTATTTCCAACGAGTCATAATAAAAATATTAAATAGAGGAGAGGTTAAACAATAACAAATCACAGAGAAATAAGTGACGTGTTTTTATGCGAGGTGTGATAGCCACATATTGAAGATAGTTCTGCAAACTATATATATATCATAACTCCTAGTTTTCATTTGGAACAATAAAAATTCATGGATTCTTAAGAAAATATTTCTATTGTTACATTTAAAGATAATGACGTTATTGATGTAGCATTTCTGCTTCTATAACAAATCGCGATTGATAGCCGAGAAAACAGTGGAATGGTGTGGAGTGGAATGCACTACCAGAGTCCCTGTGTCCCGTAAAGTACAATCCAGGTATTTTCAAGTCTCGACTGAATAGGTACTATCTAGGTAAGCGTGCTCCATCTTCTACCGGATCATCTGGCATATGACGTGGTCGCAAACGCAAACCTATTTAATATAAAAAACAAGTTTATTTTGAGTTTATATATGAATAATTTGTGTTAGTAAATATAGTATTTCAAAAACGAAACTTAAATATACAATATTGTTTAAGTAAATAACAATTGTATCTAAACTTGATTTAGATACACAGTAAAGTAAAAAAATCACGGCGAATTTTTTCGCTGCGGATAGAGTCGGCACGCTACCTCCTTCTTTTTATATGGACATTAAACGTGATGGATGGTTTTAAAACATCACGTTATATTACTCTATCCGGGCAGCGCGGTGTTGCGTGGCCGGTCAAAGGGGATGCCGGCTATGCGAATTACATGAATACATTAAGGGAAGGCTGGTCCGTTCGTACATGTTACACTGTAATGCTCACGAATAAATTTAGACCATGTTCCTTCATCATGGCACCAACAAACGACAACTATGTATGTTAATTCAGGCGTTCTGATATTCACGCGATAGGCACCGAACTCGCCCTGATCCGAAAGCGTTTGTATAACTAGCCTTATAAATTCAGGTGGCACTATAAAGTTTTACGTCAAAATATGTTGTACGTAATTTGGGGTCGTTCCTGTTTCCAAAGAACTTTTGAAGCATACCGTAAATTATGCTACTGAATGTAATAAAGACTGGGTTATGCGAAACTTATTTAGAAAAAGAATCTTTAATGAGATAATATTAAAGAAGTTTGGGCTATTTAAAATGGTGCCTGACATAAACAGTTCTCTGTTAGGGCAAGATAATTTTTTGTTCGCCTAATTAATTGCTATGATAAATGACGTACAAAATCGGATGATTTTGTCAGTGCCTTGTGGGGGTGAAATTCAAATTTCTGATTATCGTTTACCGCCACCACTGTTTTCCCTTCTTACGCAAACAATGGAAAAAAGGGGACACCGCTTCCCAGGCGCAGGCTAAGAACAAAACAAACGAATTTTTAATATCGTCTTTATCGATAATTGAGACTCCCTCGAAAACCTCTCATTTTGAAAACTTTTAGAGACTGCAAAAGAGGAATTTTCAAAGAAAATGGAATTTGGTGAAAAAACTTTTTTCATCTTCTTTGTTTGACATTGACAGTCACTAACTTTGTATTTTCGCAGTGGATCTATTTAATTTAGAATTGACTCAGCGGCATTTAATTGTCCAGCATCTGGCAGATGACTGGGGCAGATATTAAAATTTTATTATTGTTCACGTCTCCAACTGTCACGCTTGTCTATTTTGTACGTTCATTATTTAGGTGAGCGTTCTAACATATTTTTGTGATTTAATCGAAGTGCGTTCGAAGAAAATTATTTGTATTAATAGAAAATATAATATATTGGAAATTTTGTTGATTTCATATTTATACGCAACTATGTTGTATGTATGAAAGTTATAAGTTGTTATAATTTATAGGCAGTTGAATGGCAATTTATAGGCAATTGAATGTTGGGTTGTGATGTAAATCAGAAAGAGACTTTGTTGTATGTATTGTTACAAACTAAATGCCGACAAAAGACAAATTCACACCTGCAATTTATTACCTTTTCGGCATTTGGACTTTTTTGTTTATTTTGTGTTTAAAAATTTGTAATTAGAAAAACAGCCCATTATGTATTGTAATAATTCTTAGAAATAAACCTGACTAATAACTACTATAATTTTATAGTAGTGATTAGTCAGGTTTTTTTCTAAGAAATTCAATCTACGCGGCCGAGAGAAATATTGTTTTGTACAGTATAAACAAAAGCCCCAATGGAGAGATCGGAATCGAGCTATAAGCGCAAGCGAAGCAAGACGTGTGTACTATATTCGGTAATCTATTTAGTGACGGACTTTGCGCGTGCTATTATATTTGTACCTGTGTTTATATATACGTGTTTGTATAGTTCTAATAAATTCTATAGTAATTCTAACGGCATTTTAATTCGAGTTCTGCAACTCATAACAGTATGTTGCATGTTAAGTTTTCTTGAATGGAAAAAATATAAGCTCCGAATAGCGCAGCGATGAAATGAAGAAACTAAAGGCCTTACTTATAATGTTTCTTAAATTTAAAGAAACTGTTCAGCAACTGATTAGTGAAAATGTTACCTATAAACTCCTCTTTAGTGAAATATTTTGGGTATAACCTACGTTAATCATTCAAATTTCGTTTCTCTGTGCTCCTCAAAATGTATACCTGTTATTAATGTGCATATTGTTAGCAAGTGCAGTTGCAACCAAATCACGCACACCCGCTAGCTGTTACAACTTTACTATATAGTTCAGTTTCTTGCTAGTATATACCGATGGGTTGTAAGAGAAATGAGCGGGGACTTCGGGGAACAAAGGCTAATATGTCATCGCGGCCAAGTTAATTGACGCAGTTTCCGTAGCGACGCAAGCGGAACGCAGACGCTGGTGTTTCCTCCGCTTACATACATATTTATATGAAGCGACTGCGCTGACTTGCCCGCCATAAAATAATATGAATTCGCTTTCAATTCAAGCGGATGCATTTTAGCTTTAACGTTGTAGGTAAAACGAAAAACATTTTGTTTGTTAAGAATATCTAATAACATTTAAGGTCTTCCCTCGGCTACGCTCGCATGAATTTCGATCAAAACATGTATCAAAAGTACATGACATACCAAACTGTGTGATCTCGTACTTTATCACCATCGGTTATTTAATATAATATCTATTCGGGTGAAAAAGTATCTTATGTTCATTAGTGTTTTCGTAAATTTAAGTAGGTAGGTACATATAATTTTACAACAGGTTTTAATTATACAATTATCTTTGTCTTTTTGTTCTTTCGATTCTAAGAAGGAACACAATATAATAAATATATAAAAAAGTCGTTTTTTAAATATAGGATTTATTTATTTCGACGTAATTGATAATATAAATCTTTTATGTCCAAATTTTTACTTCTCTTTCTACTTCTCTGTATATCTACTCATCATCATCATCATCATCCGAGCGTTAAATCCCGGTTGCGTTCGGATCGTTCACTCTGACGCCCAGGGTCCGCATCCGTGCTCTGTATCATCCACTAACATCTCCTAAACCACGCAACGGATTTTTAGGCGTTTTTTTCTAAACTACACCCGTGCGAAACCGGGGTCGTTAGTAGGTAAATATTTCAAATTGCGTTTAACTTTATAAATGTATTTGAGGTGGCCGACCGACTTTTTCATTTTCAATCAATGAATAGAATGATGTCACGATAAGCCGACAGGCCTATTATTCTAGGACAGGCACCGACCGCCGTAAACTAAATAACAAAGCAAAGCACGCGATGTTCCCAACATGTAAGCACGAGAATGTCAGACGAAAGTTATCAAACGTGATATCAATTAAAAAGCTTTAATCGACCTCGAGACGGCCGCCGAAATGAGGGGGCATTCGTAATCACCACGGCGTGAGTTTGTACTCTTTAATGGACTTTACAGAAGTAGTTTCAACTCTCTTTATTGCTAAGATATTTGTGGAAAAACTACCCGCCACCTAGTGCAGTAAGTGGCAAAGTTGCCAAACTATGGCAAACGTGGAGGGCGGCGCGGCGTGGCGTGGCATGGCGTGGCGGACCCACTTGGCGCGATTTAACGTGTTTCATTAAAACGTTTTGTCGGTGTAATCGCAAGTAATTTAAGTGAAGAGAGCCCCGCTTCCGACTTTGTAAGTATTTTGTGTTTTCTTTTTTAATTACTTCGTTTTAACTTTGTTGTCGGGCTTTTAAAAGCTGACTGACAGCCAAATAACAAAGTTCTTTATAACTATTTAGGATGGATTTAATGAAATTGTGTGCTTTATGAATGACACTTTTCTTATGAGTAGACGAAAGCAAGCACACGATATTCTGATCTATTTCTTGTACTTTTTATGCTCCTTTAAGAACAACTGCTTAAAAAATACGTATTATTTTATTCTCTAATTATTATTAGCAAATCATGATTATATTATTAGCAAATCTATTCTCATTTGAAGGGCAGTACTATTTCTTTTTAGGGCACTGTAGCTATTTCGCCATAAATTTGCCCGGCCACCTGTCTATCCACTTTTTATGTAAGTCCTACTTCCTTTGTCAGTTCTTCTGTCTGTCACAGACCTTAAATCTACATGTGGTGTCGAGTAGTTTGTTCCGCCTTATACTTGATGCCTATTTTTTTAATTAAATTTTGCAATTTGAATTTTCGCCATATATGAATAGAAAAAAGGAACTGAGTATACTTTGTTTAAGATACACAATATATAAACAAACTAGCGCAATCAATTTCATTAAACCCACTTAACCTTTAATAATAACTTCTGTTTCTACTAAATAAACATTAGGGGCATATAACTTAGAGAGCCCCATCAAAATATCCACGTTGAACAGTACAAAGCTGTGAATGATGAAAGCGGGTCGGCGTGCAGTGGCTGTGGTCGCGGGACTTATGCCCCGGTGGACACTAGTTATGAGCTCCGACCCGCTCATAAGTCACTAGTTACGGCTGGTACATGCCTCTACCGACTCACCTTCATTACCGCACTTCGTATTAAATTTTGACTATGTCTTTTTGTAAATTTTACTCTGATTAACTTATATTTCTAAGTACAACTGTAGGCTGATATAACATGACATGAGCCAAAATTAAGCACTATGGAAGGAAATTTATATTGTGCAAATCCCGAGTGGTTGGAAGAAGGTGAAAGAAAAGAGTAGCTAGACTGAAATTCCGCCTCACTGAAAGCGGTAATCACTACCAAAAATATTTGTATCACCAGAAGTAATATCAATGTATTGTTTGTTACGAGCTACACAGGACTCGAATTAAAATGCCGTTGGAATGACTATAAAGTTTATCAAAAATGTACAAACACGTATAAAACAGGTACAAATATAACGGGATACAACCAGTTCACACTGCACGATTCTATAACACGCGCAAAGTCGAATGTACGTCTTACTTGTATTGTAATCCTCGCTTGACTACCCCTCTCCGCATTGGGCCCTTGCCTTATAATGCACCGACCCATATCTGGCAAGCTTCGGCGCAATACAGTAACAACAAGGATTAGTTCGACACTAATGACGGCCATAAAAAGTAGAAAAACAATTGAATGTTTTTATTAATTACAAATTCTAAACACAAAGTAAACATAACAATTCCTACATCCGGGAAGGCAATAAACAGCGGTTTACGACGGTGTGCGCATTTATTTTTCGGTATGTAACAGTATTATCAGCCTTGAAAAATTCATTCCGAATTCTTAAAATAATCAAGAGACGTTCTTGAGAACGGACGTAAATGTTCTTGAGATCCTTTGTGTACAAGGTTTAAGATTGATACGATATTTGTTTATTATGTGGCTCACAGAATAATATTTTCCACACATTTAAATAATTTAATATAATTGTCGGAAGTCAAAATTTATAGTCAACATATTCAACGGATAAAAACATCTATTGCAAAGTTAGTCATACAATTTTCTGTTAAACTTTAAAATTGACGTTTCTCTATTTTTACTTATGTACCTGCTATTTGGTTGTTCATAATTAATTTAACATAGACAAACGTCAGAGGTATATCGCTCATTCTTGGAAACGTGGGGAAGCCAGAACTGCCGGTAGGATGTTTATGATCTAAAATATGCATCAATATATTAATATGTGCATTCATAATATTTTCTAATAACGATGAAACATATAAAATCGCTTTGAATCCACTATCATGAAACTCAAGGACACGGTTTTCCAATAGGAAAACTTTAATCTATAGAGCATACTTCGTGAAGAAATTGCTTTTACTCATCTATACAACTCATATCTGTACTTCCTTTGGAAATTAAAGAATTTCAAATAATGTCCTTTAATTAATATTCTAGAAAATCTAAACTATATATGAAAATATCTCTTTCGATTTGGTACAAATTCTTTTGTGGTTTGTTACTGAGACCAAAATTTTGACTGATACAAGACCTACAATTTAGTATAAGGCTATATATTGGTCCAATGTTTTTCTGGATCCTTTTGGCTTGAAGTTATTCTAAAACTTAACTCATTGCGAATACTTGCCTCTGGCAAGTTACACTGACGGTATAAAGCCACATTGAAAATAGAAGACAAATGTAGCGGTCACATTGACATTACCTTTGAGGTGTAAAATTTTACAATTGAGTTGTTTGCAATATTGGTGAAATCAAAAAAATCTCATAAAATATTCGTTTGTGTGCACCGCCGTAGCGTTGGAAATCCGATCATGTCTCCCGAGCTACTGTTACACGGTTTTGCTCTGTTATTAGATTTTGATCGTTTCATGCATGAGGAATAAACATAAACAGCTTTCTTGTGTTCGTGATACATTTTTAATATTTGGCAACATTGTACCGTGGCAGTTATAAATTGTAACCTGTGTGGTACATGCCATATCATTGTTATTGGTTTTTGAATTAACAGGTTCTTAAATATCAAGAAGAAAATTAAAAAATTTATACTGCAGTAATACTTTGGAAATCAGATTATTTGAACATTTGAACCTTCTAAATGCCACTAGACTCATCTAATGATAATACCCTAGCATTAAATCTCAGTTGCTTTCGGAATGTCTGCCCCAAAACCTGTGTCTGCTTTCCTACTTTTTATTCTCCAATCCGCACGGTCTTCGTCGCTGCTGATCGTGAGACCATTGGTACACAATACACGTGTCATCTTTTACATGGTAAACGTAAGTCATTAAACTATCATGATTAAATTACTGTAGTCTTTCTTTCTCTTTTCTTTCACCTTTTCTCAATTATTTAGGGTCGGCACTTTTATAACATCACAAATTATCATGTACTGTTTCACACACTCCATCCCTCTTTTTTGATCTAACTTAACATTTATACCCATCAATCTTCCAATTTAATAGCAATACTTAATTAATAAATCATATAATGAGAATACTAAAATCAAATTTGAATCGGAATATCCCAGCTAAAATGATCAACAAAAGTGACATTAATATGCAATATATTGTAGTTTAATTCAGTTTCAAAAGTATAACGACATCACCAGAAGCGTGTAACCTTTACGACCCAAATAATAACTATATTAATTAATAACTTGAAAGTCAACACCATTCACCCGCCCTGTCATTAGTTTGAACAGACGTGTACTCGGGTATATCAATCATTAGTTGCTTTATCGCGTCCGCACACGACGTTCCTTCACCGAACTTAGTCACATCATGTTTGTGTTATTTGGTGAGCGTATTCGCAAACCTCCTTTCATTAATTTTGAACGTATGCATACCGTTATTCCGAGGTCCACCATCCGCCCAGTAGCTTCAATGCGACCGCTGTTATTTTCGACATGATAAAAAATTACACACCTTTGTTTTAGTCCGAATTTAACGTTGTAAACTGAATTTTGAAACGGCCGAGGATCAGTGTGGCTTTGCGCATGCCCACCGTCGTTACTTTTCAACCCTAAATTTCTAACCGCGAATTTAATATTTAATCGCACCCTTGTCTAGAACATTTACCGGTGGGCGTGTGTGTACCCCGAAATACTTTCCCTATCTGCGCTTCGGAGGTCTACATTGGTTAGGTACAGTTTTTTAATCGCCCGGCCACCACTTGACGTGCGGTCGTGATGGATGGCGGCCGGTACCCGGGTCACGTTTTGTCATTTTATTAATACTTAAATTGGTCGCCCGTGACGCGGGCGAAATGTGAAGAGGACAAAGCCTAATACAACACTTTAATATTTTTGTTGCGACCACCGCTGTTGATACATATTTGTGACATTATTCAAGTAAACATGCAAACATTTGCTGTCGGAAATATTTTTATTCTATACGTGATGTTGATTAGCATGTATGTTTTTCATAATATTTTTAACAAGTTACTCTGCCTTCAACTGTTTCTCAATCAAGTATACACGATCTAAAGCACCTACAATTCATTCTAAATACGATTCTTGCACAATAATTAGCCACCCTAGATAGTTACTATAACATGTGCATCTGACCAAAGTCAAAGTTAAAATGATCTTCATCACTACGCCTACTCGCGTTTATGGTATAATCGATTAATAAACACAACTACCCGCAAATATTACAATAGTACTATAACAGGTGGCAATACTTGGAACAAATGTTATGTTTACTTTCAAACTATTATTATAAAGAGGAAAGATTTGTATGTTTGTAACAAATAAACTCAAAAACTCCTGGACCGATTTCACAAATTCTTTCACCATTAAAATGCTACAATATCCCTGAGTAACGTAGATTTTTTTTTTTTTCAAGGCAGGACAACATCTGCCAGGACCGCTAGTTAACAATATATCTATAAAAACTAAGGGGTATCTCACACAAAAAACACTGTATTTTAAGTTGAAAGTGGTGTAATACTTGTTCTATGCAACTAAAGATATGGATATATTGAAACTTATTAAGGAAGTTAGCAAGTGCAGTCTGCCTTGGGTTAATGGGTGTAATGGCACATGATGGGTCAGACGTCTTAAGGGTGAATCACTTGACGTCAAATGCGTCTTACCGTATTTGTAGTGTAAGACGATGAACAAATTTAAAACAAACAAAACCGACTAGTGCTTTTTAATGCACGCAAAGTGAAGAGTTCCATAGTATCGACGAATGTCGACTTCTTTCTACGACGAATGTCGTAGAAAGAAGTATAACATGGAAAAATTTTAAATGTCAGTTACATAAATACAACAATTGAATAGTTTCACTTTTCAACTCACTTAGGTTATAAGTTATGCGATTGATTACTTTATCTGATGATTGAAAAATCGGCTCTTAGTCAAAAATACGTCATATTTCGAAATTTAATAAAATTATATTAAAATAATTTACAATGCAAATGTTTTTTTTTTTTTAATTTATCTCACATAAGTAAATAAAAACTTTTTAAGGATGATACTCCAGACTCTATGTGCTGAATTTTTTTCACCACTTACGCTTATTCTTATGTTTATGTTGATACTTATCATATCATGATACATATCATACATAACTATTAATTAGTATACCTCTAAGCAAATAGTCGAGTATTCGAGAATTCGCCGTTAGCAGATAGCTAATCCGAAATGTCTGTGACTTCAAAATACATACCAAAATTTAACTGAAAACTGAAATTTATTAGTGGTCTAAATATAAATGATGATTATTAAAAATGTTGTGTGTGTGGTCTGAAATGTCTCAGCCATCAGTTAAGTATTTGGATGAAACGTTTGGGATTAAATTTTTCTTGTATATATTCAAATGAATATTTACAAAATCGAAATGGAACATAATATATATTGCAATGACTTCAGATGTGTAGATAAAAACAAAGGCCTACGCGTCAGAACTGGCAAGCACAACTAGTAATAAATATAGTAAAGAAGTTCGATTCAAGTCAGTAAAAACTAATGATATCTCATCGCTCGAACCCGCCCTCCCGTTTCAGTGACCCGCTGGACACCTCGCCAGTAATAAGTTTATCGACCATCAAGAAAAGAGCAGAGATCGTTCCTTTAACTTTGGTGCTGAGTAAAGAGCATTTATATCGTTCATTCTTGGCATGTATGGCGTCTTTTACTGTATTAGTTGTCGTGTTAAAAGTAGTAGTTTATCATGTACTCACGTTGACAGTTTCATCTACGCTTATTGCAAACCTAAACCAGGATGTTTTAGGAATTTACAGGTGTTGTTCTACAGTAAATTATTATATTTCACTAGCTGACCCGGAAAACTTGTACCGCCTCAGAATCAATAAATAAAAAAGCTTAATGATAATTGTAAAATGTTTCAACTTTAGTAAAAAATGTGGCCAAAACTTAATAGGGACGAACATCAAACGTTTGACATTCAAAACCAAATAAATGAAAAAAACTCCACTTTTAAATTTATTTTAATATCTGAATGACTTATTTTAATTGATTTCCAAAAGACAGAGAGCATTAAATCTTTGACAGGTAGAATAGTTTCTAATGGAAAGAAATTGTTGTTTTTACTATATTCCAAGCATTTTTTCATATTCACTTACCTTTTAAACCTACCCTTGACTTCCACAAATTCAAAACCAAAATTAGCCTAATCAGTCCAGGCGTTCTCGAGTTTAAGCGAGAGTTACGAACAGCAATTGATCATATCTATATATAGATTAAGTTTTTCACTATATTTTCTGTTTGTATACTATAAGAATTAAGAAGAAGATATTAATTACATTCAATAGGTCACATATAAGACGAGTAAAAGTAGTGACGTCGCTGAAGAAAGAATCGAGTAATTTATATGAAAGATACAATCTCTCATTATAAATCAGGAAGGTTATTCGTGTATTTCGCTTATTCTACGAAGCAGAACGTTGTCGAGGTCGCGAACTTATTACCTTCATTCATCATTAAAGACGCAGAGTTGTTAGCTTTGTCTAGTTTATCTGTAAGGTATTGTGCTCTGACCTTGAAACTGTTTACTCTCTTCCGTAGCTTATATGTCTCTCGAACGGTGTAGTAACAAAGAGAATGTATGCTTTGTATTCTTCTGAAGGTATTTGGTCCATTAATTTCGTGGCCACGTGTACCTACGTTGACAGTTGCGTAGTGCCAACGCATGTCTCATATTTATACAACTTGGACTACCCTTGTACCCTTGAACTACGGGACCTTCAAAAAGTGCAGCAGAGAATATCCTCACGTCTCAAAAAATGTTCAATGTATCTTGTTCAAACAAAAATTCTTTAATTTTTTTAAATTTCTACTTTACATTTATCAAAATTTTGAGTAAATGATTGATGAATAAATAATGAAGTAATTAAGACAAACTTTATGGTTTATTATCTAACAATACTCCATACCATTCATACATGCATATGCTCAAACCAACTTTAAACCGGAGAAAAACATCTGTGACATATACGAACAAACCCTCAAAATATTGAAACCAAACTCTATAGGACTATTGCCATGATGAGCATAAAATCTTGACAATAGATTTCCAATTTCGTATATTCGCATAGAATTGAAATGAAAACTGCAACGAAGAGCTTGCCAACAAGATAATACAATCTGTACCTCATCTCCCGCACAATATACAACTCGAAACCTGCAAAGTAAATGCACCTTCAAAAAGCGAAGTGTAGCAAATCTAGCGAGGAATAATTTTTCCGTGCGATTGCGATGCGATGTTTTGGCGCATCGTTCGACAAATAGCCGTCGTCGCAGTCCGCTCTGCAGCGCGGTCCGCTGACGCTACAATTTCTGCAACCACCCACACAACCACCGGCAGCCGGCAACTTGAAAAAATCGAGATTGGCATGGAGGGCAATACAGCCTTGGGGTGTCGCCCGCCGATTCGCCGCGTCGCAACTCGGAGATTGTGCCGTCTGTTTTGTTTGCCCCTTACAGTCTTATTTCCGCACGGAGAAATTGTATGAAGGCACATCTGACTAAAAATTGTTATTCTCTAACTTTCCTCCAAATTGTCGCTTGAAAAACTTAAACAACTCCCGCGGGTAAGCGAATTCACGGAATAAGGAAATAACACACGTTGCAACCGCGCACAGAAAAATATTCATGACACTAACGATAGTTAACGCTATCGAGTTTGTAGTTAAACAGCTCATTTTCATTCTTGGAAACGTTCTTTAACGTAATAAATGACAAGAGTAGGAAGCTTCGCTTGAAAGTTGAGAGCGTATGCTATCTCATGCAAATTACGGTAGATTTATCATAAGACGTCTCCGTAATTGCGACGTGAGGAGATATGGCGTGAGCGCTTAAAGCCATTCTCCAGAAAAAAGGCAATTAAAGGGGATAAACTGGAGCAGTTAGGTCGGGCATCACGCCTGCGATATCTAGCAAGAGCTGGCGTCGCGCGGCGTCGGTCGCTTCGTGTGCGTGCTCGCGTCGCAGCCACGCTGCCTCAGACCCCGCCGCTGCCGTACCGCCGAACATGTAAAGGGCGTGGAGCAATATCATAGACTAGAGGCTGGAGACGGGAGAAACATCCGCCACCAACGCTATTGCACTTGAAGCTTTACAAAGCTAAAAGCAATACAGTTATTTGATTTAAGTCGGGTGTGTACCACCTCCTTCCACCGGATTGTGTTTGTTCTGGTTTGGCAGATGTCAAAGTTGTATGTTTTGAAACAGAGCCTCATTGTTGTTTGCGATGTTTGCTTCGAGATAGAAGGTATTAGTTGCCTATATATGTATTTTCACGTAGAACAGGTATGATCTATTCAATGTTTTATATACGATTTATAGTTTTAACAAGCATTTTGACATAGTGAAAATGTTTAGTCACTATTTTTCACGGTTTTCTCGTGTAAACAATTATAGTACGGTGAAAATTTTGGATTAAGAGTTTACGTATATTTATTTCGATAAAACGAAAAAAAAATATACAGGTAAATACAAAATTTCTTGTAGCACTGAAAATGTAAAAATCGAACATAAAGCTGCAATCACATTTATTTATACAAATAAACAAATTTGAAGCATCCTTATATGACTTTAAAAATATCCAAAAAGTTAAGTATAATCTGCTATTTGCACTATGCTTATCTCATATAGACTCTGAAACGTTTAAACGATTTGCAATTAAAATATAAGAATTTAAAAAGGAAATTGTGTATAATTAATTTCAATATCTTGCAAGGTGGAGAAAGTATAAATGCCAAGTCAATTCATTTCTAGTATATATAATAATATTATATTAATACGTGAAGCAAAATCTTTACCCCTTTTTATGGAAATTGCGCGGATGGAGGAGTATGAAATTTCGCACATTTGTAGTTTATATAGAAGGAGTGGAGAAGGAGGAGTTTATAGAAGGAGTGCAGAATGCTAATATTTTTTTAATTATGAAAAATAATAATAATAATAACATTACACTCTACCAAATATTTGACACACACACATACTCTTTTGTTTATTGTTAAAGTCAAATTAACAGTGTACCCTTGGCGAAACTGTAAGTATTGACTTTGACAAAACAACCTTAATATTGAACCTTAATGTTCAAACTTATAATTTCAATTAATTATGGTCGAATTTCGACCACTGGGCCACCACTAGTATAGATTAATTCGAGATTCGAAATATGAATCCTGGTTAGAAATTAAATATATCGTCAATATTTTAATATATGCTTAAACAAAAATTCTTCCATCTGCTATCGATAGCCAAAACGCCGCTCCATCAAAATAATCATTTGCTTGATGTGAACGATGACGATATGTGACACACGGTCCGGTAATTAATGCAAATCAATGGTGGGACGTGCGATTGATTCCGAACTGGCGGAAAGCCGATCAATTAAGTTAATGAGCTCCGAGGATCCATATCGCTGACGTTTCAATATTATGCAAATGCGTATTTGCTGAGCAGTACCATTGGGCATTGAATGTGCTCCTTCAAGTTTTCACTCACTTGGGAATATCAATTTGCGGATTAAACTGTATTCAGTTGAATGTGATATTTTAAACAGAATTTAACCTACATTAGATGCAAATGATATTTCTCTTATACGAATATTTACAAATAAGTTTTATTTTGTTTGAAGGTAGTGATTTATAAGGTTTTAATTGTGAAAAGTCAACTACCTACATAAATAAATTATTTTTTAATAGGTACAAAATTATGACAGCATAACGCCTCGTCTTTTAATGTTACTGTTTCTTGGATATGTTATAGTTATTAACCGATGTAGTAGTATAGCAGATATAGTGATGTTATTTATTGTTAATGACGTTAAATATTTATAGATAACGCATGTATGTATATACCCTAAAGTAGCTTTTTTTATTGGCAGACAGGCAGACGACCTATTTGATAGAAAGTGGTTATCGTCGCCTATGGACGCTTGCCACACCAGGGGTGTCGCCAAAGCGTTGACAACCTCTAAGATATTCATTAACTGCGACATTATTAACGGTATAAATGACAAGTATTTGTTGGCCCCAGACAATAATTATGACATTATCCCAAGTAAATAGCGAGCATTACAATAATAATTTCTTTATTTCCAAAATTTAGTAAGTAATTTGTAAAAATGAACCACACTTTGAAGACATGCAAAGCCTCTACAAACATATCTCTATTCCTTTTTAATATTATTAGCTGTGACATACAGACAGACACTGGAGTGTGACCATAACGTTTCTTCTTACCTTTTGGGTATCGGAACCTTAAAAGTCTAGAGTAAATCGAAGAAAATACTGTTATATTATGAAGGTTCTCAAGTAAATGGAAATTCCTTTAACTTAATGATATATCAAATTACGTGATGCCACACGGGACCATTATCCAATTTTAATAAAAATGATTCCTGAAATAAATGGGATATCCATGCTTTATTATTCTCTACATTAAATATGGTTAGCCGATCAACGGCTAATGATCATACCAAGCTGTATCGGTACCGTTTCAATATGCTAATTCTAACGGGTAGATCCGTTATTGTGTGAAGGCCAGTGTCGGTAAGCTATGTTAAGGATCTACGTTAACGGAGTTCACTACCTCGCTCATGTATTATCACCTTTTTGAAGATATAAATTATGGATACAGAGAATTTTATATTTAATTTAATGGACGAAAATTTAAATCAATATTAGTCTATTAATTAGTTACTTGTATATTTATTTGTTAAACATACAATAATTATAATTGTTACAATAAAATACATAAATTAATACAAATATCAACAAGTTTCCACTAAAAAGTAATTCACGTTACACACTTGGCTCATACAACTATAAGAAAATTAAACATATTTTATACAATATTGGAAAATTACATACATAACTTCACGCCAGGTCCCTTACGGAGTAGGCACGAACAACAGAGCGCCATTCAGGCTTATTCTTACACACCTCACTTGCTTCTTTGACATTCATAGCTCTTGTCATGCTCGCTCGTTTGTTCTTAAGGCTTATTGGAAAATTCGATAAAAAAAGTAATTACATATAAAATACCACACAAAACAAACAAAAAATACAAAAACTACAATATGTTATTTATCTAACATATATCATTCAGAATTCATAATTACTATGTCATAAAATCGTGATACATGTAAAAATAAATCATAATATAAAAAAAATTGAAATCAAAGTCAAAATAGTAAAAATAAAATAAGGAGATAAGGAGTATATATGAATTTTAGAAGACCGTCATTTATTTAAAAAAGTGTTTTTAATTTGAATCCTAAACTTAAATAAATTGCCTATATGTATTTATGTATGTTGATAATTATGTATATCAAAAATTAACTATTCTATAAATAAACTTTAAAAAAAACCTATATTAAGCCCCGACCAGCCTCACTAGACCACTGCGCTGGGCATTTTACCTAGAATGCTGGCAGCATTACCTCGCTGGATACAGGACTATATAGAGATATGAATTCATAGAATTATATTTATGTAAGACATGCGTATTACAACATTTTAATTCAATCAATATTTCATACATTAAAATGTTTATTTCATTAGTATTATTTTTCATATATAGAAAAATGTATACAAAATCATAACGATTTTTTTGTGAAACATTTTTAGTTTTTTTTTTGTAAGTTTTGTGTAATCCGGAGGGATTGTAAGTCGAAGGTCGTCCATATCTATAGGCGTTGGCAACCGCTTTCGATCAGGTGGACTGTCTGACTGTTCACTGAAATTAAGTAATAACAATTTTTTTTTGTCAATTTATGTCTTCTAAATACATATGGTATATAGTGGTAGTGAACTCCATTTAGGTAAGCCCTTAAGAAAAGTCTGGTATACTGCGAGTAAATCTAATAGCCAATATTAGATATGCTATTGAGTATAATTTACAAAACTTGTAGTGAGGTTTTTATGTTTTTAACAACTCTACGGACTCGAGTTCCTTACCCCTTTTTACAACTTAAGTTCTAGATTCAATTTTTAGGATTAAACACGCTTATTAGTTATTTTGGTTCTTATGTGTGATATTAATTTAGTGATTTTTGTGTTGAGGTGTAACCTTACGAACTTATTATACTAATTTATTCTAATTTTAATACTAGACTTATACTAATGTTTTTATGTTTGCTTGTGGCAAACTGAATAGAAGTATAAATGCAAAAAAGAGAACTGAAATATGATTTTGCTTTTAGTTTGAGTTTGAGTTACTAAAAAGACATTAGGTGACAATAGAACGGATAATATTGTGCCTTTGTTGGTAGATATTCTCTCACATTCAAACGTTATTTAACAAATATTAATATTTGTGTCGTACATTTTCTATACAAAAAGGAAAATATAACACCGTAAAGGTAACTCAGAACAACAAAATAAATCCTAAGAGAAAACATTAAAAGGCGTATACTTCAACGTCGAAAATGGTGATTGCGCTCACTTACAATACTCCACTTACTTGCAATAAACTGTATCAAACAAATAAAGGACTACCATAAGCACTTTTCTTGGACGTAATATCAAGTTAGTAGTCATAAAAACTACGCGAATGGAGTGTAAACAAGGGTTGGCCTGGTGAGATGGAGGAACCGCAATGCACCAAAGTAGGTGACGCGGCTTCTTGTAGGCGACACTGACTGCTCGTTTATCAAAGTCAATATCGACTGTCGACGTTCAGACACACGTATTATAGGTTCTATTACTTCACATTTGATATAACGATACAACGTACACACACCGCTGGCTAACATGACTCTATGGATTTATAGGCATACACATTTTTTTTATTGCATGAGTTCAGCAGACAGGCAGATGACCCACTTGACAACACCAAAGATGCTACAAATGCGCTGCTGCTATCTTAAGGGAAACTGGAACCTGGCCACTAATGCCGGAACACAACCCAAGGTTGTTATGACGACATACTTTAGATCAAGGGTGGTGGCCATCCAGTCGGGCAAATGCCCTACCAACTGGCTGTGGGTTGTTTGGTCGCCTCTTACGACAGGCCGCCTGGCCGCAGGAAATTGTATTCTTTTTCCGTTCCTGCACGGATAAAGACACATGCACATGGACATAGACAACACAATATTGTTCACAAAAAACAGAAATTATAAAAATGCGCAACAAGACAATAGTTACTTGGTAAAACAAAAGGCGACCTAATCGCTAACAGCGATCTCTTCCATGATCTGACTCAAAGGATATTCTTAAATTATCTATAACTACTATGTAACTAATAAAAAGGAAATGTATACTAATATATAATGCTGAGAGTTAGTTTTGTTTGTTTGAACGTGCTAATCTTATAAACTAGTGGTCTGATTTGAAAAATTCTTTCAGTGTTAAATAGCCCATTTATTGAGGTAGGCTATAGGTTATAATGTCATCATGCTAAGACCAATACGAGACGAGCATCAATGAAGAATGTTTCAAACTCGGAATTATTTAACTTACTTTTTTTACTATTCTACGCGGATGAAGTTGGGGCAGTAGCTAGTGTATATATATATATATATATATATATATGACATACATGGACAGCAGATTGCAGTCTAAAGTCTGGTAGACTTATGTTACATTTTAAATTATATAGTAATATATAAGTGTTTTATTTTATGTCGATACGGTTTATCATAATTGGGACCCGATCATTAGAATGCCAACTTATATACACCCCTGTCTACACTTACAACTTGGGTGTCTTCAACTCCCTTATGGATAGATACCTTCTAGATAAGCGTGCTCCATCTTAGCCACATCTCCGCTTGAAATCATCCGAGATGGCGGTCAAACGCGAACTTATACAGTATTAAAAAAAGGAATACACGATGGAGAAGCCCTTGGCTGGAGGAGTACTGTGAAACTGTTTGAGAGTAAAAAGAACTGGGCTATTGTAATAAGCTTGAGCTGGATTGAGGGACTATTGAACTGATCACTGCGCCTGTATGACGCAATTTAGCTTAACAGAATATGAATACGTTGTTAAGCGGTGATTCGCCACTCATTGCATATACCCCCAAAATACCGCAAAAAAAACAACGAGGGGTAACATGGATACGACTGACTATGTGGTGTGGATAGGCGTGAAGCAGTTTCACCTGAGCTCCCTTTTCCCTCAACAACTTTAAGCCTTGAAACTTAAATTTTAGTTCTAGCGTGGAACAAGAATATGGTTCTGAAAAGATCACAAAATGTTATTTATACTAAACAGCCTTTCAGTCCTCTATATATTTTGTTTAACATATTTTACACAAAAGAGAAATTAACTCATACGTAAAAAATATTTGGTTGCTTGAATATGATGAATACATTTCTGAGAAATACATACATTGCTTTACGTGGTTCATTTTATAGAAAATAAAAATATGTACAAATATTTTCTTTATGGGCTTAAGTGTATTCTGATAATTCTCGGATTGGGACCTCAGTTGAAATAAGCAAAGTAAATTGATACGAAAAAATATCGAGGTCCCCTAGTGTCAAATAAAATAATTCCAAATTGATCTAAGGATTTTATTGCCAAACGAAAATATTTATATTGATATCTGTTTTTTCAGTTGCTTAATAATATTTATGGTCGATATGCCTACTTAAATCTTTAGATATATTTTTTGCGTAGGGGAGACGTTTTTGACGAAAAAAATAGGGTAGTTGACAATTCAAAGCAACTCTATTTACTTTACTAAATGAGAGTCTTTTTATTCTGCTGCACAGCAACCTAAACGCTGCAAATATTCAGCTATTGAAAATAAACATATTAGCGGGTTTGGGGTCGAGACCCTGGAACCATGGGGACCTGAGACGCGCAAGCTTAGATAAAAGTCGGTTGGATGTCTCACGTGACCAAAAGACTGGTTTATATTTCGAGTAACGCACTAGCGTTTTCATTCATCGACGCAATATGGTCAGTCTTTTGGATACGTTTCAGTTATTTAAACAATGTTAATAGTTAATATACTTTTTGACTTTTTTAAGCTACTATGTTGATGTCTTGCTAATCTTATACAAAATGTTGGGATTTTGTAAGTAACAAGTATCTTGAGTGGCTTGAATGTCAACTACCCTATTCTGTACTTAGTTCCATTAATGCCAAAACGGTTACGAAATTAAAAATGAAATAGTTAATACATCATATTATGACGTCATTGTACCATATTACGTCTTTTTTAAAACGCATCGAAAATCTTATTTGAATACAACACGAATAATTTTAACGCTACCAAGCATATCGAAACGAAGGCGTTTGACAGGAACAGAATAACGTAGACACGTATCGCATGAAACAATGCGAAGTGCAATACCAACATAAATCAAATTTTTGCATTCAACTTCTTCGCTTTGGACTATTCAGCTTTGGAAACTGTACGTGGACGTAAGAAACGATTGTAGATGAAAACACGGTAAAACACTTCTTGCTTAATGAAGCTTCCTTTTTTTGAAACCTAGAAAAATAAAAGGAAGGAACAATTTCTGATTTCAAAATTAACGCCAAATGGCTTTTTATACGATGCCTAATCATAACAGACTCTTTAGAATTTCCGTGTCTCAAAATTCTGCATCTAGTAGATTATGGAACGACTCGGTAAATTACTATTAAAATTATCAAGATTTAAATAAAATCACTTTAAATTTTCGATTTTGAAAATATTGAAAAATTGAATTCTAGTCCCGTACGAACGATTTTGGGGACCACTAGGGATAAATCTTTTTATCATCCTAATAGAGATGCGGAGATATGTTAATAGTAGATTGTTACACGAGAGGTCAAAGTGACCTATTTAAGCAATGAAATAGTTTGGCGCGCGAGTCTAGTGAGGGCGGTCATTTTTTAAGTGCCTATTTAAACCTCTCACCCGAAGTTAACACTCGGTTGGGATATTTTTTTAATTTTTGACAGTAGGGCAAATCGTTTCACAGGGACAAAACGTACAGACTCAAGCAGACAGACAGAATTAAGCAATTCCAAGCGTACTTTCAGAAACATGAGAAATTATTCTAACATTATTTACTTATAAAAGAACAAGCGTTAAACAACATTTTATCTTAATTATTAAGTATGATGATAAAAACAATTTTAATCCTTCAGCAATAATGATTCCGCCATTTGGCTTCTTTTACATATTGTACACGTATTATGATGTTATAAGTTATACTTTTACACACTATGAGGTTGCGACGATAAAAAATATTCAATTAATTTGATTATTCGCTTCCCTATTCCTTGTGCTTATAATGTGTTGTGATCCAACTGATTGTATATCCCCCCGATACTTCACGTTCTAGAACTTACACCTATTTTTGTCAAACTTTTTGGTTCCCTTATGTATGTAATTTCTACATAGATTACAAGAACAAATACAGAATACTTTTGGTTTGGAAAATATTTTACGCGAGATACTTATCAACGGTTTACGCAAGCGAATAAAACTCGAGTAAATCTTAAACGAAAACAAGTTACATTTACGACAAGTGCCTATTAAAAATACGGAGCGTATTTCAGTTGTCATATTTCACGGCGTGGCCGATGCTGTATAAACACGTTCCCAGTTCAATCATCCTACGATAGGCGGCGCCGGCGCGAATAAATCAAGCCTCTCACTTTTTCACCTGCCACACACAAAAGCTTTCTCACTGAAACTTGATTCGGGTTATTTCTGACGAAATATCAGCCTATTTGTTATACTATTGATAGGGACGCACGTGCGCCGCGTAAGTTTGTACTTGTTGACGAGAGGGGATTGAGTGAAAATTGCTTTCCGACAATGTGCATAGAATTTGATGGTAACAGGTCCGATACACGTCGCCGTGTACGCTTTAAGGGGAAATAATTCGTTCGCCTTTGTTGAGACGATTTTGTAAATTACCTCTACAGTAATTGGAAACACCTGTTGAAAAACGTGTTTAAATGAATTGGCTTCTGGATGATTGAAACAGTTAATGTAAAGCTTTGTCAATTTTAAAAACGCCTTCTTTCCTCTACTATTTAGTATGACTCTAGCTGGTAGCTCAGTATAGAATATTTTATATAAACCGTAGAAAAATCATCTTCTTTACATAGTAAAAAACAAAGTCGCTTTACGTGTCTCTTTATCTGTATATTCGCTAACTCTTTCTAAAATGGTTTTTAAAGCATTTATAATTAAAAAAGATTTTTTTACTGAGCCACAGCAACTTGTGGCCGGGTCAACTAATATATATACATATACACACACCACACACACAGACCCACACATATTCTATATACGTTTTTATATAAGTAAAAGAGAGCTGCGATGTGAAAGTTACTTTGTATGTCTCTGTAGATATATTTTTTATTTACACTAAACAGCCTCCAAGTCAAGCAATTATCTTGAAGATTGTAATATCTTGTATTTGATTTATAGTTTTAATCACAGGGTACTTTCCATCACAGAAAAGGGAATAATTTTCATTTTTTACCAATTTTTCTCGTTTAATTTATAACGTCATGCATCTAGGAGGGCTTCGGTGTTTTATAAGTTGATAAAAATTGTCTTATTGACTTGACAATCAAGTGTCCTATTATAAAAGGCTGTATATATAACACTTAAAAAATGGCTATAGAAACCTAAATATTGAATAATTTATTTAAGATACAGATCCAGTTTATACGAACACAACCGCATGGATAAAACAGCTTATATTATTTATTTCAATGTTTAATATTATTTTACATACTAGCTGACCCGGCAAACATTGTTTTGCCATATAAACGATAACTTCTGCCCGCGCCTTTGCCCGCCTGGTGGGGTTTCTTAACTATCCCACGGGAGCTCTTTAATTTTTCGGGATCAAAAGTACCCTATATGTTGACCAGGGATATAAGCTATCACCATACAAAATTTCATGTAAATCGGTCCAGTCGTTTCGGAGATTAGCCGGTACAAACAGACAGACAAACAGAGAAACAAAACATTTGAAAAAAATCCAAATTAGTTCTATTTCACTTCTTACATCCCCCTGACTCGGTTTTTTTAATTGTACAGAAATTTTACTCTACAATTTTATTATATGTATAGATATACCTATATCTATGGAGTTATAGCCACGCGAGCAGTATATATTTTACTTTAATACCTTATGTCAAACGTGACTGCCGATTATTACTATGTGGAGATAAAACAAAATCACTTCAAGAGAGGAATAAAGCCTTCACTTTATTATCTGAAGTAACCCACGTCGAAAATCCTCTAGACATGATTCTGCGTAGAAAAATAAGAAGAAATATGCTCTTTACCCAAATATTTATTATAGAAGCATGTATTATCATAAATATTCTTGGTTGAACACCTCGCGTGTGAAGTAATAATTCAATTACGCCGTAAAAGCGCGTCACGTATCGTTGGTGATAGCACAATCTTGGAGCACGATCCAAGTAAGGAAGTTGTGAGGAGGAGCATCTCATTGCGGTGCTGGTAAGTGCCTATTTGAAGCTTCGTAGCCACTTAAGACGTCGTCACAGTGTTGCCACGTATAATGTGGCAAATACCGAGACCAAGATTAGGGCTGTCCTACAATTGATAGTTTCTGTTTATATAGTTATTGTTGCGGGTAAGATACAAACCAATAAGATTAAAAAGATTTTTATTATAATTGCTTTCGCAATACTTTTTTTAAAATATGCCTACAAAATTCAAATTCCCACACGACACAAACCTCCAGAAATAGAACGAACGTATATTGATGATTTACGTTACATAAATTTAGCTAGCTCGTTCGTTCGTAATCGAGTTTAACAGAAAAACCTGTTACTAGCCCAACATTTTTAAGTACTTTTTTGTTTGCTTGTACGTGGGACACTCAGAAAATTTTGCGAATAAAAATTTTCTATAGATAAATATTTTTGTTGTACAAACGATACTAGATAGCCTTAGAAGGGCATTCGTCCATGAATGCAATTTGAAGTCTATCGTACGATTCGTCCCGTTTCAGGTGAAACTTGAAAGCCTAAAAAATCATACCTAGAGAATGTTCCCGGGGCAGATCCATTTTTCAATGACACTCAGACACGATAACTTAAATTTAGCTCGCATACAATGTAGAGGGAAATTTTGAAATTAGAACGTACCTATTTTTGGTTATAAATAATATATTTTCAAAACAGATTACAGAACTGGCCAGTTTTCCATACATAAAAACTTTTTTCGCAACTTTCTGAGTGGCCCGGTATTATTGTAATATGTACTGTTGGTTTTTTTTAAATGAATAAATAAATGATGACATTTTTCAAGGTGGATTTATCAGGATTATCAAATAAATCAATCATCCTAAAGGCTACTAACACGTTGGCATCGTACATGGTGATGCAAATAAATGCGATGATAGCAAGTTCACGTCACGCGGGTCCTCTGTTTCTTTGCCTGCTTCCGGCGATAAAAAAAAACGTGTGCGTTTCGGGACGCCCGACAGAAGTGATAACTTAAACTAACCTAAGTTGAACTATTTAATATTGAAATTGTTTGTCTATTGAGAGAGGAGAAGCCGGCCTACCGCTACCATATGCGTGAGAGAAAACAGACAGACTGGCACCGTAACGCGTTACGCAACGAAGCGGTTTGCCATCCATAAGAAGTTATCTCTTCAAAATGTGGTTTTTCCTTGGACTTCTTCTGTCAACGCAGGCACGGGGTAATTGTTTCATGTGCATATTAGATTAAGATTGCCTATATAGTGCATATTGCCTGACCACGATTCGGACAAACGTCACTGGTATAAATCCTTACGTTCGAATCACAACAAACTCGATTTTATTTTAATTACAAGAATGTAAAAACCGAGCGCCAATATTATTATACTTAAACAAATAATTATTTATTCCACAACAGTCTTAGCCACTAAGCTACCACGTATTAACATGTCTTCGATTATGAAAAGAAATATTTACTCCTGTAATTTTATAAGGGTAATATTATTTTGTATTGTTACAAAAAACGCACAGTTGCCTGTCGTAAAGCACAGTTAATTGCCTTCCGAGGATTTAGGAATTTTGTTCACTTTGTGTTTAGAAATTGTAATTAAGAAAAACATGCTATTGTTTTTCTACTTGTTTTATGGCCGTCATTAGTGTCGAGTTAATCCTTGTTGTTATTGTATTGCGTCGAAGCTTGCCAGGTATGGGTCGGTGCGTTATAAAGCAATGCCCAATTCGAAGAGGAGTATTCAAGCGAGGATTACGATACGAGTAAGACGTACATTCGATCAGGGATATAGTGACGGACTTTGCGCGTGTTATGGAATCGTTCCCTGTAAACTGGTTGTATACAGTTATTGTTTTACCTGTTTTATATGTGTTTGTGCAGTTCTAATAAACTCTATAGTAATTCCAACGGCATTTTAATTCGAGTCCTGTGTAGCTCGTAACAGTATTTATTATTTACAATGGTACTATTTTTTATATTGATAAAATAATTTGTAAAGAAAATCAATACAAGCTTTAAAAGTCATTAGTCCTGGTAACTCGATGCGATTCGATAACGTAATCGAAATCGGCGTGCATTGTGCTTTGTGATACTGAATAAGCTTCGTACACAGAATGGCTATTCTCAGAGCCCATAATCTTTGCCGTAAATGGATTTAATGCATATTCCATTTTTCTAGCTGGAATTTCATTTTGTGCGACTTTTGTATTAATTTACTTTGTCGGCATTTAAGTAAGTACTATATGCAGAATATTGTATATAGCAGGTTATTTTGTATGAGTAAAATTTACACGTTATATAAATATAGCATTTTTATCTATGAGTATAGAATGAAAGTAATATCAAGCGGGATTACGCCGGAGTCTTATTTATTGTATCTCTCGAACGTAATTATTATTCTATAACGATATACTTCATACGTAAATTTGAATTTAGTTGTTAATTGGTTGTTCTAAACATCCCACATTATAATTTTAATTTTTGGTAATTAGTCATGCAAAAATTTTAATAGTCATCATCATCATCCGAGCGTTAAATCCCGGTTGCGTTCGGAGAGTGCACTCCGACGCCCAGGGTCCGCTTTCCTACTTTTTTTACTCTACTTCGCGCGATCTTCAGCATCCCCCGTTTTGAGACTATTGGTACGCATGTCATCTTTAATAGAACAACAAATACATAAACGTGAAGATTTTTTCAAATATAGTTATTTAATCCTTCTCTAGGCCCTGGAAAGGAATACATTATTATGAAATTTACAAAACAAGAAAGAACGTGCATTATTTAAAATTTAAGATATTAATGTAACACGGGTGTAAAGTTTACATAAGCGAAGGGACTTGGGATGTCTTAGGGCCGCTTGCATAACGTTCCCTAAATTTATTTAAGAAACACTAAACGCATTTAACACCCTTAGCACGATTAGCGTCTTGCACAACGCAAAATTTGCTGATAAACATGTTTAAAGAACTGTCAATACGTTTTGTGTAAAACGTATTTAGGCAGTTTAATATGATTAACTAATTTTATTTAAAGGCGATCGTTATGCAAGCGATCCTTAGTTTTATGAAAAAAGCCAAAAATAACATTTTTTTATTAGCCGATTTATCAAATAGAAACGCAAATAGTTTTAAATAAAGCAAAATAATAACGATGAAGGTAAAGGTGTAATTTCTGAGTATAGATATATAACTTGAAGAAGGGTATAGTTAATCGTTTGAGGAGGGTCTAATAACTGAGTCAAATTTACATAAACAATGCTGCGTCTTGCGGCTGTTATCATTCAATTAAATAAGATTTTGCGATACCGAAGCTACACCTGTTTCGTGTACTCCTACATTTTCTCTCCACTATTATTACTGGTATTTTCCTCGACAACTAAGGCGAAAGCTTTATAACATTTTCGTGGTATGTTTATACGCCGACACTACGTAAACTTCTTCATTTTATTTTGTCCTAGTAGTCTTTTAACCTCTCGTAGTTTATGTCTTTAATGTAAGCGATATAATATTTTTTTCATTACGCGAATGAGTGAATGAATGAAAACACTTGATTGTTCATGGAAAATTAAAACTACGTTCTTAAAACTAAGAACAGTAAATGTTGAATAAAGGGCGGCCTTATCGCTTAAAGCGATCTCTTCCAGGCAACCCCCTAAACTAAGGAAACATTAAGACAACAGTGGCGGTGAAAACAATAAATAATAAGAATCATTCCAAGAATAAGTAAATAAATAATATATTTTATATACTATACGAAAATTAGATATATCATACTATATATAGAATCAGCAGCATATTTTAGACTTGCGTGATATTTAGTAACCATCGGTTTAAAAGACAATATGGATTGCTGATGTCAAGTGGTATGGAGTTCCATAAACGGACAGCCTATACCGTAAAAGAGTTATCAACGAAGGAAGAAGTGTGTACAGGTTTCATTAAGGAGAGATTATTACTAGAGCGTGAGGAATACCTGAATGAGAATTCGTGTTCATGATTATCTAAAAAAATCTAGTCCATTCTAATACAAAGGACAGCAGATTACTATCTGCTGTCCTTTGTATTACTAGGTAAATTGATATTTCCATTGCCCTAATAATAACGTTTTCCTTTACAAGTTACGTTTTTGATTTAGGTACTTTTTATTTATGTAATGTAATTTCATAAGTAGTAGCATAGATATTTTTTTTGTCTCTTCCAAGTAGTTTAATTTATTGTTGTTAAATATTAGCTTCTTACCATATTTGACGAGTTACTGCAATGGCTCTAGCTAATATGCTTTGTTTTAGTTGTATACAGTACAATCGTTTACACAAATTCTTTACTTTATATATTTCAGAAAATATAATTTTCTTACTGAATTCATGGAAAAGCTTTGTAATATTTATTTCCAGTCTTTAAAGCACTTAAATTCTAGTGTTCCAAATTAAAAATCTTAACTCATTTAACGATTCTATAGACACTTACTTCATCCTTTGTAAAATAAAATATATGTATTATAATAATATGGAAGTATAGTTTAATTAGAAGAAAGTTAAATCTTTATCCAAAGCAATAGAAATCCACTACGCGAGGATTTTTTAAAATACGCACTAAGAATCGCCAAAATAGTAACAAAACGGAACGGGTCAGCAAATAACACTGGTGATATATAACTGTATATATCCACACAGTGTTAGCACTATAGTGTTAAAAATGGAAAACCTCAAAAGAAAACAAAATATAAAATGTAAAATAAAGTAATGTAAATAGATAAAGTTGATAAGAAAACACATGATAAGTATAAATAAACAAACGTACAATAGAAACAATAGGCTAAATAGATATGTAACTGTAAAGTATTTAAGAAAAATACATTAGAAGATATAATTTGTTTAAAAAAAGTGTATTAGAATTAGATAAATAAAGCAAGACAAGAAGAGAAAACACTCTGTCTTGAACTACGATAGAGGAGTAGACGATAAAAAAGAACAGCAATCCACTGATAAGTAGTCAAGATAATAGAACGAAGCAGCAGATAATCCCATAAGCTTTAAACCGTCCAATCCCGCCTCATTCGTTAAGATACATCATGAGCTCAATGTTTTGGCAACAAGATAGCCATCGGCGATAATCAATGGCCAGATGTGCGTTGCGGACGTGTCAATCCGCTAACCGACTATCACGCCTGCATTAATCTTATCAATTCACATCGGAAGCTAGCCGTCAACGTCTAGTTGCATTGCAAGCATGCATGAATTATCATCACATAAGAACAGCAATATAGAAGCTCAATAAGTTTAGATAGTATTTAAATCTCGTACATACAGTTAGTATATCTGAGGATATTTTATTGGCAATTAGTGTTTTCAAAACTGGTTACATTCAAAATCATGTTTAAACATATCATAGAACTATACTAAAATATACGTCTCTACATATGTATGTTCTTTTATATCGATATTTTAAAGAGGAAAGATTATTTTTGTATGTTTGTAACGAATAAACTCAAAGACTTCTAAACCGTTTTCAAAAATTCTTTCGCCATTAAAATGTTACATTATCACAGATTAATAGAAGCTATATTGATTACTAGAAAAATAAGGGATCTCTCCCGAAAAGTTCAATAATGTAACCCAAGGTGTAAAAGTTTGAGAGGGTCCGGGGATGGTTTAGATTCACAATTAGACCCGGCAGATGGCATCAGGTTCTAGATTGCTCTTTGGCGATGATACGTTTTTGATTCTCAGCTTAAATTTTTTGGCATCGTCGCTGGTCTGTGCGTTTTCTATCGGATACACTTAGGTGAATGTGCTATGGAAGTTTACGACTGGGTACCCCATCACTTTCTATCATCAATCAACCAGACACACTAGTTTGGACCATCATTACGTGGTGGACCATTAGTTAGAACTGCACGTTTTGCCTCATCATTTCGTTTGTGTGTCGCTGTCGAGTGAAACGTTTTGCCGGTATCAGTGTTCCTCGATTCACATACAGTCAGAAGGTGGTATTTATCGTACTAGGTAAGCGTTATCAATCCTAGATCACAGGAACGGAGAAAGAATACAATTTGATGCGGCCGAGCGGCCTGTCGTAAGAGGCGAGAAAACAACTCACAGCCAGGTGGTAGGGCATTCACCCGTCTGGATGGCTACCACCCGTGCTCTAGAGTACACCGCTGTAACATCCTTGAGTTGTGTTCCGACATTGGTGGACGGGTTCCAGATTTCCTTAAGAGAGCAGCAGCGTATTTTTAATACCTTTGGTGTTGCAAATGCCCATAGGCGATGTAGGTCTGTTCCACTAGCAGACAGCATATTCCACTTATTCAGGTATACTAGACTGGTACTACATGTTAAAATCAAAACAATGTGGTAAAACCTGTGCATAGAGATTAGCGATGTATGAAACTTGTTGAACCAGCGAGGACGTGAATGGCGTGTTTACCCTCCATCCGTTTGAAAAGAGAATTCCCAGATGTAAATGTTGCGGTTAATGTTTGGATTTTATGATGTAGCAATACTTCCGTCCAAAAATACTTCAATAACTTGACCAAAAGTTGAATTGTTTAAGTATTTTCATATTTAGGCAATTTAAATTGAAACCTCGATAATGTGTTGTAATAGACAAATATATTTCTTTTTTTTACAAAAAATACAATGAGAAACAAATAATTTAAAGCAATTCTCAGTAAGGCTATTATGTAAAGGAAAATTAATAACATACAACGAAGCTGTAGTAATTTAGGCAATACAATTTTAATTAAGACGATCATAAATTGTTCGTCATCAGAAATTAATTTTGCTTCTGTTTTGTAAACCCACACTATTTTTATGAATATGAACGCAAGCTGTTTGTGACTTTTTAGGAACTCCTTTGAAATGATAGTAATGATTATTATATTGTTTTTAAGTGACCGGCAATTAACATATATAATTATAATACATAGGTAGACAGCTAAACAGCACCTTATTATACCAAAGTAAAAATAAATGGAAATATCACCTCATCGGTAAAAAGCGATCTCTTCCAGGCAGCCCTTGGCAGGGTTTAATACATTTTGAATACTGAGGGTGGTGCAGTTTATAAATAATGATAAATGATAATAATACACAATACATACATATAACAAGGAACTATTATACACAATAGAGTAATGCTTCTGAACCTGATTTCACCGTTTGAATCTTTAATTAAAAATGGAAGAGTTTCTATGGAATAGACTCTTGGCTATGTAAGTTCGCCTTTGACCGACATTGCACCAGATATCAGGAGGTTATACTGTCTAAAATGGATCACGCTTATCTAGAAGATACTTGGTCATGCGAGACTTGAAGACACCAAAATTGTATGTATCATTAAAAACAGACGACGGTAAGGAGATGGGAGGATGTATATAGAAGAGAAGTTTTTAAAAATATGTCTTTAATGTATGATGATTCACACTGCATCGTCAAAATGTGATATCCGGTGCGTTGCAATCACGTACCAATGTGTCTGAACAAAAAGTGCCGTATGTTTATAAATTTGTACTATACCATCATAATGACGATTGCGTCGACTAAGTAATACATACAGATTCTTTAGCACAAAGCTTAAGTGCAATTGAGATTGGATTATAATGACACTTATGTAGTGCGATATACGAAATGTGACAGGTAGTTGTGCGCGTGTTTCTGAAGAAAAAAAATTGGCAAAGTACTTGGTAGTCTGCACTTAGTGAAGGGTTCAATTTAGGTTATAAACGTGCAGTGCTTTTGTCATTTACCTCTAAAGAAGTATGCGATGGAAAATACGCTACTTACTTTTCAAAATTTCTTGACAAAGCAGAAAATAGGCTAGCAGCAGCAGTAGTTGAACATAAATGTTCTCTTTTGTAAAAATTGCTACGGAGCCCTAAAAAACAAGCTCATAAAATCTCGGCACTTTAATTCCCTAAAAACACGGATAAAACGAATTAATATCACCGGTAAAATGTTCGATGTTTAACTGAAATAAGTTATAAACCAGCCAGCCGGCACCTTAGCGCCTTCGACTTGTAGGGCCCGAGAATCATTTTCGGGCAGGCAATTGCTAGTAAATTCCGCTTGTAATGTTTGCCTTTATTGGCGGCCCTCGCTGTGCTGATTTTCTGTTGATTCGAGTAATAAAGTAGCCGACGTACCTAAATGGATACAATCAAATATTATCCATTGAAATACCTTGTACAAAATTTTGCATAGAGGTGGATTTTGATTATTTTATATTTAGAGCGAAGAACTAAGTCTAATACTTCTAAAGCAGCGAGCAGGAAAGTGGTGAGAGATATGGGCAGTGCGATCAAGCGAATGCAACTTGTTTGAAAATTTGATACTCGCGCTGCTGACCATAATATAGATAGATAGATAACACTTTATTGTACACCAATACAAACATGAACTTAAAGACTAAAATTATATCTAGTTATGTACTAGGGTGGTCTTATCGCTAAAAAGCGATCTCTTCCAGACAACCCCAACTACAATATAAACAGGACGTAAGATTTAAAAATGATGAAATTACATTTTTCCGCCTTAGGCGTTGACGATCGTGACTTCTTTCACTGCAGCAAGCTAAAACAAAATTCTGAAGGATTTGCTTAATATAATTGTCATTATTATGTATAATATAATATTTCATTATACTTATTATTTAGTATGTTATATTATACTTATTTGCACGATAATATTTCACTTACCTGACAATCGGTCGAATTGTCAGGTAAGTGAAATATTGCCATTATAAATGCAACTTGTATTTTTCTCTATGGCAGTTATTTTTTAAATAGCTTCAATATCCATACACGGCATGCTTAGAATTTATAAAAAAGAAATATTTTTTTTTAAATACTGCCATAGAATATATAAACGATGGATGACAGGATGTAATTTTTTTATATATTTCTAGTCTGTTTGTATTGTATTTTATTCACGTAAAAAATACTGGGCTGATTTTGATGCGTTGTTCGCTGATCGACTGCAAATTCTTAGACTTCAAATCTGCGCTACTTTTATCCTGAGTATCCCGCGGGTATTTTCACCGACCCGATTAAAAAATATCGAATTCTTTAGTCCAGAAATCCCGCAGGAATTTGAAGTCGCGTGCATATCCTGGTTTTAAATAATATCGATGATGACATATGTTTCTAGTTAAAATTATTATAACTTGCTTAACTCATATTTCTGTCATAAGAAAAAGGGAAGTATTTAACATATTTGGTTGAAAATGTATTATATACATACATTGTAATAAACGGCACTTTAGTATGCAATTTATTTATTTATTTGGTTTACCAACAATTACTTACACTAATACAAAGGATGTACGTTGCTTTACAAAAAAAAGACATGACAAATGCAGTAATCACTTATAAGCAAACACTACATGCAATTTGATATTTTGTAGTTTTAATAAATTATAATATAATTAATTTAAAGGAGAAAAAAAATATAAGGCTTTAATAGCTATTAAGTTCAAAACATAAAGAAATTTTTAAAAAGAGAAGTTATTTATATACCCTATTCATCACAAATTTGATATTCTTTATAATTCAAAGAATCAATAATATCTTTTACGATATATAAATAATTATAAACTTATCAGCCGTATATATTAGGAATACCAAAGCTATTATTAAGATTTCTCCTTAAACAAATTAATAGATTTTAATTAACCTTTCTAATGGAATTCTGTGAATTTTCTTCAACAACATAAACTTTTCGATAGGAATAATTAAAAATATTTTATTCTGTTAAATAAAATGAATATAATGAAACTTTACGCACATTCATTTGAGTTCTTGGCAAAGAAACTAGATCTTTATGGAAGTTCAAATGTAATAACATTTTCTTTTAATGGTCCTCTTCAAGTATACTTAAGTTTTTCCTGAAGATCTAATGAAACGGGTTCCTTCGCCCAATTAGGAAGTAGTTTGCCGCTTTCAGTGCCTTTCTATGAAATTAATCTTAACGCAAACTATCCGAATTGAATCAGGCACTTGAAATGTTTGTGGTATAATGCCTTTTTTAGGGTTCTGTGACCATTTTAGCAATCATGGAACCTTATACAATCTCCATGTATGTCATTCCATCTGTCTTTGTATGTTTGCCAATCATTTTTCTCAAAAGCTACTCTTCCTTTATGAAATTTGACTCAGGGCTAATTTATCTATCATCAGATTAAATTTATCAATCGAATAAATTATAACCTGACTGAATATAAAAGTGTAACACCTCAACTGTTTACTTTATTCAATAAATAACTTATCTTTATTATTCGATGAATAACTTTTATTTGACTATTGAAAAATCTACCCTTAATCAGAAATCAGACATAGGCCTTGTCTATTTTACTAAGAGATGATTTCAGTGTACCTTAGCGTGAGGGAAACACCGTAAGGTAGATTTTTTTTAATCATCATTAGGCTTCTTTTAGACCGTTTTTACTGAAGTAACTGTTTACGAATGCGGAAGCGTATATCATTCTACCAGTAGGTAGAGCGAGTGGCTTCGTAAATAGTGTTCCGCGTTCGTAAATAGTGTTCTCCGCACTTCTAACTTCTCAATTATAAAGTGGAAAATACTAAAAAACGTGGTTGAACAGCTTAAAAAATACACTCAACAACTTTTAATAACTATATTGATTGAGAATTTTATGATATATGAGAAATTTTTCAATGAATTATTTTGTATGGTTAAGTACTATATAGTGGAAACAGTGAATATTTATCATATTTACGGAACACTTCATTGTGGGTTGGATGTTATAAACGTGGCCTAATTAATATTTGTACGTTAGAACAACCTATGTGTAGATAATGTAGTAGGTATGTCATTTATCCGTGCAAGAACGGAGAAAGAATACAATTTCCTGCTGTCGGTCAGCCTTTTGTTAGAGGCGAGTAAACAACCCACAGCCAGATGGTAGGGTATTTTCCCTACTGGATGGTTACTACCCCTGGTCTAGAGTCTGCAGCCATAACAACCTTGAGTTGTATTCTAGAGTTAGTACCCAGGGTCCAGTCTCCCTTTAGAGAACAGCAGCACATTGGTGTTAGAAATATCTATAGGCAATGGCAACCGCTTATCATCAGATGGACCGTCCGCCTGTCTGCTAAACTCATGCAATAAAATAAGTTCAATTTCAGACACCTTATTTCAAGTATTCAGGTTGTATACCCGCTATACTCGTGCAAAGCCTGTGGGTGAATTATACTTGATAATCTTATTTTTCAAGTGGTATTTATTGCCCCTCGTTTTAATTTAATCGGATTATCTTTTAGTTAGTTTTGATCTGAATAAAATATAGGCTTTGAACCTCAACCATTTCAAATGTATATGGAACCTTTTAAATAAAATAATATAAGAGAGAGTATACGTATCTTCTATCCTACCGTAAACATTGCAACGTTATCACAATTGGAAGAGTGGGCTTGTAGAAAATCACTGGGAATCGAGTCGCAATTAGCGGACGAACACCCGACGGAAATAAATAAGGATATTACCTTCCCCACCGCAGATCCAACTGAGGATAAAAATTATATTATTGTGGTAAGGCGTAGACCTATTTGTCTAAATAATAAATTGCAGTTACTTACTGGGATCATGAGATTCGCGCTCGATTGCCCCGCATTCCTTTAATAACTTAATAATCTTATATATTTTCGCTGCGATATTTATTTAAGAAATTGTGGCTGTAAGTATTTGTCTGTTGTGATTCTTTCAATTATATTAATAATATTTATTTGTAAATTATTAACCTGATGCAATAAAGATTTGAACAAATATAACTGTATTCCACCTCCATATAATCTGATTTATCGTCCAAGAATCAACTAGAATATAACATCTTCTATCGCTACAACTGCATTAGTGTTACAGATTAACTGTAACCGAATGCATCTTAAAGCGTCAAAAATTAACGTCGCTAACACACAGCTACACTAGTGTACACACATATGTTATCTGTCACTTTTAATGTCATTGACAATGTCGCATCTCAAATAACGCACTAAATACATCGTCATATCTGTGTGACACAGGCTATATCTGTAACACTGTCGCAGATGAACCAGCACCTTATTGATAATGCCGTTGAAAGTATCATGGCGATACATCTTTCGGTAAATATAGTGTCGGGCGCCCTCCGGCCTGATGGATCGCCGAATTGTGCAAGGCCGCCGGTAGGCGCTGGATAAAAAAGTCAGAGGACAGGGATAAGTGGAGCTGACTTGGGGAGATCTACGTCCAGCAGAGGACTGCGAATGGCTGACGACGCGGACGACATCTTTGGAGGTGCTTCAAACAGTATTAAAACTCCAAGCTGCAAGCAGCAAAGGATACCAATAAATAACTTTCACTAAGAATAGAAAAGAAAGAGAAATTTGTTAAATTTCATCAAAATCAGGCCCAGCGTTGAGGAGTATCGTGGCGCCACCTACTGGATCCAATCGTTTATTTAAACCATTCCGGGACAAACTTTAACACTTACAACTACAAAAAGAACACCTAAATTCTGGTACCCGATTGTAGCGCCATCTACCTGGTTCAAATTAAAATCTAAATCATCCCCATAGAAAATAATAAAAATACTAATATCGCTATTAAAAAATAGGGGTTGATCGTAGAGTGTTGAAAATGTAGGGTTGTGTGTACTTTTAATCCTGTATGTTAAGAAAATTAAAAATTTACTAAAAATTAAAAAAATAAATAGGGGTGGACTACCCTTAATATTTAGGGGATGAAAAATCGATGTTGTCCGATTCTCAGACCTATCCAATATGCACACAACATTTCATGAGAATCGGTCAAGCCGTTTCGGAGGATTATGGTGACACTGACACGAGAATTTTATATATAAGATATAATATGCAACTACGCAAATTCTCCATATTTTCAAATTGACATTTAAATTTTTATTGAAATTAATTTTTAATAATTACAAGTTTTAATATTGTATCGTAGTTTAATATGATCAAATAATTAAATTTTATTATCAGACATAAACATTACGATGAATTAATTATTCACTAAAAATAAATAGAACTCAACTCTTAAAATTCAATTCCAATTCATACCGAAATTATAGAGCCTTTTATAAGTTTTGTCGGACAGAAAAGTAGAAACGGGTCCATTATGGACTATTAGTATTTTTTATTGACAATACCTCCTCTATAGGATTAGAAAGGACTACGTTTAGTCTCTTTGTCAATACAATAAAGGAAAGTATCGGCTCCCCACTAAGCTCTAATCCTGAGATTAAATTGTTTTCGAAATTACTACATGTCGAAGGAAACCATTAATTGTCGTTTACACAACGAAATGAACATCAAATATTACCTTGAGATACGTTTAATTAATGTTGATTGTAAATAAAGCACAATACATTAACGCAGTAATAAACTCTCCACTCTAAGAATTAAGTTTATATGCTGAGTTGTTTTGACTGGAGAATGTGTATTGATTTTAATTATTTTTTTTTAATAATGATGCACTTAGTGATACAATTAAATTACATCTATCTAGAAAAAGACTAATGAGTATTTAATCTGACTAAATAACTAGATATATTAACTAGATGTGTCCAATAACACGTTTCTTATTGTCTTTATTAAGGAGAAGACACTTTGTTCATGTGTTCTTTGTTAATGTTTAGCACATAGCACTACACTTTATTATTATAAGAGTATTATAACACTAACTCAAACGGTTTTGTCCTCTTGAGTCTTCTTAATAAATCTGTATTATCAAGGAGCTGGATGGCCTCGACATTTACATAGTGATGAAGCCGTTTCTGATGGGCTTCAGCGTATTTTTTTATTACGTTAATGACTTTTAAATCTCGATGGAGATCGTCTGATCTTATGTACCAAGGAGCATTAACCATGTCCTTGAGTACTTTATTTTGGAACCTTTGTATTATGTTTAAATTGGTTGGCTTGGTGCAGCCCCATAGTTGTATTCCATAGGTCCATACTGGCATTAAAATCTGTTTGTACAGGAGTATCTTATTAGGTACTGACAAAGCAGAATATTTGCCGAGAAGCCAGTACATTTTTTGTAGCGAAGCGAAAATGAAGTTTGAATTTATTTTGTTTCTATTATAATGGTTTAAAACTTCAAGTGCACTTCATAAAGTTTTTTGTTTTATTTGTTTAAATATCTATACTTCTGTATTATAATATTATATTATACAGAGGAAAGATTTGTAAACAAAACTACTAGACTGCTTTCAAAAATTATTTGATCATTCGAATGCTACATTATCCCTTACCAATACAGGCTACATTATTGCTAAAAAAATAGGCATCCCTACTAAAGCTTTATAATGTAACCAAGGTGTAAAAAAGTTAGCCATAAAATAATTATTATTTTATAATCGGCAGACAAACACATATTGTATATCCCCAAATTAAGCAAGTCACACTTGTGTTATGTGTAATATAACAATGGACCACTCTGGGGCCGAACCCAGACACCCAGACCATGGTAAATAACGGAGAAAATACGTTTCCGAAATTTACTATACCGGGAATCGAACCCAGAGCCTCTTGTTGCAGTGAGGTAGGGCAAAGGCCTAGCCCGCTCAACCACAGAGGCCGTCGAATATATATTTCATCCTATGCGCAGCATTGCTATATATTTATATCTATGAAAAACTTCGCAATACTATATGTCTTACTATAGTAGTTATATCACTATAACTACTTTTTTAAATTTTAAAAGTCGGTAGAAATGCCGACCAAAACATGACCAAGTTATACATACCTTTGTATTAATTCTTAGCCAAATAAATCATTTCGTATTCAAGACTGTTTCAATACCTGTAGATTACTTATTGGATTATTCAAATCGGATATTCCATTCAAAAGATATTACGAATTTAAAACTGTCTAAACAAAATACTTGGTGCTGGAATCGGGTTCTAAGATTTTGATGAAATTTGATGTGTGTTTAAGTAGGTCTGGGACGGTGGTTTAGTTATTTATAATAATAACAATGCAAATAATGTTAATATGACATTATGGCATATTGTAGAGGGCTACGTCCAGCAGTAGACTGCGATTAGCTGATGAGGAATTTATATATTTACGTATGTTAGTATAATGTGCATAAATTTAAATAATTATATAAAACGAAGTCGGATTGTACCATTGATAGCTCAAGAGTGGCTGACCTATATTATAATCCTTGTTTTGTGTTTACTCTAAATAGCAGAATCCGAATTGACAGCTAATTTGACACGCGTTTATAGCTTATTCTTTGGTGTTCTAGTGGATCTTTGATAGTTTAGATTCAACTAATTGGATCTGGCAGATGACGTTGGAATCGTATTCTATTTTTTTTAATGCTAGACAACACCTGCCAAGGCCGCTAGTTCCTGGTATTCTTCTTACGTGGTTATTGTGATTTAGTAACAAAAAATCTATGATATTTAATATATCAATAAGAATAATAAGCAAGTAGAGTGGAATAAAACTTATATCGTTATAGCGGCCTGGACAGGCAAATGTCACGCGGGACTCGCACGTGATTAGTTCGGGGACTGCATGCCAGACGCATCGCTATCGTCTTTTTCAAATGAGAATTATTGCCCTGCATTGTACCAATCAACTAGCTACTAACGTTTAAATAGCCTGTATATAAACTCACACGTATCGACAAGTCTAGTGTCTGTAAATTGAAGCTATCAAAAAATGTAATAGAGTATATAAACGACGGAGAACACAATGCATTCTTTTTAGATTAGATTTCTTGTCTGTTTATCGGCTTGGGATTCACGTAAAAGTACTGGTTTGAATTCGATGCGGGTTTTACTGACCGACAGAAAATTCTTAGACTTAAAACCTGCGCTACTTCTTATCATGGGAAACTTACGGGAATTTTTCTGGGGATGATTTAAAATGACCAGATTAAAAAGAAATCGAATTTTAATATGGTTTTTTCATTGATCGATAGCAAATTTCATGTAATAAAATATGTTATATTTCTATTCCGGTAATCCCACGGTAAATTTCCGTAACGGTAACATGGTAAATACATATTTCTGTAAATTTTCTAATTATTTTCTTAAAAAGTTGATACAATACGCAAAAGCAACGGAAACAGCCTGATGGACGGACATAATGAGAATAATGCTTGCATTTTTTACTAAAATGACTGCGAAACTCTAAACAAAGGATACGAAATTTACATGGTATTAAGCAATAAATCGTTACCATCGTCGAATAACGATACGGAATTTTAATAACGAACATGGTAATAACAATATCTTCAATATTGGTTATTATAACCCATATCTGGAGATTCGCGCGGGATGCTAAGCTCCAATTTCCAACTCATACTCGAGTAAGGTAAGCATTATTACTGTGCAGTTCCCGTTTTATTCAACAGCCCGGTCCCTAACGCTCCTCTCCGCTAAAACCGATTCCTTGTTACTTGATTTCTGCATTTCGAAAAAGCGTAAATATTTTCCTCTTGGGTGCTTTTGCAGCGTTGAAGAATTCAATGGCCGCTCCACCATTTTGAATTATTAAATTGCAACGTAACGGAACTGTATTCAGTGCGTGTAAATAAATTCATTTTTACTACCAGCCGCTGTTTTTTCATTTTCTTTTATGCATTTGAAATCAGTTTTGAAATTGTAAGCGGACTGGTGTTATCTTTCTATGCTTAAAATTTTATCCATCCATGCTAATTCACATCACATAATAATATATAGCAGTCGTTTTTCGCGTCTGTCCGTTTGTACATTCCCTAATTCATTCTAAAGCATGTAACGGATATTTAAGCAGCTTTCACCATCAATTAAGATATTTTTTCACCAAAAGTTTAAATCTTGTATTAGTATGTTGTGCCTATTATATAAATAATGTATATGAAAGACTAATTATGTTTTTATGTAAGTAAAATAAAGCTACCTCCTAGAGTCTAATCTGCAGCCTTGCCACAGAGAAAGTTCTAGTATATATAGGTATATATATCTAGCATATACTCATGCATACTAGCATTAAAAAGATTTGTAATTTTGAACGTTTGTAACGAATAAACTAAAAAATTAAGCATCCCTACTAAAACTTCAATAATGTAGCCCAAAATGTACAAAAATGAGCCATAAAATGTATTTCATCGCATGCATCAATATATAAAAAAACTTTGCAATACTTTAAATTATGTTCTACTATTGTAGTTTTGTCAGTATAAATATTTTTTTATATTTCAAAAGTTGGTAGAAATGCCAACCAAAATTAGACCATGTTATACCTTTGTATTAATCCTTATCCAAATAAATAATTTTGTATTCAAGACTTTAACAATACCTATAGATTATTCAATTCGGACGGACATTCCATTCAAAAGATATAACGAATTTAAAAATGTTAATCTAAACAAAATATTTGGCGCTGGAATAGAATTCTAGGATTTTGATGAAGTTTTATGTGGTCTGTGATGGTTTAGATTCACAATTAGACCCGATAGGTGGCGCTGTGATCAAGTTGTATATTTTTTATTTTTTCAGGGCAGGACGTCTGATTAAAAGTTATTGAGGACAGACCTGATAAATAAAAGACCGTGTTCGTAACCTAAAATTGCACTTTCTCTACCTAAGGCTACCTAAACCACATTTCTTTCTTTTATTGCATGAGTTCAGAACACAGGCAGACGTCCTTCCTGATGGAAAGTGATTACCATCGCGTATGGAAATTTACAACGCCAAAGGTGCACTGCTGCTCCCTTAAGGTATACTGAGATTTGGCCACTAATGCCGGAACACAACTTAAGGTTGTTATAGCGGCATAGTCTAGACTAGGGGTGGTAGCTATTTAGATGGGAAAATACCCTACCACCTAGCTGTGTGGTGTTTTGTCGCCTCTTACGACAGGGCGGCCGGCCGCAGGAAACTGTATTATTTTTCCGTTTCTGCACAGATATAAGCATTCAGATATCAAAGCATATTCCTTCTAATATCTACAGGGGTCACGATAGCCAAAATTGGTTTTGACAGTATTAAATTTTCATTTTTACTTTACCACTTCTATTAGAGTTTTTCTCGGACATTGATTGCAAATGGCCTTTTAAAAACTTTGACCATTGATTTCTTCTCAAAGCAATGAAAAAACGCAGTTAATTTCTGTAAGAGGCGAAAGTGGAGTCGTGCCTCTACTACAATTTCATGCTCCAAAACTTCAGTCCTTTTAATTTTCGCTTTGAAAATTCATGAAATAACAGAGAGGCAAAAACAAAATACTTTAATAAAAGAAAGAGTGATGTGCATGCTGGTGAAATCTATTTTCACGTCTATCCAAAATAAAGGAATACATTGAAAACCTATCAATCCAATTTTGCTTTTTGCGCATTTTAATAAAAATTGAAACATATTTCGGTTTCTGGTAAAAGCTAAGTACGTCCGGGGCTCTTCCTGGGTTTTTTCTTTTGTAAGAGATTGCGCTAAGTGATCACATTTCGATATTAAACCATTTTGCCGGAGGCCGGTGGCGGCTACGTATTTCATTTTACTGAGTGTCTGACGTGAGTTTTTGGGACTCGCCTTTTGTCGAAATTATTTTCCAATCTCCTTATTATATCTAGTGTCAATTTTACTGTCTCCATTTTAAGAGCGAAGTACTTTTCCTTAGATTTGGTTTAGATTGAAATCAATCACAATTATTTCTGTTTTCAATTTTCCTTTTGTGTTACTCTCGCTTATAACAATGTAAATACTTTATCGAGGCTTTTTGTTGATTGACTATTTTACTATCAAGGCCGGCATATGGCGAGTAAAATGCGTTTATGCGACATGTATGTTTTATAACTACAGCCTAATGTAGTGGCAGTAACGTATAGAGTAACGTCGCAAGATACTATATATCCTCTGCTACGGGAGGTAGGGATCATTGTTTCTCTGCAAATAACAACCGTCAAATTGAATAATATTGTACACTTTGGATTGTTTTATCCTGAGTGTATGGTAATGTTGAATTATAAAAAATTCTAACCATCACCTAGCATGTGAGCGTCGTGCACCTGATGAGTCTAAACACCTAGAGACGAAACGCGTACACATGGGGGTGTTAACGTGGAGGTTATCGGGGTCCTATATGGGCCTCTCTCCATATCACATCCTCTGTATCGGTTCCTGAAAAGGGACCTTCATGCGAGCTTGTCTGCGAAGACAAGCTGTTAGTTAGATAACGGTTTATGATGGTACAGTAGTGACCTTCAACCTGTAGTGGCAGTAACGTATAGAGTAACGTCGCAAGATACTATATATCCTCTGCTACGGGAGGTAGGGATCATTGTTTCTCTACAGACCTATAAGTTAAATTTTAGAAAAAAGAATAATTAGTTATTTTTTAAGTTAAAATTATTCTGGGCAATGAAGTAATTAAGAGAATCCCTTCCTTCAGATTTCTAAAAGAAACCTTTTTATACCAACCTTGATCTTTGGAAAAACGCTGGTAAAATAAAAAATATATTTATTATACGTACATTGACTGTCTCATTTATAAAGTGAAACATACTAGTGAAGTGAAGTATAAGCTTCTATAATACTTGTAGTGGGTTAAGCAAATGTTTCTTGGCGCTCGCTTGGCGAAGCGGTTGGCGTCGTCATGTATGAGTCTCGTTGGGTTCGAGTCCTTAGTCCGTTAACTTTTTCCCCACTCACCTTGATGTAAGACCCGAGGAAGCTGGAGAGACCCAGCTCTCCGGCTTACAAACGGAAAGGTTAGTCCGCAAAGATGACTGGCCAGTCGTCGTTCTTCCGGGCTGGAGGTAGAGGGAGGAGCCCATAGCAAGGACAACGGTCGTTCGAGGATCGGCCAAAGGTTTTAATGGGTATTCCCAACCGTGGCGTAACAATAGCATTTTTGTGGGGATGCTGCTGCCACCCCGATGAGGAGAATGATAAGGCAATTTTAATACGACCGAAACTTCAATCTTCAATAATTACTTAGAGTCAAGTTTATTTAAATAAAAACCGTGTAAAATTTCCTAAAGATCACCCAGTGATCTAATTAAGATGAAAGCTAAAAAGATCATTAAAATGAAACTGTAAATGAAAAACCCTGATATGAAAACTTCATTATTTCAACTCAGATCCACGACTCGCAAATAAAGACGACTTTTTTCCTCAACATCAAAGTTCACTGAAAGTTTACTAATTTTAACATTTAGCTGAAGAACATTTATGAAATAAGTAGAGGATTATACGGTGTATAATCGTGAAGTTTTTACTGAAGCTTGTACATGCTACGTAGTTATGCAAATGTGGATGTTTTTACAAGGATTACGGTTTGGGTCTATCGTAATGGACAGATTTGTGTTAAACGCGTTAAGCTGAACAACCTTCATATTATTTTGTGATTCCCTAATTTTCATTTTTGGATAATTAAATGGGCAGTAGAATAAATAGATTTGAGTATAACAAGATTGCTGATGGGAACTTGAGATTACAATAAAAATCGTTTTCATGTCATAAGTAGGCATAATTTTTCTTCTTATTAACACACAGTTATTTTCTGTCGTATAAACAAAGCACTACTGACAATCGGTATTCTTTTTTGTTTTTGGATTATGCTTCCAACGCTTTAAAAATGGCAATTATACTGTACTATATTAATGTTGTAATGAAGAAAGATTCGTATGTTTGTAACGAATAAACTCAAACAATACTAGACCAATTTCAAAAATGTTGACGGTTTGAATGCTACATAATCCCAGGTTACTATAGGCTATATTTATTACTATAAAAAATTAGGGATCCCTCCTAAAACTTCAATTCAAAATTCATTGGGTCCGGGGATGGTATAGATTCACAATTAGGCCTGGTAGGTGGCGCTGGATTCGGGTTCTAATTTTTTACTTTTTCAGGCAGGACAACGTCTGGCAAAACCGCTATTTTAATATAATATAAATGTAGGAAGGAATTTTCATTCCTTCCTGTATTTATAACATATTTGCCATGCTTGCTTGCTGCCCTTTTCCTGACGCTGTTTACAATAAGTTAGTATGGTGAAAATAAATGCACAAAATTTAGGGCCGTGACAGAAAAATTAATTATGAATAATGATAATGTCATAATCATATGTGACGAAAAAATAAAAGTTATTATTAACATAAATTTACATATTTATTAACCATATCAAATTTCATTAATAAATTCATACTAGTTCGGTACAAAACACAACTAACAACAACAATAAAAATGGCACAACAATTACTACCTAAAGCTTGCAACTCCCAGTTTCTTCTCATTAAGTTCATTAACAAGATTCAACGTCAGTATTTTTGATGCTCTCAGCTCGCTTTCAATATTTTCTATCCGTATAATTTACTTTGTGTTATTCCCGACGTCTGTGTAAGCGAAAACATTCGTGAAACGCTTTGAATGTCGATGTTTTATGTTTGAGGTAAATAATTTAAGCACTTGTGAAAACTTTGTGCTCTTGATTAACGGGGCTCAATTAGTTACTTTAACTTTCTCGACATCTCTTTTGTGTTATTGTTTAACATTCGACTACAAAGATGTCTGTTCATAAGTACGATACAAGGGTCCTTAAGTTGCATGCTTGACTGAAAAATGGATAGGAGGGATTAACGCTATTTGAATGAGAAGAAATGAAAATTGTATGACTAAGAAAATGTTAAAATGAAAGGTTAAAACACGTCTAAAAAGAGATGTATGAATTGGTGAAAAAGCATGTGAAGATTTGTGGTGTGTCGTATCTGACATATGTTAGAATAGAGATGTAGGTTAGAAAGAACAAGATATACTGTGAGGATTCCCAAAATTAAATTATATCTGAAAGAAAAGAGAGATAGAGAGAAAGAGATTCAACTGCAAAGAAACAAATGTTTAAACATAATACACGGCCAATATTTTGCTTTGTTCGTGATCTCAACGTAGAAAACTACCAACCGTTTCAATTTGGCAAAGTGCATAATTTAAAGGAGACCACAACGGGAATCGTAAAAAGAACACTTGAAAAATCTTAGACACGTAATACAATGCCCGAATTTAGACTCAAATTTCAAAATTTTAAATATTACAATGTACTTCGTCGAACTGCAGTGCGGGCTCTGTAAATTCCATTTAGCTAAATAGCTTTTGAGAGAGATAAGAATCTACCCATACAATGCTCGCCTGCTTCGAGCAGGAAACTAAGAAAATTGAAAAGAGAGTTACCTAGTGAGACTGCAACGTCGATGGTCCGATTTCAGCGAACCTGAGATTTCGGATTAGGTAACAACAGACTTCGTAAAAATTGAACGGCAATAAACACTTGAAGTCTGAGTTCGCGGTCGAACAAAGTATTTGCGTGAGACAATCCCTGAGGTCGGGCAATCTTGGTTTTAATAAGTATATAACGTTCCCGAGATGTACCTGTGAGTAGGGGGATTTACATAATCATTACCATATCTGGCGCACTGGCGCGCGTATTATGCCCGGGAGGTTAATAATGCTATTTTCTCGCCACGTTTTCACGTTGCTATTTCACGTTATCGACCCCCTTCATCTGCGGCGTCATTGTTACTAGCCACTGCCGGAACGACTCCACCTTGCCCCTGCAATAAATACCCCATGGAAGCCCCGCACACACATTCTCATTTACGTATCTAGTAGCTTCTAAGTGATTTTGTAATTAAATTTCAACCTTGGTGTCTGATTTTACTTTGTCAAAATTTATTATGTTTTATCCATTTCTATACAGTTTATAACTATTTTGGAAAGAAATTAGCTAAAAGTTGTTTGTAATCTTATATATATATAAATCTCCTGTCACGATGTTTGTCCGCGATGGACTCCTAAACTACTCAACCGTTTTTAATCAAATTTGCACACCGTGTGCAGTTTGATCCAACTTGAAAGATAGGATAGTTTTTATACCGTTGGGACCGGTAGGTGGCGCTGAGATCGGGTTCTAAATTTTATTTCTTCAGGGCAGGACAACGTCTGCCAGAACAGCTAGTGTTATATATAGAACACTATTGAAATCTATATTTACCACTAAATAATGAACACCAGAACAATTATTTTGTAAAACCACTATTTTGAAAATTTGTTACATGCAAATTTTATTAATTTGCTCATTTTGACAGCCTCTGTGGTTGAGCGGGTTAAGCCTTAACTGGCCAAACTTGCTAGAATGCAGAGGCTCCAGGTTCGACTTCTAGCATAGTACATTTCGGTAACGAACTTTCCGTTATTTACTATGGTCTGGTTGTCTGGGATCGGCCCCCGAGAGGTTCGTTGTATATTATCCATAGCCTCGTGCTATAGATAATACTTTACTTGCATAGCTTGAAGATATATAATGTGTTTGATTGTCTGCCGATTATAAAAAGATAAGAAAATCATGACGTATATTTTCTCAATTAATTAATTATGCAATTAACATACCATTGTATGTAAAATTACAAAGAAGACATTTTCATCTTGAAAAACCTCCTTAAATAAATAAAGAAAAAACTTTACCTACATTGCAAAATCTTGATGAAGACACTACCTTTTAATTGTAAATACTATAATTAGATCGTTCTATAAAGCCAAATTTGGCATATATGAAACAGAGTTTAATAGCTGGAATTTAAAAAAAATAATTAAATCGATGCAGGAAGTCGCACGTTACTGAATCATCGAAAATAAAACGATTTTATTTTTAATTATTTTACGTATTATAAGATTTTGAATATATGCTAATAACTTAAATAAAATTTGTCTCCAGGTTACGTCAGTAATATTTAAGATAAAAATTTCCATCAAACATAACTACATAACGTTGTCGTACGTTACGTTTCTAAGATAATTATGGTATTTTAATTTCATATAAATTATTTTCATACTCTTACAAAATTAATTCGTCAGTATTTATATGAAACTTCAAATGTAGATTCTTAGAAGGGTTCAACATTAGTATAAATGTAACGTGAACTTTACGTAGTTATTTCTAAGCTGCAATAAGTTTCTTTGAAGAGAATTCGTGAATGTTTTCTTCAGCTAAACAAGACGAGTGAGACGGTGCGTACTCTCGCACACATATGCTCCGCTCTCGGAACTCTGCCTCACTCCTTTAAGTCTATTTAACGGCTCAAGGAGTGCGTTCCTTCAAAAATAGATAAGTGAGCGCTCATGCGTCACAGTACTTCAAATTACTTTTTGCATGCCAACTGAATGAAGGAATTGAACCGGCAAAACGATCCCGCTGATGGTAACGAATGTGTCATTTCCATCTGAAATGTGAACACGAGTTTTAATTCGTATTATTCCCATACGCTGTATGGTAATGGCATATTGTTTAATGCTTTATGCTGCTTTTTTTTATTCATCCTAACTTCGTCTTTAGTTATCAGAATTATAATTTTATGTCACTTTTCTGAATCTTAATGTAGTAGTATTCAGTGTGAAATTTTTAGCTGTAACATTCTGATACGGCATACAAATATAATATTGTTACGACCGAGGTGCCGACAAAGGAAAATTCACACTGTTTCGGCAATTGGACTTCTTTTGTTTGCTTTGTGTTTTAAATTTGTAATTAGAAAAACAGCCCATTGTGTATTGTAATCTTTTATGGTAGTCATTAGCCAGGTGTGATTCTTAGAAATTCAGTCCACGCGGCCGAGAGACATATTGTATTTGTGCAGTATAAAGCAATGCCCCAGTGGAGCGTTATTGGAGCGTTATTGTTGGAGCGTATTTGTACCTGCGTTATACGTGTTTGTATAGTTCTAATATTCTATAGTAGTTCCAACGGCATTTTAATTCGAGTCCTGCAACTCGTGACAATATGTATGACAGTATGATAATTTATTAACGTTTGTAAGTATTTAGTTGGTAAAGTAATATTAACCTGTTAACGTCGGTAGGAAGGTACGCAATACAAACCACGCTTGTCCAAGCATTTTCGCAGGATTTAAGTAATGTACTCAATTTTTTTTCGTTTATCATCAATATGTAAATTATGCTATAAACAACGAGTCACGAATCGAATCCAGACCATTGGTAAAGGACAAGTTATTAGTAACGCAAATCAATATTTAATCAAAATTGTTGTTTACTTGGTAGTGCTGATCACGTTAAATGGATTCGATAGCCTTTACCCTATTAAGATCATTCAGCAATCTGTAATCGCACAAAAATGATTTAATGGTAAGAACAACAAAAAGCTGCCGAGAAAAGTAACGAAAAAGTCAATAAATCTAAACTTTGCAAGAAAGTAATTTTGTATGTTTTGTATGCTTATACGATATATCTTTCGGATAACTACACTCCGTAATCTGCTGAATGCGCGACATGATGTAATCGCACCTATTTGTTTTGTTACAACAGTTTTATTTTACTTTCTCTCTACGTAATGGTGTAACCATACGCGTAAGTAAGGATCGAGTGAAGTTTATATCCAAACAACAATAGGGATAGTATCTCAGCGAGACAAACAGCGAATCTCTTAGAATTTTCACTTGGACGGTTAAGGGCGTGCTTTGTCACTGAAATAGGAGTTTTTCAGTGGAACTGTTACCTTTATAAGGACTTAACGTCTCAGGAAACGGCCGTCTAAGTATACGAGCGTAGGGGCGCCCTCGTCGGCTGATAACAGAATTATCCGAATGACCCCATCTATCTTGTAAATGTGCACCTTAGTTTTGGGCACGTTGCGTCGCGTTCATTTTACACCTACGGCATAGACGCGTGTTACCTTCTTTCTTTTTTCTATAGCAAAACTATCTAACAAGTTATGGGTAATTTTTCCATATTTTTTTTTCGGGATTTTAAGCTATTGCATAGCTTTTATCGAGGGCTTTGAGCGCGGCGACCGAATCAAGAAATTCCGTAACGAAAATAAACCTAACACCCCCCACTCCGCCTACCATGTTAGCTCGGCCGAGCGTTCGCTTAACGTGTATGTATATGGTACGACTGTATGAATCTCGCATGGATCGAGACGTGCTGCTCCGAAATCGGACGAATATGTAAGCAGCTGTTTGTGAGAAAGTATATAGGTGTATAGATATCTATCATATTATTATCTTTATAATGCACACTCACCGCATTTGCATATAGGTGATTTGTTTTCTTATCGGTCACCACGCTCAAAAAGTGTGACTTGAATTAATTACCAAAAAAAAAATCTGCATAACTAAAAAATTATAATTGCACAAGTTGATAAAAAATGCTATGCAATAGCTTCATACCGCGGCAGTCCCCGAGTGCCACAAGGAGTTTTTATCTACATGGATATGTCAATTGCATTAGGCAAAGCTAAACTAAATCTATTTAGATTATTTGTGGGCATGAATATTTACAAAAATATTTGGCTATTGCTGAAGTAGGCTTTGACAGAACACTTTTCTATTTATTTTATTTGTATTTGTTCATCAATAACCTTCTATACAGGTAGTTAAAAACATGTTAATTGAAAAGCAATTACCTAAGTTAGATATACATTAGAATACACAAATATGAATCTGATAGTAACTTTATTTATCAACACTGGATAATGTTAATTGATTAAAATGTGATAATTGTCACGGATATGACTTTGAAGTGTAATGTGAACGAATCCTCGTGGAAGATCCTAGTGGAAAATTAATTAAATGTTACTAAAACCATTTTTCATCGCATCAGAGTAACTATACAAAATATAAAGTAAAATACATACATACATACATAACTTCACGCCAGGTCCCTTGCGGGGTAGGCACGAACAAATAAAGTAAAATAATAAGATTTAAATATTATTGTTAATCTTTTTATTATTTTTTATATTCACAATAATTATCAACAGTTATACTCACATAAAAAAGCTCCAAATTGAAACAAATGTACATCTTTATTTGAAAAGTATCTTATCCGTGCCCACTTCGCTGGGCATCAGAAAAAAACAAAAAATACTTATTATAAATCACAATCAAATATACCCTATATCACTCAGGAGTAATGTAGCTTTCAACTGGTGAAAGAATTTTCAAAATCGGTTCAATAGATCCAGAGATTAAAATTAGATCTATTTTTTAATTTTATTATTAATCCGGTAAAGTTGGTTCTAAAATATTAAGTAGTATAATTTACCAAAACACCAAGACACTAATTGCGTTCTACGGCTACATTACACATGCAATTTCCGCCTATTAAGTCCAGCACATGACTGTTTTATGTAACAACACTGAGGTGTTACAGCTTAATTTGCGCCAATATTTGTGTACAGCACACTGTCTTCCGTGCACCATCCGGCTTGTAGTTAAACCGCATAATGCATTAACTGATTACTACTGCAATCCATCTTTCGATGCGTCCGTTCTACCGCAAGGCTTGTGTGCTCCGGTTACCTTTTCTATATTGAATACAGAAGTCGAAGACTTAGAATGACTTGACGTCCTCTGTAATTGTTGACGGCTTACCTCACTGCAACGCAGAGGCTCCGGGATCGATTCCATACCAGGTAAATTTCGGAAACGAATATTTTTCATTATTTTATATTGTCTTGTTTTCTAGGATCAGCCCCCGAGTAGTCCGTTGTATATTACTCATAATACGAGGGTAACAAGCTAACTCATAATTTGGGGATATTGTCTGTTTTTGTGTTGTTTTTTTTTAAATATGATACACTCGTCACTTTATAAAAAAAAAATTTACTCAAAGTACTAGTTACTGCGATATACGTAATTAAATTTACAAATATAAATTGAACAACAGTCACTATACAAAATGCAAAAAATCTAAACGATCTACTTGAAAGAGGTCGTTTTTTAGCGATACGGCCGCCAATTGGTCATACAATAATAATTCTCGTTTCTGTTGTTTTCAATTACAATAAATATTTATTTAATGATAACAAGGTACGCGTTTGACCACAATCACGCTTAATATTAGACGATGCAATCGAAGATGAATTACGATTAATTAGAAAGTATCTATTAACACAAAAGTTGTAGACACCCAAGAATAGTAAATATGTCAGGCAAAGTCACTCGCCATTTTTTAAAAACTGGTACGGGAATATTATCTCACCTTATAATAAATATTTAATACCATATTACATGTACGTTTATTTATTAGTGTATTTGTATATTAATATAATTTATTAATACTATTATTAAAATTGTATAGCTATTGGTGTTGCTATACAAATATTAATGATGTATAATATTAATATGTGTTATTGTTTAATCTCTTTTTTTATTCATTTAAGGTATATGTATTTATATATCCTATTTATATGAGTATTTAATTAGCACACCATAGTCATACACTTGCGAAATTTCCTTCCATAAAATCCATAGCCAGTGATAAGGCCGCCCATTGCTCCTACTTTTACTCTTTAATATGACTACTGTACAATTTTATGTGTATGTGGTGAACAATAAAGACTTTTCTATTCTATTCTAATATGTTTCTATCAAATTTAATTTTAAACTGCCGGAAAAATACGATTAAATTTAAACTCTAATGAAAGGAACACAAATGACTACATATCCAACATTGTAACAGAAACAACACAAATGAATAGTCATGTGATAAAAATTAATATAGAGATGATGCTGGTTGGGGTTGCGCGTAGACCACTTGAAACCAGTGAACACTCCACATTTGTTAACGACCTCCACAGTTAGTTTACAGATTCCTGTTATAACTTTAACAGGATAATTTGTACTGGTTATATTTCTTCTTTAGTATTAATGTTGAAGTATTAATTCAGTTAACACTTGCATCTCGTTATATAATATTGTATGCTTGCTATCGTTCATGCGTAATAGACTTCTTCAATAAATCTTTTCTTCTTATTCATAATAGTTATACGAGGTTAATAGGCTCAATAGAAAAAGTTATCAAATTATTTTTATAAGAACAATGCGATTATGAATAACACTTTTTTTAGTTTTACTAGTTATGTAATTATGTATGTGTATGAACTCCAAACACATGATGTACGATAAGTAGGAACGCATGTAGCCGGGTAGTTTTAATTGAAATATTTTTATATAATTACCACTTGTGATTTGAATCTTTATATTCTATCATATACCGGAATATTTTTTTTATTTTATATAAAGTTTAATTTAGTTTAAAGTAAGTTGCAAAATATCGAGACAGCAAAATCTTACGCCGCATTATTTATTGTGCTCACGTTTTTGTATGTAACATATTCTTCTGCTCTGTTGTGTGCATATCTGTATTTTTTTTCATATCTTACGTCAAATTATCATCAACTTTCAACTGCGACGTTGTTGCCCAACCCTCGTATGCAGAGCACACATTTGCAACTCCATTATTTATCCCCTTAAGACGATAAATGTAAGCCTGTAAATATTGCGTTCTGTTTAAAGAAAAATATGTTAAACACGCACGCGGGGTGGCTTTTGTTGTTGAGAGACGTATCTGGAACGATGATTTCGTTTCGCACCAATGAACACATTTTTTTCACTTTGAAGGAAAATCAAGTATAAGAGCATTAAATATCTCCAACATTTATGTGTGCGCCTTAAAAGAACACTTAAGTGCACTAGACAGCATGTAAAATTATATATTTCGATCAAATATTTTATCGCGTCTTTTACTCTAACGAGAAAAAGCAGGGTGTACGAAAAATTGAAATTTATTTTCTCCTTGGAAGACGTTCGCACTCATACATAAATATTATTACTTATTTAATATTAAAGTCAGTGGTAATTAATTTAATAGCTTTTATGAATTATTCAAGTAACAATATTCTTATAATTATTTACTCAGCTCTTACAAACTTAGTTAATGATTAGCAAACGTCCGAATTGTTTTAGCTTAAGTACAAGACTAATAGACTAACAAGGTCTCCCTAAGCGCACTAGAGAAGTTCAGGGGAAGTTTTCTTATATTTAATAAAATGGCTGGTGTTTGTCGAACTTTTCCAGCGCACAAATTATAAGTAGGGAACACAAATAATAGTTGACGTAGAGCCCGGAGCGGTAAGGGCTTCTTGCGGGATGTGTGGGGTGCGAAAAGGGCAGGGGGCCGGGGAGTGGTAATCAGCCCGGACAGTAATTCGGGAGCCTTAAGGGTGTGATCGGTTAGCGCAGACAAGGGTACCACAACTAGCATCCTTAGAGAGAAGAAATACTTTAGTTCAACATTTCCAATGTGGTTTTGTTTTGTAGCTCTTCGAGATTAGGCAATTTCTCAATAAACATGAGACGCGGGGGCAGCTGCTATTGCTTAGTTAGCAAGCCGTCTCCGGAGAAATTAATCTAGTGAGGAATATACGTTAGGGCACCGTAGTTGTAATAAGATTGGCTTCGATGTTTCCGTCTGTTTCATTTATTAGTTTATTTAAGTGTGAGTGATATAATTGGTAGTTATAATAACTTTTGGTAAAAAAATTCTGATATATACGTTCGCGGAAGAAAAATGTTTGTCATCTTAAACTCGACTTTTGATTGCACGAGTACAAGAAACAATACTGCCTGCATTTCAATAAATGTTGCGTTTATAAAATATAAAACGTGAAAAAAGAAAATTGCAGGAAATAGAAAGAATATAATGTCCTGCGGCCGGGCGGCCTGTCGTAAGGGCAACAAAACAAACCACAGCCAGGTGGTAGGGCATTTCCTCGACTGGATGGCTACCACTCCTGGTTTAAAGTATGTCGCCATATCAACTTGAGTTGTGTTCTGGCATTAGTGACCAGGTTCCAGTCTCCCTTAAGAGAGTATAAGTATAAGTGGATAGTAACCACTTTCCATAAAGTAGCTGTCTGCCTGTATGCTGAACACATCCTATAAAAAAATCAATATTGACAATGGCAGACGCAAAGATTAACAATAAAAAAAGGATCTAATCATACTCATTACAAATATTAAAACCATAGAAAGGTTTTATATGTTTAAACAATCCTCATAAACAAGATAGACAACTTTGATCTTAGTAGTTTTAAATTTAATTGTCAAATTAGTTAAACATAATTTTCTGTGAAACAGTCTATTCTGTGACTTAGTTTGAAAAGGTAACATGTGCTCGCGGAATGTTAAATGAATCAATTTGAAAACTGGCGAACTTTTTCATACCACGACTGTACATTGTAAACCAGACTATACATATACATTTTTACTTAAGCTTTTCGCGTGGTTCCGCCTACATAACTGCGACAGCGTATCCTATAGCAAATACAAAAATCTTCAGGGCGTAAATTTATTCGCTTTTATCTGTTTTTTAAAATATATAAATAAGGAGAGTAGTAAGAAATTATTCTAGACTCTAAATATGGAACAAACAAAGATGTGAGTATATAAACATCGCAAAATAATTATCACATATATTTTCATTAAATCTTGAGTGAACTTAATAGAAAAACAATAATTGGATTTATTGTTATATTTTGATGTCGCTATTTTATTGAAATATAGGTAACCATTGTTTGTTTTCAATTAAGATAGAAATATCGTTACTAGACAATAATTTTGATATTATTATTATTAACAGATTAGATTTTATTTCTTATTAGTTCTATTTACTCCAAAATTGTTCGTCTTATATCTTTTACTCTTTATGAGTCTTGTCTCTAGATAATTTAATTGAAACGTTAACGAAGTCAAGTTCTTGAAAACATTCACGGAATTTTTCTCGTAAAAATATTCAATGAGAAATCTAACAAAACAGCGAAAGCAACTTTAACCCAATTAAGTTTTCTTTGAATCTTTTGATGGCGCACCACAGAAGAATAATGTGGGCCTACGCAACACTCATCGGTTTTGAGGGTAGAGCCGACCATTCAAGGGCTCTTCAGTCTCTCAGCCGACAGACTTCGGGAATCTTTGCACCTTAATTACTCTCGGCTTGAGCATAAGTACGACACGTATCTCTATCGTTGCTGAAAAGAAAAGGGGAGTGTGAAAAAAATCGAAAATCGAGACTTTTCGCCGATGAAAGTGCTTCACAAAGGATTTTAAGACATTAGAATGTTGCTCTCGAACCGAGCCAGCTTCGATTAACTTTGATGTATTATTTTTAGGTCCGGGGAGGTGGGCACTTCGCGGAAACATTATGCTTGAAATTTCACACTTAAATATCGTTTTCTTTTTTTTTGTTTCTTATTCAAATATCTGAAGTTCTTTACTACGATAAAGTTGAATACTATAACATCGATCGGCATACACTGTTAATATAAAATATATATCGTTATCTATCAACCTACTTATACTACATATATATTACTAGTAGTAGTTTACCCCGTGGCTGGGCCGCGGGTCAACCTCTAATGTGTGCATCTTGTTTAAAGAGGTTACAACGCAGATTACATTATATTATTTTTTTAAATTACTGCTATTTGTTCCGGAAGATTCATTTTATTTTCTATCGCAAACTATCCCATCTGCCAGATGAAAAGTATATATGCCAAGTTTCGGTATTAAAACTACAATGTACACCAAAATGATCAAATAAACCAAATCGACCATATCGACTACATCCACCAAATCGACCACACCGACCAAATCGGCCAAATTAGCAAAATTGATCAAATCAACCACACTGACTGGTTTGATTTTTTTAAATGTCCGTTTTACTAAGAGCCCAATATATGCAATCGGTATAAGACATTATGGAACTTATTCGAGACAAATTGGGGGATAAAACTTCTAAAACTATTATTTAAAATTAAGCATAACATAAATAACAGTTTCTACTTAAACCTTGGCATTTATTTTGAAATCACAGACAGACACTACAATTTTATTTAGTCGTATTATAAGTATGCTAATTTCATACATATTTGTATGTAACTACAGATAAAATAATTTATGATTAAAGAACTGTATCATGTCTCAGGCAAGTAAATGCCATTTCATTATAATGTAAGAAATATTAGATCTCCTTCTTTATTCTATTTCATCTTTCAACAATCCCCAAAAATCCCAATGATAATAATAACTTGTTAAACTGTAACACGTTTGCAGTTTTCGATACAATAACACTATTACATAACCTGTTCGCCTTCTCGAAGCAGTGGAGGTAATATTCAGCTTCACAGAGCGCGCGAAGCCTAGTAAAGCCTGTCTTATCTGGCAACTTTTACATTATCTGTCGAACTCTTCCATAAATTTGAGCTCCCAAGTATACTTACGCTTATCAAGTCAAAACTACTTAAGCGTGTATTTATTTGTTTCTATTTTCTGGCTGATTGGGTCTGTAACTTGTAAGGAGACGGCGCGCTGCCCTACCTTGTGAAAGTTCCCGCGCCCCTGATTCGAAATCAGTTAATGTAAAAGTTTATTTTTATAAGTAAGATTACAGGAGAGTACGGATAGAAGTTTCTGCGAGCTGCTTTCTTTACGAAATCCCAGAAAGTATGGATGAAACGACGTTCTGTTCCGGGACGGGATTATTACTGAATCTAAAATGATTCTGGAACCTTCCACTGTTTACTAGATGTCTAACGAATTAGTTACGTTGTTGTGTCATTAGATAAGTTTTACGAAGTTTAACAAGATTTGCGACCCTTTTATTTATTAATACGTATACTTTAAGATTTATTTTCTTATTCTTCAAAAGTAATTTTGAACTTGATAATATGAAAACTTTTGCTAGTATTATATACATGCATTTCAAGTTTTATTCTGAATATTAAAGTGGATGACCGCTATATTACCAAAGAGATTAAGGCACCAGAGTTTCTTCGTGTGTAATACGAATAGTTTTTCTTTTAATATTAAATAAATTATAATAACAGTGTGTGATTCAGAGTTATTTAAACAATGTAAAGAATAAAAATCCATCCAAATTAAAATAACAATTAATTCGCTTCTTTGCCGAACAATCGAAATATTTCCCGATTATTTCAGGTCAAATTATTCGATACGTACGAGATAAGGGGGCCTAAATCGGCCACTTTTAAAGAATCGCTTATCAACAACATTGACACGTGTCTAGATATATTTGTAAGACATAGTACAGTTTTAATTTGTTTTGATACTCGTAACGTTAATAATACGAATCTGCATAAATGGCTGCTTTAGGATGGGGGCATGACTTATACTCTTAAGTCAGGTCAATTCTTTGGCGCATCTATGTATACACGACTATTTACATTGAAAATAATTTTCAACCTGCAGTCACACATATAGCAGCCAACCCTATTGTTTGTAATTTCGCAATTTTAAAACTACACCAACTACACTTTGTTCTTTTAAAATACACTTCGAATTAAATTTCATCCATATATGTTTTACAACATACACTACTTCAATATTCCCAGTAGTTCCAAAAAAGAAATGTGTGTGCACGTCACACGCAGTAGAAATAAAACTTTAGAGAATATACAGGCGACCATAATTATATCTACAACGTTTAGTAGACAAGAGTGAAAAGGCTACGAAAACTATCAAAACTACCAAAATGACCAAAAAATACATACGAATTTAGTATCGCTTTATCGTTTCCTCAAGTTTCAAATCACAACGATTCCGAAGAAGTTTCTCTACAAAAAAATTACATGCAAAGAAAGATACACGAACGAACATGACAAAATAAAGGTTCTATTTTTTCCAAAATGGCTATGAACATGGCACACAATGGCTATGTTTTGGAATGAAACACAAGAAAAGTAACAGTTATTTGTATACTCGAATCATCATCGTCTTGTTTGACCTATTCATAAACAAACTATTAAATGATGTACCTGGCTTAGCACGGTTAAACCATTGCACTGCGTTATCGTTTGTACACGTCCAATCGTCAAAATTTATGTACGCTTCCCTATGGAGCTCATAAACATTGTAAAACTTCCGGCAGATGGCGGGCAGGCGCCCGATTATGTTACCCCGCAAACGTTATAATATCACCACTGACGAAACAATTGCACACAAACATATATGAGCAAAATTTAAAATGTTTGCTAAGCGGATTTGCGAAAACAAACAAAAGTTGGGGGGGAAACACGTGGAACATCCCCTGTGCCTACTCACCTACTGCTTTCAATTACCGTTACGTATATGATATAACTCAAGGGGATTTTGTTTTATATTTATTGAATACGTTCGAAAATTTCTCATGCAATCAACATAAAAAGGGAAACATTTTTAGTTGTTCAAATAATACACGGAGTATTTGCATATCTTTTTAAATTACACAAAAATTGCAAATATGAATAATAGAATATAGGAGTCCTTAGCTATTAGCAAAAATGGAATCTTTACCCAATCGTAATGTTGGTCTATCTGTTTATGCATGTTACAACTATTTTTCTTAGAAACTACTTAGTCTATAATCTATACAGAAAACCTTACTGTATGTACCATTTTTCCATGTGTCATTTTTCGTATATACGACGACATTGGTAAAATCAATGTCAAATGCGTTGGAGTCAAAATCAACAAAAGTCAAGTCAAGTCGGGCGGATTTATTATTATTCAATTACTAGCAGTGTCAGCAGGCGTTGTCCTGCCCTGAAAAAGCGCCACCTACCGGCTCTAATTGTGAATTTAAACCACCCCGGGACCCACTCAAATACACATATAATTTCATCAAAGTCGTAAAACTCGATTCCAGCGTCAAGTATTTGTTTAGATTGATGGATTAGATTATTGAATTTTAATATTATTATTGAAGTTTTAGTAGGGATCCCTAATTTTATATAACCTGTATTAATTAAGGATAATATATCATTCGAATAGTGAAAGAATTTTTGTCGGTCCAGTAATTGTTAAGTTTATTCGTTACAAAAATGCAAATCTTTCCCTTTTATAAAATTAGTATAGACGAGCCTATATAGTGAAACTTGAAAAAAAATAGGAATGACCACCATACATGTTACTAAGGGATTAATTAGTTGTATGCAGATTGATCTCTCTCGTGTTTGAACAAACATTATAAATTTTTAATTAACCTGTCACATCCTTTTAACCTCAGAAAATGTGATATCCTATAGGATTTGCAATCAAAAGTTATTGCAAGTGACAATTTCAAATAGAAAAGTGTCAATGCTTACATTACCAGTTTATTGGTTTTCTTAACATATAATTTATGCTATGTTCGATTCAGAACATATTCACCTCTATATAACAAAACATGCTACAAAAATTAATGGAATGTATCTAATCTAAAATAAAACTAAATTGTAAAAATAAAAAATATATTCCAGATTGCTGTCGGTGGAGCAGCGTTCCCTAAATATTAGCCATATTGTATCCTGATATATTCAACATATTGCTATGGTAATGACCATATTATATGTACACATAAGCAACTTTGTAAGTTGTAAATGCATAAAAGTAAAGTTAAAAAGTGCCTTTTAAATATTCATATATTAATAGAGTATAAAAGTACGAAGAAAGAAAATGCTTAAAACTCGTCACAGTTTCATAATTTTCGTAAGACTACAATCGCTCCATCATAATACACCATTAACGGTTGAGCGGCGTTAGCACTAATTCAGGTTTAAAAGCTTGCACTCGCGTCAAAGTCAGTAGTAATTTAGCTTCAGCCGGCAATATCCACTAAAAATCTAATTTATCAAGAGCCACAAGCCACTGAAATAATTTTATAGATGGATTATGAACGCTATTTTTTCACTTCATAATAATTTTGTCTTGTAAGTTAATTGTCAAACTTGAAAAGATAATTGGGCGAACAATCTAGAAAAAAAACTTTAGTAATTTAATTCAATAGTTAGTTTTAATGAGTGCCAGATGTTATGAAGTGTTCATAAAAAGGTCAGCACGTTACAATTTTATATAATGAAATATCGGGTAAGTCCCTGGCAGATTATGTAGACACCCACCCGCACCCGGTAGTGGAACAATGATGGGTATTATCATTTCATCAGTAGTGCTTTATTAAAATCAAAATAGAAGAAATAATAAGTTTATTTGAGAGAACGGTGACGTACTTACATTGCTTACATGTGCTGTATCTTTAAAAAGGCATATTTGAATAATTGGTACGGCGCGTTTTTAACAAACAAGGTTTGTTTAGCAAACAAACTCAGCGTATTGTTGTGCCGGAATTGTATCTAACACAACGCAGTTTCTCAGTGCCATCCATCCTTTTTTTATTTTTTATTACAGGAGTTCAGCAGACAGGCAGACGGCCCACTTGATGGAAAGAAGTTACCATCGCCTATGGACATTTGCAATATCAAAGGTGTTACAAATGCCCTGCTGCTCTCTTAAGGGAGACTGGAATCTGGTCACTAATGCCGGAACACATCACAAGATTGTTATGGAGGCATACTCTAGACCAGGAGTGGTAGCCATCCAGTCGGTCAAATACCCTACCACTTGCCAAAATCCTTTTGGCGTGATACCAAAATAATCATTTTTTTTTAATAAAAAGACTACGAATAAAAACACATTAACTGTTATTTTTTAAAACATAAATCGAATTAAATGTTTGGTAAAAAATATAAGATCTTGAGATCAACGCTAACGGGGCCTTGAGTCAAATTCACCAAACTATCAGTGCTTTGAGCTACAACTATTCTACAAACATACAAAGTTATTACTTAATCTTTCTCAAGCGATCATCAGAATATACTGAATTCATATACTTCGGAGAGTTGTCGTCAGTAGTTCCTTAGTAGGGTGGTTATTGACTGTAGTGTATTAATAACGATTTGTTTTCACGGCCCGTCAGAGACACGCTGGCTGGTCATGTCTCAGACCTTCATGCACCACTGCCTTCAAAGCTCTTTTTATTTCATAGAGAACAGAGCGATTAGTGGCGACGGTACTTTATTTACTAAATACGTATAAAAATATTTCATATAATTAACCGGAATTTTAAACATCTACTTTCATCTCATTACGAGTGCGAGACTCAAATTAAAATGCCGTTGGAATTATTATAGAATTTATTAGAACTATACAAAACGTATAACACAGGTACAAATATAACTGGACGCAACCAGTACTAACGTGATGCACGATTCAATAACACGCGCAAAGTCCGTCACAATATAGCTTATCGAATGTATCCATGTCTTGCTCGTATCATAATCGTCGCTTGACTGCCTCACCCCTCCGTTTGACATCGTCTTATAGTAAACTATACAATATGTCTTGACACAATGCTCCACCGCATAACAATATAATCTAAAAATAACACCTGGTTAATGATTATCATAACCGATTACAATACACAATAGGATGTTTTTCTAGTTACAAATTTTAAACACAAAGTAAACAAAAGAAGTTTAAATGCCGAAACGTAATAAACTGCAGGTGTGCATTTACTTTTGTCGGCGTGTAACAATATCATTAGCATTTCTGTTATCACAACGTACGTTGGAAAAGTGTCTCTTATCAAATCTTGTAACAAACATTTCTCTACGTGTGTTATAATTATATCTAATAAAATTTCTCTTTGCAAATATTTACACATTCTAGTAACATATTTTATTATTTTTACCTTATTAGACTTGTTATATTAAAACATCAAAGTAACTATATCATTCGGCCAAAATAACGTCCTACATACACAACCAGGATTTGGATCCATATGATTAGAATGAAAAGCGGATTTTTTCACCAATGAGCTCTCACTTTTCTTTCACCATATACCAATATTTGGGGTTGGCACAATATGTCTTTTCCTTCCACACTCCTTTATTCTGATATATATGTTCTGTCACACCACATATCATCATATCATCCTTCACACAATCCATCCATGTTTTTTGTTCTACCTTTACGTTTGTAGCCATTGTAGTTTAACAATTGACTTAAGCTTAAGCATCTATGACGTAAATTTGATAAAATGTAATAATGCCTTACAACTACTGTATATAGACTGAAATGGAAAAAAAAATAATTCTGTCTATATGATTGTTGCGTTTTACAATGTAACTTTTTAACTGAACTTAATCAAAATTAGTGCTTATATAAATTGTTCAAACATCTATAATGAACATAGGATACTTTGTATTGGACGTCAGTAAAAAAATTATTAACAAGTATACATTAGGACTATCTTTCTTTTATTTTTAATAAATGAAATTTTATATATTAATCATAAAATATTGAGACAAATAATATATTTATATAATAATACATTTTTCTAATTTATTTTTTTATTGTTTCAGGTATGCAAAAGTCACCAATCATCTATGGTATATGGTATAAAAAGACTGATTTTTGTTTGTACATATTTCATAACGATATTTAATGTATGTTCCATATTGGTATTTTATGTTAGATGGTTCAGAATATATGAATAGGTATTTGTTTTGTAACTATTATTGCCATCTAACAGCTATCATGTCCAACAAGTTACGCACACAGCAAGGTGGTTTAGAAAAATTTTCATGGAGTGACTTAATTTCAATTGACCTATTTGTACAAATTTTACAGAAAAATTTACCCACATCCCGCACAAATGGAGTCGTGAGTATATCTTTTAAATATAATTATCAAAATATCTGAAACATAGTTTCTACTATTATACGCAAAACTGAACCAAATACATATAGAATTCACAAAACCAATTGTCTTGAAACTTTAATAATAATTCCGTTATCATAATCACTAGTTTACAATAACGTAACAGTTTCTATACATTGTTTCTCAATAACCAAGTTACTTTGGGTACCCCAAATCGTGGAATGTTTGCAAAAGTATCTTTACAACGATTTACGAGAAAATATAGGATTAAGTATTATGCAATTTATTTTTGTTGCTTCTGAGGTCTCGTACTGCCAAAATATTCAAATAAATGTATGTATTTCATGTGTATTCGTTATCTAAGGAGACTTATGTCTAGTTATTTCTGTTTAATATTTGCCAGGTGGTAGGGTATTGGCTCATCTCGATGGCCGCCACCCCTGGTTTAGAATATGCCGCCAATACAACCTTGTGCTGTGTTCCGCATTAGTGACCAGGTCTCCTTTAAGAGAGCAGCAGCGCATTTGTTGCACCTTTGGTGTTGCGAGTGTCCATAGGCGATGGTAACGGCTTTCCATCAAGTGGGCTATCTGTTGAACTCTATAATAAATATTTAACATTGTAATTTTTAACAATCATTAATTTTCCATATCTTTCAGCGTTATTTTCCACTTGCACCCACAGCGGATGATATATCTATATCTCTCTTGCTTTTTCTCCACTTAACGCGGTCTATTGCATCTAATCCAACGCATTTATAGCTATTTATCATAGTTCATTTAAAATTGTCGTTCAAGATTTAAGTTGAGTTTAGAACTTATTCTTCAAGTTAGACATGAATCCATAATACCTCAATAGAACTGGCGCAGTTCTAATAAACGCATCCAGCGCTTGACAAAGCCTTTTTACTCTTTAAGAATTATAGCATTCATCCCTAAAATGGATTCCAAAGGAGGGAAGCAATTTCATTTGTGAGAACCTGCTCCTGCTTATAATCCGTCCGAGGTAATAACATTTCATATTCGTAATAGAATCATTCTGCGTCGCTCGGAAACTTTATAGTCTCATTTTCATTGGAAGCGTTTAGTACGAATAAACTTGTAGAATATTTGATGCACGGCCGTGAAATGGCATGGGCCCAATCTCCGGGGTCCCTTACTCGGCTAATCAACGCTCCCTACTACTTCACTGTAATTTTTCTTCTTTGTTTAAATATTACATGTTGCTGAAATGAATATTCAACGGCGAAAGGTTCTGTATGGATTGCGTAGGCGATCTAAGTAGGTTACCTTTTTGGGTGCGCTGACGTAATAATTGCCTGTAATATAGTGTATTTCGTAAAACTAATGTATTTTTTTAATTTTGTTGCTTTTAAAAATAGTAGCTGTTTAATACTTTATATTTTAATACGTAGATTAAAGCACAAACCCGTCCGTATTCATAATTTCTAACCAATTGTGGACCTGTCAATGAAATTTCAAAAAGACACCGTATATATTTTGAAGTCTTCCGCAGCGGAATATATAATATGATATTAAATATTCCTATTACATAATTATAAACGTATAGTTTATTCCTTTTTCCCGACCTTGTCAACGAAATAATTATCAAATATGTAAGTATTAACGATTACCAAAATGAAAGCATACTTTCATGTTAGAAAATTGTGCAGGGTACTGTAGTCATGTATTTAGATATTTACGCAACAGAACTCACGAAAAAACTCTAATTATAATAACAATATTTAATTAATTCACCAAGGGTTTTTTTAGAGGCGACAAATGTCAATTATTTTGTTATTTGGCTACTTAACTGTTGTATTAAATATGTATTGTGTAATATTTAGAGAGAGAGGAGAGAGAGAGAGAGAGAGAGGTAACTCTTTATTGTACACCAAAACATACAATATTTTCTAGGCGATACAATAGGCGGCCTTATCGCTCAAAGCGATCTCTTCCAGGCAACCTAAATGAAAAACAAATTTGCATCAGGCGATGTAGGTGGTGCAGGAAAAAGGCAATGGACACATAAATACTCAAACTAATTTAACAAATAAATATACAAATACATACATATACACATAGTTATAAATATAATATACAATAATATACATATACAATAATATATTACAAAAACATATGTTATTATAATAAATGTATTAGCATTTAATATCCTATGTATATGTATTTGATTTGCACACCACCGTCATAAACTTTGGATTCCTTTCACACAATCCACGGGTTGCCTGGAAGAAATCGCTCTAAAGCGATAAGGCCGCCCTTTATTCCCGTTTTTACACGAATTACTGTGAATTAGTTACTTTATATGTATATGGTAAAAATAAAACCAAATCTACCTATCTACGAAACGTTAAAAAGCATTCTGATCAATGATTTTCACTATTAAAATGTTTAGTAACAATAATGTGTTAAAATGTCTTTTAACAGCAGCACGTTTCACCTCGTATAGACGGTTGCATAATGATAATTAATCGACGGTAATTAATTATAAAACGTGTTACACATCCATTATGCGCAATCCCTCAAGCTCGAGTATCTTTACTTAAGCTACAATGATTTGTGCCGGTATCTAAGTTAGTAAATATTTGAACTTGTATCTATGAAATCCTATCTACTTACGTATGCTTAATTGCTGTGTTGAATGTTTCAACATTATTCCCTTATATTAATATCAAAACTTAATGTCGCACTGTTGGGTTCGAGTCTACATGTTCTTTCATATTATATGAAGTATCTAATAAATCTTAACAGCCAAATGACCTATCTGATATATAATATATGATAATAGTTTAGGGGAATAATATTTTACACATCATAATTGATTGGCGGGCTTACAATTTAACTGACTTGTACCCCGGACATACAAAAAGTTGTGAATGCGTGAGTTTATGACGCGCTCTTACTACATGATTCAATACACCTAACGTATTATTTACCTCTGTGCTACCCAGCTATTTTTATTACATGTGTATAAGTTCAATTTCATTACAATTAACACCTTAGGTACATAGTGAGAGCGACGCGGGTGCGGAATTCACTAGCGGGTGTCGCGGAAATGTAATTCCATATAAGTCTGAACATAGTGACAGTTATGCGTGTGCGCGGAATCAGCCACGAAACGAGCGGGCGACGCCACCGCGAGCGGGGCGGATTTCCACTTGTAGCAAGTGGTCATGACTTTTACATGATAATTTTTCACTTATTCTCAGAGTATAATACATACATACATACATAACTTCACGCCAGGTCTCTTGGCGGGGTAGACACGAACAATAGAGCGTCATACAGGCTTATTATTACACACCTCACTTGCTTCGTATGATTGTAGTAGACATAAACTATTTTAGAAAAACTATCTCGCTTATAGAATTAATTAATTTCCACGCCCCGCAAAGTATTGTGTTCACGAGAAGAAATTCGCGTTTACCATCCTTCTTGCCCTAGATTCTATTGCCCTCACCGTGCTCACTGTTTTCGAAGCCTAAACCATTGAAGAGCAAACAAAATAAATTTATTTTCATATTAACATATACAGCAAATGCGGTTTTACCATTCCAAAAGCAGTGAACAAGTTATGTTAATAGATGTAATTAAATGTGTGCGTATTTACGCGTATGTGGGAACCCAATTAATAAAACGATGTCACTCTTGCAGCAACTGACAAAGACTTGCCAGGAACTCGCTAATTAAATCCAAAGCCGTAAGTATACGTTTTGTTATCATATAATTCTCTTGTACTCAGAAGTTATATTAATAGACTTATTACTCCAATCGATTATTGCATATTGTTACAATTTTAGCGGGACTCAAATTAATATGCAGTTGGAATTATTGTAGAATTTATTAGAACTATACGCTTCTATCGTGGTTCTCGCTCGACTGCCCCCTCTCCCAATCGGGCCATTGTTTGCACAAATGCAATTTGTCGCCCGCAACGTGGACCGAATATCCTAGAATCAGCTTGTACTTTAAAATCCGTAACACCTGGCTAATGATTACAATACAACAATAGGCCGTATGCCAATAAGTAAACAAAAGAAGCGATCATAAAAAATTACAATAGTTTCAATGTTATTAGTAATTAGATAAATGCCGAATGCCGGTTTTGTTTTTGTCGGAACTGAGTTGTAACGATATGTACATATATAAGAGCTTTAGTAGCGCAATCGCCAAAACATTCGTGTCATCCCAGTGGCGTGGATTCGAGCACTTCCAATAAATTTGAAAGCGCGCATCTTTGTTATTTTGTTCTGGAGTTAGAAAGTAACGGATTATTATAAAATTTAGTACAGCGTAGTTCACGTCAGCGAAGTTAATTTTAATGACCATATAAATATCCCACATTGGAATTAGTGACGTACATCGCCGATCGCCGTCGGCCAGTTATTTATCGTGATTTCCAAAACTAGGCAAAGGTTCTCCAGAAGAAACTTTGCTACTATAACATTTGTAGAAATCCGGCAACGTATTGGCGACATCGCTGGCATTGGTAAGGTTCGTAGAAGATTGTAGCATCGGGTAGTCCGCCACCTGTTTGCCTGCCTGTAATAAGAAAATGCTTTAACATGAACATGGTTGTAGAGTTTCTTCAGCTTGCATTTACACTCAAAGAAAGCGTGATTGATTAAGAGAGAGTCTGTATTATCGGTATGTTGTTCTAATACTAATAAAAATTATTATTACTAAGAGTTAACAATTAAAATATATGTAGCCAACACTGGACAAAAGTAAAAAGAGATTATTTACTAACCCTACTATAAGGTTAACGATTTGTATTTTGGGCAACGCGTAAGATTCAAGAACATCCCCAACTGATGGTGATTTGGGACCTACACGATTTATCATTTGTATTTTTGAACCGCCACGAAAAGCCGACAGCCTGAAGTAAACTATAGTCAACATTTTAGTTTTTCTATTGTTAGTGTCGTTTTTGCTACAAACGTAGAATAAGGTGAAAGATAAAAATTTTGAAAAGATTTTTATCTTATTACGCCAAAGAAGTATAACTTCTAACGCGTGTACATAAGTACACACACACACTTTATTTTATTTTTAAATTAAGTTGTTCACATTATTAGTAAAATATTGGTATTTTTTTAAATGTAAGTGTAAATGTAAATTGTAAATATGTAACAAACACCATTATTCTATATGAAAATGTATAGAAAAATTGGTTTCATAAGGGGTATTGTAAATTTATGTACAAAACGATATGCAGACGTGTCTTAAATATAAAGAAGCCACTCAGCCGGAACTCAATAAAGCGTACTTAGAGCTTAAGAGCGATAAATTCGCGTTTTTATCATTGCAAATTTACACGGGGCTCGAAGCCCAATTCTTATTTGTTGTGTTATCGGATACATCTGGGGGTGGGATCGGGAGTGCGTAGTTACCTCGAGAGGTGAGTCGGCGCCGTGCGAGTTCTCGCCAAGACAAGATTTATGTAAGGACTTTGTGTTTGTACGAGTAGTTAAGCAGGGGGTCGCAGGATGAAGCGACGTAACGCTCATTTCCATTCGCTTTTACTCAAGCATAAGGATGCAACGTTAAAAATATCGATAAGAACATCGGTATTTTTATCGAAGGGTGAACAACGTTATTGGTTTAACCGCCTCATTCAGCGTCAATTGGTAAATACCTACGCATATTCATAATTATTTTTTAAATTGTAGTTGTATCTTTTAATATATAAAATTCTCGTGTCACAGTTTTCGTTGCCATACTCCTCCGAAACGGCTTGACCGATTTTGATGAAATTTTTTGTGCTCATTTTATGTGTTAGGGGTAGTCCACCCCTAAATTTTTTATTTTATTTTTAGACAAAATTTTAATTTCTATTTTTTTATGATACAACATACAAAAATACATACAATCCTAGATTTTCAACCCTCTACGATCAACCCCTATTTTTTACCGGGCAGGACGACGTCTCCGGGACAGCTAGTTATAATATAATTTTTAAAACTCAATAAATGAAAGAATATGTGGAAAAATCTATAACTGAATAACACAGTCATAGATTTATTATTAATTATTTGTAACAAAACGTTAGAAATGTATTAATCTACAAACTCAATCCGACTTATATCGATTTAAGTCTAAATCCCTGGTGATAGTGGTGGTATGGTATATGGTCCCGCGTCGCAAAATTAAACAACTAACACTTTTTGGTCAATAAATAATGCATTTTTTAAAGCTGAAATTGTTACCTACATTTTCGTATATTTCATGTTTATATACATTAAACATTAACAGAACCAAACTAAATAATTGTACTAAAAAAAAACAATAATCTGAAATCGAATATAGGTATGCATGGAAAAAGAATTAATAATATAAAATTATTAATATTATAAACATTATAGATTTTATTTGACATATCTATAAAAACATGTAACATAAATTTATTTACTACTAGCTGTCCCGGCAGACGTCGGCCTGCCGGAAAAGCTTCAAACGATATGCCGACAGCAGCGACACCTACCGGTTACAATTGTGAACCAACTCAGATACCTCCTTTGGCTCGTGCACAACAACTTTGCTAAACATACAGACAAGCATTCATTTTATATATAAAGATTTATAAATTATCGCCACTCTATTAAAAACAATATGCAAAATCGCTTTTTTCTCGAGATTTTAAATTAATAGTCGTTTAATCTTTATCTTAACCGGTCGCAATAGTGTATACGTAGTTCTTCATATATAGCGTGTTTTGGCATTATATTATTCGATATATCGCAACCCTACTAACGCCAAATACCTAACAAAGTAGAGAGTGCCCGCCTTTTGTCTATGCCCTCGCATCCGCTACAGTTTTCTTCAACGAAGAAAAATACGGCTCGTTTTAAAATTCTACGCGCACGTACTTACATTCATACGTAGTAGTTACTTTTTCTTTTTTTGCAATTTCTCGCCATAGACACATCATCTGGCGTGGATGAGTTTTTGTTGGGACGTAGGAAGTCTCTTTGTCTTGGCTATGAAAGTCAGAACTGTTGTAAGGAATATCCAACTCGGAGAGTGCCGTGTAGTATTGTTCTCAGATATTCTAAGCTTAGACTTTTATGCTTTCTCGGTAGTGGACCCTTTTAAGCAAACGTGGCTAAGTAATCAATTGAAAACTTCGTTACTTATAACGAATTTAGTAAATAATTTTTAAACAAAAAATGTTTATAATAATACAGGCACGAGTAAACAAACAAGGTTTTGTTTTAAAATCTAGGCTCTCGGCCTTTTTTTAATAAGGGTTACTTTCGACTTCTCTGGGATCCACCCATCAGATCCTGACTTGGTGACCGTGGAACTACCTTGGGAGTATATATTACATAAAGAAAAAAAAACAAAATCAATTCACAATTGACGGAGAAATTGCGTAACATGGAAATAAAATATTAAGCACTTGTAGAAAATGTAATAGCTACACGCGTATACGAGCTTATCTCTAAGAATTGAGGCGTACGGCGTTCTTTAATAAGTAATTATTACTCTCGATTTCCATGACCATGGCACCACCTCGGGAATATAGACTTACGAGTAAAGAAGAAAATTCTAAAATCGATTTAGTATAAGACCTATCGTGTTACGAAGAAGTCTGTTATAAATGTTCGTAGGTAGGACCAATTCGGGAGTCGATTAAAAGAAAAACAAATGGTTCACAATTTACAGATAGATTAACAGTCGGTTAATAAAATAAATAATAATATAAGAAGGCCGCCACCAGCCTACCACTATTGACCGTATATCGTATCATAAAGTTAGAAAAATATATAGAATAGATTAAAGGCCTTATGATATCTTTATATATATATATATATATATATATATATATATATATATATATATAAATTCGACTGTTTTCTATGTCGCAAAATTCGGAAAATAGTCACTGGATTGACTTGATTATTTTAAAAAATGAAAAAATATTTTTTTGCGTTACATTGTTTGGATTTTGTTAAATATAGTTTTAATAAGATTTGTTTTTTTTTATTTATTTATTTAGATTTTAAGGTAAATTAGCCATTTATTATATATATATTATAGTTATTATCGTTAACATATCAATCACAGAATAACTTCGCATACAACACATATCAAGGGCTGAGAAACTATTTGTTGTAAGTGACCTTTGGGTGACTTTTCAAAGGAATGTATCAAATTATTATTAATTTACTTTTATAAATAAAATTCATGACCTAAAACTACGTATTTACTACGTTCAATACTCAAATTTAAAAAGAAACTTATTCCAACTATTTCTTTCTCTATTATTCATACACAAACAATTTTTTAAGTGTTACCCTTTGGTAATGACAAATGATAGTACTTTCTGTGCTTAGGCACGGTGTCCCTCGTGACTTTAAGCGTCAGGACAATGTAACGTAGTCTTCATGTTATTGCCTCAATTAATCATAACTTTGTGTTAGTGAAATTTCTCCGGTGGTTAGGCCATTGGTGCATGAGTTCACGAAGGCATGAAATTGGATCGCGAAACCTGTTCGCCTTTACAATCAGGGCAGAACTGATTTTATCATTTTAACTAGTGTTATTACAGATTTTAATAGCTTAAAATATAATAATGTATTTTATTACAATATGAAAGCTAACTTTATTGACAGTTATATATGCAAAGTTATTCTGTCTATCAGGAACTTTTCATGATTGCGTATCTAAATTAAAATATAATTATGTTTCTTTTTCTTTCTCCTTCTTCCCCAATTATTTAGGAATAGTTCGGTGTCCGTTTTCAGTAAAACGTTTTCTGTCACACCACAAATCATCATGTCATCCTTTACACGATCCATCCATCACTTTTTCAACCTACCTCTGCTATCCTTTAATTTACATTCAATTTATATAGATACTTAATAAATTGCGCCTATGTATAGAACTCTTCTGTGCTAGAATTTAACAGTTAATTTTAAGATATGGCACAACAATTACAAGACATACGCACGTCAACTGTCGTGCGTATGTTCTTGTCGTAACGTACTAGTCCCGAGTCATCATTGGCCGCAACAACCTTTTTTAGAATTTGGGCTACATCATTCGTTTTTAGCTGTAATGTCATTTAGTATTTTCCCAAGTTTCACGTCAATTATATATTTTAAACCACTTTTTAACGGATTTAAGTGTGGTATTTTATTTAATTTTTAGTCTGACGTTTCAGTCACTCTTCTTTTAAAATCGCTGAAACGTAGTTTTATTACAAAATGTTATTGTCATTACCATTGATTAATGCACATTATTTTTATCAACATGGCACTTGAAATAGATAATGCTTAAGAAGATATAGGAGTTAATCAAAACCCTTGATGCGGCTAATGATGCACGCAAGATATTTATTTACCCACTAAACAATAGTTTTATATTTATATAATTTATTTAGGAAACATATACCTACCTAGTAGTTATTTTTTTTATTGTAGAAAACTACTAAATTATTACTGACATCGGTTAAATTACCACTAAAAATAATTTGTATAGGCATTCCAGTTAAGCAAATCAGCGTCCAGACACTTGTTTCTGGAATTTCTTGAACTGTATTTGCGAATTTAGTACCAGCGTGAAATATGCTGTTTGTTACGTATTTAGCGTGTTATACGTTTTTTACCTAATGTCTAATGCCTCACAATTTGATCAAATAAATGTTTTTCTTTGTATTTGGCTTATACAATTTTAAGAAAATTAATTAAAATATTAATTAGATAACAAAAATCATAGTACATTATTATACCCACTTAGTAAAGTTCAAAAAACAACATTCAAGATCATATTTGTCATAAAATTATCTTTGTGACTTATATCTTGGGCTCAACGTAATTGTAAACTAAGTCAGATCGCCATGAATTGGAATTAGTGTTTGGGGTCGTGCATTTTATTTTTCTCACTTATTTTTCACGTTACGAAAAGTTGAGTCGCGCGCTCCGGCGCTCGCGCCGCCCGGTTTATTGAATTAAAGTTGATAAGTGTATTAGCCAGTGTTGTTGCTCCATTCCCTTGATTAATGGCCGACCGTTGCTTTTTCTCTCTCATTTATATGATAATGAGTCGCCAGCCGCGACCGGACACAGTTATTGCGTGTAAATAGATACTGTGTTGGATGGAGTATCGCTTATTTTGAAGGATGAAGCTAATGTCAAGATACTTCACTGTTAGTTGAGTTGGTCAATTCGAATTATTATTATGGTGGTTCTATAATAGATTGTAAAATCGTAACTCTTATTAAATAATAGATACGTAAAAAATAAAATATATACTGGGACGCAAGGTTACTTACTGTACTTAAACTTAGACTACAATGGGATATTTATTTATTGTTTTTACAAAATTATTTAATTTACACGCTATATTACAATTAATTGGAATTAGTGTTTGGGATCGTGCATCCCATTTCCCAATGTAGACAATTAGTACTGATTATTTGAATTGCAAGACTTAGGCTGGTGTACACCGAAATTTAACCGACGGTTAACCAAAAATAATCACTGTTTTCTATACATTTTTGGCGATTATCTTATTTTAAACATCGGTTAAAAGTCGGTGCACACCAGCCTTAAGATTTAACTTCTTATTCGTTTTTCATTTAATTTTTTATTAAATGGAGCAACATTTTGATAATCTGCCGCAAACAAACGCATTATTATATATTAACTATTTTATATTAGAAAAAGAAGAATTTCTATAGTTTTATTGATAACCAGGTTCTTTGTGTATTCTTAATTTTGAGATATAAGGATGAAAAAACTGTCATGTTAAGTCTATCACAAAATATCGCCTACAATAAATAGGCTTTCACCCAATTGACAGGAAAGCCCTAGAGCTCAAGCCGATATTAGGCGATTAATTTTTATATTTCAATTTGGATTAAGCAACCAAATTGATCCATGTAAATACAAAACTAAGTCATTCAATATCAATTGATATCCTTTCAGTTCTGCGCCTTTCAACAAATTGGTTCAATTTTGTTGATTCGTCTAACACCAGTGTTAGGATCTTTTTAACTAGGCGACTGTAATTCTTAGCGTCCTTCTGTGTTAATTTTTTCTAAAGTGTCTCTACATTATAATGCATGGAAAGGGTGTCTGTCCGGTAGCAGAATTAGGATTTCAATTAAAAAAAATGAAAACTTTTCGTCCGACGGATGTGTAAGGTGTTTTGTTAGAATCGTCATTAGTGCGGATTTACTAATCACTGTGTCCCGGTTGACAGATATGAAACGTAGGTTTGCAATTGAAGCCTTTCTAAATAACACTAATTATTGTGTCGTTATTCGTCAAGGAGTCTGTTTTCTTTATTGCACGCGTTGAGCAGAATCCAAACGACCCACCTAATGGAAAACGGCTTTCATCGCCTATAGACATTTCCAACACCAAAGGTGCTACAAATGTACTGCTGCTCTCTTAAAGCCTACCTGGCTACTAATGCCGGAACAAAATTCAGTTCTTATGCGGTATGTATAATCACCTGCTAATTACACATTTTAGAATCAATGAAACGAAATAGTGACATCAAAAAGAGATATAAAATTCAAACTTAATATATTCGAAATAAAACACATTTCTTTTTACCTGTTCGGTGTCACTTTTCAATTTAAATAAAACTTAAAAGAATTTAAATGAATTATAACTCTATTTATAAAATCTCTATATTTGATTGATCTGTTTTTTTGCTTAAGGCAGAGAGTCTTTTACACGTAGATCAAAGGAAAATGTGCCTAACAGTACATTTAGTTTTGAATTTTATTGTAGTAATTTAACGCGTAATTTAGAAGTTTTTTGAATTATAATATATTTACGGATGTAGGCTAAAGGTCTTATATTAAGTTAAAGATAAATTATCTGTCAGTATATTTCCTGAAGTTTCTCTTCTACTGCGTGTGAACTGCACACACACTTTTTTTAAAAATTAACATTACGAATCCTAATTTTACCACCGGTCATCCTTTATTTATAGTATGCAGGTTGCATACTAATCAGATTAACTAGCAATCATCCCGAAAACAGCCATTTCTTGCCAATTTGGAAGTACTCTACGAATTCCCTTAACGCAGCATGTTTGAATTAATATTTGAACGATCAACGCAGCTCGCATGGCGAACCAAAGCGCCGCACCGACGCGTCCTCGCACACGTTTCAATGTTTTAGTAAAATTAAGTTTGCTTATTTTCGCAACTGGATTATGCTAATTAGCCAGCTGCCGTTTCGACGGTGAAATCGTAATCGAAAACGTCTAATGTTTACGCTTAGTCAGTTTGTTTTGTAAAACAATGACGAATTTGCGACGAAATTAATTAAAATAAACTTTCCTTTCGCAATCTCTAGGTCATTGTTTCGTTTGTCATTAAAACGTGGTGGTTTTGTTCCACGAATATCTGTCTGTTGTTTATTTAGTAGGAAAGATTTAGAATAGAATATTATCGTGCTCGAACAGAGAAATAATATAATTGCCTGAGGCCGGGCGGCCTTGGGTTGATAGTGCCTTGATAGTGTAGTTGCCCGTCTGGATGGCTACCATCCCTGGTCTAGAGTATCCCACCATAATATCCTTCAGTTGTGTTCCGGAATTTATGGCCAAGTTCCAGTCTCCCTTTAGAAAGTGTCAGCAAATTGGTAGCACCTTTGGTGTTACAAATGTCCATAGGTGATGGTAACCGCTTTTCATTGTGTGGGCCGTCTGCCTGTCTGCTTAATTCATGCAATAATAAAAAAGTTGTAAAAGATCTGCGTCTAAGCTTCTTAATATTGCACCCATGCTCTTTATTTTAGGATAACTTTTAAATGCATGAGTTATCCCAAGATGCAAGTTTCGTTAACATGTTTTCATTCACCATCAACAGTTAGCATTGAACTCTAAAAAGATAAAAATATGCATTTACAAACATATATATGTATAGTCCTATGATTAATGATGCTGTGTTTAAGTTTCAAACACCCTTATAATAAACATCAGCTAAAAACTATCCAGTCTGATCTAATCATAGCAACTTAAACCAAGATGTTAAAGTTTTAACTTGATGATGAGATGGACATGCTGTATACAACTAAACAAGAGAAAAGAGATTTAAATAAATCTGGCAAACATATTTAAAAATTTAAAAGTAATAAATAATCTTCTTAACATTTTTAATTAAAATGAAATGCATGACGTGAGCGTATACAGTATGAAAGGTGCAATAAAGTAGTTCGTCGTTGCTATTTAATACCTCTTTGTTTAAAACAATCTACGGGGAACACCGTCAGGGTTACGTTATGATGACATTTGGATTTGCTATGTGTAATATAGAGCACCAGAGGGAATGAAATCCGGAAATATGAGTGCATTCCTGCCAACTATGAAAGCACTCCTTACACCTGCTGTACGTGTTTGTATTATGTCAATACTGGAGCGTCTTTGTCTAGGAATTGACGAGTTTTACCTTCAGAAGTAGTTCATTTGTTTGGGAAACTTGACGCACGTTCGTAACCGGATAATTATGCGGTGTACGTACCAAAACAACTTACAAGACGTTAATGTTTGTTTTGGTTATCTTAGTTTATATGAATATATATATATCTAAATATTCTTACGTAATCGAAGTTTATACGTATGCTAAATATTAATACAGCTGTTTCTAAACTACACAAAATTAAGGTTGGCTTTTGTTTTGTCTATATATTAAGATTTGTTCAAAATTGTAGAATATTGACATAAAGGGAAATACCAAAAAATATAATTAACTGATTTCTTCGATCATACACAAAATTAATGTTGACTTCTGATTCTTCCATTTATGTCTTTTTAGCCCTGTCTCACGCCAATATTCGTATTTTATTGGATACTGTAACTCTTACGTTCATAAATTCTATTACTTGCTTTTCTTTTAAATTAATACATTTTTTCGTACTAGTAACAAAAGACTGTTGTAAAATTTATTTAGTGCAGCTTAAAAAGCCTTCTATTCCTAGTGGATGTGCCGACAGCTATCAACAGATAGCCCCCGGCTCTTTGATAGCCTCCATCCACGTTGGATAGGCGCACACACCAATACGACAAAGGATTACCTAACAGAAAGGCTCGAGCAATATTACCTGTCCATAACTCATCCGCTTACCATTCCAACAATCCCGTTTCACCCGCTTCGTTCTCAAAGAGAACTTCAATAAATGTAGTCTCATAACACTTAATTTTTGGTACCACTTGACTATTAGTTTCCGTATGTTAGAGATGTCGAGACGTCGCAAAATATATTAACAATGGAAGTAAGAAAATAAATACCTCTATCAATTCTACTCAAAAAAATGTTATCACCATATTTGGATATATTACGGATATAACATAAAGATTATGCCCTACCTGGCCTGGTGGCCCCCAGCCACTCCAATATAGACACCCCATGCCTTGCACTTATTAATTACTATTTAAAAGTTATTTAATTTATATTATCTCGAATATACACATTAAAACAGCAACACAATAAAGTAATTACATAAAGAGTTACATAAATTCATCACTTCTCAGTTTACTGAAGAACATTACACCTGGCGGTTGGTAGAACTGCGTTTGCCTCCTTTCAGGTACCACTTAAATAAAGTAACGTTAACTATATGTTCGAAGTCTAAAATATCCAGTAATTTGTAAATACTTGTTAAAGATATTACTAGCAATATGTAGTAAAAATAAACAATTCTTGACCAATACTAAGTAAGGAATATTTGCTTGATTTGGTTGTGCTACTTTAATTTATCCCTACATTGATTTACATACATACATACATAACTTCACGCCAGGTCCCTTGCGGGGTAGGCACGGTCAACAGAGCGCCATTCAGGCTTATTCTTACACACCTCACTTGCTTCTTTGACATTCATAGCTCTTGTCATGCACGCTCGTCTGTTTGGCTTCTTTTTTCATATTGGTCATACAGTTGTCTGTATCGATGTGAAGTGCTTCATAGACATTGATTTACATATCAGTTATCAATTATGTCTTTTATTTTTCGTTTTGACATGATTACAAGTATTATGTCTTTATTCTTCTTAAGAATTGGTAATAAATAATTATTAGTCAGTAAAACAGATTAAATATCTGCCTTGAAGTGGTTATTACTTTTTGTACCTAACACGTAACATCAATGTATTCGATTTCTATCGCAAAATCAGGATTTATTTAGCGTTAACATAACTGTTAGCACTCATAGCTGTATCAAAGTTTACCTGAAAAACTTACAAGAAAAGATACAAAACACACTTTTATAAGTCGGTGTAGCACAATAGCGAAACTTTATTTGGGAAAAATTGTTACAAAAAAATATGACGTTTGAAAAATTACACGCATCCACAAATCATACGGGCCCCTCTTTTGTGTAAACTTTCGACTTACACAAAGGAATTCAACTCGTTCTTGAGACGTTAAACTCTGTGCCCGTATAAATAAATGTTTGCTTATATTTTTGTTTATGTACAAATTAACAAATCCGCCCGGATATAAAATATGTCAAATAATGGTAATTCCGATTCGGTCTGGTGTAAGTAACAATTTATCATCGAGTCCATAGCACACCTGAACAAGCGTTCGGCGTCGCACAAAAACGTCGAACGATTTCACGAATGGAAATACAAAATTCCATTTGGTGCAATCGAGAGGAAATGAAGCAATTAATTCGGCAGATGGCGTCGCAGTGCGAGCATTAATCATCGACTAATCGTAACTTCAGTCTTCGATTAATCCTCGCCGGTTCATAGACATCGAGAGACACCGCATGTCGATCTCCCGTCACTTTTTACAACTACGCCCATTGTGTATTCCTTTTAAATTAGATTTTTTTCATGTCTCTTACAAATATTTATTTTATCTAACTCTAATTTATGCTTTTATATCAAAAGCGTGCAACATAAAACAATATTATTTGTGATGAATTATAAATTTCTAATTAAGTTTCTTTTAAAGAAGACGTAAACTAAATTGAATTTTTAAGCTGAGGATTACATCAATCAACGAAAATACTCTCAAATCTTGATCTTTCTTTGCAGAATGACTCTCGATACAATCGTTAAATTCTCAGCTATCAAAGTTATCTTTGTAATTAATTTCTGTTTGAAATTGAATAGTTGAACACTTGGAGGAGGCAATTAAAAGTGGATTATAAGTAAAAATGAAGTAAGCGCGTTGAAGAGTCGAAATCGAACTGGGAGCGGGTAGATTAAAGCACTTGCTTGCTCGAGATTACCGAACGAGCTAGTGGTAATGAAATTCACCCCGAGAAAATGGCGGGATACAGAGGCCTAGTGCTTTAAGCCCTGTCCAGGCAACCGCTGATTGTATTTGATGAGAGTTTTATCTGTTTTGTTCTATCTAGCGCGGCGATCGTCGCGTAATCATACCGATTAAACTTCCCCGCAGCCCGGTTAATTACTCGTGTTGTTGCCGGATTTAAAGTTGCGTCGATCAAACTGGCTTAAGGCAATTGTTTGTGCAATGTTAATGAACGCAATTATCGCGTGTCGCAACTTTTTAATTAAGAAATTTGAATTGTCAACAATGAATACAAATTACAAATTGCTTAGCTGAAATATCTTGAACTTTGAAACGTATAATGTCAAGTATTTCAGTTATTATTATTATGTCGGTAGGCCAAGTATGTGGATAGCCTCCTTATGTATATTGTCCTTTGAGTAAAGTTTTTGCAAACTGATTACGCATGCTGAAAGGGGGCTATCAGAGCGTGGTATCTTGGAAACCTAAAGGACATGTCAGGCGGCCTCGATCCCAATAGCCCTCAAGCGGAGCGTGGTTCACGTAACGTTACCGATTGTGATCCAATTAGGGTTGGCTGCGCATCCGCTTACGTATTTAACTGGATGGACCCTGATCGTTTTGCCAGTAGACATTGAAAGGTCACCCAACCCTTGGGACGTCGCGTTTAAATAGCCCCGCACAACAAAAGCACTGCTATTTATTGCTTTTAAGTGTGTGAAATCGTGTAGAGATTAAATGTACTTGTCTTTTTATAGCCTTTTAAAAGGTTAGGTTTTTGTGTTTCTTTTTTAAAGTGTGATAATGTAACCGTTTTATTCCTACACAGCAGCACTTTATAAAATGTTTGAAATTTAAAATACATTGTTACTTACGTACATTTTGTTGGAATAAATGTTGTTTTCGTGATTTTCTTTATTAAATTTATTTAAATATTTAAAAAAAACCTCAATTTGTAAACGACATATTGCCCGGCGCGCTAGTCTCCCATTTCAAAAAATGCATTATATACCCCCCACGAATGTTCAAGACGGATTTCGTATTTCGCACATGGGTAATTTTGATCTGCAGGTTTCCGGTCATATGTATTCACATTGGGTTAGAAGAAAATATATTAATATTGAGATTGTTTACAAATTTTATATGTTATATAAACGCCAGTACTTATTTGGTGAAATTCGAACACTGACGCAGTTGCTTGCTGTTTTATTTTCAAAAATTTTATTTATAATGGATAATAGTTGAGATAGTTTTTAATCAAGAACTGTATTTCGTGGAAAATGTCAACTTTTTACGCATATGACGTGTTCCAATGCTATAATCACTCTGTTATTGTTGTCAAGCAAAGACCTGAAATTAAACAAAGGTGATGTGGAGAAAGGGTCCAGATTTCGTCTTATGCCTATTTGCTTCAAAATATTATAAAAGTTGAATATTGTTGAATAATGACGCTGGCTTGATACATAAATCACACAATTTTATATATTAAAAAAGAGAAGAGACAAAATATAATAATGAAACACTTCTTCTAGTTTCATATTTTATTTAGCATTTAACAACTTAGAGTAAGTTCTAAAAGCTGTCTGCAACGGTAATAATAATGTGCATCTTTGCATTTGAAACTGAACTAAACCAAACTGGTGCGTTGGACATTTTGGAAAGTCTCGGAGCCCAGCTAACCGGATATCACTTCCAAAGTAGCGGTTTGATTTAACTACTAACCGATGATATGTACTGCCTCTAGTTTCAGTGTATTACAAACTTGTTAGTAAGTAAACGAATTTTATGTAATATTTTACTTAGTGTTCCCCAAAATATTTAAAGTCGTGGTTTAAAGTATTTTCCCGTTTCGTAACGGCATGAATTGTCTTTAACGAGGGTGTTATAAAATGTCTCAGGGCTCGGCAACGCGTTAGCGGACCTCTGGCGTAGCATACGTCCATAGCCGACAGAACCGCTTTCCATCAGGTGCGCCGTCTGCTGTTTACCTGCTTCAGGTAATAAAAAAAGCTTAGTAGGTAACAATTGCCATACTCCAGAGAGTATGGTAATTGGAAACGCAGACGTTTCAACAGTAACCTTGTTTTGAATCCTGCTTAATTTGCATTTTTTATAGTTCCTATGTGATGATGAAGTCGTGGTAGCGTAAAGGGTAGCGCACGCGCCCCAAACTCAAAGGGCGCGGGTTCGATCCTGGCCGAAACGCATACCTCACTTGCGCAGTTTTCTGACCTAATCTGCATTTTCCTACAATTACCACTTGCTATTAACGGTGAAAGAAACCATCGTGATGACACCTGTACCTCGACATATCCGATGTGTCAAGTGCCAAGCCTCCTTGGACAGCGTCGCGGGTATACTGTCCATTCCCTATAGTAGGAATCCCGAGCTCAGCAGAAGGACATTTATGGGCTGTTATTTTTTCTCTATGTGATGACGCTGAAGGAAAAACATTGTGAACAATCCTACACGTGAAATAACGATGACACCTTGAATAAGCGTGGCAGGTATTCTGTCCTTTCCCCTAGATAAATAACGTGGTTCGATCCTAACAGTGGGAAGTTTTTTATTATTTCTATTATATAATATTGTGAAAAAATGAATCGTACTGAGGTTTTAAACTATTTACGTTACGTAAACGTATTTTTTGGTTTCCCTAACCTACCTGTTTGTCTGTATTTCTATGTTACAGTTTTTTCAGACAGTGCCGAATCTATTATGGTTGCAATTTGACAAGAGAATGTATTCTATAATTAGTGGAACACTCCGTAGCTCGTAGATTGCGACGCACTTGCCTAGTTTATTTAATTATGTAGGGTGGAGTCATGTAGTAGTAGAGTCCATGTATGCAAAGTTCATATGCACGCACTCAAGCATGTAGTAGTAGCAACGCACACTCGTACAACACTTGGAAAAGAGATAGACTTGCATCGTTGCCAAAGCCTGGAATATCTAATGATAACGCGTGTTATGGGTCCGACTATATTATACACGAAATTAGCAGAAGAAATTAAACTTACCGGCAGTTTAAATGCATTTAAATTCCGGTTCATGAATAGGCTAATCGGGCACACTTTATATCGCTTGAAGCAATTCACAGTTGCAAAGATTGATGATAAATATGTAAACGCAAATAATTAAAAATTGACAATAATTATATATATAATCATAACATCTAAAATTGTTTCGAATAAATGAGGTTATAAGTCTATGAGTTTAGATGTGTCAGTTTGCAATCAATTATAGTTCTACAGAAAAATTGATATTTTAAATTAATTTTGAAATATATTCTAAAATACAAAATTTTATTCGTAGAATAATCTAATAACATAGTAACAACTGAAAATAGTTATAGCTACGTGCCGATAGTCATAAACTTTTTATTCTGCCAGATAAAAATTTCACTCGTTATATTTTATCTTTTATCTCAGCAAAATTGTAGAAAATATTTCATAAGACTGAAGTGAACCAATAGAAAGTTTTGCGATGTTTAACGGCGAAAGTATCAGGGGAATATATTAAGTTTGCAACAAGTTCAAGATAGGTGCTCCAAGAGAAAAAAAGTAAAAAATATTGCATATTAAACATAAGTATGTACATCACTTGTAGCGTTGTAACTTGGTTGAGAATGGTGGTGCATGTTACAAGAATTAATATAAAAATGTTTGTACTTTATTTTGTAAGCAAGACTTTCGGGGAAAAATGTATGTCATAAGAACATTTTGGTCTGAGTACATATAACAGATTTTAGTGCTATTATATTCTAGTTCGTAGTAGTAATTCCGCCACTTTAAAAATGCGTTGCCATTTTGTGCTAAATTAATTTAGTTTGCCGTAAATTACTGTGGTGATATGAATTTTACCTAAATATGAATCAGAAATTGATACATACACCAAAGAATATTTTTATCATAAATTGTTCGTCATTACAATGTTACCCTTCCATATGTTCACGAAGTAAGGAACGCATTCTAAGAGCGGCCTAACTATAAGGCCGCTTCTGGCTTGTAAGGCAGCGGTCCAAAATTGGCTTGCTCAGAGTACACGGAACAGAATGCTAGTCCCTACCTATATTTCTATGAGCGATTCTTGATTCGCTTTTTGTGTGCTCCTTTCGCACGAAAACTTAGAATAGAATCGAATATTCTTTATTGCACTCAAAAAAACAGTACTCATCAGAATTACCAACTATTTATATATCATAACACAATTGGTAGTGGTCTTACTATCGCTACTTATCGCTACTAGCGATTTCTTTCAGACTAACTTCTGGAGATAATTTTATTTTTCTAGTAGTCGGTCGGTATTCAGTGCGCATAGTTTAAAGTGTATATAATCGTATATACATATATTAATAACAAAAAAATACAATTACCTTTTTATATACAAATGTATGTAAATAAAGTTACACACACATACATAAGTAATTGTTTACAAATTTAGATAGTGATCTTTGAGGAGCTTACTAAAGACGTAAGTGACTTTGCACTTCTGATGCTCATTGCTAATGCATTCCGCAACCTTACAGCCTGCACAGTTAAACATTTCTGACAAAATTGCGTAGAAATTGTTGGCGTCATTAGTTGCAAATTTGATCTTAAGATCCGGTAGTACTATCTAGTGAATCAGGCAACACTCATAAAAATTAGGCGTTCGGTAAGTTATCAGTGTTACGTATAGCGAGCATTCCGATTACGCGTCTATGCTGTAGAGCCAAATAAGAAAGAGATCTTCAGAGAATTTCCAATCCACATTTTCGAAAATTAGTCAGTTTTGGATTAAAGTTATCTTATGGTAATCCACGTTATTCAAGGATTCATCAGTACGTATACAATCCAGGATAACCAGTTCATTCCTAAGACCTCGAAGGCGGAATTAACAATCAAAGAAACTCCCTATAATTTTATTTCTGAATAGATTTTAAATAAAATCAACCAAAATGATCCATGCAAATATAAAGTCGTATCCTTTCAGTTCTGTGTTTTTGAAATTTCAAATTCAATTGTCAAATTAAATAAAATTTCGTTGGTCCGTCGAAAATCGTCATTACACATATGCCGTTTGAGTGATGCCCAAAAGGCTATATTGGTATGCTGTCTAGTATTAATAGCATGACTGTGCTTATTCGCTCAGCAAAGTAAGGACAAGCTCTCTGACCAAGTTTAACATCAAACTGTTAAATATTCAAGAAACTAAATAGACTCTGTCACGTGTATATAGTCAGCTGATTAAATCAGGGCTTCGTAATTGTTAAACTTAATGAGACGGCTATAAAAGTAAGAGTAAAATAAATAGGTTGGTTTTTAAAGCCAACCTGAATGTCAAAATTCTACATTTAGTCTGCAAGTAAGTAAGTAACAGAAATATTACTGATAACTTGAATCTTCAATAGATAAGATATAATCGTATTTCGTAAGATTTTGTTTTATTCAATCACTGCAATATCAAAAATTGATTATGAAATATCATCAAACATCATGCTTAGACCGTCGGTTTGATGATGTACTGTTATATCATCAAATTGGCGCAAATGTTGCGGTATAAATTAGAACATAAAAATAATTGCACGCTTTAATACGAGAAAGACTAGTCTGATAGTAATAAGATAACTTATGAAATAAGGATAAAATGAACGTTGATAATAATAGCTGCCTTTTATTGACTTGAACTAATCTTTCACGGTATCTGACTACGACAGTAATACGGCATACAGTCACAATGGTGCAGTGATATCACTTCTGTCATTTCGCACGACGTACAATTAATCACACCATACATACTGACAAAGCTTTTTGCTAATGTCATTGTAAAAATTATTAATAATATCCTACTACCACAATAATATATTTTAATGTGTACAAAACTAGAACTGTCCATGAGACTTTCATGTTTTTATTTTATTTTATTGCAGAAGTTTTCAGACAGGCAGCGGCTTACTTGATGGAAAGCAGTTACCATCGCCTATAGACATTTGCAACGCCAAACATGCTACAAATGCGCTGCTGCTCTCTTAAGGGAGACCTAAGACCTTAGGGTACCTAGTCACTAATGCCGAGACACAAAACAATGTTTGTGGTATAATTTATATTTTAGGGTTCTGTGACCATTTTAGCAATCACGGAACCTTTATACAATCTTCATTTATGTCATTCCATCTGTCTTTGTATGTTTGCCATTCATTTTTCTCAAAAGCTACTCATCATTGAAATTTGACTCAGGGTTAATTTTTCTATCATCAGATTAAATTTATCAATCGAATAAATTATAACCTGACTGAATATAAAAGAGAAACACCTCAACTGTTTTTTTAAATCTATTTTTTCGGGGTGTACTTTTTTTTATTGCTGGAGTTCAGCAGACAGGCAGACGGCCCACTTGATGGAAAGCGGTTACCATCGCCTATAGACATTTGCAACACTAAAACACTGCTCTTCTAAGAGAGACTGGAACCTGTTCACTAATGACGGAACACAACTCAAGGTTGTGACAAATACCCTACCACCCACCTGTAGGTTGTTTTGTCGCTTCTTACGATAGGCCACCCGGCCTCAGGAAATTGAATTTTTACTCCTTCCTTCACGGAGAAAGAGATATATTTTAGATCTTGGTTACGAATACTCTTGAGTCATAATGACATCGAAGATGCAACTTCTTCTTCTTCTGCGAGATAAGGTTGTAAAGTTTCTGCGATTGGATTTAAATTAATAGATAAGAAATTAAGTATTGTGCGAGTACTTATGCTATAACGGATGAATATGGTTATTACTTTAAAAAATATTTACAAAACCACACCGTTGAGAAAAGCTCTAGTGTGATGATATACAGTAGTTAACATTGAAATGATTGTAATTATAATATCGTTGTTCATTCATCATTTGACAATAAATCGATTAGTAAGAAGATATTGATAGAATAGAACATTATTTATTGCATTGACTTTCACATACATATATTCAAACAAAGAAAAGATGTTGTTTGTATTCTTCGTAGGAACAACCGCTTGTCCTTTCCGATGTACAATACAAGCAGTTTATAATGATGCTTGGCCATTATATAACATTATTATCATCATTCATTCGTCATTAAGTTTATCTATGTTATTCATTATTAAAATAATCACATTTTACAAAAGTACTTATATAAACTTAACATTAGTCATCTATAAATGTATTACCTACATTACAATCATTATCAGTCTTAATATTATAGTAGTATAGCTCACTAAATTGAATTTTTATTAGCTATATTTTCTTTATGGCCAATTCCTATATTATTACTTACTAACAGTTCATTTGCCTTACTACATTTAAATTTGAGATAAGCTCCTTAAAGTAATGTAAATTTCTACCTATGGTAACACAAGTAAATGAATCGGCCAAAGTTAATCAATTACCACCCAGCGCAGAAGGTTTGCCGATAGCCTCATGATATCACGCGTCAATGGCCAGAGTTGACAAAAAACGTTACATAAGTAGTTGTTGAAATAATTTATTGTTTTAATTTATTATTGTATATGATTTACTTAAGTATATACAATAATATTAAGAGTAATAAAATACAATAATAGTAAGTGGTCATCGGCAAACCTTCTGGCCGACTTTTATAATGCAACTTCATTTTATAGTTGTCCTTTTAATTTGTATACAAAAAAAATTTATGATTATAAACAAAACAACACTAGAAAAGCATTATTATAATCATAATAAATATTATGGGTAAAAAATTTAAAAAGAAATTACAACAAACCAGTCAATTGCCGATGTGTGAAGATTCAAAATTTACTCGAGCAAAGCCAAAACAGTCGTAGTAAGTCATAAAACAGAGTACAGTAGACTACTTGATGCGAAAAGAACGTTAGAAAAATCTTGCTTGTTGAATTTAATGCATAATATAGAAGCGATTCCAGCTTTCCTTATTTCACGAGGTTCGATAGGTTTTTATTTTCATTTATCCGATATTTACGAGCCAATCGTCATAATAGAGGTTCGGTCAAATGAAAGTGTCCGTCAGACAAGACAAGGATGGCACGATGTGCTGTCTCGTTTATCGCTTATTTCTTTGCAATTGGCATTGTATAGGGCAAGGTCACTCAGATTTCTTACCCTAATAATTATACAAAAATAGGGTTTATTACTTATCATAAATTGATTATATTGTAAAATGGATATTATCTGAAAGATAGGTAAACGAAACGTTTTCTGTGTATTTTTTAGAGAAAAAGTTGTACTTGATAAATAACAGAAGGACAAAAATCCCACGGATTTTCTTAACTTAATTACCAAAGCAAATGATAAAGATACGAAAGATGATGAATGTGAGGATATTAATAAAGTTTCTGAATAAAAAATATTTAAGTCAATAGATGATGAGATATTACCTTCCGAATTGTAAAAATTGTATCCCTCTTAGATTTTAAGCTATGAGTAAGAAATTGTGATAAATTGAAGCTTGTAGAGAAATATAAGAATAATTTCCTAAAAATTATTTTCAACATATTCATTAAGTAGTCTTGAGATATATATTTAATAAACAACGGAAACTTTACATGCATATCACTTAATGGAACCCTTCGTTATGAGTGGATTGTCAGTTACTTTTTACTGTGAAGTCAGCAAATAGGCGACCGGCTTACTTAATGGAAAGCGGTTACCGTCGCTTATAGACATTTACAACATCAGATGCAAAGCCAACGTGTTGTCAGACTATAGGATAGAATAGAAGGGATTGAATAAAGGGTCTAGAAGGGAGAATAAGATAAAGAGATCAGACAGGGTCCAATAAGAGAAATGGGATAGGGATGATGAGATAAGGAAGATGGGATAGAGAAGACAGCCTTCAGTTAAACTTGTTTCAACACGTTTAACTGAAGGCTAACCATTTCACGTCGATATTCTATGAGAGCGTGGCATCATACTAATTAAACCAGCGCAACCAACTGTAATATAAATGTACCATGCCAGGAATCGAACTCGGAGCTTCTTCGTTGCAGTAAGATCGGCCAGCTAAGGCTTACCCTATTCAACCACAGAGGTCGTCAAATGATAGAATATCACTACCATGTCAAAAACTTACCTAATTTATTTTAAATTAATTTAAAATATCTTGATGCAAATTTAGTTTTTGTTACATTGAAGACCGTGTACCACGACCACCGAAGTCATGGTAGCGTAATGGCTAGCGCACGCGTCCCAAACTCAAAGAGCGCGGGTTTGATCCTGGCCTGAACGCATGCACGACCTACTCAGTTTTCTGATGTGTTGTGCATATTGTTTCAATACGTGCTAACAACAGTGAAGGTTAAACTTCGTGATGCAACCTGCACATCGAGATAAACCCCTCAAACCCTCCAAGCCGCCTTGGATAAGCGTGGCGGCCATACTGTCCATTCCCCTTATAATGGGAGGCCCAAGCCCAGCAGCGGAACATATATGGGCTAATAGTGTTATATTGTTACGAGTTGCAGGACTTGAATTATAATGCCGTTGGAATTATTATAGAATGTATTATAACTATACACACGTATAACACAGGTATAAATATAACTGAACACCAACATTCCAAACGTAATGCACGATTCAATAACACGCGCAAAGTCCGTCACTAAATAGATTACCGAAAGTACACAAGTCTTGCCGTGCGGTTGGCTATCGCTCACTGCCTATCTCTCCATTGGGCCATTGCTTTATACTGTACAAATACAATCTGTCTGCTCGGCCGCGTGGACTGAATTTCCTAGAATCACACTTGGCTAATAACTACCATAGAATATTACCATACACAATGGGCTGTCTAATCACAAAATGTCAAACACAAAGTAAACAAAAGAAGTCCAAATGCCGAAAAAGTAATAAAATGTCTACAGTATGCAGGTGTGAATTTGTCTTTTGTCGGCGCACAGGTTGTAACAATATTATTACATTGAAGACCAACTATTATACAACAATAAATGATATTAAGATTTGAGTGAACACAATCGTACACCCGCATATCCTGACCTACCCTCATACAGGTAGACGTGCCTATTATTTTTCATATCTTGTTTCCGTGCCGCGACGGTCATTACTTTTAATTCCAAACGTTGGAAAGCATGTTGTACAATGATCAAACTGTTGGTTTATTTTTTTAACGAACGCCATTGAGTTAAAGGCTTTGATGTGTGTTTTAGGTTCAGTTGACACGACAGTTAAATAGTGCAGTACCGTAATTAACTCGTGGGGTTTTGTTTAATTTGACTTTGTTAACAGTGATACATATTTGAACTTTGTTTGGATGTTTGTAAGTTGGTTTCTAGTTCGAGACTTTGGAAATGACTCGATTGTAATCAAACTACATACATTATTACATTTATATTATCATGCTATTTCCCTAGAGGGACCTGCCGTACATTTTTTGCTTCACCTACTTTAATTATGTTTTTCCATTGTCCGAAAATTACTGTTCCCTTATATGATATCCTTCCTGTAGAATGTCCCCGTCCCATTAATGTAAATTTTCTACTAACATTAGTACATAGCAAATTTGTGAATTTCCTTTGTAAATTTTTAATGCTTAATAATATATATGTGTAATGTAGTTAGTAACTTTATGATTGTGTTGTCCACAGATTCGCAAAAACGCGTATAAATCACCGACCAAATTTCAGTGGCTAAAATTGCATTTAAAATAGCACCAGTCTTTTCTAACTTTGAAATTGGCAAAATCAATGCCAAAGGCGTTGGATCCATAGTAAAAAAATACTTTAATTAATATTTTCAATCATGCACATTTCTTTGAGTTGCTTTCTATCTGGGAATTAATAAATAGACATTATTTCTATAAAGAGGATACAGATGGGATTCTTCTTATCCCGAGAAATGGAATGGATTCTACTGGAAGTGCATACAGAGTTTAGGCAAAGTGTAAAGATTTAGGAAACTCACATATTTTTTAATGGAGAGTTAAGTGAAACAAAGTGACAAAAAATATTAGCTCAACGTTCGTGTGTAAACATTTTGACCGCATTTCAGTAAAACAGCTTTGTAAGTTGCGAAATTATGTCGTTTTTAAGCAAAATCCGTAATAAAATTCATTTTATTTAAACTAGAGTTCATCACGCGGCTTCACTCGTGTATTTTTGAAGAGACACTTCTTTAGAATCGTTGTTATTTGAAACTCGATGAAACGAAAAAGTGACACTAAAAAGAGATAAACTTACAAATGTATAGGATTAAGCCTGCGAGAGAATGAGATAGAATATATTATAATTACTAATTTAACACTATACTTATACAGATAGACTTGCAAATGTTTTGAAGTTTTTCGTTAATACTTCAAATTTCGAGTTCTAAATTTAAAACAGAATTAATTCATATATCTATCAAGTTTCCACTAAAAAAATTATATAATAAAAATAAAAATTGGCTCAAACAGTTCATTACAAAAAAAAGAAATACAATATGAAAACTACAGAAAATGTCTATTTATGTGTAACATGTGACAAATACATATTCAATAATTATTTTAAATATTGATTAAGGAATTATATTTAGGGCCGCTTGCGTAAGGTTACTTAAATTTATTTAAGGAACAAAAAACGTATTTAACACCCGTAAATACAATTAGCGTCTTGCACAACAAAGTTTGCCGCTAAATATATTAAAAAACTGTCAATACGTTTTGTGTTAAACGTATTTAGGCAGTTTAACAGGATTAACTAATTTTATTTAAAGGCGATCGTTATGCAAGCGGCTCTTAATGTATTTGTCTTACATATTTGACTTATTAATCTTCTTTGTTATGATGGAAGAAAGGACCTAATTATCAGTCGGCGTAATCTGAGCCACCCATAAACTTAAATTTAATATAAATAATGAAACATGAAACAAAATATTATATTAGACACATGACATATTACCACGGCAGTGGCTTAAAGAAACTTTGAAGGAATACGAGTGCTTAAAGTTATTGCAAAACAATACAATGTTACGAAGACAAAGTTTTATACGTTTTGCTAGTCTCAAGTCCGCATTACATTCGTCAGTGTCATACAACTTTTATTGCAACGAATATGATGGATTGTGAACGCCACAATCTCGGTTAGATCACTATCGGTCCTATAAAACGAAACTCCCCACTTCTTTATACGTTTCAAGAAGTTCTTTACATCTTTAATATTAAACCTGATATAGATAATAATAAAATAGACTAATAATAATTTAATATTTTACCGACTTAATATAGGCGGCCAGAAAGCCAAGTGGTAGAGTATGTGGCCATCTGGAAAGCTGCCACCCCTAGTCTAGAGTAAGCCGCCATAACAAACTTAAATGGTCGACTAGTCGTCTAGATCCCATAACAACAATTAATCGGTGTGCTGTCCATCTGCCCTTTCCGGCTGTTAAACTGGTGCAATAAAAAAAGGAAGTTCTCAGTTTATCGTGTAAAGTTTTTTTACTATATTCAGCCATTATTTTTTCGTTGACTGAACGCTAACCTATTTTTTTTCTTTTTACATTGAAATCGGTATAGATTCAGAAAAATATCAAATAAATTTCATTGTAATTGGATAGTATATACGAGTACATAACTTAAAAGTGAAAAAGAAAAAAAACAGACTTCAAGTGTAAATAACTAAGAAGCAAAATAATATATATTTTCTACAACATTTGAAGTCAGTGTCAAGTTAAACAAAAAAACAACATATTTGTAAAATATAGCAATTTTTTGCTTTTTACCGCTTCTTCTCTTGAGTATAGAAACTCGTTGCGAAGTGGTGTACGTAGAATAAAAAGTAGATTTAATTTTAACTTGTATGTGTGACCTTCAAAAAATGTTCTTTAGTGGAACTATTATTTCTTGTCTTGTTCCATTTGTCTAAGGGAGTGATGGAAGGTATGAGGGGATGAGTAAACTTATAACCACTAGAAAATCCAAGTTATGGGCGCATATAAGTATACTTTTAAATAAGTCACCGTCATTGACAGGGTCATATGTAATAGACAACGCAATAGAAGTCACTAAAGCTTTTGTGTTGTCATAGTTTTGTAAACAATAACATTTTAATGCAACATGAGCTTCCATGAGCCAAATGCCAAGAGTTCCGTTAACAAATAACTCTTTCCCCTCGTACATTTTAATTTTATTTTTCCCCTTCACCGAAAGTTATGACACAAATATGAAAACATTAAAATTGAATCGTGGCCAAATATGTTAAATTCTCAGGGGAATGTAGAATGGACGAGGCCCGCGAATACTAATCGGTGGGCCACGCTACGTTCATAAGTAGCAGCTCTTGCTACGCCATGACCAACTGCTACGCGTTCGAATTGATATGCTTGCTACGAAAGCATGCGTGTAGCTCATGTAATTGCTCTTTTATAGATAGATGTAGATTCAATATAATGCATTTTAATGGTCTTTTCATTAAATATTGTTATTTCATATTTTATATATATTAACTTTGTAAACGACGAAGGTACCAATGTTAACGACATAAAAAGTTTGACCTAAATATTGAAGAATGCAGTTTTCGTGACAGCCTTTTATTATGATCAATCGATGCTAATTAGGTGGTGAGCGTTCGACACTAAGTTTCACCGTAAGAATATTTCAGACTCGCCGCGGTGATAAATCAAACTCGAAACCGTAATGAAAGCGAACGGATCGCGTCGCGAAGAGAAGGGAGGAAAAAATATCACGGAAAAAATCAGGTGCGTCCCCCGGTCGGGTGCCGAGAGAAAAACAGTCGGTCGGGCGTGTGGCGGGTGGTGGGCGGGGGTGGGTGGTGGCGGTCGATGCGGGGGGCGGGCGTTGGGCGGGCGGCGCGTGCGCGAGCCTGCCCCCGGCGGCGGCGCGGCGGGCGGCGGCGCGCGGAGCCGGCGGCCACACTCCCAGCGGCACCGTCGCTCGTCGCTCGTCACCCGTGCCGTCCGCCGCATTAGTCCGCGCCGCGCCGCCGCCGCTCCTCTCGCGCCGACGCCGGCCCGCGCCGCGCGACACAACACTCGCGCGCCCGCTGCGACCTTACATGTCCAAAGTGCTAAAGTCAGTGCTTCCGATCGCGACCGCGACAGTGCTCCCGCAGCCGATTCACAAGCCGGACCCGACCTGCACACCGTTCAGGGTTAGTAGATTGCCCGATAAACCGTTCGCGACATCCGTGTATCGACTCCGAGCGCCGCGGGTGCCTCTGTGACCCGTGACGAGCGCTATAAAAAGTTTATTCCGAGAGAGTAAAGTTTTAATAAAGTTGAAGAGTGCGCGCCGCGTCGGATGCACATTGCCCCAGCCGCAAGTGGTTCCCATCGGCTGGGCGGCGCCGCCGAGGCGCTCCCTCCTCTCGACCCTCACTAAAAACAACAAACAGATCAATCGACCTGTTATATCCACACGCCGAATGTGATTTCGTCTACTTAATCCCTTCATTTCGGGCCAAACTAAAAGGAGCGTCGACCACGCGCGATTTTGTTTTCAAGCCTAAATATTCACTAAGATAACTAATGGTATGGTAATAGCTGGAAATAAAATTGTAGAATCGCATGTAAAGGTGATATTAGCAGTGAATGAGTCAAGTTTACTTACTTACATTTTTTCTTAAATTAGCTGGTGGGCAATTTGTAAAATGTAGCACTCGTAATAATAACATATATTAGTTTATTTCAATGCTAACACATTAAATAGCACGTAGGAAATGAAACATTAAAATGTTTCATGTAGAGAATTGTTAAATTAGTTTACTTAGTAGAAATAGTTGCATTGACGGCAGAAAGTTCAAAATATATACTAGTAGTAATTTTGATCTACGAAGCAAGTGAAACAATATATAGATCGTTTACAGTAGTTTAAGTAGAGTAGAGTAGGGATTTCTGACATTAGCATATCACAGTCAAATAGTTCAAATACTAATTAAGCAATACTTAAATATTAGACCTGCACTAGAATTATTTAAAAATATATAAAATACGAAATAAATAGGAAATAGATATTAGGATGTAGAATTTCCATATTATACATTCTTACAAACTATCGCGTTTATAATATCTACGAAATAAATAGGAAATAGATATTAGTATGTAGAATTAAAAGTGCTACTTCGTAAAAGAATTGTTCTAAAATTAAATAATAACGTGTACACCATAAAAATATTCTTGTAGCAATCGTTATATTTTTACCAATGATTCTTAATATAGATGATTTTTTTTACCATTTCCTTAGGAAAATTAACTCAACGGATCGTTGAGACGTGAACATAGTGAGCTGACACCTGTAGCGAGAAAGTGGGGTTTAGTGAAAACTTTAAAACGACTGGTATCAAACTAGCTTAAAGTTATTTCGTAGTCTCCCTCCTTCATACTGGGGCTTCGTCTGCGACTTCTTTAACGCGTTAAAAATAACGTGATATAACGTTATTTGTCAATATTTACCATAATTATCAAGGTCGTATTTTATATAAGCAACTAAGACCAATGGACGATTGTTGATTATCACTAAACATTCCTAGCATGAGAATATGAGCTAAAATTATTATTAAGAAAAACGTTTAAAATTAAAATAGCAAAACGAAGGCAAAACAATTATCTATAATCTAGGTGTCTATAATATTATAAAATTCTTGTCTGTACAATAAAGCTATTTAAAAAAAACCTACTGGAATAGACTGTATAAACGACAGATGTTATCTGTGCATTATTTGGATATATTTTTTGTTTGTTCGGAATTTACGTAATACAGCAAATAACGCATTACACTCATCGCCATATCCGATTAAAACGGCCTAAATTTTTAACACTAACCCAGATGAAGACATATAAATATGATACTGGATTTATTTAGATGTTAGTAAGTTTGTTCATTACCTCCGATATTAAAAGTATTCATAAAATCTGCCATGTAAATCTAATATATAATATTCTCGTGTCACAGTTTTCGTTGCCATACACCTCCGAAACGGCTTGACCGATTTTGATGAAATTTTTGTGCTTATCCGGTATCTATGAGAATCGGCTAACATCTATTTTTCATCCCCTAAATGTTAGGGTAGTCCACCCTAATATTTTTTTTTATTTTTTAGACAAATTTTTTAATTTCTATTTTTTATGATACAACATACAAAATACATACAACCCTAGATTTTCAACCCTCTACGATCAACCCCTATTTTTTACCGGGCAGGACGACGTCTTTCGGGACAGCTAGTATTTTATACGAATAAGTACACATTTCGTCCGGGAGAATACTGAAGTGCTTGTATTGTATCGAACATAGTATTCCCGGATAAAGATGACAGACAACTAGTGATTTTGTAGAACACGAGTTTTAAATCAAATATTTACTTATATAAATACCAAACTTTTTTTTATGGAAACAATACGAATAGTTTATCGGAATAAATTTAAAAAGAATAAATTTATAATATATGTACATTAATTTATTACCAATTACAAGTACACTATATAAATAGTTATATAATATATAATTATATCTGTGTATTTATTTCGTTATACAAAAAATATGGTAGTTGACAAACATAATACGGGCGTTCAGATACAATGTTGTCATCATAACTTTAAAATATTAGGACAGAAATAATTTTAATTACATTTAAACTGATTACAATTTACAGATGTGACGTCATAACTATAACGAGTTGAATAGGTGGCGCTTTGATTATAATATATCCTGTAGCAAATAAAGAACGATAAAGCCTATACCTATAAATTAACTCAAAGTATTATAAGTTAAATTATTTCAGTTTTTAGTCAGTTTATGCTTATAATGGTGACTAATAATAAAATAATCAGCAAGTTATTGGAAGCATAAAAATATAACAGGAAGTGGTTTGAATCATTCGGTAAATTTAATATTTACAGATTGAGTGAGCTTTAAGACTGATTTTTTAGTTAACTATTTGACTCGCTTGCTACCTATTTGACTCGTTATAGAAATGATGCCACATCTTAAAAAGCTTTTACAAAATCTAGCTGCTTTCGGTGTTTTGTTAGCTGTTAAGAAACATCTCTGTTGATTTGATTATCAACTACCCTCTAGTAACATTTCTTATTCCATTATTCTTCAAAAGTCATTAACGTACTTTTGTTTAAAACTTATAAAAAAATATTTCGAGATATAAATATAATAAAAAATATAAAGAAAAACTATTTTAGCTAGACTGGGGAGTTTTTTTGCCGCTTCTTCTCCTTAACAGCAATAACACGTTGCGAGCGGTGTACATAGACTAGGAAACAAAATTAAATTTTGACCTATATATGACCTTGAAAAGGTGTTCTCCAGTGGAACTTATTTTGAATAAAAACTTTTGAATTTGAATATTTTATATTTTTAGTAGCACTGCTTTAAGCCGTCAAGGAAAAGCTAGTTTATTTTGATAAATTTTCGAAAATGTAATTTTACTATAGCAAAGAAAACTACAAACTGAAAAACAGTTGATACACATTATTAAATGTAATAAATATTTCAAATATTTTATGATTGGATTGGAGATGAAAATTATATCTGTTGATGTCATAAAAGATAATACTTTTTATTGAATGGCAAACATGTGACTTATCTAAAGATCTGTTGAAATTATTTCATTAGTTTTGTAGGATTTTATTCTGCCACAGCCCAATATTTATTATTTGTACTTATAGTTTACGCCTATATAAGACGGATGATTTCTCTCCTTTCAATCTGGATGAAGCGACCAAGGTGACCTATATAGACATAAGATTGTATCATTCAAGTTATTGAATACCTCTCAAACAATTTGATTCACTTTGATTGATCCGTTTAATATCAAAACACATGCATATATTATTAATAAAAAAATAATCGGTATTTTGAAAACACACATTTACAATGAAGACGGAATTCATTCTATTTCAATTTACCGCACATAGTTGATTTTGAAAAGTAATATATTGCGTACTTACTATATGTATGAATACTGTACATTTTGGTGTCAATTTTAAAAAAGAGTTTTTGGTGGGAACTGAAAGGGGACGTCGTGTTGTGCAGTTTTATTTTCTAAAAATGTTTAATATCGCACTAAAATAAACATTAGTTGTAGAATATTGATAAAAACTATGCAGTAGTAGTAACTCTGTGTTTATGTGAGAAAGGTGAACTGTATAGTCAAATGTGGCTTTTCGAGCTTTCACAAAAATCTCCGTTGAATGGCGTCAGTTGTAGCCTAATACAACTGCCGTCGAAGACTTATACATCAGATTTGGCTGTGTGGACAAAAGATTCCTTTGCCTGCCTTTGTGGCGAATTCTACTATAACTATACTACTCACTTGTAAAAAAAGATATTTTGCTGTTAGAACAAAGTTAATTATTAAAATTCGAATTAGATTTATTTTTGAAATTGTAAATTAATAGCTTCAAATGTTATTTCTCCTTGCAGGTGAGTGTAAATTCACATACATGAACAGTGTATATGGTATTGCATTTATTAAAACTGAAACTATGTTCGGAGAAACCGGTTAGTTTTTAAATGAGAACAAATAAAGTAATCATATTGTAAACATTTACATTAAAAGGTAAAACTACTTTTTTGATAGGAGGGAAAATCGTTTCCCAAGGATGAAAATAATTTTTTAATCCCTGTGATCAGGAAACTCAAAGCGTACTTTTAGGATATGAGAAGTGAAAAACGTTTTCTTTCTTTGACTTAATTATAACAATGTATACCTACATATTGATACAATTACCAAATGCTAACAATGAAGGAGAACATTGTCAGTAAACAAACAAATTCCTGCTAAAGAAAATATTTAAGTATAATAATATAATGATGTACCAATATAATCATTTATAATAATAATAATAAAAAAATAACTAATTGTAATAATAATAATTATACAGGGCAGCAAAAATAAATTATTATATCCGGTATTGTTTTTGTCAGTAAATTCTTTATCGACCAGCCATATTATCCAGACAATCACACACACACATTCCTTTTAAATTTCGCCAAACCCTTAAATAAATATGTTTCCAATGGTATACATAAATGCACTTTTTATTTAGTATAATTTATTTGTTAATGCCACCAAATGAAATTACATAAAAGTGTCAAATTCGGCAGATATTATAAATATTTTTAAGATATTGATGAACAATGCATTGATAAGGAAATTCTTAAGAAAACGTCTAGTAAATGAACCACCCGCTTCCCTCAAACAGGGTGGCTAGAAGATTTTTTATTTAAATGTTTATTTCAGGAAGTTTCCCATCAAGAAATATAAATAAAAAATATAAATAAGGCTGACAATGAGTGTTAGTGTTGACGACGACTATAGATGACAGCAACCACTTTCCACTAGATGGACCTTCGACAAGTAATAAAGGACCAAGATAAAATTGCATTAAATCAAATATACACATAATTATAAACACACATACCTATAGTAAAAAGTATGAGATAGCTATTATAATAACCATTAAAAATAAGTTAGAAAGTTATCTTAGATATAATGAACAACAATGTAAAGCAATATTTTTATAGTTAACAACACTGTCCTAAGTCAACACAATAAATTTAATTATTTCCATCTACCTAGAGAGTGGTATCCCAACGCCCACTAAAATATCATCGCAACGAACCAACAGCGTGTTTCATTAAATTGTTGGTATTTACAAAGACAAATAACTGACAGTTGATTAGTTCTTTAATGAAATTCCTTACCTTATCATCAATTATTTTGAATTATGGCCTATTTAGATCGTAGTGATTGCAGAATAATGCCAGTTCAGAGATTACATTAAATGTTAATAATTCGATTTATTGCTTATTATTATTATGTATTTACTGTTGCTTGATTTTTTTATTACGATTATTAATAAGTATTTAACTAACATAGTAACATAGTAAGTAAGTTAACATAGTATTTAACTTATTTCTACATTATCAAATTTGTACTCAATTCAACATAATTTTCATAATACACAATAAAATATATTACAATTTATTTTACCTTTTTTCGAGGTGTAATCCATTATGGACGCCCCATCACTCTGGGATAGCGGTACGATAGCGTTGGACTCCCGATGGCATGCTCAGGCCTTCCAACCAACCACCCCTGTGGTCCATCTCATCACTGTACATCAGGATATCGGGATCCAAAGACACATGCGATGATCCTGACGGCGTTGACTCAAAGAGTACCTACTATCGTAAACAGAACGACTGTCTTTCTTTTTACCTTCCTTTTAAACGTTAGTGTGGATATACGAAACCATCTCTGGACCATTTAAACGATGATACCACTGTGTAATCGTTTATGACCCACGTTTTTAGGTTGGAAGGAACAGGTGATAATGCCGTCTCCTGTGCCCTAGTCTACGGCGACGGATTAAGGTTAAGGAAGCTGCGTCCTCTCGTACCCTTTCCGCCGCCGCTTTCTGTGGTGTCAACATATCGTAGAAGATTTGAAACGCCTTCCATTGTTTCCCCATTGTCGATATTGCGTACTATGGGCGGCAGTAACAGATTATTTCCCACTGCGGTCACTAACACGATGCGTCCACACAGGGCAGAATTGCAATGTGCGCTGCGACGTATCCGCAGTTGTCGCAATTATGACATCTTGTGTCTGGCTCTTTTCCAGCAATCTGACACAGATACTTTTCTAAACATCCGTATCGTGAAAGTACCTGTGAAACAAAAAGTAAGGGCGCCATACCGCCTGTCTACACACTCGGGACGCACAGGGCGGATGGCCGTAGCGATTCTTGTTGTTCTTTATTATCCTATGTCAACATAATAAAGATACATTTTACAATTTTTACAACAAAGAGCGGCTTTATTACTTAAAGTAATTACTTCCAGGTAATCTTTGGATATACAAGATCAAAATAAATTCAACAATTTAAGTGCGATATTAAATTGTTATAGAATTTTTTACCTCTCAGAGAGTCTATAAGTTTGACACGAATGTGTTCCAGAACGGTTAAAAGGATTTCAATGAAAATTTTAGGGATCAAAAAGCAATTTGGTCTTAAATTCTAGATTTTTTTTTAGCTTAACGATGGAGCCCTTAAAAAGTGAATTAATAGTGATAAGTTCCATCCCAAGGATGTGTGAAAAGGCAACAAACAAATATACGAAAACTACATTATAATCATTAATCAGATATTATCATTAACAAAAATCTCGTCAACATCCAGCTTTCAATCATTATTTAAGTTACTCTAATTAAAAGAAATATTATGTTATGTAATCATAAATGACATTGTGACATCTCTTCTTAAAAATACGTACTGTCAGTTTCAATTTACAGTTTTTGTCAGGCAAACGTCAGCAGTTGTCATGTGACATAGTAAAAAATGATCAAACAATGTTCTTTACGTTACAAAACTGCATTTGTAGCGGGACTTGAACTTCAAAAATAGAACTCTTTTACTATTTAGTTTTGAAAATACAAATTTAGTTACAAATTAATAATAAACTAGTGGTGGCCCAGTGGTTGAAATTCGACAATATTTAATTAAAATTATAATACTGAACATAATTAAGTTTCTATTGTCAAAAACTGTTAATCTATAATCACAGATTTTGCCAAGGCTACACAGTTAATTTGACTTTAACAATATATAAATGATTTGTTATGTGTGTCAAATACATGGTAGTGTGTGTAATGTTTTTTTATTGATTTAATGTATTTTTTGCATAATTAAAAAAAGTATTCTGCACGCTTCTTCCTTCTCTATAAAAACTATAAGTGTGCGAAATTTCATACTCCTCCATTCGAGCAATTTTCGTAACAAGAGGTACAGAGTTTTTGCTTCACCTATTAAAATAATGATTTAAGATATTGTTCATAAGCATAATTGTGTTGGTGTGGAAAACAGCAAATGTAATATATAAAGTAGAATATGACTTTTCAAGTAGTCGCAAAAATGCGTTTGAATGGCGTCAGTTAATGATCCGCCTCCTGACTGGTGTTTATTTGCTTGAAGATTACACTAAAACTTTTCACTAACTCATTATTACTTGCCACTGCTTAGGTATACGAGCCATGTAACATCATATTTAAAAGTGATTAAAAGGATTTCGAAGCAAACTTTGTAAAACTGTCAAATTGAAATAGTTTTGAAAGCTACCTGGCAGAGACAATCTAATATACGGTATTGAAAATAAAACGAATTCAGCAAACCCAATCATATGAAAGGCGATAGTTCGTGCCCGAACCTTGTTTTGGGAATATTCATGAATACTTTAGAAATATTTACTCTGTTTTTCCACATACAATAGTAATAATCAGAATTTACAAATAAAAATATAATATCGTTTTATGTACCCAAGTACATTATAAATAATAAATCTAGAGGAAAGAACAAGTTTTTGATGAAAATATCGAAGTACTCATTGAGTTCAGGCTTATTGAGGCGAAATGAAATGTAAGTACAAAAATAATGTTGAACTAAAAGATCGATAGGTACATTTTAAAGAAAAGCATGCACAAAAGATATATGGATTCTGTGAAACATTTGTGGTCCAACAGAGCACGTATATGAGAATAAGGAAGTATGGAAGGATGTATTGTGCGAATCCCAAATGACTGAAAAGGGTGAATGAAAAGGGACAGGCTGGGTTCAAACTTCCCCTTTACAAACAGATGGAAATCATACTTACTATGCTTATTCAAAGATGGATTAGCGGGTTTTACATATCGATATTTTCGTCAATATGTTGCTTTTCTTAATATGTTTTTCTTAAAATCTTTTAATTATAGGTACAATTATCTTGACACAAATAGTTAGTCGTTAATGTGGGTAAACGGCTATGGTTGTTTCTTACCTTGTTCTTAGCTCACTTAATTATTGTTTTGCGTGATATGTTGTAAACCCCAAAAACTATTACGTTTTGTCAAACTTTTTTGTGTCACTTTAAGGTAATTAATATATTTGGGTTATTTTTATTTGATTGATTCACCTTTTATTAACTACTAGCTGACCCGGCGAACTTCGAACCGCGATATTTTCTGAATTCCCAAAAGACTTTGTTTCATGACACAAAAACAAAATTGCCATAATCGGTCCAGGTGATTAGGAGGATTCTAGAACACAATCTCAGCGCCACATACCGGTTCTAATTGCAAATTTAAACCCTCCGGGAACCCACTTAAACACACATTCATTCATTGGTGCTCCGCTCCTATTGCTCTTAGCGTGATGGTATATAGCCTATAACCTTCCTCGATAAATGGGCTATCTAATACAGAAAAAAATTTCAAATCAGACCAGTAGTAGTTCCTGAGATTACCGCGTTCAAGCAAAGAAACAAACTTATTAGCTTTATATATTAATATATATAAGATAAAACTCTCTCACCGATACCACACCCTGTTAAAATATCCGCTTCTGTAATGTTACGCTGCAGAGAAATTACTTTCAGTCTGTTATGAGCTGTTTTAGTAATTAAAGCTTTTTAACTATCCCACGGGAGCTCTTTAATTTTTTGAGATCAAAAGTTTTCTATATGTTGACCAGGGATATAAGCTATCACCATACAAAATTGCATGTAAATCGGTCCCGTCGTTTCTGAAATTAGCCGATACAAACAGACAGACAAACAGACACATAGAGAAACAAAAATTCGAAAAAAATCTAAATTAGTTCTATTTCACTTCTTACATCCCCCTGACTCGGTTTTTACCAAATTTGTTAATTGTACAGAAATTCGACGTCTACAATTTTATTATATATATAGATATTAAACTCTTTATTAATGCGAAATTCTGCAAACGCTTATTATATTACGCTACGCTTAGTATATTATCTTTTTAAATAGATATGTTTTGGACAATATAATTCTAAAGTGCATTTTATTTAACTTGTGTTTAGAATAACTTAGATATATTTTACATCTAAGTTGTTCTTATTTACAAAATTCTTAATTTTCAATTGTTTTGTTAAACGGACAGATGGTGTAAATAAATACTAGCAATCAACAAAACAATTTTATTTTTATATAAGAACTAGCTGTCCCGGCAGACGTCGTCCTGCCCGTTAAAAAATAGGGGTTGGTCGTAGAGGGTTGAGAATTGAGGATTGTATGTATTTTTGTATGTTGTATCATAAAAAATAGAAATTAAAAATTTTGTCTAAAAATAAATAAAAAATTTAGGGGTGGACTACCCCTAACATCTAGGGGATGAAAAATAGATGTTGGCCGATTCTCATAGATACCGGATAAGCACAAAAAATATCATCAAAATCGGTCAAGCCGTTTCGGAGGAGTATGGCAACGAAAACTGTGACACGAGAATTTTATATATTAATGGGCAATTGTTTTTAATTCTTCTCTAAGCAGGTTTGTGTTACAAAGTTCAATCACGTAATAATGAAGTCTCTTATCACACGTATTTATTACTGATTAAGAATTGATACAAGTTTGTACAGATACATTGAAACCTAAATACTATAAACATCAAATTTCCTTTCAAACTGGTCAATGGTACCACTAGTGCCGGATATGTAAAGCTTACAAATAAAATTATGATCATAAATATCTGACTCACGGCTATTAATATTTACCGATAAGGAGACGCCAAAAACATCTGCCGAGTAGAAATGGGAACGTTTCATTCGTGTGCTCATATAATTTTATTTAAATTCATTACATTGCATATACATCAGTTGTTATATTTCGAAAATTTGCTTTAGAATATGCGCAACAAATAGGAAGTATTTGGCCACAGTTAATAACTTCAATATAATCCCAGATGGAGCTCGAACTTTATTAAAATAACACACTACGTTGTATGATAAGGTTAGTAACCTAATAGCACTCAAATTATTTATTTTTATCCGTGCAGGAACGGAGAAAGAATACAATTTCCTGCGTCCGGGCGGCCTGTTGTCAGAGGTAATAAAACAACCCACGGCCAGGTGGTAGGGCATTTGCCCGACTGGATGGCTGGATGAACTTTGCGTTGTGTTCCGGCATTAATGGCCCGGTTACAGTTTCCCTTAAGAGAGCAGCAGCGCATTTGTAGCACCTTTGGTGTTGCAAATGCCCATAGGCGATGGTAACCGCTTTCCATCAAGTGGGCCGTCTGCCTGTCTACTGAACTCCTGCAGTAAAAAATACGCTTCTAATTCAGAGATGTTTCCTTGAAAATATGCCTGTTCAATGCTAATGCTTAGTACATAGCTATCACGTAGATATTATTACTGAAACCACATTGCGACAGCTGTCATAATGTAAAATAACGCGTTCAAATAAACAAAACCACACCCACATATGTCTGTTTATTTTGTTGCCATTATACTGCACAGAAATTATTTATAAATAAAGTTCTGTTGGAAAAGTCGTAGTAACGTAATTGATAGCGCACGCGTCACAAACTCAAAGGGCGTGGGTTCAATCCTGGCCGGAACGCATAGACCCACTTAGGCAGTTTCTGACCTAATGTGCATATTATATAACGGTGAAGGAAAACATCGTGATGCATCCTGCACACCGAGATAACCGATATGTCAAACCTCCCAAATCACCTTGGATAAGTGGCGAATGGGAGGCCCGAGTCCAGCAGTGGGACATTTATGGGCTGTTATTATATGGGTCTATTTCAAACGTACAACATTTATTTTTAAATACAAATAGTCTTATATCGTGCATCAATTTGAAACTACAAAGGATGCTGTGAATTTTTATATAAAAAATCATAATGATCTACTTAAAAATGAGCAATAGTTCTGATATACTGATTATGTTGACGCAAGAATTGTGAAGTGTGACCTTTATAATTGCTTCAATATCTCCGTTGTTTGATATCGAAGATCGAGAATTTAAATGAGGCTGGCTTTTAAGAAGTGAACCGATAAATAATACAAAGACGATTCAGCCAGGAACTAATAAGCTACCAAGACACAAAATCCGCACAAAAAAGTATCACAAAAATAATATGATGCTTTGACACTAATGCGCAAATAGACGCTTGACATGCACATGAGAACAAAGAGATGATAACATGTCTACATTGAAAAGTATTTTTGAATCTAGGAAGCGTCACAGTTCTGTGTGACATTTCCACTTTATTTTTAAGTTTTATTTAATCTAAATACAATAAACGAATGTGGACTTGTAGGAGGAATAACAGAAATTAATAAAACAAGCATTTTATAGCACACGCGATCTACACTGGTAAACTTTTATAATATGCACTAAAATCAAATTATTTCTGTGTAGTTTATAAATAACCCTTATATATAGCATTTTAAATAATACTAGCCGTCTAATTGTGAATGTAAACCACCCCGGGACCTATTCAAGCGTATAAAATTTCATCAAAATTCTAGAACTAGATTCCAGCGCCAAGTATTTTGTTTCAATTGATGGGTTACATTATTCAAGTTTTAATAGGGATAATGTAGCGTTCGAAAGGTAAAAGAATTTTTGAAATCGGTCTAATAGTTTATTCGTTACAAACATACAAAAATATAAATCATTGCTCCTTATAATATTACTATAGATACAAGTTCTTATTTGGCCACTCACGGATGTAGACTGAATAGCAAAATACCATTTTTCAATTTCCCACCAAAATCTCTGTAATTAAAACACAGACTAATAAAAGTATAGACGGAGATTACGAAACAAAATCGTTAAATGAAAAGAAGCATTTTTCACAAATTTTTGTGCATGAACTTCAAGATATATACGTGGTTTTGCATCTGGTGGTTATTAGTCATGCATCCATTGGAAATTATTCGACCTTATTCTTAACCATTTTATTTAATGATAAGTTCTCGTAACGCACTGCGGTGTGATTAGCTTCCTATTCCAAATTTGGCATTCTTTAGCCGGCTTCACTCTCAGATCGCGGTACTCGATCTTAAATACATAGACGCAAAGAGAAGTCATTATTTCAATTGGTAGCAAAATGAAATAGACTAGCCCTAAATCCTTTTGCCTGCGATACGCGATATATATCATTCATAATAAGTTATCTATATTTATAATACAGTTTATAGAAAAAACCAATAAAGCATTAAAGCATCCTCCTTAGTATCTATTAAAGAAATAAATTGAAAAAGTTTTTACATTCTTCCAGAAAGTAAGTATAATACGATGGAATATAATCTCTGATATTATTCTCAATATATTATATTTAGCCTTGAAAATTATTGCTTGTTAAAGTAAGAGCTTCTTCTTTACTTTTTATTTCTAATTGGATATTATTTGATACTAGCTTTATTTTCGCGGCTTTGCTTGCATAAACTATAACATATTCGTATATAACGAATACTTGAAGCGAAAAACTTCGTACTCCTTTTTACGAAAATTGCGCAGACGGAGGAGTATGATATTTATACTCGAAGTTTATATAGAGAAGTGCAGAATGCTAATATTTTTTAAAAATTATGCATAAAAAAATCACAATAAAAACACATTAAACATATTATCCGTGTATTTGACACACACGCATATATAATACGCTTTTGTTTATTGTTAAAGCCATATAAGCCTTGGCGAAATCTGTGATTATAGAAGTATAGTCTTCGACAACAGAACCTTAATAATGCTCAAACTTATAATTTAAATGAATTATGGTGGAATTTCGACCACTGCGCAACTAATTTAGTTGAATGACAACAAATATTATTTGCACTATATCTTTATAGTTGCACTATATCTAGTGGGATTTTAAATTTACTGACTGAAAGATGACGCTATAAAGATCGTTTAATTTTTGGTCAAAATAAATCGCTACTTTGTATACTGTGTAAAAAATAAAGCACGCAATAATATATGGTCCAATTATTTTTATATCTTCGAAGTTCGAGACCTTAACAGCAATATGGTGTTAGTTGTCTCCTCGCAGAAACAAACACAGCTAATGATGGAACGTTGGACAATGATGATAGATGAAACTTAGATGTCTTACGCACACCTAACCCACTTGTCAATATAGCTACTGTATCACGTTTCTGCTCTGTATTGAAGAGATATTACATAACTATATATCACTTAAACCATACTATACGTGGTAGGTAGGTATAGGAAGATGATTAGATTTCATACAAGGTCCCATAATACTTAAATTAAGTAACATAATTTTATTTCTCTTTAAACTTCAATGAAGTATATTTTATCCTATTTTTCTTAGCTTTCCTTTCTGTACTTACTTTATTTTTAAACTAACTGTACTTACTTTTGTTAAAAATGTCATTTAAGTAAGGTGCCTGGAAGATATAGCTTTAAGGAATAGGGCCAACTTATGTGAAAGTGTTGTAACTATCCATCCATCCCTGTTTGTAACTGTTTATATTAGCCCATAATATGTGTTATCTACCTTTATTTAATTCGTTATGTAGTTTAAAATTCCAATTCATTTTATCTACCTAAAAACTTAGCATAGACGAAATCTATAAATTGTAGTTTTCTGTAACCTAAACTTTCAAACTGCCAACCACATGGTAGGATTAATTATGAATTTAATAAGTTTTTATTATTCAAGGCTGGTTTGATTTTCAAAGTTCACAAAGGTTATTGTTTGTTATACATTTTCAAATGCAGCTTTTTGATCTAGCTTCCTACATTAGATTTATGTATTGCTTTACAAGTTTACACTTTCAATAGAGCTGTTTACAAAAATCTCGAGATCAAACGAAGTGATTTATGTGTTATAATTTTTTACTTATATAATTTAACAACCTTGTAATGATTTTAGGTTCATAGATTATGATGTATATGGAAATATTTAATTATCGGAAATCTACTATGGACTTGTACTATCGGAATCATAATATCATAAGTATAATCCTGTAGGTATCATTATTCTTGCATAAATCTCGGTTGTGTTCGGAATATTCGCTTTAGAGCCTAGGGTCCGCTTTCCTACGTTCATGATTCCTTATCGCTATGTGATTACTGGCTTGTAATATGTCTATGATCTCTCACACCATGCAGTTAGCTATTAAGTACGTAATTTTTACCTGATGCATTTTATTATATATATTATACATGTGCACCTTCTTTACTTGAAGCATATTCATATCTCATTTAATTGATTAAATATATGAAGCCTTATGTCAATATTAATGCACGTATTAATCCGTGCAGGAACGGAGAAAGAACACAATTTCCTGCGGCCCGGCGGCCTGTCGTAAGAGGCGACAAAACAACCCACAGCCAGGTGGTAGGGCATTTGCCCGACTGGATGGCGACCACTCCTGGTCTAAAGTATGCCACCATAACAACCTTGTGTTGTGTTCCGGCATTAGTGACCAGGTTCCAGGCTCCCTAAAAAGAGCAGCAGCGCATTCGTAGCACCAAATGTTGCAAATGTCCATAGGCGATGGTAACCGCTGTCCATCAAGTGGGCCGTCTGCCTGTCTGCTGATCTCCTGCAATAAAAAAAAAAAACGTATTTAATAAACAAGTAAATGTATGCGGGTCGAACTTGCACTTTCAAGGGTAGTCCACGACATAGAATATATATTATACAATGTATATTAAAACCCTTATTTGATTCAACTTTTAAGGATTACAAGTCCCTTCTTATATTCACCGGCTGCTATTACAGTATTGGTGCGTACTGGTATGACACAGGCTATGCGCGAAACCATACATTACAAGTATATTGTTCTTTTTTTCTAAAGTCCATAACTTATATAGTCCAGATTTGTACAAAAGCTTACAGAAATATAAGCAACCAATATAAGCGTAAATTTCTTCATCTTAGACTGTAATATTAAATTTTAAAGTGAATTTGTAAATCAACTTAGTATGCAATATTATAATGCTTTGAATTATTATTTATGGACATTATTATAGAAAATATAGTAGCATTAATTACGCGTTCTTTTTAAAAAATCAAATTATTTATTTTGCATTAGACACGGTTACAACAGATGTTACAGTAAATTTAAGTGTTGATAATATAATTTTACGTTTAGCATCATGCTTCTTTGTTCTCATTTCCCCTCATTGTCTTCTCCATTTGCATTATAATAAATATTTTTGGTATAACTCCAATAAAATAAATCTATTTGATTGATTGAGACAGAGTTGACAAGCAATAGCGTACAAAACAATCATGGCCTCAGGCGCTTCTAAATATACCGGGTATTGTTTCGATATGCTTCTGCAAAACAGAAATTCATTGATTATATGAGACAAATGCTATTATATTAGTGTTGAATTCATATATCCCATAAACATCTATGATATTGACGATATTGATAAAATAACTTTAAATATTTGTAGTATTTTGTATTAATACTTGGTCTACTGGGTTCTACAATTTTACAACATTAATCATCCTAGTGATAAATCCCCATTGCATTCTGAGCATCATTTTCAGAGCTTGGAGTTCGCTTGCCTACTTTTTAACCGTCTTCAAAAAAGGAAGAGGTTGTCTCGGTAGTGTAATTTTTTATGTATCTTCAGCAAAATCTTTTTGTTTCTAAACTTTTGACTCTTTTTCGTTTGATTTAGCTTACCTTCAAAGTAGTCCAATCAAAATTTTATTATTACCATTTCACTTTGGGTTCCAAAGTTTAACAGAAAATTCTTTAAAATAATAGTGATAATGTATAGTTTTGAGGTTTTTCAGTCACAACTTTTTCTCCTGCATTCCAGTCTTTTTCTAGCCCTTGTTGTGCGACAATTGGCATACATGACGCCCTTCACGACATGAAGCCAGCATTTCTTGACTCTAACTCTTTTACTGGGAGCTGACGAAAAGGCATGGCTAAAAATTTTTTTCACATAACTTGCCGGTTTCGTAGCTGTACCAGTGTAGATGTCTCGCTTGTAGTTTGTCTGTTATATCATAGGTACTAATGTTGTTACGGATGGTGTTCCTAACGTAATTCTTCCGCATGACTTCGTACATTCATCTATCGGGCTGTATACTTTCATATTAGGTATTAGATATACAGTATCACCTCTGTAAGCCGAATTTGAAGGGAGACGCCAAAAATTCGATTAATAGAGTTTTCGACTTATGGTGGATTTCGACTTCAACGAATTCTGTAAGGAAACATTCGACTTGTAGAGGTCAATATCGGCATATTCTTATAGGCGATTTTCAAATAATCGAGATACTTACTGATTATTCCGACTTACAGAGGGTTCAGATTTCGAGCAATGGAGGTTTTGGGATAGAAAGGAAGGGAACACAAGTTTTTTTCGACTAGGGTTTCGACTTTAAGAGGTTATACTGTATATGCAGTTTTGATCACAATATTTTCCTTCTTCGTCAATACGTATATCGTTATTATAACAATATGCTCATGATCATAAAATTACACGGTCAGTACATACTTCCTATTCAGGATACACACCCAGATTGCTACTGCACTTGCTAGAAGTAAGAAAATTTAGCACTGTAGTAAACATTATATATTCTTAAATAAAATGAAGAATGTTTAAAAAGCATTTTATTGACTAAAAAGGGTTATACGAATTAACTTCATAAAATAAATTGCCAATAGTTAAATCGTTGCAAAAAAATATTTCAAAGGAAAAAATACAGCAAATCGTTTAGTTAAGTGGCGTGTATGTACACAGTAATTGGCTAAGTTGAATATAAATAACAATGAGTTGTTTGACTGGGTAATAATAGTGCTTGTTTTTGAAATAATTACTTTGGGTTTGTTTTCAAGCTTGCCATTATGTGCCTACTACAAGTTCCTGTGGGATAATCAAGGTTGTAGTTATAAATTCATAACTTCCCCTATTTACGCCGGTTAATCCCGAATATCATCACCTTTTCGATATAAGCCTGATTTATTTGGATAATTCGCACGGCTTTTCATGTATAGTGTTGTAAATTTAAGTGCTTATTTTGTAAATTAATCGTTTTGGCATTTAAGCCCAGTATAGTTATAGTTCCATGATCAAATTGATCGTGTATTAGCAGAAGGTGATGTCAGGAGCCTTAAGAACAGACGAGCGTGCATGACAAGAGCTATGAATGTCAAAGAAGCAACTGAGGTGTGTAAGAATAAGCCTGTATGGCGCTCTGTTGTTCGTGCCTACCCCGCAAGGGACCTGGCGTGAAGTTATGTATGTATAGTTATAGTTATATATAGGTATAGTTAATTTTTTTTTCATTTTACTCTGAGCTATCAGGTACATATGAGAAATTATATTGTTTATTTGTATTTATAAATATTTTTATGTCTGTATGTAAGAGGAAGTTACCTTTTTGTTTTAAAGCAATTATATGAAGAACAGTTATTTTTAGATCTATTCACTAATAGTGTATGTATCTTATGTGTTTGACTTTTATCATATTACGTCTGAAGCAGCTAAAAGAGGGGGAGATACTGATTTATTATACAATCTATCTCGCAACGCAATCAAGACACGAATATTATTAAAACTTATATTAAATTTACATAAGGTATTTCAATAATTACATGCCTGCAAGTAATCGCTTTAACTTATTTTAACTCAAATTAAAGTGGAACGCAAACACCTCTGCTACCTCGATTCAAAGTTTAATACTTATGTAGTTTCAATACTCGTACTTGTAAAACTTTCTCTATGATGGTAGCACATTAATTACTAACCGTTGGCTGGAACAAAAGCCCAATAGGAGGGTGTATTAAGTTCAACCATGTAGATTTACGATCAAACCCTTTCATTAAACAGGTATTAAGGCGACAGATAAGGCTGTACATAACGCACTTGTTCATACAATTTGGGAGTTTGCATGAAAGCTTTTATAGGGACAAATGGAACTGTCCGACCCTCCGACTCAATACAACTATCTACCCTAATATAAACATGTTGCGGTTTAATTTATGTGAACGCTATCCGACAACTTTCTATGGCAACTTTTAAAGGTTATGTACAGAGAAAATTAAGCTAATCAATGTAATTACACGCAGTGTTTACACATTTTTTTATTGCTGGAGTTTAGCAGACAGGCAGACGGCCCACTTGATGTAAAGCGGTTACCATCGCCTATGGAAATTTGCAACACCAAAGGTGCTACAAATGTGCTGCTGCTCTTTTAAGGAACTGGAACCTGGTTACACAACTCAAGGTTGTTATGGTGACATACTTTAGATCAGGGGTGGTAGCCATCAAGTTAAGCAAATGCCCTACCTGGCTGTGGTTTGTTTTGTCGCCTCTTACGACAGGCCACCATGCCGCAGGAAATAATGTTCTTTCTCCGTTCCTGCATATACTACATACTTAAAATGTATGCATATCACTACTAAGCCCATGCTTGCCCATTTCAGCAAACTATCTGTTATAAACCTTATTGTATTTTCATAGCCCAATTCTCTTTATACTCGCCGTTTCAAAATCTTAATACCTACATATACTTTTTTTAGTCTATTTATATTGCACATGTTACACAATTTTTCTCTAATCCATCTTAAGGTTGTCTGGAAGAAATTAATTTTAGTGATAAGACCGGCTATTGACTTCTGTAGTTGAACTTCTTGAATTGTTTCTTAATGTTATGCAATAAAGTATATCCTATTTTATTCCTCCCGTTTAGCAGATATCAAAGTTAGGTAATTACAATATTCTCCATTGCTATCAGTATATGGTGATTTAAATAAACTTAGAAACAATTTTAGATCCCAAAAACCGTTTATTCTTCGCGTGCCGTCTGCTAAGATTTGTACTTACTCTTCTAATTATGACCCGAGTGTATGATTTTCTGACGGTGACTTAGCAACTCATGCAATATATAATACCTTAAATACCTACGAAGTATTTGCTGCAAATTCAATAAAAAGAGATGACTTTCGTGATTATAATGACTAATTAAAAATATATGTTATATGTCAGTCAGTTCATAGAAAAACATGCCTTAATTGGTTTTTGATGATAGTTATCAAAAACCATTTAAAACGCCAGACCAGAAAGAAAATTAACATGCGCTTAAAATCATCAAAACTTAAGTGTATAAATTAAATTTTGTTTTTAAAATAATTTACAGAGAAACCCAGACAGACATTTAGTTACGCTAATTTTATGCATTTAAACTTCGAGAAAGTTGTTTTTGAACATACACCCGCTGTTGTCGCTGATCTTAGCTACCAACTCTTAAACCAATAGAAAACTACAGAAAATTATTAATATTTAATTGAAAAAACCTGATATAGACTATTAATTTAGTTATTCACTAAGCAATTTCCTAAATACCTCTTCAACGATTTTCATCTTAAAGCGTTAATTTTGCCGAGATGTGCAGTATGTGCCAACCCTTTGTTTTGTACTAGACTTACAAAGAACAATCGATTTTAAAGCTCGCTGGATTGAAAATTATGTGAGGAGCCTTAGAGAGCGGCGGGTGTGGGTGCTGTGTTCGTGAGCCACCAATGCGCTTGTCTTTCGGTTCAGTGGGCTTTCTTTAAATTGGCGACGGCTCTGCCGCTGGCCGCTCCGCTTATTGCATCCCCCGCCCGCAGCGTCGCGACGTCCACGATATTGCCTCCATTCGACCTTTAAGCAAATAGAATTTCCCAGTCGGTAAATAGGATAGCGTTTTAGGTAAATCTTCAGCGTGTCCTCGCGTCGTTTACGGGTAAAAGGTAGAAATTCAATTTTTATCGACGTACTCGATTACGAACGTCGCGCAGAACCCCCCTACCGTCGCCGCGACACCGCCACGCTATCCTGCTCTTCTGTCGGACGTCTTTCAGACAAAATTTGTGCGTGATGAAAGCCAATTCTTCAACGCTAGACGAGAAATTGTCTTATTGAAACAGGTAACGAGCCTTCTTTTCATATTCATACACTGAGCACGCTGAGGCCGACAAAATGCCACACAATACCGTTTTTATTCTGACGAGTGAACGCCAAGAAACTTGCGTGCCGCGAGGATTTTCATCATGGGACCTATCAAATAATAACGAGGTCGTCCTTCTGCGGCGGTACCCCACCCGATATCGTGGCCCGATCTATTCAGTAACAATCGTGGACTATCTTTTGTACTTTATGATAATACATGTCATTGTTATTTAGGGAATCGTTTTTGTATTCACTTGAATAAAATAATTCGCCTATTACACGTTCGGTCGTGCATGGAGTGGTGTTTTCATTTTTGGGATGGATCGGACGGAGTCAACTGAGAGACTAAGAGAGATAGCAGGTTGGTCGACAATGACCGCTTATTTAATGCTCAACTTCAGAGTCTTGGGCATAGACGCAACTTTGTTAGGCTACCTGTCTTTTATCGGATACATTTTAGGAAGTTTTCCTTAGAACTGTATTAGCTGTATCCTCCATAACCATTTTACAATTGGACAACTGGATGCACCGGTTTATGACAAAGCGCTTCGCTTCATCTATTTAGGTGTGCACTGCTTAAGAGCGGAATAACTTGCCGGATTCTGTTTTTCCTGAGAAATACAATCTAAAGAGTCTTCAAGCCACGAGTGAATATATATCTTCTAGCTAAGAGTTCTCCAGCCTAGACTGCGTCTTCACTCAATATCAGGTGAAATTTAGTGGAATAAATTCATTAAAAAAATGGCAACAAGGGTCGATTCTACATTCGGTTATGCGAAAAGATTGTTATTGGAAGAGCGATGATATCTGTAAATCGGAGAGGTTTCGTTAATAGATGTCGAGAGCTAACATCTGCAGTATCAGAGCGAGGCGGTCGCTTCGCCGGGCTTAAGCCTATTGTCGCCGGCTCGAAGAGGCATCACGAATTCGGCCCACGATCCACTCTAAGGTTTATTGTAATTTACAAAACTGACGGAGGTTTTGTTGCTATCATTCCAGTGAACGTTTGTTTTGTTACCGCACCGCTTTCAGTCGAGGGACGACCAGGTTACAAAATTAAGTATTTTTGCTCTAATAAAATGCTTACCAACATTACTCCAGTAAAACACGTCACGTTTTAACTTATTAAGGACCGTGTGTTTAAAAATAAAATGTAATTATTTCATCCAACAGTAACCGTCTAATTTATATACAACCGGTTGGATTACGTTCGTAACGAATTCATCTACTCTCGCTCTTTAGACTGTATTATTTTCGTGTAGGTATATATTATATCTTTTACGGAGGGCGGAAGGCTACTAATGGCATAAATTGAAGAGCGAGCGGTGGAAGCAACCACAGGATTTTGCGTATTTGAAATTCAGTTACTCTTAGTGCACGGCGCGCGCCGGAGCGGGGTTTCAGAAGCGATCGCCTGTGGCCTCGCGTTATATAAATTTCACTACAGACCCAAGGAGATGGATCGTTTTAAAATGTGCCGTGGAATTCTCTGATTTGCATCGCAACGCATGAGATATATCGAAACGTTATTTATTTATTGCGAGAAAGTTTTGAATTTGCAGCATTTTTATAAATTGAAAAACAAAACCTCTCTTTATACTTTGTTTGTGCGTTTATTACATTATTACATCTACGTCGCTGAACCAGTAATTATGAAATTGAATATAATAGATACTGATTAAAATGTAGTGTATAATACGTTCTAATGAGAAAGGTGTGTGTGCAATTGACACCCGGTAGAAGTGAAACTTCAGAAATGTAGCCTGCGATAGAATGAGATAAACATAGATTATCTGGAGTATTAGGATAATACTTTATTACAGTATTAAGATAAAGTTCATTATTTTTACAATACTTTTACCTGTATACCGACACGATAAAAATATTATTCAGATTCGATGATTTCACTATGAACAAATGACACAAGAGGCGTATGATCAATAAAATAGGAAACAAATTATCTAGTTTCCATTTGATTTATAATATTCTAAACTTCAAAATATAGCCAACTCTATCTGTATGAGCATAGTGTTTAAATCATTAAATTGCCGGCCTCAAGCTTTTTCGTTCCCATTGGGAACATTCACTACCGTGGCTATAAAAGTTACATTAAAAAAATATTGACAAATTTAATATGTAAACAAAAATATTCAAAAATTCACGAATATGTATACAAAATTATACAAAAACCATAGTTCGTATTACTATTTGTATATTAATAGAACTAGATAGAATAATCAAGGTAGCAATCCTATTACGAATGTATCGGGGCTGTCTGGCCGAACGAAACAGGACGCGGCGGCGCAAGACGATGCTCTGTATAGCGTCATATCAATCACCATTGCCGCTGAGCAGATCCCTTGGCAGTTGGCCTGGATACGAAATTACACGAATTTACGTTGCGGGCCTAACCGCCGCTGGCTCGCCGCGGGATTACGCGCCTGAACGCAGCTTACAATGGATACATGCCCAATACCACGCTCAAACGACGCTCTATCTCTACTTCCCATCCGATTTTTCCCTTAATTTGTCATCGTGAATGGCGTAAATAAGCTCTTAATACACAAGTTAATAAGTAAAAAAGTTTTGTATTAACTCTTCGATGTTGAAAGCCATCAACTGTCTGTCTACTTTGTTGAAAGTTATTAGCTAAGTAGGATTTGTTAACTTGTGTTTCCGAAGAAAAGGATTATGGGAATATTATTATGAATTTATGACATACTAGAGCTTCCCACGCGGTCTCAATCGAGGGAACTTTAAATTTGTGTCCATAGGATACTGTCCCATTTGTCGAAATAAAAAAATTATATACGAGATGGTCGGTCGAAAGAATATTTATACAAAATTTGATAACAAACGTCTCATTTAGCTTTCATTGCACAAACTGTTTGCATTTGTTGGTTTCTCGCCACTTTCGAAAGTATTTCCTTACTAAGTATATACTACATTTTGTGTCACTCGCTTCAAAAAACTCACTGTCACATTAAATCATTTTAGCTGAAGAAGCTACCAGACAGCTAATTAAGTAATTGTTTATCTCGGTGTTGGTGTTGTATCTCGACACTAGTCTATAGTATACTCTGTGAATGCACAACACTACCGCGGCCATTTAATCATTACAAATAACAATTGGTAAGACTTGTACTTACAAAAAGTATGTCGTTGTCATCAGCCATTTGCAGACCACTGCCGGATGTAGGCCTCCCCAAGACGGCACCACTCATTCCTGTCTTCCGATTTCCTCAGCCAGTGTCTACCAGCGACCTTGCATAGTTTATCAGCCCATCGGGCTGGAGGGTAATTTAAAAATATTGTAACAATGTGAAAACATAAATGCCAACATGTGTCTTTATAAAAATAAAATAGTACAAATTCACAAAACAATAGTAATAGGCTCTGAATTGTAAAACTCTCTTAGAGTGCAAGCTGTCAAATTTTGGAATGCGTTGCCTCTTACAGAGAGGCCAAAACATTACCTACGCTTAAGAACGCACGTAGAACACGCTACTTTTTCTTAAATAATTATGCCTAATTCTCATACTATATACACTAATTAATATATCTTTATATGTATTTAATTTATAATTATATAAAATGAATGTAAATATAAAATGAAACTCGATTAAGATCTATATTATATCCCGGGATGTAACTTAAGATACTTTTTATCCCGATACATGATGTTGTTTCTGTGGGATAACTAAAATGGCGAAAAAAAATTACGCTACGATCGCATCTTTTTTGGAACCTACTGAACGTATATGATTGAAACTTGGTATAGTGCTGGCTTCTAACCCAAGTTAATACTTAGTATACGTTTTATCCCGACAAATTACATTGTTTCCATGGAATAAATAGATTAGCAAAATAGACGGCGCTGCAATGCATTTTTCAAATCGCTAACCTGCGTTGTTATAAACTACACCTCATTCATTGTTTTAACTACTTCACATTAGGTTGGCTGCGACTTGCCTCTATATTTCTCTGCGCAGTTGTATAATATATGGACTTAGTTTCTTTGTTATTTTAGTGAACTTAGGTAACAAAAAACAGTAGTTTGAGGTTAAACATCTAATTAATTGTGCACATACGTAACATGAGCTAGTATCTAGGATGTTTCATAGGGCGTAGCCGCGGGGAAAGCTCTAGTATAAAATAAATCATTATACTAATAGAATGTGTCATGATTACTACTGGTAATTAAGATTAAATCAGATGTTCATATAAAACACTCATTTTGTTATGATCGTTTTTACCCTCATTCCACGAATCGCTAGTTGTAACAGTAAACACGCGTAATACCCTTTCATTTATAACTTTTGCAGCGGTTCTTGATATAGGCTTGCCCTTAATTCCGACTTAATTAGTGTCACGCAAGTTCCGTAATCCTAGGCTCGGGATCGCACGACCGTTCTTAAAATGGAGATTAGTGAGGCAAATATCTCCAACTACGCCATCCGTTCATAAAGCCAACACTACAGTATAGTGTTTTACGAAAAATTTAATCGACCGTTCGCTTAATGAATCGCTTAATTGCCGAGGCTCAGATCGTACTTAAATGGGAGCGTACTAAAGGATAGGCCTGTATTTGATTGGTGGGAGGAAGTTACGAGTGAAATAAAATCTTAAAATATATTTGAGTAGCTGTTAATAGCGCCTACGTCCGCATTAATTTTTTAGATGCTTAACGAAAAAAACGTAACTGCGATTCTGAAACAGGAATCATTTCTTTATAAGCCTTTAAGATGCTTTTATACCCCTGATTTGAAAAATTACGGCTTGTCTTTACAATTTTTATCGCCTTTTTATTTTCTTCAAGATGGTTTAATGAGAAAATAAGTAATGTATTGTTACGAGTTGCGAGACTAGAATTAAAATGCCGTTGGAATTGTTATACGGTTTAGAACTATACAAACACGTATAACACAGGTACAAATATAACCGAACACAACAAATCCAAACGTAATGCAGAATGTAGTAATTCAAAAAACGTATACCTCACAGATACAATTGTGCCCGTATCGTAGTCAACTTAATCCGCAACACATGACTAATGATTGCAAGAGGCCTATAAACGAGTACAATAAAACAACGGGCTGTTTTCTAGAAACGTATGCTAATCAATAAGTAAACAAAAGAAGACGATCATAAAAGAATTACAATTAGTTCAAATGCCGACGGGTAATAAATGGCTGCTACAAATCTGTGGAATTTGTCTTTGTCGGTGTGTAGGTTGTAACAGTTTGATTCCATAGTATACAACCCCATACTAAACCCGCTCGAGTAAAATGGCGAGCAGAGCTAGTTTTAACTAATAATAAAAGTTAAGTCTATTTTGTGTTTACTGTCGCAACATGTCGACACGAAGAGTCAACTGCGGCGAGGAATCCTAAAAGAACTGAATATAAACACAGTATTTTGTGTACGGAAGTCCTGCCGCGGTCGCGTACAACGGATGTGCAGAAAACGCTTGCATACTGAGTAGGCGTGCCTAAAAGACACTGCGGAGTTTAGTTTACCTACAGCGGATTACACGAAACTTAAACATGCCACCTAAATCTGCGACAAACCGTTAGAACCGAAGCATTTAGCTTACTGGCTTTACCGACTGTGTTCCTAACAACGTAAAATTAAAGTCCGAATTCTACCACCCACCGTTCTATTGTAGCTTTTAGAACGTTAGCTTGCTATTATGTGTAGATGTGCGAACCTGTAAACTTATCAATACCTTGCGTGTCGTTGCGACGTTAATCTAGTTCCTGATTAATCTCATTAAAATTTTAATCATAAGTTCGCATCGCATGTCAGCAAAAATTATTTCGGGATTATGGCTCGACGTGTCACTCGACAAATTAGTTACGGATTTATGCCTGTCGATTGACGGGTGATTTTATTTTTAACGAGACATCAACAATATGGAGGGCCCCGCAAGGGGCTACTGAAGCGCCTGTTTACATGTTAGAAACGTGGAGGAGACTAGTGCGTAATAAATTTTATAACACAGCATCGATTCCAATTCGAACGTAATAATAATATATTGGTTCGAAATATTGGAATGTGTCGGTGCGCTCGGCGCGCATCTCAAAATAGACCCTCATCAAAGACAAGCAGGTTTGCAGCTGTAAATCCATTTCACTGTGGCTTGTCCGCATTATAAATTGGAGCATACGCATATACTAGTATGTGAAAGTTTGTTGGTGTGATGTTTGTGCAAAACGTACGACGCAAAGCACCGTGTCCTGCGACCTCGAGTATCTATTTCATGTCGCACTATATACTCGTACGTTTGCGTTTCCTATTAACTTGGCCGAGATATTTTTGGCGCAGATAGATGTTGTTATTTCGTTTAAAAACTTATGAGCTGTATTTGGGATTTAAATCTATAGATATGGAGGAAAGGTTGGAATGCGTGTTCTGTCAGTATACTTATATAAGCTTATTATACAGTTCTAATATGGTATGTTTTGTTATGTTTCTTAGTAAACCCTAGTTCTCTCTAACTTTTGAACTAGGTATGGGATAGAAATCTGTGAAAAAAATGCAAGATGGAAAATCTAAAAATTGTTTTAAAAACTGCATCGGTTGATTAGCATTAAGATATAATATAGGTTTGTTTAAAGGATTTGGTTTGCAAAGTCGAAAAAAAGCAGTGGATGTCCATTAGCTCTACAAAACCTCTCAGGTGCGTAGATCAGTCCACACACATTACAAATTACCGTGCAATCCACGAATTTAACTGAGTTTTATATTTATATTATACAAAGTAGCCTTTGTCATAATAAACAATATTATTCTCTTGATAAACTACTTGTGTATGATAATTTGAATCATATTGCATTTCATGAAATGCGGTAGGGGAGTCGGGGCTCGCTGAGTACTCTAGACGACCGCAGTGCATAGATTTGCATTTTACGGTTTTGATACGTTGAGCGAATATTCAGTGCGGTGTCGACGTAGGTATCTTTTCAATTCGACGCGGCGGGTGCCGAGTGGCCGCTTGAGGGCGCTCGAGTAGTGGCGCGTGCTCGAGTGCCCGACGCGATGCGCCTGCGCACCAGCAACCCCCTTACCGCAGTACCCCACTCTTCAAACGTTATATGCCCTCTGCGCGAACTTCGAACTATCTTTAGCAATATGACCCAGTACAGTGATTTAGAAGATATAACATTATCAATATTAAGTAATTATTATATTAGGAGAGTAGGTGTTTAATGCAAAAATGTATCATTAAATTAATGCAATAATAATCTATGCATTTACTAAGACAGTTATCGTAACCATAGATTAAAGTAAAGATAGAATTGTTTTCGTAATCCTTCATGGGCCTCAAGTGAACTCTATAAGCTTCAATCCCTCACAAGTCCCGTATGAGCTCTATCTGCTTCAAGTGATTAGAAGACAATCGTAGCACAACGTGGCTATAGATTTTTACACTTAATAATTTGAATATTTTGAGGTCTCGACAGCATTAGACGTTGATATTTAGTCATCTAGATGTTTATGATTCAGTTGTTAAACCAGGGCAAATTCCAAATTTTCCATGACTTCTATATTGCGTAGTTTCCCTAGAAAGTGAGGTTTTTATTGTATAAAATACTTTTTTATTACGCATCCGGCAAAGAGGTGGACATTAAGAAAGTAGTTACCGTCGTTTAAAGGCGTTTGCAACAGCGACGGCGAGCCCAGCGCGATGCTGGCCTTTAAGATGAGATAAGATGAGATACTCACTTGTATGAAGTAGTAATATTTTTTTCAAAAAGTGTCAAAACATGCGATAGTTGCTTATCGATAATCGCATTCTCAATTTAAGGCCACCACTCACACTGGAAGGATACGGGATGTAAAACGACCTTCAGGAAGGCACACACGCGACAGCTTCTCCAGTCCCAGATTCCTCGAAGATTTGTGGGACTATACATGCACCGTTGTCTTCAAAGTTATTACAGTTAACTACAATGCCAAATGAAGCCTCAATTTGGCACAAGCGAGTGTCGTTAAAAGTTGAGTTGAGCTTTGATGAGATTCTTCTAATTAGATTTTTAAGTGCAAATCTCATTTCGGAAATTACCTAAAGTCTACAAATTTGTAGCGGAAGAACGTGACATTCATGTTCGCTGGAGCAGAACTTCTCTGTGTTGCGTCATGCTGGCTGGCAGGCGGAAGTGTTGTCAGGGCTGCGGGCATAAGATGAGCCTTTAAACGAGTGTTATGCTTGACCACTCATAAAACTGTACAGTTACTCAAATCAATAATACTTCTCTTTGTCTTAAGTGATTTATACAATTTATAGTGTTGTTATAAAAACGATGGTCTGTGTGAGTAAATCTTGCCATTAGTTTGAAAACTATTTCCGTCTATATAATATTTACTGACGACTATAATATTACCTACGGCCGTGGAAGCTTTTTAAATAATGCACCCGTATTTATTACAACGGCGTAAAGTCGAGAAACCTAGCTGGGAAACACAGACGGCTTAGAATTTTTTTTGATCAATAGTAAATTTAGTATTAAAACCTGCACAAAAAATGATCTCTAAAACCGGCTGATCTACGGCTGCAGGGACGTTACCACCCTGTATAGATAATTATAATACGATTATAATTAGAATAACTGTTTGACGATAATTTTCTTTTTAAATTTTAACTGCTTTAAACGAACCAATCCATGCGTATTTTTAATTATATAACAATAATGTTTTGTACGTGAAACGTGACCGGACAAGACAGATAGATACGTCAGATACACTCATCCGGAGGAGGGTTTGGGAGGGTCGGTGAAGAACTGTCGCGTAAGGGAACGATCCGCTTCCGAGCTATTCATTTGATCGAGATTCATCACGCCGCCGACCCATAGACCGGCCAATTAGTGCTGTCGATTCATTTTCATTATTTTCCCCTATCAGTAAAAGAATAGTTACTGTCATTAATATCGAAATATAATATATTAATTTCCATATAGTATCTTATTGTCTATACGGGTTATTGAATCCAATGATTGAAATGTTTAGAAATTTATTTGTTTTATCCTATATGTGATTGCATTTTTGTATATCTGCTTATTAATTCTTTATCAGTATCAGTAATGAAACGACTATCAGAAAATATTAAGTACTTTTGTTAACATGAACAAACATTATTTTTTATATCAATAATTGCCATAGTTTTCTTAGGATATGGATTATGATTACAAACGGTCCCATACTTGTTTGCAGAAATAATTCCCCAAGTTGTGAAACTTACAACACTGTCGATGATTTGTATCATATATTGATGGAATGTGTCGAGAATGACACTTTTAGACAAAATTGTGGTGTTAATTTAAGGCTTTCAGGTCACATTAATAGTATTCTGGCAGACCCATATTCCAATGATGCCAGTATTCTTAATAAACTTGTAGAGATATAAGAAATTACTGATTACTATGATTTGTTATATTACGTAATTGTACTTACCAGGGCAGCATAGTCGCTTGAGCGGCAAAGCCTTTTAATATATGCACTTCTATTTGAATTGCTTGTATAATTTTGATATATATTTTATGTACTTTAGAAAACAAGAATGGAAATAGGATACTTTTACTATCAAATAATGGTAAACTTTTGTAAACTCCGTAAAGGAGCGTAAAAATATTAGTTTTTTTTCTATATTTCCGACGAACCATATAGAGGAGAGTAGCGTTGATATTTAATAAAAATTCCATATTATATACCATTAAATTTCACAGGAGATTAAGATCTCGTAATCTTGGACTATAACGTCATCTATTTATTAGCAAGCTCGCTCGTGAAGAACGCTTGAAATTTATTGACTTTGCTCATCCCTTGCCATAAAAGTGCAAAACTTTCTGCGGCACGCACAATTTACCACATTTCTGGCGGGCACAAACTCGCTTTAATATAACTACCGTAAACTCATGTAGGTATAAGCTATACATTATGTAGGTAATTATTTTGTGCAAAGTTTAATTCTGCATTGCGCCATTGCCGAATTCACGTGTGAATTAAAAAATATTGCTCGAAACCGATATAAATGTTGTTGTACTCCTTTAATCCCGCAATTATTATTGCGTTAAGTATTTATATATTTCTGTTTTATGTTGTCCTTTGATACCAGTTTCGTTACGTCTAATTTTGTATTCTATCTGCTATTCATGTCTTTGTAAAGGATATAATTTAACTAATTTCTGACATATTGTATGCGAGAGGAACGGCACATTTTCGTGAGTACGTACCTTTTGTATAATTAAACTGCGGGCAAACCCAGTTTAAGTTTAATCCTATAGCCTCTTGACACCGCACTCCCGTCGGAGGGGAGCTTATTTTGTTCGTCAACACTATCGACCGATGTTCAGACGAATACGCTTGACTTGGACAAGAATGTCATTTGGAATAATACTGTCGCGTACTACAAAGACAGTTCACATTTCAATGTGTGTAGAAATGTCGTTCTCTTTTAGTACGGGATCCTGAAAAAATACTCTTACAAAGCATATAAAGCTCAGTCAGTCGGCAATCATTCATAGGGATTGCATGTTTTGTAGGCAGCCTTCGTCATACGCGACACTTGTTTCTGTAATTTCTATTTATTTACCCTCGCGAATGGCAGACTACATTTTCCTCTAACGCTGTTTTGGAAACTTCGGTGATGTCAAGGGGTTGTTTCAATATAAGAGCGGCGTAAGTGGTACTCGTATATCTATGACTGCTGTCTAAATAATGGTAGGTATATTGTACTGGAGGCGTTACTGAATAATTTAGTTAAACCATAATTAACTTTACATTTAGGGTTACGGTTTAATAATAGAGGCAGTAAAGATTATGATCTCGCAGCTTAAAAGCGGTGTGTATATAGACGTTTTAATGCGTAGAACACTCAACAGCGATTCTCGAAAGCTTGTTGCGGCTCGTGTTGAGCTTAACATCGAGTACATGTGAATTATATAACAATTAAAAAGTAATAAGAGGTAAAGTGGTGCTTTATTAGGTATGTTCATTTGTTCAGACCCCTGGTGTTTTAATGAATACCCTCGGTGATTCCACAAGGCGAAGGCTTACAACATTGAGGTTCTTATTACGCATTCTCGACATTTGCTTAATGTATGAAAATTTTAAAGAACGAACCATGTTGATGATACTCGAAACAAAATAATTGCGACGGTCGCGCGGTCCGGGATTGGGCCTCCGCATTCATTATTCACTTTTTATTTCGCCCACCCCTCGGCTTATAATTTGACTCGAAACATAAAATCAAGTTTTATTTGATTATACCGTAGCAAAAAGAAAAACTCCCGGGTATCTCGTATCCTTCACTTTTAATAGGGAGCGGAATCTAACATTATGATTTACTTGGGCGAGTTTATTTTCTTCCCTCCGGTCATACAATATTTTCATCACTCATTTCAAATATTTGCCTGTGAATATTTCTCAGAAAAAAATTTAATAATTTTTTAAGGTAAGGTATGTTGGACGGTAAAATATAAATACCTACTCGATACCTTTAATGTCGAAATGATTTCTCGCAACATGTTTATACTTAGAAATTTAAAATTACTAGAATTGAAGGCACAGATTACCTCGTGTAAACTTCTAAGGACCAATGTATCATATACAAGTCATAGATCAAAAATAACCGTATGTTTAGTTTTGTCTCTAAGTAAAAAGATAGATAACACTTTATTGCTCACCAAATAACATTTCAGAATACGCAATTACAATATTGACATGGTAGAAACTATAGGCGGCCTTATCGCTTTAAGCAATCTCTTCCAGGCAACATAACTTAAGGAATAGTTTAACCTAATCTGGCGATGTAAGTGATGCAGATAATAATTAGGCATAATTATTTCAGGAAGGAAGTATATAAAGTTAGATAACAATCTCTGCACTATCATGACAGTGAAATAGAAGCAAATAAGTATATAAACATACAAAAAAATATCATGTACTTTGAAACGATAGTATGTATGTATAATATACAAGTGCAATGTCTATACTTTACGTTCTTATTACCATCTGCCTTCATGTTTCAAACAAAGCCGCAGTCAATCTTACAATAGACTAGCATAGGCATAGATTTTTACATTTTGCAAGTAGGGGGAGAAACAAGGCGTCTCGCTTTCATCCACTCGGTAGTTGTTCAGCATAAAAGAAACTACCTACCTCACAAAAGTCGAACCCTTGATGTATAGGGGGGCGCTAGCGTATATTATGAAGTCATTTCAACTTCGGAATGGCTTTCGATGACGATTGCATGAGTCGTTTCACATTTGGCACCTAAATGCTGCTATTGTTTCGCTGTACGCCTCTCTGCAGTACTTGCCTGCTATTTTCGCTCAATTTTTAACTTGAATATAAGACCACGAAAGTGGGGTTTGTGACATACAGTACCTGGTACCTATATTTATTTAAAACATATCAGGTTAGATTTTTAGGAGGTACCTTGCCACCTTGGTGCTCAGACGAAATATAGATATAGACGGAGTCTACGTAAACAAAAGCGTAAACTGAAGTGAAGTACATACATACATACATACATAACTCCACGCCAGGTCCCTTGCGGGGTAGGCACGACAAACAGAGCGCCATACAGGCTTATTCTTACACACCTCACTTGCGTCTTTGACATTCATAGCTCTTGTCATGCACGCTCGTCTGTTCTTAAGGCTCCTGACATCACCTTCTGCTAGTACACGATCAACTTGATCATGGAAGGTGTGTCGTGGCCTTCCGCAACTTCTGCATCAAGTATTTTGTTTTAAACTTGTGTATGTAAACATGTAATAAGCACGTGATTTGAGTGTCTGGTTAATAGCAATGTGTCCATAGGAAACTATTCCACATTTATTCACACAATTCATTTATTTAATACTGTATTCTCGTAACGCAGTGCAGTATGATTGGTATCCTTTAATCGGCTTCACTTTGACGAGTCCGAGACTCTCTGTGTTAATGATCTATGCCTTGATGCTTAAGAATTTTAATTTTTATTATTGATATATTTTATGATTTGTACGATTGATTGATACAAACCATATGATTTGTCTTTAAATGAAATTAATAATAGCTAATTCTAAAATTTAGGAGATTGAGGGTAACTATTGTGAAGACCATTTGGTATTATCAGCAGAATATAATAGTCATAAATAAAATATCCAAAGATTTAACAGTCTTCTGTAACTGATTTATACATATATACATCATTTAGTTCAAATAAATGTTAAGCATTTACACATATATCTCTTCAGTGGAGTGATATCTGTAATAAAGTATGGAAAGAAATGGCATAATTGTTCGGGCGCGAAGGACTACCTACACACGAGTAATAAGACGTAAAAATGTGAAAGAAGCAATATCCGGGGCTCTTTACTACCCCACCCGTTCCTTTTTAGCATTGTACGAAATCCTCTTTTAAATTTTTCATGGGCTTATCAACGCATCGATCAGGCGTTATTTATTCAACTCACGATATAATTCTAAGGAGTTCCTTCATTTACATGCGTTTCGTTTTTTCTTGTTTACTTGTTTATGTGTTTCTTATAGGTTATTGAATGGAAACATAAAGTGAATCCGATGATGAATCAGACTTTACTTTTTCAAAGATTAGAATAGAGTAGAATTTTGTTTATTGCACATAATGAAGTAGTTTATATCAGTAGTTTATTAACACTATTTTAATTAGTACAATCGGTGGTCTTATATCTTTTAGCGGTGTCTTCTAGATCTTTATGTGTTTTTTATTGAGAAGTTGGCAAATAGGCAGACGGCCCATTTGACAAAAGGCCCACAACCAGGGGCGAAGTAAACATATTGCTAGCCTTTAGGGTAGGATTAAAGGAATGGAATAGAAAGGATATATGCAGAGAATGAAATAGATGGGATAGTATAAAGAAAATGGAATACGAGAGTGATAGAAGGATCAGATAACAAAAATTAGATAGAGGGGATAAAACAGGGGCGTAGAATAGGAGAGGAGTGAAGGAATGGAATAGAAAGGATGATATATGCAGAGAATGAAATAGATGGGATAGTATAAAGAAAATGGAATACGAGAGTGATAGAAGGATCAGATAACAAAAATTAGATAGAGGGCATAAAACAGGGGCGTAGAATAGGAGAGGAGTGAAGGAATGGAATAGAAAGGATGATATATGCAGAGAATGAAATAGATGGGATAGTATAAAGAAAATGGAACACGAGAGTGATAGAAGGATCAGATAACAAAAATTAGATAGAGGGGATAAAACAGGGGCGTAGAATAGGAGAGGAGTGAAGGAATGGAATAGAAAGGATGATATATGCAGAGAATGAAATAGATGGGATAGTATAAAGAAAATGGAATACGAGAGTGATAGAAGGATCAGATAACTAAAAATAGATAGAGGGGATAAAACAGGGGCGTAGAATAGGAGAGGAGTGAAGGAATGGAATAGAAAGGATGATATATGCAGAGAATGAAATAGATGGGATAGTATAAAGAAAATGGAATACGAGAGTGATAGAAGGATCAGATAACAAAAATTAGATAGAGGGGATAAAACAGGGGCGTAGAATAGGAGAGGAGTGAAGGAATGGAATAGAAATGATGATATATGCAGAGAATGAAATAGATGAGATAGTATAAAGAAAATGGAATACGAGAGTGATAGAAGGATCAGATAACAAAAATTAGATAGAGGGGATAAAACAGGGGCGTAGAATAGGAGAGGAGTGAAGGAATGGAATAGAAAGGATGATATATGCAGAGAATGAAATAGATGGGATAGTATAAAGAAAATGGAATACGAGAGTGATAGAAGGATCAGATAACAAAAATTAAATAGAGGGGATAAAACAGGGGCGTAGAATAGAATAGGAGAGGAGAGATAGAAGGACCAGACAGTAGGAATTGGATAGATGGGATAGGACAGGAGAATGGAATAGGTAAGGAGAAAGCCAGCGAGAAAAATTCTCACTGCTTGCACGAAACACGATTAGCTCAAGTCTATGTACTTTGTCAGAGTCTGGTAGGTATCACATCGATCTGACCAGCCATAAGAGACACATAAAAGAATCAAGATAATGATTCCAGCGTGGCTCTACCACTTATGTGTTTAATTGTAATGATCGCTTGATGATCTTGGCATTAAAACTTGCAATCCCATAAAAATCGAGTAGTTATCAACAACGAGACTTACCAACTATAGACTTGTGCCGTACAACAGAACAAAGTGGAGATTAACACTGCAAGTCTTATAGCCGTGAAGCAATAACGTTTCGTTAATGTGTCCCATTTAGAACGTACGCGGTTACTGTCTTGCGTTGTACGGTACGCCGCAACTGACTGCGTACTTATTTCACGTCGTCTTGTCCCGACTGAACTAACAAGACCAGTGTTGTGGATTTCATTCAGAGTTATGTCTAAATATGTCACGCAAGATCTAAAGTCATAGGAAAAGTGACTAAATTCTCCAGAAGGTAGTTCGTGAAAGAAGATATGAAGGTGTGATTATCAAATTGTCGGGCATTTGTTTAAAAGAAAGAAAAAACTCTATTTGAAGAAATAGCTATGCACTTACATTGCTTACATATTTTGTTACTTAAAAAATATGTTAAGTTTTGAGAAATTATATGCCGCATTATGCAGCAAGTGAAGTTTGCACTCAGCTTATTGATGAGTGCAAATCTTGTTACTTCAATTTACTAACAAGATTTCTTTTAATCAAAAAAATACAACTGTAACCCGGTTGACATAATGCTTACAGAATATCCTTCTCGAAATCAATAGTAGGTGGTTTCTATATTAAAATTTGACTTAAGCTACTTACAAGTAAAGACAAAATTCATGCAATGTTATGCCAAATGAATGAATAGTAGAATAAAGATCCGGCCATAAGAAAACCATATTGTTTCTGTAACTTTTTGGCAACAGATGATAGTCATACTGGTACTTGATTCTATAGACACGGATAATTTATATTGTATATAGATTTACAATATAAAGATCATAGATAATGCGAGCACTGTAATAGATGGCATCTTTGCTATAGCATTCATCATTTACCACGATTCATGTATTGTTGGAAATGGTACAGATCTGGTCGGAGCGGCCCCGTGCGGAACCTAATGAGCTGTGAATAAGATAAGGTGTGCGACACGAGGAGACGGGATCATCCCCTATCTATGCTGAATGCTTGCTGCGATGAAGCGAATATTACCAGTACATATTAAATGCTACCAAGTATATATCACATATTTATTGAGTTGTATTTTACTTTACTCTAGGTATACCTGCTACTTCGTTTGTGAGACTCGGTCTTTAATGTTCATATTTTATGAACTGTGAAACACATCGAAATGTACACAAAAATTTAACCATCGATATCTGTTTTTGTATCTAGAATATTCGAAACTAAGTTTGAGATATACTGACTGACTGATTAGAAATAAGTAGCGTTGTTCGCATTTGTTTTGAAATCACAGACTGACATTTCGATTTTATTGGTATAAATGTATTGTATTAAGCTGATATTACATGGTTAATGCCCGTCTTTCAATATATTTATGAATGAACCAAAGTTATCCATATAAACATAAATTTAATTCATTCAATGTTATTGAACGGCTTTATGTATTCAGTGCTGTGACTTCGAACAATATTGATTCAACTTGGTTCATCCGTTTCATCATCATTATCATCATCAGCGTTAAATTCTTACATAATGCTATTACTATATATTATATTATATACCTACTACATATGTATTTACTACTATAATCGGCACTAATTCATCCTCTAAAAAAATAGGTATCATTTTATCCTTTATTTTATGTACAGATAATGAAAAATAGATGATAAAATACCCATTTATTCAGGAAGACAAAGTACAGACACGCAAACCAAAGGCTGCGGGCAAACAAAAATGAAATGCATCGTCAGCGTCGGGTGGGCTTGCCGACATTTGTACCCTCACACAACGGTCCCTGGAAATTCTCTGTAAAAATTGATTAATATTGTCCCAACCGCTTGTTCCATAATAAGCGGTGTGCTCACTGCGTCATGTAGCTATGAACTGGTAAAGATGATGTTTAAAGCTAACTTCACTATAATATTATGAATAATGCTATATTTCTGTTTAAGATTATTATTGTATAGTTAATACAACTAGCTGACCCGGCAAACTTCGTACCGCCTCAGAATCAATAAATAAAAAACGTTGATTTATGAACGTTTCACATTCAAAACCAAAAAAAGGAAAAATATATTTTCAAATTTAATTTGATTTCAGAACGACTTTTAAATTAAATTGATTTCTAAACTACAGGGCAAACATCAAATGTTTGACAGGTAGGAATAGTTTCTAAGGGAAAGCGAAATTGTTGTTTTTATTACATTCCAAGCATTTTTTCATGTTTACTCACCTTTTAAACCTTCAGAATCAAAATTAGCCAAATCAGCCCAGCCGTTCTCGAGTTTTAACGAGGTGAACAGCAATTACTTTTTATATATATACTTATAGATTAAACCCGGACACGCTTCGCTGTGGTTCAGTCTGACATTAATATTAGAGAAATAAATAGTAGTCCTTCAGCTCGTTCTTAATAAGATTTACTAGTAAAATTGATTGCAAAAGTGGAAAAACACTCGTCTATTAAAAATAAAAATGCAACTACACTTGCAATTTTATGGACGCAAACATACGGAAGCTGAAATTTCATCGATATATAAAGATAACGACTCGTATATTTAAATATTTATATTATGACCATGTAATATATAATTTAAATATAGTAAGATCATCCAACTGTCATAATGACAGGACAATCGCGCAAATATTCCAACAAAATAATCTATTGTTGCAGATATATACATATGCTATCATGAATTCAATATTAATTATTTCCGAGCTCACTTTTAGCACAGTCTGAAAGGGTTTCTAGTTTGAAAAGTTAACATTTTTAGCCAATGCCGCAACTGTGGCACAATATTAATCGAGTTAACAACTCAGAAGTGTCGACGGGATACTAGGTTACATGGAACAAAACCTAGCACTGTGACAGCAACTGCTGAATCATGCACTAAATATATACGAAGCCTGTAATAAAGAAACTGTGTGAAATACTCTTTGTTGTGCGATTTTCATAGTAATATACCAAGCCCATGTCTGAGCTTAGTATTCTGCAATCGATTTCAATGGTAATTTTTGTCTGTGAGTTAAGTAGTGTAAGTGTGAACATTACTCATTTGGATATTATATTAATCCGCTTAATGATGTAAATAGGAATTTTATGAATAAAATACATTATGTAAACACAACACACTATTTTTGCCTATGGCTAGACTTTGCTGATTATTTAATATTACCCTAATTTGTCTCCAGCTTCAAGGTTTAAGCTTGCCTCTTAAGTTTATTGATACATAATCCATCCATGTTTCTTTTTATTCATTGTTCTTACACTATATATGTAGATTTGCTTATGTCGTGTGAATGTTCCCGAATATTAAAGGAGTTCGCTTAATGCAAGTTAAGTTCTGGTTCTTTTCTTTCATCTTTTTCTTTCACACTCCGCTATGGTAACCGTCCTCTGTTACATTATCACAAATAATCATGTCATCCTTCACATAATCCATCCATTTCTCTTTGGTCTCCCTTTACATTTGTACCCATCAATTATCCGCTTTAAAAAAGAGTTTTCTTTATCCCTCCTCATTATATGCCTAAACCAACTTAGTCTGCTTCCTCTCCTTGTTTTAGTCGCAGGTGCAATTTTCAAGGGTCCTCTTATGTATTCATTTCTCACCTTATCCATTCTTGTAACACCACAGATGCATCATAATATTCTCATCGCAGTTCACTCGATTCAGGTTTCTTTATACCAAATAAGTATTTTTATATTATTCAGCACCCGTATACAGACTTGTTTGTACTATGTCCTCTTATACTATCTATACATATAATAAAATTGTAGAGGTCGAATTTCTGTACAATTAAAAAAAAGTCTAAAAACCGAGTCGGGGGATGTAAGAAGTGAAATAGAACTAATTTCGATTTTTTTTCAAATTTTTTGTTTCTCTGTTTATCTGTTTGTCTGTCTGTTTGTACCGGCTAATCTCCGAAACGACGGGACCGATTTAAATGAAATTTTGTATGGTGATAGCTTATATCCCTGGTCAATATATAGGATACTTTGATCCCGAAAAATTAAAGAGCTCCCGTGGGATATTTAAAAAACCGCACCACGCGGACAAAGTCGCGGACAAGAGTAGTTTTAGTATAAATTACACTTACCTATGTGGTTGACAGGAAGTGTAATAACAAACCTTACTGTAATTCCTATGTATCTTTTTTGGACAGAAGTTTCAAATAACCCTAAACTTCAACACAAGCGGAGCGCAGGCCACGTTCCAAAGCATAATTGGTCAGTGTAGCTTTTTGTGAAGCTGGCGGCCGTTTGGTGTTTGCCGCCTGTGGTCAAGTTCTAAATTAAATATTTTATTTTTTACAACAAAATGACTGCCATGAGTTACATAACTAGGGTGACGGGACGGCTTAATTATTTCGAATGAAATATTTCGAACAGAGGTTTTTTATGCCACTTTGCTCACTTCTATTTCGTGCCCGAATCCCACTGTTAACTCAATATAATTTTTCGGGATTAAAAATATTTTCTATTCATGTTGAAATGGATTCTACACAAACACTTAAAGTGAAATTCATGTAATAAACCCTAATTTAAAAAAGAAGTTGAGCGGTTTTGTATCTTACTCGAGCCAAACTTTCTAACAGACGGAGAATACTAAATGTACGTAGCACTGTATAAATAACTTAATTCTATATAAAAAATGACTTAAAAAATATATTAAGATTTATTTATATCTTGAATAAATTGTCCATCACATACGAACTTGTTCATATTGAGTTAGAGTAAGTTTGCCGGTTCTCCTTTAGGGTTCTTAAAAAAACCATACAAATTTACACAAACTTTATATGAGAAGACCGTTAGTCAACAGTGATATAGTTTCAGCTATTTTTAATGCATAGACAAACCTTAACTTCATTCATTGGTATAAATTATAGACTTTGTAATCTACTTAGGAAAGCCACCCCAATAAATAATTTAAATGTATGAGTATAATTTTTAGTTCCTCAAAGTACTCCTGGGTGTTTTCAAGTCTCGTGTTAATAGGTTCTTCTAGGTAAGCGTGCTCGATCTTAGACCGTATCTTCACTCAAAATCGAGCAAGATGAGGGTCAAGCGCGAACCTACACACTAAATTTCTCCGTGACGGAACGGAAAAAGAATACTAATTCCTGCGGCTGGGCAGCCAGTCGTAAGAGGCGATAAAACAACCCACAGCCAGGTGGTACGGCATTTGCCAATCTGGATAGCTATCACCCCTGGTCTATAATATGCTGCCATAACAACTTTGAGTTGTGTTTCGGCATCAGTTGCCAGATTCTACTTCCTCCTTCAAGGCCGGCACATTGGCAGGATCTCTGGTATTGCTAATGTCTATAGGCGATGCTAACCACTTTCCGTCACAGTTAGGCCGTCAGCATGTCGTCAGCATGCTGTGTTTCAGCAATAAAAAAAATACCAATCTGAGGAATCCGCTGTGAACTTTGCCGTCCAAACAACGTAGCGGGGGCAACCCGACGACCGATGTCCGTCGCCGGTAGGGTCGCGATTAATTCCAGCAATCACAGGTAGCGCGTTCCAATTTAGAGCCGACCAAAAATTGGATATGCGGTGAATAATAATTTTCCCAACGGAGTCAACTGCGTTGTCCACATTTAAGGTAATTGCCAACAGTTTCGGCTGACGTGGCGGCCGGTAAACCTGACACTCGGTCCCACGGGAGCACCCTTTACAATCCCATTTATAAATGCCGCTTAATCAAATTTTTATTTATTGTTCCCTGAGTACTTTAGCCGTAACCATTGTTGATTATAACGTTTTATTGTGTCTATAAAAACGAATTGAAAACGTGTGAATACGCAAATACACGCTGAAAGCCATATTCGCGAATGGGATTGCTTATGACCGCGTGTAGCTTGCAAAAATGAACAAATTGAATTAATCAAATTACACTATGAATTGTACATTACTTGAAACAATATATACAATCTATACATCTTAAAGTATACAACCAAGACTAGTGCGTCGCATCTTTTAAATAAAGTCTTTTGTTTTCTTTTAAAGCGGACTGCATAAAATGTAACTAATTACTAAAGAAGTAGGCAACTATGAATAATAATCTCCCAATAAAAAACTATTTAAAAGTCGGTCCACAATTGACGGAGAAATCACGTAACATAAATACAAAAAAGAAATGCTTGTAGAAAATCTAATACTGCACGCGTATACAAGCTTTTTCGAAAAATATGGGCTGTCGGCGTTCTTTAAAAAGGTTACTCTCGGTTCAAGACAGGTTCTGATGAAGGATCCCAGGATCCTTCATCAAAACCTGACTTGGTGACGATAGAAGCACTTTAGGAATATAGAATTACTAATAAAGAAAAAGAAAGTGTGACAAGAGGTTTGATGGATTCTAAATTTCGTCACATGACATTTCATATATTATATGGTTATAATATATTAAAGCTTTAAAACACGTCATTTGAATTATTAATGAAAAACTTCAAAACATTTTCAACTCTATTTGTATGTGCATAGTGTTTAAATTGTTACAAATAATGTATTCCATCATTTCTCTCGCAAGCTTAGTCCTATGGATTTAAGTGTTTATCTCTTTTTAGTGTCGCTTTTTCGTTTCATGCAGTTTCAAATGGCAACGATTCTAAAGTCGTTTCACTTGAAACAATTTGAAAATCAGTTTAAAATTAACGGAGATATCGTTTAACAAAGAAATCGATTAACAATTTTCGAGGGATTATTAATCGATTTATTATGATTTAAACATAAGTTTTAACTTAATTTGTGGACATGAGATTTAACCCATGAACGACTTTTAGATAGTTATACAGATATCATTTTATTGTACACCATTACAGAAACTTACGAACTAGTAATATTCTAATTGTGTACAAAGGGCAGTCTTGTCGCTAAAAAGCGATCTCTTCCAGACAGCCCGTTAGACTTTTAATTGGTAATCGAGCAATCAGAACTCAGACAAAAATACGTCAGTTTTTTATGTAATATACTGGTTTATACCTTCTGTGTAATACATTATATGGGCTGCCGTTTTTCGACCGGACTTTTTCATCTAATATTAAAATTATTATTATATTTTTTTTATCGGGATCCGTTTTGCACCTTCCGTTTTATGACCACTTCGCAGTATATCATTTTATATCGAATTTGCCCTAAAATTTTATACGACCGTTGGATTCATTGGGGTTATTGCGGTTACTACAATTTTCATTTATATATAAGTATCAGTGTTATTTATCGAATGAATCTTTCAAGCAGTGATGATCTTTATTACAATGGGAATACTGTCTTTAATTGTATGATAACAGGCAACAAATTACACTCACACACGCAATCATTTACATCTAGTTATTTCTGTACGGATATAATCATAAACCGGCGTCGGTAACTGCAATTTCAGAAGTTTATTTCCCCGCGTATTCCCAGTTCATTGAACCGGCATTGAATGAAGATTCTGTTTGTTTTGGCTGATACCCACTGCAGTGATTTCTAGAAATTCAGTTATTGGTAATATTAAAATTTATAGACTGTATGTACAAATATATTTGTATTTCAAACATCATTTTCATTTATATTAATTACACTTTAATTTACATAATATTAGAGTAAACTAGCTCAAAAATCTTTAAATGGCAAACAAAAGTATCTTCCAAATAAATAAATAATAAACTATAAATAAAAATTGCTATCAAACCACTGTGGTTTGTCGGGAACGTTCTCAAATAGCTCGCGGCGTTGCAGCGTAGAATAGCAACGCTTATTCTTTGACCGAACTAAAAGCCAGTCCGTTTTAGTCACTTGAAACTTGTATAAATATGAAAACAATGTAATAATATGACTTGTAATAACTTTAAAGTTGTTTTTGTACCATTTTATGAGGCTCCATAAATTAAAAACAAGATATGACTTTTTTATCAAACATAAATGTAAAATGTAAAGGTGTTTATGAAGCCTGATAAATAATACAACAGTATTATTTATCAAGCTTCATAAATTGATAATATTAAATACAAGACATGACCTTTTTTTATCAAAAACATTAATTTACAGGTTTTTTGTATTATTTTATCAGGCTCTGTAAATTAGTAAATGACTGTCGTTTAAATGTTTATAGGATTAAATAGTAAGGAATAGTGGCTTCAAGAAATGTATTATTTTTATAAAGTTTATTTGTTTAGATATTTGCATATTTGTGTCGTTAATTTTCATTGTCTTGGAAATAAAATATGGTATTTTCAGTGAGCTGTATGAACACAAAATATTGTTTATACTCATAGATAACAGAATATTTCATTACACTATATAAAGTAATTGAAGTTTTCACCTACAAATGTAAATCAGCCGATTATTATACAATTTGGTATAAAAGTTTTTCGGTAAAGCAATATGGTATAATTGTCATTGCGATAATCGGAATAGTTTCCGCTGGCATCGAATCCAAGTGTAAATTTTATAGTGACAATATAATGGAGATTGTTCACCAAAAATTACTCTCTGATTTTATATTTTTATTACGTAAAATTGGGTATTTTAAGATACTAATTTGAATATTTTTGTATTTTAAGCGTTAGTTTTTTTTATTCGATTTTAAAATTATTTCTCCGATGACGTCATAAGGACAAGTTTACATTGATTTCTTTGCCTAGAAAACAAAAATAATAAAAGTAAGTTTTATCTATATATAATCATAGTAATCTGTGCTACTATTTAAATGTCACTGTCATTACTCATTACGTATCGTGATCATTTTAGTGTTTTTTGTCGCTAGGCTTATAATTTTTCGTGTTCAACCATTATATTTTCTATAGTTATCGTTAATTTTTTTAAGTGATCTTTAGGAAAATTCATGTTACAGAACTTAAATCAAATAATTTACAGCTAGATTTTTTTACACCTGAAGCAGGCAAACAGGCAACGGCCCGGCCCACCTGATTGGATTTAGCAAGGTCAAATAAAGGTCAAACGCATTTCTTACAAAATACAAGAAGACAGAAATATTAGGACAGTATTCCTCGAAATGGTTTTTGAAATAGCTAGATTGAAAAAAAGTGAACAATCCCAATTAAAATTACTCAATACACCGTATGTTGTAAAAGTATTTTACAAGCTTTTATTAAACTTGCAATATTTGCTAGTTACTTTGTTTTTGCATTATACGTTATTTAGATACTTATGTAGATAAATACTCGTACACTAACATGCCTGTGTCCCATGGGGACAGGCAGGGCGATGAATCTCTACTTGCGACGATCCTGACAAACAACATTTGCGTCGTACTTTAATTAATTTCCTCATACATGCACGTTTATATGAAGTGCTTTTTACCTTACCTTTCTTTAACGCTTCGCTATTTGATCATGTGTGTATGTTGCGGTCTACAGGGAATAACTCTACCATTCACAAAGCTGTGTTATGCACTTGTATTGTGTTTCTACTTTCTTTCATTCTCTCTACATGCCAAAACCACCTTAATATTTTTTTTCTATTCTTGTCGTAACATCTTTATTCAATCTACAATGTTCACTTATCTGTTTCTGTATCATAACATTCAAATTGACGCTAACCTGACTGACATGTATTACTTAATCTCTCTTTTATGCCTATGGCAAGCAAACTGTGCAGTTTATATACTTGGTACTTGTAGTGGTGATGGCAGTAGTTGGTGGAGTGTTGGTGCTTGCTTATAGTAGAGTGAAGAAAATATATGTTGTTCCTTTCAGGGATTTATTTTCGTACTGGTTGAGCTTGGATGCTGATCCTGGGTTCAAGTTGATAATAACTCGTAGCGATGTAATTACAACTCAATCAAAACTTGATAGCAACTCGATCACAAAGTATTTGTCAGCGTCATTAAATATCATAATATGTAAGTAGCCTAAAGTAGGTCATACTGTCAGCAAAACGCTGTAAGTTGAACCGTATACAAACTTAATATTATTACTTATGTATTAATGTTTGCCATTTAGCCATAAAATAAATTCAAATATACGTAATTTACGGAAAAACTTCGAAAACAAATTTCGGCTGCCTTGAAAATATTGTGTAATACGTAGAAAAATTAAACAGGGGAAAAACGGCTTGATTCGAGGCGACAACATGCAGGAGGGGATGTTGGGGTACGTTGTCACACTCGAGATTTACAGGGAAAAGGCAAGGCTGGTGGCGGGGAAACGCGGCACTTGGACACGTAAACCCCATCCCCCGCCACGCCACTTGTTCGTCATTTACGTATATACGAGTGTGCTTTCGTTTGGGATCGTCCCAGAACTCAGGGTCTCTTACTCACTTACATTAGATATTACCGAATCTTGTTTCATTCAATTTTCACAGAGCTATTATCTTTCAGCACTCATAGTAATAGGCATTCCTTTCTGTAACATAATAATATTTTCTCGTGTTCTAGTGCCTGAAAGGCTTAAGAATCGCTTTTATTGCTTCATAAAGTGAATGTTTAATTTATTTACGTTTGCAAATTACAGTCGAAGAAACTGTTAAGAGTTCACCGTTTTAAAGACATTAATTTAGTATTTTATTAGTATTTAATAATAAAATTTCTCATCGTCAAGACGTCCATTTTAATTCATTAATTTTTATATAATTTGACTTATGCTATAAAAAGTCGTGTCACAATCAGAGTATTAAACTGAAAGATTGACCAAAAAAATGCAAACGTAGACCAAAAAAAGAGATGGATGGCTTGTGTGAAGCATATGTATATAGCATGATGATTTGTGGTGTGACAGATAATGTATACTCTCTGTATTTCAATTTGTTTTACGAATAGGCTTCTGTGGTTAAAGTTGCCTGTATTTCAAGTCTCATCATCCCTGATATCAAAGTGCAACTTTATATATCTTTACAAACACAGGTACATACCAAATTCTATGACAATTATTTATTCAACTTGATTAGAGTAAAGTTTGAAACATGAAACATGTTATTTTCCAAAATTAAAAGTACTTTATGACCATCCTCATTATCGAAAGTCGAAACTATAAGACAAAGTTTAACGATAATTGGCTTATTCCCAAGGCCGTTAAGAACTAAATATCAAACTTTCAAATAAAGTCACTTTCAAACATTATAAAAACTTATATTATTTAGTAAGAGTTGAATGTCTCCTTCAACGCTTTTATGCGTTTGCACCAAAAAAAAAACCTATTCAGGAGAAAAATTGTATTACTAATATAAGTACCAAACTTAAGACAAACTTTATACTAAATCTTACACCTACCAATTTTACTCAGCGATTCTCGAAAAGCGGTCCCATTTAGGCCTCCAGATATCGTGCTTCGTTACACTAGATGGGTCTTACTTATAATCGTTTCTTAAATTTAAAGAAACTGGTCAGCATCTGATTAATGAAATTCTCACCTATAAAATCCTCCTTAGTTGAATATTTTAGGTACAATGTAAATCAATCCTCCTGTTAGGTAAACAACAGGTAATATACATTTATAAGTGAAAAAAATGATATTCATTGATTAGGGACTGATTCTGATTCGGATACTTAGGTAATGCCTAATCGTTTCTTAACGAGATTATTATAAGTGAGGCTAGATATGTTTAGTTTGAAAGCCCATTAAAATACGAGTATGAATAATAATTATGTACTGTAAATAACATACAACTCTATACAGGAAGTTCACAGACATTTCAAACAACCCAGGATAAGTTATTTCATTTGTTATAATATGCACATTTATTATGCAAAACACACATCCCGTACACATTAATATTCTAACTTTGGAGGATCAACTTTACCACCTGACAAAATTCTATCAGGCGGCCATTTGCAGTGGACCGTAACAATGCCCGGGAATTGGGTCTATATTCCCGCGAGCGGTCGGTTTGAAAAACGCCAACGTAACAGCTCACGGGGGGTTAATTGTTTGACTTTTGTCGTTAACTTTACCGGTCAGATGATACGTAAATGCTGGGCGAGGCATCCCTTCGCCTACACGCGACATCTGTTAACTTTGTCGCGACGACGTAATTATAATATCGCCCCTGCTCAGGTTCCGCCTCGTTATAGATAGGAAACCCCTGGAAGCCCTGACGTCGCTATTGTGAAGTTGTCATGGCGTACATTTTTCCCTCACGACAGTGCATCAATATTCAATAACAATGTAAGCACCGAGGCTTTTGCGACGGAGCTGTGCACGATGCTGAAATTTGAATAAAATTATTTTCAAGTTTTCATCGACTCATGTTTAGGATACCTTAGTAGTTTTTGTAGCGAATTTCGTCGTTATCGTTATTCATTCGACCATTATGTCTGTCCATCTGTTCTCTGTTTCCACAGTAATATTTCTCTAAGTCTATATAGATGTAGGAATAGTATATAAACTGGTATTTTCTTAATAGTACACATTATTGAAACTACGCTTTAACATTTTAAAGCGCAAAATTTTATTTGTTTGATTTTTATTTCGACATTTCGGCCATTGTGATCAATTGATTATTTGATTGTGTTATCGTTAGTCAGTACTTAAAAAATTATAACAATGTTCCTTAATTATTATATTATTTAAGACACAAAATGAGAAGGTTTTCCCTTATGAATACATAAAATCTATGACGCTCCCTCTAAAATTTAAATTATAACATTGAACATTCTGTAATAGTTGAGGTACTAGTGCTACAAAAAATTAAATCCACGAAAATTGGTGTCAGTAAGATCCATTGAGTAGTTTTTGGGATATTGGGTCATTTCGACTAAATGCTTTTTCACGGTTCCGTAGACAAATAACTAAATCCCAGTAACCAGTAAGTTAAGTACGTTCCTTTCCATATTTAATCGTTATACTGTATAATAAAAAATATAGATATGTATCTTAAACTTGATAATTCCGTTCCGTTGAAACTGCCCTCGTGACTGAAAAATTAATAAGAAGAAGGCTCAATTAATATGGGCGTGTAATGAGGAGAGATGAAAGTTACGTGTCAAAAAGAATATTGAAGTACAAGATTGATCAAAAAAAGAGAAAGGTAGACCAAAAAGAGATGGACAGATTGTGTGAAGGAGACATGATGATATATTAAGTTAAAGAGGAAGCATGCCGAAATAGAGGAGTTTGGAATGGAAATACTTATTGTGACGACTCCAAATAATTTGGAGAAGGCAATAGAAAACAGAGAAAGTAAGCAGTTAATCTTAATAGTTATCCTTTTGCCACCGCACCGCACGCCAGCGGCTGGGCGTTCATCGCCACTTTCTAAAGCCGATTCTTGTAGGCAACGATTCTCTAGAACATTGTTCTTGCACACCCTGGGTATTTGGAATGAGCTCTCAGTTGTGGTTTTCCCACAGCGGTACACTATCTGACATCATGGTAGACCATCTGCCTGTCTGCTGTACTTCAACTATGAAAAAGAGTTAAGTTTCAAAAAGCTGAAAAAATAAAAATAAAAACTGTTTACGTGAGTAAGTCTGTGAGCGTGAAGCTGGTAATAAATAATTAAGCTACAAGTTTAACGATCTCATATAAAGAGTTTCTTGCTCTGGATATATTTTTAATGAGTCTCAAGGCGAAGGTTTTCATAAGTGAGTCTAAGACCGGCCAAAGGAAAAATTCCCTCGGCCGAACAAAACAAACACTCTTTACTGAACGAGGTCTAGCGTTGCTGGTCTTTGGTCGGCATTATCCTACACAGCCATTATGTATTATGCGTTCCTCAGAAATATCCCTCGGTAACCTTTACGGGAGGATTGCATAATATATTAACAGTAATTATTTTAACATTTCGTCCGTCCGCTGTGTTTTCTCACATTTACTTTGGTTCTAATTGTTTATGATGCATATATATTTCCTTACATTGTTGACATGCTTTGGTTTTCTCTTCAGACCGTGGAAATGATCTCACACTATTAGGTATGACAAGTATTCTGTTTCTGGTACCATTTTCGAAAGTAATTAATTATATACTAAATTTCGTGAAAAGAGATTCATGTTTAATCCGTGCAAGAACGGAGAAAGTAGGATTTTGAAAGACCTATATTTATCTCACACGTCTTTGCTAAACGAAAATAACAAAAAATAACACACAGTCAAACAAAATCCATACATGGCGGCAGTAAAATTTGCAATTTTATTACACCTTTGTGCAGTGCTGTATAATAATTATTAATGTAAATTTTAGAAGTAACAAGTTTACTTCTAAAATTTATAATGAACCAGCAATTATTGTTAAAAGTAGATTTGACATTGATACTTATAATTATAGAAATTGTCGGAGATTACTACAAGACTTCAGTTTTCGCCAATATACATACATAAGTACGGAACCCTAAAAATATAAATTACTATAGAAAACGTTTGTCACCGATGTCACGTTGCGATAACGATCATATTGCACACATAGCCAGAGACAAAACTTTCAATTATAAAAAAAATCAAATCAATTTTTCTATACCTATAAAATTGTTATTGTCTTTTTCAAAATGAATGTTGAAATTTAGTGTAAAGTTTTTAGCGGCAAGTAAATAATTTTAAATATTATTGTTTCAGATGGTTACCAGGACAAAGAAAATCTTTGTAGGAGGGCTATCGGCACCCACAACGCTTGAAGACGTAAAGAATTACTTCGAACAGTTTGGACCGGTAAGATTCCCATATTCAATTTAAAAAATAATCAAATTTTATAGACAATATTTGTATCTGAATGTATGCAGGATGTGGTTCCAAGAAATTTTATCGGAAATTATAATATTTCGCGAACTTCAATGACATGCGACTTCAGAAACTATTTGTTCACTTATTGGGAGTGATATCACATTTTGACAAACAGTATATATCCGCAACTACCAGAGGGGATGCACAAACCATAGATAGAGCAGTTTGCTCGTATTGTACTTTTATATGTGAATTACATATAGTGTATATGTATAAATTATTTTTTATAACAGTGGTTTCGGCAGACGCTGTCCTGCACTGAAAAAATAAAAGTCTATAACCCAATTCCAATGCCACCTACCGGGTCTAAAGGATTCATATTTTTTTCTAGTAATAAGTATAGCCTGTATTAATTTGAAATAACGTAGCATTCTAATGGTAAAAGAATTGTTGAAATTGGTCCAGTAATTTTTGAGTTTACTTGATATAAAAAACATTCAAAAATACAAACCTCTCCTCTTTAAATAAATGTATACAAAATTACGGTAGAAAAGAAATGTTTGTGTAATCTGTGATTTTTATTTCATGGGACTAAAATATTGTTGAATTGGTTTGCCAAAATGTATAATATGTAGGTATTATGATGATGAGTTTATTTCCAAGACCAGAAAGAAAAAATAAACAACCATCCAAATAAACTTACAATTTATATAGTAAAACTACTACTAAACTTCGACGTGGCCAAACCGCCTGAATAACAAAATCCAATAAAATACCGCTTAAAACCGTTGAAACGTAGTTTTACTATGCATACAAGTCACGAATAATTATATTATATTATACACCTATACCTACCTACCTTATACATACCTTATACTTTACGGATACCTTGAGTTGTGTTCCGGCGTATAAGTGGCCAGGTTCCAGCTGCAGCACATTGTTAGCAGCACCTTTAGTGTAGCAATGGGCCGTCTGCCAATCTGCAATAAAAAAATACATAGGATATGAATATTGCCAGAGACAAGTATGGGACATTGAACTACATACTCGTAGCGTGTCAGTGACGAGAGCAAAAACTTATGGCGCGCCAGCTTTGCTACAGATTGATTTACAGTACAACTTTTTGAAAAGTATACGGAATATGCGCTGTCATGTCTCATTTGTTAGACAACGCTAATTTTACCCGCAGCTAAATCATTACGTGCACATAATAATTAAACTCGTTACCCCAGAATTTAGCGCGCCGGTCAATCTTGCAAACCGTATTATTCTGATTATATGCTCGGAATACTTGTTTGATGTAAACTCATGATACTACAACCAACGGAGAACGATTAAAATCAAGATAAGTGTTTGTATACAAACATTTTTATTCCAAATGAAGCGCAGCCATTATGTGAAATTGAAGCTTTCAATGAAATTAATGTTGTTTTAATGGACGTTAAATTACAATGCCGGGATTTAAATCAAGGAAACAATTTCTTTGTCTCGTTATTGTCTCAGGTCGATATTGAATAAGTCTGTCGTCTTAGCGCCAATCTATCGTCTCGTTGCCGGAGTGATGTCACTCGATTAAATACCTTTTTGTGATAAGATAGAGTCAATATTCGTAAATCCGTGCGGCCGTGCCTGTAAGTCTGCGATAACTCGGTCTTTGTCTGTGGGCCGCGACTGCAGGTGTCTATCCACAAAAGTTTCGCTCCATAATTAGCCCCGTATCTAGGGTGGAAGCGGACTAAGGAACTTTTCAGAATTCAACATTGCCTACAGCCGGGGAGTCATTGTGCCAGCTCCCAAAGTAATCGGAACCCGCCAGCCGTCTAGCATCAGCGGTCCGCGACATTCGAGACCTTCATTACCTATTATGAGAGTTTAGAATAAAGCCAACGAGTTTTTCGGAGTGAATGTGATTGATGCCCAGCGAAGGAAATATCCTGGGAGAGATAAAGGGAATTTAATGAAGAGTCTTTAAGAATAATGATTAAGGGAATGGGTATTCGTTTTGGTTGGCGGCCTAATGATAGCATCACTTGAATTGTTTTTTGTTACTTTGTAGTTTATATATATTATAGCATTATTTGTAAAATTTGTTGTTCTTGTTAAATCTCAGAATATTTGTACAATACTAGAATATACCTGCGACTTCGTCTACACTTTTCCCTAGATAAAATTATGCAGATTTTCAGACACGGCGTGTTTAGAATTTAGAATATTATAGATAAAATTCCAAAAACGTGTCTGTGCATTGAAGCTATTTAAAAATAACTGGAATAGACATATAAACAATGAAGAACGCAATGTAATTTTTTAGATTTTTTGTATATTTCTTGGGATTTACGTAAAAAGTACTGGGTTCATTTCGATGCGGTTTTCGGTGATCGACAGCAAAATCTTGGTTTTAAAGCCTACACTCCGTTTTATCCTGGGAATGCCGCGGAATTTTTTCAAGGAGAGGTTTGTAGTTGGTCGGGTGTATATAAATTAGCTTATTCCGGCACAGCTTTCACTAATAGCTTAAATTATTTTTTAAATGCTGCGGTACTCTGTGTCCCGGGAATCCCGCAGGTACTTCAAGTGAAGCGAGCATATCCTAGTATTACATATAAAAATCATAAACATTCTTCAAGGACCTTATGAATTAGTGAATTAAATATTCTTTGTTTTCTACATCCAAAACATACGTTAGGTATAATAACTTTGTTGCGTTGTCTCTAAGTGGTAGGTAGAAAACAGCCACTGAAAGCATTATATATGCAAAGAGCCTACTTAAGCTAAAATTCTTTTTTTGCTATTTTTCGGTTCTTTCAGTCTGATTGGTTTACAAAGTCTAAAATATGTTCCAAGATTTACCATCTACCTTTCTAACTAAAATTCTTTATGTAACAAGTTTTTTCTTTTTGCCCTTTTCGATAAGATATTTAGAGAGATAAATAAATTTTGTATGTAATGATCTTATCTTCAAGTCATACCGAGAATTTTGATTACAAATTAATTCAATCACATTGGAGCCGTGCACCGTACTACCAGCTCCGCGTCATTTCGTAAGGGTGTCACATTTTCAGCGAGACTTGTTTAATTAACAATCTAGTCGCTTTTGTAGGTTCCTTCATTAGTGTATTTGTGGATAAACATCGCGCAAACTCGACGCAATTCGCACTGCGTACGTGTGCGTGGGAAGAGACGCTGCCGTACGCCGCGGCGGCTAGTAAACGCGAGTTGGGGTCTCGGATACCGGCAAGTCACGTGCGATCACATTCATGATGAGATGTTGTGACTGCCGCGTCGGTACGGTACGCACGACGCACACCCCGCCGACGCAAGTTCTAAACATGTGTGGGTGACTTCGATATCTCGATAGGGTCTCCGCTACTACGTGCTGGCTTTTCGAATGCAAACTGTCTCAGAATATCAAATGAGCCACTTAAATGCCGTACACAATGACTACGCTCACCTGAAAAGCTAAGGCCGGGACGCGTGCACGCAACGCCGCGCCGCCGTAAACGAAAGCCCGGCCGGGTGCGAGGAGGCTCGGCACTGGTAACGATTTCCCCCAAATAATGGGGAATTTTCTGATGAAAGCTGCGCTACAGTGCCCTTTCAGAGTACAGGAACCGTCGGATTTATGGGCCGAACAGGCTCGAATTTAGTTGTCACGGCACTGCTTTCCCTCCGTATTCACTTTTTGCGTGTAAAAGCTTTATATTCGTACAAATGAGTTCACCCATAATGCATTCTTTAACTCGTAACTCTTAAGTAACTGAGAGTCGAACACGAGAATGTCGTGACTAGAGAAACAAGTGAGACCTAAAAAAAATAGAAAAACAGTTTTGTTGTTGTTTATTGTTTGTAAAAATCTTTTAATAACAAATTCAGTTTAACTACATAAATATTTTATAACGCGTTTCAAGTGGTGATATAAATCTAGTCCCAATATATTTTTTTCAGTTTGCTATAAATGAATGAAAATTATAGTTTTATACGTTATACACAGATTATTCATAGTTTTTTTTTTATTATGAATAAAATCAACTAGCAAAGTAAAATTGACTTGCTTTGGATATCTACTAACGTATGTTCCTACCTCACAACCTTGAGAAATAATCCTTGTTAACACACATACTTTCTGTGTTATATATATACCACATACCTTCGGCAACGAGAATAAAAGCTAAAAAAAAAAGCCTTTTAAACTGAAAAATAATTCCTTAATACTTATAAGCTCTATAATTTTAACATAAATATTCTGTTTAGTATAAATTCAAATTTTACGGAAGCAAAGCCAAGCAATAAATAGGTCAAATTCCCATATTATCCAAATTTAAAAAAACACAAATTCATGAATAATCGCTTATACACTCATACAGACGAATATTCATATTATTATTGTTCTGTTTTTGAGAAAATAAAAACTGTATGTCGCCTTTATCGGACTTGCTAAAATAATTTTACATTTAATGTTAATCAGACAACTTTATTCACAAGAATTTAGGCCGAGATGTTCAAGTAAGAATATTTTCCTTCAGTGAATATTATTTTTAGATTTAGACACGATAAAAAATAACAAGTTCATTTTATTCACCGACACCGCGTTGTTCAGTAATATTTTAATGTAATAAAAGTCACATTACGCTCCTTTGTTCTGTTTTAATGTTTTAAATTTTAAATGTAATTTGACGCTTAGATGATAGTCTGTGTTGTGTTCGAATTTGACGATGTGTATTTGTGGATCAAAGTTGTTCTGGAGCTAAGGCTGAAGTTTCTCAACCAATATAAAGTTGTGAAGCGAGCGTTCACTAAGCGTCGCACGCACGAGAGGGTGTCTTTGAGAAGTTCCGTTGCATGCTTGATTCGCTATTGTTTTAGCCGTCAAATGAGACCAAACTCTGACCGTCGTTTCGCCGATAACTTGCACGCAAGTGTGCCTCGCCTTCCGATGCAACTTGCACGATTACTTGCACTATCTCAACGTACTCTCCAACTTTGTGTCGACCATCGACATGTTCGCATGGTCGTAATTGGAATGTTACTAGAAATTCCAGCTTGTGTAAAAGCACGTACTGTTTATTTAAGGATTTCAATTCAAAGGTTTCTCATATCTATTAGAATGTTAAAAAACGAATGAAAGTAAATTAAACACAAAATAATATGCTCAATATATTTAAGAGTCTGTGATTATGATTTTTAGATTTTTTGTGTATGTGTTGATTTCAAAATTTTGTCTTGTATTGTTTCCAAACGGCTCAACGCATTCCAGTAAAAAAATTAGTTAATCTAAAATTCTGTAGGTTGTTTCATTTCGTTACTTTGTAAGGTACATATCATAAAATTTAAATCCCGTTCGAACGGCGTAGTAAGCGCAGCTAGTTTCTTGATACAAATATTTTTAAAATCAAAATTAATTATTGGCAACTGGCATTGCTAATTATGTTCGGCGTATTTACAACCTACGAAAAATTAATGAGCTTAAAATAATAATCAAACATCAAAAGAAATGAAATCCTAAAGATGTTAATTATTCGAAATGGTATTTACTTCGAAACAAACGTTAGAATATAGTTTGATTCAATATAATAAATACTAATTGTCGGCTTTGATATTAAGTAGTGATAAACCTATCAATCAGTCCTCAACTCATAAATAAAAGTAATTATTCGTAAATAAGCTTTCCAAGAGGAACGGCCGACTGAAAAACCACTGCAAATTAAAATCTACCATGATAATACGTTTTCCAATAGTGTTGTCTTTTCCCCCCTGACTTCCTCTCCCTCTGACTATATATTTTGTCGATAATTTATTTGAAATTTTTTTCTAGAGTAGGTACTATCACAAATTTAACTGTCTTTATACAATATTTGTTTACAAAGAACTCTTCACCTTATACTTATTTTATATCTTAAGTTTACAGCCTACGTATATATTATGATATATACTGCAGTTTGTTTTTAAGTGTTCTTGTTCCTGTTTTTTACCATATTTGCTATTCTTATACAATATTTAATATGTAAGGTTTGGAATTGTACTTACACAATAGATACGCTAATATCGGAGGCCGTATATAAATCAGCTCCTAGAATATTTCACGTGGTAGGTACTAAAAGGTCAAAATTGAGCACTCAAAAAAAGGGCCAATTGGAATTCCTCTATAAATTAAAAATAGACCAATGATATTGCATTTTCTAATTTCGTAGAAATTCGGGTCAAATACACATAGATGTGTATGATAATATCGGAGGTCGTACATCAATCAGCTGTTACATCGTTCCACGTTTGCTGTTTATCTTCGGAGCCAGCCAGACCAGTCTGGTCAGATTTGTACATTGTTTCGACATTAGCTACGGTTGCCGAAACGGTGGATGTCTGAAATGCCAGCTCGCCAGTGGCGTTCCGGTTAGACAAACGCGGCGCATCGCAGCGCCCGATAGCGTTTCCAATTTCCTGACTTAAATTGCTCTAATTTGGTTATGGGCTGACAGGTGATCGAAGGCTGCTAAAACGCCAACCTGCAATACTCGGGCGATTGTAATTTCTTCAATAAACATTCCTAACTTATACTATACAGTACGTATTACTATGAATGGACGTTTGCGGATATTAGTAAATTGAGAAACCCAGAAACGAATGATAAGATTCTAAGAACAGACGCAATATAGAAAACTTGTTTTCTGTGTTTTAAAACATTGTAACGTTTTATGTCTAATTAAATAAAGACTGCATGATCTCCCAATAATACCGGCACATGCGATTTCTTCGAATTAAATTTTTTAAATCTAAAATTTCCTTGACACATATATTTTATTAAATATTGCAAAAAATAACTAGTAGCTGCATTAATACAAATAAGAAAGGTAGTTTATTACTTTTATTACCAATCTGATAAAACAGAACTAAAACGATCCGAAAATATTGAATACATGTCACGAAACACATTCGCTATCCTGTCGAGACAGTGTGATGGATACGCCAAAACATTTGCAATGTAAATAGAAACGGCAAAAAATCGTCCTCGATTTTTATTTTTGTGCGAGTGAAATAAAATCGGAACAATGATGTAATAGTTTTCTCGGCGTGGTGTGGGGAGCGAGGTGGTCCCAGATAAACGTACCCCCGGGCGAACGATTTGTATTAGCCGCCTAGTGCTGTACCCGTAATTGTCGACGCCGGGGGCCACGTCGCGACCTGCACTCAAACACGTAAGAGGGCCAAATCCGAAAAAGTAATGAGAAAGAACCTTCAGTCTATAAACCTTTTTCGCTTCTCCCCAAATTCTGCTTACATACTCGATTAAGAACACGAGACTTAATCGATAATGCCTTCAAGCAGCGATGAGTATAATTGAATTCACCCATCATTGCCGTCAATAATAATTAAATAAATATATACTTTATTATCAAAAACAAAATCGAAGTTGAACTAAAATGTAAGAAATAAATAATTTCTACAACATTTTGATATTGGTGCATTTTTTAATTTTGATGGTATTTTTTATTTTTCAAGATATTGCAAAAATATGTATTTTTATGTTGAATTCGGTTTCAATTATGTCAAAAAATATTGTTACAATGCAGTTGAATAGATTTAGAAATAACATATTAAGCGCCTTTGAAATTGAACTACTGGCGTATGCAAGTTTGCCTTTCGAAAAGTTTAGGCGCTCGGTGCTTTTCAGCAAGGTTTGTTTCTGATTTCTGTGGATCACTCATCAGATCCTGACTTGTGTCACCAAGTCCACTCCGGGGGTGTTCTTTCGATTAAAAAATATTGAAAATCGATCCACAATTGACGGAGAAATCGCGCATCAAATGTACGAAATAAAACATGCAGTCGAATTGAAAACCTCTGCCTTTAGAAGTCGGACAAAAATAACAGTTCCCGTAGGTACTCATAAATGGAAAATAAAATGAACTCAATTGAAATGCTATAAACACGATTCACGCGTCAACTGTTTCATCCTGTAACAATGTTCGAATTGATGGGCCGATATAAGCCGATCATTTGCGAAATAAAAAAAGAATTTAATGAGAAACGATTGGTTTAAACATTGTTCATACCTGAGTAGTGAATATTATTGGTATGTAAGCGATTTTATTCATAGATATTTTGATAATATTTTGACTCCCCATAATGTTAATGAGAGTTTTATTTATTTATACTAATATTATAAAGAGAAGTTTGTGACGTTGTAGGGGGTAACCTCCGAAACTACTGAACCGATGTAAAAAAAATTGTAACTGTTGGCAAGAAAAACTATCCCCGGTTGACATAGGCTATATTATATTTTCAAAAATTAGGGATCCTTACTAAAACTTCTATAGTGTAACCCAAGGTATAAAAAATTACCTAAAATCGCGTTTTGATGATAGAATAAAATAATCTACTTCAACGTTGAGAACACATCATTATTTACAAAAGGTGTCGCGACAGCATATGTCTAACTATTATATTTTAAAAAAATACTTAACATGCTGCCACTAGAAAAGGCTCTTTATTTGTATCTTGGTATTCATCCTTATCAAAATAAATTATTTCATATTCAAGACTGCTTCAATACCTTTATATATCTTTTTAATTATTTAATTCGGGCATTCCATTCTAAAATTATCACGAGCTTAAAAATGTGAGTATTAGAAAAGAGTTGCGTGGTCGCCGCGCACCCTAATCGGCTAGATAGGCTAATGCGATGTAGGCTTCACTGGGGTACAGGAAATACGGGAGGGGAAATATTTTGAATTATTTGATTATGATTAATAATAAGTATTTTTTTTTTTCAAAATTTCTGATGCCCAGAAAAGTGGGTACGGGTCAGCTAGTGTTATTTATAAAATCTCTTTGTAAATGAACTTGAGCGACTTAACTGCGCTTGTAAAAAGGAACTTTTCTGTAAGTAAATAGAAGAGCCGTCTCTTCATTACCGCTGTCACAAATAAAAAGGCAATACGAAGATTTTACCTTCTGAACACATAAAAAATATGACTAACATATTCTGAAATTGATCACATTAAAACCAGAGAATAATTAAACCCAAGGTAACCCAACATAGAATTACACTCTTAAAGTCGTAATTGTCCATCGATGTTAAAAACTAACGATCGAGTTTCTCGGTTTTCTTTTACAATCAAGAATTCATGCTAGTTCTAGAAAAATATCTGTAATAATTTTGGGTTAGGTTTGCAATTTTGGCATAAACGAAAACCTTATATTCTTAAAAATACTGTAACATAGTTACAAAGACTACTACAGATCTAAAAATAGTATTTTTAATATCAATTATCTGAGTAATATAATCCTTTAACCGTTTTAAATACAGAAAGTTACTAAACTGTAATAAAAGGTAGCGTTCATTCTTGTGTGAGAAAATTCATGAATACATAAACTGATTCCAAGGGTCATTTCAATGATTTCTTTTATTTTTCTCTCGTTATTATTAAAACATTTTAATCTCCTAATCATCCTACGCTCTCACACCACATTTAATTCGTTGTCCTCACATTAAGTTTCCTTTTTAAAAGACGGCTTTGCATGTGGATCGGACTGTTAAATTATTCTAAAATTTTGATTGCCTCGTAGAAATCCGTCCGGATTCAGCGGAGGGTTTCTTCGTATTTTTATTCCCGTTTCAGGGGACAATTAGGTATGCTAATTCATTTATTTTATGACGGCTTTGTGAAAAAAGTGCCGAATAAAGATCAGTTTTGGGATTTAGATGAGGTGTGCCCAAAGCTTTTACGCAGTATTGCAGACAAGGAATAGCGGTTGTATAATTAATAAAGTTTCTTTTAAGCAGCTTAAATAAAATATATTTAAAACTACGTTTGCTTTTAATTGTGTTCGGTGGAGATTATTTTTGAAGTTGCTTGGAGTAAATTTCCACTATAGGATAATTTGCTTTCGTAAACATTAAGAGGAGGAGGTACGAATCCGTTTTGCGGGCAGCGGGAACGAGACACGGTAAACATAATTAGGTGACCGTCTACGTTGATTGGTGTAGACAAGCCGACGCGACGGTCTCGGGAAGAAATTGCACGTAAAAGAAAATATTTCACCCGGTTGGTCTCATTTGATACGCATCTTTATTAAGGTAGTTGATAAACAAAACTCTACGAATAAGATGTTCTTAATCCATGATGTAAAGTGTTATAAAGTATCGGTTATTTTTCAGTGAAAAGTAGCCGGAAAGATGAAACAAAAATCAAATTAAATGCCGCGCTTAAAACCGTTAAAAGATTTAATTATGTCTATTCCTTGGTCACAAAAACTTAAGAAAATACAAATAGGTTTATGTCGCAATTTCATGGCACTATTCTGTACTTGAACCTTAAAAAGATTATTAGAGATGACAATCCTTGTATGTTAATATATTACTTTTTGATTGCTAGATATCACCAGTAACATATGTTGCTGGTTATATGCATGTGTGTTTTGTGTGTGTGTGTGTGTGTGTATTTTATAAACATATAACGGCACTGTATAAATTAGTTTTTATGGATAGCATATGCTTGTGTCAAATTACCGTGGCATACAAAGAAAGAATGACAAGATTAAAACATAAGGTTGCCCTCTTTGTAAAAATGGCTACGTAATCAATTAATCATATATAGAATTTTATGTTAAACCATTTCATACACCATGTTGCACGAATATCACATTAAATACATGAGACGAAAGAGCTCACTCTCTGAAAAATAATTTCGTAAAGTATCCTGTAAAAAAAAGTAAGTTTTATCTCTTATACCGGTAACACGATAATGAAGTAGAAAAAAATAACAACAGAAACGGGTGGTGACAATTCAAAGTGTCGAATAATTCAAGGTGCGGTACAACGTTTCTCACAATCAGTGAGATCTACAACCGTTGCGAACGAAACACAGCGGACCTACGCTCCTTTTTTCCATCCATTCGGTTTGTTTATTTCTCGTTTCACCTTATAAATATAAGAGTTCGGCATCTCCGCACGAATTCCCAAGATGAAAAGGTATTTTTCACACGCGGAGTCGGGCGCGCCAATGCGCCTCGTGCCAGCTAAACTGTATTCAACGCAGAAGCTTTTCACTTTCCACGCTTGAGCTATCACTGCATGTTTCTTTTACGAAAGCATATCTTAGACATTTATATTTGCTTACTATGTATATACTTCTTCATTTGTAGTTATTTGATATACCCACTTAACTTTGTTAGTTTATTGACCCAAGAGTGTCTTAATCTACGAAAATATATATAACATCGAAACAAAATTGCTTTGGCAGGCTTGACGGTGATATTGTAATAGTAATAGTAATATAATAACCTCGCGCACGAGATTACTGACTTGTGGCACATGGAGTCAACGGTCATCGTACCGATAGTAGTGTCCGTTAACAGTTTAGTAGCGAAGAGCCTCGACCGACATCTAAAGACGCTCTCGCTCGATAAATGGGTGAAGAGCTCGATACAGAAGGCGGTTGCCCTAAGCACGACAAGTAAAATAAATATACATGTGAAATAAAATAATAAATGTATTAATAAGTAATTATATGATTTAAATTTAAAGTTATTAAAAAATACGAAGAATTGCAAAGCTAAGTAGCGGGAGGCAGGAGCCCAAATTGAGAAAAAACACGTACTATGGAACTCCTGGCCTTTCCCTCTTGTATATTCACCAATACTTACCAAACATGGCCGTCTCGAAAGAGGACTGGAATGCGACCCTAAACACAATTCAAGGTTATTATGGAATACTCTAAATCAGGGTTAGACTATGGCGGAATATCTAGACCACTAGGCTGTGGTTTGTATTATACGCATTTGATAATCTGTTGACATCTAATAATAATAAAGATCACGATGTAATTTGTTATACTCATATTTATTTTCTACAAAGACATTTATAAATAATATTTGTCCAAGAGTACTTCTAAATTCGCTCATGAAATGTAACATAACATTTTTGTGTGGTCGCAGAAATGATAATATTTTATGGCAGCGGCTCAAGAATCTCATCGTCAAGTAAAGGCATCACAACATTCCTCACTTACGGCATAATGTCGTAACGTCGTGTTTTAGATATCGTAAAAGAAAACAAAAGCAAACGTGCCCAAAGTAATAAAGCCACTCGATTTCCGCTATTCGGGGCACAAAGAATTAAAGTTCTTTTAAGGAAAAGTTCATTTTAGTATACTGAAATTTATATAAAAAGCAATAAGGATTCTATGGAGGGTGGCTCGCAGAGGGCAGGGGCAGGCACTTAGACGAAAAACGATGATGAAGCACGATCATGTCGCAGATCCCCGCCTAGCTGACTGACAAATTGTCGAACATTTTTTTCGCTAAAATTCTTTTCTTTCGAACCCAATTATTGAACCTTACCGATAGAATGCTCGAGTCTCTAGTCTTGAGTATGAACACTTTAAAATATTTTCCTTAATTTATATTCTTTCCAAAGAATACGTGTACAATTCACTTACTCGATACTTGTCTCGTCCGCTTCATTTTCTCAAAGAAAGTAACAAATAATTGTTGGTAGATAAAAGTAAAAATTATTCAGTACTTTGAATTTAATTAGAATTTTCCGTTCCATAGTTCAAAAGGCATAATAGAGATGCCAAGTTATTCAACCGGTTATGTTTTTAATCGACATCGTAGCAAAAATCTGTGGTGCAATGTTTTAAATAAAGATTTATCTTATCTCCTTGGTCTACAAAGCGTAATACTTTTTATCCTCTCCTATTCTGGTATACCAGTGTTGACGTGAAAATACCCGGTTTCTTTCATAGAACCCCCTTCGGCGACCGGCAACCGGAAAGGTGTAGTATTGACAGCCGTAAATATAAACAAGCAGACAACAAAACAGCGCCCGTGTCGGCCATCTTTATAAACGGCGTGGACCCACTACCAAATACTCTAACTCGATACAAACCGTGATAAAGGTTCGATTGTGTGCAGTAAATAAAATATGACTTGGCCATATTTCCACTTTCGTTTCTTCTCGTTTTATGCCCCTTTTTTCTGGCCTCGCTGGGAAACCGTTCATACAAAATACCTTTCCGATATTGCCCGACTTTATTAGCATCGGGCACGTGTTTTTATATCTAAAATATCCTTCACTCCTCCGGTGCTCCTTTGGTATAAAGATTGCCACATGTGCTTCGATATTATATCATTGTATGTAACAAAAGTTATTTGTCTGCAGTCGCGTAATTTATTACTGTTGGTGTCGAAACCTAAGAGGTAAAAGCGAATTCATTTGCAACTAACTTATGTCATTTATCAGTATGCGGACGTTAATAAAACCTGCTTTATTGGGTCAACATATTTTACTACCTCTTGTTTTTCTCTACTCCGCTATATGTCGAGAAAACAAAAGAATACGATTCAATTACATATGCATGTAGAACTGTTGATAGAAGATTACCAAGGATTATTAGAAACACTTACAAATGGTAATAATAAAATATTTGATGCAAGTATACTTTTAATAAAACGAATTTAAAATACAGATTTTCATGTGATTTTTGTTATGAGAATCTTAGATTTATATTCCAGAAAAACTATAACTTTATCTACATAAAAAAATATATATAAAACTTATGTCGATTTTTGTTTTTTAAAGTTCGTATAGCTACAGCCAAATTCTCACAACGATCTCCAGCCGCCGTAGGCTACGGCCGTGCGGGCGACCGGCGGGGAAACCGGATCCGCCCGCACATTAAGGCCGGAGAGGAGGGACGTGCGCCGATCCGCGCGCCCCCCTCTCACCTCAAACGGTGAGGTAGAGGACCGGAGAGACCCAGATCTCCGGCTACCAAATGGTGAGGCCAGCCCGCAAAGGGGCCGGCCGCCGTCCGTCCGGGCTGGTGGTGAATGCGCGAGCGAGCCCACAGCCCGGACAAAGGACGCTCGGGATCGGACAGGGGTTAGTGGGTATCCCTAACCGTGTGTGGCAATAGCTCCCCACATCCCACCGTGGGCGCTAGTGCCACCCCGACCTGGCGAATCCCACATACGGGCCGCGACCTTTCCCCCTCGCGCGGCCTACGATCCTCAAACGGATTTCCCCTGTATAAAAAAAAAAAAAAAGGTACACCAAATTCCAAAATAGACAATAATCGAGAAGCTCTGAAAAACAAGATATAATCCAATATACAAACACTAAAACAAACACAGTTTCATTTTTATATACCCATAAAAAATGCTCTCAAGTCTCTCAGAAACTACATTCTAAAGCTAAATGCACACTAAACAAATAAATTTTAGCATTATAGTTGCGTTTTTACTTACAGAAAATAAAAAATAAATGCGGACGAAGTCACGGGTAACAGCTAGTAAATAATAATCCAAAGTTTTACTAGACAGAAACTTGTATGTTAATTTCTTTTAATCAAAATGATTCATCAGTACCGGATTGAGCTCGAAATTTACGAATTGTGCTTACGCTACAAATGGATGGCTTCTTCGTAAGCAATCGAGAGGGTGTATTAGAATAATGTACTGCGATTTGGCGTTTCAACAAACGAGAACGGGGAATCGGCCTCGGTGGATTATTCGGGTTGGTTCATCTGTATTTGGGTATAAATTGAGGTGCTGCGTCTTTTGGGGTCGCCTTTCAATGTGCCAAAGCAAAATATTGAAAGAGAAGTTGAAATGAAACTAAATACTTTTGTTCAGTTTCTAAGATGTGACCGTAGGTTATGCTTCATTGATTTCAACTCAAATATAATAGTGAATTAAGTCTCATCAGACAACTTCTCTCTTATAAAGTGAATCAATATAACGCGACAGTTATTCTTTTTTTTTAATAAGTACTTTCATCGGTATATAAAATAAGTAGTTTATAACTTGTCTCTGTTACCGAAAATACGCATATACTATAATGCTAAAACATATTTGCTTAGTGTTCATTTAGTTTTGGAATTTCTGAGAGATATGTGACCTCAAAAAGACTATAGCATATTTTTTATAGGTATATAGAAAATGAAATGTATACGCATATATTAGATAAAAAGACATAAAAAATGAAAAAAAGTAATAAATCTGTTTTTTTTCTAGCAAATGTGAATATGTATGTATGTATATTATGATATAATAAATCCGTTTCTAAAATGGCAAAGGAAGTACATAAACGTCATTGACGCATTATACTAGTATGAGTATGTATGTATATAATATAGTGTTATATTTTTATATTTATTTTAATATGATTATAACAAACTTTTTTTTTACAAATTGATTTTATATATTATTTTTGCGTTAGCCTATATATATACTACTATGCAGCATCAAGATACTCGTATTTTAAGTTTATGGGTATTGGATAGTCCTTTTCAAAGTCAAAATGTCTGTGTAGGCTCAAAAATAGCTTAACAGATTCCAATGATAATTTTCTCGCTGCTTTATTACGATATCTTGCAGGCCTTGCAATATTTAAATAGAAGTCCAGAACCCAAACCGACAAAATGTTAGATACAGGTAGTATAAAGTAAATCTGAATCTAGATTAATATTACCTTTTCATCCTTTCAGGTGTGGGCTACTTTTTAATAACGTAATTCCTCGAGATTCCCATACATGCCCGCATTAGAGATTACCCTTCAGAAATAAACCGAACCCAGCCACTCGCTCGCTCACTCTTGACATTTTCACCGCCAACGCTTTATTTATTCGAAGCGAAAGCATTACCTTAATTTATTTAATGTTACTTTTCATGAAACTTTAGAATGTTAATCTTTTATGAAGTATTTGCTGTATTTTACCGTACATACCCAATAATTCTTTTAGTGATTTATTAAATACTCAAAGCTATTTACTAAATTGGTTGTTAGAATTGAATTAAAATGTTCAAGTTAGAAACTACGCTGAATGTAGGTGAATTGTTGATTATAATTTAAATTTACCGTCCGTTTCGCATTCTATAGTCAAATTTTAATGGTATTATTAATAATGTTTTTTTTATTTAAAATTGACTGTTACGTATTTTTCATTCATAAAATGTTTTTTTATAATAGTTGTGTATATGCATTCATGCAATGCATCATACTGTAATAGCGAGTTAAAACTGGAAGAACATATTTTTACTAAGGTCATTTTCGTAAAAACCTGATACTTGTATGGGTAATAACTAATGTATTTATTGTGGGACACTAATCCATTTCCGGCGGCATCGTTCGCGTGTATTTTGAATCTGTATGCCGCGGAAATTATTATTTTTACTTGAATAAAAATATCACAAGTTCATCCATGTCATTAAAAACATGCACAATACATCTATAATCTACAATAATATTATGAAATTGCAAAAGTGTAGTCTTTCGTTTTTAGATTTTTTTGTGTTTTTCTGTTAGTTCGGAATGTAAACGCTACTGGGCTAATTTCGATGCGGTTTTCTCTGATTAATAGCAAGTGCTCGGTCTTAAAACCTGCGGTATTTTATATCCGGGGAATCCCGCGGGATTTTTGCCGGGAATGCTTTCAAGCTGTTAGGACACGTATACATTAGCTTATTCCGTCCAACGTAGATGAAGTGCAGGCGAATCTTAGTAGCTATATATAGGTATATATATAATCGATGCATTCAGCATCAGTACATACACAGTCTAAATAATATCCCCGCAAACTATCGTAATATTCGGATAGATATCATCCTAAACTACTACTGTACTGGATTTCATGACTAGCTCCATTTTTAAGGCCGCGAAGGAGAAACAAAAAAACACAACCAAAAAAAATAACTCACATTTATATATTTGTTTGGATTACTTGAGAGTTTAAAATGTAAATACTGTAACAAAACAGACGCATTTGGTATTTATTAAGAAGCCACAAATCTCCTTGAGGTTCACAATTAATCCTCATTACTTATGCTCTGTGGCCTCAAATGAAATATAAAATTAATGTGTTCATAATATTAACACGGGGTGAAAATAGAGGTTGGAGCTCATTTCTCAGATCAAATAGCACCCACTTGTCCACTTGATGCTAATGGTAGATTAATGGAATTACCACGAGGCTTGTAGCAGCTAGTTTGAACTTGCAAAGTTATAGTTAACATAATAAATAACTTAGAGATACCTTGATGTAGGTGATAGTAGGTATATGCATCTAATTTTTACGTGGTATATGAGTCAATATTAGTGCAGGCTTTCTAATTGGCTATAGAGGTTGGTGGTATTTTTTCAAAGCTAGAGGACAACAAATTTGACCAGGACCTAATGGTCACCGATATTTGTAATATCAGACTTATAGATTTATCTCTTGTATTAATTAATTAAAACAAATTCATTAGTATTGTAGTTAGAACTATACAAACACGTATAACACAGGTACAATTATAACCGAACACCACAAATCCAAACGTAATGCAGAAGGTCGCAATTCAATAAAACGCGTAAAGTCCGTCACTAATTACCGATTGTAGTACACGCGTTTCGCTCGACTCATGGTTCTCGCTCGAATAACTCATCCCTCAATCGGGAAACTGTTTTATACTGCAAAAATGCAATATGCCCAGCAACGTGAACCGAATTTCCTAGAATCAGCTTTTAAAATCCGTAACACCTGGCTGATGATTACAATACAACAACAGGCCGTATACTAATAAGTAAACAAAAGATGACGATCATAATAATGTTATTAGTTCAAATGCCGACGGGTAATAAATGTGCTTTGTTACAGAAATGCAGGTGGATTTTGTTTTTGTCGAGACCTGAGATGTAACAGTATTATTATTTTATAGGATAAAGTTGAATTTAAATATATATTTTTGATTTCATAATTTGTTGGTCCAATTACAAAAACTGTTTACATAATATATTCATTCATATCATTTATGGAGATATGGAAATAAAAAGCTGAATAATAAATTTTTAATTGTTTTAAAAACATCATACCAGTAATCATAAATCTAATCAAGAAATAACTTTCAATAAACTATAGCACACAGCTGGGGTGACATCATTTTTGAATTATTGTATGTATAAGAGATTTGATATAGGGCGCAATATGTGTTTTATATCATTTCATTCCGCTGTATTTCGTAACATCAAGGCTCGTACGTCAAAATACGTACTAGATTGAAAATGGAAAAGCAACACAGGATTCAATATAGCAGAGTAACAAGGAATAGGATCTCGAGTTGCATTCATACATGCTGAAAAGCCACAACATGATTCCAACTCGAATACGCTGCGTACGTACTTTTAATGTAACTCATATCGCGTAGTATTCTTCTAGATTTTTTAAATATAATTTGTTTTTAGATTTACAATTTATTGAAGTAATAGCTTCTTATGGGAGGGTAAACCGCTTCGTTACGTGTCGTACGTTCGTAGTGTTAATCTACATATTTACAATACTGTACTGTACAATATCCAGAAGTTATTGCATTCACTGTCCTTTATAGTTAACATTTTCTAGATAACTCATGTTGACTCGTAATTATTGATTAAATAGAATTTTGCTAACATTATGAATGAAATTCTGTACAGCGAAAATACATTGTATAAACACATAAGTATATCTAGGGTTATTATCAATTATATATAGCTCACACTAGAAAACAGTATGTACGTAATCTAATAGGAAAAGTATGATAAAATTTACCTGATATAAAAAGTTTTCCATCAAAATATTCATAGAATATAAAAACGCGCCGCACTTTAATACATTCTCGGGGTAGGAGTATACAATTTCCGCAGTTTCGCCTTTTAAAAATTATGTCCATTAACTACCAAATCTTAAACTTTTTATGACCCAACACGAAGGTTTAAATACTCTCAAATGCCGTCCTTAAAATCAATAAAAGGCCTACTTTCATCAACGTCGAAGTAATAAAACGTGCTTTACTGTTATCCGCGGCAATGGAATTAGATAATGTATCTTCGCAAAAAGTTCTTTTCGCTTTAACTTTAAAGCCGTAAAGATCTAATTGGTGTTGGCAATAAATATTTGCTGTCGAATCTGGCGTGTCGCTGTGAATGGCGATGGGGTCCCAGGGCTCCTTAATGCATGTCAATAAAGATCCTTACAATTTACACGGAATCCAATGTAACTGTGATATTTTGTCGCGTTTGCTATTCGCCGAACGTAAAGAAAATTTACGAGTTAAATTAAAGCAATGTATTCATTGAGAAACAATGTTTCGTGTATTATATAGCTTCTGCAACACCACGAATGTAGGTACTTGTTTATTTTAAACTATTGTATAAGAAGTGGTGATAGCGTAATGGGTAGCGCACGCGTCCCTAACTCAATGGGTCTACTTAGGCAGTTTTCTGACCTAATGTGCATATTGTTACAATTACCTCGTGCTAACAACGTTGAAGGAAAACATCGTGATGCAACCTGCACATCGAGATAACTGATGTGTCAAACCTGCTAAGCCGCCTTGGACAAGCACGGCGGTTATACTGGCCGTTCCCCCTATAATAGGAGGTCCGAGCCCAACAGTGGGTCATTTATGGCCCGTTATTATAAACATATTTTATAGTAACTCGTTTATATTTTGACAAAGAAAGTCATGACATTTATCATAGGTACCGATAATTGTTATAACCAACATCCTAGCGTTAAATACTGTTTTCTAACGGAGCATCCTATTTCGAAATTTGAGATCGGCTTTTCTAATGTTTCTCTTCCACTTCATCTGGTTTTTCTTCAACCCTCGCTGTGCGCCTATTGGTTCGAATATCATCCTCAACGAATTCAAGGCAGCATTTGTTAGGCTTATCTCTTTTGCCGGGATTTAATAGAAGTCTCATGAATAAAACTTTATTTTTACATAACTTGTCAAATGTTCCGGGAACATTGTAGGTGACTCTCTTGCAGTTAATGTGCTATGTCAACTTACTCAGTAATAAATACGAGAATATTTTGTTATTGATACTCTGAATGGCGAAATTAAGGCAAAAACTGTTCGAAATAGAATACAATCTAAAAGCGTTGCTTAATAAAGCTACAACACTTAGTGCTAATGAAAATTGTTTGCACAGAGTTACGAGCACTCATTACAGTATACTTTCATACGTAAGTAGGTAATTTCTTCACTATTTAGAAGCGTGGGCGCTACATCAGACGTTCTTGAGACCAAAGCTTGTTTAATATAAAATGATTAGGTAGTGAGCTGCTTGCGCTGCGGGTGCCGCCATAAAAACTACGACACTTGCAACTATCAAAGGCGTACTAATAAAAGCAAACAGTAACAAAGGGAACTACTATAGCTGTAAATGTAACAATGTTATAGCTCTGTATGTTTACTGTAGTCGATAATTTTCTTTTCCAATGTACTGTATTTTTTGTCACGAATTCGAAACTCCTATCGTAGCGAACTATGTTTTGCAATACTGGAAAGTTTGTTGTTTAGTTCCAATAGTAGCACCTTACGGAAGTGGATTTTACTAGCATTGATGTAGGCGTGTGTGTATTTTTGTAGGTTACATTTCAAAGTTATATAAACTGTCTAAAATTTTGAATTCCCAGCACAATTCTTGAATTTTGATCGCCCGTTGCCTTTTGTAATTCTAAAATCTGGTCACGCTGAATAACTGGAAATTTTGTAGTCTTACGTTAACACACATTAAAAAAGGAATACTTTTGAACAGTGTATTTTTTAATGTAAGAAAAAGTAAATAATTAAAAAAAAGAAAAGACTCTGGAGTGTCGCCCGACAGAAGTGATATTCTAACGTGAGAGAAAAAGAAGCCAGACAGACTAGCATCGTAACGCGTTACGTAATGAAGCGGTTAACCCCCCCCCCATAAGAAGTTATCTCTTCAAAAAAATCGCAATCCTAGGAAACTTATTCATTGTTTCTGATAAGCGTGACAGGACAAAACGTGAAAAAATACAAGTACATACATATATACATCTAGACAAATTATTTTTCTGTTCATATAGTCTGTAGGGAGTGACTTCCCTAATAATGGAAACATTCCGGTCGCGAGAATCTTTAGAGGACAAAATTCTAACCTCATTTAACTTAAAATGTGTCCGGTTCTCACATTTCTGATTAACCAGTCCGAATATCCACAAAGGAACCCCTTTTTAACATCTTGACCTCGTAAAAATTACAGAATGTACCATCTTGTATTTAATTTTTCTCCTAACTTTACAGTGGAGTGATAAACGTAAACTTGCTGCCATCATAACATTTTACTGGCCCCCCTGTCACCCGTAATTAGTTTTTCCTCCGCTGTAATCGTTGTCCGTACAAACATGCAACGTTGTAGCTCCTTAATGAAAACGTTCTTAAGAGCTCGTGTTTAATGTTTATTTACTTTCACTTTGTTTTTTAGCTTCTTCCTTCTTTGTAAAAGCGACCGCGACTTTAAAGTTTACAGTTACGGTTTGATTCCTTTTAAATCGTCCGGTTGTTGACTGTCTAAGCTAACAGCAGGGTGTCCCTGAACTCTTGACTGGTATGACCTCTTCTAGAATTGTATTGTACTCAATTGAAGTGGGTAAGATTTATTACGATCTCAGATATCTTCAGTCGTTAATTCAAGACATTTTAAAGTCTGTGAGATATAGAGGCAGCTTTCGTTTCGATAAGTAATCTTCTTTAGGACTCCTTAGGTATCTTGACTAGTCATGGAATCTCCCGTCTAATCATTAAACTATGAAGTAGAAAATGTGTAAAAAATCAAGGTAGGCTTTCAACGAAAATTGATACATCGGAATATTGCATTGAATTTTTTTTTGGAATTCCGTAACTCATTGTTAAAAATGTTTTTTTTTATCGTACTAAGCCCTTTGTGCGTATGAACTTGGACATTTTTATCTATTTATTTCAATAATATGTAATAAGTTAACGCAGCAGAAGTGAAACTGCAGTAAAATATTCAGTACTCACAGATAATTCTTCTCTTAGTTTTATTAATATAAATATACTTCCTTTAGACTACATCCGTCAATATATTATAATTGAAAAAAACTCCACTATTTTAGTCTAAAAAAGATTATTACTAAGTTTGGACCTAAGTTTAATCATCGGTCTTATTGACTCTCTAATCTGTGCTGCAGAATGTAAAACTCGTACCTCATTCTCTCGCAGGCTTAGTCCTATAGATTTGTGTTTATCTCATTTTAATGTCGCTTTTTCGCTTCATCGAGTTTGTAACAACAAAGACTCTAAAGAAGTTTCACTCGAATAAAAACAGTGTCTCTAGTTTTTGTTTGAAAGCTGACTAAAAATTTGTAGAAGGAAGCATTTCCGTTCCCAGTTACAAATGCCCATAAATAAAGTGTTTTATATAATGTTGTACAATCTCTTTGAACTTTCTCTCAGTAGGGTGATTGTTGTTTTCTTGGGAATGCTTTGACAGATTCCAGAGTCAATCAGCTCGAACAACAAAAGTTGATGGAACTGTTTATTGTCCTTCCTTATTTGCATATTTAACTTCATTTCTTGTACGAAATAAAGATATCAAATAAAACGAATATTTTTAACACAGTATAAATAAGATGTTTAGTATTTGTAGTTGTTCATCTATACTAATATTATAAAGAGGTAAAGTTTGTGAATTTGTGCCGTAGTAGGGGTAATCTCTATTCTTGAGTGACATAGGGTAATGTATGATTTATAATGTTTTTCTGATGCCCAGCGAAGTGGGCACAGGTCAGCTAGTTGGATATAAATTATATCAATCAATTGTTTTTAGTAAACCGTCCTTAGGATGGTATCCTTCACTAGGGCTGCCACTCGTCCTATAATATATAGTTACGTACTATATTTTAGAAAAATAATATAGCACAAAATATACTATACTTTCAGTGCTTATTCAGTTGTCACGGCTTTACTCAGATTCTTATAATTATTTCAAAAATAACAGATCTTTGCTGGCCAAAATAAAACATACTAATAAATACACATGGAAAAACATAATAAAATATATAATTTAAAATCAATCTGTACTATTTTTCTCCTAAATTTCTCGAAAGTATATACTATATTTTTACTGTTTAAAAACAAAATTACTGTGTATATATTCTTTGAAAAAAGGTGGCAACCCTATTCTTCAACATCAGTATAGTTGTAACACTGTGAATATAAATTCCGAAAAACTATCCAAGTCGTGCATGTACCCGCCTGTATAGTATGCCTAATTACAGTAATGGCGTGAAATGCTTTAAGGACTTTATTTCTTTATTATACATCACCCTAATGTCCACACCATGAAGCTCTTGAGCGCATAATCGACTCTCGATCCGCAGGAGTGCACTATCTCGGATGTCAATATGGGTTTCGTCCTGGGCATGGAACCATGGACCCTGTTTTTGCCCTAAGGATCATCATGGAGAAATACAGGACGAAGAACACGCCTCTGCATTTCCTGTTTTTGGATCTGCAGAAGGCCTTCGACTGTGTTCCTCGCGTGATGATCTGGTGGGCACTGAGGTCCAAAGGGGTGCCAGAAGCCTATATTGACATTGTCCGGGATATGTACCGTGATTCCGATTCCATAGTTCGGACCGCCGTTGGCGACACCACACCCTTCCCCATTACCGTAGGCGTGCACCAGGGATCGGTCCTTAGTCCGTTTCTGTTCAGCGTGATATTAGACGAAGTGTCGAACAGCATCAGAGATGCGCATGAGCAACCTCCATGGTTGCTCATGTATGCTGACGATATCGCGCTGGCAGATTCGGACAGGGGGCGCCTGGTGGGACGTGTAAATGCGTGGAAGAGATCGCTAGAGAACGGTGGTCTGAAATTAAATGTGGCGAAGACTGAGTACTTGGCCTGCAACACTACAGATCCCACATCCGTGCGCATAGGCGAAGATACGGTCGAGCGCACGGATCAGTTTAAGTGCTTGGGATCTGTCCTTAGTGCGTCCGGGGATATCGATCTCGACGTCAAGGCCCGTATCACAGCAGCTTGGGCCAAGTGGCGTGAGGTAACAGGTGTCATTTGTGACCCCAAAATTCCGGTTAAATTAAAAGGGCAGGTCTATAAATCCATCATTAGACCTGTCCTTTTGTATGGCAGTGAAGCGTGGCCAGTACTTGAGCGACACAAGCAAGAGCTGCGTGTCACGGAGATGAATATGCTGCGATGGATGTGTGGAGTGACGCGGAAAGACCGGGTCAGGAACTCCCGCATCCGTGGCAGTCTTCATGTCCGTGACATAGCAGACAAACTGCAAGAGTGTCGCTTACGCTGGTACGGCCACGTTTTACGCAGACCGGCTAATTACGTGGGGAACAAATGTCTAGCCATGCCGCCTCCGCCAGGTCCGGTCGAAGGGAAGGCCCAAGAAATGCTGGCTTGACGTCGTGAAGGATGACATGCGTGCCATGGTCTCAAACGGGGATGCTGAAGACGCGCGAAGTGGAGTAGGAAAAGTGGGAAAGCGGACCTGGGCGTCGGAGTGAACGCTCCGAACGCAACCGGGATTTAACGTCGGATGATGAGCCGTTTATAGGTAGTAGATGATGGATCTACACATGCTACGATCCTGGCACATAATCTCTTCATATTTATTACTACATACTTCATAGATGCAATTTTGTTTGAAGTACTTTTTACCTGACCTTTCTTCAAAATGTATGTGATTTGATCATATTAACTACGTAGCAGTCTACAAACACGAACTTTGATAGCCACATTCTTGCCTTTTTTCATCTATTTTTCATATATATTCAAACTACCTTAATATTTCTTTTGCAACCAGTGTTAATACATCTGAACTTACGTATAATCAACAACTCTCACCTCTTACACTGACCTTTATCACTTTGATATATAAGGCTATACTTTCATTAAATATAGTATAGGATCAAGTGGCCTTGATTTGATCTTAAAATTTCTATAGTATATTCGAGTGAATGTTTGATGAAAGTTGCGACATCTACATAAAAAGGTCTATCCGTTTTCGATGTACCTGCCAACGCCGCGATGTCAATTTGACACAGGCCAAGGAAGCCTCCGCGACGTTTTTCCAGATGACAGCATCACCCACATCACAACTTGCATGAATAGTGGATGTTTCTCAATAATTCGCCATCCTTTGAATTTGCTAATATTATTTTCTTAACAACTTTATCATTACATAGTACAAATCGAAGTTGCTTTTCGCAACTAAGCGCAGGGAGAACTAGTATATTTTTAAACGATCAATTAAAACGATACATTAAAAAATCTGAATTTATGCACCACCTATGTACTAGTAGTTAAAAATATTCTATAAGTTTGGTTCCCTGGAATAGATCGCTCTAAGAAATAATGCCAACTATTGTTTTGCCTTAAAATATGGTAACTAATATTTTGTCACTGTTAATTTGGTGACCAATAAAGAGTTATTTATCCACATAGTTGTTATTTTTATCAGCACCACTGGTGTTTGTACTTACAACTTCATTGTTTTATAAAGTATTTAAGGTATTAGCTTAAAAGTAAAAGCAGTTTTCTATATATAAAATAAGAGGCGTGACCTATCACGATCAATATCGTAAGGGGCACACACCTGTAAAACGTGTAACACAAATAACGCAAGGAGTCCTGATAAAGCCCCGCAGTTCACACATCGAGAGCGGTGGTCGAGATTTATAGGACGTTTTTATAGTTTACCACGGACGCTCCTCGTTTTAATTTCGCACAAGGATCAACGCACTCGAAAAGCGCCAACAGTGACGCGGAAAGATTGGTGGGAGCGGAAACGGCACCTTAAGGCGCTCGCCCAACTAAGTAACACGACGCGTGATCTGAAAAGTAATCTAACATTTATCTTGCTTCGATGTAGTAATACCACACAGAACCATGGTTTTTAATATAAAAGGCGATCAATATTTCAACATGATTAAATTAATTGAAGAGCATGATTCTATCATTTTATTCAAATTACAAGAATAGAAACTTGCAAGATTGAGCTCAGGCTTGTCAAAACGAAAAAACTTAAAGATGGTTTTTTCGACGAAAATGCACCGAAAATCAGGCAGTCCCTCCGATATCAGCCTATTAACCTTAAACAGCAGCGATTTTATCTAATGTATCATTTTTTATATACGTCAGTTAGTAATAACTAATCTATATACTTGAATAGGGCAATTCGTGAGTTTATAACATATATTTCATAGGATTGTGAAGTTAGCATAGGCACTGCAATTCAGAACGTCAGAATATTGTCAGAGCTCAACTACAAACCATGTCAATATCACTTATAGATGAGCGCCGCGCCTAACATCGCCTGGAGGGCAATGAGATTTATCGCGCCGCTTGTAATTCCGCCCCGCCACCGTCACCCGCACGCGTCACCCGCGTCACCCCGTCACCCGACAACACACTTATAACGTTTTCTAATGAAATTGTCCACAAACTCCCGCTCGCCGCAACCCCCAGCCCGTCGACGCCGCCGGATGAACCGAAAAAAGTACAGCTCGCGTTACTAATGGCTTCATTTATCACAGTCACTAACAGTGATACACCGCAACGACGTTTTATATTTAATTTGGCTCTTTGCGGAATAAATTACGGCAATATCGAGCCTAGGCCGATATAGAGCGAACGATGTCGTTCGTAAGTTATCAGAACGGGGCGCAGTATTAGGGCGGTAATCTTGGATTAATTTGCTCGCGGTTAAGTGATAAGTTGGCGGAGAGCGTTCCCGCGTATCCGAACTTGTGATACCGGGTGGATAGTAAATAGGTGACTTCCGTGAACGATTTCTTATTCGGGCGGTTTATCAAACAGACGTGGAATACTGTAGTTGGTGCGAACCTACGGCTTGAATTTTATACTTGTTAGTTACGATCACAGAACTGTTAAGTAGATAGTACGGGATGGGAAAAGCTTTCACATTAATCACCTTAATATTTGTTAATAGCTCCGTCATATATATTAATTCTCCCTCTGAATATAAATATATCAGGTTTTCTTTCCTTTTTACGTGTTTGGGATTATAGGGCATATTTTTCTTATCTTTTTCCTGCTAAAAACGTAAGTCTAGAACATTAGTATACTATATTCTATTTCTTATATTTTTATTTATTTTCTGTCTTCTTCTTATATCTTCTCAAATATAAAAATAAATTAAATAAATTAAAAATCCTATTAAATTTATAAGTTTTAATAAGTCTTTTAACATTTACCTCCACTTCGCGCTACCATAATTTAAATTTGTCATATACGTTGAAAGATATTGAAATAATCAATTTTTTAGAATAGAATAGAATATACTTTATCGTATAAAAATGCTACATAAATTCAATCAACATTAATATACAAGTAAAATCGGCGGTCTTATCGCCCATGGCGATTTCTTCCAGACAACCTTTGGATGGAGTATAGGAAGGACAACAAAAGTCGGTAGTTGCTAAACCATCACTCGTACAATAATTGTTTTGTATATTACGTGTATTAATAAACGGATATAAAGATTCCGTTTTTGCCATAATGCCTACGGAGCCTCAATTAGAATGTTCCAGATTCATGTGATCTTGTGAGTACACCAACACAGGTTTTCGTGTTGCTATAAAATATATACCACTTTTGTAAATACTGAATTTGCTGGGTGGTTAAAGTAATTCAGTAATAAAGATTATTCATATGGGCGTTAAGCGGTACGTGTAGTAAATTAAAACAATAAGCCGTGCGGCGAGCTGCATTTTAAGGCCAATATATGGCTCGTTCAAGCAAAAACAGTTTTAAAGTCACAGCTTCAAAGAAGTTTCTTGGCTTTCAGTGTTAAGTGTGGTTTTGTTTAACAGGTTGCTTTATAGTTCATGTAGTTCAAAGTCCATGAAACTTGACATATATTGCGCAGGTTTATTGCAGGCGATAAAGTTATCTGTTACGATTGCTACATGTGCAGTCAGACATGCATGCACTTACTCGTATCGAACTTCAATGTTACCTTGAAATGTTTTTAAGTTAATAGGGTTTTGAACTAACATACCTACTCGCTATTCCTAATATAAAATCCAGAAGAAAATGACGGATATACAAACCTAGTTTTTACAAGCTCTTATTTTATTTGCAATGGATGTACGTATGTATGTATGTAAGTATGTGTGTAAGTTCGGGTGGAATCTTACAAGTTAAATTTGACCAGCTGAACTGGGAAGTTTCCAATTGAGCTGAACTTTTGCACACATATGTATATCGCGTCACAATGCAATAATTAGGTATCATGGAGCTGATCTGATGATGGAGTCGGAAGGTGGCACTCCTGTACTAAACAAGATAGACAGTGTTTGGACTCGTTTTACTTGCCTTGACTAGCAGTCTGCTGCTACCTGATATCCAGGATCACAAAAGCTAGTATTTAAAAACCTTTTTTAAAAAGGCTTATTTTGTCAACTGACTTGTAGTAATTTGAATATAATTTGTTTTGGGAATACGCTGTTAGTTAAGTTGTTTATGAAGCAACTGTACACTTGTTAATAGCTCTGTTATATATGGATATATCCATGAGCCTCTCAAGGATATTTCACCATATTGACTCTTCGGGAGATCAGAGGGCAACGGACAACGGATCAGTATGGGGTTTCAGCGAGGTAACTTCTAGGAAACTTACTCATCGACTTCGATGATCCAGGCTCAATATTCTACTTATAGTCTTAAGGGATTATAGGTAGAACACAGTATATAGTTATTTTTCTTCACTGTACTAGTTTATTGTTATAATTTACTATAACTTACTTAGTTGGTTATGACACTATTGACATTATATCTTGTGCTAAAGAAAAAATCTCATTTATATCTCGTCTTCCTACTCCGTAACATTAGTTATGAACCCAGGCAGCCGAAGTCCATAGCACTGTTATTTATTCATAGAAGGACTTCGCATTGGAAACTATTCAAAAGCAGCGTAGTTGATTGCGAAAAGGCCCCCAACGATAAGCAGTATGTCGATGCGAATTTTATATTATTAAATTTATAACAACCATCTAAAGCCAGATAAAAGCAATTATATGAAAAGGAATACAAACCATTTTCAAGGCACGTGTAAAACAATTTCCCAATCCACCCACTCACTGTGTCGTCGATGTTGAAATTTCACGGCCAATGTGATCATAACAAAAACGACAGTGTAAACACCTTTACAGGCCTATCAGGATACCGTGTTTGTATAATCTGCGGCTGATTCACAAGCTTCGCTCACATTACTGTCGACTACATCGCGCGAGATTAAAGTAAGCCCACATTTAAACAGCGAACCGCGTAATTTGGCAACTGAGCTGTGATTAGATAGTGCTTCAGCCTCGTTAGCGTAATGAGAGCTGGCTTTGTTAACCTTTCCTTTATAAGTTCACCAGATATGTCTAAAATTTGTTTACGTTTTTTTATCTTGTCGGTGTGCCGAAATTGTCTTTTTGTTCATTTTTATACGAATGCCCAAATGTTATATTTTTACACGAATTATGTACCTATGTAAGTAGGTATGTTTTTCCCATCAATACTTTAAAATATCTATAGCGACTTTTGCCCGGTTTCCATCTGCTACTATACATTCAATTACCTTACCATCGATGGAATTAGGGCAATTACTTGTATAAAGCTTATGTAAAATTTTAACCAATAGCAAGACAAATGGACCGTCGGTAAGTTATAGGAACCGGCCATTATTAATAAGTGCTATTATTTATTCAAACGTGACAGAGACATTAATGACAGGGCTATGACATTAAGATAATTATACTTATTGCAAAAATATTTTCTTAATACATTTATTTTACATATTTTTAAAATTAGCTTTAAAATGTAAAAAATGGGATTTTAATTTTTAATTATATTAATAATTTGTTTCACTACATACGTCCCATCAAACAACAGACGAACATGTTTCAAAGCAGATATTATAAAATTAATTCTAGGCTACTGGCACAAAGGCATTGCTGGAAATATACTAGGAATTGGCTCCTCCTAAGCAGTCAGCCAATATTTTGTACTACAACAAGGATTATATTAGTTTTATTTTAGTGTAACTAAATATTAATTAAATTTATCTTTTAAAATCTCGTTGGACACCGGATTGTCTGGAAGAGGTCGCTATAAGCAATAAAACCGCCCATTGTTCCAACGCAAATGTATCCATATTTATTGTCTATGTTTAATTGTATGATGAACAATTAAGATTTTCATTCATGTATAATAATATTATAAAGAGGAAAGATTATATTTTTATAACCAATAAACTCAAAAATATTGGACCGATTTCAGAAATTCTTTCACCATTAGAATGCTACATTATCAAATTATGAATACCTACTAAAATCAATAATATAACTGAAGCTGTAAAAAATATTTTTGTGTGGGTCCGGGGACGGCTTAGATTCATAATTATACCCGGTAGGTTGCGCTGGAATCGGGCTATAGACTTATATCTTTCAGGGCAAGAAAATGTCTGCCGAAGAAACCGTAAGTTCTACATTAAAAAGACATAAAATAAACATACTAACGCAAAAAACCGTAAAGTATTTTAGCATTTACAGGACCATTCTTACCGCACTTAGACAACGGAAAACAAAGCAACATGAAACCATGCAACTTTGTGGTCCAGTCTTTTCCTGCATTCTTTCCGTGACGGTAAATAGTTTATACGGTCGTCGAGTCACAATGCGCTGCACCATATACACATGGGCGTTCTTAGTTCGTAGTTCGTGCCCATACCTCGCCTACTTCAACTTACTATTTCGGAAGCAGTGTAAATCGTCGCGGGTCGCAGCAAACTTCCTCGGATATCTCGCTAAAGGACAAGACGTTAATATATGCACAATTCTGCACTCCACGTATTGTTGCCTAATGCACCAAGTTTGTCTGCTGTTTCTATTTACAATCCACGACTTGGAAATTTGTGTTTCAATCTAACATTGATGTACATATTTAGTCAGCTTGTATTATAACTTGTACTATTCAATACAATTTCTTTATTTGTAAGAGTACATAAAGTAAAGATATTACGTAAGTACTATTTTATACACGTATGTAAGAATAAATACGCTTCAAAAAATACAATAATGGTTAACCATCCACAGGCGTTTTTATCGCTATAAGCTCTTTATTCCAGACAATCTCTGCATAGATAAGAAGAAAAGTAACTGTTTATTGTTTACCATTATAGAACACTTACAGACTAACATTACTTTGATAAAAGTCTGATATGCATACCTGTACATTTAATTTTTAATCAATTTATAAATGTACATTAAAAATCAGCTTAGATAAAAATGTCTTTAAGTTTGGTAGATGGCTTCAACCTATGGCTTGAAGCGATCTGACAATAGGTCGGCCTATTGGGCGATCTATTGTTTTACTGAGAAAGTATAGTAGTAACTATTCACTTTTATAACAAGAATCGAAAACTTTAGCTACAAGCATGTATGCATAAAGTAAAATATACAAGCATTGTGTAAATTAAGAATTTAAAATAAATAACAATTTAATATGTATGAATTTCTCTTTTTTTCTTTACTTACGTTATGCATTGCCATAATGTCAGTTTCCATCTTCTAAACAATAAGTAAAGCTAATCCCTTTGTATGTACACCATTGTCACGGTTCTATTAAAATACAGCAGAGTTTCCTGCTTCTAGTTGCTGCGGCCATTTCTTAGGCCCTTTTCGCTTAGTTAATTAAAATTAATTTATTCCTCGCTCATCTCATTCTACGGTTAACTTCGTCCTATTTAAGTACGAACACGCCTCATTCGCTCTGTGAGATATTATTTACACGTAATTTATACAGTTAAGATTTAATTAAATTATTAATTTCGTTGTTATGATACACAATCTTCACTTCCGCGACTGCTAGCGTTTCTGTTTTTGTTAAACAACATTGTTCAGTGAATTCTAATATCAATATTAAAGGCAAAATATATTAGTTAAAATTCTTTTAAATGTTCCTAAATGAGTCCATAACATATGCTAGACTTGGTCTCTATAGGGCAAGAGTCGGTTCACTCACTAAGCTTGGACGAATCGCATTGCTGGGTATCACACATCGATTACGTCAGATAATGCTCAAATTTTACAGTAATGTCAAATTTCATTGTCAAAACGTTTATTTTTTATGTTTTCTAAAAACTAGAACTTTTCAAACTGCTTCTTTGTTTCTGTACCCTAAGAGAACTTTTATATTTCCCCGGAATGAAATTATCCTATGTTCATCTTGCCATCCAAAAAAGATGTAAACATATTTAATTTTGATGACAGTCATTTATTTCCACGACTTCGGAGAAGGAATATATAATATCTTAATACACTTCTATTCACATTTATAATAAATTTTAAATTCATGCCATTCAGATAAAATGTATATTGCAGAGCTGAAAATTCAAACAAAGCAGGTAAGCGTCTGAATACTTGAGTACAATATAAATTGGCATCCTTACAAAAATGTTTGTCCAAATGTGACTTTCACAATCCGCTGCACCTCCATAAGAATTCGACTCAAGAATAGTGTTTGTATTTCATTATCAACAAAAGCTCCGTTGAAAAGATGACGCTTAGAGCAAATTCGTGGCACAGCCGCCCACGAGCAAACTGGAGAAAGCCGCACTCAGCCGGGCCATGCAAAGATATTTCGCAGTCGTATTTACTCAGGCGTGCCTAAATTGTTTGCTTACATGTTTGACGCGCCGCACGCAACGCTCATTATGGTGAACGGGCTTTGTTCAGACTTAACATATTGTTACACCCGATGGAACTGAATGTTCTTTATATTATGTTTATTTTTATCATTACAGGTAAGTTCCTGAAGTGTTTGCGGTTTCATAATGGCTACGGTTCGGTGAGAAATTTATCTTTAAAAGTGTTCACTCCGAGATAAACGGAGATAAACAATGCAGTGTTTTATTTCAAAGATATTTCACAAATATTTTACGTAAAGTCTGCAATAGAATAATATATTTATACGGACTTTCAAAAGGAGGTTCTGAATTTGACTATTTTCAACTTACGCATCTATCCATTGAGGGCCGCTTGTCAATTTTTTTAACGTATATCCTTGACATCCCATTTCCACCAAGTTAGGGTCTCAGGACAATCGAGAGCAACCCTCGAATATTATAGGCACGTTTCATTTATTTTTATTTTCTAAAGCTTTTCAAGTATTCGGGTAAAAAGTACAAAAAAACCGACTTCGAAAGTAAGTTAAAATTAAAAAAAAATATATTATCTACAACATCTATTAATATATCGACATATACTTTTGAAATCGATTTTGATTTTTGATGTATTTTTTGTTCTTTATGAACACTTTAGTAACAGCTAATTTAAAAAAAATGTGTTTAAAAAATACAGTTTAACTATAATAAGACTCATTAAGTGTATGTTTCTTACTGAGTAGGGCAAGTTGGCACACTAATTGTTCATACAACAAGCCAGCTGGGATTTGGTTGCGATGTTACGCTGTCCAAATCGTGGCTAGGCCGCAAAAGCGGTCCGCGATAATAGTCCAGAGTGTATCAGGCTGCGAGCCAAAACCAACCGCGTTTTCTGGTTACTTGGTTTGATTTTGGAACAGCGCCGCGCCCGCCGCTAACTAAGCCTCGCCGTGATGGAAAGCGCTATGGGCGACCGTTTACACCTGCGATTCTTCTTCATCTTACCCTAAACTGACGCGCCGTTTTACCTAAAGTAATTATGCCACATAACGAATTAGTCTTTTGGGAGCAAACACGTGTTGGAAACGCTTAATCACTTACTTTACATTTGCGTACGCAAATAATCCGTTAATTTAATTTCCGTGGTGGTATTTATGACGCTTATTCAATTTATTATCATATCAAAGTGTAGGCTTTATTCTGCGGGTGTTGTGTGCGTGCGAATAATAAATGTTAATAATGAAATCATGTTACTGTACACGGGGGAAAAATTTTAACGATTTCATAATGTTGACGTTTAGAGCCGTTTTTCTATGTTGTAATTTGTATTTTACGTAATGGCCGCGTCGTTTTGTTTGTACAGCATTTGCATAAAGAATGGGAGTTGTTCGTTGGAAGAAGGAATATAATATTGATCATTTCCGAATCGCGGTATGATCTGTCGTAAAACGCATTCGGTCCGCGTATTTATCCCGGACCCGCTTAAATCGCGTCTCGCCCTCCTCACCATTGATATTTATGCCTTTTTTCGGATTTCTCTTTTAGGATAAGTTGTTTTGAAACTTTCCTTTTCGCCAGAAATGGCTGGGTTCACCGCATTAATGGTAACTAGAGTGTTGTAATTGGTCGAAAAGATATTACTTTCTGTTTCTTTTCGTGAAAAACATAAAGCAATTGTGCAAGTTGTTCTGGTTGGATTTATTTTTATTCAAGGGAACATCTTCTCTTAATTCAAAAACAAAGCGGGAGAGTTGCCTATCTTACTGATTTATTATTTATTGGCTTTGGTTTTCGTTTCGTATAAACCGCTAAATTTTTTGTCGTCAGACATAAAACGTAATATCTTTTTCGATGTAAATTTGAAATTGTCTAGATCCATGTCTCGTAAATAAATATGAATGGCCTAACTTATCTAAATGTACTTATGCTCTTTATCATCTGAATTAAGTTCTCTATTATGTTGTATTTGATACTGTAGAATAAGTAAAATATATAGTAATAGAAATTTTGGGAAGCAATTTAGAAATAAAAGTCGAACATCGTTTCTGTCGGCGCTTAGAGGTCTTAGAAATATCCGGTCCACCATATAAATAAGAAAAGCTATTTTATTTGACAGGACCTTGTTTGAAATCATAACAAATAGCCTTTTAGAAAACCGCAGCCCAACCCAAAGTGTCCTACAAAAAGGGGTTCGTAAACACATTACAAATCTTTGCTGCGACATCGTGCAGTTAAGAGGGCTGTCAATGAAATCCCTCCCAGCTTCCACTATTCGTTATGTGTCTTAATGGATTACATGGAATAAACTAGGCATCGACAAAACAAAAGGCCGATCTCCCTCGAAAATCTCTGACCACATAGTTTGTGGGCTAAAACTAAATTTATTGCGTTTGACCTTAGTAATTCTTACCAAAAGGTTTTCTATACCAAACGCGTAATATAGTCAGTCACGGCTTTCAAAGGTATGGGCTTGAGTTCGTCCGTTGCGGTTTTATTCAAAACTAAACATTTTATTAGTTCCAAAATAGTTCATGTTCTGTTGTAATCGCATTGATGATAGCTTTTAAAAATAAAGGTATCGATACAACCTTAGTAGCATCAAAGATTTTTAGCTTAACGTGGATAACGACTCAGACGCCGTATATGTATTGGACTGAAAAAAAATTATAATTCTGGTATCGTTAGTCAGGTCTTGAAAACAAACGTTATTTCTAGATGACTTTTTTTAAAGTCAATAGATGTTGTCCTGTCTTCCCGCTCAAAGTTTTAAACTATGAAGTAAAAAATTCTGGTAAAAATCGAGTTGGTAGAGCTTAAAAAATACAACAAAAATTATTTTAAACAATAACCGTCTAATAATTTTTGATACAAGAGCATTTCCATTAAAAGTGTCAGAGTCAAATAATGAAAACCACGGACGTTGAGCTCCTCTATGGAACCCTTGACGTACTGCCATGCATTTATTGTTATTTATTGTACTTATATATTTTTTCGTATTCGTATATTATATTATTATATATTCATGTTCATAGCACAAAATCACTTATGGTTGCGATATTTATGCGGAGCATTTATTTATTATTTGAATTCTAAAGTGAATTTTGAATGGTTATAATAAAAATATTGCTAAATATATAGTGACGGCTACGGCGGGAGCTCCGCTTCGCTTTGCTCTTGAAGCTATTTTTTTATTATTTTCAAAATATAATAACAGATGGACAAAGATGAATTTGTTTACCACAAATTTCATTTTCATGATCTTAACAAAATACGAACTCTTATCTACTATTAAATATTATTTTATTTTATTATTCTGTGCATTGAAGGCATATTGTAATATTAATGAGATTAGTTCGACTACTCATATAAAAAATGTAATTGTAACAAGATCATATGTGATTTTTAACAAGAAACTATAAATAAGCTGATAGTTTATTAAAATTCATACTAAGGCAATTTGCGTTGAAAATCGATCGGTGTTTCGAATCGTCGAAGTCCGTATCGTATAAATTTATTCGTGCACCAATCGCAGCGATTTCCTACCTCACAGACCGGCAGTTTTGCAACTTATATACAAACGCGATCCACTTTGAACGTGTTCATTTCGCGCCCTTTGAGCGTTGGCACGTTTAGAAACGTTTGATTTCAACTCTTTTTTCTCGTAAAAGACTCGCTGTAACGTGTCGCCTTCATATGCTGAAACAAATGAAGAGCCCGGTGTATGGGATGTTTTTAATTTGCCTAATGGATGTCGAGCCTACCTGTCCTTTTACTAAAGTGAGCCCTTCTACGGCTCTTCAATGTCGTCGTCGACAGCGGCTCTCTCTTATTGACTGTTGCATTGTAAAATGTTTACTTCATTTCTTAAAAAGTTTTCTGTTTTCTTAGACGATTTCTGCGATTAATTTTTTTTATGCCTTAAATTTAAATGTGGTTGTCTTGTTTTTAATGGAAGTTTTATTTTATACGACTATATGTAGTTTTGTTCATAACGAGTACAAACCAGTTTAATGATCAAAAACGATAACACGTGTAATGGTGTTCATTCTCAAGTAATAATACATATATCAGGTAGACAGCGTTCTTGTCACTCTTTCAGGTTTTTAAAGTATTTTGGTTTTTGTTTTACTAAGTAAGCAACTTTAAAGGTGTTCTAATTTCATTAAGTTTTCAATATTTTTTACTTATATTGACACGTGGGTTAAAAATACTTAACAGTAGGTTTCAAGTAAATGACTGAAAAAAAGGTTTTTTGGAGACATTGGCTTTTACGTGTAAAAACCAATGTCTCTATAAAATTTGATAAAAACATTAATGTGATTCCACGCTTCAAAGAAGAAGAGTGGGTTAGTTCCGCGACTGTCTCGGTGTATGGCATCGAGTGCCGCGTCCCGACTCAGCAACTAATTCTGATATGAATATGAAATTGTATGTAAATGTCGGCCAAATGTCGCCGAGCAACTTGACAACTCGACAGCTCTCTAAATATACTACTAACGTTACACTGAGGCATGTCTAAACATGCGAATCTGTAGTATAAAACAACCGTGGTTCGAATAAATTGTTTAGTTTGTCGTCTATGCACATACTTACTTCACGAGTCTGTGTACAGACAAGGTACAGACTTTAGGGCACTGGAATATTTGCGTGCACAGTATGTACACATGTATAACGTTCTACGTATCTATATAATACATAGTATCCTTGCACCGCAACACTAACGAGAGCAATATCACCTAACTACGTTCAGCAGAAGCACCCCTTCTGTTTCAAACTAGAATCCATTTCACGACTACAAACTCTACAAATGTGCATTTTCTCAAGCGTAGCGTTCAGCCACAAAGTTAAGTTTTACCACTTGCCTTAATTACCAATAAAACGTGTTCTTACTGATGGCACGTCAACCGGAGCCACCGCATCAAAGTTAAGTAGAAGTTCGCTTTCGCCCCCGTGACATCGCGTTACTGCTGACGTTTTGCCTGATTATCTTTAATTAAAAAGTTGTTTTAGGCCTCCTCAAAATGCCAACTTATTAAAAGAAATTGCTGAGGCCTCGAAGTGGTAACTCAGTGAATTGTCATAATTAGATTAAACCGAGTCTACTAGGATTTGAGGCGGTGTTTGTTAACTTTGTTTAATTCCAAGAAATTGTTTTGAAACGACTTTAGTTTTCCTTTAGTCCGCAATAATGGAATCGTTTTAAATGCATCGTGCTCACAAAGAATATTGACAGATATGATCATTTCTCAATTGGAGCAACGCCAAGGATGTCTAGGTTTTCTGTACGATTTGTAACACGATAGTACTTTAGCTTCCGTTTAGAATAGATGTACATTTTAGAGTATTGCGTATCGGTCGCGTTCGACATGCGTTTCTAAGATATTTATGATGCTATGCATTTGCATGATATATGTATTATCACTGCACAAAATACTTGGTAAATTTTAGGTCATACTATATTCATCCGAAGATATATTTACACATTCACTACTTATATTTCTTTCACATACGACCAGTTACACTATACGGGTTCCAATGTTAGGCCACTAAAATGATAAACCACAAACGTCTCCACTCAGTCGAGATGAGATTGTTGAGATGGATATGTGGTGTTATAAGAATGGATAAAGTGAGAAATAAGTATACAAGGGGATCTTTGAAGGTTGCACTCTTGATTGAAAAATTGGGAGGAAGAAGATTAAGGTGGTATGGACATGTAACGAGGAGAGATGACAGTCACGTGACAAAAAGAATTTTGAACTACAAAATGGATGAGTAGAATTGTAAAGGCCAAAAAGAGGTGGATGTATTTTGTGAAAGATGATATAAATTTTGTGGTGTGACAAAAGATATATGTCAGAAAAGAGGAGTGGTGAAGGAAAATATATATGATGCCGACCCCAAATAATTAGGATATGATGAAAGAAAAGAGAGACTTCTTCCGCATTCATTATTTTGGTTGTTTTGATCATTGTTCAGTTGCACCAAGTACCTTAGATTTGATGAAAAGTCCAGTTGTTCTGAGCACTTAAAGTGCTCATTTTCGCAGATTCATCTGACGAACATCACAAGTATTAAAATAAACGGAACTTTATACCATGTCTTACTGGTACCAGTATATCTAGGTACGTGTCAATATCACTATGCGATTCTCCAAACACGGTCATTTCGGGTCCTTTGTTTGAACATGATAAGAGTACCAAATGAAACAAATATAGTATACAACAAGCCGTATATTTTTTTTTTTTTTTTTTTTTTTTTTTTTTTTTTTTTTTTTTTTTTTTTTTTTTTTTTTTTTTTTTTTTTTTTTTTTTTTTTTTTTTTTTTTTTTTTTTTAATAAAAAAAAAAAAAAAAAAAAAAAAAAAAAAAAAAAAAAAAAAAAAAAAAAAAAAAAAAAAAAAAAAAAAAAAAAAAAAATATATTTTATTATAACAGAGACGTTTCTTTGTTATATATTGTTAAAATGAGGTCGTGTAACTTGGCACTGGCACCTCAGAAGTCCATGTTATATTTGAATTTTTTTTTAGAACATCGTATGATGTATTTCCATATATTAACGTTCATTAAATGTACCACTTGTTGTTTTTGATGCGGTGAGGTTTGCTATCGCGGCAGTTTGCATACTCCACATTCGCCCATGAATTCCGGTGTACGGGCCTGCGGATAGATGAATGCTTTAACATTTTACATATCCGGCGAATGAATTTGCTCTCCCAACTGACGGTTTTTCATTTTATTCAGTTATTTGATACGTTTTTATTTATACCGCTCCCGGCATGTTGTCTTTGTGGGGTGTACTCTCGGGATTGTTCCAAAATAATATAATATATGGAAAGCACACAGGTCCATTTATATCGTTAAATATATGAACAATATCAAAACAAATATTTTATGTCAAGGTGGAACAGAACATTCATGCACCTGAAGCACTTTTCTAGATTGATTTTTTACTGACATCATCATAAATAATACTATTTGAATAAGAGTAATTGAGAGAGATATATCAGATCTCATAAACACCAATCATATTTATAGAACTATGCCTGAGGTACCCATATCTGTGTAAGCTTATACTGCTTCTAATAATAATTAGAAAATTCATATTTATTTAAACATTATCCACGGTCATTGTACATGGCTTAACAAAATATTAACAAAAAAAAAAGTTTATATTTGATCTTTTTTAATTTTTTTATTAATCAAATTATGATATATTTCGAATCTTTGATACTGCTCAATTAGGATTTACCTGTGAAACATGCTTTTCTTGACTCATGTTCAGTTTACTGTTAAAAATTAATTTTGCAACTAACAATATAAGGATTACTCACTATTAAACGTAATTATATAATAACATTAATTTGACGTTAGTGCAAGTCCAATCGGAGTAGGTTACAAACTAAGGAACAAAAATAAAGCGATACCATTTTGTAAAGCTTTATTATGCTTTATGTAATTGTTTCACATTTCTTCTGAAAGAGCACGGCGTAACACATACGGCCAGTTGCGGTCTGATTGTGCAGATAGTGGCAATCAATGGTTATAAGCTGAGTACAGATGCACCGGCAACCCCTACAACCCTGCCAACCACGGCACAGCGGGTGCTCTGGGACAGTAATCATTTAAAAATTGCGCGCATTCACTGTGAAACGCATCTAGGCGATTGCCGTTTACGTTCTACAATCAGATCGGCCACCTCCCTCTCTCATATCGACTTTTTCCACTTCGTTTACTCCACCCGGTTTGGGAATAGTTTTTGTTTCTGTCGGACTAATCAACGCCTGTACATGGCCAACCGGCGGGCTTTTTCTGTTTTGAGTATAAAATATTTCTCATAGTTATTACGAACAATTGCTACAGGTTTTTAGGATACTGTCCAATTTGTGTTCAAATTAATTTAAACAATTTTCGTTAACTCGTGTAGCGTAATGGCTAGCGCACGCGTCCTAAACTCAAAGGTCGCGGGTTCGATCCCGGCCAGAACTCATGCACCACTTAGGCTGTTTTCTGACTTAATGTGCATACTGTTACAATTACAACGTGCTAACAACAGTGAAGGAAAACATCGTGATGCAACCTACACATCGTGATAACCGATGTGTCAAACCTGCCAAGCCGCCTTGGACAAGCGTGGCGGGTATACTGTCCCTTCCCCTACAGTGTGACCCGAGCCCAGCAGTGGGACATTATGGGCTGTTGTTATTTATTTATTAAACAGTTTTCACCTACGTAGTGATTTCATCGTCTAATACCAAGCAAGTTAAACAATTTTAATATTATTATTACTAGGTTAGTAGTATAAAATAAATTGGTCTTTTAACACCAAAGATTTGAGATTCTAGAACAATCAAAACACATTATAAGACACTGTTGAAGTTTGCCCTCTACGTCACAACCTACCGCTTCAATATTCATACCAACAATTAATTACTTCCTACACCGAGTGCTGGAAACAATCAAAACAAACCGCAACGCAAAACTTTAACTTCGCGCATTATTTATCATAACCCGGCATGCACCTTAAATCATTTACATTTCATTACACAACATTACTGAGGTTTGTACATACTACAAATTATTTCGCAGGAACTGTAATTGTGGTTATGCGGTGCAAATATCGATTTACATGCCACTGTATAATTCAAGGGTTGAATAATGTATTACCTTTCATTAGCACATTGGGCAGTCCCGAGGCGTATTTGCACATAAATTCGCTTACCCACACCCCGAAGGAAGACTTACGTGTGAACGATTATCCTTTGAAGCAAATACGCCCTATAAATCCCCTTTATTCCAATTTTTCTGTTTGTTTACTTCTATACCATATCATAATTTTATTCACACAAATTATTAAAGCACTGGATTCACTGCGCTTCCTGTCATCTACACCGATAAATAAAGTTGAATTGTCTGTTTGTGACAGATAGATAACATTTTATTAGTCACTAAAGCATAGATAAACAGAAGTATAAAAATACAAGATAGAACAACGGGCGGCTTTATTGTTAAAAATTAACCTCTTCCAGGCATCCTTTGAGTAGGGATTTATAAATTTTAATACTAACGGTGGTGCAAGCTATATATAAAGCTAAATGATAAACACAGAATGTATGATACTATGATATCAAAATAAATTGAAAAATTGTATTTACACAAAACCTAATAATATATGGTCATTTTAGAATTTATGTCCATGTGGCGATCTAAACTTTTTTCTTATGAGCTCCAAAACCGCTCAAAGAATACCAATAAAAAGGGATTAAAACTGTTAGCAATAATGCCGCTTTAGTTAAATTATGTGCATTCTTATTATATTTTCTAATTTGTAATGTTTTAATTTATACCAGTCATTTTTGTAGCCATGTTCATGAAAGTTTTATTTGTCAATGAATCGATTTTTGTATTTGTTATAAACTTGCACATTTTATAAGATAACATGTCTTTTATACATTTTTGCCCACTCGGTATGCAAATTGTGCTTGGTTTAAATTTTTATCAAAAACATTACATTTCTTTCTTTACAGTGTTATATTATTAATATGTACTGAAGTTGTTACTCCGGCAGCAATTAATGAAACTTAAAGTTTAACCAAATCCGTTAAGACATGCTTTTAGTAATTTAAAACATCCTCTTGAAAAAATAAGTGAACACCTATATTGTTCGTCACATGTTACACCTAATACCCTATCTCTTAATAACTAGATACAATATAGGTTGAAGAATTATGACTATAAGGCTTAAATAGTATAAAAGAAAAAGGTTAGTTGACTAGTTTACCAGTGAATGATAATAGTCTTCCTAATCTTGTAATGCCCGTGCTTAAAATAGTTTTAAACTATCTGACAAATTGACTGTACTCCAGTGAACTAAAGTTAGGTGTAAAATATGCCAAATTTAGTTTTATTGAAATTTTATTACGACAAAGTTCAGAACTGTCACCTCCGAAACATCGGTCACGATAAATTAGTAGTTGTTTACTGGTGTTGTTACGCTACTAGTATATAATCTGGGCACGATCTAAACGTAACCGTTGGGGTAATTGCATTATCAACATCGCCAACCATTGATATCAATTAATCGTTTGAGTGAGTGGCTGTTATTGAAACACGCTTGAATTGATACGTTAGGTAATACGAGTAAGTGTTCGAAGAGAATATGGACAAAATCAAAAGGTTGAAGCTCGTTACAGAAATGTTTATTTATTCTAGTCTACTTTTAAGTTTTTAAGGGTTAAATCGTTTCTTTACTTATAAAGAAAAATACATTATTATAATTATAGTAAAATACATCGAATATATGTGGTACATATAAGCCAACTTAACTAAAAACTATGTCTCTCTCTTTTCTTTCACCATAACCCAATTAATTGTAGTCGGCACAATATGTCTTTTCCTTCCACACTTCTCTATTCTGTCATACATCTTCTGTCACACCAAAAATCATCATAACATCCTTCACAGAATCCATCCATGTTTCTTTTTGGTCTACCTTTACATTTGTACCCATCCATCTTAACAAAGTTGTTTATCACGAGACTTTTATCCCTCCTCATTATATGCCCATTCCAATTTAATCTTCTCACTCTCAATTTTTCAGTCACGGGTGCAACTTTCAAAGATCCCTTTATGTACCCATTTCCCATCTTATCCATTCTTGTATCACCACACATCCATTTCAATATTCTCATCTCAGTTAAAACTATGTAACACTACATTAGGGGCCTTACTTATAATAATCTCGTTAAGAAGAGATTAGCCATCTCTTAAATAACAGACTCTTAAGACCCTAATCAATGGCTGTTTACAAAAAACTTGCCATCTTGCCTTAGCAGTCACTTAACTACCTCTCGATGTTGGTAATTTTTACAGTTATTTATGAGTTACTTTACCACCTGTTATCCTTAAGAGGAGTTTATGGGTAAGATTGCAACTAATCAGTTGCCAAGCAGTTTCTTAAAATTTAACAAACGATTATAAGTAAGGCTATATATTTATAGGAGTCACGATACAATATCAGAGTTAATATTTGTTTGTCTGTCAGTTCTTATGTGTTTAAATAAGGTTTCTCCACATTTTTTAAGTCTTGTTTTGAAAATATTTTTTGAAATAAATAATCCGACTAAAACACAATTATTTATTTATTATGATTAGAGCTAAAGCCTGAATAACAGTCACATTAGTTAACTAGCGAGTTAAAATGCGAAATTGTCAAGTGGAATTCTTATCATCGCTTACTTAACCCATCTATCAGAAATTCATTTCTTTGTACAAATTTTTCAAGGGAAAGTTGAAGTCGAAGATGGAGAAAAAGTACTGAACTCGCATGACCGTCACCCTCAGATAACAAGTCTTCATTTCAGACATGCAGCCCTACGACTGACAGTTTTTTTTAAACTAGTTGTCGTGAAAATACTGAATTCGAAATGAGAAATTCAACTCTGGCATTAATACTATAATATATTTGTATTTTTTTTTAGTTATATCTAGTATCAAAATACTACTATAAAAAGATTATTTAGACGTTTTAATAAATTATAACGTACGCCTAATGTCGATGTCAGGTTGATAAATGCGGAACATTTTTCGCCATGAATTTAATAGCTCCAATTTTACACGATCAAACTGATAACAAACTCGTACGCAACACGGCTCGCCGTTATCTGATCAACAGTTCACACCGCAAGCGGGAGCCATAATCGTTCCCAACTCACACTAAAACTTTTACAAGTGAAAAATATGAGGCCGATACTAATTAAGTTCAATAATAATTGCAAGCTTAACGCGGCACGCGTGCTATTGCCTATTACCTCGGAAACGGCCCACCTCAATCATTTTAATGCCCGTTTAATTATAATTCATTGCAGAACCCCCCGGCCGTCTGGAGTACGTACGCCCCGATGCCCGATACCCATCTCCATATGCGATCGTTGAGGCAAAAACGCGGTATCCCGATTATAGACAATGAATAGTTGAACACTCAATGTTATTAGGATCGATTGATATATTTGAACAGTCATATCGTAATAAAACTACATTTAAACGGTTTCGAGGTAATTTAGTTGATTTTGGTTATTCCAACGTTTCGGTTACTTTTCAGTGGCCGTAATCACGGAAGACAAGGATGTCAAGTGTCAACGAGTATTGTTAATGTTTCATTTAGCCTACCGCCAACTTGTTCATTTTAATTATTTAGTTTTAATTTTTTTATGGTTATTATTTACTCTATGGGAGCCTAATCTAATATAACACCGGTTCTTCGCTTTCTTCTCTTTCTATTTCTTCTCTTTAAGCAATAACATGTTGTGGCTCGAAGAGAAGAAGTGTCGCAAGAAACTCTTCAGCAAACATGCTTAGTCTAATAATTTTGTATAATATTAATTTGGGTGGAAGGAAAAATAAAAGAAATTATCAGTCAAGTTAAAAACCGTCAAAACGTATTTTTTTTATGTACACAAGTGGCGCAAACTTAAGAAAATATTATCAGTTATATTATTTTAGTTTTAACTAGAACATTACAATCAGCTTTACGTGCGTTAACTTCGAATCACTTTCCCGTAGACAATAACCTCATTTTCCGAGATTAAATCATATGTTCATTGCCTTTCGTTCTTTAGGATGGCGTGTCTTGGCTCGTCAATGCATGGCAGGTTTGTCTAGCGGTGGTAGGCTATAAACTGATTGTATGTCGACTTTAAACACAAGTATAAAAAGTGTAATATATATAAATATTTGTTCCGTCTACTTAGCATAATCAATTTTTCCGCGATTTCATAACTTCCAATTTTGGTATATTTAATACAAATGCATCGCTACCCCGTGTGAGCTGTCGACGCCGATGCTGCCCTCACGCGGACAAGCAGTGCTACTTTCTACACCGCACGCGCCGCATCGACCTTCATGTCTTTTCGTTAATTTTAAAGTACTTAGTTTTCAAATATATACAATTAGCCAATCAAGAAATCGTTCCAGTGAATGTGAGGAGTTACAATCCATAATCGAAGGGTTCTTTAGGGATCCATGGATGGATGGAAGTAGTTTCGTTTAAGATTTTTTGTTTAGTATGGTCTCACTCTCAGTTCTGTAGTTTTATATGTATATATTTTATTATTTGAAATAAAACAAAGAGAAAAAAAAATGAGAATAAGATGTTCAAATCAAAAGAATTTCGAATACGTCTCAAGTTCGTACCAGATTCCATAACCCATATTCCACTGAAATATTCTCATTTTCTATTCTAACTGCAATACAATTTACATCCCGTTATTAAGATAACGTATATACGGATTTCATCAAAATTGGTTCAATCGATTTACTACAAATATCATGGACAGAGTTACTTTAAAAAAATATCTTCTAATATGCTTACATTCATATATAGAACATTAGAAACCTCATGGGTTTATTCGTGCCGCAAAGAGTCGTGTATAATGCATACAATATATGATACAAGACATATCGACATTATGATCATTTTTTACTTTATAATAAGTATATAAAGTGAAACCGTCAAGCGAGTCTGTAAAACAGACTGGCGCAGTGCGTGCGATCCGGTAATAAGCCGACGCGAATTTAATTTCGGTGGAACGTAAATGAGAATCGCCAATAAATCGAGCATTATAATAAACATTAACATTATTGCTTTCCGTTAAACACAATCCCTGTCCTCCCGGTGCTGCGTCCCGCTCAACCCAGGTGCCGCCGCAACAATCCGCTCGGAATTTCAACGACTTCAATTATTGAGTGCCTACGAAAACCGAACCTTTTGGGCTTCTCAAGGGGCCAGACTGTCCATTTCACCGGACGATAATGCCGGTAGGTGCGGGTTTTACCTACATTAAATAACCGATTATACTTGTATATTTTCGATGTTACAAAACATACAAACAATACATACATTTCACAGTCAAATCAACTAAAACTTATATAGGTATCATTAGCTCCTCCTAAATCGTCAGATTAGCTAAGAATATCCGATAAGTTAAGTTGCCTGAAAAAAATCGCTCTAAGCGACAAGGCCGCCTCTTGTTTCCTAAAAAAAAAACTACATAACTTATGTTTTGTGTCTGTTATTTTGGTGAGAAATAAATTGTGACATTCTGTTGCATAGACTACTTGATTTCGTGTGGATATTATAAATAAACAAAATAAATTTAAGGAGATCATTTATTACAGAAGAGTAGATTAACCTCGGCAGGCTAGGTTCAGTAATCGCTTGATTACATTATCCATATAACCTGTTTTTTTCTTACGATATGAATTTTTGAATTAAATTGTATTTTAGATGGTTTTGGTTAGATATTTTTTAAACGACTAAGATGTTTAATCAATATCAAATTAATTTGCAAAAATCGTATGTGTGCTGTACTAAAATCATCTTCTAAGGCAATGTATGCGTATTATAAATCAATCTTACTAAATGAACATCAAATATTCGGTAGGTAATCTGCTAAACTACCAGAACGTTATTGTCAATTTTGTCCATTAGTATGGACTTATAATATTTTGCTTATAGTATTTTTTATTTTTCAAGGAATTTCACAAATGGTTGTTCTACTTTAAAAAAAAAATTAGCATGGTTTAAATTCTTAACCTAGATATTATATTTTTATTTTAACGTAGTAATGTGCCTTTAAAACCTGGTATGAATGAATAAATGAAAATATTTTATTGTTCACTAAAAATAAAAACTATGTTTTTAAAAACTAGGTACAACAAATATTAAACAAAGGGTACTGGTACTATATTATTAACTGGATAGAACACTAAAGGAATTACGAATCGAGATTAGGGTAAAATGTAAGCGAATTTCAGATAGCTGCGGTGTATTGTAAGTGAATAAGGGTACTTACACACATATCACGTTGTCACTAATCGGAACTCTTACCGCAATCTCTGACCATTCCACTGAGAAAACAATATGGCCACCATTCATGGGGAACAAAGAAGGTACAACAAAAGAACGGACTAGTCGAATAGTGCGCACATTATCGCATACCGAACATAGTAATGTACTTATATGAACACCTTTAAAACCTTCCATCGATAGGACGTCTGAATTTAAAAAGAGAGGCGTAGTAAATAAATTATTATACCAATTATTACCCCTTCATAATCGTATCAAGTTGTACAACAGCTCTGTCTTAGATCTTTTGTCACTTCTCTCCATCCTAAGATTCCTCAAGACCACTATTTGAATCTAAGTGTAAGCTGTATCTAAGTATTTTATTATTTAAATGTGACATAAATTATATGCTTATTAGAAATTAATACTAGCAGTAATGTTACTTAATTAATGTATTTTTTTAGTTTTACATCATTATTTTTTTCTTATTAAATAAAACGTTTTCCAGAATACCAGGTCTTTTCGAAAAGAGCATTTTGAGTGATAAAATCGCCTGTAAATTAATCATGTCACTATACTTGTTATTTACAAATTAAATTTTGTTGAAAGTTAAATTATCCTGATGAATAATATTTTTAATCTATTAATATTATTCTCCTTAAATTATTTACGATGTAACATAAATGTTTAAATCAGTGTTTAAAAAAAACCAAACATTCCATTGTTACTAAACAGTTAGGCTGTTGGATTTTTACCGACTTTTTTCTGTTTTATGATTGACAGCACACAGGCCGTGTTCGGTCGCCCGTTCCATGTCCATCGGCCTGTGATCCATTAGTAGGAGACCTATAAGCCCACTGGTTTTTCTATAACATCATACAGTGTACACCACAAAGCTCAGCGCATGTACTCACTGAAATGAAGAAGTGGATAAACTATGTAGTGTATCCACTTGAGTACATGCTCAATTCCAAGCATCTAATAACTAAAATCTCAGTATTCAGTGTGTCCTCTTCTCCTTTCACTCCCTATCCCATAATTTGGATTGGCCAGTGGATTCGCCAGATCGGGGTGGCACCAGCACCTCACGTTTAAAGTGCTATTTATTAAAGGGCACGGGTACATGGCCTAGTCCTTGCACGGGCTCTACCAAGCAGTGGCCCAACGGTCTCAACCATTGCCGGGAAATTCTCTTCACTTTCCTACCCGAAGCCATGCGGTTTTCGGTTGACGGCTCGGGCAATTACTTGGGTTTTATTAAGGACATTCTCAATATTCGACCACGAAGACAGTGGTGGACACCCTCTTTCTATTCTTATGTTTTGGTTTGTCTTTAGTTCACCTTTTGACTTGGCCAAACCAACAAAAGCTATTTTCGGTATTTTATCCCTAATGAGCGCGACTTTAAACCTACAACGTACATATTCATTAAGAATTTTCTCTAGACGGCTTACACCTGCCTGTGCTTTCTTAACTTAGCATTCAATGTGTCCATGCTGATAAAAAAACACGTTCATCTCGTTAAAACTTTCATCTGCAGATATAAAATTAAATTTCTGAATGAGCACAAAAAATCTTCCAGCTTGTTTTTCGCGTTCATTTTACATCAACCGACGTAGAATCCTAATTATCTTTTCCAGTTAAGCTTAAGTGAATTATTCCAGCCGCCCACTGTGGCGCACAAACAAAACGGCAGTGAGTTCACAACCTCAGTTGAAAATACTAAAACATTAAAGAGCATTCACGGGGCACGTATAATATCCGCTAAGTAGTGAGTGCGCGCGGCGCATAAGCCCGCTATCTTGGCGAAGGTAACAGAACCGCGCTTAGTCGGCTCAACTTTTAATAACCCCCGCAAAATCATCTAATTAATCTGATTACGGACGGACCCGCACGCCGACGCAACACTCGGCACTAATGCTTACTTCTGAGCATTAAACAAACTTATTTGTCCCATGTAGTACCAGTAGGATTAGTCAGCCGAGGCCAGGGCTGGCTCCCTGGTAGATTAACACGAGGCCACTACACTCCCGGATAAATAGCGCGACCCATCACTCTCCTTTCAAATTAATCTTATCCCTCGAATTTAGACCTTTCCTCTATATGAGGTACTCTAGTTTTAGAGCTTAACATTTAAAAGGATTTCTTTTTCACTAAGCTTGGTATTAGTGGTCGCTTTTGTATACATTTTTCTTTTAAAACATTGAGATTTAGTATTATTATACTTTGAGAAGTTTATGTATTTAAAAATCTAATTCAATGTAACTATTTTCAAGGTTCTATTGCCATTTTGGCAAAAATGGAACTCTACTCCTTGTAACCTTCTGAATTTCAGTGGATGTTTTGAAATTACTAAGACTGCATAAATATGTAATTATATATGTACATTTAAAAGAAACATATTTTTATATGCACAGTGTTAAAGAGAAACCGCAAAAAAACTGATAAAAGCTGTCGTTCGTAATCTTTAAAATCATAGTAAGTAATATTTTTTTATATCCATAAATAGTTGTAGTGCCATTCGTTTCTAAAGACGTAAAAATTCTGCCATCCCCTCTAACTTTTGAAAAGAATGTGAAAAGCTATGATAAAAGTCAAGGTGGTAGAATTAAAAATACTTTAAACAGAACAAGGTATGAACAAAACGAGTTAAGTAGGTTTTGAGATGTGGTGTATTTTGTTTTATGGTTGTTCGGCTGAATGTTTAAAACGACGGGTGATAGACGGAACCATCAAGAGTGTGCGGATCAACAGGCAATCAATTTAAATTAAACATACTAGTCTGTTGGAAGTTTTTTCTCCTGACAGTAGTATAACTTTTCTACTGTAATATTAATTTTACTTATGTATCATTTTTAACCGCTACTTAATCTTTAAGATCTTATCAAATAAAATAGTAATATGAATACAATTTATAAAAATTATAAACAAGATAATATTATAATTCCTCAAGATGCTATCCTTATTAAGAGTACTACTTACTAAACATATCTTTCTCTATCTACGAATAGGTTGTGTTTATGTGTATTTTGTACGTACAGTATTATGTAATTAACTCAACAGTCGGTTCACGCACACGAAGAATGGGATCTCGGACTAATGGAGATGTTATCTCTACACGAGACGGAGGAAGGTGGCCCCGTGACCGGCCCTTACGGTATAAACTTTATTAATGTATAATACAGTTTTAGCCAAATAGGACAGTACAGGTCATAAATAAGACCCCCGGCTTTGATTTCTGAAGGTGACCTCCTCTATAATGGTTCTTAGGGGTCGGAGATCGTGAGTTCCCGCTTAATAGTTTCCAAGGAAATCTTACTTAATTCGCATAATGATCATGCAATTCGTTATACTAATCGGGACCTCTATAAATTATTCTCCCACAAGAGCTGGTGTTTTGAAAAGGTCGGCCGGAACGGTTACAGAGAAAAGTTTTTTCTGTGGGGGAGTGAGTACATATTAATTTCTCGACAATTACCCGCTAATCCGTTTTCTTCGCAAATTAAATATTTAAGGCGGCAATTTGTGGCGCTTCCGCTTACACTCGCTACGGCGGTACAAAGAAGAGAAGACTATTTGGCGAAAGTAATTTTCAAATTATACTGTTACTTCGTCTTTAGATCTTGTAATAATTATCTCTGGTCTGCTTTAACAACCATTTAATTTGAGTGGGAAATTAAGCCCCGCCTTACATTAAATTGTTTCTGATAAGAAGTCGTTACTTGTCAAATTATAATTTTCTCGTAGCAATTTTGAGACAAAATTCGACTCACGTATTGTTTTAACGTAATAATATATCAATTATTACCTTGTAACAATAAACATGACAAAAGCAAAGATACTTGCCTTTCTATTGAAGTTGATGCGAATATTAATTGGCTGTGAATGCCTAACTTAGCCAGTTTTGCTGAAATATATTCTTTGACTGAAGATTTTCTGGAAGACATATGAATTTGTCCGTAAGTATATGTTCTGATGTACAATGAGATTTTATTTACTCACTTTATTTACAAGGCCATAAGAAATAATAATAATATATACATAAGTAACAATGTAGATGTAGACCTCCCTTTGTACATAACTAGATATAATTGTAGTCTTTGAGTTCATGTTTGTATTGGTGTACAATAAAGTGTTATCTATCTATCTAATGTACGATTAAAAGTTTACCACTAAGAATGTTAAACTACAAGATGAATGGGTACAAATGCAAAGGGCGATCAAAAAATAAATAGATGGATTGTGTGAAGGCTGATATAATGATTTGAGGTGTGACAAAAGATGTATGTTAGATTAGAGTAGTGTGAAAAAAAAAGATTAAGGTGACCCCAAATAATTGAATAAGGTGAAAAAAAGAGGAAATAAGTTTACCACTTGTGTTGAATTCATATAAAAATCAATAGGCGACAATCTATTGAAAACGTGTTCGGTGGTTTCGATAAAAGGCAAAGCCTATTGTTGGTACAAAGCGGGGGACAGAATACAGAAGGAGCTTGGCTGAGAGACAGGCTTGAGCGACGTGAATGCGACATTTCAATTTGAGTATTATATTATTCATGGTAATGCGTTAAAAGCAACAGCATACAAGTTGCTCGGCTGGAGGGCGGGAGTAATCGCCGCGCACGTGCGGGCGCCAGATACATTATTGTATACTCTACGTTCAACGTGCTTTAAAATTGTCGTTCGTTTCGCGCCATTTGCAGTTGCCGCTCTCGGCCCGAGCTGCCTTGCTTATAAATAACAAAATGCTCCGCTTGTTTTTAGGATTCCCAACTTAAATGCCAAAATGTTTTACCTTATAGTCTTTTTATTAATTGGTCCTTCAAGCCAGATGTCACCTCTAACGTAGTCAGGAAAATTACATAGATCTTTTGAACAAGGTATTCTATTATTATTTCAATTCATCACTTATGTACATATAGGTATATTTTTACATTATTATTGTTACATACCGTCAGTCTTCCCACCTACCTGTGTATGTAGGGGAGACTGGGGCCGGTTGTGACATTTTTTTTACAAATAGTCATATTTTTTATTTGTTTGATTTTTTTAATCTATATATAGGTTTGTTAATTAAGTAACTACTCAGAATTTAAATTTAATATATTTTTTATATATCAGACAATCAGAAATTAAATAAATGGAAAAAAATTGGGAAAAAAGGCGTGTAACTTTCAGCCCCACGCCTGGGGCTGGTTGTTACACTACACGGGGCAAAATGTTACAATAAAAAACAAACGTTATAAAAGACTTTTTATTAGGAACAATCATCAATTTTGCGCACATCCATGGGCTGCAGCTTATGCGGACAGTGTGGTGGAAAGGGTTTTTTCTTTAATTGTTTCAACAGCTTCAATATCCAAGTGCGAAGAATTATTGTACAATGATAAGAGCACAGGATAAGATGAAGATGGTTCACATTTTCTATGAACTGTTTTATACATGTTTTGAATTCCATTCCTTTCATACAGCCACTTGAATTCCCTGCTCCAATGCAGTCTGAATGTCTATCTCAAAAAAATTACAATATTTAATTCCTAGGAAGATAAATATACATGGCACCGGGTTTCCCACCTACATTTGCTGCAACGCAGAGAGTATCTAGAGTCCCTCCCTTTTCTGATGTGATCAAATTTTTTTTGATGTTGTTCACCTGTTCCATCTACGTATCAAGTACGCGATGTATATCTATAAAATACGTCGGCCAATTTAAAAAAGAAATTATCAACATTCGTTTTATTAAATGTTGTGCCCTGCTCAAGCTGGTAGAAGCTCAAGCTGTTGTTCTTATAGGTAGGTAAGGTTTTAAAAACGCTATCAGCCAGTCAGCTCCTGTTTCTTTATTGTCAAGCCACGATTGCGGCACTACTATATTATACTTACACGCACAAGCAAATGCTAGTTGTCTGATATCTTTTGGCGTCAATTCGTAGTACATTTGGCAGCATAGTTAGTTAGTAACTCACTAAGATATCCTCTTGTTCGTCGTTGAAATCTTGTCTATTCTTTCAATACCCAACTGTAAGATTTTCCATAGTTATACCATTCTCTTTTGATTTTTCTTATTTCTTTAAATATCTTGTTAGGGTCACATCACATAATCCAAAGTATTTTGCAATGCCACGAACTTTTTTAGTTTAATCCTCCTCCAAAATGGCTGCTACTTGTTCGTAAACGTCTTTAGATATTTTACCACTCTTGGTTTTCGTTTTGTACACCCTCGTTCTACAAAAGACAACTAGTTATATAGTTTAAATCCTTTGAAAAGAAGCACAACAGGGTAGGTAGTGACAAATCACAACCTGCCCCGAACAAATGTCACTTTTAGCCGCAACATCAAAACTGACCTTTCAATGTTAAGTAGTTAAAAGACAAATAAATATAACTATATAAACATAAATGCATCGCATAAAGAAAGTATTAAGGCGTAAATATTACATTTGAAACTTCTCTGCTTTTGTGGCAAACGGGCTATAGACCAATATTACTAAAAATTGTAAATGTTACAAAACTAAGATTTTAATGGCAGCACGTGCGGGCTCCTTACGTAAAAACGTTAGCACCACTGGCTCGCGCGGGGTGATAGCCGAAGGTGGCGGGACTATTTACCTCTTTCTAACGTCATTATAGCGTTTTCTGTTTCGCCACCATTGCCACTGTAACTACTTACCCCTGTCACAACCAGCCCCTGTCTCCCCTATATAAGGATCATTTGAATGGAAAACTGACGGCACTACTTACAAAGAAGTTATAGATAGGGTAAACTATACCATTATTGCCCCTTTCATTGATTGGCACCTTATTATTTTATTAAAAACTGTTGTTGTGGCTTCTTAATAGACATTTTAATATTATTTTTTGTTTTGTAGCCATGCATTGTCAATAGTAATATTGTTGTATGGGTATAAAATAAAACATATTTATATTTCTTAATGTTTTAAATAAATTGACTGGGTGTCGACAATAATTTAGTTTTCCCTATTTAAATATATATAATATTTTATATTTAGAAAAACAACTGTAATCTTTGTTACCTATCTAGGACAAAGTCACGGGCAAATGTAAGTAAGCTTATAATGTAGTAGTTTAATTAATATTAACGTATTACGTACTTTATGAAACATGGAATACATACATACATAACTTCACGCCAGGTCCTTTGCGGGGTAGGCACGAACAACAGAGCGCCATTTAGCTTATTCTTACACACCTCACTTGCTTCTTTGACATTCATAGTTCTTGTCATGCACGCTCGTCTCTTCTTAAGCTTCTGACATCACCTTCTGCTAGTACACGATCAATTTGATCATGGAAGGTGTGTCGTGGCCTTCCGCGACTTCTGCATCCATCCACTTTTGCATTGTATATCTGTTTAGTCATTCTTTATATATTAAAAATATAACAAAAATTAAAAATATGGAATATTTTTAATATTACTGCTAAAACAATAAACGTTCTTTTTAGCTACGGAACGCTTGAGTTGTATTCTCCAAACGCACTTGGCCGCTTTTTCTCCGACCAATTTGGGCCGCAAACAAAACGATCAGCCGGCCAAAGGAACAATATACATAACAGCGATGGTTGTGATACATTTCCGATTAATGAAATAGCCAGAAGCGTAACTGCGTATTGAGCAGATACAAACAAGATATATTGAATACCGTACATAAATCTCTTGCGCCACTGTGAAACACTGAATCCGACGGTACCGCAACATTACCAGCGTAAATGTTCAAATAATTCCAATGCGCGCATTCCGAAGCGGATTCCGAACTGTAATCTATGCAGCCGAATGGACTGACAATATTGTGATATTCAATCAATAATTTAATTTAGCTTTCTGTACTCTTTACAAAATTTATGAATCTACCTGTAGTATGTCATAAAATGACTCAACACTTGCTCGGTTGATTTGCTTATTAACCTATCTTTAAGGGTCGCTTGCATAACCATCGCCTTTAAATAAACTTAGTTAATCATATTAAACTGCCTAAATACGTTTTACACAAAACGTATTGACAGTACTTTAAACATATTTAGCGGCAAATATTGCGTTGTGCAAGACGCTAATAATTGTATTTAAGAGTGTTAAATTCGTGTTTCTTAAATAAATTTAAGCAACCTTATGCAAACGGCCCTTAATGTATAAAAGCTACATTACACCCTTATCATTTATGGATATGAAAAATAGATGTTGGCCGATTCTCAGACCTACCCGATATACATACACAATTGCATACTAATCGGTTCGGCCGTTTCGAAAGAGTTCAGTAACAAACAACGCGACACGAAAATTTTATATATAATAGGTAATTCTTTTAGTAGGCTAAAGTTTTGCGTACAGGTTTTCAAATTGAACAAGTAGGTACATGAACAATCTGCCCGTAAAACTTCAAATTAAAATTTTGATGCGACACGATTGGCCTCTTCTTATCCGTTGTCATTCGTTTTTCCACTTGTCCGTTACAATGTATTTTTTAAGTGATAACTTCTTATGGGAGGGTAAACCGCTTCGTTACGTAACGCGTTACGGTGCCAGTCTGTCTGGCTTCCCTTTCCTTTCGTGCAAGTTATCACTTCTGTCGGGCGTCCCGAGACGCACGCGTTCTTTTTATTGAAACATATTTTATTTTATCAAACCTGAGTTCGATCCGGAACTAAAAAAACATACACAAAAATAGTCTACTTTCAAATTATGCCGCCTCTCACCACGTCGATTCTAAAATTATGCCGCCTTTCGCCACGGCCGTAACGCTTTTTGTGACAGAAAAAATCCTAATAGCCCGCCCGTCTATATAGAAGTTTCACTTCAACAAATAAATATCCCGTTGATATATGAATATACACAATTCATGATAAGCATTTCTGAATAGCATTGTTTTCTTCCAAATCGGTGTCGCCCCTTGAAAAGCGTGTCCGGTGGCAATGCCGCTAAGAGAGTCCGACTCAAGTTGCGGCCACCATCTATTATTCATCTTCGAAGACACGGGAACGAAATTTGTGTAAGAGTGTTGTGATCCAGGCCAATCTCGCCCTCTTTATTTTGTTCCAATAAATGAATTAGGTGGTTCACAAAACATTTTTTTATTTATTTGCGTTCTTTTTTTGTAACGCAAATTACTTTTATTGATTCACTTGCTTTGGTCGCAAATTCGTTTGTATTGTAGCTTGACTTCATATTCATATCTTCTGAACCCTGTAACTTGTTGAAATAAAATATCCATCCGTATTATCACGACTCATTCCGATAGGGTTAGACTGACACTATAGATCTCTACTTACTATGGATCTTAAGATACCTACTCGTACATCTTGTGCTTCATCTTCTTTTCTTAATCTCTTTAGACTCATTTTAATTAAAGTTCGAAACGTCTGTGATTTGAATAAGGTAAGTACGTCGCGGTCTACCACATATATATAGGTACACTAAAGAAAATATATATAATTGTTTTATTATTTCTATTATATTATATGTACTAAATAATACATAATATTATATATTCATTGCGGTTGATACGGTAAGATCTTCTTAAGTATGCGAACAAATGCGAAATGACGATCTAGGCCCGTAAAAACATCGCTGGTAAACAAGCGACTAATATCAAACACAAATCAGATAAACAGACAAAAAATCTCAAAACTGTCAGTTGACTTGGATGATTAAGCATCTTATAAATAACAAACTCAGCAAGTCGTATTATGAGGACATTGACTTTTAAGTGTTTGTAGATATATAAAGTCATCATCATCATCGGTGAATGTGAAATTAATCGATAAAAAATAAAATTTTATCGTAATAATAATTGGTTACCCGTTCGTGAATTTTAGATATGTCATCTTTTCTTGTTTGTAAGACTATCTTTATATATATAATTCTTCTGTACGTGTGTTGACAGTGAACTCCTCTTAAACGGCTGGACCGATTGAATGAATTTTTTGTGTGTTCAGGTGGATTCGAGGATGATTTAGATACACAAATAAGCACGGCAGGTGGCGCTGCAATCGGGCTTTAAATTTTATTTCCTCAGGGCAGGCCAACGCCTGCCGGGACAGCTAGGACAGCTATAATATATACTTATCATCTGTAAACGCTTATCAATACTCATTGTTGTAACTTACTTAGTAAGGCTACAGCCTTATAACCCCGCAAATAAAATAAATAGCATGCACTAGCCTTCAAATGCTAGGGCATTGGAACTACTGAACACTGATAGTGTTACTATATTACCTTGAGTTATCAAGTTATACAAAACAGTCTTCAATACTTAAACAATGAAATATATAAACTGAAGCAGATTGAAAACAAGTTTAGACAGGGTCATCAATAAAATACGCCGCTTGATCCGACAAACGTTAATACGGCAAAAGGCAAAGATTTCGTGTCAATCTTTCAAACGTTCGGGGTGTTTGAGTTGGGCTGACATGAACTAGTGTACACCAGTAAGTAAACTTGATACATATTGTAAAATATTTTTGTATCAAGAACCAAAGCGCAGTAATATGATAATGCTTTAAGTTCGTATTTAGAATTTTTGCGTACATCCGATTAACTTAACGTATTATCATGTCAATCTATTCTTAAATACAGTGCATACTAAAAATGGTATAGAAACTACGTAGGTAGGTATTATTATCGACGTTACGCTGTGATGAGTTGCGCAGTCATTGACTTATAAGTCAATGTGCGCAGTAGTTGGTTTTGTGTGAAGAAGCGTTGATAACACAGCCATCTATTGTTAACTCGGATCGTACATAATGACCAACGCAATCTTTATTGCAAGACTATTGTTAGATTAACTGTCGTATCATCCTAGGTTTTTATTTTTTCCGGACAGGACACGTCTGAAAACTACATACGTGCATAATTTATTGGTAGAATGCGTTCATAAACGACCTACTGCGTCTGAAAACGTGTCTTGAACAGGAAGAAGTTAAAGAATGTTAATAAAATTGTAAAACAAAACACCAATTTTCTATTTTTTGTGTTATTTTCATTTCGATATATTGCAGCGTTCAAAAAATATAAATATGAAATCCAAGTTACCTGCGAAGTGTCAGACACAGGTAGTTTCTAAATATAACAAGTCAATTCAACATTATATTATTTAGGTTTTCTATAACGACGATTACTAAAGGTCGCATAACGATCGCCTTTAAATAAAATTAGTTAATCATATTAAACTGCTTAAATACGTTTTACACAATACGTTTGACAGTTCTTTAAACATATTAGCGACAAATGCAAGCGTTGTGCAAGACGCTAATTGTATTTAAGGGTGTTAAATACGTTTTGGGTTTCTAAATAAATTTAAGTAACCTTATGCATGTGTTTCCGGAATTAAATTGCCGTTACAATCGTTTTAATGAATTGTTGTACTATTCCGTGTAACACTGTGTACTGGCCGTGGCGGCGGGCGTGCGTACGCATGCAGTGGGCTGCGGCTGCGTGTGATGGATGGCAGTCGATATATCAGCAGGAACATGAACGCCAACGCCACCCCTCGCCTCATCTCACGAATATTAATCAACTTTATTCACAACCTTATAATGTACAGAGTAGACCTCTTAATTTTCTTCAAGTAGCGTACATGCTGCTTTTACGTTATTTTTCATTTTCAATATAGCAGCAACATGAATGTTTATTTTATGGTTGTTATAAATCATTAAAATAATTACTTTTTTACTATTCTTGCATAATAATATTAGAGTAGTATACAAATATACTTCCACTTGTCTTGCAGTTACTAATAGAACAAAGGCCATTGGAAATTTGGTATCTGATAAATCAGTGTTCTGCAAACTTTTTATGTTAGGAATGCTAGGAATACAAAAATTGTTGGAGGTACATCACAAATAAAAATATTTTTTGTATTTTTATTTAATAATCATCGAAACAATATTTATTATTAATCAAGAAACCTAAAGTTTAAATTGCAGAAAAGGTATTTATTATTATAAATAAACAAACCTAAATTAAAAGGTATTCAATGCCAAACATGAGTATTTTTCTAACCCTTGCATTATTTACCCAAAATAAGTTTATATCATAACGTTATTTTTCCGAGGCACACCAATTAACCACGACCACGGTACACCAGTTAGCCGGGGTACATACTTTGCGGAACACTGTGATAAATAACAATAAAATCAGTTCATAAAGGAACCCCCCCCCCCCTCCAACTGCTTAGTCGTGCCGTTAGAATGTAGATGGATTAGTGGGTTTCACAAATCAGTAGTCTTAATATCTAAGTTGGCTCACGATGTTTCCTTTTATTGTCAGCATGTGACGATTACACATACATTAAACCAGAACATTGGGCTCGGCTGTTTCAAACTCTTATATCGGAGTGAGTTTATCCACTAAGTATTTTAGGTTAAAAGGGGACTGCCCGTACCATAGATTGCAATATAGTCCGTATTGCAATCTACGGTACGGGGAATCCCCTCTGCATCACAGTTATTATAATTAAATAGACCCATCGCTTCATGTAATGGCGCTTCAAACGCCATCTATACACAAAAAAAGAATTATTGTAATATGAAATAATATCACAAACTGTGGTATGTTCGCTCCTTTTTTAAATCTGAAACTATGAACAAACAATTTAATTATTACAATTTATCTTAGTTTTTGGTACTTTTAAGGTAGGGCATTGTGATTTCAAGGCAATACAATAAGTGACCTCTTTCAGGCAATATAAATTAAAAGATTTACATGTAAAGTTTCTTTGCAGTTCAGGACAATTTATGTCCTTAAAGGTAACAATTTAAAAGCCTAGTCCAGCTTAACTGAAATTGACAAAAATGGTAAAATTCCGCTGGGAGTCACCTGTGACCCCTTCCTGCGCCATCGTTTTATCGGTACCCCGAGACATAAATTACAAGTAAAAGTAATCGTTGAAACTTTCCTGCAGCAGCCGGAGGGGCAGAAGCCTTGGAATTTGTTGAAGCCGAATTACCTGCCACTGGTTTTAAGACTTGTAATTTATCAGTGAGGCTTCGCTTCCCGATCGGCCTTAGGCCGGTGACTGCCACCCGGAAAATGGACCGTGCCTTATTTAAGGCTGTGTTGCTGCAAAAGATCTAAGTGTAAGCGAAACAACTTTTCGTTTGTAACACGTGTAAAATGTCTATGAGACCAAAAAACTGATCGTTCCGTCAGACACGCACACTATCGCAATGTACATGTACAGCATATACAGGTACATATATACTTTCAAACACAAGTAAAGCCCGCCGCTTGTGAATTGCAATAATATAGAAATGCCACTAATAATGCATTTATCATTTGTGATATTTTATTATCTAGCATATATTTTATATAAAATTAGTAAAAAATCTTGAGTAAAAATTAGTTTATTTTTTATTCAAAAGAAACTTATTAAGGCTCTTACTTGTTTTTTAAAAGTATGTGTATATATGTGTGTAAAGTTCACACACAGTAGTAGTGAAACTTCAGAAAATATACTCATAGATAATAAATATGTTATTATCAATTTTTTTCGTTAACATTAGAGCTATGTTCAATCATCGTTCTTATTGAGTCTCTAATCTGTGCTGCACAATGTAAATCTTGTATCTCATTCTCTTGCAGACCTCCTGTAGATTTATGTGTTTATCTCTTTTTAGTGTCGCTTTTTCGTTTCATCGAGTTTCAAATCATAGCGACTCTAAAGAAGTATCACTTTCAAATATTATTAATAATATAAAGTTAAAATGCAGGAGAAGCGTGATATAATTATGTAGAATTGAGGAGTGTTTCGGGATAAGTTTCATATTCAGCTGAACAGTTCTTCCAAGTTTCAATTAAGTTACAAATCTAAGAAAGAGCAAAAAGTGCTCGAAATAAAAGTTTATATCCGACGCAAAGTCGTATGTGCCTATATTGCTGTATCTCGAAAAAGGCGTGTTTTGATTGACGTTGGCAATCGGCTTAATGTAGCCTCAAGGCAAGTTTTGTGCGGCACACAAACGACTGGTTAAATTCGGAGGTCGACGCAAAGCGACCCAATCTCTCACACGTCACATAGAAGAAGCTTACTATATAATTCATTTCCCTATTCATATTTGTCTTGAAGTTAACTAGGTATGCGAAGTAAGAATATCAAGAACTCTGAGGTCTCAAAGAAGCGTATAAATATTAGTTTTAGAAAGACCCATTTGTCTTTTGTGTTAGTAAGAGATCAACTTTCCAAATGTTTTATCAAGAATATATACAGAATGAATTGGACCAGTAATCAGAATATAGATAGATAGCCAGAAAACTCTTTGTTGTTCGCCACTCACATATAATGCACATACATAGTTTACAGCAATTTCGTATAAAAGCAGAAGCAAAGGTCGACCTTATCGCCTTAGAGCCATCTCTTCATCCCGCTTCTTCTCCTTTGAACAGCGATAAGACATTGCGAAGCGGTGTACATAAAACAGGAAGTAGAATTAAATTTTCACTTACATTTATGACCTTCAAAAAGTGTTTTCTAGTGGAACTTATTATGAATAAAAACTTTTGAGTTAGAGTTTATATGAAAAAGTTCGCATAAAGCTTTTTCCTTATGTGATTATTTCTACCAGTTCATTCCTAGCCGCGTAAAAGAACTTTGTTCTAACAAGTAACTTTCGCTGAGGGTTACATATTTCTGTCGCTTGAATGACTCTAGTTTTAATAAACAATAGGTAAAGTCGAGTTATTTTGGGATTGTAAACAAGTAGTACTTCCGCGTGGATAAGCACGGGCGCACCACGTGATTACCTGTCCAGCACTCACGTGCCTAACGGTCAGCGACCCCTTATACCCCTCGTCCTTTATCCAAAAGAAAATCGAACGATAACTCGCCAATCCATAGCTTATGTTTGATATTCGCCGTTCAAGTTTACGTGACTGGAAATAGTAAAATCGGATGATGATGTTGATAATGTAGGTCGTAATGGGCCATTGCCAATAAAACCTTATAGGTAAGCGATGGATTAAAAGGAACTGGGTCAGGGCAAGGCCCCATGCCTTATGAAAATAACGCGCTCCGGCCGGCTGCTCCCATCTGCCAATCGGAAGAGCCTTTCGCGTTATCTATCCACTAACTTGTAGAGCAAACATGCAAACGCTATCTTTTCATAACTAAATGAGTTTATTATTACTTACTATTCAATCTCTGCCCACAAATAATTATTATCATCAGAATATATTATCTGTGGACACAGCTATTGAAATCAAAAAACACCCAAATTTCAATTGAGTACATGGATGGCAAGTACCACCTGCTTGGAATCCGATCATCAAAACTATTAAGACCCAGACCCAGCAAAAACCAACTCAACCTCAAGACATTGTAAGCTCTTTCTGCTTGCACCGTAACACAAACCAACTTGATTAGACAATTTATTTTTATTTTACCTCCCACTCATTTTAATCTTAATATATATAAATCTCCTTTCACGATGTTTGTCCGCGATGGACTCCTAAACTACTCAACCGATTTTAATCAAATTTGCACACCGTGTGCAGTTTGATCCAACTTGAAAGATAGGATAGTTTCTATACCGTTGGAACCGGTAGGTGGCGCTGAGATCGGGTTCTAGAATCCTCTTAACAACGGGGAGCGATTTTGTTTTTGTGTGTTTGAGTGGGTCCCCGGATGGTTTAAATCCACAATTGGAACCGGTAGGTGGCACTGGGATTGGGTCATAGATTTTTATTTTTTCAGAGCAGGACAACGTCTGCCGGAGCCGCTAGTATTATATAAAATTATTGGAGCTAGGCATGTTTGCTGAAGAGTTTCTTGCGCCGCTTCTCTTCTGCAAGCAACATGTTGCGAAGCGGTGGTAAATTAGATTAGGCTCCCATAAAGTAAATAATGAACATAAACAAAATTAAAACAACAATACTATTTGTCATTGACATCTTTGTCTGCCGTGATCATGGCTACTGAAAAGTGACCGAAACGTCGGAATAATAAAAACCAAATAAATCATCGTTTTAAAATCGTTAAAACTTAGTTTTATTACTCGTTACTACTAGTCGCGAAAACTTAAAAAAGCATTATCATCATAAGAATAATTCTGTGATTACATTGTAGAAATTATGTTGATTTGGATTGAATCGTATATATTCAGTTAAGTATTGATACAACGAAAATGTAAGTACGCATTTCAATATATGTAAATGTGTGGGTCGTGTCATTTTATATGGATGTATAGGATTGTGTTTGCACACTGTCTCACCTGATGTTGAGTGGACTTCCAACAAAGTTACTACTTTGTTGGAAGTGACGTCTCCTTTTTACCAAAAGATTATTTTTATTTTTGAACTAAGAGGCAAAATTCTGATTTTTTTTAAAGTCATTTATAATCTAAATAAGAGTGTTTTCTTCTTTTTTATATTTTAGTAGCAATTAAATTAAAATGCACAAAAAAATCATTAATCGCTTATTGATTCGTCCTGTTTCCGGTCCTTATATTTAATTAACCGTTGATGTGCCTACCGTTGGTAATGTTAAAATTTAACTGTAGTGAGGTAATTGAGTGAATAGTAAGATAGGAACCAGCCATTAGTTAACTTATTATTTTCGAAAACTACAAGTAGCTCTAAAATAAAAACGATGACAAATATGAAACACTATAGAAGTCACTATCAAAATATATTTGATTAGTGATTCTAGTTAACAATTTAAAACGTAGTATAATAGCTAGTTATTTAAAAAAGCATTATGTACTGCCACTCAATAGGGGATCGCTTAAAAGTTATTCCATTGAAAAGTCAATGAAAAAGGCAAGAGCAACTTTGCAATATCGCTCAATCGCGCTGACGCAAGAAAAATTTTAAATTCTCATTTTTCAACTCATTATTATGAAAGTTTTCGTGCTTTTTTATAAGAAAATAAATCAGGTATGATTTGAATCCTATTCGAAATGGCGAAAGAGTATAAAAGTATACTCTTTCTTTGTTATTTAATCAAAATTGTAGACTAAAAAAAAATAGCAAGAAATTATTTAGTCTTACGAATATGAATTTAAATTTAGATTAGTAAACGGTTTTTTTCATATAGTGACTTATTTTCATATACATTTAGTTGGATCTGAATAATTTAGAATTTGAGTTATATGTATTTTGAATATGTACATAGAATAAGCACTTTTTTACGCGAACAATCGGAAAAATAGAAGGAATTAAAATTCACGCGGAGAAAACTGAAAAAACCAGTAGTGATCAGTTTTATAAATAAGTCCTTTCAATAAAACATAATTATTGTAAAAAGAATACTTTGTATCAGGATAATAGGATAATTCCCCTTATATAAGTATAGCGAATCCGTGAAAAGTAATGTAGCTTAAAACACGAGAATTCAAAATAAAAAAATTGTATGTTTGGGGCAAACTGAACCGGACACGATCATGTATTGTATGGGTCATTTGCGTATGTCGTTACACACACCAGGCGTCCCACACATGACTACAATCTTCATTTTCACAGCAAATTTTACACGTTAAAACTTATTTATTTATGGATTTAATATTTTAAAAGTTTTGTGTTCACACAAGTCTTAATTGAACTATCAATACAGAGTTTTGGGAAACAGAATTTGAAGATTCTCAACTGTTTCCCAAAACTCTGTATTCCATTATCAGTCAAAAAGATCTGACCAGTGTGAATGAGACTGGAGTTTAATAGGCAAAGTGATGAATAATGACGAGTTTCTATATTTTGCTATCTATGTTTTCCTTACAATTGGTAGAGTATGGTGTGACAACGGTCGTATGCCATGATAGAGAAGTATGGAAAAAAAGACATTGGGCCGACCCCAAATGATTGGGATAAGGTGAAGAAAAGAGATTACCCATTATGGTATAAAATTAACATCACTTGTAAGTAGTAAGCAAGTAAGGAGTTTATATTAATTTGTAACCAGTAACGCAAGTAAACAGATAGAAACCCATATTTAGGCATAAATTCCCAAAATAAAATATTTTAAAATACCAACTACATTGACACTTTCCATTATATCAAAGTGATGATAAACTATTAAATGTAACACCGGTTCCTGATCATTTACAAGATTACCGTTGCCCTAAATCAATACAGTAACTTTTGCTTGCAAACTTGGAAGCCGCAGTGACCGGCCTAAAGTTTCATGTGGTTGATAATTTACATAATAGAAGACCGTAGGTCTATCCACTATCGGCGGGGTCATCCAAACTTCTGTGAAGTAGAGATTTCATAGGCAAAGCTTATCGGATTTTGAACGAATTTCGGGTTACTTGCGATAGCGATGTCATTATCGATATCCGATTTATATGCAGATTGGGAGTGAAGTAAGCTGCGGTGAATCCAGATGGTAGACGCAAGCTGTAGGCCTCACTCTAAGTACTTAATACAGTCACTTTAGTTCAGTTAGTCCTGTTAAATAACCGCATGTATAACTTTGTATTGTTTAAAGCCTACACAATTAATATATTCCCTTAAAAGCAAATATCCCAGACAACCCAACTTCCCGGTGACAGGGGTGAGTTTACTGTCCTCGAGGCACTGGCATATGACGTCTGAAGTAACACTGAAGTGTTTAGTGGGAATTCCGGTCAAAACGGCCGGTGAGTCCTACACTGTTAAACATGCCTTCAGATTCATCCTGAGAAGAAGAATGACTCAACTTTTTTATTAAATGATTATACCTATAATTAGATATTCTTGTTAAAAATTGCAATACCTAAACATCTAAGTCCCTCTAAATTTTGAATTGAGTAAAATTTTTTTGAAGAACATTCATGGCTTTTAATTTGATTTACAAGGGTTTTAATAATACATTTAATTAAAAATCGGTTTAAATTTCATCCGTCGAGTAATTTATGTGCTAACGGGTAATTTTGATTAAATAATAATCGGCAGCCCACATACATTGTACATCCCCAATTTAAGCAAGTCACGCTTATGTTATGGGTAATATATAATGAACCACACTGGAGCCGATCCCAGAAACCCAGATCGCAGTAAAAAACGGAAAATATATTTACGATATTTGCCATGCCAGGAGTCGAACCCGGATCCTCTACATTCCAGTGAAGATAGTAAGCTAAAGCGTAGTCATGCGTTATAAATAAATGTGTTAGTAAATACTTATAATTTTTCCATAAATAAATCCAAATGATATACCATCGTTAAGCGCAATACACACCAAAGCCACTGGCCGCCGAACTATGTCGGCAACTTTTTGTCGGCGGACTAGTTGACGGCTTTACTCATTGCAAGTAGGAAAACTTTGTCTGCGACATGTCGGTGGCTCGAGATGACGATCAAGTCACTACGGCTTGAGTGTCGCTGGGACTGAGTGCTTGCATACGCAAACCGCTATCATGCCGGCAACATGTATGCGGGCAACACACGCGTGTGCATGTTAACGACATGATTTTTTTTAATATAGGCCGGGATGCTTTTTGGAATGTGTCAGTGGGTCGGCGGCTTTGGTGTGTATTGCGCTTTACTTCTACAAAACACTACTGTGGGTGCAATGACCCGTACTTGGATGATTATTTTAGATTATCGGGAAAATTACAAGGTATCGTATTTTATTTCTTTCTTATTATTACTGAAGCAAACAGTGATGTGTGAACTATATATATTTTATCTATTTAAATATAATAATAATTTGACAATTTAAATCTACCGTCAAAATTTTCGCCAGAACTGGCATCCTTGTTCAAATTTTACGCACTTGACCCGAACAAAACAAAACCTCTATTGTATGTAATAATAATTTCACCCGCTTCTGTGCATTTTGCAGAGTAATAATAAAATATTACAATAGATATCAACTCTTTTCAAGATGAGTATCCAAGATGGGGAGCGCTAGTGGGTGGGTTAATTCAGCAAATCAGATACTGTGAAATTATTATTTTTTTCTATGGAAAAGAGCTGTTTTGTACACATCAAAAAGGAGTTGTTGTGACGAATGGTTTTATTGTTATGTTATATATATATTAAATCCGAAAATAAATAATAGATAAAGTCTGAGGTTGTTATAAAATTGTTTGGAAGTTATTGTATTCCTTTGAGAACACTGAAGTACAAAACCCATAATTATTGTTCTAACTAATATCATAAATTTGCATGTGTTTGTTTATGTGTGACCTCTTCACACCTTAACTTTAAAATCACAAACATATTAATTTTGTTAATCGGTATCTTCTGTTCTTCTTCAGCCAGTCTCTATCTATTGCTGGATATCCCGGTCTCCCGTCTTCCTCATCCAGGCCCTATCGGCGACCTTGGGCAGTTCGTCAATACACCGGTTTGAAGCATATCATACGCTACGTCTGCCGAGATGCGGTTTGGATCAGGACTCGTTTGCTCTATCGGCTCTATGACAGATGTGACCGGCTCACTGCCACTTCAACTTGCTAATCTCGCGAACTATGTCAATTACCTTGCTTCATCAGTATAATTAAAAAAAATCATATAACGTTCACAACCACCATAACTCTGCAATACATCATTCATCTTTCAACTGAGATGTCTATTATGAATTGCAGTTTTTAAAAAGTTGATAATTAACACTGGACCGCAATCCCGGCCAGGTCCAAACTTCTGAAGTGCTGATGAAGTTTGCGAAATACCCCTCTAATTAAAAATGGGCGCAGTATCATGATTTTTTGTTCACTCGACCACGTACGGGTTTAATTATTAACGAGGGACTAGTTTGATTAATGACTTTTATGTTATACATATAAGAACTAAGTTCATTTTTAACAACTGGTCATCATAGGATCTCAAGACTGTAAGATTTTCGAAGACCAACCGTATTGATGCTTGATCGATACGTTATACGTAAGTTATTATTACATATTTATATATTGCATATAGTGTTCACCTATAAGTAATTAATGCATTTATCATGTTTTTGAAGTGATAACTTCTTATGGGAGGGTAAGCCGCTTCGTTACGTAACACGTTACGGCGACAGTCTGTCTGGCTTCCCTTTCTCTCACGCATGTCTTACTCTAATCCACAGCGCTAGCCGTATTTCTTCTAATGTAGATATTCATGAATTGTAACTAAAAATAAAATGTATTTATAATCAATAAAAGATTTTATTAATAAATAATGTCCTTAGATTATCATATTAATATACATAAAATTTAACTGATAACCTAAGCTATTTTCAAGTTAAACAATTTCTATATTAAATAGTTAACTTATATTACTTTGAGTTACCACTTCTGTCGGGCGTCCCGAGACGCACGTTTGTTTTTTTTATAAATCTATGTACATCCTTAACGTTAATGCAAGTAATTCTTGATAAACCAAATATGTGTCAAAGAATTCTCGGAAGAACTGGTCTAGTGGCCTCAGCTTTGGTTTGCTTGATACACTAAAATATAAACGTCCGAGGTTTAATTCATAGTAGGAAATACCTCGAAAGTAACTTTTTCGTTATGTACTGTAGGCTGTGGTAGCAACAAGATGAGAATAATGTTGTCCTTATACCACAATTTACCACAAACCCATACCACAATAATTTGCATATCTTGTGCATATGAGACACGTGTAGGCTGTCTATTTAATGTATTATTACATTCATTCAATATAAACACTTAGTTACTTTATAAGTATATATACAACTATAAAAATTGGGACTAATCTATTACAAAATATCTATGAAAAAAAGTAGGAATTAATTTTTCAAACCTTCCCATAGAGTTACGATAATAAAGAAATCCGACGTCATTATGGAGTGGAATAGTCTATACAAAGCTGAACAAAGTCTTTGATGTTCAAGACATCTACAAATCCAAAGACAACAATAGTCCTTTGAAATTGTCTGAGGGATTTAGGAAAGTCAATGTGAAATTGAATTTTTTTCTGTATTTCTAATAGATTTTATGATTGCGATACACATGAAATGATTTTGAGTAACATCTACTCGTATATCTTCCTTTTTTGTCAGAAGTGCAAGCGTATAAAGTCCACATACAGCCTATTTCGTGTATGAAAAAAAATAATGAAAAAAAATCTTTCTTTATAAATATACTTATATTCCTAGAACAAGCTTTGTCCATTTTATTTTTGTTTTTTTCTCAAAACATAAAATTGGCCTACTTTAAATGATTCATAATGATTAAATACGCGTAAAAATAATACTATTCAAACTCTTAAAATGATATAGAATGTATTATAATGTAGAATGTATATATATGTATATATATATACTACCCGGTAACAAAAAGAAGTGATCTTAAAGCAAATAACATAAGGATAATAGCATCTCTTAAAATAGTAAGTTGGCATAATATTTACTCTGGGCGCCCAAATTGAATAGTTGGGCCCTCTGAAAGACTCCCTATACGCCGATGGGCGATGCGCCCTGTTTGTCTCGAACTCAAATGCAAGTTAATAAGTAATGAACTGGATTCGGCCGAGTTTCGTTTGTTAAAGTGATTATTCAAATACGAAAAACGTTTTCGGGTTTACCTAAATTTCCCTCATATTTTATTCACTGATTTTTTCATGGTTCGAGAAATCCGTAATTGTTTGTAAGTTCGTGCGCGTTCAGTTATTTTATGAGAAAGAATTTTTTATTTATGTTCTAATTTTTAAATACGACTGCGAATGTTATGGAAATGTGGAACTTTTATACATTTCACATGCGTTTGTCACGAATGGTTAACAAGTATTGGGAAATTCAATTTAAAAAATTACACTCCATAGTATGTGTCGATAATCATGAGTTTATAATATGTTTTTTTAACTTGCATAATAATTTATCAACAGATACATACCAATATGAATAAATACCAATAGTGAAATAATGAAATATTTTAAAATAAACCTTACACAGGGTAAAACTTAACATATATCTTCTAATTCTCGTGTCACAATGTTCGTTCCCATACTTCTCCGAAACGGCTTCACCGATTCTCAAGAAATTTTGTGTGCATATTCAGTAAGTCTAAGAATCGGCTACTATGTATTTTTCATATCCCTTAAAGTTAAGGCTAGTTGTTTATATATGGTCCCAAATTCCACGTGACGGAATAACGCCACACGTTATTATTATGTCGGTTTTTGACATGTTCTTAAAACATATTTTTGGGAAGGAAGAAGTCATTAAAAAATCAAAAGGTAACTAGCAGTTTTTGGTGAGCAATAAAGAATTTTGCGTTCAGAAATCGAATAGCTTCTTGAAACGCTCCCTATAATATCGTATATAAAACGTATAGATGCAAAATATCTCCGGAGGTCAAGTGTGTCTAGTCCGTATGAAATTAAGAACATACTGTACCTTTTATTATTTGTAAAATGTATCATTAATGCACACAAGGAATCGTAATATTTTTAGTCGAACACAAGATAACAAGCTACAGTACAGTGATCAAACGATTGTACCCATTTTACCTTATTTATTTTTATTTTGCCAGTTATGCTCCCAACGTCTATGTGTGTTATTTCCATGTTAGCACGAAACAAAATAAATTTCCCCGTCATGAAAAGGAGACTGTACACAAGAGTTTGCGCCCTCGTCGTCGGGGTTAACGTCGCGAAATGAAATATTTGAATTTAGCCTAGGATAAAGGTAACTTTGCTACCTTTTCCTATCTAAGCCCGGAGAATTTTATACCCAAAAAATCCCTCGTAATTTGACACTCCAACAAGCGCTTTTGTTGTAATATAAATAGCAAGCTGTTCACCCGTAGATGGCTAATACAATCAGCCCAGCGAATTCTAATATTTAATTACTGTTTCCCGATAAAGTATTCTTGAGGGGTATGTTAATAAGGAAACGGCGAGTTCTCGCCCGGAAAAGTTCCCAAAGAAAACTAATCCAATCCCGAGATTATTTCCAGCGGCTCCCAATCAATTCGCCTATAAAAACACAGGGATAAAACGGTGCTATCCTCGGAAACTTCGTTCCATGGAGAATCATTACGAAAATACGACAAAATTGTGGACCGTCTGTAGTTGAGAAGGGGTGTTATTTATGGAGGCCAGAGGCCGGAGTGTATCTGAGTAGCTCTATTAGCTCAACTAATATTTTCTTCTTCGAGTTAATTGTTATGTCGCCTTTAAAAGCAGGTGGCTTGTCCCATTAGGCCGCCGCGGGCGAGTTAATGCCGAGACACGAAACTTGAGAGCCACCGAGGGAACTCCCACCCGCGGAAATATTTAAACAAATTAAAAGTTTCCCTTCATGCTGTTTCCTGGACTCTATTCTTATTGCGATTCGTTTTAATCGAGTTTTCAGCGGATTTTTTTATACAACTTAATTACGGCGACTGGAATGAGACTATCAAAATGTCAACCTATTTCGAATTTACAATTTAAAACAGATTTTAGAAAAAGCAAAATTGCTTCATTATATTCAGAATTTACTTATTAGTTAAACAAATTTCTGCTCCCGAGTGTTTTATATCATGCAATGCCGGGTTTTACAAAAAAGATGTCATAAACATCTGGAGGCTCTCAGAGTATTGACAACACTTCAGATGGTGTAAATACACATAAACCGAAGGTGACTTTCCATCACATGAAACTAACCCTAAAAAATTACTAGTGCATTAATTATAACCGAAATTATTTCCTAATAATTAAGCTAAAATATTTTTTAAATAACTGCGCTTAACAGTAAAATAAAATTGTAAACTCTTTAATAATAAGGAATTTTGATTAAATTTATTAACGCAATATTGTCCAATGACAAAGATTACAGTCAAAAGTTAGTGAATAATATAATTCAAAGCAAAATAGTTCACACAGCCTAACATACTACGCTACTTTCTTGTAGCAATAAGATTCTCAAGCCAGATGAAATAAACCATTCATAGATAGAGTAATTTAGTAAACAATAATCCAAATACCCCAAGTTCTACGATACGAAGCCTATAACATTACCACGGTGATGTACTTCACCCAGACTAAAACCATAGTGACAGTTCGCTTGCATAGTTAGCAAGGCTGTCTCACTTGATTGACGTAAAGCTGACCATTACTGGACTATTGTTCAAGCAAACTGCTCAAGTAACTATTGGTCCGAAGTGAGAAAACGAGATGCATAGTTCCCGAAGTTCCTTCAACAACTGACATTTCGTAAATTAGTTTTGCAATCAGTATTCCTGGAATTCGAATCGTTTTCAACTCTGAAAATTGATTTTCGTCTTGTGTTACGTTATAATTCACTGTCTGATTAAATAAAAGTATTTCCATGACCACTGGAGGTTCAGGATATTTATTTGATGCCACAAAAAGATTTAAGTTTTATGTCAAAATTATCCAAGTTGATACAATATCCTATAAACTGTATGCTCCAGAAAAATAGATTACTAAACAGTCATGAACTTAGATAATTTTCATCATATTACAAACGCTGAAGCCCTAAATTATGAACGGGCGATGCAAATTATGCCCATATCTATAACTAGCTGGTACCCGCCCGCTTCGCGTGCCGTAATATCCGTTCATAGCTGACCTCTACTTGGCGAAAGGAAGGCCATGCCAAATTTTAAATGTATAGGTATTATAGTTTCTGAAATATCCTGATGAGTCACTATATATACACGTGAATTTCATTTATATATAAGTATTTTGTATTATGGTATTTTAAACTAATGACTAATGATTTACTGAGATATGTCTCAACTACGTTGTCATTAATTCTATCTCCGAATTATATCTATGCTTACATTAGAACAACATCTTATATTTTTAGCAGTATTTACCTAAATCTCTTCTAATTTTAAAATGTTGCCATATAAATTTAGATCCATTTTAGGTTTACAATGAAACAGAGTGGTAGCAGTGTAAACTTATCCGTGTATCTTGCAGCATTTCTCGAACACGTAACAAGGTTATGGAAAAGTTTATACATCACCCATTTTAACTAAAAAGCGTAGTTCAAATTCGTTACTAATTAATAACCTAGGGCGATATACTTATAGTCTGTTATAAGCGTCGTAGGTTGCAAACCGCGAAACATTACTAAACCAACGAAAGCTTATTATGAAAATGCGTGCGCGGCGTTTGTACGTCGTACGCTGCGTCCGTTATTATTCTCGAGCATGCAACGTAAATACAGAATCTTTTCAACGTCAAAATGTCGAAATATGTACAATTTTTTTATATTTTATTTATTGTAGGGGTTCAGCAGACAGGCAAACGGCCCAATTGATGGCGCTGTCCAGATTACCATTGCCTATGGACATTTGCAACACCAAAGGTGCTACAATTGCGCTGCTGCACTAGACTGGAATCTGGTCACTAATTCTGGAACACAACTCAGGGTTATTATGGCGACATACTTAAGACCCCCTGGTCTTGTACCCCCTGGTAGCCATCCAATCGGGAAAATGCCCTACCACCTGGATAGGTATAGTGAACAGTGGCCATCGGTATAATGATAACGACAAAGTGGTTTTTGTCGATTAATGCTAGACTTCGCTTTCAACGTCTATGGCAAAACACGGCCTAAGAAAATATAGTGGATATTGTGAATAGAAATGTATAAATTTTTTACTTTTTGGATGGCTGGTCGTTACTTAATAACGCCAGAACCGCTGAACGGATTTAAATGAAATTTAGCACAGGCTTTTATCTCAGAAAAATGTATGTTCCCGTGGAATAACATTAAAAGACCAGTAAGGACTTTAGAAATGTATGACATTAAATAGCGTAACCAAAACCTCACACACTAAAGTATTGTATTTTATAGACGAAATTGTATGTGATCTAACAAAAGTGTAACTCTGTAAGACACCTAGACATAAAACGCTTGAACTATTACGAAAACAAACGAGTAACTACCAATGTCTTGTTGAACACAAAAGGCCTTTTGTTCATTGTATCTGGGACAATTAAACCATTATAGTAAAACATTTTACATTTTCTCCGTGTAACGTATAACGCTTAGTAATTAGATGACGCTCGGGTAGTCGAAGGATTGATGTCGTCTTTACTACGCATTTTGATTCTTGCCTAAAATTATAAATCTTTTCTGAGCACTAAAGTTTTATCACAATCTGGTTGGACTTTCAAAGTTTAAGTTCTTCTTTGATATTGTCAAGGATTTTGTTCCTTACCGCCTTATCATAATACTATTTGCATCATGTTTTTTAACCTAATTTACAGACAAACGAATATAGTAGAGACGGAGACTACGTAAAAAAGCGTCAGATGACGTTAAACATTTTTTAGATGTGGAACTTCATTAGAATCGATGTGATTTGAAATTCGATGAAACGAAAAAGCTACACCAAAAAAAGATAAACACATAAATCTAAGCCTGCGAGAGAATGAGATAGAATACATTACATTTAATCATTTAAACACTATGCTCATACAGTTAAAGTTGGAAATGTTTTGAAGTTTTTCGTTAATACTTTAAATTTCGTGTTCTATAACTTAAATACAATATAACAATATAATATGTGATATGTGACGTCACGTAATTTAGAATCCCTCCCACCCCTTGTCACACACACTTTGTTTCACTACTACTGCCTGGGAATTGCACATACACACGTTTTTACTTTGGTTTGAGTCTGTTTAATAGTAATGCATCCAGTGAAAGGTATTCCACTTTTATTCGTACTCATTCGATTATTTAATACAGAGTGGCGGAATCGGCTTCCATTCGCCGGCTTCGCTCTGAAATTTCGGGCCTCGGTCTACCTCTTTTTACTTTTGAGATATAATATATTGCTTCTACTACTTGGAGAATATGAATCAAATACAAGTAAGATCAAAAGTCTCATAGGAGATCGGATCATAATTATTACCTCAAATCTAACTTAATATTAATCTTAATGCAAATACTGTAAATAAGCTTTCTAAGTAGTAAAGTAAAGTACTTATCACGCCACTCCGTTATAAGTTAATAGGTATTCACGTCCAATCTGTAAAAGTGCTTGAACTAAATCTCGTAAACAATAAAAGCAAAAAACAAGTAGATGTTCTTAAACGTACACGTAGCAAATTACTGCGACAGGTATCTCCGGGGACCAGCTGAATGTCTCCCCCTTAAATGAAATACTTAATAATAGAGCCGGGCGCTTAGTACAAACTCGGTGACATTAAAGAAAATTGTTCCTTTTGTTACAAGTGTGAGTTTATTGATATCATCTGAAGGAGGAGCTTCGAATTTATACGTCGAGGTCCCGCAGGAAACTTTCGCGGATCATTCGTTTTATCTTCGTGCGTGGGCAATTTTATTCGAAAAAAGGTTACTTGTCTGATTTCAGTAGCCGCAGCATGTTGCTGTACTACTACTCATTATACAAAAGCACTAAAAATGTTGTGTTCATTTTCATGATCATAAATTTTATGACAATTTTCAAATTTAATCATTTATATTCAAGCTTCTGATTGCGACTTCGTCGGGGTGGAATAGTTGAAAAAAAGTAACTTAAAAAAACCACGATTTTGAAACATTCTTCATTGGTGCTCTTCTCCTATTGGTCTTAGTATGACGATAAGCCTTCCTCGACAAATAAGCTTAGATAGCTTTAATTTAACACTGAAAGAATTTTTCAAATCAGACCAGTAGTAGTTCATGAAATTAGCGCGGTTGAGCGAACAAACAGACTCTTCAGCTTTATATATTAATATAAGATTATTTTAACGACATAAAAATAGATTTTCAAATTAACTGTGCTTTTAATTATTTTACAAAACATCAAAACTCTTATTGTGACTTATTAATTATCGTTTAAACAATAATGACAATTATTGTTATCATCATATTTTGAAACTAAGATAAGTAAGTTTTGCCAGGTGGTAGGGCATTTGCCCGACTGGATGGCTACCACCCCTGGTCTAGAGTATGTCGCCATAACAACCTTGTGTTGTGTTCCGGCATTAGTGACCAGGTTCCAGGCTCCCTAAAGAGAGCAGCAGCGCATTCGTAGCACCTTTGGTGTTGCAAATGTCCATAGGCGATGGTAACCGCTGTCCATCAAGTGGGCCGTCTGCCTGTCTGCTGATCTCCTGCAATAAAAAAAAAAAAAAAAAAAAAGCAAGATGTCCGAAGGTTGGTAAGTTTAACTTGTTTGATTTTCGTACTGACCCGTTGTCCGAAATAATTTAGTTTATAAAGTAATATCCGTCACAAAACCAATTATTATGGCTATAACAATATTTGAATATTTGAATTCAACACTCGAAATATACTAAGAAACTTCCCTTTTTTAATCCATCATCACATTTGATGTTCATAAAAGTACCGTAGCTTACTTAACAATACAAGTATTTGTGCTTCAGTTAATGTTAATGATTGCATGCAAAATGTTATATTAGTTTCATTGAAGTCATTTGTGACAGTAAGTAAAAGCAGCAAAGATTACTTTTAAAAGAGTATTTAGATCATTGTAAACAGCTAAACGTGGGGTGAATCATTTGTGACGGGCCAAAGATAAGGTCATTGAAACGCGCTGGAAAATATCTTAGTTGTATTTTACGATGTTTGTTAAACATAAATAGTTAGATAGATAACACTTTACTGCTCACCAAAATAAACAAATACAAAAACATAATGCATAATTACAGTACTTCTTGTCAAAAAAACAGACGGCCTTATCGCTAAAAGCTATCTCTTCCAGGCAACCTAGCTTAAAAGAAATTCTTAACTAATCTAGCGATGTAGGGGGAGCCATAAAAGATAATTTAAATACACATACTTACACTATTTTATCAATTTAATACAGATATAAATATAATAAACGTAATATATAAAATAATCTTAATAAACAAATAAACAAAACAATGAAATATAGTTTTAAATAACATCTATAAGTAATCATAAAGAAATATTATCTCAAAATACACCTTAGAGGTTTACATTGATCACAGAACCAAAGTTTGGTTTTACGGTAACGTCACCCTAGGGAGTAACCCTGGAGCAGTCTGTCCCTTTCGAACGCACTTGACAGCAAATAAGAAAGAAAGAAATGAATGCGTACTCACAAATCGCCTGTAACAATACCGCATTAGGTCACAATCTATGCCGTACGGCATAATCTATTGTTTGTATTTATTGCTTAAATCTTTATTGATTTGATTTGAAACAGTTTTATGGACTTGAAAGCAGTTCCCATAAAGATGATTTCCACCAAACGATATCCTCGCATAGAATCGTATCGGAAAGGATACAAACGGATGCCGTGACAGCCGATCGTCCGACAGGATGTCGACGCATACGATCGTCTTCGTACCGTCGCTTACGAACGTACCCGTTTCTACGCCTAGCCAACAGTTTAAATCCTACCGTGTTGACATGTTCTAATTATTAATATCCGAATTAATTAATTCTAGTTTCCGATCGGATACGACGACAGGCGAACGAAGCCAATCGCGCTTCGCAATATACTTCCAGCTACGATTGCGTGTCGCGGAAGACGCTCGCGATCTAGCTTCTGTGCGTGGCTTCGTAATATAGACTTTAAATACTGTGTACACGATTTAATATCCTTTGAAGATAGTAAAATCCGTTCCGATCCGATGCGATGCGAGCTGTTTGGTGGAAATCGTCCCTAGTCAATATTCTAAATGAAACCCACGTTGATTCTATCTTCATTTTCAAACATTTGAACGCTGAATATGTGGTCTCAAATTGTGCTTTTGCTGTAAACAGCGTTGGTTTGAAATAACTAATAATGAAGGATGTTGAATAGGTACGCAAACTCCGCAATAGCCAATATTAACAGACTTCAAGATTTTTTTTTTTTTTTTTTTTATTGCGGGAGAACAGCAGACAGGCAGACGGCCCACGTAATGGAAAGTGGTTACCATCGCCTATGGACATTTGCAACACCAAAGGTGCTACAAATGCGCTGCTGCTCTCTTAAGGGAGACTGGAACCTGGTCGCTAATGCCGGAACACAACCCAAGGTTGTTATGGCGACATACTCTAGACCAGGGGTGGTAGCCATCCAGTCGGGCAAATGCCCTACCACCTGGCTGTGGGTTGTTTTGTCGCCTCTTACGACAGGCCGCCCGGCCGCAGGAAATTATATTCTTTCTCCGTTCCTGCACAAAAGATTTACAGCGCGTTATTGAAATATCTACCATAAGTATATCGTCATCTGTCGATGTTTGTAACACCAGATAGGCAAAATTGCATAGTAAGTTTGATGTAAAAGAAAAATGAAAAATAAAATAAAGGCGCCCACATTTATTCCCTAAAAAAGATAAGTAACAAAATAAAAAGACTAAAACAAAGGAACTAAGTCAGAGGCCTTAAACAATGACAGAGGAGGCGATTAGAAAACCACCAGATAGCCTGATAGAACACCTAGTGAAGGTGCCGTCAGCCTATCTGCTGTACTCGACGAAAAAATCGCCAGACAGAAAGACAGAAATTAAATTAAATGCATATTAACAGATTCCTGATTACAGTTATAATCTAAGCGATCAATTATCAGATGGGCCAGCAAAAAACTTTTCTAAATTATAACTTTTAGTGTATTATGGAAGTTGTAGACGGACATAAAGCGTTCTTCTTAGAATAACTTATTTTTAAATTCTTTGTCTTTCAGTTTTAATTAACTGTTGATGAACATGTAGTTTATGTAATAAATATAATACTCAAAATCCATATTCAGAATTGTAAGAAATGTATAACAAACTATCAATGTTTATGAGATTTATTAATCGATAAGTAATCCAATTCTCCAGAGACTATCTGTTAGAATCTGATTTAAAGGGTTCTTTCATCTCCGTCACAAGTATAAAAGAAAGTCGCTTACCGCGAGTGTCTGTCTGTATATCCGCTAACTCATCCTAAACCACGAAAACAGATTTTGAAGCGGTTTTCATCATCACTGAGATATTTTTTAATTGAAAGTTTTCATACATGAAATTCTTAATCAAGTTTTTATGTAAGTACAATAGCTACTTCTTTGCGTTTGGCCAGAAGTCACGAGAAACTCCTAGTCATACCTATTATATTGTATTTAAGTATTCTAGTTTGATTTAAAAATTATATAAGTCATTAGGTATCATTTGAATATATTATCTTTATTTGATTTTGAAATTCAACTGAGTTTATCGTACTTGTATTTGATTTGGGGAAAATACTTTTGCAATTGTTATTCATTTATTCAACGTATTGATCGACTGCGACGTTTGAAGTCACGCACTTCGTTACGATCAGCGAATGTTTGATCAAAGTGAAGTTAGCCAATCAATGCCGATTCGCTTATAGTTAGTTATGTTGCTTTTGGATTTTTATATCTAATGCCACGTACACATTGGGCCAAAGAAAGTGTCACTAAGTTCACCCAGAAACTTAAGCACATTACCTGAAAGTAGATCGTTTAATAAAAAGGATCAGAAAGCACCATTGCACTTTCATCTTATATAAATATTCAGCTCTTTAGATTTTTATTATCAATCAGTCCTTTAGTTTCTTATTTTAACTGTTTCTGTATGCTTTAACAAATGTTTAAATCTCAACTAATTATCTCAATTCGTAACGTTGAAGTCCTGAAGTCTATTTAATTTTTACAATCAGAAACAATATAGGTACTCGTACACTTACATTTTAATTGAGTGAACATCAATATTGAAAATGCTAATATTCCATCTCTTTGTTTAAGAACGATAGTAAAGATAAATCTTGATCCGGCTGAGCCGTAAATTAGTTCTCATTCCTTATTCACCTCAAGCGCGGGTTTTCCAGTTCACGCGTGGCAATTCCCGCCGAAACAAATCACCACTAAACAGACGTTTCTGCAGGTAGGAATAATTCAGCAAAAGGTCACCTGTTACGGGTATTTGACATCGATCATCGGGAGTGCGTTGCGTCGGCCTTCCAACGTAATGTTGCCCTGGGGAGCGGCCGACGCCAGTGACTCCGAAGCGAGACAAAACCCACGGGCCCCCACCTGTCAAATCGAACTTGCCTGCTTTTGTACACACGCACATTTTTCAACGTGGGTCATTTCATACTCCACCCGGTACCCTTTTATGTAAGCCATGTCGCTTGTGTTGTATATCTGGGCAGGGCCGTCTTAAGCGTGTTAGGTGTCGGGGTGCAAAACTCAGTCGATGCTCCATCAACAAACAAAAAAAGCATATCATGTAATTCTTAATATTTTATTTTTATAGCTACTAGTGGTCGCCCATGGTCGAAATAATACAGAATGACAATGACCATACTTCTATACCTAATCACTGATTTCGCCGGGGCTACAATGTTAATTTGACTTGAACAACAAACAAAAGAGTATATATGCGTGTGTGTGTCAAAAATATATTAATCATATCGGTATTAGGTTACTTTTTTTCTTAGTATGGGTATTTTTTCATTATCCTCATTATTTTTATGACATCCTATACTTCTGTTTCTGGTGCTTTATATTTTAATCTTTGTCCGTTGTACGTTTTCTTAAATTATTTTATTACAAGCTTTTTTTAAGCACAGGTCGCATGCTATATCTGATTTAGGAGGTGGGCGTTAATATTAGTGCTGTATCGGACTACAGTTCGGTACAGAAAAATGCTAAGTGCCAACCTGTTATCTAATTTGTGGCATACTATTTCGGTTTTTTATTGGTTTGCGCCCCAGGTACACGCGACCGGGTACCACGCATCCCTTGCGTCCCCGGTTAAAGACGTCCTGCTGATATGCATCTGAAAAGTTAATAAGCAAGGAGTTTATAATTAAGTCACATGTTTGTGTATGCAATTATGTATGTACAAGCGGTACGAGTCGCGTCGGTATGAATATTCACGATGCAATTTTAGTCCATTTGAGATTTATCATTGTTCGTTGGTGAACGGGGAATTTAAAAAATATTCCTCAGTGGCCAAATTTAGGTGCGCTGGCAAGTCGCTTTCGGTGCGCGGTGACAGCGCATCCCTGTATTGTTTGTGTCCTAACCGCCGACTTTCCATTTATTTCTCTATGAATACGTTATTACCTGCTCGCCCCCGCTTATCAAAGTTTATTTGCAGCGTGTGGTTTACTCTGTACCGGTGCTTATTCGTTATTACAACGCCGGAGTGTTTTATTGCCGGGGCGGGGCGCAAATCGCGCACGACGCCCTTGTTTTTCTCCTCCGCGATCTTTTCGGGATTTGTAATTTATTTTGTATTTTTTTCTTGTTGCAGATCGAGGACGCCATGTTAATGTTCGACAAACAAACCAATAGGCACAGAGGTAATTTTTCATATTTTCTATTATAAGCTCTACCATTCATTACTATACTTTTTTATTAAAACATTCTTTAAAATAATCACTGTAATTGGCTTGACGAAACACTCGAAAAATGTAATCTTATAATTATCGATATGGTGGGTATAGTTAACAATACACACACACAATTTATCACTACAAAATATTAATATGTTTACTTCATAAATAAAAACAACGTAACCTCTGTCATATACCGAATCACATCATTCTTGTACGTTTCGCTTCATTTCTCTAGCCGTCTTCGCCACAAAGTCGTTGCTGGTTAACTAGTAACGGATAAATACTGACTTCGACTCTCAATGAGAGTCGGCCAACTTAAGTAGATATGTCGCAACCTTAAGCAGTCCCTTTCTATTATCGCTGCGTGTAAATGGATGTGGAGGGAGGAGAGCTCAGGTTTTGATGGCGGAAGTTACGGCTGAGGCGAAGCGAAGCGAAACGGAGGTTCGAGGTGGCATCCTCACTAAATAGGCACACCGTTTCGGTATTGTGCTCCGTCCCCCATGTTACGACTATTCCCTGCTAATAAATAACAAATCGACGCCGAGCTCGGATAAAATATACGGTTTCCTCGTAGAGATTTTGTGTTATTGTAAGAACGAAAGCGAAGTTTCGCGTGAAATCTGTCTATTTCAATATCACAGGTTGTGAATCTTCCCTATTCTTCTCAAAAAATATTATCTACATATCGTAATAAACAAACGTATAAATTTCGTCCCAAAACACTAAAGTCCGGGGCTCACGTAATCAGTTTCTTTCATTATGCCCGCAACGCGTAAGATTTTAATTAAAATCCACGAAAATCGTATCAAGGCGGGCCATCTTTTGTTGGCAACGAAGGTTCCCTTGCAGCAGTTACAACAGATACAATGTAAAATTTGCTTTTGTAATCCCCATTACACAAAAACAGGTTGACCCAAATATTCAAGCTCGGTGAAATATCGTTGCGCCGTCATTTATGCAAGTTCGCAAAAACGAATCCTGTTTAATTTCTAGCCGAGGGAAGAGCTATTCTTTCTTGCCCTTTTATAAGATATAACATAATTTATCCCTGTCCTTTTCGCTTTTTAACTTTTGGGCCTACTCGTTGTCATTTTGGTGATATTTCGGGATCTATCATTAAAAGTTAGACAAACGAAGACTATCATAAGTTTCCTCCTTCATCTTAACATATGTGAATACATGTAAGTAAAAAACTTAATGATATTATCACGTTCACTGCTATTCACGCGACGTCGTGTGTTTTCTGCATTGTGTAAAAAAATCAAAAAGAAAGAAAGATAGATTTATGTAGAACTTAAATTGCAACGAAATATACAGCGCTAAAAGTATAAATGAAACATGCAAAGTTATATGCACTCGAATATATATTCTCCGAAAAGCGGAAGATTGAGTCAACCGATGCTAGTCTTCTGTTAGGGCAATTAGAATTACAGACACGAAGATATACGAAAATATCGAGGGCTTCATAACATATAGGCGTATACGCAAAAACGCCATTGTTGTTCACTAAAAACTATGCATGTTACAATTTAGAAAGTCTGACCAGTGTGCAAGTTATACCTAAATACAAGGGTATTCCATATGGCAGCCTTATTATACAATCAACTAGTTTTGTTTTATTAACAATTTTATCCCTTGTGTAAAACTGCACTGTTGTACGCCCATTTGTTATGAAGCCCTCGATATATAATCAAATTTGTTAAAATAACTTGTTAAATAAATAAAAACAAGTACACGTTAAGGCTTAGTAATAAAGTATGAATAGCGTATAATATTAATCTAATATAAATATTCCTTAGGCCTCCCTTAATACCACTGTCGGGTTATTATCCCCGGTACGTAATCAGTTGGGTAGGGTTATCCCTGTAAGAAATGTAAAAATATCCGCTGTTTATTTGTATCAAACTCGGGCTAGAGGCAACCCAAAATGCGTATTCAAACTGAATATGAATGCAAACTGCCCCGCCGAACGGGCGAAATGGCGAAAATCAAATTAGGTATGGCGTGAATACTTCATGGCGACGTCGAGAAAAAAATTGAAATCAAATATTCATTGACTCTCAACCGGATAAGCCAGTCCGCACCAATTTCAATACATTTTATTATCTATTTTTCGCGACGAAGAGGTCCACGATCGACCGCAATGACCCCCTAAAAGGCGCAAAACATCCACGAGAATTATTAATTCTATAATACTCTATCTGGCTCAGTCTACCATGTGAGCCGTGAAATAAAGGGTGTAGCAGGGTTTCTAAGTAAAAACCGCCCCCGCGTCGCTTACTTTTATTATGGAGATTGTTTTGTTAGCAAATAAAAATAATTCATAATAAATCTACGTTTTAACGGTTTTAAGCGCAGTAATTTATTTGATTTTGGTTATTCTGACGTTTTCAGTAGCTGTGGTCACGGACGACAAAGATGACAAAATTCGTCATCTTAAAACGTAGTTTAATTGTGTATAGATTCGCGAAATCTTAAGAAAATATTAAAAATAATTCACACAATTTTTCAGCTTTTTATCTTAAAGTATTTTTCTAGTTTTATTGCAAACCCCATTTTCCGTTTTTATTTTTTTTCAATAGTAAAAATACAAATCAAATCATGGCGAATTTTTCACCAATACTTGGGAAGCAAGTCATGAAATAATATTTTTGTTGTTAATTGAAAAGCCGATTTTTTTTAAAATAAAACTAAAATATTTTTCATTTCGAGTTTTTGAGAACTATCTATCACCATTTTTAAAAATATATGTTTTACAACCCTTCCTACTCAATACTTTTTCATTTTATTTTTGAAGTGGTGGAACAGTGTCAAAATAAATAAAAACAGGTTTTTTTCATAACCTTCGGTTTTATCGGACTGATCATTTTTTCGATTTTTAATTCAAAGCACATATCTATTTGAAAAGACGTTAATATAATAACTTTATTTACTTTTGTTCCAAAAATAATACATTATATATTATACTAGCTGTCCCGGCAGACGTCGTCCTGCCCGGTAAAAAATAGGGGTTGATCGTAGAGGGTTGAAAATCTAGGGTTGTATGTATTTTTGTATGTTGTATCATTAAAAAATAGAAATTAAAAATTTTGTCTAAAAAATAAATAAATTTAGGGGTGGACCACCCTAACATTTAGGGGGATGAAAAATAGATGTTGGTCGATTCTCATAGATACCGGATAAGCACAAAATTTTTTATCAAAATCGGTGAAGCCGTTTCGGAGGAGTATGGCAACGAAAACTGTGACACGAGAATTTTATATATTAGATATTTTTTCTATACGATAAAGAATAATTTTTTGGTGTTAATATATTGGATAGAAATTACTGATAGTAAATCAATTCCTCATTCTGTTAATACTGTATAGTGCCTGAATATAAATGCCTTACCATAACACTTTTAGCTGACTACCTGCTGCGGCTCAGTAACCCAATATAAGTCCTGGCCTTTGAAACGAGTTACTTCGTAATTTTACTATTGGAAAAAAGGAAAAATAGGTTTTTGAAACAACACTCAAAAAATACTTAAAATAAAAAGGTGAAAATTTGGGTGAACTATTTTATTTGACGCGGGGGCAGTTTTTGCTTAAAAGCTCTGCTATACCCTTTGACTAAAACTTCTGCGAACCTGAATTCAATCTTTCTTCATGTTAAAAGTTTTTGGAGTCTCTTTAAGGCTCCAAGATATAGGATAAGTTCAGGTTCTGGGAATTCGACCCTTAGGATAAAAGGGTTGATGTTTCAGTGATTCAATTCTATAATCTTGTTCTTGTCTTCATATATTGACGTCAAGTCACGATGAACGAAATAACTGCTGTTTACCATAGAATCTGGTATTACAATGGAATTACCACGGAATAAGAAAATTAGAATGACAATATTGTAGTTGACTAGACGGCGACCAGCCCTGGTCTAGAGTATGCCGCCATAATAACCTTGTGTTGTGTTCCGGCATTAGTGACCAGGTTTCAGTCTCCCTTAAGAGAGCAGTACCGCATTTGTAGCACATTTGTTGCAAACGTCCACAGGCCTGTCTGCTGCACTTTACAATAAAATAAAAACTAAAGAAAGCTTTAGCCTTATATAGTCAAGTAGAATTTCGGAGTTATGTTTTTACTGGGTGACTGTTAATGGCATTTCTTCCGTTGTGGTAGTTATATACATGAACATTTTACGCATAAAATATGAACTCGGTACTGCGAACAAAGTCCAGCGATTGCCATATGATTGCCTTCGTTTGCCTTGTATGTCGTATTATAAATCACATGTTGAATAGAGGCTTAATTTAAAAGGTGATTTTAGTACAAAGCTGTTGAATTTATAAAAATAAAACCTTTTAGCCTTTTCAGTACATTAAATATTCGCGAATAATACGTTTAATAGCACCCTTTACTTATATTTACGACCTTTGTCGGTGGAAAAAATAATTAACAGTGACCCCTTTCATAATACAGTCCATTGTCTCGCATTTAATCATTTTATTTAATGTTCTCACCTACGAAACACCTAAACCAGTTAACAGTACATTTGTTTACATCAGATACACATACGAAATGTTTTTTCTATTTGCCTCTTCTTAAAGTCAACGGAGCGCTACCACGGGTGTGCGTGTCATACTGCAGTCCATTGCTCGTTTTTAATCATTTTATTTAATGTTCTCACCTGCAAAATACTAAACTAGTTAACGGTAAATTTGTTTACATCAGATACACATACGAAAAAAATTTTCTATTTGCCTCTTCTTAAAGTCAACGGAGCGCTACCACGGGTGTGCGTTTCATACTACAGTCCATTGCTCGTTTTTAATCATTTTATTTAATGTTCTCACCTACAAAATACTAAACCAGTTAACGGTAAATTTGTTTACATCAGATACACATACGAAATGTTTTTTCTATTTGCCTCTTCTTAAAGTCAACGGAGCGCTACCACGGGTGTGCGTTTGACACTACAGTCCATTGCTCGCTTTTAATCATTTTATTTAATATTCTCCCCTACTAAATACCAAACCAGTTAACAGTACATTTGTTTACATCAGATACACATGCGAAATATTTTTCTATATGCCTCTGCTTAAAGTCAACGGGGCGCTACCAAGGGTGTGTTCACGTTCGTTTGACATTCAAAGTGCCAGCGAGCCTTGACGCAAATGCCATTATACAAAGGTAAAATGCGACATATGAGACACAAAGTTCATAAATATTAAACAAAAAAAACTAGCGCAACCAATCTCAGTGGGGTGGATTCCATTTGGTCGCACAAGCCCTTCTTACGCGCCTGTGGGACACATCTCTAAGAACGCGTGCCGAGTGCCTTGCTAACGTGAAAATTTCACCTGCCTCATACGAGTTGTGTTGTATATTTCATTCTACACTCCGTGCTGCGTAAAGACGCCTATTGCGTGAATCATAAATGGCGATCGTTTTTGTCGAGTGTCATAAAAATTCTGTAAGTCAAAAAAAGGGCGAACATCAGTGGGTTATTTTTAAAGTTTATGCTCTTCACGTAGCATCGTTTCCATGCTTTCTTGCTTTTATTTTCATACACTGAAACTGTTACGTTTACGGTTCAGTTTGATAAATTATTATTGTCATAAATTCTATCACGAAAGTAATAAAAATTGTGACACGTCATATTTAGAAATGTTACCCCCTTTCTTGTAATAATCTCGGTCAATTTTAGTAAAGTTTTATCTATATTCAATTCACTTTAGGAAACACTTCAATATCGCTATTTTCGTATATGTCGAGACAGATCTAAAACGGGCAAAACTTCTGGAGTAGAGCTCTTAGACAGGGCGCGGTAGAAATCTTATTTAGCACCTAGAGGTTCATATGAATTGGATCCTTATGGCTTAGGAATAAGGATTGTTTCATGGTTGCTGATGGTCTTTCCGATGCGAGCTAAGTGGCAGCACGTGGCTGCCTCTCCAGGGACAACCGGGAATACACCGGGCTTAGATGCATCTTGTGGATAACCAAAAGCCCCTGTTAATATTACGTTTATTACGATTAAGTCTGTTAAATCATTTGTTTACAAATCGTAACGTATATACTAAGTAAGTATAGTATGTATTTTGTACTTTTAATCTCTTCTATTGACTATACTCATAATGCTTGAATAGTGTATAATGTAGATATTTAAATAAAAAGGTGATTACCTTTACTAATTAACTTTTCTTAATAAATGTTAAATTTATAATAGAAGACAATATTTTAGTTCAGCTGTTATTAACCACGTTAACGATCAAATTCTGATTGTTAAATCCATTTGTTCATTTATAATATATTAAACCAAAATTTGTATAAAATCTTTTTTGGAACACGTATATACGTATATGTGAGTAAGCAAAAGGTTTTGCTTATTATAGTTTGAAACTCTAATTTTTTGGTTGTGCAACGTTTATCGGCCCATTATTAATTGCTTTAATAATGCGATTATGAGAAAGTTAAATTTATATAATTTGATATCCGATTCGTATTTAAAAGTTCTATACTTTATTTCAACCCACAATCATCGAGCGCCATACAACATCTTTAACTACGTAACTATTGGAATCAAAAAAATTATAGCTAGCTTGCCACACTAACAACCTAACTAAAGAAAGTAGTCCGCTACAAGTTTGATATCAAACCTGTTATAAGTAGAAGTGTACGATTCCTTTGAAATTTTGGCTGAAAACTGGACGAATTTTTTTTGGAAGTCGAAAATAAAGAGAAAGGATGACACATGGTACCAGGAGGAATCCGATTGAGGACTAACAGCTGCGCGAAGGGTGTTGGAATCTCCAACAAAAAGTATTTAGTACTTTAGTGTGGCCTAGTACTGGCCACCAACATATTTGAAATTAGAATGAAGATGTTTTTTTGTTTTTATCTATATATTTTTTTCCCGCTTGTTGCAAATAAATTCGTCATTATATGCACGTGCAGTTTTCTTGAATAATTAAAATATCTACAGTCCACAAACAAATTCATATTTAAAAAGGACTTATATGACTCGAACCCAGTGTCAAGAGATCCGTCCATGATGACATTAACAGCTTCGGCAAGCGAGCCAGAATTAGTTATTCCTATTATCCTGTCTTAGCTACTAATAACTCGAACCACAAATTCACTTCAAATCAGAAATGAACCTCGAATTTCTGATTTTATCCACCTCCCACATGATCGTAGTATTTTCGTATAGTACACAGAAATCCCAAATCGAAATGTCGATATTTCTAACATCGAAGCGTTACTACCGGCGCCGGTGGATTCCCCGCGGAAACCGCGACTCCGAATGCATTTCACAGTCACTGTTCCCCTTGACGCATGGATAAGCGAAAGTAGGATAGATAACCTACAGGAAAATACGGTAATCACCTGCTCACAACAGTTATAAAGATTTATAAGGAAGTTTTTGTCAATTTATGGCAAGAAAAAATAGGCATAAAATGGACCCCTAGACTTGGTCCTTCATATATTATTATGTGTGTTGAACATAATCCTCATATGTTTTGTATAGATAGATACTTAATAGTATGTAATATACTATACTTGTATGTTTGAAATCAAGCTGATTTTGAAATTTGATCCTTTTTGTTTATTCTTCAAGGCCTAAATAGAAGCCGATTGTAATATTAATATTACTTTAAAGAAAATGTGACAAAAAGTCTAATGCACTTTTACAATTCTACAATATTAGATTAAAACGACCCGGCCACGGCCTAGCCGCTATGAGCGACAGGAAAGAAATGAAATAAAAATAATCAAAACATAAAAAGAAAATTGTATTATAGAATGTAAATAGGTTCGATCATTTTCATACGAAAAGTTTATATAGTCGTAGTAGATGTATGACACATTTTTGTCATATTCACAACGGCGTGTATTGTCAGCGCTCGTGTAATTCAACCAAACGAAATCACATTCCGCTCTGAGCTCAATATGCCCAATAATTCCATTGGAATCAACAACAATAGCCCCTTAAGAACGGATAGCAATAAATCGAAACCTCAGGCATTGATCGCCAATAGAGCATTAAGGAGCTGACGCTTACACAATGTGTGTTAAGAGTGTTTTTAGCAAATCACTTCCTACGACGCCCGGTCCCAAAAAGGAATGGTTAAAAAAATGGTGAGTGCGGGAAGTGACATTGTAAAAACCCATTGATGAGCTTCTTCCCTAGCTTAAGGTAAATAGAGTGGTGCTAAATTGAATAGTCATTCTAAGACTTGTAAATAGTCTGTGCAATGTCACATTGTCATTCGAACAATCATTACGGCGATTGGTGAACAAATACGTCGATGTTGTTATAATTACGGGGCGACGGGCCCGCGTTATTATTGCTCCGTTTATCGGTGATTTTCATTGTTATTACTTACGTGATACGAGCCTGCCGTCGATAATTACTTACGATTCAGCTCATTGCGATTTTAAACCTTTAAAGAGTGTAGTAAGGCTATACATATTGTAAATAATATTTCACTCTGCTGTAATATAATAATGTAATGTATATTATTCTATTTTATACAAGCATATGCTACACAGCTTTAGTATTCATTTCAATATATGTCATTAGATAATGATTTATTAAAATTTCTATATTGATTGGATATACTAAAATTAACCTATACTATTGTACTAGCAGAAGGGGATGTCAGAAGCCTTAAGAACAGTCGTGCGTGCATGACAAGAGCTATGAATGTCAAAGAAGCAAATGATGTGTGTAAGAATAAACCTGAATGGCGCTCTGTTGTTCGTGCGTACCCCGCAAGGGACCTGGCGTGAAGTTATGTATGTATGTATTAATACGTGAAGGGAAATTTTTGGATACCTTTTTATGTGTATTGCGCATAAGGAGGGGTGTGAAATTTGACATAGTTAAGGATTTCAAGGGCCGGCAATAGTCTGTAAATAATCTTTTCCTCTAAAAAGTAGTAGGATCCAAAATTTACGATATCGTTTCAAACCTAGTATTTTGCAGTAGGAACACATCGATAGCCGAATAAACTGGTGAGTTTATTTTAAAATTGTGTTTGTTTTAAAATGTTTATTAAAAGTATATATATCCTCTATTCACTTAAATCATTTATTAGTTTATTCCTACATTTTAGAACACATTTTATAGCGTTTTTAAAACCAATATCAAATTTTAACATTCCATTTCAACGTGTATAAACTGATAAATTTCATTGAGATTTTTGATTACGCAATGACCTAATTTACAGTCGGCACAAAATGTCATCTCATTCCATACTCCTCTATTCCGACATACGTCCTGTACAATATTATAATTAAAAAATAAACCCAAAATTTATCTAGCTTGTTTGTCAAGTAATGCGCTGTACAAAACATATCTCGAATTTTCATTACACAGGGGTCTTAGTGCGGTTTCATAATAGCGTTGAAAACAACACGCGTCACTCATAAAGCGGTGACATCTAGTATCAACGTTGTGAGTAATATAACCCAACTGCTATCACAAGTTTCGCTGTAAAACATAACAACAATCCTACTGTCACACTAACAACACGGTAAGTGCAAGTTATTCGCGCCTGTTTTGGTTATATTAAAGGATTCTTGGAATAATTATCACAAAGCGACTTACGCACCCATTTATTAACCATCTTAATTACTAAGGCCAAGTTAATTACACCGGCTAAAACTTAGCGCCTAAAGCGCATTATCCCGTTAATTTAGTACGAAGACGGTTTTGCTGAAATCTCTCTACGTCATCCCGCCGTACGGATAAAACAAACTTGTTCGGATGATATCAAACACCCTTAATGTCCGTAACTTTTTCTATAATAAAATTACGGAAAAATCTTCGGTTGTTTTTTAACAATTACTTTTATTTATGACCGTAATAATTTACTGTCGGGAAAATTAAAGCAATGCTTGTGACATAGGACAAAGGCACCTTTATTCTTTTTTAGGTTTCATGGTTTCACTTGAAATAAACGGTCGGGAATGAAAAATGAACTTGAATGGGCGGTTCAACTTTTTCTAATGTAATCTATGGACAAAGCGCCTAAATAGGTTGAATGGTTTTTAAATCTCAAACTAACTAATATTGTTGTTGCGGAGATATGGAAATGATAGGTTTTTGTGGCTAATAAAGTGACTTAACGATAAAATGGAAATACATGCAATTTTTAGCTTTGTGACAGACAGAGAATATAATTTCAATGTGACAAGCAAACTTCAAATCAATAAAGATATATTTTATATCTAAATAGTTGTCTAAAAAAAAGCGTATGCAACACTTTTATCAGAAGGCCAATAGCATATTAGCAATTTAAATGGTCGTGAAATTAATTTAGTTGTAAAAGTAACTATCTTACGTTGTTCGACAGTTATCACTTTTAGCATAGTAACTTAACGCGTCGATATGTAGACGTAAATACTTCCTCTGGCAGCGATTTATTACATAGTCTTTAATCATTTACAACGTTCATAAGTTAACTTACTTTAATATTTAATGTATTTCTAAAGTCAGTATTAACTTGATAATGCTTCTAAGATGAATAAAATAAAATACAAACAGTTAGAAATATTGAGTAATCGTATTTCACAAAGTTAAGAAATACGGAAAACAGAACAATAACGAAGCATAACAGGATAGATAACAGTTATTTATATTCGTAATGTTATGCAAGTTACGGAATCATCTTATCTTATACTAATATATTAAGCTGAAGAGTTTGTTTGCTTGATTTTTCTGATTTGAAAAATTCTTTCAGTGTTAGATAGCCCATTTACCAAGGAAGACTATATATTGTCACGCTAAGATAAACTTTTTAAAGTGATAAGTTCTTATGGGAGGGTAAACCGCTTCGTTACGTAACGCGTTACGGCGCCAGTCTGTCTGGCTTCCCTTTCTCTCACGCATACGTCAGCGGTAGGCAGGCTCCTTATCTCTGACTCTAACTCATGCGCTATATTAAATTTAAGTAATAACCTAAGCTTTTCTCAAATTCAACAATTTCAAAATTAAACAGTTCAACTTACATTAGTTTTTTAACTATTCCACACGGTAAACGTCGCGGGCAGAAGCTAGTTTTTTATAAACAGCATAGTATAAATGCACTTTTTGTGTAACCATCGATATTATACTAACCGAAGTTCAATCCAATTTATATTCGATCACAACTTAAGGAGTTATCTGAACTATGCAAAAGTTTAATTAGCATTACCAGTGGTAGTGGTAGTTTACCATCGGACAACCAGACGAACCGGTTTTCACCACCGTTACATGGTGGAAACACCACTAGTCAGAACCAAGCGTTTCGCTTCATCTTTTCTGGCTCGCACTGCCGAAGAAATAATTTGCCGGAGTCTGTTTTTCCTGACAAATACAATCTTGAAGTATTCAAGTCACGAGTGAATAGGTATCTTCTTGGTAAGCGTGCTCCATCCTAGACTGCATCATCACCCAACATCAGGTGAGACGAGGGTCAAACGCAAACCTATCATTCCATGAAAAAAATACAGTTATGTGATTATATGACGTAATCAACACCTTTAAATAAGCTTTAAGAAAATGAAAAAGTTCTTGTTGAAAATCAAGCATCAAATTAACATAAGGAACATAAATATCAAGATAAGATGTAAAAGCACCTTTTTAATCCGGCTTATTCTTTACGTAAAAAATCAAGAAGTTGTAACTCAATCGTTACGATAAATATCCGGTCACCATGGCAGCTCCCCTTGAGATAAGAGCGACTTATCTTACGATACCTCCCTTGTTGTTGGTTTACAAGGCTTTTCTTACAACATAATACAAATTCTGGACCGACAGAAATAAGTTAATATATATTTTTGAAGCGAAAATTCTTTATAATCGTTGTAATATGACACTGGATGAAACAAAAAAGCGGCATTGAAAAGGGATAAACACATACAGGACTAAGCCTGCGAGAGAATGAGATAAGAGTATTACATTGTGCAGCATAGATTACAGAGTGAATAAGACCGATGTATAATCAGAGGTTTAGGATGATTATACATTTGGACCGGAATAAATCTGATAATAATGTTTTTTTAGACTAAAATAATTAAAGATTGCAAGTGATACATAAGAAGTTTGTTTTGAATTATAATATGTTGACGGATATAGACTAAAGGAATTAACTTATATTAATAAAAGTTAGAGAAGAATTATATGTGAGGAGTATATTCTCTAAAGTTTCACTTTATTGCACTTGAACTGCACACACACAATATTTTTTTGCCCTTTTGCTACTTATATTAAACTAAGGCGTTTCCATAGCTTCGCTTATAGAACCATCTTACTTCTTACATTATTTTAACTTTGTTTCCTATTCTATCATAACGTTTTCTGTTTTTCAGCTTTCCTTGCAGGGCTAGTACCATCTAGAACAATCGAGATGGTAGACTGCCGGAGCCTGTTTTTGTTACAACATGGCTGTCTTCAAATTTCATGTGAATAACCTTCTAGGTAAACGTGGATCATCGTACACCGTATCTTCGTTCAAAATCGATAAGATAATAAAAAAATAACATTGAGATATTACTAAAAGATACACAAAATACAGGCGTTTGGACAATGAGAGTGCTTCGCGGTGGGCATAGGCCTGTCTCATTACCTCCCTGACCGCAGGTGAGTAATGACGCGCCAAATACCGAGTCACGCTACCGCGCTTACCACTCCTGCTTTTTGCGGGTATCCTACAAACAAAATACGCATTTGCACAATTTATTATCTCATTGTTTATTCGACTGTGAAAAGATGAGCTCAATGTTTTTGTTTGTAATTGAGTGAAAAATGCGAATCACATACACTTAATTATTCTTTTTGAAACTTTATACTTTTATTCTGGGAATAGAAAGAATTCAAATGAAAACTGATTGTTGGTTTCCCAGACTGTTATGTTTATTTGATAAATACGCCCTCAAATGCCCACAACAGACTTGCTCATCAAAACTAATATTATAAAGAGAAAAGATTTGTTTTTCTGTATGTTTGTAACAATTAAACTCAAAAATTACTTTACCGATTTTAAAAGTTCTTTCACCATTCGATACCATGCTACATTACCTGTAATTAATATAGGTTAGGGATCTCTATTAAAACTTCAATAATGTAACCCAGCAATCAAAACAAAATACTTAGTGCTAGAATCGGGCTCTACGATTTTGATGAAATTTAATGTGTGTCACCCACCCCGGAACCCACTTAAGGGTTTCGGGGTGGCTTAGATTCACATTTAGACCCGGTAGGTAGCGCTAGAATCGGATTCAATTTTTTTATGTCTTCAGGGCAGGGCAACGTCTGTGGAAACTGCTTGTATATAAATAAAACTTACTACACTACTACAGTACCATTTATCCCCACCTACGTAAGCCGCTACACTGTACGCTAAAGTTCTCAAGAATGTTTTTATTGCGCACCTTAGGGATTTAAAATGTGTTCCTGTTTGATTTATAGAGCACTAGGAAATAGGATTTATTAAAAAACGTGTCATGATATTCCTTTGAATTCGAAAAGATGTAAGAATACCTCTAGTGACGCAGATGTCTATAAACGATGGTCACTGTTTTGTATTGCAATTGGTTGTAAGCTTGCCTGCAGTTACGCTCCAAACCCTACCTATGGATTGTATTGTCTGAAATCTATTATATTGTAAAATTCTAAACATGCCGTGTCTATATTGAGGCTATTTCAAGAAACACAGCTGGAGTAAGTACACTATATATAAAAATGAATGTTTGTATGTCCTTCATAGAATCGTTAACTATACATATGATCATGTGATGATCTTTAGCAAACTTGTTGTGCATGAGCCAGAGAACCTTTTCCGGACAGGACGACGTCTGCGGGGCAGCTAGTACTTTATAATATAAACGATGGAGAACACGATGTATTTTTTTTAGATTTCTTGTCTAAACTTTTCCGGGAGTAGTTTGAAGTTTTCGGATGCATAAAAATTAGCATATTCCAATACAGTTTCCACTAAAATGATGATTTTTTCAATTCTGCGATAATTTGTGTTCCGGGAATCTCGCGAGAATTTCAACTCAAGCGTAGACAAAGTCGCGGGCATATCCTAGTAAAGAATATAATAATTAGCTAGTGATTATTTTTATACAAAATTTAATATGTATTATCTACTAAACAGCCTTATTTTACAAAGATGTTGCTTAAGACATGCATTTTCTACGTAAATCTGTGCAAATATGTCCAATATTTATATATATATCTACAATTTTCAACTGATCTAAAAGATAATAAAATATAGATAGATAATTCTTTATTGTACACCACCAAACATTAAAACTGTATTTCACTGTGCACAAAGGATATGTGGTAAAAGTGCTATCTCTTCCAGTTATTCCCTGGAATGAATGAAAAATCCCTAAACTAAAACCCGTCCAGCCCCATCAAACTACTGTCACATTTACATCTTGCTTATAAGGGTGACAGCTTTATAAGCAAAATGGAAAAGCATTCATTTAATATCCGATAAAGACATTTCCGGTGTTCAACGATAAATTATGTTCGAAATTCAATTATTAGTGGAATTCCGTAAACCGGTATACAGCGCTTCAATCGGCTAGGATGCGGGTAGGTGTGGTCACGCCGCCTCACACATGCTGAGCATACAATCGCAATCAGCCTAATATGTTGAACAGTAGGTCCATCTCATTACCATGGGTGACCACAGGTGAATGATGGCGTGGCGCTAGTGCCGCCTGTCGTTTTGTTTGTGGTCGATTTAACGCTGAGGACAAATTGTGTGTTTGCCACCGCGACCGAGAGATCATTCCAGAGCTCGCTGGAATAAATCGAACAATTACTTTTGCACGATTTCACATATAATGTTAATTATTTTCGTCCGCATCAGGAGATCGAAATGTTTTAATACGTTTTCAATTTTTCAGAGTGACTTATTTATGTTATGGGCGATGCGTGAATGATGTTTACCTGTTTAAATACAAATAACTCAATTAAATATTTCATACATTTTATATTAAATTTTAAAATATTAACATTAACTCAAAGTCTGGGGTCTGCTTTCCTACTTTTTCTTCTCTACCTCGCGCGATCTTCAGCATCTCTTGTCTTCAGTCCATTTGTCAACCTAGCATTTCTTAGGGCTACCCTTCTACCAGGACCTGCAGGTGGTTGCTAGATATTTGTTTTCCACATAACTAGCCGGCTAGTATATTTCTATACGAAACTACAGTCAGTATTTTTCAGTAAATGACTAACTCATTTTATTTAAATCTAACAAATAATATCACTTTTAATACTAAAACACTCCTTAGACCATTTATCGCATTAAATAAAAGGTCGAAAATCATAAAACTGGTATCTCAATAACAACGAATACAATCCACAAGACCTACATTTTTATGCGGTCTAAAGTATTGGGTCATCGACTACATAAAAGCCTCTTTAATTCTCTCACAATACGCATACTCAAAGCATTAACGTTGGAAGTTCGGAAAAACAGTATCCTCACCATCTGTTACGAAATAGTGTAATAAAAGACGCCTAAAACGTATCTACCGCGTCGTTATAGAAGAGAACCCTAAAAAGTTCATATTTATTTCCTTGTAGAAAGCGAACTAACTCCTTGTTTTCATCCTCTTAACAAGAAAGTAATCTGTCGACCTACGTCGCGATAACGGGATTTTTATGTAACAAACTCAAGTTGAGTCGCGCCTACCCTCACCTAGCCCGAGGCTCTCCGAAAAAACCCCGCATTGTCAGATCCTAAGGATTCGGAGTAATATACATTTTCCTGTGTTGGAATTACAGCTGTATTTTGCTCATGCTACATAAAATTGGCGTAAAGGCGTCCTCCATGAAATGGCTCTGGTGAAAACCTATAGCTTTTATTTAGTTTTCTTCATGAAACAATCCATTGAAACTTTTACTGTCACCAGTTCGAACGAGACCGACTCATAAGCGGACTGTACAGTAAGTACACTGTAACCTAACCCGCATGTAACCCGATGCATCCGAACAGAATGACAAATCTGAACCGCACGTGATGTTCTTACGGTAGCACCTAGACTTTATGCCCCTATAAGATCCGAACACATGTAGAATCTTTGACAACGTACAAAATGTAGTATAAAACAAACACAAGAAGCGATAAATTTGAGAAACATTGCAGACACATTTTGAACTTACGAAAAAGGGTCTCATAATTAATTAGTCATACTGATTACGATATGGAAAAGCAAAACAAATCCCTTGAGCTTAGTTGCTTAAGTAACTCTACTGGCTCAGTGCTTTAAAGTGAATTTTGGTATTTAAAAGGGAATAACACGCCACTTTTCTCTGTCTTGCGTAGTTAGTGTATTGCCAATTAATTGCCGGAATCTCACTTACGCTTATTAATGGCCTGAAGTTCATCTATTCCAGTCTCCACACTGTTCTTTCAGCGATATCACCAAATATTGTTTCATCATAGTATAATTCACTTCTATACTATATGAAGACCAGCAAGCGCTAGGTTTACTGATATATTTTGGTCTCACCAGAAATCCTCATTCAAGATGGTCGACCTCCAGTCAGCTTGATCTGCTTCTCATTAGCTCAATTTGTAATGTCCTCCTTCCGCACATGCTTGACGATTAAACAAGATGATGACAAGAACATGGTAAGCCGCGTCCAACCAAGGCGAGGTCGATTCCTGACTGAGATGCATGCATTACTAGCAGTTTCTTACCTATGTTAATGTAATAGTGGGAGGCCCATACCCAGCAGTGGACGTTTATGGATGTTACTATTATACTAGAAGCTAGGTCATTTCTAATTTCAAAGCGCTGTAACACGCAAAGATAATTAGTCTATTCTATAAACACAAATGCTGTTAGTTAAGTGGCTGTGTGAGTACTAGTGTTAACTAAATACAAATACCGTACAATGTTCTAGAAATTTCAGCATTCATCTAGTTTATATTCTCTAATGGACCAGGGATGTACACACAAACACAGGTTACATTAAACAACACAAATAATGTCTTGCTCTACTCAGTGTGTATACCCAAATGCGTAATATTACTTAACCACTAGAAAATTATATACAAGTGCCACGTATAAGCCTTGTAACACGTAGGCCACTAAATTTTAGTTAAAGTCGTTGCCGGCAACAGGTGCACGGGATGAGTCGGTCGAGAGACGTAATTATCATGACTACAGTTTACGCTTTCCCCTGTAAACTAAGTGGGCTAAGGATTAACTTTATTATGAACGTATTTACTATTAAAAAGCTGGGCAAATATCTTTCGGACAACGAAAAATGAAAGGTTATATATTGTTACAATACCCTGCGCACTGAAGTTGAAGGAAAACATAGTGATGAAACAAGCACATCGATACAATCGATGTGTCAACCTACCAAGCTGCTATTAATAAGTGTGTCGTACATACTATTCATGCCCCTAAAAATTGGTAGGCTAGAGTCTAGCAGTGGGACCTGTATGGTTTGTTATTATGCATATAATTATATTGTGTGATAGCTGTGATATACAGACAGACGGAGGACCAAATATATAAACGAAATTATAACTGTTCCATTTCTTCATATATTGCCTGAAGCAGGAAAACAGGCAGACGGCCCACTATATGAAAGGTGGTTACTGTCAACTATGGGCGTTTACAACACCAGATTCGTTACCAATGCATTGCTGGCGTCTAAGAAATTTTATAACGCCCTTCTTAAACGACCTCATGTCATGAAAAACCTCGGCGGAAAGTTCTATCCATATCAATATTGTACGCAGAACCAACCTTCTAGAGAACCGTTGTATAGTTGAGCGTGAGAACTTCAGGGAATGGAGGTGAACATCCCGTCCATGGCGAGCGGTGCAATTGTAAAAGCGAGTCGTTGTCACCAGCTCAAACAGTTCCTCGAAATACTCTCCGTTGTACAGACTTATAATACACAGAGACGCCGTCTCTCCGAAGGCTGAGCGATTATTAACCGCCTGTTAGTATGGATCGTCGACTAAACATACGAAGGGCGCGACGTTGGATGCAGTCGAAGGATCAGTCTGGTAAGTGGGTACCCCAGCCCATAACTGTGAGCAGTGTTATGGAATACTACTCACACAAGGCTGCACATAGGTGTGGCCTTATTTGCATACGGAAATCCAAATATAATTGAAATGGTAACAACTTTCATTTTTTGCTGCTATTATATATAATTATGCATTATTTTTAACCATCTTTATTCAGCGTCAAAAAGGTAAAAGTCTATATATTCTTTCTTCAAAACTTTTAATTTAAATAATTGCTTTCCAATGTTTTCTAGCTTATCATATAAAAACATTTTACTATTCGCCGTCCAAGTACATCGATTAATTGAACTTGTGTTTGCGGAACTTTAATATTTATTATTGACACTACTTTTCAATTGCTTGCTGTTATTGGCCCCAACCAATATGCTTTTATAATTATACAAAATACTTCCAAAATAAATAATTCATAATGAAACACTACTGAAATTTAATAATATACATAATTTAACATATTAATGACAGTTTTATTGACAAACAAAAATGAAAAACAAAAGCGAAGCCCGTCAGTGCTGGAATATTTTGAGGTATGATTTTCATGGTAAAACATTAATTAAATAACCACAGAATATTAATCTCCAATTTTAAACCTACTTTATTCAAACAATTTTAATTAAATAGATACGTTCAATGTAGCGCGAGAGAACCACTTTTTCATTGAGCCAATATAAATTGTTTATTAAGTACACAAATTCAAAACAAAGTGAGATCGCCATGGTACTAATCGCAGTCTATTGTTGAACATCGACCCTCTTAAGTTTACGTCGAATATCCTGGTTCTCCGCTTTGCTGTTTCAGACCCAAAGCAAAACTTGCCTCCAATAGCTGGGAGTTAAACCGACTTCGCTCCGCGGCAAAGCCTTGTGCTTTATGAAGCCCAGATGAGGCCGCATCTATAGTACCTACTGCTCATACTTTTTGGCCAGAGCACCCGCCTACCAGCTAAATGGTGTCACAGGAAACCTGAGTGATGTGGCCACCACATGCTTATAAGAATTTGCCTTAATGAGTTAGCCCATTATGACGTTGTTTTCACTCAGTGTGATAACGGCCTTAAACTTCAGAATGTTGAACCTTTCTGTTGTAAATGTCAATGAGATTACTAAATGCTGTCAATATGATCGTGTCACCTATGAGCTTTCCATACCTTGTTTTACATTTTTATTGCTGAAATATAAGTAGATAGCCAAACAGTCCCCTTGTTGCAATGACGATCCATCTGGTCAAACATGGCTGCCGTCTTCTATAGATATTTGTATTATCTTAAAGACTTTTACTAACGTTTTGCCGATCTCAAAAGATTTTTTGACGTGACGTCTTATAATTCGATGGAGCCGGCTGCACACACGAAAAAACATGACTCATGCGGCGTTACCTCGCTCATAGGCGTTCCATTTAAGGCTTGAAGTGCAAGCGAGAGCGCGGAACGAGCGACAAAGAGGCACAATCGGCCTCCGCGTTCGGCAGCGTTCGATATCTGTCTCTCTCCTACTTGAGTGAGCGATGCGTCCGCGTGGACAGCTGCTATACAATAATGCATTTAAACGTTTTCGTCAAGTATGAAGTGCAATGAAAAGTTCATGTGGTGTCAATTGTTTATAGCAACGATAATTGCGGCGATAAATGATTATTTCGATATTAAATATATGTTCAGTGATATATTGTCGAATATACGTGCTTTCAACATTAAAATAAGTAGCATCGGTCCGCTAGTGCAGCGATTGTAGGTTATGCTATAATTGACAAAACTATAACAATAAGTTAAAAGAACTATTTCACGATGAGTAAAAAATCAATTGCTTTACTATTCGATCGAAATAATTATCGAGCGTAGCTATGATTTCAAAAAACTAAAACATAAATGTTAAAATGTTAAACAAATAAAATTAAAATTTTCTTTTGAAAAATGAAACCATTCCATCAGTATTTTCTTATGAAGTTGTCACGTTCAACTATCGTCAGTAAACCGACTTTACAGACAACCGATTTTTTGTATTAATTGTAACTTTGTTACGAAGTTAGTGTTAAAGATTGAGACTGTAGCCGAAGGGTCTTATTTAAAGCGTTAAAAATAATGCCGGTAACGCATAGCCGAGATTAGTGTATACACATAAGTTATTAGTCTATATTTAAAGTTATTAACAATTTCGGATCTGAAATACATTGCCTTACACCCAAACGGCTTAAATCTTTAACATTATGCCAGATAATGCCCACCTTTAGTAGACTTACATTTTCTGTAGAAATCAAACAGTAGAATCAGTAAAGTTTGAATGTCGTGAATATCTGGTGAGTGTTACTTAAATTGTCAATCGTCGATGTTCAACACACGACTGAGAGCTATCCTAAAATAAATAAACACGAACTAGTATATTGTAAACGTATTTATTGCCAGACATTCACGTCCCGCGTTGTCAACCGGGTTGCAACACCGTCATTCCAACAATATGGCTACATCGAATTTTATTCACTTGTCAATTAAATGTCACACGCGATTCGCTACGAATTTGCTCGATGGCACGCGAATATCAACCGGCCAATTGGAAATTTTCATAAAAAACTCCTATATGTACCCTTATGTATGCGTCATACGCGATTTTAAAGTATAAGCCTCGGGCGTCCTACACCCCTTACATTCGAAACGAAATTTAATTCTGTTTTAAAATATTCGATAAACTGTTTGAATAGAACCAATTCAATATTTGAAGAATGTCCATAATATAAAAACTATTGTGGCGAACGATGGTGGAACCATCTAGTTAGTTTTAGAACTTTTGGAAAATCTAGAAGGAAAAGACAAGGACGGATATATTTAGAAAAAAATAGACAATAAACGAAAGAAAGAGATAGATAGATGTTAGAAAGAGACAGACGCCAAAAGAGAGAAAGAGATAGATAGATGTTAGAAAGGCATAGATGTATAAACGAAAGTTCCCGAACAGAAGGTACGTGAAAGAAAAGACAGAGATAGATAGACGCGTTCTAGAAAATTCTTCCAGGTATATAAACAGCGTAAGGCGCACCTACCGGGCAGTTTAAAGTTGAGTTCAGTCCAAAACGGTGAAACGACAAGTGCGATACTAAAGAGTTGGAAGAGAAGGTTAATAGAAGGCAGAGACGAATTAAGTGGTGAATTTAGTGACAAGTTTGGTGGACAAATACGTGAAGGCGGTGTATAGCGTAGTTCGAGAGGGGAACCAGAAGCGAGCTACACGTGATAATATCGGAGGTGGTCTACGCAATATCGGCGACGGTATTGAGGGTGTGACAAGTTGATCGTCGGGACTGTGCATCGTTGGTCGTGCGTATAGGGGCAACCCTGCAGAAAGGTACTGCGTGCGGCTGTGTAAGTCAATAAAAGTTTTTAAATTAAAAACTGGTGTTTTCTTCCAATCCATAAGTGCGTACCCCCGCTCGCACGTAACAATATCTATGTTTAACACTTATTCTATTCATATGAAACTAATGCTTTTCATTTGCCTTCATTCGAATCAACATTGGATGCGTATCACATGGAGATCATTCCATATTTAGGTATAAAAATATATCCTATTTTCCTACACGTTTTCGGAACTACTAGTAATTTAGTATATATTGATACATATATTTCAAATTACATGATTATAAAACTATTCCCCTTTTTTCGAAACTTTTTTGGTTTTTTGTATAAATATACATATACAATACTTTGTAAGCTGTACAAACTAAAAAAGCGTAGCTTGAAAACTTTTTTCGCTACATTTTCTTTTATTATACGAAGAAAATGAGTTAAGTAGCTATAACATTTGGAAAGTTTTGATGGAGCCGTACGAGGTAGAGCTCATAAATCCGGGGCGGACTGAAGCACGCAACGAATGTGTGCGGCGGGCAGATTTATACGTTTGTCTTGTTCCACGGCGCACGTCCACTCGCTAACAAAAATATTACTGCCTACATGGAAAACAGCTCTTAGGCTCCACATGTCAAATGACACGAGACCGAAATATAACCCATAGAAGGTATTCCGTAAAAGAGTTTCTTCCCCTAATGTATTCTGACTGAAGTTATTTTAAACAAAAAAGTTCCAATAAGGTAGGCAACACACTAAGGAAAGTGTTGCAGATGTTATTAAATTTATGTAATAACTTACCTTTAGATAACCCGTTGGCCGTATAGCTGACACCGACTTGCAGTCCAAGGTTCGTAGAGGTGATGAAAGTCCATTGATTTTATCATTTAGCTATGGAAAACAAAATACTTTTGATTGACTATATACTCCCATTAATTTTACAAAATATACAAGCATTATTCAAGCTGATTTATATATAAGTATTTTGACATTTAAAGGTAGAATAATTTTTTAACGGCAACAACAGCTAATATTGCGTTATGATTTAAAATAAACAAAGATTTAATAAATATCGTGTTTTTTTATCAAAATGTATCTAATAACAAAGCATACATCTTTGAACACAGAAAAGATATCTTTCAGATAAGTACTTACAATTATAGCAATCAGCTCTAATTTTAAGTTTTACACAATTTCAATTTATTATTGTGTAGTGACATATGGAGGTCGGAGACCCAAACGTCGTCGACCTTAAACGATAATAAATATTTTAAATTTTCAAAAACAATAAGAATGAAAATTAAATTATTGTTTCAATATTTGCAAGTAAATACATGGGGCCAACGTTTCACAATAAACTTTTGGAAAATTCTGAATAACAGTTGTTACAAAAGCTGTCCTGAGAGAATTTTAAAATCACAATATTGGAGAGATTCTGATGTGTCAATCGTGAATTAATTTAAACTTTGCTGGCCAAAGCGAGCAGCGAACAGCCCTAGGGAACAAGCGGGCATCAAATCGAATAGAAGGTTATAATTGATCACTGTTGAACGAATAACAGCTTATGTAACAATATACATTCAAGAGAATTTGGATCTTATGCACCACATTTTACAACCTAAAATTGCTTGAAATCATTAGCGTGTTAAAATACCTTTCTAATGCAGCATAGAATATCCGTATCGCGGCTACTCTAACACTCACTTACTAGGTGCTTCACAAAAGTAATTTGCGAGGCTCGTGACCGATCATTTAGATCTTGCCGCATTAGCATACTTAATTAACGTTTTCGCATGTAGTTTTCCTGATACAAAACATAACGCCTGAACTGTAAATGGATTGTGGCAGGATGAGAAATTGTTAGTGTTTATGTTATGATAATCCATACTAATAGCTACATAAATGTGACTCTTACTTTATTTAGATGTGTTTTTATTTGGTCGTCCTTTAAATCCGTTAGAATATAGCAACTACCAAGAATAAAGTTATATAGCTCACGTGAAACATGCTTACAGATTTTTGTATTTGTTATTGGGATATAGACCATGTTTTGTAGCGATGTGTATGCTTTACGCATTCCACACATTACTCGAGGTGTAGAGCCCATTTTGAACGGAGTTGTTTTTTTAGTACTCCTTCTCAATGTCATGAAAATTTCTTTATGTTAGTTCTTGGGAAGAGTCTAGTAGTCTAGTAGTCTAGTCCCCAGCGTTAGAAGTCGACGAATTTACTATAAAGATTATGGAATTTACAGGTATAGTCTTTAGATAGTTTTCAACAGAGAAAACATGTGGTTGATTCTTGAGATATGTGTACTAAAAGGCCTTTCCAAACAAAATTGGGCTCCAACAATGAAACAATAGCAGATACGAATATACCGTTTAAATTAAAAACTGAAAGTTAGCAATAGTTATACGTTTGTCGGTGAAGTTTGTTTTCAAAACTGGCTATTTTGTTCGTTTAAAATTCGTTATTACTGCCGACTCGTTAAAGTGATCACTGTTATATCTTTTGATTAAAATAGTTAGTTTATAAAATAGTGTGTTTTATAGTGGATAGTAGTTGCTGCTAATATAATAGATAGTAATATAGATGGAGCACGAGAATCTTGTAATTGTTTTGAACATAAAATTACAGAGTAGAATTCTATGAGACTAGGATCATTTAATCTCCATTGAAATGTACGGTAATACGTACGTCCTCTGATATCATTGTAAGCTATTATTACTTTATTCATATTAGTTTCTTGGAAAAGGTAGCTTCACAAACATCTTAACTTTATGTCATGTGAGATTACAAACGTTCAATGATCTTATATTCAAAGAGCCTAAAGAATGCAAATAAATAAATAACCTGTTTTATAATAACAAACAGAAATTATTACAAAAGGGACTTTGGATCGCAATCTGGAATTTGCACACAATAAATCGGGCAATGCCTGTCGGACTATTATACACTTGGAAAAGTTCCATACAGGCGGACTATGAAATATTAATAAAACCTGTTAATAAAAATTATCCCATATCTCAAACAAATAAGAGAAATGATTACATAAGGGGATCTTTGAAAGTCGGAAAAGTTGAGAGGAAAATACTTGGGTGTTACGGACATATAATGAGGATAGATCACGGTCACGTGAAAAAATAATGTCAAACTAGAAAAGAAGGGTTCAATTATGAAGATAGGCCAAAAAGGGATGAATGGATTGTATGAAGGATAGCAGGATGATTTGTGTTACGACTGAATATTTACTTACATGGGACTTAATTGGGAAAAGGTAAAAACAGAGAGAGATCAATGAATGAAATGAATGAGAATGAAACAAAATTCTAATTTAAAATTAGAACGTCAGACAGTCATGTTTAGGTGGGTTGCCGCGAAACTATCGTTCTGACAGACTCGAAGGCAGACCAATCGCGATGTCTGAAGGGGCCCCAAGACCTAAATTAAAAACGTCAATCACTACCATTACTGATTAATCACCTGAGCCATTATTCGTGGCTATTAATTGCACTGCCTTAATTGAGTTTATTCATTCGTGTTCTATTGTAGGGAAGGATGAAAGTAGCGCCATTTATTATTTGAACGTACCCTTTTCAAATAATAAAAGAAAGCAGTGAGGGTATTTAAGTACCGAGCTTCATTTAGTTTCGTGTTGGTTACCTTAGTAGGATAGTTGTACTTAAATATGAACTATCATCATCATAATATTTAAGAGCTTACTTAGGTCTTGTCGGTCTTGCTTCTTCCAATCCTCTCTATTAGAATACAAAATTTATATTAATGAGCATAACATTTAATATATAAATTCTCGTGTCACTTTCGTTGCATATCTCCGAAACGCTTGACGATTTTGATTTTTTTTGCTTATCGTATCTATGAATCGGCCATCTATTTCATCTAATTAGGTATACCCTAAATTTTTTTATTAGACAAATTTTATTTATTTTTATGATACAAAAAAAAAAAAAAAAAAAAAAAAAAAATAATAAATTTAGTAATAGCATAGGAATTAGGATAAAAATACAAGAGGAGAGATTAAGGAAGATTATCGCGTATATACAACAGTGTAGGAAGTAAGACATAATAGGGTACATAACTATATAATACATAGGATAAATAAGCACTTTTTTGTAATAGCAGTAGCAACAAATATCGTTGTAACTAAGTTATAACTATTGTGTAACTAATAAATAAATAGAGATTATAATATTTTTTTACTATTAGTAAAATTTGTTATAAATGTCCTAATTTGTTATAATATACTTGTTATATTTATCGTTAGAAAAATAGTTTCTCTTAGTACCTAAAATATGTTAGACTAGTTCAATTACTATCATTATACTATTAATATATTCAAATAAATAATAATTAATATACGTTGATAACACAGTACAATTACTATGTTAGAGTCATATTTTTAATAAATTCTGGAAGTCTCATTATTGCTAGAACACAAATAAATTTCATTTTTATGGTAATATTACATTGACTTAAGTAAGTAAATGTAATATTATCAAAGTAAGACTATATCAATGTATTTTAGCACTGGTATATTAATATTTATTGTTTAAAAGTTTATTTTATATCTATTAAAACACACACTAAAAGCGTGTCAACCACGTGCTATCAGTGAACGTATACATGTTAAGAAATCTTTCCTCTCGGGATTACAAATATGTATTTGTAATCTGTCTCATACAATCATGGTGTAATATTGTTCAATGTAAGTTGATGACTGAAAATCTACAAAACAAACTTAATAGCCTATAGCTAAGAATATTTCGTAGAATGAGTGAAAATCGAGCACAAGGAGAACCCATAAAAAAAACAAAAGCATTGAGTTAAAAAATAACCATTTTTCTCTGTTTAAAAATAATTACACAGAACTCGATATCAAAGTCTTCTTATTAATCAAGATGTAAACAACTGTTTTCCTGAACAATGAGTCTTTGAAAAAGGAAACATCTCGCCGGGCAACGAGGCAAAAGGTCCCTAACAACAATACTTTGAAAACGTGTTATATTTGAGTAGGTAATAAAAATTAACATTTACATTGTAAAATACTCCTGTAATCATCTCTAACAATGGCCTCAGGTTGTTTTGATGTCCGCAAAAGCCCTCGATTAATTTTGCCTTTTATTAGAAAAAATATGCGGGAAATATTACAATAGCGCTTGCTGAGATAAGGTTTACGAATTTAAATACTTCCCAAATGTTTTAAATTTATTTATATACGACATGGCGTCCACAATCACCAGTATTTTGAAAATCTCCCATTAGAAATACCCCAGAGTCTGTATTTGTCTTACACTTTAGGTATCGAGTAAAGGACATAAAAATTAGTTTTAAAACTAACTAATTCATTCTGTGCCTAAGTCAGTATGGCTATCCAATGCGGTAATCTTGCAAATATTCTAGACAACACAAATCTATTCTTATATAGACAAGTTGTCCAGTATACAGGCAAAATTAACGTTAACCTCTGTAATCTACTTTACGGTGCTAAAGAAATAAAGTTAGTAACGTGGACTAATATTAAGGTATTGTTTTGAGTAGTCTCTTTATTATTTTCTTTATATCCCACGTATTTTATCTTAAATGTATCACTCATAAGCCTTCGATATGATTTTTCAAGACCTAACTAATAATATCACATACCACTGTACACTAATAAAAAAACTAATACCTGTGATGCCACTCCAAAGTTTTTAAGTGAAACATCTTTAGAATCGTTGATGATTTGAAACTCCATGAAACGAGAAACCGACACTGAAAAGTGATAAACACATAAATCTATAGACTAAGCCTCGAGAGAATGGTATATGAGTTTAATATTGTGCAGCACAGATTAGAGAGTCAATAAGACGGATGATTAAATAAAAGTCTAATTTAGACAGAAATAAAACTGATAATATGTTTAAGACTAAAGCAGTAAAAAATTGAAAGTGATACTTGAGAAGTTTATTTTGAATTATAATATGTTGACAGATGTGCCTACAATAGCCTTATTGGAATTATATTTATATTAATAAAAGGTATTTATATTAATAAAGATTCACTTTTTTTCAGTCTCAATAGTTTCACTATTGTGTCTGAACTGCACACACAAAATAAAATCTGGATTTAACTAAACAATACATATTATGTAGCGGCATATTTTTGTTATATATTATTATGTGGAATTGTGGAACCACTATTTTCAAAATTACCAGTCAAGTGAGTGCATCACCAAACATGCCAATTCCATATTTGCCAGAACGTCTTCGGAAGCCTAAAAGTATTACTGCAAACAGAAATAGCTCAAAACTTAAATGAAAACCATCTAATAACCAAACAGAAAAACTATATGTTTTATTAGCAACAACTTTATATTAAACAAACATTAATCAACTCATAACACAGAATTGATTTTGTTACAAACCATAAACCCGAAACTATGAAATCAAAATTCACTCGATCGAGTTGAATTTGCATTTTGGTGAATATTTTAACCGTTTTAGGTAGCACGATGTTACTCAAACAATTATTATGATGATTGTACATACATACGAGTAATACGTGATCTCGCTTGGGAGCTTTGAAGTTGCCGCCGAACATTTTAACATTAAATGTGGTTGTAGTGAACCCTTGTTATAACTACTAATCTACAATTTTACTACTATTATATTATAATCTGTTTGCTGCTCCGTTTGTAGGTGTAAGGACTCTTTTTTTAACTAAAAACTAGTTGATAAATTTATCACTTTTTCAAAGTTATAAGTTTATTTGTAATGCTGAATAACATATTTCTTTATTTCCTACCAAAGGTCTGACCATAAATTTTCATATCCCTAATTTCAGTAATTAAAGGTTGCCCATATAAACTTTCATCCAATATTTCACGGGACTCAGATTTCAGAATCCTTAGTAGCCTATATCCTTCTTCAAGATACATTATATCTCCTTGCGATAATTCTTTATGATCCATTCAGTTGTTTGGCGTGGATAAGAAATTCATTTTCTTAAAAATGTATAATTTTAAAAAATCAAACCTCAAGAAGCACATGCAACATGTCTCTTGGCGTTATGTACGATGTAGTATTTAGTGTTTTCACAATTAAGTTTAATACTACATTGTCATTTACAATATTCTTTTTCTATGATCAAACGCAGTAAAAAGAGCGAATGTTAATGTGAAAAAATAAAGTCGTTCAAAAGTTTACAAGAAACCTTAATATAGCGCTGATGAGTATCACTTTGTGAAATCATGGTTACAGCTGCTCAATGGTTGTTTAAAGAAATCAAAGAGTACTATAGAGTATCGTTTTAAGTGCCCGGCAGTTCACCTAAGTAGCTATTTCCGTAACAACTTAAAGTCATCAGTTTAAAATCGGATCGCGAGGTGCGCACGGACGCTCAGAGTAGCTCGTGCCATTAAACATTTACGCCTTGAAGATAACGCCTGCTTTTTGTGTACCACTGCAAGATTTTATTACTCTTTTATTGTACTCCGATCCGATCCGGCCGCTATTTCTTCTACTTACCTACTTTTTTTACAAACAATGCGCGATTACGCCGTTTGATTGGCGCGCTCCAATAGACACTTAACCTGATTTTTATGTAGTACACCATCCATATATAACGGCGAGTTGTTCGGAGAATTCTCTCAGTTCTCACTAAAAGCTAATAAGCAATAAACGTTACGGGATATTTTCGGTTCTTAATTTTACCTTAACAAGCGCTAATTAGAAAAGTATCTCATCCGATGGTAGAATATTGTTTTAAGAGGTCACTCTGTTCAATAATTATTATTACGATGTTTAGCTTTATACAGATGTATATGTTCATATGATAATAAGATACTCATCTTTAAGGTGAAAATAATGCAAGATATCACAGTTCTTATCAAACATCTTGGCCATCCAAAGGTTGTCTGGAAGAAATTAAAATTGTACTCGAGACTTTTTCACTTTTATTTAACAAGTTTTCAATATTTTTTTTATAAGTTACACTTCTCTAAATATTAGGATACAATAATTCTCTTTTTATTACAAGTAGTGACTAAGCGTTATCACATTTAGTTTTTTGCATGAATGCCCTAGCGCGAATAAATTTGCCATACTTAGGGTGGACTTTTAACACTTAGTATCGTTTCCCGTACACTAACTAAATAGACTGTAGAGAAACTATAGGTGATACCTTGCTGGCACATGACAAAAACATAATTAGTTGATAAAATTCCAGATTAGTTCGTTTGAACTTCATATTATAAAAATATGGTTATTTATGCCGATAGAGCCCGGTTGGACATTATGCTACATATTTTCTATTTTAAGGACACGGGTAGCGTTCATATAACAAACCACACAAAGGGAGAAATAATGACTCGTCCAGAAAAACGACTCCGTCCTCGTTATGAGCTACATGCATAAATGATACGGCGAATCTGACAAATGGAACGGCAGAGTATAACAATGCTAGTGCCTCCAAGTGGCCGTTCAATTATGCAAATAGGCTGTGCGATGTTCGTCCGGCAATAATAAAACTGTTTAACAGCTGACAAATGCCCGGCCGCCGGTTGAAACATTTTTGTATCCAGTCACCCGTCTGGCGCAATAAAATGAAAGCAGGTACATCGCCCATATGACGAGATGTCCCGCGCTCATATTAAATTAGACCGCCTCTGGTCATCCACTTTATTTTTATTTGAATCCCATGAAAATATGGAGCGTGTTTGCTCGTTCACATTTCGCCAGCGCCGCCCGCCACCGTTTTATTCGAAAGTCAATGTTTATGAATTTGTTAATAAACACGCCCGACTCGACGTTGTTACCTTTGCAATTTAGGCATCAAAAAATTCACGGCATAAGTTCCATTTGCGCGGGCGCGGTGCGTAACTGTTATCGCTAATTATCCGGAGTGGGTTATTCGACCGAAATAAAAAGTAATCCGATAGCAATTTGGATAAAAGAGTCTTTTTATGATGGCTCGGGACTAGATTGGCGTAAGTATAGACGTCTTTAAGGAGGGTTATCATGCAATGAGCCCATAAACGCGATTGCGACTCGTATGTCGCGCTACATAGCGTTATCTGGCTATTGCTTAGGGACCTCAACCTCCGGTGCAGTCGAGCGTATTTTATTATCTCTCTCCGACAGTGTTTAACTCTATGAAAACAATATTGGGGGGTTATTATGTAGAAATAAATGGTAGTCTTTAATAATGATAATAAAGCTATAAAGTTGCTAATCAAGGATGATTTTTCGTCGGTAACTTCTCATTAAACTAATCCACTCAGGGTGCTTCATCACTCAGTCAAATTGCGTTTCGCTTAATTTTCTTTCCACGGCAGGTGTGTTCGACAGAGCAATTATTTACACCGTCAGCCGTGACGTCACCCTGCCGCCCCCCTCCGATGTCCCCTTTGGATTTCCTTAGAGAATAAAACTTCGAATCGTCGTCTAGATAGTTTGGGTTTAGCGAGTTATTCCCACTTTAGTTTTTATATGTTTGTCTTTTTTCCAAGAGAATGCCTGTCGTAACTTTGAGAATTGCCTGTAATTACTCGGTTTAACTTCTAAAAAAAATTGAGATATAGAATTAAACTATTAAAGAATATTCATCAATTTATAAGTTAAAGTGTATTTTTTTACTTAAATCTCTAGCGAACATTACATATTTGTATCCTGCATAAACAATCCCAAATATGTGATAACAACTGGGTATTTGATGGTTATGCTATTATCCTGTATTGAAAGTACATATAAATCAAATTTTTTATAATCGGTGTATTCGCAAGGCATGAAGAAGGTACAAGACAATATCCAAACATCCAATGGAAGTCACTTCAATTTTTATAAAGTAGTATATAAAAATAGTGTGGATAATGAAAAGAATAAGTAAATATTAACGATTCTTGTAGTAACTAAATGAGACAAAATGTTGTTGTAATAATTAAAACTGTTTAAGCCAAATCCTACTTAAGTCACTCAGTTTAAAAAAAACGCAGAAACTTAAACAATGAAAATGTACGAATAAGTAGAACCCTATTTACCCCTACATTATGTGTATAATAGAACCAAGGTCGCTAAACACTTGAATGTCAAAACCATTTGTTCCCTTCATGTTTGGAAATGTCACTGCGACAGACGCCTATAGCCGTAGACAACGTAACCCTGGCGTATAGAAATTAAGCAGTGTACAGACATGTACGGTTTAATAATTTTCAAAACTATAACAACAAACTCTGTATTTCAATTAATTTAAAATTTAAAAGCACGTGCACATGTGCTTTCAATTCTACTCAAAAAACAAAATTATATGTAGCCTGAAAACGCTGATGCTTACCAAATTTTATTGAAAATCTTCGCGTATCTACATAATTAAATTATACAGGATGATTCTTTTGACTTTACTGGTCAATGTGATATGATCACAAAATATCACACGGTAACAGAGATGATAATACATTCTTGAGAAAAGTAACATTAAAATTATTAATTATTCTCAAGGCGACTGAATATTATATTTTCATATGAATGAGTGTTGGTATTTATTATTATTACAAAATCATCTAAATATCATGTGGATTGTTTATTACCGTTATACACCTATAAATATTTATTTATTATGCAACATATTTAAATAATGTCTTCATGTTTGCATACTACTGTTCGCAGCATGAAGACATTCGTTAAAGCTATGGCGTCCCAGTGTAAATCGCAACTAATATGTACAAAATGTAAAAAAGACAGCAACAAATATTTAAGCTTACACAACAATTATAAAAAAATAACTTTAGGCTATAAGTTCTACTAACACTTATTTTAAATATTGTAAATAATTTGGTGCACCAAAATATGAATTGTATCACATAATTCGAAAGTAATGATTATTATCTAATTCCCCTTTAATCTTTTGGTATCGAAAGCTAAATATAATAATAAATAATAATATTAGCAACAGTCTGTGCTGTCCCTAATTCATAATATCCTGTCTGCAACAGTAAAGTCTGGATACAGATAAAGAGGACATTATTTTGTGAACAGCCCTCTGAAAAGTCGACTAAAACTCCTCTTATAACATCTCTACGCTGATATTTTACGTTTTGTATAATATTCACATACTTCTGAGTAGAGTTTATTTATACATTTAAATTATAACAATAAATAAAATCGTTCTAAGGTTTCACACCACGTGCATTAAAGGATTCCAACTAACTGCTGAGGGCCAACGACCCAAAATGAGTCCTGGCCACCGAAACGAGAATACTCCACTCCTTTCTGTTCAACTCTGTCTCCTGCCAGTCATAGGTTTCAAGCTCGCGCAGATCAGCCTCCACTACATTAGTCCAGCAATATCTGCGGCAACCAACTTGCCTCCTCCTTTATTCTATGTAGGTGGGCAAACCAGCGCAACGATGTGCCTTGATTAAACCATGTTAAACTATTAAACAGAAAAAAAAATATGTAATCAAAAATGTATTATAAGATACTGAATCGGTAATTTGAGAATATTGCAACATACCACTGTTCTTATGAAACGTTTTATCTATAAAAAGGTTGTGGAAGAAATCGTCAAAAGCGTTACGGTCACCTATTGTATTGTATTTTTTTTTATTATCTTTGATTGAGGTGCCCTCAATTCTGGCGTGAACAACATATCTTCTAGGTAAGCGTGCTCCATCTTAATCTGCATTTCCACCTGACATCAGATATAATATCAGTCAACTATACAACATAAAAAATATTTTTACAGTATCTTTTAACACAACAAAGCATATTACTTAAAATAATAATTAAAATCTAAGGCTGCAATGAAAATTGTTTCAAAGCAATAGAGAGGTCACGTCCGTTCCTCTTTGCGGTAATATGTACAACAGTATAACGTTATTCTTACATAGTTGACATTGATTGATTGATTGATTGATCGATGTAGCCGTTTGTTCCGAGCTAGTTTCTCTTTGTTAATCTCATGCTTTATAAAATGTCTCTTAGCTAGGTGTGTCGCTTGACATAGGCCTCCTCCAACTGCTTCCATTGCTGGCTGTCTGCCGGGACTCTTGTCCAATATGGTCCCAGGGCCAGGCGAAGATCATCTTCCCATCTTCTTAGCGGACGTTTTCGTTGTCTTGCACCATCCCTTGGATACCATAACGTCACCTGTTGGCTCCATTTGTATATACATATAGTTGACATAGGTGAGTGAATAGGCTTGTAGGTTGGCTTCTGCATAGGTGGGAGACTTTACATTTACTTTTTGTTCACGCAACTAGGATTTTTAAACACCTCAAAACTGATAGATGGAAATCTATTTAATAATAAGATTTCTATCATATTGTTTAGATTCTCAAAAGTATAAAAAACACCTATAAAAAGAATTTAATGAATACTTTACATTGAAGCTAAAGAAACAATTATAGCGCAATAATTTAACCGTAACATTATACGGTAATTAAATATTTTTACCTTAATATGTGTCGAAAGTTATGTTACAAAAGGTAAACTCTTACCTTCATTTAGTCAAAAAGGGAAAATTACCTCACCAACTTAAACTGATACAGTTTAAATTCAAGCATCCTAAAATAACGTTATGAATTATGATACGAATAAAAGAATCTCATCGTAAGTGCGATTGTACACCGGCATACATTTTTGTGAAGACAAATGTGGTGTTACGTATAACGTAACGTAATCATAGTGACAGATTGGAGTTTTGTTCCATAAGTGTAGTGATAGTGTAGTGCTAATGAGCGATCACTTACGCCACATATCGAGTTACTTAAAATGTGTATAAAAATATCATCATGACTTGAAAATTTGTCACATGATACAACATATGTGTTTATATAATTGTATACCGCAACACTATTTTGAAATAGCATATTATATAGAATAAACCTTTCTTATTCGTTTTTTAAGTATAATGGTTGCGATATACATAGACGGATGAACAGACAGGTGGACATGACCAATGCAAGGGCTTTTAGCAAATTTTTTACGAAGGTCTAAAATCAGTATACAACTAAAGTAAGTGACTCAAGTATTATATATTTAACACTCCCCAATATGTTTTTTTTAAGTAATAATAATGCTAAGTTATGATGAGTCTTTAATAATATAACATTCTTAAAACAGTAGAATCCTAAAAGAGCGTTCGTGTATTATCGCAAAACGAACGATAGGGCCAAGAGTATACGCTGAAACCGTTTTATAATAAATTCCCCGTCGGTGCGGTAGTCTCCGGTATTAATCGTCTTTTCTCTCTCGGCTTTAATCCTCACAGGGAATTGTGTGGCCAGGATCTCATGTAACCACTACTATCTTATCAAATTCGCAGGAAACGATGAGTGAGCAAACTTGGAAACCAACGAGAAATTCTAGATCGTAAATCTTAAATGTAATGAAACTGGCGAATCAAATTACTTTGCAAGCTCAAATCTTTCCACTGACGCTAATTTAGCGTCAACAATTTTATCTCGATTGCTTGCTTAAAAATATTCCAGTACTACCTGTAGTTTTAATAATATAAATTTAATACATGTATGTAAGTATATAACGCGGTTTCGCTCAGGTAAACTTCGGTTCTATATTTCGCGAAAATATTCAATTTTCTGGTATAAAAGTATGTTATCTTCGTCATTATTATTGTATACTCTTTATACTCTCTTCAGTCTACGACATGGAGACAGGCCAAGCCATTATTTTTAATGGATCCATAGACTTAAATCATCGGTCTTCTATTTCAGATTTATAAAATCTACTACATTGAAAGATTTTCTCTAAAAAAAATATATTCTATTTTTCTATAGTCGATTCACGTAACAACTATTCAATTTCATTTCTGGGGTTGTCTGGAAATCTTTTTACGATAAGACGCCTTTTACATACTAATATAATTTTATTTATTCATGTTTTTTGTAATAAGATTATCTATTATCTATTATCAACTATAATTTGTAATACTACACAATCAATATACTTAAAAAATGAGCCCTAACAGTTCTCGTCGTTTTCAAAAGTATAAAGAACTAAATTTTACGATATAGATTTATTCAGCTCCACTACCTTACACTTTGTATTCTTATTTTATACTTCTTTACCCTCGCCTGCCCTAGCGAAAACATAAATACATGTACAGTAAAAACATGCAATCAGTGTCACTTTCACATTTATATATTAATATAAATATATACCTAATATCCTAGTTTTTAAATCTTTAATTGAATAATGGGAAAAGAAAGATGGCTGACCCTTCTTTATCACTTTCGAAATCTTAGGAGAAATCAATTTAAGTTCCGACCTGCAGTAGTAAGGGCTCAACAAGAGAAATAGTTCGGAAAGTGTACTCTTAGGATTTACTGCATCACTAGTTGCTCGCAGATAACTATCGTCAGGAACGCTTTAACTTATGAAATGGTCTCTTTGTGCACCACTCCGCTCCGTCTTTGTTGACTGAATCCGAATAATTGCGTTCGTTACTGCAGGAATATGGATTTTATACGTCTAATGTAATAGGACAGTTTGTGTTTTTAGTTAATGGCTTTGTAGAATGTGGGGGTGTCTTTGTTGTTATAATAACGTTTAAGCATCGTTAGTGGGTCTTATGTTTGTCTGCACTCATAAAAATAACATATGCATAACTTTCTATGTGGTCAGTCCCTGACAATTGTGACGTCAGCATTTAGTCTCCTATAACATTTACCGCCATTTTATCGTGAGCGACATTTGTACCTAAGTATAATTATTGTTACAAAACATATTTTAAACTACTATTTTGTTTTGAGACATTCAATTTTTAGTTCAGAAGAGTCTAATCTAACTAAAATTGAAAAGAAACAAAATAGTAGTTTAAACTACCTTTTACAACTAGAAATAGTACAAATGTCGCTTACGCTAGAATGACGGTGATAGCTCGATATGTTCAATCTACTTTCGTGCCAAAGCACAAATCAAATTTTGTAAATTATGTTTTACGTGAAATATTTTAAAGATTTTCTCGGAAAAGTCAGTTGTTTCACAGTTTTGTTTTATTTTGTAAAAAATACGTTTTAAATAGGTATTCACTTATTTTCCCAAAATGTCTTCAGTAAACGTCAGTCCTGGTAAAAACGGCCTGGTCTGCACCAGGGGTTAAATTCATGCGAATATTGGGTGATATGATTCAATAGTATTTATTTTCATGTGGATGGTGATCTCTAAACACCATCTGTTTGGAGATCGCGGCGTATATACCATGCCCAAATCGGAGACTTGTTAAAGAAATTCAAAGTAAATGAAGCGAAATTTGTGTAACAAGATCGTAAGAAGGGGAGATCCAATCCCCGTCATGGCGAAATTAAATAACTGACACCTTTTCGCTCAATCGACTTTATTGCGTTTTCTTAAAGTTCAAATTGTTATTTATCTTTATGGTCTACTTCAGGCTTACAAATCTTTGTATTAACAGAAATAAACCCAATAAAGAATTATACTGAACAAATAAATAAACTGAAATCAGAGATTAATTATAAAAATATTATTGTAGGTAAAAAATTATAGCTATCATTTCATAACGTATACCAAGATCTACACTTATAGTAAACAGGTGTGATAATACGTATGAATGAATAAAAATATTTTATAGTTCAAATTAAAATTACGTTCTTAAAAACTAGGTATAATAAATGTTGAACAAAGGACAGCTTTATCGCTTAAAATTATTTCTTCCAGGTTTCAGATTTTCGCGAATCTTAAACTGACATAATAACTATTAAATTAAATATTTAACATAAATAAATTGAGTTTATATAAAGCTTGGTTCAAGTCCCAAGACTTGTATATCTGTGACACTTAAATATTTTGTGTTCATAACTAATGGAACAAAAACACTTAAGTTAAAACGTAGTTCTAATAAGTATTATTTCATTTACTTGTTCTTCCCATATTTTTTTTGCCAATAAATGTAGCTCTTTTATTGTTAAATAAATTTATAGATAAAGTCCTAAATGCTATGTTAATACAATAATTAACCCTTTCTTATTGATCAATTACTTATTTTTTTACTCGCATACAGTTAAACATGAAAGTGTTTGTTTTATGTTTACAATTATTTATTATATTATGAGTAAATTATGAATACATTTTTTTTGTTGAACTGGCATTGGGCGCTACTTTTGTGTAAAAACCTATTTTAAAAAATATAAAAAAAATTGTAACCGTACCCTGCCTATTAATATATCAGTCGGCCGGTCAGGAACAATGATTTCGTATGCGTGAGGCATAAAAATATACATTCGTATGAAATTCAGAACAGACATAGAATTATGCCGACCGTATATAACAAACTACCGCAAAATATCTAACTCTCTTTAAAAAGCCTTGCACAAGCCGGCTTAAGAAGTGGCTAATCGAGTACTCTTTCTATAGCTTGAAGAAGTTCACAGAATATGAAAATTTATGACACTTTAATCATTTTAATAGTATAATCTTACGTATAACATAGTGACGAATAAATGAGTTTATGTTTTCCTTAAATAAATGTAGTTGGAACTGTCAAGTTGACATTATTTTGCCAGCAATATTAGGTCGCAGTCAGGGGTTTCGCACCTGATGGGTTTACCGCGGGTTTAGTTTGTGTCACAATCGGTCGGCACTGCTGCTACAGAATTAACTACCCCGGCCCGCTCCAAGTGTCACTCTTATTATCGTCTGACACTTCGGGATTACCTGGGGTAAATTGTTTTACATTTTGCAAGCGGCCATTTCACTTCGATGTCGACATTTGTTATTTTTCCGAATTAAAATTCTACTGGAAATCATTTTCAATATTAACAATAAAACTACCTGAAAATTAAACTACACTGTGATTTTTTTTATTTCAGGAGTTCAGCAGACAGGCAGACGGCCCACTTGATGGAAAGCGGTTACCATCGCCTATGGACACCTGCAACACCAAAAGTGCTACAAATGCGCTGCTGTTCTCTTAAAGGAACTCTTTATGTGAAATCAAAAAGATTAAAAAGGACTATAAACTATTATGTATATAGATAAAAAATATAGTCCAGATGACTGTCGGCGGGGAATGTTCCCAAAATGCCGGCCGCATTTCCACGTTGTATGGCAACGCTGGTCCGTTGCCCTAAATACAGGCCAGCTCTTTGGTCACGCAAGATCTCGTATTTCAAAGTTTTATCATTGTATTTTTTATAATTATAATAATAAAATTTTATGCTGAGTGCAGGCGTGCGCAGATGCATATAAGCGTCCGGACCGGATTTGTATTAGTTTTAGTGCTATAGATACATAATAAAGCAGGCTGTATCTTCGTATAAAACATCACATTCTACAAATTACAAAATATTATATTATTAATGTTTTTAAACATTTTTCTGAACGTGTTCAATTTTGAAGAACGTATATTTAAAGTGAATGTGATGAATGAATGAAAACATGTCAAAGAAGCAAGTGAGGTGTGTAAGAATAAGCCTAAATGGCGCTCTGTTGTTCGTGCCTACCCCGCAAGGGACCTGGCGTGAAGTTATGTATGTATGTATGTAATATTAAAAAAATGTGTAAAATAATTTTATAACAATTTAGTTCATAATCTTGTTGTTGGTGTCGAAAATTATATCCTGTTTAACAATAAACTATTTAATGTCAAATTCAACTGGATGTATTACATTGCTTGACTGTCCGGAGCTGTTAACTAAGTTTTTCAGTTCGATTCATGCTTGAATGTTGAGCCAGCTTAAAGCTGGCGTTGGATTGGTTGCCACAATCACTTACGAGCAACAGTCAATTTTGACGTCCGAATGAAGTTTCACGGGGAGCCGGGCTGCAGTACGTCTGCTAATAGCATTTTCCGTCTGACTAATAAGGTTAGCATACGCCATTACCAGTCGCCCTCGAGTGTCTATGTAACTCCTGTGTACCAATCAATCCGTTCTATGTTTGTATGTTTTGATTGGGTAGCTTCCGGTTTTATTGTAACATTTGTATCATTTCTTCACATACTATAAAACATAGTCGCTTTTTGCGTATTCTGTTTGTCTTTATATCTGCTAACTCCTAAATTACGCATCGGATGTTTAAGCGATATTCACCATGAATTAGATAATTTTTACTAGGTTTTGCCCGCAGCTGGCTCGCAATGTATGAAGACCTTATTAAGTTTTGTGTAATTAAAATAGATCTATCCATCAGGGTTTGACCCTCGTCGTAGTAGTAAGCAGCCAACGTTTTGCAACTACACAAATTAAGTATATATAATGAATTTATATGTTAAACGATGTTTTAAATTAAAAGCATAACATTGTCAACGTTAACATACAACGGTAACATTTTTCTATGAGTTGTATATGTTTTGACAGTCGATTCTGTAACGACAAATAGTACAGTTATATATTTATTATTAAAATGTAAGTAACCGTACAATAGTTATCTATACCACCATCGCAACTCCTAATCATCAATATTCTTGTCTTGGAAGACATCGTTTTTTAGCGATAAGACCGCCCTTTGCACACAATTAGGATAATACTAGTTGGTAAGTTCTCTGTAATGGTGCACAATAAAGTGTTATCTATTTATCTATACTTTCCGTTATATAGTAAATTTAAAAAAACTGACATTTGGAAGATTCTACAGCCTGTAAAGATACCGGCTATTTATTTACAGTTTAATTCAATTCAAAATTACCCAAAATAGATTTCACTTTGAACACATTTTAAACATCGTCATTTTCAATGTTGTTCGTTAGTAAGAATAGAATTAAATGTTGTAAGAAAATTGTTTTGAATAAATATATTAACATTTTTAAAGGCTAATAGTGTTTATTAAATCAATAAGATAGCTTCAAAGTTACTTCAAGAATGTTACCAAAGGTGAATGATGATGTTTATGTAAGTTCAAATGATGTACGACATCTACTTTGTTTTCAGTTTAAACAAATAGAACCATTTTAAATGATGATATATGTAGATGTTCAAATTACTAAGCTACAGACGGAGACAGATACATTGTTGGGCCCACATTGTAAAAAGATGAGAGTGATTTTAGCGATTTTTTATATGTTGATATTTTTATACTCGTAGTGAGTTTACTTATTTTGAATGAATTAGTCGTGTGATATAAGTCTTTTCAATTGTTTCATTTGTTGAAATTCATTCACATATATCGATTATGGTAATCAATCATTTATTTTACTTGATTGTTTTTGAAATTTTTCGTCTTCCAGATAGAATCAGGGCTGATGTTTTCCATTTTATAATAGAAAATCACATTTTAAACCATATCTCAACTCGTTAAATTTTTTGACCCAAAAGTTCCAAGCCTCCTTTTACATCTCCTAATTGTTATCGATACAAAATCGCAATATGTAAATGATGGTCCCGGTTCTCGGCGACGGAATTCGAAGCCTAAATATGGTGCCACTCGGGTTTATTTGACATTCGGATCACGAACCCGCCAACGACGTTTCCCATCTCAGCTCGCTCGCGCCGATTGCATTAATTTTGCCGTTTTATAAACGATTTAATAGACAATCTCCAGATTCGGCCGTTTGTGAGCCGCTTAAAATGAAATTTTCTTATTCAACATTTGTATTTCTTGCGCGATTTTAGATATAATTAATCTTATAACTTGGAAAATTAAAAATTGGCGGTCCACACTTGAGCCGTTTAAATTCGAAGCCCCTCTTAATCTTTATAAGAAATATAATTTATTCATTACGCCGCATTTTTTCCTGGTGAGTTTCGCTTATGAAATGGAAATCCTTGAATAAGAATGCGGTTTGTCATTTTTGCGTTGGCCGCCTTCGATATATCCTCGAGAGTATTCAAATCAATCTCTGAACATTTTCAATTTATTTCAGTGTCCTTATCTGTGACAGCGTCGGCGCTGAATTAATCTGAGCGGACTTCCCCCCTCGGTGCCAACCCCCTCATTCCCTCGCACCGGAAATTAAACGAATTAACGCTATCCAAATGTACATTTTTCACTTTGGGACTCGCGCATCCTATCGATGAATCTCCAGTCTCTTTCATCGGAAAGCAATCGTCGGATCTGTGCGTTTATCTGTCTTCACTCAGATCGAACAATTGATACGTCAGTGATGTACGTAGAATTGTAAATTGAATTCTCGTTATTGATTCGTCTACGCTCCATTTATTTGGAAAGCGATTTGATTAAACGTAGCGACATTGTTATATCTCAGCTAAGCGTGTTTTGAATATAATTTTACAGCTTTAATAGAGTATAATGGCGGAGGTTTACGCTTAGCATACAAATGTTCGGCTCTTAACAAATATTTTTAGCCGACTTCCATAAGGAGGAGGTTCTTGATTCGACTGTATGTTTGTTATGCAATTTCTTGCTCTGTTGGGGACCAATTTCAACTTATTTTATTCGAAAGAGCATACCCCTGAGTTGGTTCCATTGTCATCACGTCAGTATCTGTTGAATGGGTCCCATGGAGATCGGGGCAATCCTTGTTAAAGAGCGCCTACACTTATAGAAAGGAAACTTATATACGTGTGCCAGTAGTACAGTTTCTACAGGCACTTATTATATTATTTATAAAGCTAGTCAAGTATTTGCGCAACTAAAAAATAGATTTTCTAAAGAAAAACAACTTCATACTAAAACAATATTTTCTACATCTTGAAAATTTGTTGTATTTTTTTATGTTTTACTTGACACCGACTTCATGATGTTGTAGGTAGATTTTTTTGTTTTATTTTCAAGTCGCTTTGTTTTTGCTAAAAAAACTATGTTCATCACGAATTTCATTGTTTCGTAAATGTCATAGGTATTACTAAATTATATATTACTGTTTAATATATCGTCCTAACTCTCAAACGATTCGGCCTCATTTACACAGTAGCGTAATAGCAATGTAAAGGTCCGCGCACACCTGCTCCGTTTCGAACGATACGATGCCCGCTAATTAATTCAGCGGCTGCCATTACTGCGTATACGATATCCGCTATTGTTGTGTACGCTAAAACTGTTCCTTGTTACGCTCAAGTTATTACTCTTTTAGCGAGGCTGATGGGAATGACTTAAGTGGCCTCTTATTTCCCCACTCACATTATATTCAGTGTAACATTTTCCATTAGGGAAATGTTCTGTTTTCTATGAGGCATGTGCATAAATGAACAAGCAGGTATTTATTACTAAACAAACTTGGGGCCGGTTTCTGTATCTTACTATCCACTCATTGTGTTCAATAATTTCATCGGAATTTACCGGAAGCAAACAAATATATATAAAGTAGTAAGCTGTAGAAACCCGGCAGTAATCATCTTACTGCCCGTAAAGTGATGTCGCAGGCGGCCTTTGCAAGTTCCCAAAAAATGGACCCAAATCTAAGTTTAAAAATTATACTCATATTACTTGTTATGTATAAAGAAAAACACTAAAAGGAAACCAACTTCAATATTGCAACATTTTTTATACAATATTTTATAACATATGTTGGAAGTCGGTGCAAAATATAACGTGAAAATTACTATGTTTTTCAATATTATGTTGTTTTAGTAGTAGTACAGTATTCTTTATTATTAACTTATTAATTACTTATATCTTCGAAATCCAAGGTCCAATACCAGTGGAATATATAAGAGACTATTTTAAAGTTATAGTGGATCCAACGCGTGTGTGTGCCGTCCACATGCAGAACATGTGAAACTTCACAGAATATACTCACAGATAACTCTTTTCTAACTTTTATTAATATATCATTCCTTTAGCTTCATCCGTCAAACTTATTATAATTCAGTTGTAAGTATATAATAGAATTTAATTTATAAGTTTTTTTTGTTCTGTAATTTATTTCTAAGTGTTTAGGATTAATAGAAATAATTATTATAGCACATTGTGATGAGTGAAAATTACAAAACAAAAAAATATAATTCGAAATAAACTTATTAAGTATCACTTTCAATTTTTCACTGTATTAGCCTAAAAAATATTATTATCAGTTTCATTTCGGTCTAAATTGGATGTCTGTATAGTCATCGGTCTTATTGACTCTCTAATCTGTGCTGCACAATATAAATCTCATTCTCTCGCATCTATAGATTATATGATTATCTCTTTTAGCGTTTCACTTTTTTGTTTCATCGACTTGCAAATCACACCGGTTCTAAAAAAGTTTCACTTCAAAAACTACTCGTTGAATCGAGTTTCCTCCATTTATTTCACATGTTAGTAATAGTGTGTAAATAACAATATTATATAGTGGTAAAGTGTTGTTATGAAATTATTGTTAACATTTAACGAGAGATAAGTACAACGCGCACATAATTTAAACTGAGAGCTTTACCGCTCATCCTCTTAACGAGCTTACACTGTCCAATAAATTGCTTCGAACTATGTACATTTTGATTAATAAAACTAATTATGTTTATCGCACAGTTTAAATTTTAAATTCACCGGCTTATCACATTATGTAAGTATAAGTATAGTATAATTTATGTAAGTAGCTGCAACCTCTAATATTTATGTATACCACCTTTGACCAATTTAATTTATTTTTATTCCTGCCTCGGGTTGTCTGGAAGAGATCGCTTCTTAGCGATAAGACTGCCCATTGTGCACATATAGAATATTTTTAGGCTATAAGTTAATAGACGAGCGTGCATGACAAGAGCTATGAATGTCAAAGAAGCAAGTGATGTATGTAAGAATAAGCCTGTATGGCACTCTGTTGTTCGTGCCTACCCCGCAAGGGACCTGGCGTGAAGTTATGTATGTATGTATGTGTATAAGTTAATTTGTGTTTTCTGTAATGGTGTACAATAAAGTGTTATCTATCTATCTATTATGTTAAATATATTCGTAATTCTTATATATAATCTATACCTAAATTAATAACTGTAATTTATGGCCTAGGGTGTTTTCAATGTTTCATTAATTAGTCATCTTCTTTATAATTTAGGAGTTGCAGGACTCGAATTAAAATGCCGTTGGAATTACTATAGAATTTATTAAAACTATACAACGTATACGTGTATAACACAGATACAAACAAACTGAACACAAACACGCACAAAGTCCGTCACTAAATAGTTCACCGAATATACGTAAGTCTTGCTCCGCTTGTGGTTATCGCTCGACTGCTTCATCCTTCCATTGGGGCATTGCTATATACTGTACAAATACAAAATGTCTGCTCAACCGCGTGCACTGAAATTACTAGAATCACACCTGGCTAATGACTTCCATAAAAGATACACAACGAGCTGATTTTCTAATCACAAATTTTAAATTCAAACTAAACAAAAGAAGTCCAAATCCCGAAAAAGTAATAAAAAGTGTTTCTACAGACGCAGGTGTGAATTTGCCTTTGTCTGCACCTCGGTCGTAACAATATTAATTTTAGAATTTAGATTACATCAACGATTTTATCTATTAGACTCTCGAACCATAATAAACCATTAAAGTAAAAATAAATTTCAAAAAATACTCCACGGGACTTTTGCAACTTAATTTTCAATTAAAGTTTTTTTGAAGCTTTGAAACTAGAATGTTTCCGGGATTTGCACCTTATTAAATTCCAAGCTTAGTTACATATTTTCGCAATAACAGGACGTTTAGCGACAGAACTAAAAATGTTAGTGCTAGAATGATAGGTACTTTAATCGAAAATTAGTTTGAACATAAATCATCTAAGTATCTTTTTATTAATTTTTTTTTTTTTTTTTTTTTTTTTTTTTTTTTTTTTTTTTTTTTTTTTATCTATCTATCTAAGTACTTTTTATAGATTTTTCAATTAATGCTTAACGTTCCTTTCTTAAATGACAAAAATCGACCATTTGACATTCATCGCTGACTAATATTTTTTATAATAAGTGCTTCTAAAAGTGGGGGGAGGGTTTCATCTGCCATAATGTTACATGTACAGGCCGTTTCACGCAAGTGGTGGTTATTTGAGATGCTACACTATAAATGACGTTAAATATTGACACACCCACACACACCACCACACACAACACACACATCTCACACAACACTTATTTTTTTCTTTCTAACAATGTTTCTGTTTCCTCGCTTAGTAAGCTTAGTTAAGTTAATCTTGAGAGTCCTTTATCTTGGTAGCCATGAAGTGGTGCACTGGTGTCTGTTATATAGATTTCTTTGTAAATTTATTTCTGGCACCAGTCTCACACACCAGGTTTCCTTGGAAAAAAATTATATAAGTGTTAGTGGCACAGATGAAATAATCCTTGCGATTGAATGTAGAACACCCAGTTACCAGTCGGCGGGTGTGCTATAAAACATCGTAAGTGTTATCGCGGGCCGGGAGCAGGTGGCCCGCTAACTAACCGTGATTGCTTCCCTCGCCGTGTATCATTTTTTAACCCTCTACAGAGTGCCGGCTCACCGTCTTGAGATTGCTATACTTAGCGTTAAATTGTGAGGTTCTTAAAGAGCATTTCGTGCGGATTACGCGAGGCGCTGCGTTTTTTTCATTGCGCGGCCGTCTAGATTGGGGCGCGCCGCCGCTTAAGTTGCTTTGTAAATACCTTAAAGGTATCGGTTAGCGTAAACCGGTCCGGATCCGCGTTGACGTTAATGAGCCGGTCCCTTTCCCTATCTGGGAGACGTACGGTTATAACGGTTGAAATTCGCGATACTTGCGAATTATCTCGACCATCTTTTTTTCATACTTTTTTTAAAGACTTATTTAGCAAAATCAGTTCTGCAGAGACGATATAATGATAGTCTATTAAAAAATTCTTAGTGCAGAAATGACACTGTCACATCTTATTCAAAGGACGTGGGCTCTGAAAATTATGAATATATGAATGAATTATGTTAAGTTATGACGTTATGCCTATTGCATTTTTAACTGTTATTACATCAATTAATTGTTTTTCTTATGATACATTTAAGCAATTAATTAGGTCAAATGGGTTGGTTGATAATAGTGTTTTATAAGTTTAGTATAAGTTCTGACTAAACATGACGGACACTTATATTAATTAAGACTCCTTCATTGAACGTCAAAACGAAAAAGAAGAAAACTAAGATTAATATCTTCGTTCTCGTTTTTTTTTCAAACATGCAAAGGCATATTATGTAGTATTACAAGTGTAGTACAATGACCAGTATCTCTATAAAACTATATTTTTCAATCAAAGTACTTTCGACTAGAATTACTCAGTTAATTAGAATTTTGTAATGTATCAAGTATGTATTAAAATTGTCGTAGATATTCGCTAAATAAATTTTACTATACATAAACAATAAATTTTGGTTATTAGACCATAAAGTCATATACTTACTCCTTGTAATACACGGTGACTGTTTTCTACCGTGAAATATAATATTTTGTTTAGGTCTTAATTTTCCTCACATTAATGTACAGAAATGGTTTTAAAAGGCTGCTACATACATATTGTTAAAACTTATCCACGACACAACGTTTCGTGATTTATGAAAACTAATAATTCAGCAGCCCAAAGTGTTTTCATTTGTTTTAAACTTACGTGTCATACAAACGAATATCCGTGAACAATATTTTACATTTATTACATTGATATAGAGGGTGCAATAGATACGCGTTTCAATAAATTTCACTCTACCGTGAATTTGTTATTTGCATTTTTTGAGTCCATCAACTTATATTGTTACTATCAAATTGTATGCGTTTCGTTGAATTGTACTAAATGTACTAAAAATGATTGTAGTATAATACGGCCGGCGTAACTTGGCAAATGTGAACATAGGCTCTGCGAACTTTAAAGTTCGCAGAGCCTATGCTCTAGCATGTACACTCGTCAGTGCGACTCGTCAGTGAATACAATTGGTCGCCCTTCATCCCTGTATATTTCATTGCTTTGTACTAGTTGGTCACTGTATTTTCTTCACGAGTTTACATGCGCTAAAGTTTGCAGAGCCTATGTTCACATTCGCCAAGTTACGCCGGCCGTATTATACTTAATTACCATTATTGTTAATACAATACTCTTTTTGACGATTTTCTTGCGTTATTTTTTTTATATGTACTGCGTAGTTCAGTTTTTTCAATGCCATTTTCATGTGTGACTTTTTTAATAAATATATTTTTTCAATTTAAAATTATTTTTCGATTACTATTCAGTAGCGGTGGTCACAAAACCGACACAAAGGACACAAAAATAATAATTATCTACACTCTCCGTTGAGATTTAAACCAGGAAACAAAGTTCCATACAATGTTCTTAAAACCACACACAACCCTTCCTTTTGTCTTGAATTTCACCAACACACACAGTGAAAGTGGTGCAAAATTACATAAGCAATTCAATGAATTCAAACAATTTCATTCTAATGTTATTGTTAATTTAATATAAATGGCGCAACAAAGCCAATTGGACGTTAATACTCGTATTGGCCTGTTCATTTCCCGCGAAGCACTTTAGACTTATTTACTTCCCTTAATAATGTCTATTCGGTAAGATAAAAGAAGTTAATTTTATAAATGGCCCATTCCCGTATACGTAGGTAATCTTGCGTCGGCGGCGTTATCGAGCCCAATCGGGCAAAGACAGATAGCGAGGTCGACACGCGAGCTGCGATTGATTAGCCCAGCCCGCACTACCCAGCCGAGTTAATAAAGCCCTCTCCTGCACGCCAATTGCCTTCTAAGCCATCCATTTCGCTTTTCGACGGGTTATCATCGATTCTCTGCAATCCATTATATAATACAGTAAATGGAAAACAATAGCCCATTCTATCAAAAATACGTTTTAACGAAAGATGTCAAGTGCCTTCTGTGTGCACAGGAACACGCCCCAACTTAATATTGTCAGTTTTCTCTTTTAATAAAAAATATTACTTCTCACCCTTTTATGTTAATAAAATACTAGCCAGACCAGCAGACATTTTCTTGTCCTAAAAACTACCGGGCTTCAGTTGTGAATCTAAACCATCCATCTCACTCGAACACACACAAAAACATTAATCAAGATCGGTCCTGGGGCTTACGAGGAAATTCAGTGACTTACGCACAAATATAAGAATTTTATGTGTATATATATAAGAGCTAGGCATGCTGCTATACAGTATCTTACGCCGCTTCTTTCAGGCTACAACATGTTGAAAGCAGGGTTAAATTAGATTAGACCCTATAAAGTAAATAATAACCATAAACGACAATTAAAATTAAATAATTAACATCTAGCAAGTTTGGAATAGGCTAATTAATAACTTTAACATCGCTTATTAAAATTTTAGTTTAAGAGCCAGTGATCGGCTACCTGTGTATATTTGACCAGACCTGAGGTTTTGTACATTAAGGCCCCTATACCTATCATGCATGGTACGGGGACTCACTAAGCTCAAAGCGGTGGACGCGGCTAGCGCTGAGGCAAGACAGGTATCGATTTTACAGTGATAAAGTAAATCGCAAGTAAATATTGTTACTTGCGATTAAGTATATTGATGTAAAACAGCGAACGGAAAACATATACATCTGACTGGATAGTAGCTAAGATTGATTATTTATTGATGTGTATACGCAAAGTAGACGTCTGCCGTCATCAATATAAGTTTTTAAGACTACAATAAACAAAATATATCAATGGCAGATCGGTCAATTACTTTCAAATTTTTTTAGTATATTAATATTGTATGCCATAAACTAAAACCGCGCGATAATGGTCTGCCATTGTTATTTTCCGATAATAATAAGCCTATATTTTCAAATTTCAAAACGGCAGACGTGGTCAAATGGATTTAAAATTCGTCAAAAATCGATACCTGTCTTGACTCAGCGCTCGCCGCGTCCACCACTTTGAGCTTAGTGAGTCCCCGTACCATGCATGGTAGATATAGGGGCCACAATGTACAAGACCTCAGGTCTGGTCAAATACATACAGTTAGCCGATCACTGGCTCTTAAACTATTTGACATATTATTCTTTAATGATCACGGGTATTGAAAAGTGTACTAGTTGCGAAATATTAGGAATATACAATAATAGCCCATTTCTTTGAATTCAGATTAAAGGCTGCGTATCGGTGGGCCCCTTTTAACCCTTTATAGCGGAAGCAATCTTATCTCCAACCGCGCCCTGATCCAATATTTTTGGATTACATTGCACAGTTATATTTTTTGAGCCATCTTTGTATTGTAATCCTCTCACAGTAATAAATCAAATGCCTCGGAAAACTAATATGAATGTAATCTACCTAATGTTACATTTAGTATAACTTCTGTATTGTATCGCATTGTTTTTCGGCCAGTATTGTTTATTCGAGCTACAATAACGCTTATAGACTTATTGGATTACCGCCTGGCAGTGAGTAAAACTTTACTATATAGGTGTTTATATAATGTATAGTTATAACAAACAAGTATCCGTTTTGGATTAACAATCAAGTTTCACGGTTGGCGCATTTATATGGATTAGAATAGAAACATCGCTTCTGTTTTAGGGAGCAAAACTTTATTTCGGCTTGTGGTGTAAATTAATCAAAGTAGGTACTTATATCGTACCGTGGGGAATGCGATTACAAAGCAAGAGGGTGACCGAGCGGCGGCTGCGTCCGGCGGCTACAAGTTCGGCAACAATTGTACGCCGCGGACCGGATTAGGCTGCCGGGCTGCTCGCGGTCACTAACAGGTCTCATGAACACGGTATACGTTTCACAAAGTTCTTCCCGCCACCGGAATTAGAAAGTCACTCACCGAAAACAAATCTGGATTTACTTGGCTTTCTGGAAATGACATTTTAAAACAACGACGGTCGGGAGCCGGCCATCATTTCATCCGAAGGCGACGTAGATTCGCGCGTTCCGCAGGATTATGCAGCAAAAACACGCGTTAAGCGAACCCTTTTTTTAAGGGCGAGCGGCTGTGACGCGAACTTTCTTCCGGCTGCCGCGTCAGCCTTGCGAGCGACGCCGGCCCACTACCAAATTGTTTGACGAAAATAAATGATTCCCAAAATAAAAATAAACGAGAGTTTCGCGTTTTGTATTAATTTCAACGTAACTTCGTCATTTGGCTTTACATTAAAATGTGAGTTGAGTATTCTTTACTACAAAAAACTCCATTATTCTGTTTCCTTATCGGCTGCAAGTACGGAAAATCGCGCTAATTTATCCGCTCTTTTAATATTTCGGGTTGCGTTCGAGTTAAGTAACACCGTTAATAATTTTGTGAATCATTTTAAACGTTCGTAATTTCCCTACTTGTTAGTCGTTTGAAAATTCGCTTAAATTTAACTGTTCATAATAATTGAGCAATTAAATCTCAAAGGGCATAGACAGGACACAAAAATTAATTATTATATTGTAGACGTGTAAACATTAGCGTCAGTTTAAAGTGATTCCGGGCACGCACGGCTCTGGCCGACTGCGAATATGGGTCATAGCTTCCGAACAGGCACAGTAATTAACTATTGTTTAGTATACAATGAATTATAACAATCTAAATGACTGCAAACAAATAACGGTTGTCATTATTGAAATTATCATACATTTATTTTCCATAGCTTTTTAATTAACAATCGATATTTGTATTTATCGATATAAGTACTTACACGGGTTCGATTCTGGCCGGAACGCATGCACCGCTTAGGCAGTTCTGACCACGTGCTACCAGCAGTGAAGGAAAACATCGTAAAGCAACCTGCACATCGAGATAACCGATATGTCAAAACAAAAAAGTCCAAATGCGGGTAGGTAATAAACAGCGATTTGTGGCAGGCAGGTTCACTTTTTGTCGGCATGTAACAATGTATATAATGCGAGTTCAAACCTGGCCGTAATCATGCATTACTTGGGCAGTTAACTGAACTAATTTTCACTCCGTTTTAAATGCTGACGATGAAGTAAAGCATAAAACCGATCGAGACAACCGATGTGTCAAACCCGCCAAACTGCCTTGGATTCTCAAAAACCAATTACCATGCAAAATAAAATAATTGTATAAACAAATTCTGGAAGAGATACGAAAAATGTATCAATTATCTTAAAAGAACTTCTTTCGTCGTTTATTATTCATGAACACAAATATTTCCTTATACAATATTCAATCATAATAATACTTAGAGTGGATTTTTATGTTCTTTAAATGGTAATTTAGTTAATACGATTTACTGGTTTAGTAATATTTTTGTGAGGATTCTGCTGCCATTTTAATAAAAACGGAACCCGTATGAAATTATTATATCCGTCCGTTTGTGTGTATGTCATCATTATTTTGGACTATTATTATTTTGGAAACTAATGCGTTTACGTTCATGAAATTTTACAGGAAGATATTATTGAAGTCTGCATAACGCTACATAGTTATATATCGCAATTGCGAAAAGATCAAAATTGGGAGGGCCGCCATACATGTGATGAATGAAGGCTTGATATTTTCTTCGGTATACATATTCATGTGGGATAGCTTTTTCGGATCTTTAAAAAAAGCGTAATTATTTTACGTAATAACTTATTAATTTATGTTTTTTGACGGGATATTAATCCCTAAAGTCGTCCAATTTGTATGTCCCCCCTTCTCTAAATTCTGAAATTCAAAACTTCATAAATACTTTCCCTGAAAATTGATCAAATATTTGTTCAATACTTTTTGAGTAATGGGGTATTTTTAATAAAACAAAGAAATGGAATTATTTATTTGAAGAAATAGCAACTTACTTACAGTACGAGTTTGACGGTCTCTTTGATTTAGCGGGCTAAGTCTTTGTCGGCTTACTCACTGCAACGCAGAGGCCCCGGGTTCGAATCCTGGTATTCTAAATTTCGAAACAAAATTTCTCCATTATTTACTATGATGAATCCTGGGCGCCTGGAATCGGTCCCAGAGTATTCCGTTGCATAATACCCACGACACAAACATAACTTGTTTAATTTGGGATATGCAAGATGTGTATTTGACTGTCGATTTCTTATTTATTTAATTACAAATCATAGTAATAAAAAACAACAACAAAAATTCAACGCTTTTTAGGGTACTTTTGCCAAATGAAAACGAAATAGCATTTATCATTTCTAAGAAACCCATCGTTATTCGTGGACTAACATGCACCTGACCGATTTTATTAATATCTATAATAGTAAAAGAACCACCAGTCTTACATAGAACGCAATATTTATCCAAGTGCTCGTCCCTACTGAGTTAGCGCGAACCTTGTAAAGTCACGCGAGGTTAATCTGTCTTCATTTCCTATCTTTCAGAACGGCGGTCGAGCCCGCGGGTGGAGCGAAGTGGTGTGAAGCATTAGCTTACATCAGGCGACTTTGTTCGTGAAAAATGATATTCCACCACACCTTGTATTGGTGGCGCAAATATTCCTATATTTACCTTGTGTTTTGAAAAGTATCTATCGATCACGCTTTGCGTGTTCGCGTCAGGTGTAATCTGTCCTTTATTTATAAAATTTTCTCTTTGATTTCAGGTATGTATCGTGAGAGATAGTGCTGGAGGTAAATTAGTCAATTTATTGCTCGATTCGTCTTTTTGAATGCACCTGGAAGCAATTATACAGGAATATTCACTACGGAATTCTATGTGTATAGTTTGCGTTACACTTCGCCGCGTATTTTTATTTTTTCTATATGTATTGAGAAGTCGTAGAAATGTAATTAAATATCTAATTGGAGAACACGCCTTAACGTTTGATTAAATTTCATTGACCTTATAAACGTGTAAAATTAGATATTTTATTATTTACCAATAATTTTTCTCTTTCTCCAACGAAGACGCCAATATCTCTTAGTATTGTTAAACAAAATGTAATTTACTTGCCTCGTTATTTCTGAGAAGCGTTTTCCGATCGCAATTCTAGGTTGTTTAAGAAATCGCTGAGAGGGTTCACGGTACTTGTAAGAGTAGCCTATTAAATATTTGCTTCATTGTTACTGAATGGTGGGCTCGGTAAAAATTAAAACCCATTTTATAGCTACATAGAAATTTGATTAGGGAACAGAAGACAGTATCCTGTATGTTTAAACTAGAGATGCGACTTGCAACGAATGTTTTGTTACCGTTTTCAGTACTTTTTTGCTATTCGATATTTGACATAATACCGAATATACAAATATGAATAAATATGCGTACATATTACCTACTTCATGTTTCTATTTTAATCGCGAGCTTTGATACTAGAAAAAGGGGTACGCCCGACAGAAGTGATAACTTAAACTATTTGATATTGAAATTGTTTAACTTGAAAAAACTTAGGTTATTACTTAAATTGTATGTATATCAATATGGTAATTTAAGGAAAGGTTATTTATTAATAAAATATTTTATTGATTATAAAATATATTTTATACTTAGTTACTAATATTGAATATGTAAATTAGGTTTTTGTGTATGTATATTATTAGTATCATTATTTAATCTTATTACCGAAATACGGCTAGCGCTTTGGGTTAGAGTTAGAGAGAAGGAGCCTGCTTACCGCTGCCGTATGCGTGAGAGAAAAGGAAGCCAGACAGACTGGCACCGTAACGCGTTGCCTAACGAAGCGGTTTACCCATAAGAAGTTATCACTTCAAAATTGCTCTACCTT